>OZ038378.1:42271832-43472438 GCA_964036045.1 Eutreptiella sp. 'Long Island Sound 2002' | reverse complement strand
AGCACGGCTTTTCTTTTTCAAGCAAAAAACCTCTCCAGGGGTGTCCTGCAAGGACTGTCGGATCGACGTCTTCAGTCCCGTGTCACGCTTTCCCGTAATCCGCCGGGCTATTGTAGGTGTCCGTGTGGGTACCAGCGGCTGTAATAATGCTTACGCGCGGCGCTTTTTGGCCGCTTCGTTCAAATTTTGGGAATATCTTCAGCAAGAAACCACCAAATGTGGAGTTTTTCTGACAGATCTGTAGCTTGAGAGCTGTTTTATAGCTGGGAGCATCAGAATTTCTGTCACAATGCACTGTACGAGAATTTCTGCCCTGGGGGGCTGTGGCATTTTGGCCCATATCTGGCAAAATCCCAAAATTGCTGTTCAAATTTTGGACATTTCTTCATGCCAATGCAATGTTTTTTGATTCCCAGCTTTTCTGCTACATTGGCATTACAATCCGCATTCAATGGATGCTGGCCCAGGTCAATTGGAGCCAAAGTGCCTCTTTCAAGTCCAATATTTGAACAACCGTTTTTTTGCCTTTTCTGTCGAATTTCTCAGCATTATGAGGAGATCTTCTCGCCAATGCGCTGTGGTCACAGACCATGAGAAGTTGATTGCAACTCTCTCTCAAAAAAATCGTGCTTTGCGAGGTGCATGGGACATCCTCAATGGAGTTCTCAAAGGTCCCACAAAAGCCGGAGAGAAGTGGGTTATCCCGAAGAACCATATTGCCTACTACTTGAAGAAGCTGAAGGAAGAAGGAGTTTGCATTGAAATTGAGGTTAATGCCCCCCAATCTGAAGAGTCAACTCCTCGACGTCAAGAAGATGTTAAGGTTGATCCTTGGGACCTCTATGTCCAAGCCTACCAATGGGCGGGTCGAGAAGTAAGTAAAGGGAAACTAAGTTTCTGTAAAGCTGCTTCTGAGGTGTACCTTCGATTTGGCATTAATTTGCCACACACTACTTGTGCCAAGGCCGCCAAAGATGAGGGTGCCCCCCCCAAGAAGAGAGGGAAGGCTACTTTTGAGCCCCCCAATGTCGAGTCCAAACTTGTCGACTTTTGTATTGCATTGCGGAGTTTAAACTTTCCAATATTTAAGGAAGAATTAATGAAGCGGTACCCAGAACCTATGGCCCATGGCTTGGAGGCCTGTGAGCCGTCACACCCGTTATGGCCCATGGCCCGGAGGCCTGTGAGCCGTCACACCCGTGCGGAAGCCGTTGACACGGGCTGTCAGCGGGATATCCCTGTTCTCTAACCCGCGAAATCTGGAATCCGATTTCTAACCATTAAATCGATGTGGAATTACCATAATTTTACTGTCTTGGTCGATTTGCGGTTAGAAATCGGTGAAATACCTGATTTCTACCGCGATTTCTAATTGTCGTGAATCAGCCGCCTGACGTTGCCCGTTCCGTGCACTGTATTAGATGATTCTGTAAAACGATCTTTTTGGAAGTTAAGACTGAAACACTCTTCGAGTGATCCGCAATTTTTTCCTTGATAAAACGCATCGTGTCCCAGATTTTTCCCAGAAAATCTGGGCGGCCGAAGGCGCTTTGAACCCCCAAGTGAAATAACAAGGGTTACGAGCGTTCAAGCGCCCAAGGACGAATTAACGTGCCTCGTAGGCACTATGTATGAGGTTTTGCCCCCCATAGTCATAGGATGAGGCCAAAGGATTGCAACTCCATAGGCCCAAAGGGTTATTCATTTTGAGTGTTTTCCAAGAAATGGGCAATCTCACGTACTTGGCGTCCAAGTACGTGTAGAAGTATGTTGAGTTGGCGTTTTCTCCCTCTTTGCTTGCCTCTACATCCGGGGCATATCACTTGTCTTCCCCGGATAGTACATATATGATCTCCATATATATATTGGCAATATATTTTGCGTGCATGCTAAAACTCGGCTTTTCGAAGGGAGGTCGATTTTCGATCAAAGGACTTGCATGCGTGTTAAGGGACCAAGGTTACTCTAGAATATAGGCACGCTTTGATTCTAGGCCATCATGTTGGGTGTAGAAGGCGAGGGTAGGTTTGTATGCCATATTTTGTGTCATATCACGTGCCCATTTGGCGGGTGCACCATTCCAAGACTAACCCGCCAATGGACCCCATATCGCACGAAGCCCTTCATTGGACTCCCAACCAACACTCGCAAGCCTAACCTTTGTGAAGGGACGCTTGTGGAGCGCCCCCAAAGCGATGCATTGCAAGCAAGGTGTGGTTTTTGCAATATTCCATGTTTGCATGTGCCCACTTGGGAGGCAGCGCGCGCGGCCTTCCAAAGCGCCCCAAGTGGAGCACATATGTGGAGACAAAAATCGTTGGTGTCGAGTCATTGTGTTTCGAAGGATTGGTCGATTACTCAATCCAAGCCGGAGATATTATAATTTATTTGTGCAGTTTTCAAGGCGCTTTTGCGTGTTCTTTCGCCAATTTTGCTGTTTTTTGCCCGTCATGATGCCAAGTGGCGACCATGTATCTCAACGTTGCGCGCAAAACGACATCATGACCCAAGTATCTTTTGAAGGTACACACTTCGGTGCAGAACATATCTTGGACCCGGCGAACAACTCCCCTTGGGCTTGGCATACCGTGGCCGCCATGTTGGCAAGTTGGGACGATCCCAAATCATGGGCTCACTTGGCGACCCTGCCATTCCCAAAACCGGAGGGGTTTGGGCGACGCGCAAAAGATATGTTGGACGCATATGATTTGATACCAATCCCATGGCACACTCCGGTCTAAGTCGGGCATGTGCCTCATTTGCCCCACCCATGAGTGTGCGCATTTCCGGCCATTTTGAGCAATTTTCCCCATTTTCTGCCCGCCGTGCACCATGTTCAGCCCCCTCGTGCACGCTGGACGCATGGACCAATGGACCATATATGACATGGGTGTTATCGATATTGGTCACCATGGTTCGCACACCACGTGGGCGAAGCGGAGCAACCTTCGTCAAGGTGCTAGCCCAACATGAGTGTGGACGATTTTACCATTTTGGCAATTGTGGACCCAATTTGGATTGTCACCACGCCGAGTGGCATGGAGATCCTTGAGGGCCAAGAGCATGGGAGTCGTTGTTGGACTCCCGATGGATTGCGTATGGAATGGCGGATCCGATCTCCAAGCCGGCTCGGAGATATACTATTGAGGGCACCCCCAATTTTGGCTCATTTTGAGCAGCCAAAATGACCCCCTTTTGGGACCCCAATTTCAGCCCCCCGTGTAGTCAATTGGCGGCCCCATATCTCTCTGCCCACAACGAGCCCAGACCCACTTTCACGTTGTGCACTCAGATATGGGTCCTAGGTCCTGCCTCCTATCCTGTGAGCTATTGGCCTTGCCCTGGGCAGGCGAATCACCCCTGGGGGTGACGCCAAGTTTGGTGATTCTGGCATCATGACCCCACTTGATGAACCCGTGGTGCCCTGATGCCGGGACTTTAGAGGGAACCAGGTTGGGTGAGGGCTCCAGAGAGTTCGTACTCAAAAGATATAGGGTCGGTTGCCTCGTCCCTACCTCTGACGGGTCCAGACGAGGGGTCAAGTATGGAGTTTTCGGAGCTAATATCAGTTTGGGCTCAAACAGCCCATTTTCAGCTACCAACTCCTAGGAGATAATGGCGGGGCCTCATCTCCGGCTCAGAGGGTTGTTAAGACCTGCCGTTAAGGGAGCATGGGGAGTCACGGTAGCAACAGGCTTTGGAGCCTGTTGCTACCCAGGAACTCGCCTGTGGCTGGGCGCCACACCCTCCCCCATTGGCAGGGTTTCAGGGTCCGGACTGAGCAGGGCATGGGTTGTGTTCGAGCCCCCGCCCCTGCCAGCAACTGAGAGGGTCGGACCTGGGATTGGGACATGAGTTGGGACTGACTGTCTATTGTCCTGTGATGCTCTTACCACAGTCCAGTCTTAACCCCCTGTGTACATAGCCTGATGTGTTGCTGTACATACTTTTGTTCCCTTGTTTCAGAGTGGCAAGGATCCTGAAACGCTTTGTCACATGACACGAGCGTGATGATGCCCCTGTGAGCGCAGTACTTTGCCTGCCTGCTTGCTTGTGCGTGTCCACCGCAGCGTGCCGTGGCCAGGCCCCCCACGGGAACGCGTCAAAAGCGTTTCGCCGCCGCGGGGTTACCCATCCCCCGCGTGCCACTCGGGGCCACCTGAACTCCGAGTACCACGGGCTTCGCAGCGCCGCCCGGCAACAGCGCCGAGTCCGTGAAGGAGGTGTAGTGACCGGAACTCCGACATCAGCGAGTTCCTTCGGCCAACTGGCACCGGCCGCACCCCCAGCTAGATCACCCACCTCCACAACCACCCCCCAGGACCAGTCCATCGAGGGGAACGATGGTGAATTGACAGGAGGCGGGCAAGACGTGGCCGCAGCCCGACCCCCATGCGGTGCGCCTACTGCGTGGGTTGGTGTGGGGGCAGCACTACCGCCACAGCAATCCCCAGTGCAAAGGCGGCATGCCCGGGAGCTTCGAGCTCCGCGAGGATATTGGCCCCGACCGCCTGCAGGCAGTGGAAGACTGGCTGCGGGTGGAAGGGTATGCCTACCGCTTCCGCCAGAAGCGCTGGAGGGTCTGGACCCGCCCAGACAGACCCGCCGAAGGGCTGTGCCCCGACGGGATTGAGGAGGACGAGAACCCCAACCAGTACCCGTCGGGCGCCACGAGCAACGTCTCCATGTGGTACATGATCGAAAAGAAGTTCCCGGAGCCGGGGAACGAGCGCACGCTGCAGGGCCAACGGGCCAATGGCGGTCACCACCCCGGCCACACCACCCTTGGCGACTTCCTCGAAGTCGCCAAGCAGGCGAAGGCCAAGCCCCGTCCGCTGCACCTGAGGAAGTCAGGCCCCAGCAGCGACGTGGAGTTGGCCCACCGCGGGAGGATGCCGGGCGACCAGGCCAGCTCCAGCAGCGGCGTCGCTCCCGACCAAAGGGACGTGGCCCGGGCCTGCGAGTGTGCCTGTGGGGTGCCCTGCAACCTTCAGGTTGCCCGGCAACGGGCCACGCAGCAGAGCGCAGCCCCAGAGGGCGCCGTTGGCATTGCCCAGGAGGAGGCCACAGATTGGGGCAGAGGCATGGCCTTCCACGCCTCGACCGTGGCGGCCATTGCGGCCGGACTGACGGCTGCAGCCGCCCAGGAGGCAGCGACTGCCCGGGTCAGGGGTGAGGTGGCGGCAGCCGCCCAGGAAGCCCACCTGGCCCAGGAGGCCATTGCCCGCAAGGAGGCCGAGGTGAAGGCGCTGGAAGAGGCGCTTGCCCAAGAGAGGGCAAAGAAGGAGGTGGAGGAAAAAGCCCACGACGAAGCAACAGCCAAGGCCCAGGCGGACGCCGCCAGGAAGGACGCCATCGAGGCCGCGCGACGGAAGGTCGCTGAGGAGAGGGCCAAGACGGAGGCAGAGCTGGCAGCCTTGGAGGCGGAGAAGGCTCGGCTGCAGCGGGCTCGGGAAGCCAAGGCTGCCCGTGCCCGAGAGGAGGCTGAAAGGCGAGCTGCCGCGGCCACGGCCGCCGCAATGAAGGAGGCGGAGGCCAAGCTGCAGCGCGAGACTCCCCTGGGAGGATCCCGAGTGAAAACCCTTCGAAAGCTCTTCGAAGGGGACGCCTCCTCCAAGATGACGCTGGATCTGGAGGAGGTTGACACGGGCAGCAGTGGGGACAGTGGCCCCACCGCCTACCGACGGAGGAAGGGTAAAGGGAAGACCCCCGAGAGGTCACGGAGGTCAGCGGGCGGACACCCCCACAACTCCGACCCCTTCTTCACCGCCAGCGACGGGGATGGACGAGGCCGCCGACATCGCCGAGGAGTAGCTGGCGGAGGAGGCGGAGACGTCCCCATGGAGCTGGAGGGTGAGAGTGAGGATCTCCCTCCTCCCTACCGGAGCTCAGGATCCACCAAGTGCGAGACCGAGACGCCTAGGTGGGGCGACCTGGACGAGGAGGAAGACATGGACTTCGGTTACATGGAGAAGCCCTCATCCTCGGACCCACCGAGGCGACCCGGCGGAGACCCACCGGGACCCCCTGGCGGAGGACCACGGGACCCCCTGGAGGACGCCAACCAGGTGGACCCCCCGGAGGCGGACCTCCGGGAGGAGGAGGACCACCTGGACCGGGCGGACCCGGCGGAGGCCCTCCTGGAGGACCCTCTTGGGACCCCGAAGACCCACCAGGGAACGGTGACCCGGACGCCACCAGGCGGTGGATTGTCCACCTCCGCAGGAGGGTCCAGTCCCTCAGGCGCGAGGTAGACACGGGCAAGGGCGAGATGATCCGCATCGCGAGGGTCGCCACGGGCGCACAGAAGGAGCTGGACACCGCCAAGACGGAGATGGTCAAGATCGCCAAGATCGCCACAGCCGCCCAGAGGGAGCTGGACATCGCAAGGGGCGAGACCAGGCTGCTGAACAAGGTCATCAACGGCCTGCAGCAGAGGTTGGACGAGCTGGTAGGCCGTGG
The DNA here is from genome assembly GCA_964036045.1 of Eutreptiella sp. 'Long Island Sound 2002'. Lineage (NCBI taxonomy): Eukaryota > Euglenozoa > Euglenophyceae > Eutreptiales > Eutreptiaceae > Eutreptiella > Eutreptiella sp. 'Long Island Sound 2002'. The sequence goes on along the minus strand of OZ038378.1, from coordinate 43,465,976 downwards.
GAGCGTCGGCAGGGCCCCCCACCCCTGGAGTCTGGCTCGTCGGACGACGGCTGGGGACCTTGACCAGGTCCAGGCAGAGCCCACGCCCCTGGCGGAGCCCCCAGGAGTCGCCCCAGCGCCACTGCCCCCTCTCTCAGCGCCCCCTCTCACCACAGCTCGGGCCGCCGTAACGAGCGCGTGCCGCCCGGCAGTAGCAGTGAGGAGTGGCGTGATGAGTGGCTCAGTGCGGAGCACCACAGCCGCCGTGCTCCACCGCGGACACCGGTATGCCCTTGACGCCCAGCACCAGCCCAGGAGCCAATCCCAATGGCTGGCGGGCGTTATGGTGGACTCAGCGATGAGGTCCCCGCAGGGGACGTTGAGTGGGATGTCGGTGGAGGCGAGGAAGACCTGGAGGAGTTCGGTATTACCCCGCCGCGTGGTGTACGACGGGAGGCCGCTGAACGCAGCCGCCGGTGCCGTGATGAGGAGGCATACATGGAAGGAGTAGGGCATGAACATCTAGGTTCAGCGTACATGGAAGAACCACGGCGTAGCCACACGGATACCGTGGAGGAGATGGAAGTGGCGGCCGTGGGAGTCCGTGGGGGACGCCGATGGGAACCTCGGTCGACCTCGCGGCCGGCGTTCATGGTCTCCAAGGCCGCAGATGCCGCCGTGTGGGAAGACCTGAAGGACATCAAGCCCCCCACATACGATGGCAACCCCCTCAACCTGGACTGCTTCTATGAGAAGCTGGACGATTGGGGGATGACCGTCACTGAAGACATGGATCCCGCAGATGCGGAGAGATATGTCTTCAAACGGTTCAGGTACATACTGCCGGAGGTTCCCTAAGAGCTATACTTCATGGCGACCAAGGAGGGGAAGATCAAGACCCTCAAGGAAGCCAAGAAGTGGCTCAACGAGCAGGAGCGGGTGGACGCTCCGCAGGTGGCTGCCAAGCGGTGGAAGTCCATCAAGCTTCAGCATGATGGTCGGGAGATCCGCCTACGAGATTGGCGGGACTTCCGGGGGCAATACACCCTTTTCCGCCGCAACGTGGAGGACTGGAATGAGGGTGACGAGCAGGCTCGCCTGCTCTCCATGCTGCCAGAAGCATGGATCAAGAGAGTCACCAAGGAGGAAGCCAAGAGGGCCAAGTTCAACCACACGGTCAAGATGATGCTCCCCAAGGAGTATCATACGAACGTGGTGGCTTGGACAAGGAAGAACGTGGCCCGGGATGTCAAACGGCACTCCCTGCGGAACGCCCTCCTCATCACCGTCACGGGCGATCGCGAGAAGACCGCGATGTGGCGCCTTGATGAGTGTGACGTGAGCGGCCAGACCATCCGTCTGCAGGCCATCCCGGCGCAAATGAGTTGCAACAAGATCCTGGAGTGGGTTGGAGAGGAGGTACTCAAGGAGTACCGGAACCTCCACCACACCCGCAGGTTGAGGCCCGACAACCGTGACGTCAACTACGTTGGCGAGGGGCCTGGCGGGGAAGCTGCCATGGACCCAGCGGGAGCCGATGGCGATGAGGCTCTCGACGACGATGAGGACAATGATGAGCCCGCCGAGATGGCCGTTTGTGCCTTCGTGGCCCACAACCTGAACGCGGGGAGCAACCGGGGAAGCTTGAAGCCCCTGCAGAAGGGTTAGAAGAAGAAAGAGAAGAAGGACCCCGACCGCATTGGCGACCCTGCGCTGTCCTTTGGGGAGTTCATACGAGCTCACCCTCAGGGCTGTTCCGTGTGTTATGGGAGGAACAAAGGGTTCAACCAAGACCACCGGACATGCCCCATCCACAAGGCCGACACAGAGGCCTACAAGAAGGTGCACGGGTCGAAGAACGTGCACCCGCGGGTATCCGGGAGACCAAGGTGGAGGTCTCCAAGGACGAGCTCTCCGAGCTGATGTCGGTAGGGACCGAGTTGGCCAAGGAGATCCAGGAGATCAAGAGGTCCTGGCTTCCCAAGTCGGACGACAAGAACAAGGAGAACAAAGAGAGCGACAAGAACAAGGACAAGGACAAGAGAGGTAAGAAAGGGGGAAAGAAGAAGGGTGTCGGCGAGGTTGATGCGGAGGAGAGTACCCCTACTACCACAACAATCGACGCCCCTTAGCGGAGCCCCTGCAGCCAAGGGCCCCAGGTAGGGCGGTCGCAGGATGGTGTCGTGGGAAGCGCCACACCATCCCAGTCGGGAGACAAAGAGCACAAAGGGATTGCCGCGGGCGGAAGGCCCGGTCCGGCACCCAAAACGAAAGACAGTCGCGGTGGCGGGGTGAGGGCAAGTGAAGGCAGGAACCCTTGCACCCGCCCATCCTTCGCGACCAAGAATGTATTTGATGTGCTTCAAGATCTATCGGAGAGTATCGGAGGATCACCCGGACCGCAGCTGGATGCTGCAGATGGGCAGCCTGAGCCCATTGTCCACGACCTGCACCAGTCGCTTGTTGAGCTTCTGGAACGGCCGCAGATCGTGTTCGGCGTGAGCGGCAGTTGCACCTTAAGGTCCGTGCTTTATGCGGGGAAGTGGAGGAGGTCCTCGAGGTGTTGGTCGACACGGGAGCTCAGGTCAGCTTGGTCAAGGCTGGCCTACTTCCGCCAGAGTGTTTGACCGATAGTCGGAAACCTGTCAGGCTGAGGGTGGCGAACGGCCAGTACATGCCGGGAGGCACGAAGGAAGCGGCCATTGGGCTGCAGTTCGTGAACCACCGTGAGCTGAGCCGCCCGGACCTCGGCAAGGAAATCCTCCTGCAAGGTTGCTTCTACGAGGCCGAGATGGACTGGGACATGATTGTTGGGTACGACTTCATGATGGGGACGGACTCCGGCGTTCTCCCGGCCAAGGCCTCAATGATCCTGTACCAGGACGACCAGCTCTTGTGGCTTTCGTCACCTGAGCACCATGTCGAGTGCCAATGGATCCACCCGGAACGCAGTCAGCTCGAAGTAGGCGCGCTGGGCAGTGAGCCAACTGGGCCAGCAAACCAAGAGTACGGCGTAATGCCGGAAGTGGCGAGCCGAGTGGTCGCGGACCTCGGAGGTTCGGATCTGGCCCTGGATGCGTTCTCTTCAGGAACCTCCGCCCATCTTCGGGTTTGTGAGAAGTACTGGAGCGCCCAGGACTCCCTGTGGAAGAAGCACTGGGGTCTGCATCCTGGTTTGATGTGGATCCATTGCCCCCGCTCGGACATTCCAAGGGCGGTAGCGAAGATTCGCAAGGACCGCTCCAAGGCAGTGCTGGTTGTTCCTATGGGATGCACCGAGGAGGAAAGCACCCGAGATTTTGTGGTCTCATTGACCAACATGACCCTAAACAAGGTCCTCTTACCGGCTGGAGAGAGTGTCTATCAGGACGCTAAGAGACAGCCCATGCCACCCGAGAGATGGCCAACGGACTTCCACTATGTGGATTTGGGCCTTGAACAGGCCGACACCACGGACGTTGTGTGTGTCAACCGCATCATAGCGGAGCCATGGCAGCAATGCTTTGCGGTTTCCCCTGTTGACATCGGAGAATCGGAGGACCTCCTCGCTGAAGAGGAGTTGGATCTGGTTCAGGGGTATATGGATCAGCCCTTTCACGACTCGGGAAACCAGCGCGAGAACAAGGGCCAGGACAAAGCCTGGTGGGAAGTGGATTCCATCGTCTCCGGTTCCTATGATGGGAATACCTTCGTAAAGAGGGTGCTGGACCACATGTCCAGCCAGGACGAGCCAATAGGCGGCAACCCACCCACCTACGGCAACCTGTTCCGAGGCAAGACCAGAGATGGCCCTCTGGGCCACCTGGGAAGACCACCTGAGCCAAAACGAGTGGGGTCGCTACCCCTCAAGTAAGCTCAGTGGTTCAGGTGCCCGGAAAGGCCAAGGCGGAGTCCGATGATTGCCCCAAGATCCAGGCATTGAGGGCCAGGCTGAAGCAGACGTATGGGGATACCTTCTTCAGCGGAAAACCTGTGTTTCCCCCACCGGTGCGTGGGCCGTATGGCGAGGCCAAGATACGACTGAAGCCGGACCCCCGTGTGTATCCACACCGGGAGTTCGCCCTGAGGGGCGAGAGGAAGGAGGCCATGGAGAAGATCCTCCGTGATTTCATCGAGAGAGGCTGGCTTGAGCCGTGCCACTCCGAGTGGGCCTCTCCGTGCTTCGTCGTCCCCAAGAAGGTGGCCGATGAGTGGCGGCTCGTGGTTAACTACCGCGGCCTAAACGCCCAAACGCAGCATGACAGCTATACGCTGCCCCTCATTGAGGACATGCTGCAAAAACAACACCGGCGTACGATCTTCACGGTGATTGACCTGAAACATGGTTATCATCAGATGCCTCTCGCCGAGGAGTCCCGTGCCTGCACAGCCATGTGCACCCCACTCGGACCTCTCCAGTGGAAGGTGATGCCCATGGGCGTTACCAACGGCAATGCGGCTTTTCAGCGAATGCTGGAGAACCTGCTTGAGCCGGTGCATGACTGTGAGGACCCCTTCGTGGACGACGTGATCATCGCGTCCGGGGACCCCAGTATGAGCTATGAGGAGCTCCTGGAGGCACATGAGAGGGACGTCACCCGAGTGCCGGACCTTCTGGTTCGGCACAAACTCACGGGCAGCAGTGACAAGGCCACCATTGCGGTAAGCGAGGTGGTCTTCGCTGGCCACGTAGTTGGGAACGGGCAGCGAAAGCCAATACCTGGCAAGGTGGCTGCGATCGAGCACTGGGAAAAGCCCAAAACGGTCTCTGAGCTACGGGCGTACTTGGGGTTCTGCAACTACTACTCGGGGTATATCAAGATGTATGCCGAGTATGCAGCCCCCATGACGACCATCCTCAAGGGCAACCGAGAGGAGACCAAGAAGGGGTCCAAGAAGGCTCTGGTCTGGAATGCTGATTCCGACCGTGCCTTTGAGGGGATGAAGCAGGCGCTGCTATCCGCAGTGGGTCTACACCTCGTGGATCCTGACGGAGGGTTCGTCCTGAGCACCGACGCTTCCGACTACGCCGTTGGCGCTGTCTTGGAGCAAGTGCTTGACGATGGGAGGCACGTGCCAGTGGCCTTCTGGAGCCGAGTCCTGGCGGAAGGCCAGAGACGGACGTGGACGCCCTGAGAAAAGGAGGCGTATGCCATCGTCATGGCTCTCAGGAAATGGGCTGGGTACATAGCCCTCCATCCTGTCACCGTCTGCACCGACCATCAGAGTCTGCAGTCGTGGGACAAAGAGCACGTGGACACCCCCTCTGGTCCCGCCTCCCGACGGGCAAGATGGCATGAGACCTTGGCCAAGTTCAACCTCACGGTTGTGTATGTTCCTGGCAAGGACAACACCGTGGCGGACTGTCTCAGTAGGTGGGCCTATCCCGCCAGCAAGGGCATGACCGATGTCTCTGCCCATGGCGATGAAGCTGAGACCGCTCAGGCCAAGAGGATCATAGAAATGGAGCGCCTGATGGAGGAGGAGGGTGTTAAATGCTTCGTCGTCATGGCTGCGGATGCCCCCCTCGGAATGAGGATGGGCAGAGCCGTCAGAGTACTCGCCCCTGAGGGAGCTGAGTCCCACAAGCACCTCTTCCCTGAATCTTGCCTCCAGGACGACTGGACCGACGACTACGCCAAATCTGAGGCCTTTGAGGCCGAATATAGGGCTGTGACCGACCCTGATGACGGGCAGAAGTGGCCAAAGGGGCTTACTGAGGAGGATGGCAAGCTCTACCTGAATGGTAAGCTGCTGGTCCCAGAGTCCGGAGTGCTCGAGCTATGTGAGGCTTGGCACCACCACATGATGCACCCAGGGGTCAAGAAGCAAGCCTTGGACATGCAGCGCCGGTTCGAAATCGACCAGATCAGTCTCTACAGCGCTATCAAGAAGGTCAGAAAGGGTTGCTCGGTCTGTCAGGCCTGCAATCCCGACAACCGGAACGTCAAGGGGGAAGCTCAATGGACTCCGGTGCCTGACCAGCCCATGGAGAGCGTGGCCATGGACGTCTTCTCCATGCCCGAAGTTCACATAGGCAAGGAGACCTTTGACTGTGGGGTCTTTTGTGTGGACCGCCACAGCGGCTACGTAGTAGCCGTTCCGGCACGCAAAAAGGGGTTGCTTGCCAAGGAAGTGGCAGTCATGATGATTCGTCATTGGCCGACCATCTTTGACGTCCCCCGCACCATTTGCAGTGACCGAGGGCCCCAGTTTACTGGTGGCTGGTTCAGGGCCATGTGTTCCCTCATGGGAATAGGTCATGCCAAGAGCGTCGCCTATCTCAGCCGGTCTAACGGCCGGGCTGAAGTGGCTGGACGGCAGCTGTTCGGGAAGCTTCGCAAAATTCACATCGCCAATCCACGTCGGAACTGGTTTGAGGAGATGTGGCCCGCTCTGAAGGCCCATCATGACACCCCCACTCCGGGTGGTTTGTCCCCTCACCAGATTCTGTTCGGCAGAGACCCCCTTGGTCGGGGACTTCCCTTGTCTGGCGATGGTATGGCCATGGACGCCAAGGAGATCTTTGCGTGGCAAGACGCAACGGCGCGTGACATTCGCCAGCAGCTCGAGAAGGAGCATGCTCAGCGTCAGAAGTCCGCCCCGAGCTTGACAGCGCAAATGTTCAGGGTGGGAGACCCGGTGTGGGTGATCAGACCCCGCCCTATGGGCACCCACCGCACCAAAACCTGGTTCACACCCGGAGAGGTGGTCTGCAGGATTGGCGAGGACACCTACCGCATCAAGGTGGGTGACGGACAGTTCCGGGAGCACCACGAGAGTCAACTCCGTGTGCGGGAACCCAACCTCCGTGGCCAGCATGTGTCCTTGGACTATGCCGCACATGAGGCCGATTCGGACGACGACTACGCTGAGCAGGACGACTATACCGTCAAGAAGATCCTGGCCCAGCGTCCGAACGCCTCAGCACCCGGAGGCCTGGAGTTCAAGGTTCGTTGGCGAGGCTATGGGCCGTCCCACAACACCTGGGAACCCGTCTCCTCGTTCGTGCCACGGATTAATACCCCCTTCATCGACTACATCCGCAAACACAAGACCAAGATCCACGTCTCGGACTTGGCAGCACTAACCCGGGCGATTGCAGCCAGGGGGGCCTGATCACCGCCCTGAGCTCTCCCCTGATGCAGTTTGAGCACTTGTTTGGTCGACGGATCGTCCCTCACTTGCTTGCTCTCTTCCATCTTCCGGTGACCTGCCATCAGAGTGGCCATATACCCCCCCCCTGCTGAATCCAGGGGAGGATGGCTTCTCTCTTCCACTTCTATTCGTCACTCCCCGCCTGCTGAATCCTTGGGAAACCAGGCAGGGCGACTGACCTTGACATTTCCTGAGCTCTTAGGGCCTTGAAGCGCGTACGACGTTGCGCAACGGATGCCGCTGTCATCGGCATTGCAATTTTTGCGTGTGTGGTCTGGTCCTATGGCACTTGCGGGATCCAGATCAGTCTACGTGTGTCTGCAGACTATATATGGCCTGAACTCAGTCGTTTTCCTGTCCACCCTCCTGCATATGCCTTATCCTAACCTGGGCGTGGTTAGGCGCTTTGTCCAGAGTGTGTTTACACGCCTATTTACCCCGTTTTTTACTTACTTTTCTGTTCCCCAGGATATGTGCATCTGTATGTTAAGTGTTGTCAGTCCATCACCGAGATATGGACTGTTTTTCCCCCGAAGGGATGCGAATCGGAATACGACGGCGCCCTGAGTCGCCGTGTACATGCTCTTACATAAGGTCCAGCCTGGACCAGTACCTAAGTACAGATTCTTCTGTTTGAGTGCCCGTGATACCGTGTGCCCTAGTGGCTGTGATGTGCTGAGGTCCTGATGGCGCCAGGCGGGAAGCCCAGTTGCCTGACTACACTCCCAGCGGTCCGCCACTGTCAGTCCCAGTGTGAGCCTACCGACTCGCAGACGCACTTGCAGTCGGGTGGCAACCTCCGGTGTCCTGACCTCGGTCAGTCTGCCTGGGAAACTGGTGGTTTGAGGAGTCGACGCCTGCGCCCAGACTGCATGAGGACTCCCTCATGTATGGCCTTCGTGGTAATGGGGCGAGGGAAAAGACGGCCTTGATGCCCGATCCCTTATGTAGGAGCTCGTCCGGCTTTACCACTCTGGACTCGCGTCGTGGATTTGGACATGGTGCGCCCAAGGAAGGACCCGTGGGGACTCTCCCCCAGACTGCGGCCTTGGGAAGCTTGGGGTAGCCTGATGGATTATTGTGGTCGCTGTCAACCTGTGGGACCACCTCGGTCGTCGTGTGACGCCTATGTTGGCCGTGTATGCTACTGCCACTGTTGTAGTGACCGTCGCAGCAGGCACCCGGTGCGCCTACTATGGGTTAACGGGTCCTTTGGATGCCGCACCATCGCCGCCAGGACCCGGGACTTGATACTTGATACTATACTTGCAGTTACCAACAGCTACAGCACCGTACCTGTCTTACTGTGGGATCGTACTGGGCAGCCCAACCCGCAAATCGGCCTGAAGTGAGGATGTGACACCCCCCCCCCCCCTTCAGGGGATGGTCCTGGGTACCCGCTGCCATGCTTGGGTGTCATCGAGCCCCCCCCAAGGTTTGCTCTAAGGAGGGGGGTGAAACGGTACCCAGAACCTATGGCCCATGGCCCGGAGGCCTGTGAGCCGTCACACCCGTTATGGCCTATGGCCCGGAGGCCTGTGAGCCGTCACACCCGTGCGCAAGCCGTTGACACCGGCTGTCGGCGGGATATCCATGTTCTCTAACCCGCGAAATCTGGAATCTGATTTCTACCCATTAAATCGATGTGGAATTACCATAATTTTACTGTCTTGGTCGCTTTGCGGTTAGAAATCGGTGAAATACCTGATTTCTACCGCGATTTCTAATTGTCGTGAAATCGCTGCCTGACGTCGCCCGTTCCGTGCACTGCATTAGATGATTCTGTAAAACGATCTTTTTGGAAGTTAAGACTGAAACACTCTTCGAGTGATCCGCAATTTTTTCCTTGATAAAACGCATCGTGTCCCAGATTTTTCCCACAAAATCTGGGCGGCCGAAGGCGCTTTGAACCCCCAAGTGAAATAACACGGGTTACGAGCGTTCAAGCGCCCAAGGACGAATTAACGTGCCTCATAGGCACTATGTATGAGGTTTTGCCCCCCATAGTCATAGGATGAGGCCAAAGGATCCCAACTCCATAGGCCCAAAGGGTTATTTATTTTGAGTGTTTTCCAAGAAATGGGCAATCTCACGTACTTGGCGTCCAAGTACGTGTAGAAGTATGTTGAGTTGGCGTTTTCTCCCTCTTTGCTTGCCTCTACATCCGGGGCATATCACTTGTCTTCCCCGGATAGTACATATATGATCTCCATATATATATTGGCAATATATTTTGCGTGCATGCTAAACTTCGGCTTTCCGATGGGAGGTCGATTTTCGATCAAAGCACTTGCATGCGTGTTAAGGGACCAAAGTTACTCTAGAATATAGGCACACTTTAATTCTAGGCCACTAGGTTGGGTGTAGAAGGCGAGGGTAGGGTTGTATGCCATATTTGGTGTCATATCACGTGCCGATTTGGCGGGTGCACCATTCCAAGACTAACCCGCCAATGGACCCCATATCGCACAAAGCTCTTCATTGCACTCCCAACCAACACTCGCAAGCCTAACCTTCGTGAAGGAACGCTTGTGGAGCGCCCCCGAAGCGATGCGTTGCGAGCAAGGTGTGTTTTTTGCAATATTCCATGTTTGCATGTGCCCACATGGGAGGCAGCGCGCGCGGCCTTCCAAAGCGCCCCAAGTGGAGCACATATGTGCAGACAAAAGTCATTGGTGTCGAGTCATCGTGTTTCGAAGGATTGGTCGATTACTCAATCCAAGCCGAAGATATTATAATTTATTTGTGCAGTTTTCAAGGCATTTTGCGTGTTGTTTCGCCAATTTTGCTGTTTTTTGCCCGTCATGATGTCAAGTGGCGACCATGTATCTCAACGTTGCGCGCAATTGACATCCGGACCCAAGTATGTTTTGAGGGTACACTCTTCGGTGCCCAACATATCTTGAACCCGGCGGACAACTCCCCTTGGGCTTGGCATACCGTGGCCGCCAAGTTGGCAATTTGGGACGATCCCAAATCATGGGCTCACTTGGCGACCCTGCCATTCCCAAGACCGGAGGGGTTTGGGCGACGCGCCAAAGATGTGTTGGACGCATATGATTTGATACCAATCCTATGGCACACTCCGGTCCAAGTCGGGCATGTGCCTCATTTGCCCCACCCATGAGTATGCGCATTTTCGGCCATTTTGAGCAACTTTCCAAATTTTCTGCCCGCCGTGCACCATGTTCAGCCCCCTCGTGCAAGGTGGACGCATGGACCAATGGACCATATATGACATGGGTGTTATGGTTATTGGTCACCATGGTTCGCACACCACGTGGGCGAAGCGGAGCAACCTTCGTCAAGGTGCTAGCCCAAAGTGAGTGTGGACGATTTTACCATTTTGGCAATTGTGGACCCAATTTGGATTGTCACCACGCCGAGTGGCATGGAGATCTTTGAGGGCCAAGAGCATGGGAGTCTCTGTTGGACTCCCGATGGATTGCGTATGGAATGGCAGATCCGATCTCCAAGCAGGCGTGGAGATATACTATTGAGGGCACCCCCAATTTTGGCTCATTTTGAGCAGCCAAAATGACCCCCTTTTGGGACCCCAATTTCAGCCCCCCGTGTGGTCAATTGGCGGCCCCCTTTCTCTCTGCCCACAACGAGCCCAGACCTACTTTCAAGTTGTGCACTCAGATGTAGGTCGTAGGTCCTGCCTCCTATCCTGTGAGCCATTGGCCTTGCACTGGCCGGGCGAATCACCCGTGGGAATGACGCCAAGTTTGGTGATTTTGGCATCATGACCCCACTTGATGAACCCCTGGTGCCCTGATGCCGGGACTTTAGAGGGAACCAGGTATGGTGAGGGCTCCAGGGAGTTTGTGCTCGAAGGGCATAGGGTCAGTTGCCTCCCCCCTACCTCTGACGGGTCCGGACGAGGGGTCAATTTCGGAGTTTTCGGAGCTAATATCAGTTTGGGCTGAAACAGCCCATTTTCAGCTACCAACTCCTAGGGGATAATGGCGGGGCCTTTTCACCAGCTCAGAGGGTTGTTAAGACCTGCCGTTAAGGGAGCATGGGGAGCGACTGTTGGTTGACCTTGGAGCCTGTTGCTTCCGAGCAACTCGCCTGTGGCTGGGCGGTACACCCTCCCCTATTGGCAGGGTTCCAGGGTCCGGACTGAGCAGGGCATGGGTTGTGTTTGAGCCCCCGCCCCTGCCAGCCACTGAGAGGGTCTGACCTGGGATTGGGACATGAGTTGGGACTGAGTGTCTATTGTCCCGCGATGCCCTTATCCCAGTCCAGTCTCAACCCCATGTGTACATATCCCGATGTGTTGCTGTACATACTTTTGTTCCCTTGTTTCAGAGTGGCAGGGATCCTGAAACGCTTTGTCACATGACACGAGCGTGATGATGCCCCTGTGAGCGCAGTGCTTTGCCTGCCTGCTTGCTTGTGCGTGTCCGAAGCAGCGTGCCGTGGCCAGGCCCCCCCCAGGAACACGTCATTAATAGGTTATTGTAATTCCTTGATTCAAGGAAGTAAGTTGGTCTCCTTGTTCAAGCACGGTGAAGGTCGCGACAGTTGGTATTACAATTGGCTGCGTCGGTACCATGTGAGGCTCGGTACCGCAGCAGCAAAGCCTTTAGAGGTGGATCGCGAACGTTGGACCACTTCAAAGAATGTTGGCAAACACTACCAAATCTTAGAACAAACATTTGTTGATTCCGGCTTTCCGTCAACAACCCTAGTTGATCAGCAGATGAACCTCTTAGTGAGTCCATCCAGTTCCATCCTTGGGCTTTGGGTCGAATTATTTCATTCGATGAATCCCGATTCCAATTAGACATGACGGACGGGGACAAAAACACACCGACAACCATTGCCAAAGAGTTGTCGGACAAAGGGCAAACTCATGCGGTTAAGGCGGGTGGCTCCGCCACTGTTGTAGGAGGTAGTCTTGCCAATGGCTTTGCCACCCCGGCACACATTATCTTTGCCGCGGAGAGCATTCAAGCCACTTGGACTGAGGGTGCACCCCTTTCTGACATCCTTGATGTTAGCAAGGACCCCCCTCGTGTGTTTGCAGCCACTTTTGCATGCAACACCACCGGCACCATGAAACATGATGATGGTGCCATCCGATACGCTAAGTGGAACATCCTTCCTTTGTTTCAAGGATCCCACGCTGTTTCCCCCTCCAACCCGATTGTTTTGATTTGTGATGGGCACGGCTCCCACATGACATATGAGTTTCTCATTTTTTGTCGCGAAATGGGTTTTGTGTTGGTGTTGCGGCCCCCTTACACGACCGCCGCCTTGCAGGGTGAGGATCGCCGTAATTTCAAATTAGTAAAGGGAGGTTGGAGGGTTGCACGGCATAAGAAATTGGCAGAGTTCATCGCGAAGGGAAGGGATCGTATGGGCTTTGACCACTTTTGCAATTGCCTGTGTGCTCTGTGGCAAGAGGGCTTTTCGATTGCCAATAATCATAGGGCATGGCATGCCATTGGTGTGGTCCCTTTTACCCGTAAGGTGTATTGGGAGCTTGTGGAGAAGGAACGGGCACGGGATAAAGCATGTGGCAAAGTTGATCTTGATGCATCAAGTTGAATGTGCAAGACATGGTTCTAACCATGTTTGGAACGGACAACAGAGAAGAGGTTGTGGACCCCACAACACAAACCACACGCTTGACAAGCTCCATGTTGTGGGACAAGGGTCCGATCACATCTGATGTTTGTTTTGTGAGCAGGAGGCGGCCTAGCACAGCCAAGAATATCCTTTTAGGACACGTTTCAAAGGACATTGTCAAAAGAAAAGCACCACAAAACTCACCGGTGGCGTCAAGTTACGTCCCGGGAGAAAAAAGTCCTGCCTAAAAATCAGGGAAATTTTTGGAAAAATTTTACCAAGACAAAATGAAACATCGCGAAATGTTTCGAAACCCGTTCAATATGAGTTGTTTTTGAAAATATTAATGTATTCTACAACAACAAACAAACAAAAACACGGTTTTAAAAACGCTCACAGTGGCACCAAGGTATGATTTTTGGGGGCTGGACGCATGTGACTGTGTATGCAAGTGTGCACTTGGTGAGTTTTAGGTAACTTGGTGGTATTATGCCCCCTATGTGGGCCTTCCGGCCCAATCTATGATGCGTGCATGTTTCCATGGATGCCAGAGGGCACACTGATTGATAATTGGTAAGGTTCTCGAGCCGGGGCGCCCGCCCCGGCCTTGTTTTTTTTAGAAATATCGAATAAACCAAGACAAATCTATAAGCAAAACCGCCAGCACAGGAGCCAGCCGCGGTGCTGGTCCAGCGGTCTGAGTGCTGGAATCGCAGCCTGGTTCCATCCTCAGTGCGGGCGCACTCGGTTGGTGGCGCCGGCGCAGAGATTTTCTCAATTTTTGAACAAAGTGTAAAGTTTTTTACAATGAAAATTTGACGCAACCCCAAAATGCGTCTACCTCAGGCAGCTAAATGTAGGGTCCTGTGGCAAGTCCTCCCCCCCCCCACCTGGGATCCCATTCCCCATCAGTGCAGCTGCCACGGCGTCCAAGTCCGACCCCAAAACTCGGCGACAGCCAAGAGAAAACCCCAAAATTTGAACGCGGCTGTAAATCTATTAACAGCCGCTGGTAGAATCGTGATTGAGCTGCGCAGCCACCCCAGTAGCAGTGAATGGAGATCGGAATCCGAGATTCTTTTCAATGCTTCAGTGCGAATTTTGGACATTAAGGACACGTCATAGCCTGGAATCTGTAGTGGGATACGACGGGGGAGTTGAATGTGGTCCCGGGCATGCAAAATTTTTTGTGCTTTGTCAAAGGTTTTTTCAAAAGTTTTGGGCTGAAGGACAGGGCGTACTTGGACCAAGAGGTGCAGGATTTGACTGGCGTTATAAACACAACGCTGAAACGTAAGAAATTCAGAAGCAATCTGGGCAATGGGTTTGTGGCAGCTCAGGTTTCTATCACCGAGCAGCCATTGGACATTGTCAATGCCTTTATATGGTGTGACACCATTCAATGTGAGTGACAGGATAGCTTCAGTGGAGTGCTCTGCCTGGTCTGCAGACAAACGGTCTGTGGAGTGAAGAGGGAGGACGGTCGCTTTGTGTGTTCCTACCCTTGCCAACGTGCGTGGGAGGGAGGTCTTGTGTCCCAGTTTCCCTTTGGTGCGTAACTTCCGACGGCGCTGGCCCAAGGAGTGGTGGCGTAGAGAATTCGCCCGTCACGCATGTTCGATCAATCTGCGGAGGGGTGTGCGCTTGCGCCGCGTTTTGGCTGCTAACTGCCCTACGTAAGGGGGGAAGCGGCTCAAAATGGCGTAAATGAGGATGCCAGAAATGCGTAAGCACCGACCTAGCAGTCTTTTCGACAGGCGAGGCACCCGGGCGAGTCGGGGGCATGGATAATTTTCTAGAAGTAAATTTGCCTGCTGCAAGTTCGCATAGAGCAGTTTATAAAGGATGCGTCTGCGGGATAACAGGGAGTGGGGGCTTTCGGCAACGTGGTCCCATGGACTCATAAATTGTTCGATTTTTCGGGCTTGGTGGCGGGGATTGCGCGGTTCAGTGTACACAAATATATATATATATATATATATGTATCTATATACATATATATATATATATATACATATATATATATATATATGTATATATATATATATATATATATATACATATATGTATCCCCCTCCTTTCGCAGCCCCGGACGTTCCAATCCCAGGCCGCTGCTTCCCTGGACGCTCCAGTCCCATGCCTCCGCCCCCCGGATGTTCCAGTCCGGGGGTTTTGGCTTCCCTGGATGTTCCAGTCCGGGTTCCACCTGTTTGCTTCTCCTTCTCCTCCCTCTTCCCTTCTCTTGCTCTTCTCGTCCTCTCTCTCCACCGACCCTGACTCTTGTGCACGCACCCCTTACCCCTTGTCGATTCTTGCCGCCGCTGCCTCTTCTTCCTTCTGGAGCTCCGGACGCTCCTTTCCATGGCCGCCCTGCCCCCAGATGTACCTGCCCTGGTGCGCTGCTCCCCCTGTTGTCCTCGTCCGGGTTCCACGTGGTTGGCCGCTTTTCATTTTGCTCCTTCTCCTCCCACTTCCCTTCTCTCGTCCGTCTTGTCCTTCCCCATCTGGTCTATGCTGGTCCATGCTGTTCACGTGCTCCTTGTCGCTTCTCTCCGCCGCCGTTTCCTCCTCCTTCTGAGGTCCCAGACGTTCCACTCCCGGGCTGTTGCCTCCCCGGACGTTCCAGTCCAGGGCTTCTGCCCCCCGGATGTTCCAGTCCGGGCGCATTGCTTCCCCGGATGATCCAGTCCGGGTTCCGTGCGCCTGCCTACCATTCTCCTCCCCCTTCCCGTCTCTCGTTTTTCTCGTCCTCTCTCTCCACCTTTCCTGACTCCTGTTAATGCACTGCTTTTTGGTTCTTGCCGCCGCCGCTGCTCCTTCCTCACGGAGCGTCGGCCGCTCTCGCTTGACGATCTCCTGTGCCGCCCCGCTCCCGGTTGATCCTGACTGGTTGTGTTGCTTCCCCGGTTGTTCCCATCCGGGCTCCATGTGTTTTGCTGCTTCACCTTCTTCTCTTTCTCACCCCGCTTCGCGTCTTCTCTCCTTCTTGTCCTCCCCCATCTGTTACTTGCTCTTGTTCTTGTTCTCCTCTCCGCGTCTCTCCGCCGGCGTCTCCTTCTCCTTGTCTGTTGCTCCGGACATTCCATTCCCGGGCCACTTCGTCCCCGGACGTTCCAGTCCGGGTGCGTTGCGTCCCCGGATGTTCCAGTCCGCGGTACCGGGTGCACCCCGAGACGATCCAGTCCGGGGGTTTGGGCCTTGCTCCTGTCCGCCCCGGATGCTCCAATCCGGGGCGTCTTTTTGCCGTTTTCTCTCCGTTGCCTCGGATGCTCCGGTCCGTGGCCCCGGGGTCCCCCCCGGACGATCCAGTCCGGGGGCTGGTGCCGTGGTCCCCTCCGTACCGGATGCTCCAATCCGGGGCGTCTTTTTGTCGTATTCTCTCCGTTGCCTCGGATGCTCCAGTCCGTGGCACCGGGTTCTCCCCCGGACGATCCAGTCTGGGGGCTTGGGCCGTGCTCCAATCCGCCCCGGATGCTCCAATCCGGGGCGTCTTTTTGTCGTATTCTCTCCCTTGCCCTGGACGCTCCAGTCCATGGCACCGGGTTCACCCCCGGACTATCCAGTCCGGGGGCTAGTGCCGTGCTTCAGTCCGCCCCGGATGCTCGTATTCTCTCCGTTGCCTCGGCCTGAGTACACGTAGGTTCACGCGTGAGCTGGACCAGGGGGAACGTGGAAAGGGTCGCCCCCTGGCCTCCAGCCGTGGATGGACGAAGCCCAAGTGCATCTGGGAGCCGAGTGGGTACTGCAACCCGTGAGGGATGGAGAGTGGTGGAATGCGGTTGACAGAGAGAAATGCTCCGCTGTCGGCGAGGGCTATCCACAGGAAACCCGCCTGCAGGCGCCCAATAGGCTGTGCTAGGGGGAGAAGGCCGGGGGATCCTTCAAAGGGTGACCGGAAGGAGCTGAAACCGTGAGGGCAGCGACTGAAGGGAGCCTACCGCCGGTCATGCCCCAAGGGAACCTGGTTGAAGTTCTCGTTCGTGAGGTGAGACAGGGGTCGCCAGGGGAACTGATGGTGGAGAGCTCTCCTTCCCACCAGAGGCGGCCACCATGTAGAACAAGCAATGAGATGTCAGATGAGGCTGCGGACGCGGCCGCCCTTACTTACTTACTTACTCTTCTTCCTTAGATAATCCATCCAGACCGTGGTATACCTCGGAACAAAGCTTCTCAGAGGCTCTCACGAATTCCTAGATGCAGCAAATCCCTTCCAACGGACTTTATACAGCCTGCCCCCAGGCGTCCCCGGGTCTTGCTTGTCCGTCAGGATCCTCTCGGCGGTGAAGTCGTCGTCCTCACCCTCGTCATCCGAGTCCACATCGCCGGCTGTGAACTCGAAGGTCACGGGACGTCCGCTGGGGTCTCGTGCTCGGGGATGAAGCTGGGTATGGTCGTGGTCCAGGCTCTTGTTATCCCCCACACGAACCGCATACACATCCTGCCCGACCTTCCGAACGATTACCCCCGGCACATACCAAGACGCCTGCCGATGCCTGGACAGGACATCCTTGTGGTGCCGCTCCAGCCATACGGTGTCTCTGAGAGCATAATTCTGAACTTTTCCCTGCTTGAAGTACTTGGCCCTCTTCTCATGCTCGTCCTGAAGTGCTTTGCACACCTTGGCCGCCGGGTCCTCCGCCTCAGCCATCATAGCACTTGCATCCCGGGCTACCTTGCCATGGTTCAACCACGGGAGAGTGCGTGACACTCCATCCCGTAGGAACAGGATATGATGGGGCGACAGTCCAGTGGGCCCCGGAAGGTCGTGGTACGCCTGGAGTACTCTCCACAGCGAATTGTACCAATTCGGCCCGGTTCGTCAATGTGCAACTGGCAAAACGTCTCGAACATCTGCCGGCCGGGCACCTCAGCCCAGCCATTTGACCGGCTGTGGTACGCCACGGTCTTGGCGTGCCGAATCCCCATGTGCTTGCACATCATCTCGAACCACCTCCCCACAAAATGACTGCCCCGATCGCTGCAGATGACAGCTGGGACATCAAAAATTGTCAGTCAATGCCTGATCATCGCATTAGCGACGGTCTTGGCCTGCAGACCCACTCCATGCTTATCCTTCTTGTTCTTCTTCTTGGATTTCTTGCCAGGGACCGCCACGATATACCCGCTGTGCCTATCCACCGCCAGGATGACACAGTCGTAGGACTCTCCTTCCACGATGACCTCAGGCATGGCGAATACATCCATGGCCACGGACCGCATAGGGGCCTCCGGTATAGCCGTATACACCGGGTTGCCAGCCGTCGAGTGGTTGGGGCTCTTCGTGGCCCGACACACGGCGCAGTCGCTGCAGTACTTGTCCACGAGGGCGTAGTACCCCGGTGGGAACTTGAAACGCCACTCCAGGTCCTGCTGCATCTTGTCCCGACCAGGATGCATGAGGTGGGCGTTATGCCAGTGGTCAATGAGCTCCTCCATTCGGTTCTCGGGGACAAATAGCTTGTCCTTGAGGAATAATTTATCCCCATCCTCGTTCAAGCCCTCAGGCCATTCGTCGTCCGACGGGGCGTTCACGGCATTCCAGTACCTGCTCCAGTGGTCGGATGCCGCATAGTCATCCGACCAGTCTTCTGTAAGCACCGACCTGACTAGCTCTACAGGGGCCACCATCCATTGCTCGAGGGCTTCCTCTCGAATAGCTTGGACTCGGGCGCCCCGGATCTTGGCCAGGTCTGTACGGTTTGCCATCACCACAAAGCACCTGACCCCCTCTTGCTCCATGGCCTTCTCCATCTCGATGATGCGCTTGGCCTCCTCGGTCTCCTTGGCGTCCCCATGGCTGGACATGTCCATCCATGCCTTGCCCGCGGGGTAGGCCCATCGACTGAGGCAATCCGCCACAGTGTTGTCCTTCCCCGGGACGTATACGACGCTGAGGTCGAACTTGGCGAACGTCTGATGCCAACGGGCCCTCCTTGCTGCCGGTCCCGAGGGGGTGACGACGTGCTCCTTGTGCTAGCTCTGTAAGGACTGATGGTCCGTACAAACCACCACCGGTTCTAATCCGATGTGGCCAGACCACTTACTGAGCGCACAAACAATGGCGTACGTCTCCTTCTCCCTCGCGGTCCAGGTTGGACGTTGGCCCTCGGCCAGGATCTGGCTCCAAAACGCCACGGGTACGTGCGACCCGTCGTCCCGGACCTGCTCGAGGACTGCCCCTACAGCATAGTCCGAGGCGGCCGTCCGTAGCACGAATCCCTTGTCCGGGTCCACAAGGAATAGCTTCAGCTGCCCCAGGAGTCGCTTCTTCAGGCGGCTGAACGCATCTTCGGCCTCAGGGGTCCAGGCAAGCTTCTTCTTGCTCCCCTTCCGACCATCGGACTTGCCCACCTGCAGCATCTTGTGCAGCGGCCCCGATAGTTCTGCATACATCCGGACATAGCCCGAATAGTAATTGCAGAACCCCATGAAGGATCGGAGTTCACTGATGGTCTGGGGCTTCTCCCAGTGGTGCAGGGACGCCAGCTTCCCAGGTATGGGGAGGCGTTGCCCGTGACCAACCACGTGACCAGCAAACTCCACTTCCTTCACGAAGAGTGAGGCTTTGGTGGGCTTGCACACCATGTTGTGCTTGTCCAGCTCGCTGCGCACTCGGCGCAGATCCTTTTCATGCTATTCGATGAGCTTGTCCTCAGTCATGTCTTCCTTGCCGGACCCGATGATGATGTCATCCACAAAGGGGTCGGCACAGTCCCGGACAGTAGCGAGTAGGTCCTCCATCATGCGCTGGAAAGCGGCGTTGCCATTCTTGGCGCCCATAGGCACCACTTTCCACTGCATGGGCCGCAGCGGCGTCGACATTGCTGTGCAGGGCCTGGAGTCCGGGTGTAGCGGCATCTGGTGATAGCCGTGTTTCAGGTCTAACACCGTGAAGATCCGCTTCTTTTGTTGTTTTTGGAGGATGGTGTCGATCAGAGGCAGCGAGTACAAGTCGTGCTCGGTTTGCTCGTTCAAACCTCTGTAATCAACCACCAACCTCCATTCGCCCTTCTCTTTCTTGGGCACGAGAAGAGCTGGGCTGGCCCACTCACTGTCGGAGGGTTTGATACAGCCCCGCTCAATAAACTCGGCCAACATTTTCTTCATGGCCTCGGCCCAATCGCCCTGAAGTTGGTACTCCCGATGACAATAGATCTTGGGGTTCGGCTTCAGCTTGATCCTCGCTGTGCCAAACCTCCCACGATCTGGAAGGTTCTTGTTGGCGACGCCACTGAATAGCCGCGGATAGGCATTTATCATCCTCTCCTTCAGCTGGGCGACCTTCGGGTTCTCCTGGGCCTCTTCAGCCGCTTGCTTCGGTATCAATACAACCGACCGCACTGCGGTATAGGCCTAATCCGGGTCCGAGTCCGACTTCTCTCCGTCTGATATGCCGTTCCCATCGTCGTGGGGCGCGCATTCCACCGATAATCTTCAGAAATTTGCGGCATCTGCCTGGTTCTTGTCGCTGCCGGCCATCATTCTTGGAAAATCCCACGTCAGCGGGTCCGACCCAACCAGACCATCACATTGGTCCGCGGTGTGATCCATGACCCTCGCCACGAACTCATCCTTCTCGTACTTGCCGGTGACCAACATCTTGTCATCCCACCAATGCGGAGATGTGACCATGGCCCGCCCCTTCTTGGCTGCCACACGGTCGTGGATCCCCATTCGGATGTAGTTGACGACGTGGTAGATCTCGGAGTGGGACAGGATGTCAATGCCATCCATTGGCTGATCCGTCCCCTCCTTGGGCTCAAACATGACCTGCATGGGCACCGCCTCAACCCTAGGGATGAATGCTTCATCACCCGTGGGCTGGGCTTGCGCCCCATCCACCAGGAAAGCCTTGGTACTCCACGCTTGACCCGGGGAGGGCATTGATAAACCCTTGGCGTCAATGAACAACTCCTCCTCTGGCTCGAATGACATCTTGTTCAGGGTGATTGAATCCAGCATCGATTTGAGACCTTCCAGCGGACATGGGGCGGATCCTATGCCGGTTATGACCAGGATCCCCTTCGCCTTATCCGCAACAATCTTCTCCACCGTACGTCTGGTATTTTCCAGGGAGCCATGCCAGTACATGGGCCCCCACTCCTTCAAACCCCAATGTCTGTGCCAGGCTGAGTCTCCTCGATGCCAATGCCTCCTACACTTCCTCAAAAGTGGGGCATCCCGGGAAGCGAAGACGTCCGTGTCGGGCGCTTCGGCTCCCAGCGTCTGAATCATCCTCGCATACACCTGCGGCGCCATTCCATACTCCGTGAGCTGAACTCCGCGGTCTCCTCTGGACTTGGCACCCACAGCTTGCACCGCTTGGATGATCCGATCCTCTTCCTCAGCATTCCATTGGGATGATCCGCATGCATAGTCCCTGGACAGCCATGTAAGGCATTCATTATCCTCCCGGACCAGCGTTGCACGATGGGGAAGGGCTCCAATGGCGTTTACCGGCATGAAGTCATACCCCATGATCATATCCCAATCTTGAATGTCGGCCACATAGAAGTTCCCGGATAGAGTGCTTCTCTTCGCCAAATCAGGGCGGTTCAAGCGCTCATGCTCCCAGAATTCCATACTGATAGTGGCCTCATGGGTGCCACCACCCATAATCTCTCCATTGGCCACCTACAGGCACACCGGTCTACGGCTGGGCTGCAGGGATTCCTCCTTGAACAACCCTCTTTGGACCAGGCTCACCTGGGCACCCGTATCCACCAAAACATCCACCACCAACTCCTCTTGTCCGCACCGTACACGCACCTTCAAGTGCAACTGCCGCTCGTCACCATGCGGTGTATGGACGACTCTCACGGCATGCAACTCTAGCACATGCGGGTGCATCAGGACTTCGAGGGTATGATCACGGATGGTGTAGATCCTGGGCTGGTCCTGCCCGTCCAGGGGGCTCTCCGTGGTCGCTCCTTCTTTCTTACCATGTCCCTTGCCCACATACACTTCCCTTGGCAGGGCGCTCCAGGGGTTCAGAATGGCGAAACTCAGTGGTTTTGGCTCTTCTGGAGCCTTCTTCGGCACCCGATGTGCCTTCACCTTCTCTAGGATTCCACTGATTTTTGGAGGAGAGACCTCCGAGGTCCCACTGCCGTTGAAGCAGGTCACAACCCTACCCTGGCATTTTACCCCTAAGGGAGCATTATATGGCCCTATATATGGGATATATGTGGGATAGGGTATATCATATTCCATTTCCTTGTTAGGAACATAGGATGTGGGATGGATAAGGCATTCTTGGATGTTTAGTAGTTATTCAATTAGTGGATGATAGGGTGGATTTCTCATATGTGCATATCAGGTATTTCATTGGCTATGTGTACCATATCTGTTTGCAGGATACTATTCAGTCAACACTATCGTTATGTCTTCTATGCCAAGCAACGTTGCTGCCCATGCCACTGCGACCTCTGCTCCTGACCACCCGGTCTGGTTTCATGGTAGCAGAGGCGAAAATTTTTCGTCTCTGTTGGGCGCTTGGCATCGCGGAAAGCGATCGGTCCGCGAAATCGTGGACCAAATCCAAGAAAAAATCTCTTCCCCGGGAGGGATATCTGAGGGTGTCCAGGTCCCCACTCTCAGGACCTCCTCGGCCCTGACCCCATCGACCGGGCAGGGGCCGCAAAAACGGGCCAAGCCCCAAGTGGCTACAAATCCTAAGTTTCCGAAATCCCCGAATGTTCCCATCGGGGCCCCCCATCCTCGAAATCCAGCTGGTGTACCTGGGATGGTTGGGGGGGAAATAGACGGCCACCCTCAGGGAGCGATAAGAGGACCACAATCGCCTATTATGGGCTCGGGAACCGTTACTAGCGCCGAGAATCGGGCAGTAATCGACCTATCTACTGGGGTGATTGAGCGTACGAACGCTGCGCCCTCACGCGCTGCCGACTGGGGTACGATGGCTTCGCCAATGGGGCCTATCGTGGTCGACTCTGGCACTCCTCCGTCGCTAGGGGGGTTGCCAGAGCCTCAGGTCAGAAAAAACCTGTTTGCGGCAGGGCCCATCAGCCCCATTGTTGACCAACTCGACGCTGAAAACCGTCGAGTACTCGCGCTCACGCCTGATCCCCATGGCCATCTGGGTCCGGCTCGAGAGGCCGTGGCCCTGATCCAGCAAGCACTGTCGGGGACTAGGCAGAACCCCACTGTGGTGGAATCGTCGCCCACTCCAATGAGTGGATCGCGGCGGTTTCCCTCCCTGGTGGAGGAATCTCCTGCCTTGGGAGCGTATCCCAATCCCCCGAGCGGATCCAGGCTGAATCCTACAATCATCGAGGAATCCCCCACGCAAATCGAGGAGGATGAGTGTGACCAGTGGTTCCCCCTGGCGGTGGAGCAGTGGAACGACGATGAGGAGGAGGAGATTGGAGTGTTGGAACGTCGTGAACTCCATCATTCCCCTATTTCCGTTGCCTCGTCGCCTGCACCTCCTGAACCTATGTCAGGGACCAGGGATCGCCCCATGCTGGTGGAAGCATCCCCGGCCCCCCACTACATCACGGTGGAGGACTCTCCGGCCCCTCAGTTCATTGTTGTGGAAGAGTCCCCGGTGCCTATGAGCGGCGTCAAAAACCGCCCCTGTCTTGTCGTGGAATCTCCGGAGCCTACGGAGGACCGGGCCGGTACTACATCTCCAGTGCCTATGAGTGGCACGAAAGATCGTCCATCCCTAGTGGATGATTCTCCGGCAATGCCGAAGGTCAACAATCTGAGCTGGGGGGGAGGGAATCAGGTGGAGGGAGGTTCAGCAACCCTCCCAATAAATTTGGTCTCTCCCCCCGCAAATACATCTCCTACGGAGGACCCCCAACTGCCCAATTGGGGGGGGGATCCAGAGGTTGCAACGGGATCGGAGCCTGTTTTTGCTTCCCATCCGAGAACTCGATCACCTATGGTGGTTCATGAGTCACCACAGTATATTGTGGTGGAAGATTCCCCACCCCCACCGCCGCGACCGAATACTGTTGGTCATGTTCCCCCTCCGCCGTCACCCCGCCACCGCCAGGTGGCTTACATCGAGCACGTGCAAGGAATCCCGCACCTGGTTCGGCCATCTAGTGGTGGGGGTTCGGGGGGGGGACATCCCTCTAGTGGGGGGGCGCCAGCGCCTGTTGCTGCGCGCCCCACACTCCCGTCTCGCCCTGCGGGGGGGCCCTCTGGTCCCTCCGTGGCAGGGGGGGCTGCTGGGGGGGGCGGTGGTGGCTCATCTCCTCCTCGTGGAGGGGGTGGTCCATCTTTTCGACATTCTGGGGGCCCCACTCCTACACGGGGGGAGGACGACCTACAGCACACCTGTGGCTGTCCCCGGTGTGTGGTGCACTACGAAACGTGCATCCAATCTCTGATGGCACAGGTGAGGGACCTGCGAAATCAGAATCTGGAGTTGCAGCGATCCCATCAGGAACTTTCTCAGGCAGTAGCCTCTACCGTGGGCATCAGTCAGTCCTACGGGGACCGGATGACCCAAATCTTGTCTACATTGGCTAAGTTTGACGCGGTGGTTCAGGCATACCAACGGGATTCTAAGGTGGTGGAGGCTAGCGTGGCAGATCATCTTAAGATGTCCAACGGCAACACGGCTAAGTGCTTTAGCGCAGTGGAGTCGCTCGCTACACGTTACGCCGCCGTTGCATCTAGGATCGATGCGTGGGACCACTGGTACTCCACGCCTGCGGAACCCGTTACGGTGGTCCCACCCCCGCCATCGGCGCCTCCGCCCGTTCCTGATCCTACACCGGCGGCGCCTACGGCGCCCATGGGCGCGCCATCCGGTTCATCCGGTGGTGGGTGTGTCCTTCCTTTCTCCGTCCACCCATCCCACGATTGCATCTACCATCCGAACGCTTGTCCGGATTCGGGGTGGCCGAGGGGGGGGGAAGAACACCACGAACACCCCCACCCCCAAGAACCTACATCGTGGAGGGGAATCGCCGAAAAGCAGAAGGAACGTGCTGTTCCCGAGTGGAGGGCGACGCCTAAGGGCGAAGAACACCCCACGGAGCCTACGGCCCCGTGGGCCAATGAAGAGGAGAACACCTCTTCGTTGGGGAACATTAATCCCCTCACGAAAAATGTTTTCACTTCCCCTGGGAAACCTTCGTACACGCCCTCTCATCCTACGGATACGTGTACAGTCTCTCCAGTGAAAGTTGCACCAAGTGCAAGTGGAGGTGCACCCCCAACCATGGCTCCCCCTGCTTACCACCCGTACCAAATGCCTATGGTGCAAAATAGTTACACCAAAGCGGTGGAGGATAGTGATATGCCTAAACCGCAATTTAATGGGCAGCTAGAGTGCTACGACGAGTGGGTGGAGAAGCTTCAACAATGGTTGGGGGGATGTGATTCCATGTACCGAAAGGCCAACGAGGCAAAAATGATTTTGAGTACCTTGCCCCCATGGCTAAAGGCGATCATCAACGCCAGGGTTGCCGAGGCCACCCACCACACACGCACGGCCCCCACCCTCAAAGAGTTGTGGGACTTTTTGGAACAACGTTTCCACGAGTATGACCCCTCAAGGGCTGATGAAAGGTGGCGAGCCCTCACCCCCAGGGTGGTTAGAGGGCAAGTGACCCTCATCGACCTTGAAGAGTTCTATGCTCGTTGGCAACGTTTGTTGCCTCTGAGCAATGAGACTCGTCCCCACGTGATCCAGGAGCAGCTCCTAAGCAAGCTCCCGTGGATCAAGGAGAAGGTCGTCAAGCAAGAGGCTAAGAATAGCCCAGACAGCTATGTGGTGGATTTTAGTGGCCTTGACCCTTCGCCGGGTCGCGCCCCATTCGAAAAAGAACTCAGGAAATATAGCGCTCAAGCTTGCACTACGATTCCTGAGATTGTTTCCTATTCGGGGCCGGGGGTGATAGTTGACTGCAAAGACCCGGCTCTCCAGGAGTGGATCTTGAAGCTCAACAACACACCCCACACACGCGGCTACACTATGAAAGTGGAGCAACGTAGGCCTCGTTTGAAGCCTGCGGAAATCTACGCCCTTGCCCATAAAAGCGTGTCGGAGAGGGAAGCTCTCGAACGCCTCAATAAAGGAGACAAGACGACGGTGACGTACACTCATCGCCCTTCTCACAATAAAACCGCGGTGCATGCGGTTAATGCGGAGGCTACGGCGGACCCTGACACCTCCGAACCCGCTGACACCTCCGTCAACGCCGTGGGTCACTCTAAACCTCCGGCGAAGAAACCCGTCGACCCCGGGGCTAAACCGCCACCTACCTTTTGGGTTCCGTGTTCCAAACATTGGAAAACACGTAAACAAACGGATATGGACATGTCTTGGATTGATTGGGGTGCCACCAATACCACCCTTTGGACGTGTAAGCCAAATTCTCCGTGCAATGACACTCATTGGAACATTGCGGGTAAGTCTAAAGGTGGTAAGCCTAAGGGTGGCGATAAGGGTGGCGGTGGTGATAAGGGTGGTGGTGGTTACAAGGGTGGCGGCGGCAAGGGCGATAAAGGAGGCAAGGGAGCGCCGAACGGGCGCGGACGTTGGTGAGGGTGCCCAGAGGCGCCCCCTTCGAAAGAAGAAAACCTCGGGCACCCCTGTGACACTACCGTGGCTCTCGTTCCATCGAGAGTCATGAAGGGGCATATAGTGACTAGTGAGATTCAAACCGAACTTTCCGTTCAGGTTGTTTTGCCCAATGGAGAACGCAAGGCCCTCCGTGTTTTGGTGGATTTTGGGTGCCAAGCGGTCGCTTTGGCCAACCCCAATGTTTTTGGAGACCAACTCTCCGAAAAATATGAATCCCCTCAACGGAGGCGCCTACTCCAAGCAGATAATGAGACGCCTTTGCCAGGGGGGGACGAGCAAATAGACGTCAAAATTCAATTTACGGGGGTTGTGGATGGTAGTGTTCCACTTCCTCGTGTTGCCCAGTATGGCGTGTCCCCGTACCTTGTCCCGAATTTACCTTGGGATATGGTTTTGGGGCACCCATGGGGTTACGAACATTGTGTGAGCCATTTTGCCCGTTTCAATTGTTTGTACTCTCACCATCCAGTGCACTCCCGTTTTTGGATTGAGGACTTCCGTGAGGCTCCACGAACCGGCAAACCATTTTTGGTGAAACCCATTCATGGTAAGGTGTCACGTCAGTCCGTGTGGGGCCTAACCGTTCCAGTCATTGGGGCGGTCGCTCCTACGCACCCTGCCCCGGCCATTGTGGTTACGCCCCCTGGTGGCGAACCGCCTAACCGTGTTGAGGCCGAGAAACACATATCCTATGCCTTGACCGCTTCCTCCGTGGCCCCCGTACAGGACCGGGCTTGTGCTTTGGAGCTCGTTGAATTTGCTCCCGAAGCCCTTGCCCGTGATGTTCTACCTACGCGGCGTGATGGGTCCATGTGGACCCAGTCTGACTATGGCCTCACGCCATATTGGGCCGCACGTGTCAAAAAACAATTTGGCAAAAACCCCGACGTGGACGCCTTCAATAGGGTCCCGGGTATGGCTCAGGCTACCCGTTGGGTTTCGCCGCTTGAAGATTTCTTTTCCACTCCCGCGGACCCCTCCAAATTGTATTGGATGTGCCCTCCCTATCATCGGTTTTCCGATTGTGTTCGGAAAATTCGGCAAGAAAAACTACGAGCCATCGTCGTAGGGCCGAAGTGGACACATAGGGAGTGGTGGAAACCCCTTATGGAAATTACTTTGCAAGGGTACCACCTTCCTGGGCCAGAGACTAAAGCCTGTCTCTATCAGAATGACCACCTCACGCCCCTTCCTCAACGGGGTTGGTCCACGGTGGCGCTATACGTGGACGGTGGTATTGCGGAGGAAAATTTGGCGGCCACTAAATGTCATGTGGCCTCCGTTTTGGCACCGGCCGTCTCTAACCCCAACACGGATGGCGAGCCGGGCATGACCTCGGAGGAAGAGTCGGAGGATGAAAGGGTGCCTAACCATTTGGCTTCGGTGCGCACCCTCACGTATCAGGCGACCCATAAAAAACTCCTCGCACCCGTTACTCTTGATCCTACCCCCGAAGATTTGGAGGCACAAGAATGCGTGCGTTCACGCATTGCGAAAATTGAACGAGAGTTATTGGGTGGGGGGGCCACTACCGTTAAGCGTTACCGAAAACGTAAAGGCGCCACACGATTGTTGGCGGCTTCTCGTGTGGGTGGCGTTGTCACCACCCAAGAGCCTATTGTGTCTCCGGAGGTGGAGCTCATGAGGAAACGCATTCTCGCGGACTACGAGCGGGATGTTTTTAGTGGGGAGGTTCGTCTCCGTCCGGACCAAGAACACCCTAAGGTCCGTGGTACGGAGCGGTTGGGGTTTGCTAAACTTGACCTATACCCGAACGCCAAACCCAAGTCCGTAAAACCTATACGGTTGGTGGGGGAGCGTGCCGCGGCGGAGCAAGAAATAGTGGAGGACTTTTTGGCTCGTGGCTGGATTGAGCCGTGTCCTGCCTCCGAATGGGCGTCCAACGGTTTCGTTGTGCCCAAGAAAGAGAAAGGAAAGTGGCGCCTCGTGGTGGACTACCGCCAACTTAATGAGGCTACCTTGCCCGACGCACACCCCCTCCCCCTCATAGAAAACATGTTGGAAAATCAATCCAAACACAAGATTTTCACTATTGTGGACTTGAGTAAAGGGTTTCATCAAATTCCCCTTCACCCTGAATCCCGGGCTAAGACCGCCATGAATTTGGCGGGTAAGCGATACCAATGGCGTGTTATGCCTATGGGTATCAAGAATGGGCCCGCTATTTTTCAACGGGTCATGGACCATGTTTTGCAGGGTTTGGATTGTGCGGACGTATATATCGATGATATTATTATTGGTTCCTCCGGTGCTACGGAGGAGGAGCTATTGGCTAACCACGACCGCGACGTGCGTGCCGTGTTGGATAGGCTACGAAAAGAGGAGTTGGTTGCTTCGGTTAGCAAAACCGATTTCTTTGTTCGTTCGGTTGAGTTTTGTGGCCATGTGTTGGAAAATGGCACACGTCGGCCGGCGCCAGGGAAAATGTTGGCGCTTGAGCGTTGGGACAAACCGGATAATGTTCGGGAGCTCCGGGGGTTCTTGGGGCTCGCCAACTATTATTCGGGCTATGTCCAACACTACGCTTCCATAGCTACCCCTTTGATTAATATGTTGAAGGATTTGCCTAAGCATAAGAATGGCAAAAAGATAGGCCTAACGTGGAATGCTTCGGCTAACGAGGCCTTTTTGAAGCTCAAGCGTGCTATTACGGATATTGTTCCCCTCCAACTAGCCGATTGGGATAAGGACTTTGTCCTCACCCCGGACGCTAGTAATTGGGCGGTGGGGGCGGCCCTACAGCAGGAAGGTCCCGATGGTGCCCTACGCCCCCTTGCCTTTTTCTCCCGCAAATTGTCAGGCAGCCAATTGAATTGGAGCCCTCGGGAAAAAGAGTGCTACGCCATAGTGGCGGCGCTTTTAAAATGGCATGGTTGGGTGGGGAACAAGCGCGTGGAGGTCCGTACGGACCACCGTAGCCTTGAAAATTGGGCTACGGAGGACCTCAAAACCGTGGGGGGTCCCTCTCCACGCCAAGCACGTTGGCATGAATTGTTCTCTAAATTCGACCTCCATGTGGTTTACACTCCGGGGCCAGTGAACCCCGTGGGTGATTTCTTGTCCCGTTGGGCTTACCCTGCTAACCCGGCGTTGGGTGATGTGTCCATACATGGGACGGCCCAAGCGGCCGGGGATGTGCGGGACATGATGGCGGCCGAGAAGGAGGAACTTCTCGCCCGCCCCCTTGTATTTAGGGCGGTTGTGGCGCCCGTTGTTACTAGGTCTAGAGCGGCGCCTCGGGCTCAAGGGGCACCCGCGTGTGATCCACCCCCTCTGGCTTCGCCTCCAGTGGGGGGGGGGACGAAGCAAAAGAGAAAGCTTCGGAGACTGGAGCGAATTGTCAAGATAAAAAAATCTTGGAAGTCCCACAAGAAAGCAACTCCTATACATGGGGAGGATGCTCCCAATGTTTTTGAGATAAATTGGGCTAAACACTACCCAAATTGTCAACGCTACAAACAAATGTGGCAAGATGCCTTGAATGGGAGCTTCCAAGATGGAGTGAGGTTGGTGGATAACAAGCTCGTCCGTAATGGACGGTGGTGTGTTCCTACGCCGCTAGTGCATCGTTTGGTAGCCGAATACCATGATGCATTTCACTTAACTACCTCCAGTGTGGAAAAACACTGGAAGGAAATTAACCATGGCGTGGAAGGTGAGGGGTTGTACAAAGCAGTGGAACTGCAATGTCAAACGTGTCCCTCATGTGCCATTCACACGCATGACACCAAGCGCAAGCAAGGGTACATGACCCCTATGCCTATACCTATGGAGCCCATGGACTCCATAGCGCTTGATGTGTTTCACTACCCTTCCACCTCCCACGATGGAGAGGTGTATGACCGAATGCTCCTATGTGTATGCCGGCTTTCCGGCTACCTCATCGCGATCCCTATTCCTAAACCCCGTCATGGAGACAAGGATGAAGGGCTAACGGGGAGAAGAGCGGCCCATTTGGTAATGGAGCGCTGGGTGGATAGGTTCGGAGCCCCTCGTGAAATATGCTCCGACCGTGGGCCACAATTTGTGAGCCAATATTTCCAAACCCTTTGTTCTAAGATTGGTGCCCGCTCGACTATGTGTCTCGCGGGTAGGCACCAAGGTAATGGCAAGGCCGAAAATACTGGCAAGCAGCTAAGGCGTGCCGTTGCTAAAGCCATTACCTTGAAGAAAAAGAAAACTAATTGGGTAGAGGTTTTGCCCGCCGTTGTACGAGCGTGGCATGAGACTACAGGTCCTTCAGGTTATACACCTAACGAGATTGTGTTTGGTAAACACAACCGTACTAAGGGGCCTCCTCTTGCTGAGCCTAAGGGGGTGGCCCAAGACGCCGCTCACTACTTCCAACGGCGTGAGGAGCTTATTGCTCTTGCACGGAGGGCTATGATTCAAGTGCAAGAGACAATGGCTCGTAAGTATAACAAGAGTAGGAGGATGTCCCCCAATTTCTCAAAAGGGGACCGCGTATGGGTCCGTCGCCAACGCAAAAATCTTGGCGATAAGACTTGTCCCTATTGGGATGGGCCCTATGAGGTTGTGGCCAAGAAGGCGCACGACCTCTATGTTATTCAAGTGGACCAACGGAGGTTAGTTGACGTCCACGTTGATTGTTTAATGAA
Organism: Eutreptiella sp. 'Long Island Sound 2002'; assembly: GCA_964036045.1. NCBI lineage: Eukaryota > Euglenozoa > Euglenophyceae > Eutreptiales > Eutreptiaceae > Eutreptiella > Eutreptiella sp. 'Long Island Sound 2002'. Next base: position 43,435,064 of record OZ038378.1, on the reverse strand, counting down.
AACGGTCAACTCCCCTCGCTCCCCCGTGCCTCTAAATTACACGGAGGAGGTTGGTGGGGTGCCCTCCCAGTTTGAGGAGGACACCTATAATGTCAAGAAAATATTAAGTCACCGTACTTACCGCAAGAGACTTCTCTTCAAGGTGCGGTGGGAGGGTTATACCAAAGATTGGGATACCGAGGAACCCGTTGAAACCTTCTTACCATCCTACAACAAAGTTTGGAGAGATTACTTGCAGAAACAGAATCTCACCCAAACCGTTGACATCCTTGCCCACCTTGGTGGACCGCTCTCATGAGCGTGCCACGAAAAGAAAACCCTAACCGATATGGATATATTATTGTTTGGGGAAGGGAGGAGAGAGCGAGAAGCGGTGGGAGACAGGAAAGAAGATGTGCATGCACGGCGCGCTCCTCGGTTACAAAAATCCCCACCGGAGCAGGGCGGTGGGTACCGCAGGTTTACCCCACCGTCTACCTCTCTCACCGCTAAAGGCTTGAGAGTCCTTGGGGTGGGGTGGCGTGGCATATAGCCTGGGGCGGAAGTGGGACGTGTTCTTTCGGGGGTCTTAATGCCATTCAAACCCCTATCCTTGGGTCTTACTGGAGCACTCCTACCACCACCAGGACTACTGCCGTCAGTCCTGCCCACGATGACGCCCCCTGTCAAGGGTGCTAACAACGTGGCAAGCACTTCCCGAAGACTCTGCCGGGTTGTGCGCATGGTGGTGTTTGCAAGGTTTCGGAGTGCCGCCCCGTACCGAAACCACGACCCCACGACCGTCCCTGACCCGTGACCCAAGCCAACGAGCTAAATCATTTGCTCAAAATGGCGAAGGCTTGAAAACTTCGTTGGGTTGGCGGGTACAACCCATTTTCCCTTTTTGTGTTGGGCGTGATGGTTTTCCACCGATTTGCCCTTGTCCACACGAGGGTAGGTATACAAAGTACGGAGTACTCGTGTGGCTCACATTACGTGGAAAAAATTTCGTGGCGTGCAAAATTGCCACTACATACGGCGAGGACTTAAGCCTAGAGGGAGGGGTCGTCCTCTACAATACAAGTATTCTAATATGAATTGCAATGGGTGCCTTTGCCCCGTCACTCTATGAGTGGGTGGGGTCTTCAAAGGCAAAGAGTGGCGTTGCGGATTTGGGCCGTCTCCGCCGCCTGGGTATTCGTCCCCGGTCGCTATGCGTGCCCGGGTTGGGAGTGGGTACCCTCCATTGCCATTGCATGGGGCCGCATGCTGGCTGGGTGTGCTCTTCATGTCCTTGATGAATTTCGCGGGGGAATTCCTGCCTGCAACGAGAGGGAACAAACAATATGATGAAAAGGGCGAGTGTGCACATGCATATGTTTATGAGAGAATATGTATATTAATGTTTTCTCTAGAGTTCCCCACGAGTGGACTTGGATTTCCACAACACCCGAGGGGTCCTCTATCCCAACACCCAACCAAACGGGTTGGGATATGGGCGTGGCATTTTTCTTTATAGAGACCCGTGCGTGGACTTGGATTTCCACAACACACACGAGTCTCTCTGTCCGAGACACACCAAAACCGGGTGTGCCCGTGGCCAATGGTAGCGTGTGTGTGCGCATGCCATTAATTTAGTTACGGGATTATATGGTTGCCTATTACGTTGGTTATCACCCGCCCCCCGAGCAAGCAAGACCTAGGTTGACACCTACCTTTGGGGTTTTGTAGCCGTGTACACCGGCCCAAGTTTACACACGGAGGTGTAAACATGAATCCGTCATACACGGTGTAGAGGGGTTGGGGGAGTAAAACTCCTTCGGGGCGTGTCATCGTGCCCCCGGGGAGTAGGGTGGGCTGATTCACCAGCGGGACCGTACGGGCGACCTCCCCAATTTGCGACCTGGAGGTGACCCCCTGCGCTACGGCCCGCCGGTTGCACACCCAAGGACAAAGGTAACACGCAAGCTAACCTAAGTGTTTATACGCACGCCCCCAAGACACACACGAACACCAAGCAACAAGGTGGCGTATCTATACACGTGTTCTATTGTGGATATGCTTACTGTTTGTTGTGTGTACGTGGGTAGTTTGTGGAAACTCTTGCACGTGCCGTATGTGTGGAGTGCCACCATCACGTGCCCCAAGGCCGCCACCGCGAGACCCACACTCTGTGATGCCCTCCGGGCGAGTGTGTGCCCCCGGGCCCTGCCAGTGGGTGTGCGCGCACAAGTGTGTCTTGTGTTTGTCGCTGTGCATCGCTCTATTATGTGTATATATGATATATATACGTAGTATGGCTCCTAGGTGAGGGGTTAGCAGTGAGGTCAGGTTATTATTACATGGTTATGAGGTTTGTCTATTTAAGTGTGTCTACTCACACCCTCATCCCATCTCCGTACCTCCTCCTTTACCCTCTACGTGGTGCATCACGTGTGACACACATGCTAAATTAAGCATCCACACGGACACGGCCCTTGGCTGAGCCGTGCCCGTAGCATTTAGCCACAGCCGTGGCTGGTTTCCGGGCACACCTGCCTCAGATTCATCTTTCTTGTGTGTCGGTTCAGTTTGCAAGTGGGCCTTTGGCTAGGCCTTGTCTGGGAATTTACAAGCAAGTGAGCAAGCAAGTTTACATCTTACAAGCAAGAGCTCACTCATTACTGCAAGCGTTACGGGCAAGCACATCAAGAACATCAAGCACATCAAGCCCTCATAAACGATCTAAAGCACGTGGGTGCAAGGTGTGGGCATCGTACCCGTGTTTATCTTTGTGCCTAGTGTTTTAAGCGGTTCTTTTACCCTGAGGCCATCGTGACCTCTTTCCTCTAATTAGTGAGCTACCGCGCGCACGGTGGGCCATCGTGGCCGTGTTTGTTAAGTGGCCTAAGCATGCACAAGACAGTGGCGAGCACAAGTCAGTCATGCATCCCTGACCTCTACCTTTGTTTCCCCACGTGCTCCCTGCTGCAGGCACAGTCCTAAGTTGCTGTCAGTGTCTGCTGTCCCTGTTGCTGGCTTTTCTTTGTCAAAAGTAAAATTTTGGCACTGTCGCGTCGCGCCGTTTCGCATGTACCATTACCTTCAGTTTTGTTTAAAAGTGTAGTTTCACTTTGCCTTTAGTTTTAATTCTTTGAAAAACTACCTGCCCTTACCTGCTGGACCCCACATGCCTCATGCGACACGCAGGGACCAGACTTTACGCGCAACAGCTCGCGATTTCGCCTACTACTTATTGCGGGACCTGCGGGATCCCGTTCGTCAATTTCTGTATATCGGCGGTGGTTCGATTCCCACCGATCGGAGCTACTTCAGCGGCTGTGCGGCCGGCTCCGAGACTGCCTGCGAGGGTTCGATTCCCGCTGGGAGGGAATCTGGTAGCCTGTGATTTGCTGGTGTTTGTGACTGCTACGTTCCTCTTGGGCATGTACTTCCTGCCCGTGGCAGTCGTTTTAAGTGGGGGGGTGAAGCAGGTCACAACCCTACCCTGGCATTTTACCCCTAAGGGAGCATTATATGGCCCTATATATGGGATATATGTGGGATAGGGTATATCATATTCCATTTCCTTGTTAGGAACATAGGATGTGGGATGGATAAGGCATTCTTGGATGTTTAGTAGTTATTCAATTAGTGGATGATAGGGTGGATTTCTCATATGTGCATATCAGGTATTTCATTGGCTATGTGTACCATATCTGTTTGCAGGATACTATTCAGTCAACACTATCGTTATGTCTTCTATGCCAAGCAACGTTGCTGCCCATGCCACTGCGACCTCTGCTCCTGACCACCCAGTCTGGTTTCACCGTGGCAGCTCCTCCAGACGTGCCCTTCCCCAGCTCCCTCCTGCTGCGATCCGCTCGGACTTTGTCCACCACGTTGCTGGGCTTTGAGTTGCTCCAACGTCCTCAACATGTCCTCAGCAACCTCCTCGATCGACCTCACGCGTCGGTCTGGGCCGGATCCTCCACCATAGCCTTTTCCGCCGCCTTTCCCTTGGCCCTTTCCTTGGCCTTTTCCACCGTCTCCGCCCTTTGCCTTCCAATCGGCAATTTGTTGCTCCTTGGGCTTCTTGTCGGGATGGGCGGCGGAGTAGGTCTTCTTGTCATCCTCATATACCTTGCAATGCCGGTGGTCATGTGCATGGTTGTTCCCCTTGCCGTAGCAGACCCAGCAACCGCTGTGCTGTGATCTGTACTCCGAAACGAGAGCGGCGGGTTCCAGATCCTCCGCGGTTCCTTGCCGTTCTCGGTCCTTGGGTCCAGGCGGTTCCACCTGGACCTGTCCTGCCAATGCCTATGCCAAACACGCAGCGCACCTCCTACACAGAGTGACACACAACCACCAACCTGAAGTTCGCGAGGCGGCAGCCATACACAAATAAGAAGCGCAAATGGCCCGCAACACCTGCCCCCGGTGGATACTGGCGCAACACGGCGTCTCCACCTCCGTGGGCACTGGCATCTGGGCCCAGCTACAACTGCTCCTACCGCACCACACGCACGCCATCCTGACAAACAACCACTGCGATCAACAGGGGCCACTCGTGGCCACGCACACCGACATCCACCGACACCCGGCAGGCGAGGTGGACACCCTGCCCCTCGTGGGGGCCACCGTCACCATAGTGTATATCACCCCAACACAGATGAGGATCATGGCCAAGTGCGACGCCCACCACGCCCCGTTCCTTTCCGACCCACAATGGCCAGCACGCCACGTCTTCCAAGCGTACCTCCGCGCATGTGCTACGAAGGCAGAGCGCGACATGCCGGGGCCCAAGGTGATCAACACGGCATACAAAGCCTTCCAGCGCCGGCTCCGCTGGCCCCGCCCGAGCGAGCACGAGACCCCCAACGACGGCGGCACGACGCAGGAGGAGCCCACCCCGTCAGCCGAAAGGTGGACACCACCCACCATCCTGCTACTAGCACCAAACGGCCACAAACATGCTACCCGCACTGTCCAGCGACACCATGCCCCCTGGTCCATCCCCAAACACAATGCACTGGAGACCGATGTACCACCAGTCAGACACAGTGACCAGGGCATACCACGCACGTGCTGCCACTGCGGCCCGGCAGCCCTCGACACTCCGTGGCCCCTGCTACACCTCATCTCCATTCACTACCACACCCCCACCGCCGCCGCCACCGCCGACCAGCAGGCATGGCTCTCCCCCTGGTTTCACACGGTACCCCCAGACCACCCGGCGCACGTAGCCTGGACCCGAACACCCACGGCAACATGGACGTTCACCAACGAGCGGGCAGACCCGGACAGCGTGGCCATAGAGTGGGACCGCTGCGACCCACACCGCGCAGGACCTCAGGAGGCACCCATGCGCCCCCTACAGCAGAAATGCCCCACCCTCCGCGGCGACAAAGACGACAAGGAGCGGCGACAGACCATTACGTGCCAGAAGTTCCACCCCAATACGGGATACCTCTTCCACCTGATGTACGCTTATATCACCCAGGGGCGCCCAGACAGGGGCCTCCTTAGCCTCAACCCACAAGCCAAGGCCATCATCACCCAGGGGATAGGCGTCTATGCAGCGCCGCTACTACAACCCACGCAAATCACCGCCAGAACCGCCCAAGGGAACCCGATCTACGTCTTTCAGCCCCCCAGCAATTGCCCGCCTACCCATACCCGGCGACACCGACATCATCTACTTCACTGACGCAGTCGGCACCCAGCAACGCACCACCACGGTCGGTTGCGCCTCCGTGCGCATCACACGGCACGCAGACTGCCTCCACGTGGAACACCACATCGGGGCCACCACCTTTGGGGCGTCCTCCCACGGCAAACTGCGCACCCTGGCAGACCCCGTCACCGCCACAACGCCACCCACAACGATCCAGCCCCGCAACATCTGGGTAGTCGTGGACGCCACGGTCGACATCCACCTCACCAGGCGCCTTGCGGACCTGCCCCTCTGCAAGGCACTCCAGTCCAGCCTCACCACACAAGCGTTGGGACTATGGATGGCCTTCAGGGGCATGCACCCCCAGGACGCCCTACACATCGTCAAACAGGAGTCACACCGCTACGCATACGGCAATGGACGCGCAGACACGCAGGCCAAACACCAGAACACCAGCCACACCCCAGGGCTCGGACACGTGCGAATTGACACCCCACACCACAGCCACCTGCAGCACCTGCCCCCGTTACCCCCGGCCACACAGCCCCCCCAATGGATGCCCGAGGACACGCCGTACACAGATCGAGACAAGCAGTACCACTACCCCACACCCATCCAGCAACAGGCCACCACACTGGGCCACCCAGCGAACATCGAACTCCTCCGACGCCTCGAAGACTCCGTCCACACCCCCCTCTACTACTCCGCCCTGCGCCCGGATAGCCCCCCAGCACACCTACAAAAACCCCGACTCCAACTCGCCCTCGAACAGCTTCCCCTTCTCACCCGATACCACCGATGGTATGCGCGCCGCTTGATCCACGTCCCCGCAGGATACACCAAATGCATCTGTGGCCACGCAGAAGAAGAAACTTGGGACCACTTCAAGGTGTGCCCCCTGTACAGAAGACTGGACACCCTCACAGACTGAAACCCAACCCACACCATCGCACAGCACGCCAGATGGCTGACGCAGTCCCCGGCGACCCAGCAACTCACCACCGTCCTCAAGCAGACGGAGGTACTCGAGGCGGTCCGCAGGGGACTCGTCCCAACTGCCGTCTACACCTTGCTACGCACCCACGCGGAGGACCCCCAGGCCACGGCGGCGCACATGCAGCGGACGGCCGTTGCCAAGACAGCGGAGCAGCTCACATACCGCACCCAAAAATACCTGCAGCATGCAGCAACCCTGCCCCAAACAGACCAAGCCCACCTCCTCAAACTCCTGTTCTACCAACCATGAGAACCTACCCCGTGACATACCAAGAACGAAACCCCCACCACGCCTACACACCATCCACCGAGCACAACACTGGCACGGCACACACGGGCACCACAGGCACCGCACACACGCCCACCAGCATGCGCGCGCCACCAGCCCCAATCCCCTGACGCCACCGTCCGTCCACAGGTACCACCAACCGCCAGCCACCGCATGTCCCCTCTGCGTACGCCAGCGGCTACCACAGACGGCCCTGCCCTGCAACCCAGACCACTGGGTTAGCCTGGGAGCCGCGCACCGCCTCACCCACTGCCCCCACTGCGGGGACCTCAACTCCCACTACCGCGAGCGGCCCGCGGCCCCAGCCGCACCCCCCCCCCGCCAGCCACCCCAGCTTCTTCGGGCCACTCACCGACACCCTCCGGGACCAACTGGGAGGGTACTACGTGGCGGACGCGGCGGACCACGCATGGACCATAGCCGTGGCCACGGGCAGCACACCCCTGCCCCCCCACAGCCCACCCTTACACCACAGCGCAGGCGGCTTGAACGTGGCGGCCCGCCACATCCTCCTCGCCCTATACCTCCAAGAGCGTGACCTACACCTCCCAGACTCACAGCTCCCGGCCCCCGGGGCAGCAGCCCTGACGCCAGAAGCGTGGGCGGACACGGCACCAGAGGAGATAGCAGCCTACCTCCGAATCACTGGCCGCCGGTTCAACACCGCCCTCGGCCGACAGAAAGGAACACCTTACCCACTCAGCGCACTCCTCTACCCGGCACACCGCCCCCAGCCCGAACAACTGAAGCCCCCGGAGGGCTGGGCCTCCTTTCGGGACGCCCACCTGGCCGCCCCCGACGAGGCCACCGCCACACAGATGGGCCTCACGGACCAGCGCACCTACGTCAGAGGCCTCGAGACGAGCCTCGGAGAGGCACACTGCTGGCACGCCCGCTCCCCGTCGCCCGCACGGGGACAGGGGGTTTCACCCGCCCCCGACACCCACGAGGCCAAGAAGACCAAGACAGGTCAGGGGGCCCGCCAGCGCGCCCGCCAGCAGGGCGCGACGCCCCCACCAGGGCCCGGGTCCAGCCACACCACACCACCCCACGCCCAGACCCCCGGGGCACACCAACAGCACCGCCCCCGCCTGCGCCCACCACCACCACCACCGTACCGCAGCACCCAAACCCTGCAGCCCAGTCAGCCACCACCGCCCGCACACGTCCACACCATGCCAGGACCATCATACGCGCAGAGCCAGGGGACATGGCACCACCAACACCACCACCACGCCCCCGTCCCTGCCAACCCCTACCCCCTGATGCCCCCATGCTACAGCAACCCCCACCAGCTACATCCCCACCACGCCCCAGCACAACCAGGCCCAACGAACCACCCACCCCACATGGCACACATCACCGCACCACACCATCACGTATTCCACCACCACCAGCCCCTACCACCACACCCACCAGCGCCGGGGTACCACACACAACCAGCACACCCTCAACACCACCACCACGCGGTCCAGCACCACCCGCCACCCCCACTACACGGACCCACGACACACGAGCCACGGTACACCCCCATGGACCAGCGGGGAGCCGCGCGCGCACACCAGCAAAACCAGGGCCTAGTAGGAGCGCCCCATACCAGCGAGCACCATCCACCAACAGCCACCCATTACATACGGACCACAGCCCCACCCTGACGCCCTTGCGGCCGCCTCTCACCCACACCTCGGCACCACAACCAGTCAAGAACCGCAAGGACCGCACGGCGCACACACGCAACACCCACACCACCCACAGGGACGCCCAGACCCCCAGCCAGCACAACACCCACCCCCGCCCCCCGCACCACCAACAGTGCCACCCCCACACCACCCCCCCCGCCCTCCCCCCGAGACCAGGCCACGGACGCAACATGCGGCAGCCAGCACCAGCCAATTGACGTCGATGCCCCCGCCGACACAAGCTACCGCGAATCCCCCCTCCCGCGACCGCCACAAGAGACCCCATCACCAGACCCCACACGCGACAACGACGACCACCCCCCCCAACCCACACCACCCCCCCCATTAAACCCCGCACCACCAGCCGCCGCACCGGCCGAACCCTACGCCCTACACAACCCCGCAGCGGTACGGTAGCACCTCCGGGGACTCGGGGACCAGGACGTGCTGTGCCTCCGCACCTCCGGCACCACCCAGCGCATCCGGGCGACCACCCTGGTCCAGGCGGCCACCCTGGGGGGAGGCGTCGGAGAGTTCCTCTTCGACGCCTTCCTCCACGTCGCCCGACACGACCGCTCCCCACGCGCCACCCCAGACTGTGAGAGCCCACCCCCCACGGGGAGTCGGATCTGGGTGCCCCCAATCGACTGGGGGCGACACATAGTCGGACACCCCGTGCCGGAGCGGGACAGCACCCAGGGCCGCACCCGCTACCGCGAGCCCAACATGGCCCACCCCCCCCCCAGCGCAACCCCCGACAAAACCTACGAGTGGGAGCGGGAAACATGGGTAGCCCGGATGGCCTCCCTGAGCAACTTCCGGCACCACGTCCCGGGGGACATCCCCATCCCCGACGACCGGCAGCCAACCCCCTCCACGTACATGACTCTCATGTACAATCTGCACTACACCCTCTCCACCACCCACTACCACGCACCAACTGACCACTGGGTGGTGCACGGCACCGACCCCCTCCTCCCCGCCGACTACGCCCCCCCCCCCACACAACCCAGGCCTCGACACGTACGCCAGGAAGGACGAGCCGGACGACCCCCACATCTGGGGCACGTGGGAACGCAAATCCCTGGACACGCTGCTCTCCATCCGCAGCGGCAGCCAGGGACTTGGTAGGGCGATGTATTGCCTCGCCAAGTGGACCCAACGGACATGGGGGATCCCCACGGACCGGTGGCTGTGGAGGGTCACGCTGCGCCCCCAGCAGAGGGAAGCCCCCCCCAACCGCAGGGGACCCAACCCCCCACACCACACCCCCCCACAGCTCTGCCCAAGAAGGTAGGTAGGTGCACTCGGTCGTGGAGAGGCGCCCCATGGTTCCCCCTGGCGTCGCCCCTGTGACGAACAGGAAGAGGCTTCGCGCGTGAAGAGGGGAGGCGGCTTACTTCCCGCTAGACCTGACTGTTGGCCCCCAACAAAGCGGCCCTGGGCTACGCCGGGAGGGCTGATCGCCACCAGCGTGACATGCTTGTCTCGCAGGGAGGGTGTGCCCCCGTGCTTGCGCACGTCCCCTTCTTTGGGCGGAACCCTAGGGGTTCACCGGACTTCCTGGCGTATCCCGTTCCCAAGGCGTGCATGCACGTTCTTGGTACTAGGGTTCCGAGGCGCTTGGGTGTCGCACGCTCTGCCTCGAGTCCCAAAGCAGCGCAGGCCTTAGGATGCAGCCTTACCCCCGGGGCCCGGATCTCGTTTGGCGGGGTCACCTGCATGGCACGGGCTGCCTCAGTGCCCGGGCTGTGGGCACTGGGTTTCCTACTGTTGTGTGGCGTTTGTGTTTGGGTCCGGTTGGCGGTTGGGTGCGGGTTTTGTTAACCCCGCCAGTCCTGGCTGGGGTCTTGGGTGGGTGTGTTTGGGCACGGTTTGTGGTGTTGTCCCTCTAGTGTCGGCTGTTTGTGGTGTTCGTGGTTGGGCTTCGGTTTCGGCCTGCTTTTGGGACGTGTGTGGTTTCGTGGGCGCCCCGCTTGCCCCCCGCCGTTTCCGGTTCCGGCGCGCGGTGTGGGCGTGTGTGCTGGGCCCGGGTCTCGCCTGTGCCCAGAGTAAGAAAAAGTCACTGCCATGTCTTTCTTGGAGGGCTTGATCCAGGCTAAGCCCCCCTTAAAACCCTTTGTTGATGCTGAGACAAACTTAAGTGTTTTTATCTCTCTTTTGTTGCCTAAAGTACACTTTCTCGAGGTAACTAGGGTTGTGACCCTAGCCCCCCCCATGAAGTTCACCCCTACCACTCAACTGAGCGGAGGTACCTTCCTTCATGGAGGTCATACCAAAATAAATCAGGCATTACATGCTTGTAGGCCTTGGAGGTTAAGCCTAAGTGGTCTCCCACCCCAAGACCCCTATACTCAATTGTTTCTACCACTTATTGTGGTCCTACTTTGTAACTGTTTCTGAATTCAGTTGCTTGGGCAAGTCATTTTCTGTGTGGTCCTGACATCTATGCCCCTCAGTCCTAACCAGCACCATTTCACCCAAAAGAGTGCACATGAAGTGCCTATTGCAACCTCTGAGGCTAGACACTGACGAATTTTCATATAAAACCTTTTGCATTATCCATTTGTGATTGAATCTATGTTCATATACCTGCTTTGTCTATCTGCAGCCCTTCTGTGTCATACTGGATTCCAAAACCAATCATTGATTCGATCCACTTTCAGTCCTTGCTCTACTTGCTGCTTTGGTTTGGGGTTTTACAACTACAAAACCTGCAGGAATACATCAAAAGACCTAGGGCATAATTCAAGGACATCTTTCCGGTAGCAGAGACAGTCCCTTGTGACCTTTTGAACCGACCCTGAGAAGAAGTGAAGAACAAAAGCTCAACAACAAGTCCATAATGTCCACACCAAGGGTAAGGACCTGGCCTATCCGAACTGTCCAAGTACAAATGGGCAGTGTGGTCCACCCAATGAGTGAACCACCACACCGAGCACCACATCAACTCAGTGGCGCATCTGGGTCCCAAGGAGATCCAGAACGCAGAAGGGCGAAGGAGAATAAAGGCCTTACCACCGAGGCCTTAGCAGCACACGGTGGAGACAGCTTCAGTCACCTCCACAGATGTGTGGCTGCTTCAGTATTAAGATCCAATTGTCCAGCTTCATCCTCAACTGCCATTGAAGGACCTGAGGAATATGAGAAGCTGAAGATGAAAATGGATGAGTACATCATGCATGAGGAGTACTATAAATCCATCCGTGGGGAAGATGGAGAGGAGCCCCTAGCTGTACATGGATCCAGACCACGTACAGATCTTGGGTCCTACGCTCACTCAGGTCCCCCATCCACAGCATCCCTGCCAAGACGACTACGACCTGAGTACCCAACGCCAAGGGCTCCCGAAGTGGGCCCAACACGAGTCGAAGAACACCATCCAAGGCCAACCTACGGTGCCCTGGATCAAACGGCCGAGCTGCTGGCCAAATTCCTGTCTGGATCAGAAGATCCAGATGTGACGGCCTTATCAGAGGCCATTAAGGCTAAACTGGGTATTGCAGAACCCTTACCCAAGCCTGAGTTCCTCTCTCTCTCTCCAGGGCTGAGTACCCTGGCCGAAGATCTCAAGAGATCGAGGGTCTCAAGGCTGTTGCCTAAGGTTACCTGCCCCAGTCCCTTTCACCCCCGTGCCAGGACTGTGCCTATGGCGGACCTACAGGACGTGGCTGTCACAGAGAGTGAGAGAAGAGGGCTGTCAGCCCTGGCCCCTCTTGCCGGCGTGTCGCCTTCAGGCCTAAATCCGGAGGGTGGGAAGACGGGCAGACCAATTGCCCAGGCGAGCATCCAGCTGGAACTGCCGGAGTTCGACCCTAAAAATCTGCCTGAATGGGCAGAAGAATTTGCGGAGTTCCTTTTGTTGACTGGCCAATCCCATGTGGATGTGGCCACCAAATGTTCACTGCTAAAACGCTCATGCAAAAAGAAATTTTTGCAAAAACAGGTCAAACAGATTGTGAAAACCTGTTGTACTTGGGCGGAGGTACTCCTGAGGTTAGAGAAAACATTCCCAGTCTATGAGACTGACCTCAGTGTACGCACACAAATCGAGGAGCTACCTATGCTCCCGGAGTTTCCATCCGCTGCGCGAATTTCTGAGTATGTGTGCGACATGGAGTACTTATTTTCGAGGATGAATGTGGGCTCCTACGGAGCCACTGAGCCCCACCTGTGGCTCATGAGTAAGGTCCCCCAGCGTACGTGGGATGATTGCCGCTCAACCTCTGAGAGGAAGAGCAGGACCCACTCGTATGATACACTGGTGGATCTCTTGATTGAGCTAGCTCTTGAGAGAGAGAACGACTCCCACATGGAGAAGTTCCTCAAGAAGCATTTGGGACGAGGTGGTACCCCTACCCCCGAACGTGGCGAAGGGAAGGGGCATAAAAATCCCACTAACACCAACCAGGGAGGCGGTAAAGGGAGGGGCAACCTACGTGCCATGAACGAGGTTCCAACTGATGCAGGCACAGCCCCCCTGTTTTACTGCCGACCTGTCAATGACAAGGGGGGACCTTGTCATGCCTCTGACTGCGACATCCGCAGTGGCTGTATGCTGCAGATGAAACGTCAGCAGCATACTAAAGATGGGAAAACTGTGACCCATCAGGACCACTTCAGGTGTACCATCACCTGTGGTTACTGTGGCAAGCGTCGTCACTATGAGGACGAATGCCACATCAAGAAACGCGAGAGTGACAAACTCAAGCGTCAGGAGGCGGAGCGCCAGAAGACCCCGACGCCCGCCAGAAATCCCCCGAATGGGGATAAAGGTAAAGGAGGTGGCAAGGGGGGTGGCAAAACTGGACCCCCTAACCCCCAGAGGCGCTCATCAGCGCCCGTTGCTACACCTACTCCTGCTGCCACACCCGCTCCTGCCGCAGGTGTCCCCCAGAAGCGCCCCCAAGGGGATAACGCTACCCCTGAGGGGAATAATTCTAAGAAGAGGCGCTTGGCCTGGATGGCCAAGTCCCTCATGGCTGCAGGAGTGGATGTGAAATTCCCTGATGAGGAATAGGGGGGCGGCTCCGAAGAGGAGGACTTGGTTTTCTTGATCCTCGTGAAAATCGGGGATCAGGTTTTTCGAGCGGTGCTTGATACCGGTGCAACACTTTCCATAGTGGCCCGGCGCCTGCTTAAAATTTTCAGGAAAACTAAGACCGTGGCCATAAGAGTAGGGGATGGGCGTACCATCCATTCCTTGGGGGGGGTCGATGTGACCATATGTCTGGGCGACGAAACCGTGACCCAACACTGCAGAGTGTTGGACACTGACGCCTTTGACATCGTCATTGGCACTGACTTTCTAAGAAGAAACCCCCAGGTTAAAATGCTGTCCTTACAGCGTCCTTACTCTTTGCACTGCGACTTTGGCAGTGGGCTATTCTCCGTTCCTTTGGAGCTGTCAGGACGAAAAGAGTCTGGGCTGCGCTACGCAGCCAAGACGAACTATCGTACTGAAAATTACCAACTGGCCCGTCATGTTCTCGAAAATGGACTGGCGGCCCTTCAGGTAAACCTGGATGAGATCCAGGTGGAATTGTTTGCGAGCCAACAAAAGCACATCATGCAGTTGTACTGCTCGAAACAAATGAACAATGCTTTCCGTTTCTTCTGGAAAGCAATGGGCCTAGCGTATGCTAACCCTCCCTTCTCCCTGCTCGCGAAGGTTCTAACCAAGATCGCTTATGAGGGAGGAAGGGTTGTTATGTGCACCCCTGACTGGGGTTGCTCTGGTGAACATGCCTAGTGGCGCCGTATGCTTGACTGAATGACCGTGGGAAGAGTGCAACTCCCCGACGGCCCCATCTATGTGCCTGAGGACTCAGACACAGCTATGCAGGCCCCTGAGTGGGCCAGTTTCCTGTCCATCATCGATGGATCTCTCAATCCTGTACCCCTGTGTGACCTGGACCAGGTGCTACTAAAAGAGGTCATGGCCGAAAATCGTGGCCTGACCCTTTATGATCTCAAAAATCGATCTCCTGAGCACCTATCTGCCACACTTACAGGGTGTGAGTCCCCTGAGGACTATCTGGAACCTGCAGCTGTAAAAGAGGATGCTGACGACCAACTGTCTGAGATCGCCAGCACTATTCCCTCTGTTGATCCCAGCTGTGTTGACCTAAAACATAGTGCTTTCCTGGCCCAGCTGTTGCTAGAGGAGGTAGATCTAGAGTCGACCTCTGAACCCGCTTCCTCTGTTGGGAAACCAGTGCTACACATGCGGCCTATGCACACAGGTGAACCCGTGGCCCGGAGTACTGATGCTCTGGCACGGCCTGCTGCAAATAACATGCCCTTGTCTGAGCATGACACGCAAGAACTCCGACGGCTGTTGTACCTGAAGGCCGAAGGTATTGAGCGCCAAGAGCGGCTGCAATACCTCAGACAGACCTGGAAATACTCCATCTGGTCTGAGGAGGACGATGAGTCCTATACGCTGCCTGATCCTGAGATACCTCTAGTGTACTCTCTACACTATGGGCAGCAATGTCCCCCTGAGTGGGACGATGGTACTGTACCTGCCGAAACTGCTGATCGGCATAAAAAGAAAGAACATGGAAAAAGCAACCTCCATGCTGAGGAGGATTTCCTTCAGAAAGTCGAGAGTCTTAACCTTGACCCCCGCCTGAAGAAACTGCTTATAACCTATGAGGAGGTGTTCGGCGCTTTGCCGCCTCCCCTATCTTGCAAAAAACTGGTCCAGATGGACCTGAAATTGAAACCAGAATTTGAAAAGACGCGAGTGAGGCGTCGTCCCTATCCCGCTCCACAGGAACAGGTTGAAGAAATCGAGCGCCAGATTCAAGAATGCATTGATGCTGGCCTCGTTGAAGAGTACAAACATGGGGACTACCCCCATCACTGCAGCCCCTGTTTCCTTGTTGCTAAACCAGGGTCGACTGCTCTACGTCTTGTTGTAGACTATGGTGAGGTCAACAAGAAAACCCAGAACCACTCAGGGAGTATTCCTAACACGGAAAACACCCTGGAGCGTATTGCCAAATGCAGGTATAAGACCAAAATGGACAAACGCTCTGGTTTCTGGCAGGTTGACCTAACGGCCGCAGCTCAGGAGCTGCTCGCCTTTATAACCCCTAAGGGTCGTGTCTTCAAGTGGAAGGTTATGCCTTTCGGGGTGGCTAACGCCCCAGCGCTCTTCCAGGAGCTTATGAACAAAATTTTGTACATACTGAGGCGCAGACCTCTAGTACAAGAGTTGATTTCTCGGGGTGCAGAAATGGAGGCTCACATCGACGATGTGAGTTTGGGTACTAATACCAAAGAGGACCATGTCCTTCTCCTCCGTGAATTCTTCACTGTCTGTCAAGAAAACCATCTCCGAATCAAACTCGAAAAATGCGAGTTTATGAAAGAGGAGATGGAGTATTTGGGTTTCGACGTGGGGTATGGCTGGTGGAAACCAGCCGCGTCTAAGATGCAGCCCCTACAGGACATGCAGATTCGCGATGACCCTAAGAAGGGTCTACACGATGTGAGGAGTTTTGTGGGCGCCTGTAATTTCTATCGGCGTCACATCCACAAATTTACTTACTCCTCTGCACCCCTACTCCCTGGAGGTGGACCTCCAATAGAGGAAGAGTGTTTCCAGGAGTTGAAGAAGAAGATTGCTTTCTCCAACTGCCTGGGAGTGCCCCGCCCTGAGGGCGAGATAGTCCTGATCACTGATGCCAGTGATGTAGGGGGGGGAGGTACGATCTATCAATGGCACGAGCTTAACCCCGCTGAACTAACCCACTGCCATTATCGTACTACTGGACTGAACCGTGATGGTTCGTTGAAACATGACCATCCTACCAGTGAGTGGCGACTGGTGCCACTGGGACACTGGAATTGGAAATGGAACCAAGCGCGTTCCAACTACAGCACCTATGACCAGGAACTCCTGGCCGGTATGTTGGTGCTATCTTCACAATCCTGACTCCTGGGGTCTAACCCTATTGTCTGGCTGTGTGACCAGGAGCCTGTGAAGTCTTTTCAGAAGGGCCCACCACCAGAAAAAGCGAAGCTAAAACGGTGGTGGACTTACCTGAGCCAGTTCAGGCTGACAGTGCATCATATCCCGGGGATTAAGAATGAACTGTCGGACAATATATCGCGCAACAACTTCGATGCGCTTATTGGGGAGAGCTCTGAGGCGCTCGCCAAAGAGGCTTTCCAGCGTATGGATGTCCAGCTTGACCTATCCATGCGCACTGCTGGAATCCTGGAGGGTTGGAGTCTAACCGACTATCAGTCAGAGTATGAAGAAATTCTCCAAACCCTCAACACTGGTCTCGAACCCCGTGTCATTGACGGGCACCAGTGGTATAAAAACAATCAGTACCTCTTCTACGAGGACCGAATTGTGGTGCCTGAGGCACGGCTGGATGGGTGCCTACAGTGGTCCCATCTCAGTTCTGGTCACACTGGCGCTAATCGCTCAGTGGACTTCTTCCGTGAGCGTTTCTACTCTAGTCTAACCCTGACTGAACTGAGGTCGCGTATGCAGACCATTGTGGATGCTTGTGGCTGTCACGCCAGCAAGCAGAGCGACAGTAGGGATAGGGGTCTGATCTCCAGCTTACCCATACCCTATTGTGCTAACTCTCTTCTCTACGTGGATTACATCCACGGCTTACCACGCTTTGGCGGCTATGATAGTTGCCTCGTGGTCACCTGTGGTCTATCTCGCTTCACCCGTGTGTTCCCTTGCAACAAGAAAATCACAGGTGAGCAGACTGTAAAAATGTTGGTCGAACAATGGTTCGAACCCTATGGAGCACCTAAACAGGTGCACTCTGATGAAGATGTACGCATCCGCAGTGACACTGGGTGGTACAAACGAGTGCTAAATGCCCTCAACGTGGAGGTAACCACAGGTGTGCCCTACACTCAAACGTCTAACCCTCTCTGTGAGAGACAGAACCGTGTGGTGGAGCAAAACTTAAGAATCCTGATGAAACAGGAGCGCACCAAGGACTGGGTACGCCTAGTGCCCTGGGCAGTTCTGTCCATGAACTCACAGCGGAGCTCTTCTACGGGTTTCACCCCCCACGAACTGTTCCATGGAGGACGACCTGCTTGGTTCTTCAAAACCCCCTTTCCTGAGGACTTCAAGAGCCCTGTGGGAGATTGGGTAGAACACAAGCAGTCTCTGGCTAACCAGGCTGGTACTAACCTGAGGCACATTCGTGACCGTGAACAGAGCCGACGGAACCGCCTACGGCGACCTGCCAGCTTCAAGGTTGGTGACCTTGCTTTGGTACACCATTCACGCCTACCCTCCTGGCCACGTAACTGCCTACAGGACCCTTACTTTGGACCCTATCGTATCATCAGGATAGATGGATCCAGGATCCATGTCAGGTGCAGTCCACGTCTAGGTGGTGAACTGCTATGTGCTCCTAAGCAGTTGAGGCACTATCACTCCCCTGACGACTTGTCTTGGGATGAGTGGCGCCTCAGCGACAGTGAGATTGAACGTATAGACCTAGAGAACGCTGCCAGTCCAGAGGAGGCAGAAGAACTCGAAGAGATGACTGCCGATGAGATGGCAGTCGATGGTTACTACGTGGTTGCAGGTATTGCTCGCCACGAGTATAAACAGGGCTGGAAATTCCTTACCCTGTGGGATGGCTATGGGTTGTCCGAGGCGACCTGGGAACCTATGTCAGCCTTCATACAACCAGATGGGAGTATCAACCCCATCTTCCGCACTTACCTCGTTGAGAACAACGAGGGGCAGCTCCTAACCCGTGCTGAGACTATGTCCCAGCGTAAGAAGCGAAACTAATCACCCTGTGTCAGTCTACTGACCCTGTCTGTGCCCTGCAGACCCACGCCTATGGTTTCCAGCGTGAGCCAGGTGGCCGCTTATCAAGATTGCAGCCACCCAGCGAGTGTTTGCCTTGTTGACCATGTGTTGCATGGGTACTGCCCTAATGTAATGACCTTGGTGAGCCAACGAAGAACGGTGGCTTTCTATACCAGGGGGGAATGACAAGCAAGGTGTTATGAGGCAAGGTGTGTCTTCCCTCCTTGGGGACGAGCGAGCCCACAGTTAGGACCCCTGACTGGTCCAGACCCATGGGGTTCTACCCTTCCTTACAGGGTTTACCATACCCCTACTGTATGTGTGAGTGTACTATTCCTAAGGTCCTGAGAGCAAGCCGCAGAAGTGGTGTCCTAATTATACCAGAGTCTGCGCCCTTGCTAAACCTGGAGGGTTGGCTTATTGATGCCACGGGGTACGCCCCGGGTCTCCCATCCCCTATGCGCCCAATTTCTGTGCTGGCGCAAAACCTTGGGGGAATACCCAGCGTGCTAATCCAGGTATTGTTTTCCCTACCTATCTGTCTACTACAGGGAGGGGTGGCCAAAAGCTATGAAGGCATGCAAAACGCCTGTTTGCTATGTGGCCAAAACACTGACCTAACCACTGTCACAGCCCACCAAACCAGCTAAAATTGCAGGAAAAGGGTGGGACAGTGACACACCCCCTACAGGTCCTACACACCCTACAGTGGCACCATCCTGGTGGGCGAGCACTGGGCAACTGGCTCTAGCCCCCACTCAGGACTACCACTCCTACACGCACACTCTACTGGGCGTTGCGAAGGTGAAGTTCTCTTGGGTCCTAACGACCCTCCTGTGAAATGGCAAGAGAACACAGCGCTCCTAAGCAGCTGTGGCCTAACAGGGGACGCCACAACGCGTTTCCCCTGCTAGGGCTTGGAGGGAAGGGGTGCTCTCGTTGCGTGCACAGCGCAGATGTCGTTGAGGTCGAACTGTCCTCGCCAGTACTGGCTGAGGCACAGTGATTTGATTTGTGATCAGCGCCCCTGTTTTGCTGGGGCAGAAAAATGGTAGCCGCCGAAGGCAGCTGCTGCGTGCACCAATCACCCTTAACCTCTCCCACCTGTACAAAAGAGGCAGATGAAGGGGCGTTTGCGACTGTGGAACCAAGCCACACTCCAGGTATTATACCCTTCTCAGTGTGACCTATAATACGCTGTTCGCAAACACGCTGCAGATGCAGCTACCCCTATCAAGCAAGCAAGCTTTAAGAAACTCCTCGGGTTCTCTTAAAGAACGTACCGAGGAGCCTCTGGGTAACCTAAACAAGGTTTACCGTGCGCAATTCGCGTGGCCTACCCTTTAATGCATCATGTGCACGCAGGAAAGGGAGGCTGAACCATCGACTCAACCAGGAGGTGAGCTCCTCCTGGGCTAACCTACCTTACTCACCATGCATCGTGTGAATGCCGCATTGAAACGAACACAAAACAAACCTAAGCGTTTGGAGCAACTCCACTTGAACGCCACGGCCGCACACGAACAAACGCTTACCTCTGAAGAAGGAAACAAGGGTGAATCAGGGATACAGGTGAAGCGACACAGCGTGTGGATGTCTCGATTAGGCACATGCATCGCGAGCACAGCGCATACTCTAACCCTACGTGCGCGCTGCGCGCTCCATTCGCATCACATACCTTTCATTCCTGCTTTCACCTGTGCAGAGCACGAGAGATGAACACCCGACCCCCCAACGAGCACAGCGTTAACAACCCTAACGTTTTGACGGAACAACCAACACGAACGCAATGCGTGAGTGTGAAGTGACACAGTCATACCTGAGAGACGGGTTGTTGAACTGCTCTGTGGTGTGGGGTGATTTTGAATTCTTTACTCTGAAGTTTATAAAACTTTTGATGAAACTGTGCAAAAATTTTCTTTAAAACTTTAAAAACTACGGCTCATACCTTCTTTTCCAAAAGCCGTTTTCGCTTGCGCAACCCTTTTCTTGGTGTCTGCTTCCTTTGCGCTTGTCTGCGACTTTAAGTTATGTGTATAAATGACGAATTCCCGCGTGGTTTCGTCGATTTTCAACGATTTCACTTGCTAAATCGCAACCCCTTCCGCAAAACCGCAGGAATCACTCCCTGCTGGCTCCATTTTCTATTTTCTCCAGCTCCTGGGGGTTTGTGTCCTCCATTGGGAGTATTGCTCCGCCCTGGCCCTTGGTCAGGACGTTTACTAAAACGCTGTTTATACGGCGATAACCGTCCGCATTAGAGCGTTCGACTGTACCCTAGTGGACAGACACATGTGCTCTGGACAGGGAGTCCTGGGTTCAATTCCCACTGCCCCCACACTTTTTCGGAAAAGTTTTCGCCGCACGCCGGCGACTTTTGAGGAATGCCCCTTCGAAGGGACATCATTCACGGTACACTACACTGTTTTTCAAGGGTCCCTACAGTGTGATAGGCTTCTATGAAGTGATGAGAATGTTTTTGGTAAGTTTAATGCATTTTGTGAGGTAATTTTGGGAATATTTCAGCCTTTTTACTTGGTCCTACTAGCTTGATCAACTAGTACTCCAGGGGGGAGTAAGAAAAAGTCACTGCCATGTCTTTCTTGGAGGGCTTGATCCAGGCTAAGCCCCCCTTAAAACCCTTTGTTGATGCTGAGACAAACTTAAGTGTTTTTATCTCTCTTTTGTTGCCTAAAGTACACTTTCTCAAGGTAACTAGGGTTGTGACCCTAGCCCCCCCCATGAAGTTCACCCCTACCACTCAACTGAGCGGAGGTACCTTCCTTCATGGAGGTCATACCAAAAAAAATCAGGCATTACATGCTTGTAGGCCTTGGAGGTTAAGCCTAAGTGGTCTCCCACCCCAAGACCCCTATACTCAATTGTTTCTACCACTTATTGTGGTCCTACTTTGTAACTGTTTCTGAATTCAGTTGCTTGGCCAAGTCATTTTCTGTGTGGTCCTGACATCTATGCCCCCCAGTCCTAACCAGCACCATTTCACCCAAAAGAGTGCACATGAAGTGCCTATTGCAACCTCTGAGGCTAGAGTCTGACCAATTTTCATATAAAACCTTTTGCATTATCCATTTGTGATTGAATCTATGTTCATATACCTGCTTTGTCTATCTGCAGCCCTTCTGTGTTATACTGGATTCCAAAACCAATCATTGATTCGATCCACTTTCAGTCCTTGCTCTACTTGCTGCTTTGGTTTGGGGTTTTACAACTACAAAACCTGCAGGAATACATCAAAAGACCTAGGGCATAATTCAAGGACATCTTTCTCCCAGCCCTTCTTGGCTGGGTTGTCGGGGTGTGTTTTTTTTTTTTTTTTTTTTGCGCTTCTGTTTTTTCTTTCCTTTTTTTTTCTTTTTCCGGGCTTTGTGGTCCCTGTCCCTCCATCCCCTTTCTTTCGGGCTGGGCTGGTGGCTCCCTTTTTTTTTTTTTTTTTTTTCTTTTCCGTGTCCCTTTTCCCCTCGGTCCGCTGTTACTGGCTTGGTGTTGCCGGTTTTGGGTGGGTGGTCCCCCTGTGCCTCTGTGGGGTTTTTTTTTTTTTCATTTTGCCTTCTCGGGGGGGGCTTGGCCGCCTGTGGTGCCGTTGGCGGGCGGTTTGGCGGCCGTGGGCTGTCTTCGTGCCTTTCCCCCTTCCCCCCTCCTTTTTTTTTTGGGGGGGGGGGGGGGGGGGCTTGCCTGTTCCTCCATCTGCCTTCCCTGGGCTGGCGCACGCACTGGCCTGCATTCAGTGTTGTCTTCCGGGCTGCTGTCTTCAGTTGCGTTCTGTGTGGCCACGTTCCGGCCCCATGGGTCGGGTGGGCTTTGTACACGGTGGGCTCGGCGCCCCTTCTTGCTGGGTTAGGTCCTGGCTCTGCCGGCTGGGCGGCTGCGCCAGGCGGCTGCTTGTGGTTTTGGGTTAAGGGGCTGGGGTTGTTCGTGTCCTTACCCTTCTGCGGTGCCGGCTGTAATCTTCTGGGTGGTCCGTCACCGTTGTCGCCTGGCGCGCTGTGGCCCCGTGTGTGGCCTGCGGTGCTGGTGTGTGGCGTGGTGGCGCGGCGCCTTCCAGGGTGTGCGGTGGCTGGCTTCGGTTAGTCCCTCAGGTTAGGGTCAGTTGTGTCGTGCTGTGCTGCTCTGTGCCGTGTCGCGTCGCGTCGTGCTGTGGTGCGTTGCTCTGTGGCGCGCTGTGGTGCAGTGTGCCGTGGTCTCGCGTGGTGCCGCGGTGGGTCAGTGGAGGTCAGCCTGGCCTGTGTGGGTCGGGTAGGTCTTCGGGAAATTCTGCTGAATGATCACGGTGTCCTTGGGGCGTGCACGCTGACTCTCACCCATGGACTCAATCTTCACCGGGCCTCGCAGACAGGCAGGCGTACTCGGGGTGTAGGAAAGGCGTTCCTTGTCCAAGGCAGACAAACAGAAATCAGGAGTCGGACGGTGGAGGTGGCTTCCGAACGCTGTTTGAGTGGCGAAAGGCTTGCACTGCAGCTCGGCTGCGCTGGCAGGGACATGAGGGTCCGGGTCGGTGCCGCCGGCAGGGATGAGCTCATACTTCAGGGTCAGGGGGATGTCCATATCTCCGGTGCCGAACTGCAGGGGTCCGGGGCACCGGTAGTAATCTTGGCACTTCCAGTCTTCACGGCGCTCGGAGATGGCCTTGAAGGGGGTACCGTCCAGCAGCACCAAGGCCTTCGCGATCGATCACAGCCTTTCACTTCCCCTTGCGGCGCTCGAAATTCATCATGGACGGGATCGGCGTGCCGCCGCAGTGCCATTCCTCCACCGGTCGCAACAGGTTGGTGACGGACGCCCTCACGGACATGAGACCAGCTGAGATCAAGCCCCCGTCCGTCAATCCACGCCCGGTGCCCGAACCCGCACCCTCGTTCTCGCTACTTGCAAGACGGAGCATCCTAAGCCCGCCCCCGAAGCCCAGGGCCCTCCGCCGTCTCCCACAGCCCTCTCCTCCGCCTCCGACTCGACAACCTCCACCAATACGACCACCTCCTCCACCACCAACACCACGTCCTCATCCAGCGCTCCACCCCCCAGGCCGCGGGGGACACCTCCCAAATGGGCCCCCAAACCCGCCCCCACCGCGAGCAACCCCGCCGCCGCCAAGGCCCACGCCCCGACGAGGCCCGCACCCGCGACCCAGCCGAAACCCAAGACCGCCGCCAAAGAGCCACCCAAACCCGTCAGCGCGCCACGACCGGGACCAGCAGCCAAGGTAGGTAGGTAGGTATCTTCGGGAGCTCGGGATGCCTCCTTTGACATTGCAGGAAGACCCCCTCCTGGACTGTGTACCGGCTCGCGTGTCACCGGTTGCTTCCATGGCTCCGGGTGACGTTTGCCATGGTCCCTGATGCAGCCTGCCCGGGCTCGGACCAGAGGCCTTGGAGTACCGCTCCTGCCACTGGCCCGGTGGGTCGGCTGGGTCGCCCCAGTGCGTCCGACCCATCAGGTGTTGGTTCTTTCCTGTCCCTCGGCCGCCCTACGTGTGTGCAGTGTCGTGGGCCGCTTGGCTCCTGTTCACCGGTGTGCCCGCGCGGTTTGTTGTGTTGCGTCTGCGGTGTCCTAGGCCACTTGGCTCCTGTTCACCGGTGTGCTCGCTCGGTGTGTTGTGTTGCGTTTGCGGTGTCCTGGGCCACTTGGCTCCCGTTCACCGGTGCGCCCGCTGGGTGTGTTGTGTTGCGTGTGCGGTGTCCTGGACCACTGGGCTCCTGTTCACGGGTGCTGCCGCTCGGTGTGTTGCTTTGCGTGCGCGGTGTCCTGCGTCACTTGGCTCCTGTTCACCGGTGTGCCCGCTCGGTGTGTTGTTTCGTTTGTGCGGTGTCCTGGGCCACTTGGCTCCTGTTCACCGGTGTGCCCGCGCGGTTTGTTGTGTTGTGTCTCTGGTGTCCTGGGCCACTTGGCTCCTGTTCACCGGTGTGTCCGCTCGGTGTGTTGTGTTGCGTGTGTGGCGTCCTGGGCCCCTTGGCCTCCGCTCACCGGTGTGCCCGCCCGGTGTGTTGTGTTGCGTGTGCGGTGTCCTGGGCCACTTGGCTCCTGTTCACCGGTGCGCTCGCTTGGTGTGTTGCTTTGTGTGCGCGGTGTCCCGGGCCTCTTGGCTCTTGTTCACCGGTGTGCCAGGCTGTGGTGTCTCGTCCCTTTGTTGCCCTCGGTGCGCGCGCGTGTGCGTTGTCCTGGCCCTCGTGGCGCCCGTTCACCGGTGTGCGCGCTGTGTGCGGTGTGCGTGTGCCATTGGTGGTTGTGTCCCTCTTCTTCCCCCCCAATTTTGGTTTTTTTTTTGATGGAAAAAGAAAAAAGAAAAACAGGGGCGCGCGTACACTGCAGGCACAGGCACGGGCAGCTGGTGCGGAGGTGCAATAGTGTTGTGTCCTCTGGCGTGTGTCGTCGGTGCTATGGCGGCGGTCGCGCCCCAGGGGTGTGGCTCGCGCGTCCTGATGTACACGGGTATGGGCCAGGGTGGGTTTGGTTAGGTGTCTTCTTGCTTCTGGAGCTGACCGGTTAGGCGGCTGTGTGGGCTGTGGGTGTGGGCTGTGGCTACGTTGTTCCCTCGGCGGGCCTGGTTAGGAGTCAAGGGTTAGCGCTTTCGGGGTGTGGCTCGGGTTTCATTTGTGTTTGGGTTTTGGCTCGGTTAGGCGGTTGCGACGGTAGCGGGCCTTGGTTCGGTGCCTTATGGCGTAGTGGTGCCCGTTGTCGTGTGCGTTGGCGTCCTTTGGCGTCTGGTTCGTTTGGTGACTTCTGGGCGGGGCCTGGCCTGGCCCCCCGTGGTGGTGGTTTGCTGGGCAACGGGGTTAGGTGGTGGCGCCGGTGGCCGGGGGGTCAGGCGCATCGTGTTGTGTGGCGCGCAGGGCTCCTGGGGTGTTGTGGGTGCCGCCAGTGTCGTTGCGCCGACGCTTGTGGGGTGGTGAGGGGATGTGCGTGTGCGGGGCTGGGCTTTGGGTGATGTCCCACAGGCGGATGCCGTCTCGCTGTGTCTCCTGGAGGGTCTCCCGCAGGCGCCTGAGGACATACGGGTGGTCCTGGGGCGCGGGGAGGTTGCAGAGGCCGACTCCCCGGGGGTGGAGCGCATCGGCGGACATGGCTTCCCATGCGGCCTGCGGCATCCATCCCTCCGCCGGCCGGAGGCGGCAGTTCTCCACCGACCTCTTGCGAGGCCGGTGAGCCAAGCCCTCGAGAGAGGGCTCTCCCCGGGCCCACTTTCGCAGCTCCCAGAGCTGCGTGTGGGTCCAGCGCTCCCACCACAGTCCCTGGGCGGGGCCGCGGTCTTGGGCAGAGGAGTGGGCGTGGGTGGGTGTGACGGGGTCGTGGGGACCGGTGGCGGTGGCGGGCCCAGGGGGATTCCTCGTAGTCCTGTACCGTGGGGGTGCACGGGGAGTTGGGGCGCAAGCGGATGTGGACCCCCGGGTGTGCGCGCACAGTCTCTGCCTCGGGGGTGGGTGGGGACTCGCGGCGGCGGCGGTAGCGAGGCATGCGCTGTATGTCGGCTGTCTTCGAGGGTTGGTAGGGGGGCGGGCACGCTGCTGGCAGACCCTGGCGTCGTTCTGGCCTGGTAGGGGGCGGTCCGTGGGCCTGGGGTGCGGGCTTTGAGAGGTGGCGGGACGAGGTGCGTTGTGCTTCGGCCAGGGTGCGCTCCGCTATGAAGGTGGTGGCAGCGGCGTCGGTGACGGTGGGGGGGCGCCGTGCTGGGCGCTGCTGCCTCCGGGCCTGGGACGGCTGTGGCCGAATGTCATAGAGGACGTCCTCGGGGGTTCGGGGTCGCGCTGCCGTCGCCGAAGAAGAGGAACACAACCACCAATGGCACACGCACACTGCACACAGCCCGCACACCGGTGAACGGGCGCCACGAGGGCCAGGACACCGCACACGCGCGTGCACCGGGGGCAACAAAGGGACAAGACACCACGGCTTGGCACACCGGTGAACAAAAGCTAAGAGGCCCGGGACACCGCGCACACAAAGCAACACACTAAGCGAGCGCACCGGTGAACAGGAGCCAAGTGGCCCAAGACACCGCACACGCAACACAACACACCAGGCGGGCACACCAGTGAGCGGAGGCCAAGAGGCCCAGGCCGCCACACACGCAACACAACACACCAAGCAGACACACCGGTGAACAGGAGCCAAGTGGCCCAGGACACCGCAGACACAACACAACAAACCGCGCGGGCACACCGGTGAACAAGAGCCAAGTGGCCCAGGACACCGCACAAACAAAACAACACACCGAGCGGGCACACCGGTGAACAGGAGCCAAGTGACCCAGGACACCGCGCACGCAAAGCAACACAAGAAGCGAGGGCACCCGTGAACAGTAGCCCAGTGGCCCGGGACACCGCACACGCAACACAACACACCCAGCGGGCGCACCGGTGAACGGGAGCCAAGTGGCCCAGGACACCGCAAACGCAACACAACACACTGAGCGAGCACACCGGTGAACAGGAGCTAAGTGGCCTCGGACACCGCAGACGCAACACAACAAACCGCGCGGGCACACCGGTGAACAGGAGCCAAGCGGCCCAGGACACTGCACACACGTAGGCGCGCCGAGGGACAGGAAAGAACCAACACCCCATGGGTCGGACGCACTGGGGCGACCCAGCCGACCCACCGGGCCAGTGGCAGGAGCGGTACTCCATGGCCTCTGGTTCGAGCCCGGCCAGGCTGCATCGGGGACCATGGCAAACCTCACCCGGAGCCATGGAAGCAACCGGTGACAGGCGAGCCGGTACACAGTCCAGGAGGGGGTCGCCTGCCATGCAGAGTGGCCCCGCAACTCAAGCGACAAGGGTGAGGCGGTCGTACCGTAGACTAGCGGGAGCAATACCCCTTGTGGTGAGAGATACTCCACACGGCTGGGCAGCTGCCAGAGCTGCCGAACAAAGGAGGGGGCATGTGGCCCTACCCATGGACACATGTGGGGACACCCTCCCACCTGGGACACATGGACCGGGTGGCCGCGACAATGTCTTCCCAACCACATGCGGGAGCGGCTCAGGAGGCACCTGACATAGGGCAGTGGGAGGGACAGGACGTCCCCATGGTAAGACCTTCTTCCTGCAATGTCAAAGGAAGCATCCCGAGCTCCCGAAGATACGTACCCTACCTACCTGTCCTGCCCATGCTCCTTCATATTGTGCGCTACGAACGCAAAGAAGTGGGCTTCTTCATGATCCGCTCCGGTGGTCGCGGTCCAGAGATCTTGGCCCCTTCCACTCCCTTCCTCCGCGGTGCCGACCATGTCCCCCTTGACCTCTCGGTGTTTGCGATCTTTCCGATGACCTCGATGTCCTTGGCCCTGTCGATCCTGCACGTGGGCCTCGTTCTTGGCGTTGAGCTTCAGCTCCACCGTGATGTACTTCACAATCTCGTCCAGGCTCAGGAGGGCGAAGATGACCTGCATCCTGAGCGGCTCTCCGCGCCTCCACTCCGCATTGTTGAAGCGCATCAGCCTTTGCCCCATGGTGTTGCCGAATACCTCCACATAGACGGCGTTCTTCAACCCCAACATTCGGCTGGGCTCGCCGAGGTTTTGCCAGAAAGACTCCATTATTCCGGCGTGGGTGTCCTCCGATGCCATGATCCGTACGGCCACGCGCTTCTTTGCTCTCTTCTTCTCCTCATCCTCCACCCTTCTCTTCCAGTGGCCGGGGAGGACATCCTTCAGCAGCTGTCAGATCTCGCTGGCCTCATTCCAGTCCTCCACCAGCTTGAGGCTTCTTCGGTACTTGCGGATGTACCGATTCCATTCCTTGACCCTCAATTCACCGCGCTCCAGCGGCAGCGTAATGGACCACAAATCCTCCAACTTCTGGTTGGGGGCGTCCACTGGCTCCTCGTCCTCCAGCCACTGGAGGCAGGCCTGCTCCGTCCGGATCAATCCCTCGCGGATCTGATCGCTGAGCTCCTCCTTCAGGTCCTGCGCCAGCCTGTGTGGGAATGTCCGACATACCCACTTGTCCCTTGGCGCTCCCCTCATCTCGCCGACGACCTCCTCGGCGAAGTCCTCCCAATCCGGGATGAAGTCATCCAGGTTGGAGGGGTTGCCATCGTAGTAGGGGATTTTGATTCCCCCGAGGTCGTCAATCCTGATGGCGTCTCCGATGTCCGCACCCACCACTCCAACGAGACGGATACCACCTGTGGCGGGGGGTGTGAGTACACTCCCCGTACATCCCTCTCCCCCATGTAGTGCGGTCCAGTTGCGCCTGAACCCATGGGTTTGGGATGCGGGAAGGACTTGCTCCACCGGCTGTCCATATCCCCGTAGTGGGGTCCTTCACCCACAGGTTTCCCCCTGGATGGCCTCGACCATGTCCGTCAGTCCTTCCCATGGTTCGCCCCTGCATGGTCTGGATCTCCTCTTGAGCATAAACTGCATGGGCAGTCACAGCGGTCGGTGGATCCTGGGCGGCATGGGACATCTGTACCGTCAGGCTCCTCAGGTCCGTCATTGCGTGCTCTTCCCGCATGGACCCAGCCGGTGCCGTATGCTCCCCGAGCATTATGGATTCGCTGAACATGGGAACAAATGGCAGCGCACACGGGTCAACACGCGGAGGCGCGTAAGGTGCCTCTGCAGGGCCGCCCATGCGTTTCTCCATGGTGCTCCTGAGGGTCTTAACCCGCTCCACCAGCTCTGCCATTGCCGGCCTTGCCGGGAGCTCCGGACCCGAGGCGAGGGGTTGTAACTCCTCTAGCCATTTCAGGCGTCCCGGTATGTCCTCCACCAGGTGGAGGAGGCTGTCCACCACTCGCTGCTGCTTCTGCAGGGCCATCCCCAGCTTCTCCCGGTACCGGTCCTGCTCCGCTCGCAGCTCCGCCATATCTCTCTCCGCTTCCGACTGGTCATCCAGGATCCCGGCGATGTCCTCCTCTAGGCCGTCCTTCTGGTTGTCCAGGCGGTCGAGGTGCTGCACGATGGCAGCCATCCCCATCTTTGGGTACTTGCGGATGAGGAAGGATACGTGCTCGCAGTGGCACTCAACGTGCTTTCCAACTGGTCCGGCGCATCCCGCGGTTCCCGGCGCCTCAGACTCCTCCGCCATGGGTGTGTCGCCCATGTTATCCCGCGTTGGCTCCGTGTGCCGGGCCACAGGCGCCGTTCTGGCTCTGGTAGGCCTCCTCAACGCCTCGGCGTCATGCTCCAGGCTGGGTTCTGGGGCCGTTTGCGCCCTTGTGGGCGGTCTGGCCATCTCCGCCGACTCCGAAGGGAAAGCGGTCCGATAGCCATCGGAATGCCCCTCGGAATCTGCAGCTGACCACAGCCTGACCAGACTGGGATCTGTCTTCATCGCCCTGGCTTCCGCCGCAGGTTTTGGGGACCCGCGCTTCCGGTAATGCCGGGCTCTGCCGTTGCTGCCAGTCTCTTCCAACTCCTCCGCAGCGGAGTGGAGATTGCAAGCCTTGCGGCATTGCCTTTCACACATGGAGGCCAGGTCCTCCATGTCTAGCCCATGTCCTGCAAGGGCTCTCTGTCCTGAGCATCTTCGTTCTTCTCGGGCTTCGGAGTCCGGCGTCGACTCCACGGACTCCACGATCTGCACCCGGGGCGTCCTTGGGCAGGGCTCATGAGGGCGCAAGTCCCCGGTGCGGCGGTAGGGGGCAGGTACTCCTCTGCTACCATAAAGGAGGTCCCTACCAGGACCGGTCCCTGCTGTACCCCTTCCACCATTTCCTGTCACTCCTATGGTCTTGCTTCACACCAGGTTCTGCATGATCTTGCCCTATCCTGCACAATTTCCCACAAAAAATAGTAAAATATGGCTCCTTCACACAAATCCAGATCCCTTGCAATAACCAACTCCCAAGTACAATAGCCTTAATCCAAATGATCCACACTGAGGGCTTCCAAGGGTGTTTGAGGTCCTGCGTTGACACTGCACAACTCCTTTCAACACGCCGGTCGTCTCACGGTGCACAGGGAGACACGGGCGTTGGGCATGTACATAGAATTGCACCAATAGAATAATGGAAAAAGGAAGCCTTGAACTTGGCATATGAACACAAATCAAGCAAAGTTGGGGAAAGATGGAAACATACACAATCACTGCCATAAACCCCTCATTCCCTGGACTCAGGACCTTCCCTTGACTCGCCAACACGATGCCCTGAACCCAGTCAAATAAGATGGCTAAATGCCATGTGTCAAAGGTCACTACACAAACCCCAAAGATGTGTTCACTCCCAAGCCTCCAAATCCTAGCCCAATAAGGGAGGTGGCGTGTCATGGCTTAGGAAGGCACTCAGGACCATGCTCTACCCTGACATAACCTTGATTGGACTTGGAGTCGTTTGGACTCGGAGAATTGCCCCCTACAGATGACCGCACAACATAGCAAAATTAGGCAAATCATACCATAGTGCCAAAAATTGAATTATATACTCAAAAATGCATACGGCAAGTATTCAAGTGCTCCATGCATGTGTCAAACCGGATGGCAATATACAAGGGTGATATAGACCCAACGTTCATGCCCAAGAATATCGCAACATTGGCTCCCAAACCCCTCCGAATATATACATGCCATGCTTCACAAGTCAACTCACGAAGTTGAGACCTAATTTTGTGAGGCCTCATGTGCCACGCCAAAGTGACCATGTCATCCGGCATATGGTGAGGTGCAACACCGACCCATATGCCAACATATAAGCAACATACCATAGTTCACAAATCTCTAGGCACTTTACTGTTAGCCGACCAGTTGAGCACATAAAACACAAAAATGAGCATAAAATGAGGTCAAAATCATGCAATTATTGCCAAATTCAAAGTAACCACAATAGTATATAACTTCGCTCACCCAGGGTATCAACATATGGTTCACAACACAATTGCTTGGGACCATTTGCAAACAATCTCCCCACTTGGATCCCCACATGGACGCATGGGGACACCTTTGAACCTCCTCCCAACACGCACCATGAAAATGGGAAGATTGATGGTGGCGCTTGTGGGTCGCTCTGTAAACCTTCCCACATGCACTATATGTGCGGTAGAAATAGTCTAGCGCTATGGAGCTCATCTTTGGGACATGGGCGAGGCCCTTGCCACGTATGACTCCACATATCTTCCTACAAACGGAGATATAATACATGGACGTGAGCATAGCGAAGCACATACCATCCATATAACACGTACCCTTAAAAGTGGCTCCCACCATGGTATGCCATTCCCCTCCATGGACATAACTTCATGTTAAAAATACATAGCAACCCAAAGAAAATTTCTATGCAACACCAACACTCATGCGGTACATTCGAAAGGCGCATTAAAATATTCGGTTGCATGGTCCAAGAGTTATATATCACTTTCTACCCTCTTGACCATTATCCCTTGCTACACCAAGCATGTGTACGCATCAAAGGCATTTGACGCTTCGCAAGTTGAGTTGAGACCAAGGCGATCTCAGCCCATATATCAAAATTGTAACTCCTCGCAGTGAGCCGGAGATATGACCTTTCAAGGTGGCCTCACGAATCAATTTTGTTTCGCCTTTATCTCCAAGAAAAATGAAGGAGACAACAAATGGAAGGTTGATTCGTGATCGGGGAAAAAAGTAAGACCACTTGAAATGCATCATATCAAGTGCGGCAACCTCCAAGTCGAAAATCCGATTCTGAATGTCTCAAAAAATCGGATGAATGTTGCGAGTGTATGACATGAAAATTGCGAAAGCAACGAACCCTTTTCAGATTAAATTTAACCCTTCATCGGGGCTTCCGCTAAAATATCTGCAAATAACAGTTAACCAATCGGTTAACGCAAAATCGCGAGCCAACTGACAGTCGCCGATAGATTGACAATCAGAACGGAAGGCTGAAAAATTACGGAAACATTATGATTAAAAAACCCTGTTGATTCCTGATATTGTGATATATAAATCTCAGCCGGCGGCGCCTCGGTATTGAATATGGCCGCTCATAGCTGGAATGGCCAAGCCTATCACAGTATCACATCAGGTTAGGTCAGGTGGATGGGAGAGTATGATATCAGCCAATGGCGGCTTGCCGGTACATAGATACACACCCCAGGTGACCCAAGGATGGCCATGGGGGTCCGAACCGGCTTCAACACGCACCGCCGAAGCAAGCATCGGACGCCGTACGGATCACACCAGCGCACACCCACCAGACCCGAAAACCACACGGGGGATGGAGGGCACACCTACACGGGGTGAACAGGCAACACCCACAGAGGGAGCCGCAGGGAACGCCGCCGCGCGGCGCACCACCACGCCCTCACCGCCAGGCGACGACCCGGGGCGCGACAAGGGCCACCTCACAGGCACCAGAAGAGGACGAAGGCACGGCCACAGCGACCAGGGCTAGGGACCGGGACCCTCAGAGGACACGGGACCAAGGCACAGGCCCCCAGGAAGGGCAACCCGAAGGACGCCTACCCGACCCACCAGCCCGAGCGGCACGCCCAGGCCCGCACAGCACGGACCCAGCGTGAAAGCCACACCTAACCGCATCCCCGAGCCACCAGCAACCCACACTCCGGCCCGCACTCCGCACCACCACACAGGCCAGGCTGACCTCCACTGACCCACCACGGCACAACGCGAGACGGCACGGCACACCGCACCACAGCGCGCCACAGTGCAACGCGCAACAAAAAGACGCGACGAACGCGGCACGGAGCAGCACAACACAGCACGACCAACCACCCAGCCAAAACCGGCAACACCAAGCCAGGAACAGCGGCCCAGGGGAAAAGGGACACCGAAACATGCAGATACACACCACGCAGAAAAAAAAAAGAGCCAGCAGCCGTGCCCGAAAGAAAGGGGATGGGGGGACAGGGACCACAAGGCCCGGGACAGGGACAGCAGGCAAACAACACCACAAAGCCAAACCAAGACACGCAAAGAAAAAAGCGCAAAAAACAAACCCCGACAACCCAACCAAGAAAGGCGGGGCACAGCCGAGACCCGGGCCCAGCACACACGCCCACACACCGCATCCCAGCCAGGAAAGGCGGGGAACAAGCGGGGCGCGCGCACAAACACGCCCCCCCGCACCGCAACCCCAACCAGGAGGTGCAGGAGACCACGCGGGACGGGCGCACGAGCACACACACACCCCAACACCCCCCCAAAGGAGAGGCTGGGCGCAGCCGAAACCCAAACCCAAGCACGCACACTCATACCGCACACCGGAACCAGAAACGGCGGGGGGCAACCACACACGTCCCATAAGCAGGCCGAAACCTAAGCCCAACCACGAACACCACAAACAGCCGGCAAAAGAGGGACACCACCACAAACCGTACCCAAACACACCCGCCCGAAACCCCAGCCAGGACTGGGGGGGTTAGGTAAACGCACACCCAACCGCAACCTGGACCCAAACACAAACGCCGCACAACAGTAGGAAACCCAGTGTCCACAGCCAGGGCACTGAGGCAGCCCCTGCCATGCAGCTGACCCGGCAGAACGAGATCCGGAGACCGGGGGTAAGGCTGGATCCTAAGGCCTGCGCTGCTTTGGGACTCGAGGCGGAGCGTGCAACACCCAAGCGCCTCGGAACCCTAGTACCAAGAACGTGCATGCATGCCTTGGGAACGGGATGCGGCAGGAAGTCCGGTGAACCTCTAGGGATCCGCCTAAAGGGGGGGACGTGCGCAAGCACGGGCGCACACCCTCCCGGCGAGACAAGCACATCACGCCGGCGGCGATCAGCCCTCCCGGTGTTGCCCGGGGCCGCTTTGTTGGGGGCCAACAGTCAGGTCTAGCGGGATGTAAGCCGCCTCCCCTCTTCACGCGCGGAGCCTCTTCCTGTTTGTCACAGGGGCGACGCTGAGGGGAACCATGGGGCGCCTCTCGACGACCGAGTGCACCTACCTACCTACCTGGAGAACGCCGAGTATGTCGCCCCACTGAAACCCCTACTCTCTATGAGGGTCAAAGACCCCGTGGACGAAGAATTGGATCCTCGATCCAGGCTAGGGGGGTTTGTGGACTCCAAGAGGAGGTTGGTGGCGAAAAAGCTACGCTACGTTAAGCCTACCCGCAGCTCATGGCCACTGAAGCAAGGACGTAGGGGAGATCTATCTCATTTGAAGGAGGACCTCGAACAGAAGATCACCCCCTGGCAAAGAGAGGTAGATCTTAAGCTCATGAAGAGCGTGTGGGGTGCCCATGTGAGGACCCCAGAGGAGGACGACCTCTCGGAGGAATGTGTATGTGAACCCCCTGGATCGTGCCTATGTTGCCATCGTCTACCGGAGATGGTTGAACGAGACCTACTTTATGCCTACCAAGGGTTGGAGGACACTACCAGGGGCGAAGAGTCGGTGGAGGATCACCTCCTGACGTCTATTACTCAGGGGGCAAGCGGCTTACACTCTGACGAGGACATGGAGGACAGGATCAAGCTATTGGACCCGTGGGTGCAGACGCTTATAAGGACCTATCTGGAGGTGTTCAGGGAAACTACCACCCCCAGCCTCATGTGACAAGCTGGTTCAGATGGACCTCAAGCTGAAACCCGAGTTCGTGGGTCACAAGATCCGGAGGAGACCCTATCCGGCTCCTAAAGAGCAGGCCGACGAGATTGAGCGACAGATACAAGAATATATCGAAGCTGGCCTAGTCCTGGAGCACAAGGACGGGGACTACCCCAACACTGCAGCCCCTGTTTCCTGGTGGCTAAACCTCGGTCTACAGCCAAACGGCCGGTAGTGGACTACGGAGAACTGAACAAGAAAACGCTGAACCACTCAGGGTCCATTCCTAATATGGAGTCTACCCTTGAGAAGATAGCCTCCTGTCGACACAAGACCAAGATGGACAAGAGGAGCGGATTCTGGCAGGTGGACCTGACGCCCAACGCTCAGGAGCTACTAGCCTTCATCACCCCTCAGGGGAGGGTGTTCAAGTGGAAGGTTATGCCGTTTGGCGTGGCCAACGCACCCGCTCTATTCCAAGAGCTGATGAACAAGATCTTGTCCATCCTACGAAGGAGACCTAAGGTGCAGGAACTCATATCCCGTGGGGCCCAGATGGAAGCATACATCGACGATGTATGCCTCGGGACCAATACCCAGCAGGATCACCTATTCCTCTTGGGACAGTTCTTTGCAGTCTGCCAAGAGAACCACACACGACTCAAGCTGGAGAAGTGTGAGTTCATGCAGGAGACCATGCAGTACCTGGGGTTTGACGTTGGCTATGGGTGGTGGACCCCAGCGGCCTCTGAGGCCAAACCCCTGATGGACGCTAAGGTACGACACAAAGACCCGAAGAAAGGACTTCATGATGTACGCAGTTTCATTGGGGCTTGCAACTTCTATCGCCGCCATATCAAAACGTTCACCTACACCAGCGCCATCTTGACGGACCTGATCAGAAAGAGTACTACTTGGCGCTGGGGCCCACAAGAGCAACAAGCGTTTGACCAGCTCAAAGACAAGGTGACCAACGCTAAGTGCTTGGGCGTGCCTAGGGCACAGGGGGAGAATTTCCTGGTGACCGATGCCAGCAATGTGGGCGGTGGTGGAACGGTGTTCCAATGGCAAGCACTAGAGAAAGAGGAGTTCGACTCGGCTATTTCCCAATGGGGTACTGAAGGTCTCAACCAAGATGGAACTCTCAAGCAATGCTACCTTGACGACAAGTGGGTCCTAGTAACTCTTGGCCACTGGAACTGGAAATGAAACCAGGCCAGGGGGAACTACTCGACCTATGAGCAGGAAATGCTCGCGGGTATGCTGGTGCTATCCTCACAAGCACGACTGCTGGGGAGTAACCCTGTGGTCTGGCTGTGCGACCAAGAGCCGGTCCCCACTTTCCAGAAGGGTCCCCCTCCTGAGAAGGCCAAGCTCCGGCGCTGGTGGACCTACCTCAGCCAACTACGGCTGACGGTACACCATATCCAGGAAATGAAGAACGAGTGTGCAGACTACATCAGCCGCAACAACTTCGACGCCCTGATTGGTGCCCGGTCTGAAGCGCTGGCTAAGGAGGCGTTCAGCCGTATGGACGTCCACTTGGACCTCAACATGACTATGATACGCCCCCTGGATGGACTCCAACAATCGGAGTACCTGAAGGAGTTTGGGGATATCTACAAGCGCCTGGAGAAACGCCTTGAACCCCTCCTGGTCAACCAAGATCAGTGGAAGAGGGACAAGAGCTACCTCTGGCACGAGGACCGCATTGTGGTACCCAGTGACAGAGTCCCAGCGCTGCTGAAGTGGACCCATGAGTCCAGCGGTCATGTGGGTGCTGACCGTACCCTGGGGCTATTCAAGCAGTCGTTCCACACTACGTGGACTGACGACCAACTGCGGAAAACCCTCCAGCCTATCGTGGACAAGTGCCCGTGTAGGTCCTGCAAACCAGGGGATATCAGGGACAGAGGTCTCTCTTCGACCCTGCCCATCCCTCACTGTGCTAACAGTGTTCTATACGTGGACTACACGGAGATGCCGAAGTTCGGGGGCTATGACTTCGCCCTCGTGGTAGCCTGTGGGGTGACCAGGTTTACCAGGGTGTTCCCATGTACCACGCACATTACCGGGGACGAGACTATCAAGGTACTCCTGGAGGAGTGGTTTTGTGTCTATGGGGCGCCCAAAGAGATCAACTCCGATGAGGATGTACGAGTACGCTCAGATACCGGCTGGTACAAGAGGGTCCTGAGATCCCTCAATGTCCAGGTGTCTACGGGGGTTCCCTACTCTCACAAGAGCAACCCCCTATGTGACCGACAGATTCATGTCCTCAAGGAGAATGTAAGGATATGGTGCAAAACTGAGCGCACCAGAGACTGGGTGAGACTACTCGCCGTCATATCCTTGATGATGAACTCCCAAGAGAGTTCGGCTACTGGCTACTCGCCCCATGAGTTATTCCTAGGGCGCCCGACGTGGTTCCTACATGCCCACTATCCAGAAGACACCCATTCTTCTGTGGGTGAGTGGGTCCAAGAGCAACAAGCGAAGGTGGACAAGGCCAAGGCTATGCACCAGAGAGTGAGGGAGCGACACTGGAACAAGAAGAACAAGCACCGAGTACTGGCCACCTACCAAGAGGGGGACTGGGTGCTGGTGCACCACAGCCGACTACCTGCCTGGCCACGCTCTACCAGCGATGACCCATACTTCGGGCCCTACAAGATTCTATCTGTGGATGGACACCGTATAACCGTGCGGAGTGCTCCCCGTCTAAGGGGGACCCTGGTGTGCGCTGCTCAACACCTGAAGCGCTACTATGATCCTGAAGACCTCTGTAGGGAAGAGTGGGAGCTGAAGGACGAGGAAATCGCCGCCCCAGACCTACAAGGGGCTGCCAGCCCTATGGAAGTTGAAGGGGAACTCCCCGACATGAACGCCGAGGAGATGGCTAAGGAGGGCTTGTACCTGGTGAAGTCTGTCCTACGCCACCGCTATTGCCAGGGTTGGCGCTTCCTCACCCTCTGGAAAGGGTTTGGAGTCGAAGAGGCCACCTGGGAGCCCTTCCCTGCGTTTGTTCTACCTGAGGGACGCCTAAACTCAGTTCTGGTAGACTACTTGTCCCAGAACAACCTTGGTGAGTTGCTGAGGCTCGCTGAGACGCTTGCCTCCAAGACTAAAGCTAGAGACTGAACCTTACCCCTAAGTTTGCTACGTATGTCTGTGTGTGTCTTACTTCTCTCCGGGGCGTGGCTCCCGAATCAACGGGCTTCGCTGATGTCGGACCGAAGGTCCTAGTCAGTTACTAGTACCACTCCTATGGCGCCCAATTTCTCTGCTGGCGCCTATCCTTGGGGGAAGAAGGCAAACGTCCTACCTACTACAGGGGAGGGGTGGCCAAGTGTGCTAAGGGCATACATACCGCCAATTTTTGCTAAAGGCCAGAAGCTAACGCACTCCCCTGCCCACGTGGAAAAGCACCCGGGACAGGAGACACCACTACACTACACTCACTAACGCCAGCACCGGCCTTCGAAGGCAGGGTGAGCACTCATCACCTGCACTCAACTCCGGCCAGGCCTGCTTACCCTAACACCTACACACGCTACTTGGTGTTGCTGTTGAAGGAATCACGGGTCCTACTGACCCTCCTGTGAGAAAGCGAGAGAACACAGCGCTACTAAGCGGCTGTGGCCTAACAGGGACGCCACTACGTGTTTCCCTGCTAGGGCTTGGAGGGAAGGGGTGCTCTTGTTGCGTGCACAGCGTTGATGTTGGGGGTGTCGGGCTGCGCTTGCCACTCCTGGCTGAGCCGCAGCTTGTTGTTTGTGTGATCAGTGCTGTATGCTTTAGCACGGCTTCGGACTGCACCAATTCACCCTGACCTTCCCACCTGAAGAGCAAAGGCGGATGAAAGAGCGTTTGCAGCGGAGGAACCAAGAGCATCTGCAAGTATTATACGCTTCTCAGATGGCCCTATAATACGCTGTCCACAAACGCCCCTATCAAGCAAGCAAGCTTAAGGAACTCCACCTGTTCTGTTATAGAACGTGGGGTGGAGCCCCTGGGTAACCTAAACAAGGTTTACCGTGCGCATTTCGCGTGGCCTACCCTTTAATGCGTGTGTGAATGCACCAGCATGCACGCGTTTACTGTCAACCTGTTGCAATCTCTTTCTTTTTCTCCTACTCTTACCCACAATCACGAACTCCACCAGGGGGTGGCCCCACCTGGGCTTACCTACCTTACTCACTGCTGGAGAGTGAAGCAAGGTGAGGGAAAGGCGAGACACAAGCGAGAAACGACGCTACGCATATGTGTGTATGTCTAATCATCCTGGACTTACCTCTAATCATCTGCAATCTTTCTAATCTATCCCCCTATCGTTTGTTAGCGCTGCTACAAGGCACGTTCACGGGGACACGAGACGAGCAATGTGCATGCTGCATACGAGACGAGCACACCTGTGTTTTATACCTGAGTCATTGAAGTCCCTCTGTTGATTTTTGAAATCTTGAATGTTGAATTCTTACTGTCAATGTGGGTGTAATCTTTGTGTTGGTCTTTTTATGTGTGTTTCGTCATTTTCGTCATTCTGCGTAACATACGTTTATAATCTTATTAATTCTTTATTTCCCGGCGCTTCGCTAGGAGCCGCTTCTGCGCGCCGCCTTTTTCTGCGTAAGAATTTCTTGATTTCAAAATCGAGAGATGACTACAAATTTTATGAAAATGTGCATCTGATGCACAATTGGATTCTGTCCAGGTATGTGCCTTCAGAAAACTTCTAGGCCGTCATTTGACGGACTTAGGTGTTGTTGCTTTGCGTTTGCGTGGATTCGTCAATCATCCTCCCATTCCTCTGTTGTATAGACCTCCTCGCAAAACCTCCTTGAGTAGGCCGCTGTTCGGGCCAAACAGCAGCAGCAGGAGACTGAACCAGAATCGGGACCCCTCCAAGGGGCAATTCTAATTGAATCAGCGCACCCTCGGCCCAGTACCAGGACAGGTGTCTCCATCAGCTTCCATGAGACCTGGGTCGAGCGTCCTATGAGAGTCTGGCGTTGGGTTGTGTTACGCTGCAGCTTGGGGGGAGGGATGCAAATGCATCTGGTCTTGGCATGCCCTATTCTGACCCCAGCAAGCCACAGTAACCCCGGCAGCGCCAGGAGCGCCGAGTTTTCTGTTGGAAATTGTCACATACGATGCAGCAAGAGTTGCTGGCCATGGTAAAGCGCTCTTTTCCAGTGTTAGGGAAGCTATAGGTATGTTAAAGTAGATGTGGAACCGAAGGAAAGGCGAAGAGAAAATCCCTTTTTCCTGAAAATGAGACAGTGGTGGCCACCATACCACAAGGGGGGAGTAGGAAAACGTGCTTTTCCACTGCTTTAGGGTATACTTTAGTTGTATCAGAGGTGCTCTAAGCACTCTTGCATTTGTATCTCAGTATTGGCCTAACCAAAATGGGTGATCACACATTTTGACGTATGGAACCAAACACTCACCTAGGATTTTATGAGGTACCGGAATCCCGTAACTGAACCGTCCAAAAACTGCCGCAACCCAATTTTGGTGAGGTTTTGATGATTTGTGCCAAATCTGTGCGCATCTGCCCCGATTTAGATAGCGCAATCGGTAAAATACGACGTTATCTAGTTGCTGTATTGAAATCAAGTCGATTGCATTACCGGATGTCCAGATAAACCCAAAATACGACCATTTTTGCCCATTTCTGCCACTTTCGGGCCATAAACAGTCATTTCGATGATGTCCTTGTGGTGTCACGAGATTTCAAATGGATCAAGTTTGTCCCTAGTGCCCTGTGAGGCTAGGCAAGCAATGATTTGTGCCCCTGCCTGCCCTTTACCCAAGATAATAATCCGGAGGGTGCCAAAAAACGCCCAAAACAGCTATATTTGCACTTTTGAACACATAAATGTTGATTAAAGTGATACGGCCGTGCTTTCATGTGATTTCAAATTGATCACGTTTGTCGGCTGTGCTACGTGGGGCTTGGCAAGCAATGATTTGTGCCCCTGCATGCCCTTTACCGACGATAATAATCCGGAGGGGGCCAAAAAACTCCCAAAACAGCTATGTTTGCACTTTTGAACACATAAATGTTGATTAAAGTGATACGGCCGTGCTTTCGTGTGATTTCAAATTGATCAAGTTTGTCGGC
This sequence comes from Eutreptiella sp. 'Long Island Sound 2002', assembly GCA_964036045.1. NCBI lineage: Eukaryota > Euglenozoa > Euglenophyceae > Eutreptiales > Eutreptiaceae > Eutreptiella > Eutreptiella sp. 'Long Island Sound 2002'. The sequence continues at coordinate 43,394,059 of OZ038378.1, read as the reverse complement.
TGTGCTACGTGAGGCTTGGCAAGCAACAATTTGTGACCGTGCATGCCCTTAACTCAAGGTTATGGCCCGGAGGGTGCCAAAAAAGGCCCCAAACACCTATATTTGCACTTTTGAACACAATAATGTTGATTAAAGTGATACGGTTGCGCTTTCGTGTGATTTCAAGTTGATGAAATGTGTCCCTAGTGCTAGGTGAGGCTTGGCAAGCAATGATTTGTGCCCGTGCATGCCCTTTACTCAAGGTTGCGGTCCGGATGGTGCCAAAAACCGCCCACAACAGCTATATTTGCACTTTTGAACACACAAATGTTGTTCAAAGTGACACGGTCGCGCTTTCGTGTGATTTCAAGTTGATGAAATGTGTCCCGAGTGCTAGGTGAGGCTTGGCAAGCAACAATTTGTGACCCTGCATGCTCTTTACTCAAGGTTAGGGACCGGAGGGTGCCAAAAAAGGCTCAAGACAGCTACATTTGCACTTTTGAACACATAAATGTTGATTAAAGTGCTATCGCTGCCCGTGTGTGTGATTTCAAGTTGTTCAAGTTGGTCACTAGTGCTAGGTGAGGCTAGACAATGAACAATTTGTGCCCGTGCATGCTCTTTACTCAAGAATATGAACCGGATGGTGCAAAGAAAGGCTCAAAACAACTGTATTTGCACACACACCATCATTAGATTTGCAAATGCTGTAATGGTCAGAGCCACACTCCCTTGGCACTGCCTGTCAGGAAAAACAAAAAGGTTTCCCCCTTGTACGTGAGCACATACAAGCTGCGTTTATATGGGTTGTAAGGTGTGTCCTTCTCCCTTTAATGACCCACCAAGGGGTAACAAAACGCCCCAATAGTAACAACTTGCTGGGCCGCTGTGTGTTTCGGGTCCACATGATCTACGAGGTCTTTGAGTGTGTATTTCTGAGACTGTGCTGCCTCTGATAGGAAGCACGCGTCTGCAATAGGCATGATGGTATCATCTTCACTAAGAAGACATGCCGTCGGTATGCAAAGGAACCACTGAAAATTGTTACCCTTCCCATGCATTGACAAACTGCACCAAACCGAAGCAAGCACAAATGAGTTCAAAGATCAAGATATTGTGGCATGTGCATACGTACCTAGGTAGAGTTAGCAGTTCATGGGCACCGACCGTGCCTTTGCCCAAAATGCTAGCTTCAAGGCTTAAACCTCGAGAAGCACTTGCAATGCGATAGGACATTTCCAACGGGGTTTACTCCGCCGCATGCTAACCACGCCCTTGACGCCCTGGTGAGTGTGTTCACCACCTTGACAGCACCTAGGGAGCGTAGAGAAGGTATAAGAGGTATAATGTATAATAGGTTGCGTATTGCCGCAACGGGAGGACGGGGTCTACAATTATGCTAACAACCTGTAGATTGCCGCGCTTCAACAAGCGTGCTTGATAATGAGCCAAGAAATAATGGCATTGCACCGTCAACCGCTCTTCTGGAAGATGCAATACCGAGAGTAGCTCGTCCCATCGCCGGTAATCACGGTCTCGTGCCTTGACACGTTTTGGTGCCGTGGCCCTATTTGGTCCACTGCCACACTGCAAGGGGGCAGTGTGCAGTTGGCCATTAACTGTAGGGCAAGTCTCCTCAGTTCACGTAGGTAGAACTGTAGTGGCTCCTGCTGAACGGACCTACGTTGCGGAGTGACGGAGGTAAGCTCCAGCCCATCAACCTGTTTTGGCAGTAGTTCATAGACCTCTTGCCAAAACACGGGGTTCCTCAACAAATCCCGAATGACAAAACATCGCGGCTTCCATCGATTTGGATGGCTGCCCAGCCCACGCTCTAGTGGTGGCACATACGGCGACTCTTTGGTGTGCTTCTTGCATATCGCTCTGAATTCTTGTATCATTCCCGCGGGCATAGCCCGGGTTTTTGGCATCTTGGTCTTGTAACCAAAGATCTATGCTATGTAAGCCTATATTGACCACAACCTCCTTTGTACAATGTGACACATCGTACCCCACATCAAGATCCGACTGAAAGATTTAAAAGTAGTCCGCTAGAGGGGTGGGAATGTAAGTAGCTCTCCCAAACAACCCCATTGGGGGTAATGTACAATGCGGTAACGATGTCCATCCAGTTCGCCATCCCTTGCTGCCTTTAAGACTTCTACGAGTCCCAACGGTCTATGTGTAGGTGCAAATGATTGGGATTCTCCTTTCCAATGTACTGCCCAACCTGCAGTATCGAATCCAAGCGATGGGGTTGGCGTGTAAAGGGCAAAGTTAGGCAAATGGTCACACAACCGAGCAGCTCATACGCATCAATCTTCGCCCTGTCAAAAAACGCACCAGGTAATGTGGGTAATTACCAGGTAGATGCAATCTGTCTCGGTTTGCTAATTGGGTGGAATGTGGGTGGTAATCGGGTGGAATCAAGCTGCACCTTTCTTGTCGACAAATGTACCCCATCTGCGTTGTTCACCAATTCCTCTTTCAGCTTGGTGACTCTACCGCGGTACGCACCAATGCTCTTCTCCTTGCAAATATCAATAAACGTTGCCCATGTCACTTTTGCTGTACCATGGACAACAGATTCTCCACTACTTTCTCCGACGGCGGATTGCGTGGTGCCCTTAGTCGTGTGACAATCTGGATTTAAATATTTTTTCTTGATTTGATGCTTGGGGTTGCCTTCGGATTTGCGTCTCAAGACATTCTGGCGGCTTGCGAGGTCAACGAAAAAGGTGTTGAAGCAATCAACGACACCAAGGATTGGGATCAAGGGTCAATGCGTGCTGTACTACAACGCTTCAGGCTTTGGCATACGAAGAGCAGCACCGCAAAGGAACTGTGGATGCAGTTGAAGCGTGAGATTGCAGCAGGTTTGAGGGAGCCATACACAGTACCACTGAAGACGCCTCGCAACACCCTTATCTACAAGCCATGTTGGAGTGGAGCCAAGGCAAGTTCGATTGGGAATTGTTGGGACTTCGATTGCAACTGCTGCGGCAAGGTTGCTTGACGACCTTGTTCGTGAGGTGACGGCCCAGGCTACTGAAGAGGTTGGGGGGAGGCAACCTCCAAGCTTCCCTTGGCATGCACGACCCCAATCCCATGAAATCCAAGACTTCCTTTCGAAATTCCTGTTGATCTTCCATCAGTCTGGGTTTCTCCTAAGAATTCTGTGATCCTTGCCTCGGCCATGACACAATCTGGCGTCCTAGGCAAGAGATGAAGGTATATGTAGACAATACAAACATGTAGACAAGTAATATGTATATGTAACACTTCGATACCATAAAATAGCTTAGGAAAGAGGACAAAATGAAGGCGACGGCGTCGCCGCCATCAGAAAAACTGACGGCTACGCGTCGTCGCCATCAGGATCTCCACTGAGATCCTGCCCAAACTGGGCCAAACAGTGGTTTTTGGGCGAAAAACAGTGAAATAAAGTGATTTTTGAGCCAAAAACACTCATTTCGCGTGTCTCCCCCCAACGCGTCGCGTAGCCGACACGACGCGTTTCTGTCCCAATTCAAACTATGCATGAGAAGGGCCACTGTTGGGCCACACCATGGGCGCCTGGCCGATTCCTGGGATCGCCTCAGGATTTTTGAAAAAAATCGTGAACATGACTGATTTCGCAAAAAATTGACCTTCGCGGAACGCCGCGAAAAAGGTCACGTTATATTCCTATATTTCTAAAAACGATAAATCAATAATAGAATTGATTAAAATCTCCAGAAATCGAGAAATAAAACTTCGATCTGGGGCTGCGTCGCGCAGGCAAAGAACGACGTCGCCAGCCCAAAAATGACGAAAAATGACGATTTCTGGGGTATTTTACAGAACTTCCACAGAAATCGGGATGCCATAAGGCTGGGAATCAGCCCAGGAAAATTCCTGATGAGAAGAGCGCCACAGGCTGGGCAGCGGGTATGGGTGAGGCACCCCATACCGCTTCACCCCCCTCCTTAGAAGCCTTGCCTATATCCAAAGGAAGGCAAGGCCAAGGAGGCGCTCTGACCCCTGCACTGCCCTGGTTTCAAAACTGATTCAGCAGGACAGTGGGGGGGGGGGTTTTGCAATATTCCTTGATATATTCATAGGGCAATTGCCCCCCAGGCAACCACACTGGTCCCTGGCACTCCCTTTAGCCTCTGGTGACCAAACCAGGGGCGCTGCAGGTCTTTCTGACCTGACTGATGGCGCTGAGGCGCACATATTGGCCCTTTGTCTCCATGGGCATGGAAACATAATAATTCAATAAATTCAATTGCGGAAAAAAAATTATTTAGGGTCAAACCCAAGGCAACGAATTCCTTGTGCCTGAATTTAGGGTCATTTCCTACCCAATGCGACGAATTCCTCGTGCCTGTTTAGGGTCGATTAGGAACCCAGGGCGACGAAATAACGTGCCTGATTTGGGGCATTTAGGGCCATTTCCTACCCAAGGCGCCCCACGCCCGTTTAGGGTTGGTTGCCAACCCAAGGTGACGAATTAACGCGCCTGCTTGTGGCTGTTCGCAGATGGCGTCGTCGTCGCTGTGGTCGTCGCCTAGGACCCAAGATAGACTTGGGGGCTCCATAGGGTGTTCTACCCATCGTAGGAGTCAAGGAGTTCCTCCTTCATCATGTTGATGCCCTGGACCTTAGCTCCTGCAGATGTCGACGTCGTCGACAATTCTCCTGCAGTCTGGGCGTCGTCGCCGTCCGCAGGCCGTCACACCGCCTTGGTGGCCTTGGCGTCGGCAGAATTCTTTTGAAGAGGTTGGAGGGAGGCAACCTCCAAGCTTCCCTTTGGCATGCAGGACCCCAATCTCATGAAATCCAAGACTTCCTCTCGAAATTCTTACTGATCTTCCATCAGTCTGGGTTTCTCCTAAGAATTCTGTGATCCTTGCCTCGGCCATGACACAATCTGGCGTCCTAGGCAAGAGATGAAGGTATATGTAGACAATACAAACATGTAGACAAGTAATATGTATATGTAACACTTCGATACCATAAAAAAGCTTACGAAAGAGGACGAAATGAAGGCGGCAGCGTTGCCGCCATCAGAATAACTGACGGCTACGCGTCGTCGCCATCAGGATCTCCACTGAGATCCTGCCCAAACTGGGCCAAACAGTGGTTTTTGGGCGAAAAACAGTGAAATAAAGTGATTTTTGAGCCAAAAACACTCATTTCGCGTGTCTCCCCCCAACGCGTCGCGTAGCCGACACGACGCGTTTCTGTCCCAATTCAAACTATGCATGAGAAGGGCCACTGTTGGGCCACACCATGGGCGCCTGGCCGATTCCTGGGATCGCCTCAGGATTTTTGAAAAAAATCGTGAACATGACTGAATTCGCAAAAATTGACCTTCGCGGAACGCCGCGAAAAAGGTCACGTTATATTCCTATATTTCTAAAAACGATAAATCAATAATAAAATTGATTAAAATCTCCAGAAATCGAGAAAGAAAACTTTGATCTGGGGCTGCGTCGCGCAGGCAAAGAACGACGTCGCCAGCCCAAAAATGACGAAAAATGACGATTTCTGGGGTATTTTACAGATCTTCCACAGAAATCGGGATGCCATAAGGCTGGGAATCAGCCCAGGAAAATTCCTGATGAGAAGAGCGCCACAGGCTGGGCAGCGGGTATGGGTGAGGCACCCCATACCGCTTCACCCCCCTCCTTAGAAGCCTTGCCTCTATCCAAAGGAAGGCAAGGCCAAGGAGGCGCTCTGACCCCTGCACTGCCCTGGTTTCAAAACTGATTCAGCAGGACAGTGGGGGGGGGGGTTTTGCAATATTCCTTGATATATTCATAGGGCAATTGCCCCCCAGGCAACCACACTGGTCCCTGGCACTCCCTTTAGCCTCTGGTGACCAAACCAGGGGCGCTGCAGGTCTTTCCGACCTGACTGATGGCGCTGAGGCGCACATATTGGCCCTTTGTCTCCATGGGCATGGAAACATAACAATTCAATAAATTCAATTGCGGAAAAAAATTATTTAGGGTCAAACCCAAGGCAACGAATTCCTTGTGCCTGAATTTAGGGTCATTTCCTACCCAAGGCGACGAATTCCTCGTGCCTGTTTAGGGTCGATTAGGAACCCAGGGCGACGAAATAACGTGCCTGATTTGGGGCATTTAGGGCCATTTCCTACCCAAGGCCCCCCGCGCCCGTTTAGGGTTGGTTGCCAACCCAAGGCGACGAATTAACGCGCCTGCTTGTGGCTGTTCGCAGATGGCGTCGTCGTCGCTGTGGTCGTCGCCTAGGACCCAAGATAGACTTGGGGGCTTCATAGGGTGTTCTACCCATCCTAGGAGTCAAGGAGTTCCTCCTTCATCATGTTGATGCCCTGGACCTTAGCTCCTGCAGATGTCGACGTCGTCGACAATTCTCCTGCAGTCTGGGCGTCGTCGCCGTCCGCAGGCCGTCACACGGCCTTGGTGGCCTTGGCGTCGGCAGAATTCTTTTGAAGAGGTTGGGGGGAGGCAACCTCCAAGCTTCCCTTTGGCATGCAGGACCCCAATCCCATGAAATCCAAGACTTCCTCTCGAAATTCTTACTGATCTTCCATCAGTCTGGGTTTCTCCTAAGAATTCTGTGATCCGTGCCTCGGCCATGACACAGTCTGGCGTCCTAGGCAAGAGATGAAGGTATATGTAGACAATACAAACATGTAGACAAGTAATATGTATATGTAACACTTCTATACCATAAAAACACTTAGAAGAGAGGACCAAATGAAGGCTGCGTGGTCGCCGCCATCAGACAAACTGACGGCTACGCGTCGTCGTAATCAGGATCTCCACTGAGATCCTGCCCAAACTGGGCCAAACAGTGGTTTTTGGGTGAAAAACAGTGAAATAAAGTGATTTTTGAGCCATAAAACACTCATTTCGCGTGTCTCCCCCCAACGCGTCGCGTAGCCAACACAACGCGTTTCTGTCCCAATTCAAACTATATTGAAGCGTTCCCGTGGGGGGCCTGGCCACGGGACGCTGCGGTGGACACGCACAAGTGAGCAGGCAGTCAAAGCACTACGCTCACAGGGGCATCATTGCGCTCGTTTCATGTGACAAAGCGTTTCAGGATCCTTGCCACTCTGAAACAAGGGAACAAAAGTATGTACAGCAACACATCAGGATTTGTACACATGGGGTGAAGACTGGACTGGGGCAAGGGCATCACAGGACAATAGACACTCAGTCCCAACTCATTTCCCAATCCCAGGTCCGACCCTCTCAGTGGCTGGTGGCGGCAGGGGCTCAAACACAACCCATGCCCTGCTCAGTCCGGACCCTGAAACCCTGCCAATAGGGGGGGTATCCTGCCCAGCCACAGGCGAGTTCCTGGGAACCAAGAGGGCTCCAAGGCCAACCGACAGTGGCTCCTCATGCTTCCTTAACGGCAGTTCCCAACTCCTCTCTGGAGCAGAGATATGGCCCCGCCATTATCCCCTAGGAGTTGGTAGCTGAAAATGGGCTGTTTCAGCCCAATCTGATATCAGCTCAAAAATCTCCAAAATTGACCCCTGGTCAGGACTCACCAGAGGTAGAGACGAGGCAACTGACCCTATGCCCTTCGAGTGGGAAATGTTTGGAACCCTCACCCAGCCTGGTTCCCTCTGAGGTCTCGGCATCAGGGCACAACGGGTTCGTCAAGTGGGGTCATGATGCCAAAATCACCAAAATTGGCGTCATTCCCATGCGTGGTTCACCCGGCCAGGGCAAGGCCAATGGCTCACAGGATAGGAGACAGGACCTGGGACCCACATCTGAGTGCACAACTTGAAATTAGGTTATTAGAGATATGGGGCCGCCAATTGACCACACGGGGGGGTGAAATTAGGGTCCCAAAAGGGGGCCATTTTGGCTGCTCGAAATGAGCCAAAATTTGGGGGTGCTCCCAATAGTATATCTCCACGCTGGCTTGGAGATCGGATTTGCCATTCCATACGCGATCTACCGGGAGTCCAACAAAGACTGCCATGCCCTTGGCTCCCACAGATCTTGATGCCACTTGGCGTGGTGACAATCCCAATTGGGTCCACAGATGCCAAAATGGCAAAATTGTCCACACTCACTTTCGGCTTGCACCTTGACGAAGGTTGCTCCGCCTCGCCAATGTGGTGTGCCAGCCATGGGGACCAATGTCTATATCACCCATGTCATATATGGTCCATTGGTCCATGAGTCCGGCGTGCACGAGGGAGCTGAACATGGTGCACGGCGGGCAGAAAATATGGAAAATTGCTCAAAATGGCCGAAAATGCGCACACTCATGGTTGGGGCAAATGAGGCACATGCCCGACTTGGACCGGAGTGTGCCATAGGAATGGTATCAAGTCATATGCGTCCAACATATCTTTTGGGCGTCGCCCAACCCCTCCAGTTTTGGGAATGGCAGGGTCGCCAAGTGAGCCCATGATTTGGGATAGTCCAAAATTGCCAACATGGCGGCCACGGTGTGCCAAGATCAAGAGGAGTTATTCGCCGGGTCCAAGATATGTTGGGCATCGAAGTATGTACCCCCATAACATACTTGGGTCATGATGTCAATTGGGCGCAACGCTGAGATACACGGTCGCCACTTGACATCATGACGGGCAAATAACAGCAATATTGGCGAAAAAACACCCAAAAGTGCCTTGAAAGCGCACAAATATATTATAATATCTTCGGCTTGGATCGAGTAATTGACCAATCCTTCTAAACACAATGACTTGACACCAATGACATTCCATTCCACATATGTGCTCCACTTGGGGCGCTTTGGAGGGTCGCGCGCGCCGCCTCCCAAGTGGGCACATGCAAAAATGAAATATTGCAAAAAACACACCTTGCTCGCAACGCATCGCTTCGGGAGCGCCCCACAAGCGTCCCTTCACGAAGGTTAGGCTTGCGAGTGTTGGTTGGGAGTACAATAAAGGGCCTCGTGCGATATGGGGTCCATTGGCGGGTTCGTCTTGGAATGGTGCACCCGCCAAATGGACACGCGATATGACACGAAATATGGCATACAACCCAACCCACGCCTTCTACACCCAACCTAGTGGCCTAGAATCAAAGTATGCCTATATTCTAATGTAACCTTGGTCCCTTAACACGCATGCAAGTGCTTTGGTCGCAAATCGACCTCCTTTCGGAAAGCCGAATTTTAGCATGCACGCAAAATACATTGCCAATATGTATATGGAGATCATATATGCACTTTCCGGGGAAGACAAGTGATATGCCCCGGATGTAGAGGCAAGCAAGGGTGGGGCAAATGCCAACTCAACATACTTCTACACGTACTTGGACGCCAAGTACGTGAAAAAGTGCACTTCTTTGAGAACACTCAAAACAAATAACCCTATGGGCCTATTGAGTTGGGATCCTTTGGCCTCATCCTATGACTATGGGGGCAAAACCTCATACACAGTGCCTTTGAGGCACGTTAGTTCGTCCTTGGGCGCTTGACCGCTCGTATCCCTTGTTATTCCACTTGGGGGTTCAAAGCGCCTTCGGTCGCCCAGATTTTCGGGGAAAAATCTGGGACGCGATTCGTTATATCAAGGAAAAAATTGCGGATCACTCGAAGACTGTTTCAGTCTTAAATTCAAGAGGAATTGTATTACAGAATAATCTAATGCAGTCCACAGAACGGGCGATGACAGGCGGCGCGACTGCGGCAATTTCACGACAATTGGAAATCGCGGTAGAAATCAGGTATTTCACCGATTTCGGACCAAAAATCGCCTGAGACAATAAAATTATGGTAAATCTACATTGATTCAATGGTTAGGGATCGGATTCCAGATCGCGCGGATTAGAGAACAGGGATATCCCGCTGACAGCCGGTGTCAACGGCTTCCGCACGGGTGTGACGGCTCACAGGCCTCCGGCCCATGGGCCATAGGTTCTGGGTACCGCTTCACCCCCCTCCTTAGAGCAAACCCTGGGGGGGGCTCGATAATACCCAAGCATGGCAGCGGGTACCCAGGACCATCCCCTGAAGGGGGGGGGGGTGTCACATCCTCACTTCAGGATGATTCGCAGGTTAGGCTGCCCAAATCCCACAGTAAGACAGGTACGGTGCTGTAGCTGTTAGTAACTGCAAGTATAGTATCAAGTATCAAGTCCCGGGTCCTGGCGGCGATTGTTCGGCATCCAAAGGACCCGTTAACCCATACGGGGCGCACCGGGTGCCGGCTGCAACGGTCACCACCACAGTGGCAGTGGCATACACAGCCAACATAGGCGTCACACGACGACCGAGGTGGTCCCACAGGTCGAAAGCGACCACAAAGATCCATCAGGCTGCCCCAGGCTTCCCAAGGCCGCCGGCTGGGGGAGAGTCCCCACGGGTCCTTCCCCGGGCACACCATATCCATATTCACGACGCGAGTCCAGAGTGGCACAGCCGAACGAGCTCCTCCTTAAGGGATCGGGCATCAAGGCCGTCTTTTCCCTCGCCCTATTACCACGAAGGCCATACATGAGGGAGTCCTCATGCAGTGTGGGCGGAGGCGTCGACTCCTCAAACCACCAGTTTCCCAGGCAGACTGACCGAGGTCAGGACACCGGAGGCCGCCACCCGACTGCAAGTGCGTCTGCGAGTCGGTAGGCTCACAGTAGGACTGACAGTGGCGGACCGCTGGGAGTGCATTCAGGCAACTGGGCTTCCCGCCTGGCGCCATCAGGATCTCAGCACATCACAGCCACTAGGGCACACGGTATCACGGGCACTCAAACAGAGAATCTGTACTCCGGTACTGGTCCAGGCTCCACCTTACGTAAAAGCATGTAAACGGCGACTCAAGGCGCCTTCGTATTCCGATTCGCATCCCTTCGGGGGGAAAAACAGTCCACATCTCAGTGATGGGCTGATAACACTTAACATACAGATGCACATATCCTGGGAAACAGAAAAACAAGCAACAAGCGGGGTAATAGGCGTGTAAACACACTCTGGACAGAACGCCAAACCACGCCCTGGTCAGGATAAGGCATATGCAGGAGGGTGGACAGGGAAACGCCTGAGTTCAGGCCATATATAGTCTGCAGACACACGTCGACTGGTCTGGATCCCGCAAGTGCCATGGGACCAGACCACACACCAAAAAATCGCAATGCCGATGACAGCGGCATCCGTTGCGCAACGTCGTATGGGCTTCAAGGCCCTAAGAGCTCAGAAAATGTAAAGGTCAGTCGCCCTGCCTGGTTTCCCAAGCATTCAGCAGGTGGGGAGTGACGAATAGAAGTTGAAGAGAGGGGCCATCCTCCTCTGGATTCAGCAAAGGGGGGTATATGGCCACTCTGATGGCAGGTCACCGGAAGATGTAAGAGAGCAAGCAAGTGAGGGACGATCCATCGACCACACAAGCGCTCAAACTGCATCAGGGGAGAGGTCAGGGCGATGATCAGGCGCCTCTGGCTGCAATCGCCCGGGTGAGTGCTGCCAAGTCGAGACGTGGATCTTGGTCTTGTGCTTGCGGATGTACTACATGAAAGGAGTCTTAATCCGCGGCACGAACGAGGAGACGGGTTCCCAGGTGTCGTGGGACGGCCCATAGACTCGCCAACGAACCTTGAACTCCAGGCCTCCGGGTGCCGAGGCGTTCGGACGCTGGGCCAGGATCTTCTCGACTGTATAGTCGTCCTGCTCAGCATAATCGTCGTCCGAATCGGCCTCATGTGCGGCGTAGCTCAGGGACACATGTTGGCCACGGAGGTAGGGTTCGGGCACACGGAGTTGACTCTCGTGGCGCTCCCGGAACTGTCCGTGACCCACCTTGATGCGCTAGGTGTCCTCACCAATCCTGCGGACCACCTCTCCGGGTGTGAACCAGGTTTTGGTGCGGTGGGTGCCCATGGGGCGGGGTCTGATCACCCACACCGGGTCTCCCACCCTGAACTTCTGTGCTGTCGAGCTCGGGGCGGACTTCTGACGCTCAGCATGCTCCTTCTCGAGCTGCTGGCGAATGTCACGCGCTGTTGCCTCTTGCCGCGCGAAGAATTCCTTGGCGTCCATGGCCATGCCATCACCAGACAAGGGAAGTCCCCGAGCAAGGGGATCCCTGCCGAAAAAAATCGGGTGAGGGGACAAACCACCCGGAGTGGAGGTGTCATGATGGCCCGTCAGAGCGGGCCACATCTCCTCAAACCAGTTCCGACTTGGATTGGCGATGTGAATTTTGCGCAGCTTCCCGAACAGCTGCCGTCCAGCCACTTCAGCCCGGCCGTTAGACCGGCTGAGATAGGCGACGCTCTTGGCATGACGTATTCCCATAAGGGAACACATAGCCTTGAACCAGCCACCAGTAAACTGGGGCCCTCGGTCACTGCAAATGGACCGGGGGATGTCAAAGACGGTCAGCCAATGACGATTCATCATGACTGCCACTTCCTTGGCAGGCGACCCCTTTTTGCGTGCCGGAACGGCTACTACGTAGCCGCTGTGGCGATCCACACAAAGGACCGCACAGTCAAAGGTCTCCTTGCCAATGTGCACTTCGGGCATGGAGAAGACGTCCATGGCCACGCTCTCCATGGGCTGGTCAGGAACCGGGGTCCATTAGGCTTCCCCCTTGACGTTCCGGTTATCGGGATTGCAGGCCTGACAGACCGAGCAACCCTTCCTGACCTTCTTGATGGCGGTGTAGAGATTGATCTGGTCGATCTCGAACCGGCGCTGCATGTCAAGGGCTTGCTTCTTGACCCCTGGGTGCAGCATGTGGTGGTGCCAAGCTTCACATAGCTCGAGCACTCGAGACTCTGGTACTAGCAGCTTACCGTTCCGGTAGAGCTTGCCATCTTCCTCAGTTAGCCCCTTTGGCCACTTCTGCCCGTCATCAGGGTCGGTCACAGCCCTATACTCGGCCGCAAAGGCCTCAGACTTGGCGTAGTCGTCGGTCCAGTCGTCCTGGAGGCAAGACTCAGGGAAGAGGTGCTTGTGGGACTCAGCTCCATCAGGGGCGAGTGCTCTGACCGCTCTGCCCATCCTCGTTCCGAGGGGGGCATCCGCAGCCATGAGGACGAAGCATTTAACACCCTCCTCCTCCATCAGGTGCTCCATTTCAATGATCCCCTTGGCCTCAGCGTTCTCAGCCTCATCGCCATGGGCAGAGACATCCGTCATGCCCTTGCTGGCGAGATAGGCCCACCTACTGAGACAGTCTGCCACGGTGTTGTCCTTCCCAGGAACATACACAACCGTGAGGTCGAACTTGGCCAAGGTCTCATGCCATCTTGCCCGTCAGGAAGCGGGACCAGAGGGGGTGTCCACGTGCTCCTTGTGCCACGACTGCAGACTCTGATGGTCGGTGCAGACGGTGACGGGATGGAGGGCTATGTACCCAGCCCATTTCCTGAGAGCCATGACGATGGCATACGCCTCCTTTTCTCAGGGTGTCCACGTCCGTCTCTGGCCTTCCGCCAGGACTCGGCTCCAGAAGGCCACGGGCACGTGCCTCCCATCGTCAAGCACTTGTTCCACCACAGCGCCAACGGCGTAGTCGGAAGCATCAGTGCGCAGGACGAACCCTCGGTCAGGATCCACGAGGTGCAGACCCACTGCGGATAGCAGCGCCTGCTTCATCCCCTCAAAGGCACGGTGGGACTCAGCTGTCCAGACCAGAGCCTTCTTGGACCCTTTCTTGGTCTCCTCTTGGTTGCCCTTGAGCATGGTCGTCATGGGGGCTGCATACGCGGCATACATTTTGATATACCCCGAGTAGTAGTTGCAGAACCTCAGATACGCCTGTAGCTCAGAGACCGTTTTGGGCTTTCCCCAGTGCTCAATCGCAGCCACCTTGCCAGATATGGGCTTTCGCTGCCCGTTTCCGACTACGTGGCCAGCAAAGACCACCTCGCTTACCGCAATGGTGGCCTTGTCACTGCTGCCTGTGAGTTTGTGCCGAACCAGAAGGTCCAGCACTCGAGTGACGTCCCTCTCATGTGCCTCCAGGACCTCCTCGTAGCTCATACTGGGGTCCCCGAACGCGATGATCACGTCGTCCACGAAGGGGTCCGCATAGTCACGCACCGGCTCAAGCAGGTTCTCCAGCATCCGCTGAAAAGCCGCATTGCCGTTGGTAACACCCATGGGCATCACCTTCCACTGGAGAGGTCCAAGTGGGGTGCTCATGGCTGTGCAGACACGGGACTCTTCGGCGAGAGGCATCTGATGATAACCATGTTTCAGGTCAATCACCGTGAAGATCCTCCGCCGGTGTTGTTCTTGCGACATGTCCTCAATGAGGGGCAGCGTATAGCTGTCATGCTGCGTTCGGGCGTTTAGGCGGCCGTAGTCGACCACGAGCCGCCACTCACCGGCCACCTTCTCCGGGACGACGAAGCACGGAGAGACCGATTCGGAGTGACACGGCTCCAGCCATCCTCTCTCGATGAAGTCACGGAGAATCTTCTCCATGGCCTCCTTCCTCTCGCCCCTCAGGGCAAACTCCTGGTGCCGATACACACGGGGGTCCTGCTTCAGTCGTATAGTGGCCTCGCCATACGGTCCACGCACCGGTGGGGGAAACACAGTTTTTCCGCTGAAGAAGGTATCACCATACTTCTGCTTCAGCCTGGCCCTCAATGCCTGGATCTTGGGGCAATCATCGGACTCCGCCTTGGCATTTCCGGGCACCTGGACCACGGAGCTTACTTGAGGGGTAGCGACTCCGCTCGGCTTCGGCTCAGGCGGTCTTTCCAGGTGGCCCAAAGGGCCATATCTGGTCTTGCCTCGGAACAGATCGCCGTAGGTGGGTGGGTTACCGCCAGGCAGCTCGTCCTGGCTGGACATGTGATCCGGCACCCTCTGTACGAAGGTATTCCCATCATAGGAACCGGAGACGATCGAGTCCACTTCCCACCAGGCTTTGTCCTGGCCTTCGCCCTCACGCTGGCTCCCCCAGTCGTGAAAGGGCTGATCCATATACCCCTGAACCAGATCCAACTCCTCTTCAGTGAGGGGGTCTTCTGATTCTCCGATGTCAACAGGGGAAACCGCAAAGCATTGCCGCCAGGGCTCTGCTATGATGCGGTTGACACACAAGAAGTCCGTGGCGTCGGCCTGATCAAGGCCCCCATCCACATAGTGGAATTCCGTTGGCCATCCTTGGGGTGGCATGGGCTGTCCCTTAGCGTCCTGATAGACGCTCTCTCCAGCCGGTAGGACGACCTTGTTTAAGGTCATGTTGGTCAATGAGACTATCCAATGTCGGGTACTTTCCTCTTCGGTGCATCCCATAGGAACAACCAGCACTGCCTTGGAGCGGTCCTTGAGTATCTTCGCTACCGCCCTTGGAATGTGCCATCGGGGGCAATGGATCCACATCAAGCCCTGATGCCGACCCCAGTGCTTCTTCCACGCGGAATCCTGGGTGCTCCAGTACTTCTCACAAACCCGCAGATCGGCGGAGGTTCCTGAAGAGAACGCATCCAGGGCCAGATCCGAAGCTCCCAGGTCCGCGACCACTCGGCTCGCCACTTCCGGCATTACGCCGTACTTCTGGTTTGCTGGCCCAGTTGGCTCAGTGCCCAGCGCAGCTACTTCGAGCTGATTGCGTTCCGGGTGGATCCATTGGCACTCCACATGGTGCTCAGGTCACGAAAGCCACGAGAGTTGGTCGTCCTGGTACAGGGTCATGGAGGCCTGGGCCGGGAGAACGCCGGAGTCCGTCTCCGTCATGAAGTCGTACCCAACGATCATGTCCCAGTCCATCTTGGCCTCGTACAAGCGACCTTGCAGGAGGATTTCCTTGCCAAGGTCTGGGCAGCTCAGCTCACGATGGTTCACGAACTGCAGCCGGATGGCCGCTTCTTTCGTGCCTCCCACCATGTACTGGCCGTTCGCCACCTTCAGCCTGACAGGTTTCCGACTGTCGGTCAAACACTCTGGCGGAAGCAGGCCAGCCTTGACCAAGCTGACCTGAGCTCCCGTGTCGACCAACACGTCGAAGACCTTCCCCACTTCCCCGCATAATGCATGGACTCTATGGTGCAACTGCCGCTCACGCCCCACTCCGCGCACGGCGTGCAAGCTCAGGATCTCCGGCCGTTCCAGAAGCTCAACAAGCGACTGGTGCAGGTCGTGGACAATGGGCTCAGGCTGCCCATCTGCAGCATCCAGCTGCGGTCCGGTTGATCCTCCGATACTCTCGGATAGATCTTGAAGTACATCAAACACATTCTTGGTCGCGAAGGACGGGCGGGTGCAAGGGTTCGTGCCTTCACTTGCCCTCACCCCGCCTCCGCGACTGTCGGGTGCCGGACCTGGCCTTCTGCCCGCGGGAGTCCCTTTGTGCTTACCGACTCCCGATTGGGATGGTGTGGCGCTTCCCACGACACCATCCTGCGACCGCCCTAGCTGGGGCCCTTGGCTGCAGGGGCTCCTCTAGGGGGCGTCGGTTGTGGAAGTAGGGGTATTTTTTTCCGCATCAACCTCGTTGACACCCTTCTTCCTTCCCCTATTCCTAGGCTTCTTGTCCTTGTCCTTGTTCTGGTCGTTCTCTTTGCTCTCCTTGTTCTTGTTGTCCGACCTGGGGACCCAGTTCCTCTTGATCTCCTGGATCTCCTTGGCTAACTCGGTCCCCACCGACATCAGCTTGGAGAGCTCGTCCTTGTCGACCTCCACTTTGGCTTCCCGGATACCCGCGGGTGCACGCTTCTTCGACCCGTGTGCCTTCTTGTAGGCCTCCGTGTCGGCCTGGTGGATGGGGCATGTTCGGTGGTCATGGTTGAAGCCTTTCTTCCTCCCATAACACACAAAACAGCCCTGAGGGTGAGCTCGTATGAACTCCCCAAAGGACAGCGGAGGGTCGCCAATGCGGCGAGGGTCCCTCTTCTCCTTCTTCTTCCAACGCGGCTACAGTGGCTTCCAGCTTCCCTGTTTGCTCCCCGCGTTCAGTTTGTTGGCCACGAAGGCACAAAAGGCCATCTCGGCGGGCTCATCGTCGTCGTCATCGTCGACGAGAGTCTCATCGCCGTCTGCTCCCGCTGGGTTAATGGCAGCTTCCCCGCCAGACCCTTCGCCAACATAGTTGACGTCGCGGTCCTCGGCCTCAACCCGAGGGTGTGGTGGAGGTTCCGGTACTCCTTGAGCACCTTCTCTCCAACCCACTCCAGGATGTCGTCGCAGCTCATCCGCGCCATGATAGCTTGCAGACGGATGGTCTGGCCGCTCACGTCACACTCGTCAAGGCGCCACATCGCGGTCTTCTCGCGATCGCCCGAGACGGTGATGAGGAGAGCGTTCCGCAGGGAGTGCCGTTTGACATCCCGGGCCACGTTCTTCCTTGTCCAAGCCACCACGTTCGTATGATACTCTCTGGGGAGCATCATCTTGACCGTGTGGTTGCACTTGGCCCTCTTGGCTTCCTCCTTGGTGACCCTCTTGATCCATGCTTCCGGCAGCATGGAGAGCAGGCGAGCCTGCTCGTCACCCTCGTTCCAGTCCTCCACGTTGCGGCGGAAGAGGGTGTATTGCCCTCGGAAGTCTCGCCAGTCCCGTAGGCGGATCTGCCGTCCATCATGCTGAAGCTTAATGTACTTCCACCGCTTGGCAGCCACCTGCGGAGCGTCCACCCGCTCCTGCTCGTTGAGCCACTTCTTGGCTTCCTTGAGGGTCTTGATTTTCCCCTCCTTGGTCGCTACCAAGTATAGCTCTTGGAGCACTTCCGGCAGGCGGTACCTGAACTGTCTGAAGACATATTTCTCCGCATCTGCGGGATCCATGTCCTCAGTGACGGTCACCCCCGAATCGTCCAGCTTCTCCAGGAAGCGGTCGAGGTTGAGGGGGTTGCCATCGTACATGGGGGGCTTGATGTCCTTCAGGTCTTCCCACACGGCGGCATCCGCGGATTTAGAGACCATGAATGCCGGCCGCGAGGTCGACCGAGGTTCCCATCGGCCTCTCCCACAGACTCCTACGGCCGCCACTTCCATCTCCTCCCCGCCGTGGTTCCCCCATGTACGCTGAACCTAGATGTTCAAGCCGTACTCCTTCCATGTATGCCTGCTCATCACGGCGCCGGCGGCTGCGTTCAGCGGCCTCCCATCGTACACCACGCGGCGGGGAAATGTCGAACTCCTCCAGGTCGAGGTCCAGGTCCTCATTTCCGCCGACGCCCCACTCCACGTCTCCTCTGGGGACCTCATCCCTGAGTCCACCATAACGTCCACCAGCCATTGGGATTGGCTCCAGGGCTGGTGCGGGGCGTCGGGGGCGTACCGGTGTCCGCGCTGGAGGTAGGTAGGTAGGTGCACTCGGTCGTGGACGGGCGCCCCATGGTTCCCCCTGGCGTCGCCCCTGTGACAAACAGGAAGAAGTTCCGCGCGTGAAGAGCGGTGGAGCACGGCGGTTGTGGTACTCCGAACTGAGCCACTCATCACGCCAATCCTCACTGCCACTGCCGGGCGGCACGCGCTCGTTGCGGCGGCCCGCGCTGTGGTGAGAGGGGGCGCTGAGAGAGGGGGCACTGGCGCTGGGGCGACTCCTGGGGGCTCCGCCGGGGGCGTGAGGTCTGCCTGGACCTGGTCCAGGTCCCCAGCCTTCGTCCGAAGAGCCAGACTCCAGGGGTGGGTGGTCGCTGCCGACGCTCCCATGGCCTTTCAGCGCGTCCCACCTCTGCTGCAGGCGGCTGATGACTTTGTTCAGCTGCCTGGTCTCGCTCCTGGCGATGTCCAGCTGCCTCTGGGTGGCGGTGGCGACGTTGGCGCTCTTGACCATCTCGATCTTGGCGATTTCCAGCTCTCTCTGTGCGCGCGCGGCGACCCTGGCAATGGGAGTCATCTCGCCCTTGCCCGTGTCTACCTCGCGCTCGAGGGACCGGACCCTCCTGCGGAGGTAGACAATCCACCGCCGGCTGGCATCCGAGTCGCCGTCCCCTGGTGTGTCGTCGGGGTCCCCAGGGGGTCCTCCAGGAGGGCCTCTGCCGGGTCCGCCCGGTCCAGGGGGTCCTCCCCTGCCCGGTGGTCCGCCTCCAGGGGGTCCACTTGGTGGGCGTCCTCCAGGGGGTCCTGATGGTCCTCCCCCAGGGGGTCCCGGTGGGTCTCCGCCAGGTCGCCTCGGTGGGTCCGAGGATGGGGGCTTCTTCGTGTAGTCGAAGTCCATGTCATCATCCTCGTCCATGTCGCCCCACCTGGGCGTCTCGGTCTCGGAAGACTCCGAGCTTCGGTAGGGAGGAGGGGGATCATCATCCTCACCTTCCGGCTCCATGGGGACGTCTCCGCCTCCTCGGCCAGCCACTCCTCGGCGATGTCGGCGCCCTCGTTCATCCCCGTCGCTGGCGGTGAAGAAGGGGTCGGAGTTGTGGGGGTGTCCGCCCGCTGGCCTCCGTGGCCTCTCAGGGGTCTTCCCCTTACCCTTCCTCCGTCGGTAGGCGGTGGGGCCACTGCTCCCACTAATGCCTGTGTCGACCTCGTCCAGCGTCATCCTGGGGGAGGCATCCCCTACGAAAGGCTTTCGAAGGGTCTCCACTCGGGATCCTCCCGGGGCAGTCTCGCGGCGGAGCTTGGCCTCCGCCTCCTCCATCGCGGCGGCTGTGGCTGCAGCAGCACGCCTATCGGCTTCCTCCCGGGCACGAGCCGCTTCGGCTTCCCGGGCCTGCTGCAGCCGAGCCTTCTCCGCTTCCAACGCCGCCAACTCCGCCTCCGTCTTGGCCTTCTCCTCAGCGACCTTCCGTCGCGCGGCCTCGATGGCGTCCTTCTTGGCGGCGTACGCCTGGGCCTTAGCCGTTGCCTCGGCATGGGTTCTTTCCTCCGCCTCCTTCTTTCCCCTCTCTTGGGCAAGCGCCTCTTCTAGCGCCTTCACCTCGGTCTCCTTGCAGGCAATGGCCTCCTGCGTCAGGCAGGCTTCCTCGTCGGCTGCCGCGACCTCACCCTTGACCTGGGCAGTCGCTGCCTCATGGGCGGCTGCGGCCGTGAGTCCGGCCGCAATGGCCGCCACGGTCGAGGCGTGGATGGCCATGCCATGCGCCCACTCCACAGCCTCCTGCTGGGCGATGCCGACGGCGCCCTCCATGGCAGCGTTGTGCTGCGTGGCCCGTTGCCGGGCAACCCGAAGGTTGCAGGGCACCCCACAGGCGCGCTCACAGGCGCGCGTGACGTCCCTGTGGTCGGGAGCGACGCTGCTGCTGGAGCTGGCCTGGTCGGCCGGCATCCTCCTGCGGTGGGCCGACTCCACGTCGCTGCTGGGGCCTGACTTCCTCAGGAGCAGCGGACGGGGCTTGGCCTTGGCCTGCTTGGCGACTTCCAGGAAGTCACCACGGGTGGTGTGGCCGGGTTGGTGACCGCCATTGGCCCGTTGGGGGCTGTGGGCTGGGGTTCCTCCCCTGGCGCCTTTGGCGGCTTCGGCGGCCAGGGATTCCTGGTACTCCCGCCACTTCCTGTCCCGCCTCCTGTCCCCGGCGGAACGCTTCTCCTTCCCAGGAGACGGGCTGCTGCTGCTGCCCTGCAGCCTGCGCTCGTTCCCCAGCGCCGGGACCTCCTTCTCAATCATGTCCCACATGGAGACGTTGATCGAGGCGCCCGACGGGTACTCGTTGGGCTTCTCGTCCTCCTCAATCCGGTCGGGGCACAGCCCTTCGCCGGGCCTGTCTGGGCGGGTCCAGACCCTCCAGCGCTTGCGACGGAAGCGGTACGCATACCCTTCCGCCCGCAGCCATTCCTCCACTGCCCGCAGGCGGTCCCCGCCCATGTCCTCGCGGAGTTCGAAGCTCCCGGGCATGCCGCCTTCGCACTGGGGATTGCTGTGGCGGTAGTGCTGCCCCCACAGCAACCCACGCAGTAGGCGCGCCGCATGGCGGTGGGGCTGCGGCCACGTCCTGCCCGCTTCTTGCCAGTTTACCATGGCAGCGGGGGGCGTACTTGGTCGTGAGGTCCTTGGTGGGCTCTCGTTCCGCTCAACGGACTGGTCCTGGTGGTGGTTGTTGAAGCGGTTGACGTAGCACTGGACTGGGAGTGCGGCCGGTGCTGGTCGGCCGGTGGTTGTGGAAGTGGTTGCTGTAGCTGGGAGTGCGGCCTTGCTGGTCGGCCGAGGGAAGTCGTTGATGACGGAGTTCCGGTCCCTGCACTTCCTTCACGGACTCGGCGCTGTCGCTGGGCGGCGCTGCGAGCCGCTGCGCTGCGCTGAGAGCTGCTGCGCCGCGCTGCTCGGGGTTGGTGGCCCCGAGTGGCACGCGAGGGATGGGTAACCCCGCGGCGGTGAAACGCTTTTGACGCGTTCCCGTGGGGGCCCTGGCCACAGGACGCTGCAGTGGACACGCACAAGTGAGCAGGCAGGAAAAGCACTACGCTCACAGGGGCATCATTGCATTCGTGTCATGTGACAAAGCGTTTCAGGATCCTTGCCACTCTGAAACAACGGAACAAAAGTATGTACAGCAACACATCAGGATATGTACACATGGGGTTAAGACTGGACTGGGGCAAGGGCAACACAGGACAAGAGACACTCAGTCCCAACTCATATCCCAATCCCAGGTCCAACCCTCTCAGTGGCTGATGGGGGCGGGGGCTCAAACACAACCCATGTCCTGCTCAGTCCGGACCCTGAAACCCTGCCAATAGGGGGAGTATCCCGCCCAGCCACAGGCGATTTCCTCGGAACCAAGCGGCTCCAAGGCCAACCGACAGTGGCTTCCTCTGCTCCCTCAGGGACAGTTCCCAACTCCACTCTGAGCCAGAGATATGGCCTCGCCATTATCCCCTAGGAGTTGGTAGCTGAAAATGGGCTGTTTCAGCCCAAACTGATATTAGCTCAAAAATCTCCAAAATTGGCCCCTGATCAGGATCCGCCAGAGGTAGGGACGAGGCAACTGACCCCATGGCCTATTGAGTACGAACTCCCTGAAACCACCACCCAGCTTGGGTCCCTCTGAGATCCGAGCATCAGGGCACCACGGGTTCGTCAAGTGGGGTCATGATGCCAAAATCACCAAAATTGGCATAATTCCCACGCGTGGCTCGCCCGGGCAGGGCAAGGCCAATGGCCCACAGGATAGGAGGCAGGACCACCGACTCATATCTGAGTGTACAACCTGAAATTAGGTCCAGGCTTTATGTGGGCATAGAGATATGGGGCCGCCAATTGACCACACGGGGGGGTGAAATTGGGGTCCCAAAAAGGGGGTTATTTTGGCTGCTTGAAATGAGCCAAAATTCGGGGGTGCTCCCAATAGTATATCTCCACGCCGGCTTAGAGATTGAATCCGCCATTCCATACGCGATCCACCGGGAGTCCAACGAAGACTGCCATGCTCTTGGCTCCCAGAGATCTCCATGCCACTCGGCATGGTGACAATCCCAATTGGGTCCACAGATGCCAAAATGGCAAAATTGTACACACTCACTTTGGCCTAGCACCTTGACGAAGGCTGCTCCGCCTCGCCCATTTGGTATGCGAACCATGGCGACCAATGTCTATATCACCCATGTCATATATGGTCCATTGGTCCATGGGTCCGGCGTGCACGAGGGAGCTGAACATGGTGCACGGCGGGCAGAAAGTATGGAAAATTGCTCAAAATGGCCGAAAATGCGCACACTCATGGTTGGGGCAAATGAGGCACATGCCCGACTTGGACCGGAGTGTGCCATAGGATTGGTATCAACTCATATGCGTCCAACATATCTTTTGGGCGTCGCCCAACCCCTCCGGTTTTGGGAATGGCAGGGTCGCCAAGTGAGCCCATGGATTGGGATAGTCCCAAATCGCCAACGTGGCGGCCACGGTGTGCCAAGACCAAGAGGAGTTATTCGCCGGGTCCAAGATATGTTGGGCACCGAAGTATGTACCCCCAAAAACATACTTGGGTCATGATGTCAATTGGGCGCAACATTGAGATACACGGTCGCCACTTGACATCATGACGGGCAAAAAACAGCAATATTGGCGAAAAAACACCCAAAAGTGCCTTGAAAGGCGCACAAATATATTATAATATCTTCGGCTTGGATTGAATAATCGACCAATCCTTCCAAACACATTTACCTGACACCAATGACATTCGATTCCACATATGTGCTCGACTTGGGGCGCTTTAGAAGGTCGCGCGCGCTGCCTCCCAAGTGGGCACATGCAAAAATGAAATATTGCAAAAAACACACCTTGCTCGCAACGCATCGCTTCGGGAGCGCCCCACAAGCGTCCCTTCACGAGGGTTAGGCTCGGGAGTGTTGGTTGGGAGTACAATGAAGGGCCTCGTGCGATATGGGGTCCATTGGCAGGTTAGTCTTGGAATGGTGCACCCGCCAAATGGGCACGCGATATGACGACAAATATGGCATACAACCCTACCCACACCTTCTACACCCAACCTAGTGGCCTAGAATCAAAGTATGCCTATATTCTAATGTAACCTTGGTTCTTAACACGCATGCAAGTGCTTTGGTCGAAAATCGACCTCCTTTCGGAAAGCCGAATTTTAGCATGCACGGGAAGTACATTGCCAATATGTATATGCAGATCATATATGCACTATCTGGGGAAGACAAGTGATATGCCCCGGATGTAGAGGCAAGCAAAGGTGGGGCAAATGCCAACTCAACATACTTCTACACGTACTTGGACGCCAAGTACGTGGAAAAGTGCACTTCTTGGAGAACACTCAAAATAAATAACCCTATGGGCCTATTGAGTCGGGATCCTTTGGCCTCATCCTATGACTATGGGGGGCAAAACCTCATACACAGTGCCTTTGAGGCACGTTACTTCGCCCTTGGGCGCTTGAACGCTCGTATCCCTTTTTTTTTCACTTGGGGGTTCAAAGCGCCTTCGGTCGCCTAGATTTTCTGGGAAAAATCTGGGACGTGATCCGTTATATCAAGGAAAAAATTGCCAATCACTCGAAGACTGTTTCAGTCTTAACTCGAAGAGAAATCGTATTAGAGAATAATCTAATGCAGTCCACAGAACGGGCGACGACAGGCGGCGCGACTGCGGCGATTTCACGACAATTGGAAATCGCGGTAGAAATCGGGTATTTCACCGATTTCCGACCAAAAATTGCCTAAGACAATAAAATTATGGTAAATCTACATTGATTCAATGGTTGGGGATCGGATTCCAGATCCCGCGGATTAGAGAATAGGGATATCCTGCTGACAGCCGCTGTCAACGGCTTCCGCACGGGTGTGACCGCTCACAGGCCTCCGGGTCATGGGCCATAGGTTCTGGGTACCGCTTCAATATATGAAGAGGGCCACTGTTGGGCCTCACCATGGGCGCCTGGCTGATTCCTGCGATCGCCTCAGAATTTTTTAAAAAAATCGTGAACGTGACTGATTTCGCAAAAATTGACCTTCGCGGACCGCCGCGAAAAAGGTCACGTTATATTCCTATATTTGTAAAAACGATAAATCAATAATAAAATTGATTAGAATTTCCAGAAATCGAGAAATAAAACTTCGATCTGGGGCTGCATCGCGCAGGTGACGAACGTTGTCGCCAGCCCAAAAATGACGAAAAATGACGATTTGTGGGGTATTTTACAAAAATTCCACAGAAATCAGGATGTCATAAGGCTGGGGATCAGCCCAGGAAAATTCCTGATGAGAAGAGCGCCACAGGCTGGGCAGCGGGTATGGGTGAGGCACCCCATACCGCTTCACTACCTTCGATTTGCACAAGTTCCCTTTCCAAGGCATGTACTTGAGCAGACTAAAGGCATCCTGGGAAGGGTCTCTTGGATCGTATTGGGCGGAGAAAAGAGAAGGCATCACAGTCCTCTGTAGCGCATTGTTGCAATTCGGAGACCCAGCAATTGCATTGCCAACAGCATCTGATGCACCACGGGAGGTACTGTCACACAAATTGTGTTCTGTTGACATTGCTGACCCCTTGCTCATTTTCTGCGTGTCTTTTGTTTTTCGAAAGCTTTCGCTCAGGCCACTTGGCTCTTTTGCATGTGCCTCCTTTGCTTTGCTCCTGAGTCGTGGTAACCAGAGCCTCCGTTGACGCAGAGACGGTAGAGAATCCAAGACGGTTCGGTGTTGCTGTGCATTGTGTACACATATGCCCCCAAATGGCTCCGTGACAAGATGTTTGTGATTGTCCATTGCATGCATGCATACACTTGTGTGCAGAAAATATTTAGTTCCACGTCCCTGTATTTGTGATGAGTGCTTTGCCAAAGGTTGTATGAACCCTAGTGCATTCAACCCATGGGAAAAACTGTAGGAATTCTGATTGGGTCGGTACATGAACTCATTGGTCAGTGTGAAATGCTGCAGTTGTTCTTGCCCAGCCCCTGCACAACCTCCTTCTGCATCCTTCTGCATCCTTCTCTCTCCCCTATATTTTCCAGGTGGTAGATGCCGAGCTTCAGCCACCATGTCGTGCCCCTCAAGTGCCGGTGGAGCCGCGGGCACTACGGGCCAGGCCAGAGCCCCCGGCAAAGCTCGATGAGGTCTTCCTGTAGAGCGAGATCTGACGCCGCACAGACGCTGCCGTGAAGGCCGAGCGCAGCCGTGCCAAGACAGACGTGACGGCAGCCCGCACCACACAGAGGAAGGCCGAGCAGACGGCCAAAGAGCTTCGGCGGGTGCAGATTGGGTTGGAGAAGGAGCGCAAATCACGCAGCGATGAGTTGCGCAAGGCGAAGGCCCGCGCCTCGGATTTGGAGAAGGCGAACAAGGATGCCGCTGATAAGGAAGCGGCTGCATCAGCTGCCGAGGCTGCTCGCAAGGAATTGGAAGCAGCTCGCAAGGAATCCGAAGTGGTGCACAGTGGGGCGCCCAATGGAATGGGGAGGAATGGGGATGGGCAATCGGCAATAGGTTTTGACACATTTATGAAATGAGTCCTGATTTCGTACAGTAGGAATTCGATATTACTTGGCATTGATTTTGATATTTGATATTTCAATACGACAAAGGTCTGCAGATGCCACATGCGTATTTACTCAGGGCCCTTCCTGAGATTGTGCCTGTTCCTACTTCACAGCTGCCCCCTCTCGAAGTAGGGCTTAACAGATTTAGTGCGTTGACCGACGCACAAGCAGTGTGTCTCAGGAAATAACAGAACACCTGTGCGCGGAGAATATTGAATTGCACCATCTAGTGGCCAAAAAATCTGGTTCAGAGAACATCAAAATCCTGCATATCTGCCATGCCTCCCGCTTGAGGCTGTGTCTTGTGCCTCCTCCTTGATATCGTCCATATCACTTCACTTTGCCTCATTATGTATGGTAACCGCATCACTGACTGACCGCTGCATGGCAGCAAGTTGGCCTTCCAGTGTTGTCCAGGGCCCTGTTGTCTGTTGACTGTTGTCTGTTGCGTGACGTCAGTTGGAAGTCGTCAACTCTTGTCTGCTATCTGTCCTCCGTTGTTGTCTGTTGTCCGTTGTCTATCGCTCTGTTGCCGGCCGTCAGTTGAACATCGTCATCTATTGTCTTTTGTTTGTTGTCTGTTGTCGGTTTTCTGTTGCCTGCAGTTTGTTGAACGTCGTCGTCCATTGTCTGTTGTCTGTTGTCTGTTGCCTGTTGCCTGACGTCAGTTTATTTTCAGTGCAGACCTGGAAGGACAAGATGCAGCCCCAGTGAACATATGAAAAATGGTACAGGTTGGATTTGTGTTCTCGCTTCAAAAAAGATGTTTCGCAGGGTATTGGAGCAAGTAATGAAGTGTTTCCGAGCCGCCAGCACGAAAAAAACTGCATTTTTAGCCCAAAAAAAGGCCAAAAAATAACAGTTTTTGGCCTAAAACAGTGTTTGTGGGGCCTGAGTTGTCAGATGTAGGGCCTCCCACCCCTTTTTGAGGGTGCTGGACTCAAGATGTCGTGTTTTGCCAGGTTTTGGTGCAAGTTGTCGAGTGTTTCGGAGCCGTCATCACCAAAAAAACCCCATTTTTTGCCCAAAAATGGCCAAAAAAAGCCATTTTTTGGGTTCAATCAGTGTTTTTGGGGCCTGAGTGGGCAGTTGTAGGGACCCCCACCCTATTTTCAGGGTGCTGGACTCACAAAAAAAAACGTGTTTTGCAAGGTTTCGGAGCAGGTTATCGAGTTTTTCGGAGCCGCCATCACCAAAAAAAACCGCCTTTTTTGCCCCAAAATGGACAAAAAAAAGACTTTTTTGGCCTAAAACAGTGTTTCTGGGGCCTGAGTGGTCAGTTGCAGGGCCCATCACCCCTTCCTGAGGGTACTGGACTCAAAAGAACATGTTTCGCAGTTTGTTGGAGCAGGTTAGTGAGTGTTTTGGAGCCGCCATCACCAAACAACCGCATTTTTTGCCCGAAAATGGCCAAAAAAAGACATTTTTTGGCCTAAAACAGTGTTCTTGGGGCCTGAGTGGTCAGTTGTAGGCCCCCCCACTCTATTTTGAGGGTACTGGACTCAGAAGAAAGGGTTTTGCAAGGTGTTGGAGCAAGTTATCGTTTGTTTTGGAGCCGCCATCACCAAAAAACCGCATTTTTTGCCCCAAAATGGCAAAAATGCCATTTTTTTGCCCAAAACAGTGTTTATGGGGCCTGAGTGGGAGGTTGTAGGGCCCCCCATCCTATTTTGAGGGTGCTGGAGTCACATAAACGTGTTTTGCAAGGTTTCGGAGCAAGTTATTGAGTGTTTCGGAGCCGCCATCACAAAAAAAACCGCATTTTTTGCCCAAATATGGCCAAAAAATGCCATTTTGTAGCCTAAAACAGCGTTTTTGGGGCATGAGTGGTCAGTTGTAGGGCCCCAAACCCTATTTTCAGGGTGCTGGGCTCAAATGGAAGTGTTCAGCAAGGTTTTGGAGCAGAAAATCAAGGGTTTCAGGGTCGCCATCACCAAAAAAAGCATTTTTTGGCCAAAAATGGCCAAAAAAAGCCATTTTTTGGCCTAAAACAGTGTTTTTGGGGCCTGAGTGGTCACAGATGGGGCCCCATACCCTATTTTGAGGATGCTGGACTCGGGAAAGCGCGTTTTGCAGTGTTTTGGAGCAAATGATCAAGGGTTCTGGAGCCACCATCACCAAAAAACCGCTTTTTTTGCCCAAAAAAATGCCAATTTTTTGGCCTAAAACAGCATTTTTGGGGCATGAGTGGTCAGTTGTAGGGCCCCATACCCTATTTTGAGTGTGGTAGACTCAGAAGAACGTGTAATGCAAGGTTTCTATAGCAGGTTATTGAGTGTTTCGGAGCCGCCATCACCAAAGAAAAACCGCATTTTTTGCCCAAAAATGGCCAAAAAATGCCATTTTGTAGCCTAAAATAGCCTTTTTGGGGCCGGAGTGGTCAGTTGTAGGGCCCCATACCCTATTTTCAGGGTGCTTGAGTCAAATGGAAGTGTTCAGCAAGGTTTGAGAGCAGACAATCAAGGGTTCCCCGGCCGCCATCACCAAAAAAACGCATTTTTTGGCCAAAAATGGCCAAGAAAAGCCATTTTTTGGCCTAAAACAGTGTTTTTGGGGCCTGAGTGGTCACAGGTAGGGCCCCATACCCTATTTTGAGGGTGCTGGACTCAAGAAAGCGCGTTTTGCAGTGTTTTGGACCAATTGATCAAGTGTTCCGGAGCCACCATCACCAAAAAACCGCTTTTTTTCCCCCAAAAATGCCAATTTTTTTGGCCTAAAACAGCATTTTTTGGGCATGAGTGGTCAGTTGTAGGGCCCCATACCCTATTTTGAGTGTAGTGGACTCAGAAAAACGTATTTTGCAGGGTTATGGAGCAACTTATCGAGTGTTTGGAGCCGCCATCACCAAAAAACCGTATTTCTTGCCAAAAACAAACATGTATGGTTTGAGCTATACAAAAGCTGCTATTCGCAACTGGGTGGTGAATGTCTTATTTTTCGGATACGGCCGATTTTAGATGCAATCAAGCCTGCATTGTCGATCTAGGGGCTGGAAAATTTCCAATTTGGAGGGTGGGGGGGGGGGGCTAACTCCGGAAAATATGCTCTTTATGGTATAATTTGACAAAAAAAGTAGTATTTCTGACTGTAGCTGGTTTTGGGATTTTTGGACCTCATAAATCCTAGGTGTAAGTCAGGATGTTGTGTGGACCCCTTAATCCCCAAGCTATAGGCATGAGAACATCTTTTCCTGGGTTCCTGAGGCACTGATATACTGAAGGCAGAGCCTATGAACATTTCTATGTTTTCTCATGAATTCTTAGCTATCCTAGTGGTATGCACCCTAGGGAGCCGGGGCACCTCTTTTTGAGAGGTCCTGGATTCAATACCCAGTCAGCCTAGCTAAGTAGGATTATCCCATGTGACATGGCAGTGACCTCAGCGCCACAAGCCATGCCACCTCAGCACCTATGGGACCCAAAAACAAAGAGTGCACATCTCAAGATGGCACTATGGGGCAGTTTTCCAATCGGTTTTTCTCAAACGTGTAAAATATTTCATCCTGAGTTGCAGTGTATGCTAATTGCTGTGGTCTATTGTTGATAGTTGTCTTTATCTAACTCTTTGTGACTGCAGCCCTTCATGCTTTGATCCTGATCTTCTTCTACTTGCTTATCTCTGGCTTGGGTTATCCTGGATTGGTTGTATTTCAACAATAAAACATTTTCCTCATCAAAAACAGGCAGCAGGAACACTACACCAGCAGCAAGCAGCAGGAGAGGCACAAGAAACACACAGTGTTGAAATCACTATAAAACTTTCTTTCGGCCCCAGATTCAAGTGGTTCTGAGTTGCCCATGGGATCTACTTCACCGCCCCAACGACTGATCCGGTCTGTCGAAACCTCTCAGAATCCCCCCTCATCTCAGCAGGGCCCGCGTCGCAAGGCCAGGAGCCAACTGGACCTCCATGAACCGAACAATTGGCACCACCGAAGCTTGCTGACAGACCCTGCTCAGACCATCCTGTCTGTGAGTGACTGAATGGAGGGGAATGACCAGTCCATTGCCCGTCCAGGTATTGCCTCGGTGGTCCAGGTGGCTACTCGAGCCCTTTCCGAAGCAAGGGCAGATCCGGTGCTTCAGAAAGTGGAGGAAATGGTGAAGGCTGAGTTCGGGGACGTGATTCGCGCTACGCCTGCGAAAAATCTCCCCCAGAAGGAGCGCAGTGCATTCGGGTGAGGCAGTTATCAATTTTGTCAAGGACCACAAGGATTCCGCGGAAGGAACTTTGCCCTCACTGGCGATAGGTTGGAGGCGTTGAAGCCCATCATTGACCAGTTCCTGGAGCGTGGCTGGATGGCCCACTCAGATTCAGAATGGGCGTCGCAGGCATTCACTGTCCCCAAAAAGACCAAAGGATCTTGGTGACTCGGGGTGGAATACAGGCGGTTGAACTCCATGACTGAGATCCACTCCACCTATGTGTCTACGGGCCAAAACGTCACTTTACTCGAAAAGTACCCAAAGAGCAACTTCTTGGACTGCCAAAGCATGTTGTTTGGATTCAGCACCCCCGAAATAGGGGGGCGCCTCATAAAACCATTTTCATAAGGCTCGTTTATCCGTTTTTTCCAAAAACTGGCCCCGGGGGGGGGGGGGGGGGCGCTTTACAAGATTTTACCAGATGTGGCACTAACTACCCGCATACAACTTTACTCAAAGGGTACCCAAAATACCCAAAACCCGACAAAGACGCTTTGAACATGGTACAATAAGTGTTCCATCATGGTGCTATCACCAAACGCTGCCCTCTGATTGTTTTGCTTGTTCATACTACCCCCTATGCTTCGTAAATGGCATTGTCACCTTCCGAACAGGTCCTTTCTCTACATAACCACATTCATGTTATAACTTGATGGCAACGAGGGCTACAAGCATTATATTTGGATGCAATGCCTCTTTAGAGGCCATCTAACAATAGGGCATTGCCCTTGTACCGATGCCGGGGTTCTATGGAGCGCACAAAGGCCATTTGTAGCCGTTTTTAGTGTCAAAAGGGGGGGAAAAGGATGAAAATTGCCTATAACTTTACGGCAGGGCAGGACAGGGGACCGGAAATCTGCTCAGGATGTCGAGTATGCTTAGTTACGCAACCTCATATGCCCAGTTCCTGCATGCCGTGATAGGTACGCCCTAAATCGACCAAACTAACTATTTACCCTCGCGTCGCTGCCACTAAATCGCGAATGAATCTGCGATTACGGGAACTCCTTAGTGAGTGCGATGCCTGATCAGAAATGGATTCTCCAAAAGATTCCAATTTTCAAAAATCGACTGCACAGTCATGTAGAGATTTCCATGCTGTTTGCAAAAATGCCAAGATACTGAGTTATGTGACGAAATTTCATTCAAAATCATAGGTGTCCTATGGCATTTCCCGGATCAACGACATTTTTCAGGACAAAGTGCAGAACTGCGTGTTCAGTTTGCTGGATTTGACGCATGCCTACCACCAGATGAAGTCGCAGGACTGCACAATGATGTCCATCCCATTTGGCAGTTACAAGTGGCTCATATTGCCAACGGGGGTGCAAAATCGCAACGCCGCCTTTCAACGCCTCCTCAATGACGCCCCGAAGGACTACTGCGACTTTGCCAGGCCATTCATGGACAACATCATCGTGCGTTCAGGTGGGGCAACCTACGGAAAATGCCGTGCTGAACCATGTCAAGCATCTACGGCTCGTACTGCAGTGCCTCAGGGAGAAGAAGCTTATCGTCTCAGCCGACAAGGCCAACATGTTTGTCGAGCAAGAGGAGTTCGCTGGCCATGTGGTGGGTTATGGCGTCAAGCCACCCATCCCTCAGAAGATTACCCGCCTGAAGAAGTGGGACAAGCCCCGCACGGTCTCGGAGCTCAGGGCATTCCTCAGCTTCGCCTTTTACTCCCAGTAATTTATCCGTCACAATGCTGATCAGGCGGCCCCCCTTTACTACATGCTCCCCCTCTCCAGGTCAGAATCGCGAAAGGGCTCTAATCACCCCCTGCATTGGACCCCGGAACGAAACCCCACCTTCGAAGATCTTAAGCGGGAGCTGCTCAA
This sequence comes from Eutreptiella sp. 'Long Island Sound 2002', assembly GCA_964036045.1. Taxonomy (NCBI): domain Eukaryota; phylum Euglenozoa; class Euglenophyceae; order Eutreptiales; family Eutreptiaceae; genus Eutreptiella; species Eutreptiella sp. 'Long Island Sound 2002'. Next base: position 43,362,221 of record OZ038378.1, on the reverse strand, counting down.
GCCTCTTGCCCCCTTCCTGGTGAACCCTTTCGTTGCCCGAACAGACGCCAGGGACTACGCCATGGGTGCGGTTTACTGCTTAAGCCTCTTGAGAAAGAAAGAGAGAACTACTCGACTCCATAGTAAGTTATGACTTGCTTTAGAATATCTGCAAAATGCTTAGGTCTCAATTACTCAATGGTTAGCAAAACCTATAAAACATGTTTTAGATAATGGGCTCACAAAGCTACATAATTTTTGGGAGGGTTGCACATGAGTAAAAATTTACCTAAAACATTTCATGTGATTGTTTGCATAAAAGAGGTTCCATTCAAAATACTCCTCGGGTCATACCCGCAAACACAAAAAAAAAACACGAACACAATTAAACGCAAGTGAAGCAAAGCACAAAGCAAGATCCAATTGAGGTAATGCACTCCTCAGTATGGCACAAGTGCATCTTTGTTGCTTTTGCCATACCTGGCTGAACCTCAGTCAGGCTCACCACGGCATAGTGTCTAAGAAACAAGGAGAAGGCAATCGTATGAGTACACTCATCACTCATTGTTATGCTATCCTACAATGCAATGCTTCCATAAGTTTTATCTTGATCACTTTGCTACGCAACGTATGAGAAATGAGGGACATGCATGAATGCAATGAGTGCATGACGGGTGTTGCTTCAACCGATAACAAATAATCAAACTATGCTTCGTGCACAACATCTACTCAAACTGACAACGCAAACCACGAGCATGACCTAATCATGTGAGTTGGTCAGGAACAACATAATCCAGGCAATAAGAGATAGGAAAATGTATTCAAATATGAAAATTTTGGATTATTCCTGACTACGTAATCACTGTTGCAGACCACAGATTGCACCACAATAACACTACAGATCGCGCCCAATCACAGAACTCAGAACGCAGATCGGAAGACAGTAACAGATCAGAACAAAACAGTGACGCGTTTCCGTGGGGGGCCTGGCCACGGGACGCTGCGGTGGACACGCACAGGTGAGCAGGCAGGCAAAGCACTACGCTCACAAGGGCATCATTACGCTCGTGTCATGTGACAAAGCGTTTCAGGATCCTTGCCACTCTGAAACAAGGGAACAAAAGTATGTACAGCAACACATCAGGATATGTACACATGGGGTTAAGACTGGACTGGGGTAAGGGCATCACAGGACAATAGACACTCAGTCCCAACTCGTATCCCAATCCCAGGTCCGACCCTCTCAGTGGCTGGTGGGGGCGGGGGCTCAAACACAACCCATGTCCTGCACAGTCCGGGCCCTGGAACCCTGCCAATAGGTGGGGTGTCCCGCCCTGCCACAGGCGAGTTCCTGGGAACCAAGGCGCTCCAAGGCCCAACGACAGTAACCCCCCATGCTCCCTTAACAGCAGGTCCCAATTTCCATTTGAGCCAGAGATATGGCCCCGCAAATAATCCCTAGGAGTTAGTAGCTGAAAATGGGCTGTTTCAGCCCAAACCGACATTAGCTCAAAACTCTCCAAAACTGACCCCTCGTCTGCACCCGCCAGAGGTAGGGACGAGACAACTGACCCTATGCCCTTCGAGTATGAACTCTCCAGAGCCCCCACCCAACCTGGTTCCCTCTGAGGTCCCGGCATCAGGGCACCACGGGTTCGTCAAGTGGGGTCATGATGCCAAAATCACCAAGATAGGCATCATCTTCACGCGTGGCTTGCCCAGCCAGGGCAAGGCCAATGACACACAGGATGGGAGGCAGGACCTAGGACCTATATCTGAGTATACAACTTGAAACTGGGTCCAGGGTTTCAGTGGGCATAGAGATATGGGGCCGCCAATTGACCACACGGGGGGGTGAAATTGGGGTCCCAAAAGGGGGTCATTTTGGCTGCTCGAAATGAGCCAAAATTCGGGGTTGCCCCCAATAGTATATCTCCACGCCGGCTTGGAGATCTGATCCGCCAATCTGTACGCAATCTACCAGGAGTCTTACAAAGACTCCCATGCACTTGGCCCTCAAAGATCTCCATGCCACTGGGCGTGGTGACAATCTCAATTGGGTCCACAGATGCCAAAATGGCAAAATTGCCCACACCCACTTTGGGCTAGCACCTTAACGAAGGTTGCTCCGCTTCGCCCACGTGGTGTGTGAACCATGGGGACCAATATGCATAACGGGCATGTCATATATGGTCCGTTGGTCCATGCGTCCGGCGTGCAGGGCTGGGCTGAACATAGTGCACGGCGGGCAGAAAATGTGGAAAATTGCCCAAAATGGCCGAAAATGCGCACGCTCATGGTTGGGGCAAATCAGGCACATGCCCGACTTGGACCGGAGTGTGCCATAGGATTGGTATCAAGTCATATGTGTCCAACATATCTTTTGGGCGTCGCCCAACCCCTCCGGTTTTGGGAATGGCAGGGTCGCCAAGTGAGCCCATGATTTGGGATAGTCCGAAATTGCCAACATGGCGGCCACGGTATGCCAAGCCCAAGTGCAGTTATTCGCTGGGTTCAAGATATGTTGGGCACCGAAGTATGTACCCACATTACATACTTGGGTCATGATGTCAATTCAGGGCAACGCTGAGATACACGGTCGCCACTTGACATCATGACGGGCAAAAAACAGCAATATTGGCGAAAAAACACCCAAAAGTGCCTTGAGAGGCGCACAAATATATTGTAATATCTTCGGCCTGGATTGAGTAATCAACCAATCCTTCTAAACACAATGACTTGACACCAATGACCCCTGATTCCACATATGTGCTCCACTTGGGGCACTTCAGAAGGCCGCGCGCGCTGCCTCCCAAGTGGGCACATGCAAAAATGAAATATTGCAAAAAACACACCTTGCTCGCAACGCATCGCTTCGGGAGCGCTCCACAGGCGTCCCTTCACAAAGGTTAGGCTTGCGAGTGTTGGTTGGGAGTACAATGAAGGGCCTCGTGCCATATGGGGTCCATTGGCGGGTTAGTCTCGGAATGGTGCACCCGCCAAGTGGGCACGCGATATGACACCAAATATGGCATATAACCCTACCCAAGCCTTCTACACCCAACCTAGTGGCCTAGAACCAAAGTATGCCTATATTCTAATGTAACCTTGGTCCCTTAACACGCATGCAAGTGCTTTGGTCGAAAATCGACCTCCTTTCGGAAAGCCGAATTTTAGCATGCACGCAAAATACATTGCCAATATGTATATGGAGATCATATATACACTATCCGGGGAAGACAAGTGATATGCCCCAGATGTAGAGGCAAGCAAGGGTGGGACAAACGCCAACTCAACATACTTCTACACGTGCTTGGACGCCAAGTACGTGAAAAAGTGCACTTCTTGGGGAACACTCAAAATGAATAACCCTTTGGGCCTATTGAGTTGGGATCCTTTGGCCTCGTCCTATGCCTATGGGGGGCAAAACCTCATACACAGTGCCTATGAGGCACGTTAGTTCGCCCTTGGGCGCTTGAACGCTCGTAACCCTTGTTATTCCACTTGGGGGTTCAAAGCGCCTTCGGCTGCCCAGATTTTCTGAGAAAAATCTGGGACGTGATCCGTTATATCAAGGAAAAAATTGCGGATCCCTCGAAGACTGTTTCAGTCTTAACTTCAAGAGAAATCGTGTTATAGATTTATGTAATGCAGTCCACGGAACGGGCGATGACAGGCGGCGCGACTGCGGCGATTTCACGACAATTGGAAATCGCGGTAGAAATGGGGTATTTCACCGATTTCCGACCGAGAGTCGCCTAAGACAATAAAGTTATGGTAAATCTACATTGATTTAATGGTTAGAAATCAGGTTCCAGATCTCGCGGGTTAGAGAACAGGGATATCCCGCTGACAGCCGGTGTCAACGGCTTCCGCACGGGTGTGAGGGCTCACAGGCCTCCGGGCCATGGGCCATAGGTTCTGGGTACCGCTTCACCCCCCTCCTTGGAGCAAACCCTGGGGGGGGCTCGATAATACCCAAGCATGGCAGCGGGTACCCAGGACCATCCCCTGAAGGGGGGGGGGGGGTGTCACATCCTCAGTTCAGGCGGATTTGCAGGTTAGGCTGCCCAAATCCCACAGTAAGACAGGTAAGGTGCTGTAGCTGTTAGTAACTGCAAGTATAGTATCAAGTATCAAGTCCCGGGTCCTGGCGGCGATTGTTCGGCATCCAAAGGATCCGTTAACCCATACCAGGCGCACCGGGTGCCGGCTGCTACGGTCACCACCACGTTGGCAGTGGCATACACGGCCAACATAGGCGTCACACGACGACCGAGGTGGTCCTACAGGTCGAGAGCGGCCACAAAGATCCATCAGGCTACCCCAAGCTTCCCAAGGCCCGCCGGCTGGGGGAGAGTCCCCACGGGTCCTTCCTCGGGCGCACCATATCCATATCCACGACGCGAGTCCAGAGTGGTACAGCCGAACGAGCTCCTCCTCAAAGGATCGGGCATCAAGGCCGTCTTTTCCCTCGCCCTATTACCACGAAGGCCATACATGAGGGAGTCCTCATGCAGTGTGGGCGGAGGCGCCGACTCCTCAAACCACCAGTTTCCCAGGCAAACCTTCCCCATCCGACTGCAAGTGCGTCTGCGAGTCGGCAGGCTCACACTGGGACTGACAGTGGCGGACCGCTGGGAGTGTAGTCAGGCAACTGGGCTTCCCGCCTGGCGCCATCAGAATCTCCACATCACAGCCACTAGGGCACACGGTATCACGGGCACTCAAACAGAGGAATCTGTACTTAGGTACTGGTCCAAGCTGGACCCTATGTAGGAACATGTAAACGGCGACTCAGGGCGCCTTCGTAGTCGACTCGCATCCCGTCGGGGGGGAAAGACAGTCCACACTTCAGTGATGGGCTGACATACAGATGCACATATCCTGGGGAACAGAAAGACAAGCAATAAGCGGGGTAATAGGCGTGTAAACACACTCTGGATAGAGCGCCAAACCACGCCCCGGTTGGGATAAGGCATATGCAGGAGGGTGGACAGGAAAACGCCTGAGTTCAGGCCATATATAGTCGCGACACACGTAGACTGGTCTGGATCCCGCAAGTGCCATGGGACCAGATCACACACAAAAAATTCGCAATGCCGATGACAGCGGCATCTGTTGCGCAACATCGTATGGGCTTCAAGGCCCTAAGAGCTCAAAAAATGGCCAGGCCAGTCGCTCTACCTGGTTTCCCAAGGATTCAGCAGGCGAGGAGTGACGAAGAGAAGTGGAAGAGAGGGGCCATCCTCCTCTGGATTCAGCAGGGGGGGGTATATGGCCACTCTGATGGCAGGTCACCGAAAGATGGAAGAGAGCAAGCAAGTGAGGGACGATCCGTCGACCACACAAGCGCTCAAACTGCATCAGGGGAGAGCCCAGGGCGCTAATCAGGCACCCCTGGCTGCAATCGCCCGGGTGAGTGCTGCCAAGTCCGAGACATGGATCTTGGTCTTGTGCTTGCGGATGTACTCCATGAAGGGAGTATTGACCCGCGGCACGAACGAGGAGACGGGTTCCCAGGTGTCGTGGGACGGCCCATAGCCTCGCCAACGAACCTTGAACTCCAGGCCTCCTGGTGCTGAGGCGTTCGGACGCTGGGCCAGGATTTTCTCGACGGTATAGTCGTCCTGCTCAGCATAGTCGTGGTCCGAATCATCCTCATTTGCGGCGTAGCTCAGGGACACGTGTTGGCCGCGGAGGTCGGGTTCCCGCACATGGAGCTCACTCTTGTGGCGCTCCCGGAACTGTCCGTGACCCACCTTGATGCGGTAGGTGTCCTCACCAATCCTGCGGACCACCTCTCCGGCTGTGAACCAGGTTTTGGTGCGGTGGGTGCCCATAGGGCGGGGTCTGATCACCAACACCGGGTCTCCCACCCTGAACTTTTGCGCTGTCGAGCTCGGGGCGGACTTCTGACGCTCAGCATGCTCCTTCTCGAGCTGCTGGCGGATGTCCCGCGCCGTTTGCTCTTGCCGCGCGAAGAATTCCTTGGCGTCCATAGCCATGCCATCACCAGACAAGGGAAGTCCCCGACCCAGGGGGTCCCTGCCGAACAGAATCTGGTGAGGGGACAAACCACCCGGTGTGGGGGTGTCATGATGGGCCTTCAGAGCAGGCCACATCTCCTCAAACCTGTCCCGACGTGGATTGGTGATGTGAATCTTGCGCAGCTTCTCGAACAGCTGCCGTCCAGCCACCTCAGCACGGCCGTTAGACCGGCTGAGATAGGCGACGCTCTTGGCATGACGTATTCCCATAAAGGAACACATAGCCTTGAACCAGCCTCCAGTAAACTGGAGCCCTCGGTCACTGCAAATGGTGCGGGGGATGTCAAAGACGGTCAGCCAATGACGAATAATCATGACTGCCACTTCCTTGGCAAGCAAACCCTTTTGGCGTGCCGGAACGGCTACTACGTAGCCACTGTGGCGATCCACACAAAGGACCACACAGTCAAAGGTCTCCTTGCCAATGTGCACTTCGGGCATGGAGAAGACGTCCATGGCCACGCTCTCCATGGGCTGGTCAGGAACCAGGGTCCATTGGGCTTCCCCCTTGACGTTCCGGTTATCGGGATTGCAGGCCTAACAGACCGAGCAACCCTTCCTGACCTTCTTGATGGTTGTGGAGAGACCGATCTGGTCGATCTCGAACCGGCGGTGCATGTCAAGGGCTTGCTTCTTGACTCCTGGGTGCAGCATGTGATGGTGCCAAGCTTCACATATCTCGAGCACTCGGGACTCTGGTACTAGTAGCTTACCATTCCGGTAGAGCCTGGCATCTTCCTCAGTCAGCCCCTTTGGCCACTTCTGCCCGTCATCAGGGTCAGTCACAGCCCTATACTCTGCCGCAAAGGCCTCAGACTTGGCGTAGTCGTCGGTCCAGTCGTGCTGGAGGCAAGACTCAGGGAAGAGGTGCTTGTGGGACTCAGCTCCATCAGGGGCGAGTACTCTGACCGCTCTGCCCATCCTCGTTCCGAGGGGGGCATCCGCAGCCCTGACGACGAAGCAGTTTACACCCTCCTCCTCCATCAGGCGCTCCATTTCAATGATCTTCTTGGCTTCAGCGGTCTCAGCCTCATCGCCATGGGCAGAGATATCCGTCATGCCCTTGCTGGCGGGATAGGCCCACCTACTGAGACAGTCCGCCACGGTGTTGTCCTTACCAGGAATATAAACAACCGTGAGGTCGAACTTGGCCAAGGTCTCATGCCATCTTGCCCGTCGGGAGGCGGGACCAGAGGGGGTGTCCACGTTCTCCTTGTGCCACGACTGCAGACTCTGATGGTCGGTGCAGACGGTGACAGGATGGAGGGCTATGTACCCAGCCCATTCTCTGAGAGCAATGACGGTGGCATACGCCTCCTTTTCTCGGGGTGTCCACGTCCGTCTCTGGCCTTCCGCCAGGACTCGGCTTCAGAAGGCCACGGGCACGTGCCTCCCATCGTCAAGCACTTGCTCCAACACAGCGCCAACAGCGTAGTCGGAAGCGTCGGTGCGCAGGACGAACCCTCGGGTGGGATCCACGAGGTGCAGACCCACTGCGGATAGCAGCGCCTGCTTCATCCCCTCAAAGGCACGGTCGGAATCAACATCCCAGACCAGAGCCTTCTTGGACCCCTTCTTGGTCTCCTCTCGTTTGCCCTTGAGCATGGTCGTCATGGGGGCTGCATACTCGGCATACATTTTGATATATACCCCGAGTAGTAGTTGCAGAACCCCAGATACGCCCGTAGCTCAGAGACCGTTTTGAGCTTTTCCCAGTGCTCGATCGCAGCCACCTTGCCAGGTATGGGCTTTGGCTGCCCGTTCCCGACTACGTGGCCAGGGAAGACCACCTCGCTTACCGCAATGGTGGCCTTGTCACTGCTGCCCGTGAGTTTGTGCCGGACCAGAAGGTCCAGCACTGGAGTGACGCCCCTTTCATGTGCCTCCAGGAGCTCCTCGTAGCTCAAACTGGGGTCCCTGGACGCGATGATCACGTCGTCCACGAAGGGGTCCGCACAGTCACGCACCGGCTCAAGCAGGTTCTCCAGCATCCGCTGAAAAGCCACATTGCCGTTGGTAACGCCCATGGGCATCACCTTCCACTGGAGAGGTCCAAGTGGAGTGCTCATGGCTGTGCAGGCACGCAACTCCTCGGCGAGAGGCATCTGATGATAACCATGTTTCAGGTCAATCACAGTGAAGATCCTCCGCCGGTGTTGTTTTTGCAGCATGTCCTCAATGAGGGGCAGCGTATAGCTGTCATGCTGCGTTTGGGCGTTCAGGCCGCGGTAGTCGACCACGAGCCGCCATTCACCAGCCACCTTCTTGGGGACGACGAAGCACGGAGAGGCCCATTCGGAGTGGCACGGCTGGAGCCAGCCTCTCGTGATGAAGTCACGGAGGATCTTCTCCATGGCCTCCTTCCTCTCGCCCCTCAGGGCAAAATCCCGGTGCCGATACACACGGGGGTCCTGCTTCAGTCGTATCTTGGCCTCGCCATACGGTCCACGCACCGGTGGGGGAAACACAGGCTTTCCGCTGAAGAAGGTATCACCATACTTCTGCTTCAGCCTGGCCCTCAATGTCTGGATCTTGGGGCAATCATCGGACTCCGCCTTGGCTTTTCCGGGCACCTGGACCACTGTACTTACTTGAGGGGTAGCGACCCCGCTCGGCTTCGGCTCAGGTGGTCTTCCCAGGTGGCCCAAAGGGCCATCTCTGGTCTTGCCTCGGAACAGATCGCCTTAGGTGGGTGGGTTACCCCTGATTGGCTCGTCCTGGCTGGACATATGATCCAGCACCCTCTGCACGAAGGTATTCCCATCATAGGAACCGGAGACGATGGAGTCCACTTCCCACCAGGCTTTGTCCTGGCCTTTGCCCTCACGCTGGTTTCCCCAGTCGTGAGAGGGCTGATCCATATACCCCTGAACCAGATCCAGCTCCTCTTCTGTGAGGGGGTCTTCTGATTCTCTGATGTCAACAGGGGGAACCGCAAAGCATTGCCTCCATGGCTCCGCTATGATGCGGTTGACACACACGAAGTCCGTGGTGTCGGCCCGATCAAGGCCCCCATGCACATAGTGGAACTTCCGTTGGCCATCTCTGGGGTGGCATAGGCTGTCCCTTAGCGTCCTGATAGACACTCTCTCCAGCCGGTAGGACGACCTTGTTTAGGGTCATGTTGGTCAATGAGACTACCCAATGTCGGGTACTTTTCTCCTCGGTGCATCCCATAGGAACAACCAGCACTGCCTTGGAGCGGTCCTTGCGAATCTTCGTTATCGCTCTTGGAATGTCCCAACGGGGGCAATGGATCCACATCAATCCCTGATGCGGACCCCAGTGCTTCTTCCACGCGGAGTTATGTGCGCTCCAGTACTTCTCACAAACCCGAAGATGGGCGGAGGTTCCTGAAGAGAACGCATCCAGGGCCAGATCCGAAGCTCCCAGGTCCGCGACCACTCGGCTCGCCACTTCCGGCATTACGCCGTACTCCTGGTTTGCTGGCCCAGTTGGCTCAGTGCCCAGCGCGGCTACTTCGAGCTGATTGCGTTCGGGGTGGATCCATTGGCATTCCACATGGTGCTCAGGTGATGAAAGCCACGAGAGCTGGTCGTCCTGGTACAGGGTCATGGAGGCCTGGGCCGGGAGGACGCCGGAGTCCGTCTCCATCATGAAGTCGTACCCAACGATCATGTCCCAGTCCATCTCGGCCTCGTAGGAGCGACCATGCAGGAGGATTTCCTTGCCGAGGTCTGGGCGGCTCAGCTCACTGTGGTTCACGAACTGCAGCCCAATGGCCGCTTCCTTCGTGCCTCCAACCATGTACTGGCCGCTCGCCACCTTCAGCCTGACAGGTTTCTGACTGTCGGTCAGACACTCTGGCGGAAGTAGGCCAGCCTTGACCAAGCTGACCTGAGCTCCCGTGTCGACCAACACGTAGAAGACCTTCTCCACTTCCCCGCATAAGGCACGGACCTTAAGATGCAACTGCCGCTCGCGCCCAACTCGGCGCACGGCGTGCAAGCTCAGGATCTCAGGCCGTTCCAGAACCTCAACAAGCGACTGGTGCAGGTCGTGGACAATGGGCTCAGGCTGCCCATCTGCAGCATCCAGCTGCGGTCCGGGTGATCCTCCGATACTCTCGGATAGATCTTGAAGTACATCAAACACATTCTTGGTCGCGAAGGATGGACGGGTGCAAGGGTTCGTGCCTTCACTTGCCCTCACCCCGCCACCGCGACTGGGTGCCGGACCGGGCCTTCCGCCCGCGGCAATCCCTTTGTGCTTATCGACTCCCGATTGGGATGGTGTGGCGCTTCCCACGACACTATCCTGCGACCGCCCTAGCTGGGGCCCTTGGCTGCAGGGGATCCGCTAGAGGGCGTCGGTTGTGGTGGAAGTAGGGGTATTCTCCTCCGCGTCAACCTCGTTGACACCCTTCTTCCTCCTATTCCTAGGCTTCTTGTCCTTGTCCTTGTTCTGGTCGTTCTGGTTGTTCTCCTTGTTCTTGTTGTCCGACCTGGGGACCGAGTTCCTCTTGATCTCCTGGATCTCCTTGGCTAACCCGGTCCCCTGCGACATCAGCTTGGAGAGCTCGTCCTTGTCCACCTCTACTTTGGCCTCCCGGATACCCGCAGGTGCATGCTTCTTCGACCCGTGCGCCTTCTTGTAGGCCTCCGTGTCAGCCTGGTGGGTCGGGCATGTTCGGTGGTCATGGTTGAAGCCTTTCTTCCTCCCATAACACACAAAACAGCCCTGAGGGTGAGCTCGTATGAACTCCCCAAAGGACAGCGGAGGGTCGCCAATGCGGCGAGGGTCCCTCTTCTCCTTCTTCTTCCAACCCGGCTGCAGGGGCTTCCAGCTTCCCCGGTTGTTCCCCGCGCTGTTGTTGGCCACGAAGGCACAAACGGCCACTTCGGCGGGCTCATCGTCGTCGTCATCGTCGACGAGAGCTTCATCGCCATCGGCTCCCGCTGGGTCCATGGCAGCTTCCCCGCGAGGCCCCTCGCCAACGTAGTTGACGTCGCGGTCGCCGGGCCTCAACCCGCGGGTGTGGCGGAGGTTCCGACACTCTTTGAGTACTTCCTCTCCACCCCACTCCAGGATCTCGTCGCAGCTCATCCGCGCCGGGATGGCCTGCAGACGGATGGTCTGGCCGCTCACGTCACACTCGTCAAGGCGCCACATCGCGGTCTTCTCGCGATCGCCCGAGACGGTGATGGGGAGAGCGTTCCGCAGGTCCCTGTTTGACATCCCGGGCCACGTTCTTCCTCGTCCAAGCCACCACGTTCGTATGATACTCTTTGGGGAGCATCATCTTGACCGTGTGGTTGGACTTGGCCCTCTTGGCTTCCTCCTTGGTGACCCTCTTGATCCATGCTTCCGGCAGCATGGAGAGCAGGCGAGCCTGCTCGTCACCCTCCTTCCAGTCCTCCACCTTGCGGCGGAAGAGGGTGTATTGCCCTCAGAAGTCTCGCCAGTCGCGTAGGCGGATCTCCCGTCCATCATGCTGAAGCTTGATGGACTTCCACCGCTTGGCAGCCACCTGCGGAGCGTCCACCCGCTCCTGCTCGTTGAGCCACTTCTTGGCTTCCTTGAGGGTCTTGATTTTCCCCTCCTTGGTCGCCACGAAGTACAGCTCTCCGAGCACTCCCGGCAGGCGGTACCTGAACCGTCTGAAGACATATTTCTCCGCATCCGCGGGATCCATGTCTTCAGTGACGGTCACCCCCCGATCGTCCAGCTTCTCCAAGAAGCGGTCGAGGTTGAGGGGGTTGCCATCGTACATGGGGGGCTTGATGTCCTTCAAGTCTTCCCACACGGCGGCATCCGCGGCCTTAGAGACCATGATTGCCGGCCGCGAGGTCGACCGAGGTTCCCATCGGCCTCGCCCACGGACTCCCACGGCCGCCACGTCCATCTCCTCCATGGAATACCTGTGGCTACGCCGCGGTTCCTCCATGTACGCTGAACCCAGATGCTCACGCCGTACTCCTTCCATGTTTGCCTCCTCATCACGGCGCCGGCAGCTGCGTTCAGCGGCCTCCTGTCGTACACCACGGGGCGGGGAAATGTCGAACTCCCCCAGGTCCAGATCCATGTCCTCACCTCCACCGACATCCCACTCCACGTCTCCTCTGGGGACCTCATCCCTGAGTCCACCATAACGTCCACCAGCCATTGGGATTGGCTCCGGGGCTGGTGCGGGGCGTCGGGGGCGTACCGGTGTCCGCGGTGGAGCACGGCGGTTGTGGTACTCCGCGCTGAGCCACTCATCACGCCAATCCTCACTGCCACTGCCGGGCGGCAAGCGCTCGTTGCGGCGGCCCGCGCTGTGGTGAGAGGGGGCGGTGAGAGAGGGGGCACTGGCGCTGGGGCGACTCCTGGGGGCTCCGCAGGGGACGTGGGGTCTGCCTGGACCTGGTGCGGGTCCCCAGCCGTCGTCCGACGAGCCAGACTCCAGAGGTGGGTGGTCGCTGCCGACGCTCCCACTGGCTTCTAGCGCGTCCAGCCTCCGCTGCAGGCCGCTGATGACCTTGTTCAGCGGCCTGGTCTCGCCCCTGGCGATGTCCAACAGCTTCTGGGTGGCGGTGGTGACCTGGGCGCTCTTGACCATCTCGATCTTGGCGATGTTCAGCTCCCTCTGAGCGCGCGCGGCGACCCTGGCGATGCGAGTCATCTCGCCCTTGCCTGTGTCTACCTCGCGCTCGAGGGACTGGACCCTTCTGCGGAGGTAGACAATCCACTGCCGGGTGGCATCCGGGTCCCGTCCCCTGGTCGGTCGTCGGGGTCCCCAGGGGGTTCTCCAGGAGGGCCTCTGCCGGGTCCGCCCGGTCCAGGGGGTTCTTCCCCGCCCGGTGGTCCGCCTCCAGGGGGTCCACTTGGTGGGCGTCCTCCAGGGGGTCCTGATGGTCCTCCGCCAGGGGGTCCCGGTGGGTCCCAGGATGGGTGCTTCTTCGTGATGTCGAAGTCCATGTCGTCATCCTTGTCCATGTCGCCCCACCTGGGCGTCTCGGTCTCGCAAGACTCCGAGCTCCGGTAGGGAGGAGGGAGATCCTCATCCTCACCTTCCGGCTCCATGAAGACGTCTCCACCTCCTCCGCCAGCCACTTGTCAGCGATGTCGGCGGCCTCGCTCATCCCCGTCGCTGGCGGTGAAGAAGGGGTCGCTGTCGTGGGGGAGTCCACCCGCTGGCCTCCGTGGCCTCTCGGAGGTCTTCCCCTTGCCCTTCTTCCGTCGGTAGGCCGTGGGGCCACTGCTCCCACTGCTGCCTGTGTCGATCTCGTCCAGCGTCATCTTGGAGGAGGCGTCCCCTTCGAAAAGCTTTCGAAGGGTCTCCACTCGGGATCCTCCCGGGGGAGTCTCACGGCGGAGCTTGGCCTCTGCCTCCTCCATTGCGGCAGCTCTGGCTGCGGCAGCTCGCCCTTCGGCTTCCTCCCGAGCACGAGCCGCCTCGGCTTCCCGGGCCTGCTGCAGCCGAGCCTTCTCCGCTTCCAACGCCGCCAACCCCGCCTCCGTCTTGGCCCTCTCCTTAGCGACCTTCCGTCGCGCGGCCTCGATGGCGTCCTTCTTGGCGGCGTCCGCCTGGGCCTTGGCCGTTGCCTCGTCATGGGCCCTTTCCTCCGCCTCCTTCTTTGCCCTCTTTTGGGCAAGCGCCTCTTCCAGCGCCTTCACCTCGGCCTCCTTGCAGGCAATGGCCTCCTGCGTCAGGCGGGCTTCCTCGTCGGCTGCCGCCACCTCACCCTTAACCTGGGCAATCGCTGAATCATGGGCGGCTGCGGCCGTGAGTCCAGCCGCAATGGCCGCCACGGTCGAGTCGTGGATGGCCATGCCATGCGCCCACTCCGCAGCCTCCTGCTCGGCGATGCCAACGGCGCCCTCCATGGCAGCGTTGTGCTGCTTGGCCCGTTGCCGGGCAACCCGAAGGTTGCAGGGCACCCCACAGGCGCGCTCACAGGCGAGCGCCACGTCCCTTTGGTCGGGAGCGACGCTGCTGGAGCTGGCCTGGTCGGCCGGCATCCTCCCGCGGCGGGCCGACTCCACGTCGCTGCTGGGGCCTGACTTCCTCAGGGGCAGCGGACGGGGCTTGGCCTTGGCGTGCTTGGCGACTTGGAGGAAGTCGCCGAGGGTGGTGTGGCCGGGGTGGTGACCACCACTGGCCCGTTGGGGGCTGTGGGCTGGGGTTCCGCCCCTGGCGCCTTGGGCGGCTTTGGCGGCCAGGAATGCCTGGTACTCCCGCCACTTCCGGTCCCGCTTCCTGTCCCCGGCGGACCGCTTCTCCTTCCCCTGGAGACGCGCTGCTGCTGCTGCCCTGCAGCCTGCGCTCGCTCCCCGGTTCCGGGAAGTTCTTCTCGATCATGTCCCACATGGAGACATTGATCGAGGCGCCCGACGGGTACTCGTTGGGCTTCTCGTCCTCCTCAATCCTGTTGGGGCGCAGCCCTTCGCCCGGCCTGTCTGGCCCGGTCCAGACCCTCCAGCGCCTCTGCTGGAAGCGGAAGGCAAACCCTTCCACCCGCAGCCAGTCTTCGACTGCCTGCAGGCGGTCGGGGCCCATGTCCTGGCTGAGCTCGAAGCTCCCGGGCATGCCGCCTTCGCACTGGGGGTGGCTGTGGCGGTAGTGCTGGTCCCACACCAACCCACGCAGTAGGCGCACCGCATGCAGGTGGGGCCGCGGCCACGTCTTGCCCGCTTCTTGCCAGTTTACCATGGCAGCGGGGGGCGTAGTTGGTCTTGAGGTCCTTGGTGGTCACTCGTTCCGCTCAACGAACTGGTCCTGCTGGTGTTTGTTGGGGCGGGTGATGCAGCACTTGACTGCGAGTGCGGCCGGTGCTGGTCGGCCGGTGGTTGTGGAAGTGGTTGCTGTAGCTGGGTGTGCAGCCTTGCTGGTCGGCCGAGGGAACTCTTTGATGACGGAGTTCCGGTCCCCGCACTTCCTTCACGGACTCGGCGCAGGATCCTTGCCACTCTGAAACAAGGGAACAAAAGTATGTACAGCAACACATCAGAATATGTACACATGGGGTTAAGACTGGACTCGGGTAAGGGCATCACAGGACAATAGACACTCAGTCCCAACTCGTATCCCAATCCCAGGTGCGACCCTCTCAGTGGCTGGTGGGGGCGGGGGCTCAAACACAACCCATGTCCTGCTCAGTCCGGACCCTGAAACCCTGCTGATAGGGGGGGTGTTCCGCCCTGCCACAGGCGAGTTCCTGGGAACAAAGGGGCTCCAAGGCCGACCGACAGTTGCTCCCCATGCTCCCCTGACGGCAGGTCCTAACTCCTTTCTGAGCCAGAGGAATGGCCCCGCCATCATCCCCTAGGAGTTGGTAGCTGAAAATGGGCTGTTTCAGCACAAACCGACATTAGCTCAAAACTCTCCAAAACTGACCCCTCGTCAGGACCCGCCAGAGGTAACGACGAGGCAACCGACCCTATGCCCTTCGAGTATGAACTCTCCTGAGCCCCCACCCAACCTGGTTCCCTCTGAGGTCCCGGCATCAGGGCACCACGGGTTCGTCAAGTGGGGTCATGATGCCAAAATCACCAAGATAGGCATCATCTTCACGTGTGGCTTGCCCAGCCAGGGCAAGGCCAATGACCCACAGGATGGGAGGCGGGACCTAGGACCTCTATCTGAGTATACAACTTGAAATTGGGTCGAGGCGTTGCATGGGCATAGAGATATGGGGCCGCCAATTGACCACACGGGGGGGTGAAATAGGGGTCCCAAAAGGGGGTCATTTTGGCTGCTCGAAATGAGCCAAAATTCGGGGTTGCTCCCAATAGTATATCTCCACGCCGGCTTGGAGATCTGATCTGCCATTCCATACGCCATCCACCGGGAGTCTTACGAAGACTCCCATGCACTTGGCTCCCAAAGATCTTCATGCCACTCGGCGTGGTGACAATCCCAATTGGGTCCACAAATGCCAAAATGGCAAAATTGCCCACACTCACTTTGGGCTAGCACCTTAACGAAGGTTGCTCCGCTTCGCCCACGTGGTGTGTGAACCATGGGGACCAATATGCATAACACCCGTGTCATATATGGTCCATTGGTCCATGCGTCTGGCGTGCACGGGTGGGCTGAACATAGTGCACGGCGGGCAGAAAATGTGGAAAATTGCCCAAAATGGCCGAAAATGCGCACGCTCATGGTTGGGGCAAATCAGGCACATGCCCGACTTGGACCGGTGTGTGCCATAGGATTGGTATCAAGTCATATGTGTCCAACATATCTTTTGGGCGTCGCCCAACTCCTCCGATTTTGGGAATGGCAGGGTCGCCAAGTGAGCCTATGATTTGGGATAGTCCCAAATCGCCAACATGGCAGCCACGGTATGCCAAGCCCAAGAAGAGTTATTCGCCGGGTCCAGGACATGTTGGGCACCGAAGTATGTACCCCCATAACATACTTGGGTCATGATGTCAATTGATCGCAACATTGAGATACACGATCGCCAATTGACATCATGACGGGCAAAAAACAGCAATATTGGCGAAAAAACACCCAAAAGTGCCTTGAGAGGCGCAGAAATATATTATAATATCTTCGGCTTAGATTGAGTAATCGACCAATCCTTCTAAACACAATGACTTGACACCAATGACCTTCGATTCCACATATGTGCTCCACTTGGGGCGCTTTGGAAGGTCGCGCGCGCTGCCTCCCAAGTGGGCACATGCAAAAATGGAACATTGCAAAAAACACACCTTGCTCGCTGCGCATCGCTTCGGGAGCGCTCCACAAGTCTCCCTCCACGGAGGTTAGGCTTGCGAGTGTTGGTTAGGAGTACAATAGAGGGCCTCGTGTGATATGGGGTCCATTGGCGGGTTAGTCTTGGAAGGGTGCACCCGCCAAGTGGGCACACGATATGACACCAAATATGGCATATAACCCTACCCAAGCCTTCTACACCGGACCTAGTGGCCTAGAACCAAAGTATGCCTATATTCTAATGTACCTTTGGTCCCTTAACACGCATGCAAGTGCTTCGGTCGAAAATCGACCTCCTCTCGGAAAGCCGAATTTTAGCATGCACGCAAAAAATATTGCCAATATGTATATGGAGATCATATATGCACTATCCGGGGAAGACAAGTGATATGCCCCGGATGTAGAGGCAAGCAAGGGTGGGACAAACGCCAACTGCAACATACTTCTACACGTGCTTGGACGCCAAGTACGTGAAAAAGTGCACTTCTTGGAGAACACTCAAAATGAATAACTCTTTGGGCCTATTGAGTTGAGATCCTTTGGCCTCGTCCTATGCCTATGGGGGGCAAAACCTCATACACAGTGCCTATGAGGCACGTTAGTTCGCCCTTGGGCGCTTGAACGCTCGTAACCCTTGTTATTCCACTTGGGGGTTCAGAGCGCCTTCGGCTGCCCAGATTTTCTGGGAAAAATCTGGGACGTGATCCGTTATATCAAGGAAAAAATTGCGGATCACTCGAAGATCGTTTCAGTCTTAACTTCAAGAGAAATCGTATTATAGATTTATCTAATGCAGTCCACGGAACGGGCGACGACAGGCGGCGCGGCTGCGGCGATTTCACGACAATTGGAAATCGCGGTAGAAATCGGGTATTTCACCGATTTCCGACCGAGAGTCGCCTAAGACAATAAAGTTATGGTAATTCTACATCCATTTAATGGTTAGAAATCGGGTTCCAGATCTCGCGGGTTAGAGACCAGGGATATGCCGCTGACAGCCGGTGTCAACGGCTTCCGCACGGGTGTGACGGCTCACAGGCCTCCGGGCCATGGGCCATAGGTTCTGGGTACCGCTTCAACAGAATACAAACAGGAAGAGCAACAGAAAGCGCGCAAATGGAAAAATGTTTTTTTCTTACCTCCTCCCAGACCACGCACCACAATTGGGGGTGTCTACGGGGGGCGCCTTCTCCCATGCTGCCCATGCACAGTCATTGGCGTCAGCCCGTTCAGGACAGAAAATTCTCAGAGGGTTAGACAGCACATGATCAGCAGACATGGCAGGCAGACACGGCATGCCAGGTCCCCAGGACACACAGAAGTTCAAGAATACAATACGCTCAGGTTATACGTAGCAGCAAGGAACAGGAAAAGCAAGACTTCTTTTGCCTTGGGGTTGAATGACCCCCCCCACTTCCTACAGACTGCACACACAACCTGTCTGCAGGTCACCACAGAAACTGCACCTGGTCCCACCTGGTTACACCTTGCAGTTACGGCAAAACAACAGCTTGTTACGGTGATACATCTGAAGCTGAACTCACCTGAAGTACTCACCACACACACACCTGAAGGTGGTGGGGTCGAATGGGTGTCGCGCCAACGGAAAAGAAAACTGTCACTGCAGTCAAGTCCCTCCCTGGTTTCCCTCAGTACTGTACACAGTATACAGGACATCCGAGGAAGTGACAAACTTCAGGCAGGTCCAAAAGCTGAAGGAGAATAAGAACAAAACTGAAGTGTGCCCCAGACAGCTACAGAACAGGTTAGGCACAGGTCCGGCTAGACTCGTCGGGTCAGCTGGAAAATCAGAAAATCTGTCTCTGGACCAAAACAACTGAAAAGGCTTGAAAATCAGGCAAGCGCAAAGTCAATACCACACAAAATATCAGCAAAGTAAATAACCTACAAGGAGGTAGACAGACAGAATATGGGCTCGGGACTTCTTTCTGTGGGGAAAGGGGGGAAGCAAACACCAAGAGTTGGTGCAGACAGCGAATGTTGCACCGAATTTCAGAGATTTGGTTCGTGTTACCCTCGAATGCAAACATAGTGTACACCCACAAACTCAGGACTGTCTAGGTACTATCCTGGATATCCAGGAGAAGAGGGTCACGCGGAGTACATCACAGGGTATCAGCAAAACACAAGAAACAGCCGTAAACAGAGGCATGAAAGGAATTTACCTACTACATGTCGCGGGGGTGTCGCCTGAGGTATCCCACTCTCTCAGGAGGGCCAACTTCCTCAAGGCTGCCACAAAAAATCTGAAATAATGTGAAATTCAGGGGCTGCTCAGGAAGCCCAGGTGCCGGGTAGGAGGCTGCCCTCCCAGGGGGAACTCCAAGGATAAACTTAACTCGAAGAGAAATTCGATTCCATTCAAAAACACTCAAGAAAACTCAGTCACAGCCCTGAAACCGGGCGTATCATTCCTACCATCACCCCAACCATTAACACCAAGTAAATTCAATTTTTCCTCTTCAGGTGAGCACAGAAAATCCAAACTAAGACAGCACCAAAGACCGTATGCACGGGGGGAAATACTATGCGACCGTAAAGAACCAACTTATGGAATCCAAGCACTGCTTATCCCCCCTGAGCTGCGGCCGGCACAGGGCAAAGGAAACATTTTCCGCCGCGAGTCTCAGTCGGCTCCGTATTCACTTTACTATCCCCTCGCCTCCTGGTGTCTTTTCCCTTTAAAAGCGAGCCTGCCAATTGACAGCACGGCTCATAGTACTCTAAACTGAAAGAGCTAGCGGGGTGCCACATGAGGGTAAACTTGCAGAAGGCATCAGGCACACAACAGAGAGTTAATATACGCTAATGCCAAAGACTAATGGACTATCTGAGGTTAGTCAGTTACTATACACCCTGCAGCAGGTTCATCAGAAGAACCTGCGGGCTTCAACCCAAAGTAACAGGACAACACAGCCCTGTGGTTAAGTCAGTACCTAGGCCAGCGCGCAGAGAAACACACAGCTGTAGCTGTACATCGCTGCAGCTCATTTCAGAACATTACAGGGCTTACGGACAGGAAACTCTCGGGGGGGTTCTATGCGGCAAACTTGCTGTCGGTTTTACTGACACTTACCCAACCTCCAGAGGATACTCGCCCTGGTGGTGTCTATGACATTTTCCCCCTCCCGTGGATTGCAGAGTCCAACAGATGGCAGACAAGCTCAACTCTTCCGTTCGGAGTCCGCTAGCTCTCTTTCTGCCTGCAGAGAGTGTATCAGCATATTTCAAAAGGTAACATCGCCAAGAGATCGCCACAACTTGGGCTTGTAACAACACCCAGTGTTCACGACGACTTGGGCGTTGTGTAGGGAGTGCCCAAGGGAGAGGACACCGGTCGTGCCTGCTCCAGAGGACTAGGGTCATCACCTGGGCTGAACCACAAGGACCTACTCATCAGGTCATAGCTGGCAGCAGGTCCGGTTCTTTCTGAGGTAGGGGAACTCAGAGGTGTACACATTGGCTGGAAAATGGAACCCCATTGTACAGTGTATCACATGATACAAGCCTGCCAGTCGACAACAGTGCTCTGAATCTAGGGTGCCTTGATGGCTTTCCTCTCTGTGCTTGCGCGTATCATTCTGTGAGCGCTATGTACATTTGCAAGACGAGTCATGAACGATTCCAGTTAGTCGCCAACGGAGCATTATTGATCGCTATCATGACCCCTGATTATGCACGAATGTATCTGAAAGGAGTGTCAAGAACCATCTCAGTCAGTCCCAATGGAGCATTATTGACGGCTGTCATGACTCCCTGTGAGGCCCGCCGAAGGCAGGCACAGGACTGGGGAACCCAGAGGTAACATTAAACTTGGAAACACGTCCAGTATAGTATCAGCCGACGGACAAAACAGGTACCCGTCTCCACTGTGGGTGTCCGGGTCTACCTTCAGCACTCTGGGTTTCCGGATTTACCTGGTAATGTTAAAGAAAAGGGGCATAGCCAAAGTCCCGTTTACTGCCATTCACTGGCACAGAAACGTTTGGAGCAACAGGAATAGATCAGGAAAACAGCTCAAGTAGGAGGTTAGCCATAAGGAAAGAAAGGGCATACAGGACTGAAAAGCTCAAGAACGAAAAATCTTCGAGAAACACTCAAAGTGCCCTCTTGGGTAAAGAAGTGCACAGGCAAAGTTAGACCACAAAGCATCTGGCCAGTTCGGGACTGGGGTTACAAGCAAATAACTGGGGAAGGGTGGTCAACCCTTCAACTCTTGCCAGAGGTTGCCTTGCCCCGGGCAGGAACATGCTGGATGAAATTTGAACTGACCCCGAAGGCCAACAGTAGGTACATTACCATTCACGGAAGCCCTGCAGCAGTAATCTATGACATCCACAGATTACCTGAGCATCATCCAGGGTTGGACTCGCGTTCCGCTCTCTGACGCGCCTGGCGAGATGAACTACGCATTGCAGACCAGCATCAAGCAGGGCCAGGGGCCTTGCGCCACATCGTGAAGCGTTAGAAGCCAGACACAGCCGAACACACAACAGGAACAGGGTAGTATCCAGAGGTACATAGTACTGTAGGTCAGGGTGCACTGGTTACTGTAAGCTGTGGGTTACTGGGGCTACTGTCAACCAGCCCTCAGTCTTTCCTCCCCGGGCTAGGGTGGATCTCGAGGTAACCGAGCAACAACACTAAATCCATCCACCCACAGTACAGTCAACACGCATTACAAGAATGGGGCACACTTACATGGGGAACAGTAAGTGGTAATCAGAAACTCAACAAACTCAGCACATGTCCCTCAGTGGGGGATCCATGTAATCACCATTACACACCCACAGTGACGAACGCTCCAGAAACTGAAGTATCAACACGGGGTGCTTGGTGAAGGGTAACTCCGTGGATCGTATGGGTCATCAAGAAAGAGTACCCCCTCTTAGGGCTTAACAAACCCAGAACCAAAAATTCATAAGAACGTTCAGAGTTCAGAAGTAAAATAGATTACTGAAGGGTGGTCACCCCGTTCAGTTTAGGGAAAAACAAACAAAGTAAGGGGAGTTTATCTCACCATAACTCGCTTCGCCAGCACCAAAATTTGAAACTATCCAGCTCATTGATATTTGGACGCACAAGCGCCACAATTAGTCCTGCAGTCCCCCCCACTGCGGAGGACGGAAATCTGGTCTGTGGGCTGTATGGGGTAATTGCGGCAAAGCGGTACGCGTGCATAGGGTCTTCTCTCACCCCCACAGACAAATACGGGACAATACACCAGGGCCCCGGACCCACAGGAACACTGGACAGTAATCTTAGCAAATGAATGGCCCACATCCAAACCTCGTTGCCTAGGCTCAGCACTGGGTATTTCCTGGTTATTCCAACTCGAGTGCTTCACTATTAATATTCCCAGTTCGATTAATTACTGCAGGTCACCCAGGGCTGTCAGTATAGACACTACCTCGGGATGTATACACAAAACTATAGGGGTAGGTACCCAAGTGTAAACACATCAGAAATCCCGTAACATCTGGTAACTCAGCACCGTTTACAAGCACTGAATATCCGGTGGGTTCAGGGTCTCCCACTGACTCAATATTCACCGCCATAGTCCAATTTTGCCAGCCCTGGACACACAGTACCTGAATACATCGGCTCGACGTGGTCGGATCAACGCCCTCCAATGGTTTTGTGTCCAGGGAAGTTTAGGACGGACCAGCGTATCAAGGTATTTGGGATAATATGAACAATCTGAGAAAGCGGACACTGCAAACAATGGGAACATCCCAAACGCGTGGGCGCTGTTGCTCATTGGTGTTGACGCCGACCAGCGCTGGGGTATCACACCAGTAGCCACCTATGATTTTAGCAGCTGCTTTTCCCCAAAATTCAAAATGATGCATTTTCATAACCGTGATAGCAAAGTGTACACAGTAGTACTGTTTTTTTTATGTTTTCTCATAACCTTAACACGATTATGCTGTCGCTGGAGCTGCAGCCGCAGAAAAACTGTCAACAACTGCCGCGTACGCTAGTTTCAGATTCTCGACCGCCGTGCGCAATAGAAAATTGCCAAAAAGTCCACTTATTTGCACAGTTGGAAGCAACGTAAAGGCATGAGCGTGTTCCCATGTTACCTTGCTGCTGACGTAAGAGCCCCCAGATTGGCAGGCACAGATGTTGAGAAATTAACACTTTTTTAGCCAAAAGCCACTTCTTTTCATGGTTCTAGGGTCTATGGAGGCCATGTAGAGGGCCTTACAGGGCTGTAAGAGGTGCTATAGAGGTGATATATTAACAAAGGGTCATCACCATTGGTAGAAGCCTACATGACAAGCAATGTTTTGCCTTTATTCTAGGCTAGTCATCCGTTTCTCATGCACCATGGGGCCCAATATCCATATGGTTCACAGGTAGGGTTTTGATCACCTATCACCGTCCAAACACGTGTTTGGGGCTTGGGTTGGTATTGTATGCATCTGAATGATAAGAACTACATGAAATATGATAGTATGTGCATAAGAATGGGATGAACGATGAACATTTGAGGTGTTTTTTGGCCCCATTTTGCGCAGTTTGTGGTCCATTTCCATATGATTCATAGGTAGGCCTTTGCGTGCAACAAACAACGCAACAGTAAAACAACCGAAAAAACCCCCTGAAGCGCAAACGCGGGCAAGGTGAAAACAGTGAAAATACGAGAAAAAGAAGAAGGGTTAAACTGGAGTCAGGAGAGCACATGTCTCAGCAGGTGTCTCAGGTGTCTCAACACGTGTCTCCGATCCTTCCTGAGCAGGTGTTTCAGCAGCAGCAGCAGCAGCAGCAGCAGCAGCAGCAGCAGCAGCAGCAGCAGATGCAGCTGTAGATGCAGATACGAACCCAAGTGCAGCAGCAGCAGAAACACCAGCAGATGCACCAGCAGGCCAGCAGCAGCAGCAGCAGCAGCAGCATATGGGTCCTCTGCAAATGAACATGCTTGTTGCCATGCCCATGGCCATGCCAATGCCAGCCATGAACATTCAACTGCTCAAAATGCCCATGCAGCCCATGCAGCCCATGCAGCAGCTTTGTTCGACCATGAGCAGCATGCAGCCCTTTGGTTTTCCAATGTACCGGCCCTATTAGCAGCGCCTGCATATATGTCTTTTGTTTTTTTCCTCCTCCAAAAAGCACACTTTGTGTTGTTTAGAGTTTAGAGATCAGAGCGATTGGCTGCAGCGATTGGCTGCCTCTGATCCCTCCCCCCATGTGACTACCCACCAGTTCCCTGCGCTCTGCCATGTTGCATTTTAAACATAGAGGTAGGAGCACCCTGGGGCAATGCCTCCTTTGTACCAGTAGCAGGCGCCCTGTGTGCTGCCCAGCCCGCTACTTGGTTTTCTCTTTGTTCTCCCAAGAGTTCTATATGTGCTTGTGTAGGTGCAGTCTGTGGACTGCTATACCCACGCTGCACTCAATTTGTTTGCCCTTGGCAGATGGAAGAGGTAGAGGGGAAAGGCTGCTACCCCAAGAATTGCAGCCTGGGAACTGTGGGCCCCCTCAGATGTAGAGTCGGATGTCAGCAGTCAGCCTGGGAACTCTGACATTCCTCTCCGATCGACGAATAGATTTTTTTGTTGTTTTCCTTGTTGTTTTGTAATGCTCTTGCCTGTGCAGGTTTTTGCAATTGCAGGACTTTGAGAAACATGCAGAGCTTTCCCCTAGGCTCTACACTGGGTTAGAAACGTTTGCAGGTTTTTCAGAAATTTTTTGGTTGTCAAATATGGGCAACACATTACAAAACTTTCAAGACAGACCATTTGTTTTATGCACTGTGTTAAATATTCATCGGCACGGTACGTTTTGATTGCAGGCATGTTAAATGAACGCTTCAAATTGATTTGTGCTAGCCTTCTGAAGGCAAAACAAAATACGCCAAAGAGGTACATAAAATATGATAGTATGTGCATAAGATTGGGATGAACGATGATCATTTGAGGTGTTTCTGGCCCTATTCTGAACCGTTTGTGGTCCATTTCCATATGGTTCATAGGTAGGCCTTTGCGTGCGTATCATCGTACACACACATGTTTGGGGCTTAGTTTGTTATTTTTGGAAAACAATCGGGTAGAGGGAACCCCCCTTCCCTATTCTGGGGGTGTATAATTAAACAAGAAAAGGTTTCGTTTGGTCTTTTTGGGTACAAAACCTATTTCATGGTTATTTTGTGCCTATACTATACTATACAGGTACACTGGTGTGAAGAACTGTTCTGCAGCACCACCCCAGAGCAGGGAAAAATACTGCAAAATAGGCCGAATTCCAGGGTTTTTGATGGTTCCGGAGAATACTCGGGTGGGAGGAACCCCCACATCCCTATTTTGGGGCCAGAAAATTCAGAGAAAAGGGGATTTTTTGTCAAACAACCTCCATAGGCGGGTACACTGGTGTGCAGCACTATTATGCAGCACCAGCGCAGAGCAGGCAAAAATACCCCAAAATAGGCCATTTTTCAGGGTTTTCGATATTTTTGGACGGAACTCGGGTAGGAGGACCCCGCCCTCCTGTCTCGGGGACGTAGAAACCAAAAAAATAGGTCATTTTCCGCGAACAACCTCTTCTTGCTAACTTCTTGAATTTTGGGGAAAGAACAGTTGCTAAAATCGTAGGTGGCAGGAACATGTGAATCAGAATTGTCAGAATCCGGATCAGACTGAAGACAGTCAGAAGAATCAGAAGAACACAATTTGGACAAACTGAAATTCAGCTGGACAGGAACTGCAGATTCCTAAAGCCGGGAGCACCAAACAAAGTCCTGTCCTCCCAGGCAGAGAAGGGGCAGGTGCCAAATGCACCCTAAAGCATCCCCCTGCAGATGGCAGCCCAATCTTACTCAAGACACCCTGGCTTCAGCGTGCACTAAAAGGCAATAAGGGGGTTGAGACCATGCTGACTGGAGGGATGCCCTCCTGCAAGAATAAGGGTGCTCATATGAAAAGAAGCTGCACCCGTGGCAGGGCACAAGAAAAAATATTACCACACCCGTGTTTACACTCTTCTCTCTCTCCCTTCCTCTCATGACGACAACGACTACTCACTCACAGAAAAGCAAGCATGACTCTGAGTGCATCATAACAAAAACTGGCCCAACGGATAAAAAGACGAAACAGACCGTAGCAAACAGTGCGGAGAATGGATCTGGGTTCGAAGTACACACCTGTTCTGCTTTAGGCGCCCAAGCGAAGGGCCCACGCAAGAACTGGGGTGGGGTTGCTCCGGTGCACAGAAAAAAAGTGCTGGCATTTTCTCTTTCCCCCCGACCCTTTGGCTTAGCGTTTGATCTCCTAGGGATCAGAAATCCCTTTTCGTAGGGTTACCTTTTTTGGTACCCCGGATTTCGGGCAATGGGGGTGTAAATATTTTCAGCCTGAAAATGGGCATGGCTCGCCGTATATTTCCAATTCGCATGCATGTACACAACCCTCTAAGGTGCGCAAAGACACACACACACAAGACTGAAGCAGAAAAACTACAAATGGACCCACACAACAGCAGCCCCACTGTCGCCCTCCCTCAAACAACGACCCACTGCACTGCACACTGCAGCAGGAGTTTTGGAAAATTCAGTCAAATGAATTCTATGTGGCCCAGGGCCGTGCATTGAATCCGACAAGTAACAACGCTGCAGAGCAATGTGCTTTCTGGAGGGCCTACAGTTAACATTGGCCGCTTCCACATAGCCACCTCCGCCAGCCACAGGTGTTTGGGCAGCGTCTTCCGCTCGGTGGCGGAACTCAGCCCCGGCCCGTGTCAGGTCGCCCGGCGCTGTTCTCACCTTGGTCTGGGGCTACGTGTCTGGCGGCATTCCAAAAGGGCCAGGACTCATAGCACAGCCTGCCATGCCCCCCCGCGTGCATCGAGGCAACGTCACCACCCACACAGGAATCAGCAGACAAAACTGGTCTTAACACAGGCACTTCAGAAGTCAGCAGCAACGCATTATTCTGTTCCCTCAGGTGCGCCAACCCTACAATCCTGCAGGGATCCGCCAGCCAGCCCTCTCCGCTGGCCATGGCGGAAACAATGCGCTGCGCTTCGCACTTCTTGCCCCTCCATTGTCACCATATCTACTACCGCACACCCAAACACTGGAGTCGTCAGGGCAGCGTATAATCCGGAATTCAAAACTGCAAAGTAAGAGTCTGAGTCAAGTACACTGGTGAAGGTCGGGGTCAGCTCAGGAGTCATGCAGGAGTCATGCAAAAAAAAGGAAAATTTCATTTCTCATCCTCCACCCCTCTCTTCTGGCGTTGGCCGGAACATTTGGCCAAAACGGGCCTGGGAATCCGGGGGTTACCCTCAGGGGTGTCCGGCTGATGCCAGGTTCCCTGGGGTCATCCACCTTGCAGAAGAAGTCCTGGAGATCATTCATGTTATCCATTGAGTGGTCATCACGGTACGCGCCAATCAAGTAGTATCGGGTGGAGCAATCGGAAAAGGGGTCCAACCACTTGTTGCGCTCAGGTCCGTGGTAGACAGCGTAATTGTCAAAGACATGCTCAGAGGCGGTGAACATGGCCGAAAGACCAAACACACGGCCAGAGGCAACGACCATCGCCAAAACATGAAAACGTACCCAGTCGTACTCAGCGTGAATTACCCGGTTAAAAGGGCGCACTTCGGGAAAACAACTGGGCCTCACGATGGCGAGCATGGCCGCTCACTCCACCGAACTTGGCGCACCCGTATCGCGCCGTTGGAGTAAACCTCCACCCGAACGCACCATGCAGTCGCAGTATGGACGTGCCAGCGGGCAGACACCGTAGGGCGCATGGCTACAAACAAACAAACAAACAAATCAAATACGCGTGATCCCAAAATCCACCAAATCAAATCCAACAATCCCCAAAATCTACGGCTTACAACACCAACAACATTCGTACGCACGCATCGACTTGGTCCAAGCCCAAAAGAGCAGCGATGTCCGTCGGGGCTTACTTTACCCCGAAAACATACACTAGAAAACGAAAGGGATGCAATCACACACTTGGCGGCGTTGTTCACTCTTACCCAAGAGACTCATTCAGTCACGAGTTGCTCGCCGCCGGACTATGACTCCTACAGACCGTAGGACACTCGGGTTCGAAGAACTTATTGGTCCCCCTGCCTGTACGCTCCATACCGGCTTTGAAACCAGAAGCACCCCGAGAGGGCAAGCAAATAGACATAGGGCGCACTTAAGCGAACGATCACATGCGTGCATGCCCTTGCACTCCATGATGCAGGTATCAGCGTGCATACGGGCCTCCAATTTGGTACATGCGTGCATATGGAGTATACATGTATGCGTTAGGAGTATGTCTGTGCGTGCCCCTAAACACAACCCTCCAGACACTACACCTTGCGACCCACCAACTTGGCAGGAAGAATAAACAATGACTCTCGAACGGCTGAACACCGTCAAGAACAAAGAAACTGTAGTGTTCATACGGATAAGCGCCGTTTTATGTCCACACATATCAGAGCACAGTATGAGTAAGGGTATGGATACAAGGAAAACAAGAGTGTAGAGAACTTAAGACTTGTTTGTCGATAAACTCACTCCCAAAACAATTCATTTGGCCTTGGGCCCTTGCACACCGCGACCAAACAGTAGAGGCCCAATCAACAACTTAACGTGTCCTCCAGGTCTGTCATGGTCGCCTTCCCCGGCGCCTGCTCGTTCTGTCCCCTTTGTCACACCGGAAATAAACATTCAGTTGCCTACATCTACACGTGACCTCGGTCCATGACCTATAGCCAAAGGAATTTGTTAAAGTCCATCCCATCAGGAATTCGTACACGCTAAAGGGGTAGGAGACAAACACAAACAAGGCCTTGGCAAAGCAAAAGACTCGGCACCTTGAGGTTCATGCATGAGACTCCCAAATCTTCCCTCCTCATCACAAAGGCAATACTTGGAAAAGGGCCAAGACAAAGTTAGCGAGCTGGGTATGGCGACCAACAAGGACCAGGACCAGGACCAAAAAATGCAAAACTAACAAAGGACTAGACAAACAAACAGAATAAAATGAATTTGTTTCTTACTTCTCCAGGAGCTACTCATGGGTTCCCATCCCAATCTCCCAACCTCCGAAACACCAGAGAAGGAGGAAAGGTCAAGCCTGAGAAGGATAACCCTTACCCGGGGTGATGATCACGAGAATGGCAAATCCCCAGAGCAAACGAGAGAGAGACACGAGGAAGAAGTACTCATTGTGTACAATGAACTCTCACCTGGAACACACGGAGTTCCCTTAGGCCACATGGCCAGAAGAGGAAGTATGCCCAGCAGCAAGGCAATGGGTATGGCTCGATTGAGAGGAGGAGCCCTCCTTCGCAATTCTTGTTGTACTCCAAGACGACCTCAACCATGTTGCCACCCATAACCACGGACAGCTGTCCCTTGACGTCAGAGGAGGCATGAGTGCCGTTGAAGTCAAAGGACAAGAAAGGCTACTCAATGTAGGCCAAGAAGATGTTCAAGGGGCCCTCAACGGATGCTTTCAACGTGCCGTTCATAGTGTCCTTGTAGGTCTTCCCAGCGGTCATCACAATGAAGTCAGGGAGCAACTCGCTGGCGATAGGCACAAGGAAGGTGATACCGTCCAACTTGCCCTTCAGCTGAGGCACCATCAGGGCGTTAATCTTTGTGGCCCTAATAGAGATGTGCACGATGTTCATGACACCCGCACGGGAGTGGCGCAAGTTAGAGTGACGGCTGTCCAAGGTCATCTTGTCTCCAAAGTATGAGTAGATGGTGGTCATGGTGCCGTGCTCAAGATCATAGTTCTCCTCACCGAAGACTTCGTTGTCGATTGAGTAATGGAAAACAAGACCACAAAAAGGAAAACAAGACAAGCAAGGACACAACAGAACGAAACTTTACGGAATAAAATTTTGCAAAACTGTGTAACCCTCTAGGAGCAACCGAGACAAAAGCATACAAAGCCCTTTGGGGCTTGGGGACCCCGGGGCAGGTCACCAAGGTGCCCTGATGATTCTCTAAAGCTTGGCAACTCTTGGCTATGACAAGGAAGTCGTGTAGCAAGCTTGGATTTCTAAGGCGCCCAAGCGGAGGCGCTGCTTTGTATTTGTAAGGCGCCCAAGCGGTGGCGCGGCTTTGCATTTATAAGGCGCCCAAGTGGAGGCGCGGCTTTGCATTTATAAGGCGCCCAAGCAGAGGCGCGGCTTTGCATTTATTAGGCCCCGAAGCGGAGGCGCGGTTTTTTTTTAGGCGCCAAAGCAGAAGCGCGGGAGTTGACAAAGAAGTCGGAGACAAAGACAAGTAGCACAAAAGCACAGTGCAACAAAGAGGTCCCTTGCTCAAAAATAGAGCATTTCCGGAGTTGGCGCAGGAAAGTCGTAAAATTTGTTGGCTTGCCTGAAATTTAGGCAAGCATCTGCTACCAGTCAGAAAGAGAGAACTACTGGACTCCATAGTAGGTCATGACTTGCTTTGAAATATCTCCAAAATGCTTATGTGTCAACTACTCAATGGTTTCCAAATCCCATGAAACATGGTTTAGGAAATGGGCTCACAAAAGTACATAATTTTCGGGAGGGTTGCACACGAGCAAAAATTTACCTAAAACGTTTCATGTGATTGTTTGCATAAAAAATATGTCAATTAAAAATACTCTTCGGGTGATACCCGCAAACGCAGCAAACAAGCACAAACACATCTACACGCAAGTGAAGCAAAGCACAAAGCAAGGTCCATGAAGTAATGCACTCCTCAGTATCGCACAAGTGCATCTTTGTTGTCCATGCCATACCTGGCAGAACCTCAGTCAGGCTCAACACAAGGAGAAGGCAATCGTATGAGTACACTCATCACTCATTGTTATGCTATCCTACAATGCAATGCTTTCATAAGTATTATCTTGATCACTTTGCTACGCAACGTATGAAAGATGAGAAAGATGCATGAATGCAATGAGTGCATGACGGGAGTTGCTTCAACCGATAACAAATAATCAAACTATGCTTCGTGCATAATTTCTACTCAAAGTGACAACACAAACGACGAGCATGACCTAATCATGCGAATTTTGGTTAGTCAGGAACAACATAATCCAGGCAATCAGAGATCCGAAAATAAATTAAAATATGAAAATTTGGGATGTTCTGCACTACGTGACCACTGTTGCAGACCAGAGATTGCGGCAAAATAGCACTACAGATCGCAGCCTGTCACAGACCTCAGAACAGGGACCGAAAGACAGTAACAGATCAGAACAAAAAAGAATACAAACAGGAACAGCAACAGAAGGCATCCCAATGGAAAAATGAAATTTTCCTACTTCTTGCCCTCTTCCTGGTGAACCCCGATAAAGCTTTCGTGATGCGAACGGACGCCAGCGACTACGCCGTGGGTGCCGTTCTAGAACAGTCTGACAAAACGGGGAATCATTTCCTGGTCACATTTTGGTCCTGTGTCCTTTCCCCCTGTCCGAGGAAGTCATGGACCCCCAGGACCAAGGAGGCCTATGCAATTGTGAGCGCCCCCCGCAAATAGGCTGGCCACATTGGGTTGCAGCCAGTCTGCGTCTGCACGGACCACCAATCTCTGAGGAAGTGGCATACGGAGTGTTGCGACACTCCCTCTGGACCGGCCGCCCGTGTCGTTCATCGGCATGAGACCTGCAGCAAGTTCGATCTCAGCGTCGTCTATCTCCCTGGGAAGTACAACACCATTGCTGCTCTGCTGAGTCGCTGGGTCTATCCCGCTGGCTGCGCTGTTCAGGATGTCTCAGTGGCGACCTAAAGAAAACAGAACCCGCTAAGCCACCAATTGCCTTCGAGGGCAATGGGAAGAAGGGGTCATCAAGCCAGATGTTAAGTGCGTCATGGTTCGGAGCAAGAGAGCTGCCACGGCACACATGATTCGTTTGGTGGCTGCCTCCCCCTCCCCGATTGCTTGGCTGCCAGCACTGCCCGTCCCTCCTGTCTTCACAGCCAACAAAGATGTCCTTACGCAGGATTGGGGGCCCGCCTATGCCAAATGTCCTGCCCTCGGTGGTCTCTTTGACCTGACCATCAGCGCTCCTGATGGGGGGATAGGGAGACGATCAACGGTGGCCTAAGGATGTGACTGTACATGGTGACAAGGATTTCAAAGCGGGCCGTCCACTCATGCTCAAGGACATGTTCGAGACTGGTGTCACAATGGCACAAGACTACCACTTTGCTTGCCGGCGCCACAAAGATTCGACAGTCCCTTCAAGCGCAGTTCATTATCCCCCGGTTGAAGGACATTTGAAAGAACGTGTGCGCCCAGTGCCCCGTGTGTCAGGCCCAGACCCCAGCCAATTACAAGGCCCCGGGCAACTCACAGTTCTAACCCATTCGTGAGCACCCCTTCGAGTCGGTCTGCATCAGTGTGTTCTCCATGCCAGCCCTGATAGTGAAGGAGCTCGGCAGCACAGGATCTACGTGCACGCCTTTAGACGCCGTCCTCATGTGCGTGGACCGGCACGCGGGCTACATCGTGGCTGCTCCCACCACCAAGGAGGGATTGACTGGTCAGCGAGCTGCCCAGTTGCTCTACCGCACCTGATTTACAGTGTTTGAACCCCCCCCGTGAACTAATCTCCGACAAAGGCAGCGCTTTTGTGTGCTCCTCGTTCAAGACCTTTTGGCATCTACAAGGGGTACACCAGGCAGAGTCCGTGGCCTACCTGTCCAGGAGTAAAGGACGAGCGGACAACGCCGGTAGCCAATTGTTCGACAACCTGGCAAAGCTCAATCGAGAGAACAAGATGAATTGGTACAAGGGATTCCCTCGGGCTCTTCAAACCTATCATGACCTCCCTGGCCCTACTGGTTTAAGCCCCCATGTTGCTGTCTTCAGCAGTATTTTGACAAGCACTCAACACCCCTGGCACGAGCCAGGAATGGCCCTCAACGCTGAGGAGTTTGTTGCCAAGCAGAAGAAGCTCCATCGCCTTATCTCAGACTCCCATCCCCGAGAGCACACTGCTGTAGATGACCGCAGGGATTACACAGAGCCGGGTCCCGTCTACAAAAACAGAGATGCCTTTTAGCTACTGCGCCCCCGCTCTGTGGGAACCTACAGGTTCAAATCCTGCTGGAAACCAGCTGTCACGGAGAAGAGAGTTGGGCTCAACACCTACAACGTCTTCACCAACAGAGGCCCAATCAAGGCCGCCCACAGCTCTCAGCTCAAGCATTGACTGACGGACCTCACTGGCACCCATGTTGACCTGAGCTACACTCATGAGAAGCTGTTCGCTGAGGATGATGCCCAGGAGGACGACCATCTGTCGATCAAATCCTTGGGCATTGCCTCAGGCCTTGTTCACGCGACCCAGACAACATTGAGTTCCTGGTTGGGTGGAGAAAACCCTTCCATCACCCCAAGTACGACAAATTACTTCCCCACTGTCTACAACAGATGTTGGAGGAATTACTGCAGATCCCATGGCCTCCCGCCCAAGATTACCAATCTTTTGCTTGCATATCAGGAGATCACGACCAGAATCTGACGGATCAACCAGAGATGACGCTGAATTGACGGTAATGGCACTTGTCGCACAGGTCCGAGGGTGTGGGCTCGAACCCTTACAAGGCCAGCTCCTTCAAAAGCTCGAGGCCAACCCCAGAGACCTCTTCTGCACTAATTGGTCCCTCAATCATACATTAGCTTTCGCGTTCTGCCGAATGTTGTGAATGTTTGTCTCCATCTGTGGAGATTAGGAGAGATGTGTGTGTAAAAACCTGTCTTCAGCGCCTTTTCATTTGATGCCTCTCAGCATCAGTACTTCTGCTTCGGATGGTCCATCCACGCCATCGTCCTTGCACACTTGCTTTGGGAATCGGACCTAGGGACACGCAACACAGGCACATGTAGCAGTCCACTAGACCAAGCAAGAAGCGATACCACAGTATGTCTCCATTCTTCCACGGATGTGCTGACACATCTCTTCCTGCCTTCACATTGCTCCAGATCCCAGCTGATCCTGCAAGCGACCTCCTTCACTTATGGTGCACCATTGCTTTTGACTTGGCCAGGCGGTGATGAGTCGTCGCGAAGGAGTTCTGGAAGGGGGCTGAGGCGGATCCCGGTTCATCCAGGACAATTCCAGGGTCATCCATCATGCTTTCTGCACATTTCATATGTTGACCCCCATCTTGATCATGCATGATCATCTCATCATCATCAAACTTCATGGTCATCATCACTCAGATGTCAAACATTTCATTGTTATGGGATTGTGTGTTGGTTGCCCATCATCTGTCCATCATTGGTATATATTCACCATGATCATCCATCCATCCGTCATGCATCATGATATTCCTGATGACTGATGATCTAGAAATTGGCCATCATACCACGGTCTCAGCTCAGAAAATGACTTGTACCGTTGTGTTCAGAGGTACCAAGGGTGGGGTTAAAATTTGATTACGTTTGTGTCATTTTGCCGTTTTTGACCGGCATCTGATTTTCTCATGCTAATGGAGGATCCATCATGATGTCATGCATGATTCGCCCCATTGCCTCCATTCCTGTCATGAATGACTAATGACACGTGCTAGCACGCTGACTCAACTGGTTATCAATTAGATTGATTTGCTTCAAATCTGCGCAATTCTGCCATGATCTGACATTAGCGGAACGTGGTCGATTGACAGTAAAATGACCTGAATTCTTGATTTATTGCCCATTTATGTACTCAATCAGGGGTTATTTTGCACCATTTCACTCTCAGGCCCTCTATCGGACTCTTTTGGCTGTTGATGTTCTTCGTGTCTGCTCTGCTCGGTTCAATTTGGGTTATTTTTGAGTTCAAATAGATCAGGAATTGGCTGAGAAATTCCTAGCGTCCGAGGATATGCCTCAGGCGTGACAAAGGCGAGCAGTTCCTGGGCTGCTCAGGTTAGGTCTATCTGCTGGAAGCCACTGCGCTTGTTCATCTTGGTCATGAATCGACACTTAGCAATTCTCTCCAGCATGTTCTCCATGTTGGGGATACTATGGGTGTCGTGTTGGGTCGCTTTGTTTCTTTACGGCTCCGGGCTATCCGGGTGGCGCCTCCTGTCAGATTTTGAGTTTTTTTGTTGACTTCGCCATAGTCAAAGACCAAGCGCATAGCAATGGAGGCAGGTCTAGCAAGCGTGAAATAGGGGCTACAATGGTGAGGATAAGTCCATGTTTATACTCCTCGACGAGACCAGCATCTACACAGTCGTGGATCTGGCGTTCCATCTCGTCGATGGGGTGATGTCAGGCAGGGTAAGAACGCCGTTGCACAACGGCCTCTTCAAAGTCAGATTTGAGTTTGAGGTCCCCTTGCACCAGTTTTTTGCAAGACAGGGTCGGGGGCAATGCTGCTATTTGTTGATGAGCTTACTGGGACTAGGGTCCGAGTTGAGGCTCTGCTACTCCTCAGCGTGGA
Source organism: Eutreptiella sp. 'Long Island Sound 2002' (assembly GCA_964036045.1). Taxonomy (NCBI): domain Eukaryota; phylum Euglenozoa; class Euglenophyceae; order Eutreptiales; family Eutreptiaceae; genus Eutreptiella; species Eutreptiella sp. 'Long Island Sound 2002'. Next base: position 43,327,113 of record OZ038378.1, on the reverse strand, counting down.
CGTTGCTCTTCCCTTTTTCCTGCTTTTTATGCGCCTATTAGTTTCAGGGGGCAGTTAATCCTCTCAGTCCTGGTGACCCTGCTGAGCATACAGGGGGGGCAACAATTTGAGACCACTTTAATTCTAGACTCGAAAATTTCGGACCCGCTTTTAGGCCTAAATTTTGGGTGCAAAACCAGTCTCTTTCTGCCTACATTATAAGCAGCCATAATAAAGGGGAGGTTAATCGAGTGACTTTACAAAAGAAACCAAAGGGTTTTGCATTGTAATGCCAAAGGTGGTTCAGTTCAAAACATTTGTGCAAAGAAGAAGGAATCATTGCAACTAGTTGTGAGAAGTAGCGAACATTTGCCAAAAAACTTCAAGTGTATTAAAAACGTTTTGCTAATTTTCAAAGTATTTGGTAATATGTTTTGTTCCAAAGTGAGCCAACAGCATTCTGATGTCTTCTCAGCAAAAAAGCCTAGTATAAGGTTTGGTAACAAGACTAGCAGTTTGAGGGCTACCTGGTATGAATGTCTCGTGCTAAAACGGGAAAGAATGGCAAGGTGCCTACATTTAGAGCGAATGAAATGGTTGCCTCCCCTGCAGTGACAGGAGTACACCACGGGTGACCCAGGTAGGTAGGTAGGTAGGTGCACTCGGTCGTGGAGAGGCGCCCCATGGTTCCCCCTGGCATCGCCCCTGTGACGAACAGGAAGAGGCTTCGCGCGTGAAGAGGGGAGGCGGCCTACTTCCCGCTAGACCTGACTGTTGGCCCCCAACAAAGCGGCCCCTGGGCTACGCCGGGAGGGCTGATCGCCGCCAGCGTGACATGCTTGTCTCGCCGGGAGGGTGTGCCCCCGTGCTTGCGCACGTCCCCTCCTTTGGGCGGAACCCTAGGGGTTCACCGGACTTCCTGGCGTATCCCGTTCCCAAGGCGTGCATGCACGTTCCTGGTACTAGGGTTCCGAGGCGCTTGGGTGTCGCACGCTCCGCCTCGAGTCCCAAAGCAGCGCAGGCCTTAAGATGCAGCCTTACCCCCGGGCTCCGGATCTCGTTTGGCCGGGTCACCTGCATGGCACGGGCTGCCTCAGTGCCCGGGCTGTGGGCACTGGGTTTCCTACTGTTGTGTGGTGTTTGTGTTTGGGTCCGGTTGGCGGTTGGGTGCGGGTTTTGTTAACCCCGTCAGTCCTGGCTGGGGTCTTGGGTGGGTGTTTTTGGGCTCGATTTGTGGTGTTGTCCCTCTAGTGTCGGCCATTTGTGGTGTTCGTGGTTGGGCTTCGGTTTCGGCCTGCTTTTGGGACGTGTGTGGTTTCGTGGGCGCCCTGCTTGCCCCCCGCCGTTTCCGGTTCCGGCGCGCGGTGTGGGCGTGTGTGCTGGGCCCGGGTCTCGCCTGTGCCCAGTCCGTCTTGGCTGGGTTGTCGGGGGGGTTTTTTTTTTTCTTTTGCGCTTTGGTTTTTTCTTTTCCTTTTTTTTTTTTTTTTTCTGGGCTTTGTGGTCCCTGTCCCTCCATCCCCTTTCTTTCGGGCTGGGCTGGTGGCTCTCTCTTTTTTTTTCTTTTTTTTTTTTCCGTGTCCCTTTTCCCCGTGGTCCGCTGTTACTGGCTTGGTGTTGCCGGTTTTGGGTGGGTGGTTCCCCTGTGCCTATGCGGGGGTCCCCCTTTTTTTTTTTTTTTTTTTTTTTACTGGGGGGGGGGGCTGGCCGCCTGTGGTGCTGTTGGCGGGTGGTTGGGCGGCTGTGGGCTGTTTTCGTGCCTTTTCCCCTTCCCCCCTCCTTTTTTTTTTTTTTGGGGGGGGGGCTTGCCTGTTCCTCCCTCTGCCTTCCCTGGGCTGGCGCACGCAGTGGCCTGTATTCAGTGTTGTCTTCCGGGCTGCTGTCTTCAGTTGCGTTCTGTGTGGCCATGTTCCGGCCCCATGGGTCGGGTGGGCTCTGTACACGGTGGGCTCGGCGCCCCTTCTTGCTGGGTTAGGTCCTGGCTCTGCCGGCTGGGCGGCTGCGCCAGGCGGCTGCTTGTGGTTTTGGGTTAGGGGGCTGGGGTTGCTCGTGTCCTTACCCCTCTGCGGTGCCGGCTGTAATCTTCTGGGTGGTCCGTCACCGTTGTCGCCTGGGGCGCTGTGGCCCCGTGTGTGGCCTGTGGTGCTGGTGTGTGGCGTGGTGGCGCGGCGCCTTCCCGGGTGTGCGGTGGCTGGCTTCGGTTAGTCCCTCAGGTTAGGGTCAGTTGTGTCGTGTTGTGCCGCTCTGTGCCGCGTCGCGTCGCGTCGTGCTGTGGTGCGTTGCTCTGTGGCGCGCTGTGGTGCGGTGTGCCGTGGTCTCGCGTGGTGCCATGGTGGGTCAGTGGAGGTCAGCCTCGCCTGTGTGGGTCGGTTGGGTCTTCGGGAAATTCTGCTGAATGATCACGGTGTCCTTGGGGCGTGCGCACGGACTCTCACCCATGGACTCAATCTTCACCGGGCCTCGCAGACGGGCAGGTGTACTCGGGGTGTTGGAAAGGCGTTCCCTCTCCAAGGCAGACAAACAGACATCAGGAGTCGGACGGTGGAGGTGGCTTCCGAACGCTGTTTGAGTGGCGAACGGCTTTCACTGCAGCTCGGCTGCGCTGGCAGGGTCCGGGTCGGTGCCGCCGGCAGGGATGAGCTCATACTGTAGGATCAGGGGGATGTCCATATCTCCGGTGCTGAACTGCTGGGGTCCGGGGCATCGGTAGTATTCTTGGCACTTCCAGTCTTCGCGGCGCTCGGAGATGGCCTTGAAGGGGGCACCGTCCAGCAGCACCAAAGCCTTCGCGATCGATCACAGCCTTCCGCTTCCCCTTGCGGTGCTCGATATTCATCATGGACGGGTTCGGTGTGCCGCCGCAGTGCCATTCCTCCACTGGACGCAACAGGTTGGTGACGGACGCCCTCACGGACGTGAGACCAGCCGAGATCAAGCCCCCGTAGCAATACTCTGCTTCAAACCGCGACGGTAGCGCAGCCCGGCCCTTATAGCCCATGGTGTGGTCGCGTGACGGTCCGTGGGGTTGCCCTCCCTGGGGGCCTGTGCCTTGGTCCCGTGTCCTCTGGGGGTGTCGGTCCGTAGTCGTGGGTGCCGCGGTCGTGCTTTCGTCCTCTTCAGGTGCCTGTGAGTTGGCCTTCGTGGTGGTCGGGGTCGTCGGCTGGCGGTGAGGGCATGGTGGTGTGCCGTGCGGCGGTGTTCCCTGCGGCCTCCTCTGTGGGTGTGGCCCGTTCTCCCCATGTAGGTGTGCCCTCCGCCGGGCGTGCGCTGGTGTGATCCGCATGGCGTCCGATGTTTGCTTCGGTGGTGTGTGTTGGGGTGTTTGGTGGGGGTGGGGCAGCGCTGGTCTCCCCGTCGTTGTGGGTCGTGGTACCTGTCGTGGTGCCCTTTTCCTCCGTGTCTTGGTCCCTGTTCCCGCTCCTTCCTGGTTCTTGGGTGGTGTCCTGCCCCCATGTGGTGTCGCTTCCGGCGCCCTGTCCCTGCGTGTGCCTGCCCTCACTTGGGGCCCTTCCATGCCCTCTTGCCTGTGTGGTCCTTGGTGCCCCTTGCCCTTCCCTTGCCCTTGTCCTGCCCCTTCCTGGTGTGGTGGTGGTGGGAGGGGCGGGGTGGGGAGGGGGCGCCGGTGGCCCAGGCTTGGGGGTGGGTGGCCTGGAGCCACTGGCGGAGGGCTTGGGGGGTGTAGGGGGGGCGGAGGCCCTGGACCGCATCGCGGAGGAGGGCCTCCCATGCCGCTTGCGGCATGATGGCCTCCGGGGCGGCCTCGTTGGGGTTTGCGGGGGTGCGGGTGCGCACCTCCTCGAAGGTATGCACCATGTGCACCCCTTCGTGCCTTCCCGCTCCTCCGGCCCATTTCACCCAGCGGCGGAGCTCCTGCAGAGCGGAGGGAGACCACCAGGCGAGGTAGGCGGGGGCCCGGGGGGGGGAGGGGTCCGTGCCTGGGGTCCTGGAGCGGCGGGGGGAAGACGTGGACCTGCGGTGGTGGCGGGGGTGGCGGTGCCTGGGGGAGCGGGAGCGGCGGCGGCGGGGGCTGGGGGTGGAGGACGGGTACGGGCGGAGGAGGGAGCGGGAGGGGGAGGTGGACATGGGGCGGCGGTGGCGCGCTCGGTGGCGTCCGGGGGAGCGGGAGTGGTGGTGGCGGGGGCTGGGGGTGGTGGATGGGTACGGGTGGCGGGGGGAACGGGGAGCCCGGCGGGGCGTGTGGGGGGAGGGGGAGGTGGACGTGGGGCGGCAGTGGCGTGCCTGGCTGCGTCGGGGGGAGCGGGAGTGGTGGTGGCGGGGGCTGGGTGGCCGGTGGGGGGAGGGGGAGGGGGACATGGGGCGGCGGTGGCGCTCGTGGTGGTGCCCGGGGGAGCGGGAGGGACGGGAGCGGGGTCCCTGGGGGTCGTGGTGGTACCTGGGGGAGCGGGAGCGGCGCGAGTGGGTGGTTGAGGCGCGGTGGGAGTGTGGGCGCCGTGGGCGAGTGTGCCGTGCGGGGGGGGAGCAGGAGCGCCGCCGCTTGCGGGACCGGCCCTCGTTGCTCGAGTCGGGCCAGTCCGGAAGCGTCGGCGGCCTCTGGGGGGCCTCGCGCGGCGCCGCTTGGGGGGGGAGGTCCCCCGTCGTCCTTGGGGCCCCTTCGGCCATCGGATGGTGGCCGGGGGGGTACGGGGCGTCACGCGGTGCTGGTTGGGGGGGGAGGTCCCCCGTCGTCCGTGGGGCCCCTTCGGCCATCGGATGGTGGCCGCGGGGGTACGGCTGGTACGGGGGTGGTGGCTGGTACGGGGGGGGTGGGTATGCGGGCGGGGCGTTCGGCGGCTGCCATCCCGTCCGCTGGTGCTGTTGGTGTACGGGGGGTTGTGGCCCGGTGGGGTAGGGCGGTGGGCAGTGGTAGTGGTGGGGGTGGTGTTGGTAGTGGTGGTGGTGGGGCCGCTGGTGGTGGTGGTGTGTGTAGTGGTGGGGTTGGTGTTGCGGGTATGGCCCATGGAGTCCTTGTGGGTTTTCCGGTCCCCCTTGTGGGGGTGGGGGGTTGGGCATCGTGGGCAGTCCCCGGGGCTGCACTATGTGGTGGGCATGGGGGAAGGGTTGGGGGCCGGGCTTGACGGTGACGATGGTTGAGGGGTCCCACGTCCCTGGGTCGGTTTGGCCGGCGGTGGTCGTGGTTTGTGGGGGATGGATGACGGGGCGCTTGGTGACGGGGATTTTGACGAGGGTTTGGATGGGGTCGTGCTGGGTGGCCGTCTCCGCGGTGGTGGTGGGTGCCGGCGGGAGGGGGGCGCGGGTCGTGGTGGGTGGGGGGTCCTGGCTTGGGCGAGGGCCCGGGCGGGGGTTGTATCGGGTGGTTTTGTGTCGTTGCGTATGCGGTGTTGTGTGTGGTCGCGTGGGCGCCGGCTTGGGTTTGGGGTTGGGTTTGGGGTTGGGGTCCGGTTTGGGTTTGGGGTCGGGTTTGGGGTTGGGGTCCGGTTCCAGGTTGAGGAGTACCTCTGTCCGGAGGTGTGAGGGCGTCGATGCCGGGTCGGGGGTCGTCCCGGTGGGTTGCCGGGGTGCCTGAGTCGCCTGTGTGGGGGTTGGGGGGTTGGTGCGTGCGGCCGCGGCTTTGGCTTTCGCCGTGGCCTTGAGGATGAGTTTGGCGGGGAGGGGGGGGTCGGAGGATGAGGTGGAGGAGGTGGACGAGGCTGAGGACGAGGATGAGGTGGTGGACGCGGGTTCGGCTGTGATGCGGGCGGGCTTGCGGGCGGCGGCTTCTGCTGCGGCCACGGCGGGGAGGATGGAGGGCATGTCCCCGGGTTGTAGGTTGGGGGCGGGCGGCTGGGGGGGCCCGGTCGTGACCTGGCGGTCCGGCGGGCCGATCTGGTCGGCTGCGGCGGGGGAGGGAGGCGCGGGGCTGCGGCCTTCTCTTTCTGGGCTCGGCTGGGCCCGGGTCCTGCAATGTGCGAGGTCGTGTGGGTTGGTGTCAGCGGGGGGGAACAGTTCGCGTGGGCTGCATTCAGGGGCCGGGGGGGGTGGGCCTGGGTCCTCTGGGGTGTGTGTGGGGGGCGTGGGCGGGCCACTGGGTGGGGTGGGCGTGCCGCGGGGCGTGGGGCTCCCCTTGGCGGGTGTGTGTGGGTTGTCGAGTGTGGGGGGCGGTGAAGTGTGGCCGGTGGGTGGGTGTGTGGCGGGCGTGTGCTGGTGTTCGGTCGGGTGGGGGAGGCCCGTGTCGCGGGGCCCGGGGGTGCGCGCGATAGTGGGCGTGTGTGGGTCTCCAGTTGAGCAGCGAGAGGGGGGGGGCATGGGCGGGGATTGTGCGGGGGGTTGTGCTGTGCCGGTGTATGTGTCCGCTTGCTGCGCGCTTGCGTGGGCAGTTGTAGGCCGGGCGGTTTGGAGGAGAAGCTTGCCGTCTTCTGCTGCCGCGGCAAGGATTTCGCAGACGAGCGTTCGTATCTGGTGGACCTCTTGGTCAGTGGTGGGAAGGGGGCATGCTAGCTTTGGGCTAAGACCCGCGCGGTTGAGGACCCTGTGGATGGCGTGGTACCCGCAGGTGAGGGACTGCTGCGGCCTGGGGGGGGGGTTTGGTCGTGTGTCCGGGCCTGCTTCGACTTGTGTGTGGGCGGTGGGGATGGCCCAAACCCAGGGCACGGTCCCCGTGGGTGGCCAGTGGCGCTGGATCCAGTGGGTTAGGCAGAGCATGGACAATCCCAGGTGGTAGCCCGCCTTCCCTGAGGTGATTTGGGCCAGGGCGCGGGCTGGGGGCGTGTCCCCTGGCTGGAGGAGACCCCTGAGGATCCTGTGCTGGGTGGTGGGGTCCCCCACTGCCCCATGGTGGGGCGGTCTCCGGGGCGAACATGGTGTCTGTCCCCTGGATGATCCATTGCGGGCCGTGGGACGTGGCCATAGCGGCTATCACGTAGTAGTGGCCGCGCTCGAGGACTGTAACCCAGACCTCCGGCGGGGGGTGGTCACTGTCTGTAGGTGGGGGGGGGAGGTCGTCGTCCGGGGTGCGGAGGCCGGCGGCGCGGAGGGCGGTGTCGCGGTTGGGCGCGGTGGCCTGTTCCCACTGCTCCGGGTGGTTCGGGTCCGCTGGGTGGTCCGTCTCCGCTTGGGCCCGCCGTAGGCGTACGGTCCCTCGACGCGTGACGTTGCTGCCGGTGTCGTGCGTCAGGGCCTGGCCCCACTCGATGGGGGGGATCCAGATGGGCTGGCCCCGGGTGTGTTTGCGGGCTCGCCAGAGCACGAGGTCTACTATGGTCTCGTGGAGGCCGCTGCCTGGGGTGGTCAGGTCCCGGAGGGCTTTGACGGTGAGCTTGGTCCAGTCCTCTTGTAGGCCGTACCAGCCCAGGGGGGTGGTCGGGGCCCTGTCTTGGAGGGTCGCTCGGAGGAGGTCGGGGTCGCGGATGGTGGCCGGTGTGAGGGGGGGGTGCCCCGGGTCCGGGGGGGGTGGGCTGGATGGGCTGCCGGGGTCTTGCGCGTCTACGTCGATGGATGGTTGGCCCTGGCTGGGTTCGGCCGGACTGGGCGGTGCCGGGTGGCTTCTTGGGTGCGAGACGGGTCTCGGGGCGCTGTGGTGGTGCCTTGGAGACCTGTGGATGGAGACGGGGGGCGCGTGCGGGGCGCGGAGCGGGTTAGTGGACGTCTGGGTCATGCACGGCATGGTAATGGATGAGACGCTGCATGTGTTCCCTGGCGGTGGGGTCGGTGAGTTGTTCCGCGTGTGTTAGCAGGAGGTGTTTGCGGTGTACCATTTGGGCCGCTGCTCTGCGGACCGCTTCTAGCTGGAGGTGTGCTGCTGCCTCCATGGGGCTTTCCGTGTGTTTGGTGAGGTGTCGGTGCAGGGCCTGTGTCACTGCCCCTCTCATGGTGGCTTCTTTAATCAGGGGGTCCCGGAGGAGGTGTTCGGTGGCCTGGTGTGCGTGGCTGTGGGCTGGCCATCCTTCGTGTTGTCGCAGGGTTTCCGCCGGGGACCAGCCCACTAGGGTGTCCCTGTCTGTATGGAGGGGGCATTTCTTGAAGTGTTCCCAGTCCTCCGGGGTGGTGTGGTCGCATGGGCAACGGGTGTGTTTGTCAGGGACGTGGATGTGCTTGCGGGCGAGCCATCTGGCGACCCTGGTGAGGAAAGGCAGTTGCTCCCTGAGGAGCTGGATGCGTCGTTTCTGGAGGTGGGCTGGGACGTTTGCTGGGCGGAGCGCTGAGTGGTAGAGGGGGACTTGCAGTCTGTCCTGGAGCTCCTGGATGTGCGCCCGGCTGTCTGCGTCGCCGAGCACGCGGGCGAGATGTTGGACGGGGTTGGGGTAGTGGTACGCTCTGTCGTGGGAGGAATAGGGGGCGTCCTCTGGTACCCAGTCCGGGGTCTGATGGGGCTCGGGTACAGGGGGCACGTGTTGGAGGTGTGTGTGGTTGCGGCCGAGGTCAGGGATCTGGAGGGCTGGTAGGTGTGTTGTGCGCTGGTGTACTGCCTGGTTGTCGACCTTACCATTTCCGTATTGGTGCCTGTGGGACTCTTGTTTCACGATGTGGAGTTGGACGTAGGGGGGAAGGCTGCGTAGGGCTTTCCAGAGTAGCAGTGCCTGGGTGCCGAGGCTCGTCGCGGTTGCTTTGTGAAGTGGTTGCCTTGCTATGCGGAGGAGCAGGTGCGTGTCGACAGTGGCGTCTACCACGAACCAGACCCGGACGATGTGCGGGGAGTGGGCGGGTAGGTGGGCCGCGACCTCGGTGATGGCGTCGGCCATGGCCCCTAGCTCCCCGTGGGAAGAGGCCCCATAGGTGGTGTGGCCCGTGTGGTGGTCCATGTGGTAGTGTCCCCCGGTGTGGGTTAGCTGCAGGGTGGCCCCCCCGGTGATGGGGGTGAGGGCGGATTCGCCTGAGGCGTCGGTGAAGAAGGGCCGGTCCGCCGGTGATGGTTGTGGGAGGCGGCATGGGTTCATGGGCAGGTAGGCGTATATGGCAAGGCCCGTGGCGAAGTGGGCTACTGGGGTTGTGGGCTGTAGGATGGGGGTGGCGTACACCCCTATTCCTTTGGAGATGATGTGCTTCGCTTGGGGGGACAGGGCTATGAGTCCCTGCTCCGGCTGTCCTTGTGTGAGGTAGGAGTAGATGTAGTGGAGGATGTAGGCTGTGTCGGGGTTTAGGTCGTGGCATGTGAGGGTTTGTGTTCGGTGCTCCGGTGTGTGGCAGGAGTGGTGGAGTGGATAGTAGGGGTGCTCGTACTTGCCAGTTCTGCCTGGCTCGTACATGCTGTAACGGATGGCGACCCCTGCTGGGTCGGGGCGGGGGCATGTGGGTGTAGTGGTGAAGAGCCATTTGGGCGCGTGGTCGGGGTTCCATGCTACCGTGGGGTTAGTGTCGGTGCGGTGGAACCATGGGGCTATCCATGCATAGGCCGGTGGTGGTAGGTGGGTCGTGGGGTGGGTGTGGTGGCGTGCTATGAGGTGTAGCACGGGCCATGGTGTGGTTGGTGCCTCGGGGTCACAGGCCCAACATGTGCGTGGCATGCTCTGGGAATCTTGGGGGACCTTTGGTAGGTCTCGGGCGGTCATGTGGTGTTTCGGTATGCGCCATTTTGCCCCGTGGTGGATGACGGTGGTCTGCGTGGGTTTGGCTTCATTCGGGGCCAGTAGCAGGGTTAGTGGTGGGACTGGGCCCGTTACTGGGGGGACGGGTTCGTGTTTCGATCCGGTGGGTGCGTAGGGCGGTGTCTCTGGGATGGGTCGCGGGTGTTGCTTTGTGAATTCTCGGTAGGCTGTGCGCATGTCTTTGCTGCCCGGTAGAGTGTGTCCCGCTGCTCGTGCCGTCTGTGTGAGGTACTGGTGGAAGAGGCGGTATTGTGGCCATTCGGGAAGCTGTAGAAAGGGGGCGTGGTGTGCCCCGCTGTGGTGCAGGACCCGCATTTGGGCGAGGGTGACGTATACTACGGTGATGGAGGCCCCGACAAGGTCTATGGTGTGGATGGTGCCCTTCGGGTGGTGGTGGAGGTCCCCGCAGAGGACCGCTAGTGGCCCTTTCTCTGGGCACGTGTGGTTGGTGAGTATGGCGTGGTGTGGGGATGGGAGCAGAAGCTGCGGGTGGTTCCACAGGCGGGTGTTCATGTTGGTGGGCATGCCCGTCTGGTGGAGTACCCAGCGCGGGCATGTGTTGCGGGCCCGTTGTGCGGCTTGGAGGCGGATGGCGGTGAGCTCGCGGACCTCCGGTGAGTGGTTGTGGGTCATGCGGTGAAGGAGGAGGGCGGTGTGTCTGGTATAGGCCGCTTTCACCTCGTCCCCTATGGCGTCTCCATAGTGGGGCCATGCCGCTCGGATGGCGCGGGTGGGTATGGAGGTGGGCCAGCCCCCGTGTGCTGCCCATGCCTTGGTCACGGCGCGTGTGGCCGGCTGGAGGGCGGTGGTGGGGTGTGTTAGGTGGAGTGCTTGGAAGCCTATGGAGGCGTTCAAGACCCCGGTGAGGTAATACGCCAGGCTCTGGTGGGACAGGGAGAGGGCCTTGGTGGTCGGGGACGCATATCTGGGGAGATCGGCGAGGTGTGACTGCAACTTGGTAGGGAGGGTGGCGTCCTCAGGGTTGGCGGCCTGGACTACCCCCAGGTGGGTGGTGGTCGTCACGACTTGCATGGGGGGCCCTTGTGGCCCCAGGGTGGGAGGTGTGGCAGACCCCTTGATCATGGCCACTGACTTTGTGGGGTGGACGATGAGGTTGTTGTGGAAGAGGTAGGAGACGGTCACGTCCAGTAAGTCGTTGGCCTGTTGGGTGACCGTTGGTCCGGGGTCCGGGGCATGGGGGTCGTGTGGGGTGTGCGCGACGGTGAGGTTGGTGTCGTCCGCGAAGCCGACCAGGGGGGAGAGGAGGGGGTAGGGTGCGTAGGCCGGGTAATCCTGCTCGATTGCGAGGGCCAGGGGGAGCGTCACTAGAAGGTACAGGAAGGGGCCCTCTGCTCCCCCTTGGGGGACCCCGCTGCCTGGCTCCCGGAAGGGGGTGAGGCCTGCTTCTGTGCGGACCGTGTATTTGCGGGTGCGGATGTAGTCGGAGGTGAAGTTGTAGAAGGGGAGGCCTAGGCGTTTCCACACCGCTTCTAGAAGGAGCCAGGGGGTGTTCGGGAAGGCTCCCTTGACGTCGAGGGAGGCGATGATGAGGTCCACCGGGTCCATGTCCGCGATGGTGTCCTGGAGGAAGATGGCCTCGTGTGGGGAGCGGCCTGGGATGGCCCCCCAGAGGCTCGCTGGTATGTGGGGGTCCAGGTGGGGGCGGATGCGGCGCAGGAGGATGGTCCAGACGATTTTGACCTCCGTGACCGCACAGACTATGGGGCGCCAGTTGTCCGGGTTCGCCCAGTCCCCTTTTTTGTAGAGGGGGCGGACAACGTTTGCCTAGTCTGGTGGCAGGGGGGTCCGCCCCGTGACGATGTCCCAGAGGCGGTGGGCGAGGACGCGGAGGAGGTGGGCGGGGAGGTGGTAGTATGCCTCTGCAGGGAGGCCGTCGTAGCCTGGGGTTTTGTGTTGCAGGAGACTGTGGATGGCCTTCCGGACTTCGTGGATGGTGAAGGGGCGTTTTTCCAGGTGCCTCCTCCGGGCGTGGTTGAAGACCCGAGGGAGGCGGTCGATTTTGGCCTGGGTGTCCGGGTCCAGTGTGTCTTGGGTGGGGGTGTGTTGCCGGAGGAAGCTGTCTTGGGTGGCTTGGAGCACTGTGGCTGGGTCGTTGGTGAGGAAGGCGTCCTTCTGCCGGACCGTGGTGATGGTGCGGTGGCCGGTATCGGTCATGGCTTCGTTGAGGTGGCGGATGGCCTTGTAGGGGAGTTCGTGTTGCGCATACCGTTCGTGTTCCTGGGCGATGCGCTGTTGCCTGTGGATGTGCCAACGCTGCAGGTCCGCCCTGATTTGGGCAATCTGTGTCCTGCAGTGGTGTATCTGGCGGCAGGTTTGGGGGGTGTCGGTGTGGAGGAGGGTCGCCAGTTGTTGCTTCGCATGCCAGAGGTCATGGAGCATGTCCCCCAGGGCCGTGGGTGGTTGGTCGTCGTCTGTGTGGGGGTGTTGCTGGAAGCCGCAGGCGACGGCGGCCGTGCGCATGGCTGTGAGTAGGTCGGTGGGGTCTGGTTGGATGCGCCGGGCGCGGTCTATGGCCCTGTGATATTGGGACCAGGCATGCTTGTCATGCAGCAGGGGCATCTTCAGGGGGGGTGGTAGGCCTTGGTCCGCATCTTCTGGGGGGCTGGGGGGAAGGTTGGGGATGGTGAGGCGGATGTGCAGGGGGCTATGGCCTGTGGGTCCCAGCGGGAGGGGTCCATATCGGGCCTCCGCTCGGATGATGGTGGTGGGGTCGCCATAGCATACGTCGATGCGGGATGGGGCGGCATCCGTTTGGTGGGGGAAGTGGGATGGTTGGCCTTCGAGGCTGGCTGTTAGGTCCACGAGCCCCAGCATTTCGATGGTGTCGCGGACTGCTTGGTCCTGGGGTGTGGCCTGTCCTCCTCGGTCCGCTGGGGTGGGGGCGGCGTTCATGTCGCCGATGATGACTGTGGGGGCGAGCATGGCCATTTGGCGGTACGCCTCGGCCTGGGCCCGGAGGAAGGGTTCCGTGGCTTCGCCGAAGGGGACGTGGGTGTTGATGACGTTGAGTTGCCATCCGTCCCCGACGACCTCATAGACACCTAGCCTCCCTGGGACGCTGAGGTGGTGGACGAGGTGGACGTGGATGCCGGTTTGGGCGTATAGGGGGGTCCCCTTGTGCCAGTAGCATTTGTACGCTTTCTGGTCCGGGGTATATATGGGGGTGGTTTCCGGGGGGTCGTCGCGCTGTAGGCCTTGTTCCTGGAAGGTGAGGAGGTGGGGGACCCACCCCGGCCCCTGTGCCATCGGGAGCTCTTGGAGGGCGGTTGTGGCGTCCTTGGAGTATGTGACGGCCGGGTGGTTGAGGTCGAGGAGGTTGACGGTGGCCTCGGTGGGGGCGGGCCGGGGCTGTGGAGGCTTGTGCCCTCGGCCCTTGCCCCGTCAGGGAGGGGGACTGGGGGTTGGGGACTTTTTGCCGGTTTGTAGGCGTTTGGGTAGGCGCGGCGGGGGGAGGCCTTGGCTCCACTCCGGGGGGAGCTCCCCAGTGTATTTGGTGCCTGTGTGGGCCTTGTTCTCTTCGGTGCGGAGCCGGATGGGGTGGGCGCTGGTGAGTTCCAGGGTGTCGCCGAGTGGTTTGTCCGGGGCGCTGTTGCCTTGGTCTAGCTCCTTTTGACCGTTCCAAATCGCCCGGATCTGTGGCCCCCCGTTGTCCCCCGGTCCCTTGAGGCGGTACGGGGTTGGGACAGCCATCGACAATGGACAGGAGACTATCCCATTCAGGGCCAAGCATGGTCTCCTGAGAGCCTTCGGGGACACAAATAGGCCTGTTGGGGAGCTCAGTCCTTCCCACTGTCATACGGTCCAGTAAACACCTCCAATAGGCATGTTCCCCTGTAGAACCCCATTCGGAGGTGCAGAGCACTGCTCTTGCTCCTTCAAATTTCCGTCAACCCCTTAGCACGTTGGGAGAATGGAGGGTTAGCATGGCAAAACTGCATCAATCTCCAGTAGAAGCAAAAGGCGGTATTCAGATATCGCGAACAGTAGAGCTGCATCATATGCTGCTCCTGACTGGCAAACAACTCCACCTGAACCTCATTCAGGTCTGCCTGCAGTGCGGCCGGTTCATTTTCCAGGACTGGTCGTACAAACTGATAGTTTGCAGTTCAATGAGACCGGTTCACGTAGCATCAACCGGATTCTTTTCGTCCTGGCAGCTTCAGAGGGACAAGAAATAGGCCATTGAACCGGTACAAAGGGGCCCATGGCCCGTATGGCGCATGTGTAACCTTCCTCAGTACTCACGGCTTTTTCTCATCCTGCCTGTGCAGGTATGTTTTCTCCAGTCTATTGGGAGCCGGCATGGGACCTATCCCGTACCTAACCTTCCCAATGGACTAAGTCGATGGGGAATTTTTATAATTTCATTTTGATGTTCAAATCAAGCGAGAAATGTATCACAATTGAGTATTTCGACCGAGTTTTCTGCCGCCGTGAAAATGCTGGCCGTCGTCGCTTGCGCGCGGTTCAGCACCAAACTTCCGTTGCGAGGTTCGTTTGGATTTTTTCTCCTGTATCTCTGAGGGTAGAAAGGAAATTAACGGCTGGATCTGGAGGGTATTTCACGTACTTGCATCTGGTGTAGTCAACGGAATTTTTGGCCGCCGCGTCTGGGAGAAAATGGGCGTGTAAGCTTTTCCGTCAAGTGACCGAACTCATGGTTACCAAGTACCACGAGTTCGTCGAAAACTCTACATCTCCCTCCTTTGCCTTCCATTCATACCCCGTTCACATGAACATATCGTTTCATTTTGATAGGCGGCTTACAAGGGTGTTTTCAGACACTTAAGGGTGCCGAAAACCGAAGGTTCTATGCTGCGCAAACGCTAACTTTGTGTACCTGTGAGCATGAAAGTAAATCCCTTCACACCATGCTAAACAGACCAAACGTCCGCGGGCATTTTCATTTCGGAGCTACCTCAACGATGGCTCCATGCAGTTCAACGCGTACCAACACATGGTCGCTTGAAGAGACAACTTTTCCTCTAAAATTTGGCCAGAATGGCCGCAGCGTTGAGGCTTGTTTCCGAGGCCAAGGGCGCGTTGGGTCTGGAACTAAGGCAATAGGGAAGGTAGAGACCGGGAAGGACATCGTGTATGGCTTGTTTGACGTTTCCAAAATTGTGTATTATTCTATTTGATACTGCCTTGTGAGCACGCGCGCCGTATCTCCGTTTTGCACACTTGTTGTGGTTTGACATGGGAACTGTCCTGTTTCTTGAAAATTGCAAAGTACGACAAACCTCTTTCTGCGCAGGATCCTTGGCAGGAGCACCAAATCATACCCATTTCACAAATTCGAAGACAAAAACCCTGTTCAAAGACATGGAAGTATTACAGTAGGAATAATTGTATTTTCCTGCCAAAAGGTTAGCTTTAGTTGATATAAAGAGGCCTAAAGGCATAACACATTTTTATCCCAGTATTGGCCTATCCAAACAGGAGTGACAAGACATTTTGACCTATAAAACCAAGCATTGATCTATGGATGTTGTGTCCACGCCTGGACCCCCAACTGATTGATCTTATACACCATTTCCTGGACTGACTGAGGCGCTGACATTGATCCAGAGCCTATACATCCTTCTATGTTTTCTCATGAATGCTTAGCTATCCTAGTGGTCTGCACTCTAGGGGGCTGTGGCACCTCTTTTTGAGAGGTCCTCGGTTCAATTCCCAGTCAGCCCAGCCAAGTAGGATTTTCTCTTGTGACATGGCAGTGACCTCAGTGCCACAGGCCATGCCATCTCATCACCTATGGGACCCAAAACAAAGAGTGCACATCTCTAGATGCACTATAAAAAAGAAGATGCCCATGTGGGCAGTTTTTCCATGCTTGTAGGATATTTTCTAACTATCATTTCCCAAATCTGTAGTTATTGTGAGTTTCCTTGGTTGTATCACTATCTCTTTTGACTGCAGCCCTTCATGTTGCGGGTTTTATCCTGTGGTCTTTTGCCTTGCAACTGTGGGAATTTATTTGGGTTGTTTTTCTCAAACCATATTTGTTTGGAAAACCTGAACTACATCAAGAAGCAGCAGGAGCAAGCAGGAGCATCAACAAAGCAATATCATCAAAGCAATTAACAGTGAAAGCCGGTTTTAACGTTCTGGTAGCAGAGGATTTCAATCTTTGCGTACCTGCAACCCCGTGCAGTACGTCGAGACTGACTGCACTGAAGGGCGAAGGAATACAATATGGACACCAAGGACAGTGCAGAGACGATCGAGCTCTCAGTGGCACCTGCCAAGCCAGCACCAGCGCCCAAACCTGCTGGTGAACCTCAACCTGAGCAGTCTGTACCTTCAGTGCCCTTAAGTGGGCTGAGGGATGGTTCTCTTGAAGGCTTGAGAGCTGCCTTCAGTGGTCTATCCGTGCGAAGACGTGAAGGCAAAGAGAAGGACAAGGAGAAGCAAGCACTGGACATGGGAGCCGAAGAGGTACACCCTGGAGATGGATATGGACCATCCCACGAGGCGCCCTTCGAGGACACACCTGAGGAGAGCGCTCCGAGCGCCTCTCATTTCCCTGCAGTACCGTCTCCAACAACCACTACACTCCCAGCCACACATCCAGCTACATCCTCACCCACAACCACTCCACCTATGGCTGAGGGTCTAGGCTTTACTGGAATGCCTTACCCCACCTATGGTGTGACTCCAGCCGCGACTGTGACACCTATGGCAACTGCAGTCACCGAACCAGTGGCATCAACCTCCACCTACACCGGTGCGCCTGAGCCTATGCCTCGCCGATATGAGGATGGCTATCATAGACCTGCGGCGGGCGTGTACATGACTGGAATACCTGGCTATGCGGCACCCGAACCTGGCTACACTATGCCTGCACCTGGTTTCCCTTCCCTGAGTGGCCTACGTGGCCCTGAGTCTCTTGGAGGAAGGAGTAGAGGATCTTGAAGATCCTCAAACAGTTCCCTGACGCAGTCGGAGACAAAAGCAGCTCTCCGAGGAGCCACCCCTGAACTTGTTGGTTATCTCGCTCAGGAAATTCAGGCTAAACTGGAGCCCCTGATTCCTTCCCAAGCGTCACCTACCATCGTGGGAGTTTCACCTCACCGAGTACAAGCAAATCACCTTGTCGCGGGGCTGACAAACACCCTGGGAAGCCTGAGGAGCCAACCAATGCCGACCCCCGCTGTGATGCCGAGAAGCCCATTTATACCAAGAACGGCCCAGCCCCCCTACAGCCACGTGGATAATTCCACGAGGGCCGAGCTGGACTGGTTGGGGCTGACGGCCCTAAGGGCAATGGTCGACGTGGAGCCCTACGGCCCTAGTGACCTAGGCGGAGACCCCTCTGACGATGAGCCGCCGTCCATGACTTCTGCTTCGCCCTCGGAGGACGACGACCATGAGGACCCTGAGAACCCGAGCGGGCAGAAGAAGAAGAAGAAGAGGAAGACCAAGTGCCCTGAGGGATGCAGGTCCCAGGAGGCTAAGGCAATCGCCACCTCCAAAGTTGTGGTGAACTTGCCTGAGTTCACAGACAAGGATCTCAGCGATTTCGGTGAGAACTTTGGCCGGTTCCTCAGGATGACCAGCCAAACCCCTGCTGGTGGGCGAGTCAAGTGCGATCTGCTCCTGCAGTGCTGCGAGACTAAGTATCTGGAGAAGCAGGTGAAGCAGATCGTGACGAAGTCCACCACCTTTGCCGACATGTTGGTTGCCTTGGAGAGGCAGTACCCGACCTACAAAACCAACCTCTCCATCAGGGCCGAGATCTAGAACCTGGCCGTGCTGCCCAACAACCCCAAACCAGCCAGGATCTCCAAGCTACTGGCCGACTTAGACCACTGGGTGGGGTGACTGACCCCCGGTTCCTACGGCAGCGACGGGCTGCTCTTCTGGTTGGTGGCCAAGCTCCCTCGGGAGCTGTGGAACGATTGCCGGTCAACGGCAGAGCACAAGGCGAGAGGTCTCAACTAAAATGATTTGTCTGTGCTACGTTTGGAGCTGGCGCTGGAGAAAGAAATCGACCAGCACCTGAACGCCTACCGTCCTGGAGGAGGAGGCTCTGGAAGCCAAGGCCGTTGGTATCAAGGACACCAACCCGGACAGGGGACTACCCCCAAAAATGCTCGTATCATGAGCAACGATCAAGATCACTTCTGGTGGGAGGCCAGAACTAAGCAGGGCTCCCTGCTTCACGCCCCGGACTGCGATCTGCATGATTGCTTCGTGGTCCAGGGTAAGAAGCAGGTGACCAACACCGGCGGCAAGGCAAAGCTGCGGGACCACTACAGGTGTACTATCACCTGTGCGTTCTGCGAAAAGAGGAAGCACTACGAGGATGAGTGCTACCATAAGCAACGCCTATCGGAGAAACTTAAAACCGAGAACGCCAGTGGCAACGGCGGTTGAAAGGGCACCTCCAGCAAGGACAACCGCCAAGACAAGTCCAAGGGGAATGGCAAAGGCCAAAGTGGCAAAGGCAAAGCTCGACGAGGAGGCGGTGACCGCAAGCCTGACAAGGACAGGAACGCGAATCCGTCCGGAGGGAACCGGAATCCTACGCCAGGGGGGAACCCTGGGCCCTCTGGTGAGCAACCCAACACTGGACCTACGACCCATTCCCAGACGCAAGGCAAACAAGAACAAGGGACCAAGCGTGCTAACGAAGATGGGGACCAGTCCAATGACCGGAAGTGCTGCCGCTTCATTCGCATGGCGCGTAAACTCCAAAAGAAGGGGTTTGAAGTGACCTGCCCCGCGGAGTTCTTACAGGGACGCTCCGGGGGGCCTACAGACCTGTTGTTTTTGGTACGTATCCGTCTTGGGGTACGTGAATACCTGGGGGTACTGGATACTGGGGCCACCATATCCATTGTGGCCAAGTTGGGCCCCCGAACGCACACATCCGCGCCCACAGCACGTGGGTGGCGAACGCCAACGGCCCGTCCAGTGGGCCAGTGAGCAACGCCGGCCCGCAAGGGCGCACGCTGTGGGGCCAGTGCTGGGTCTTCACGCCCGCACCGACCGCACCTGGGACACACGGGTCGCGGAACCCCGGCCGCCCGCCCCAGAGGACGGGCGGCCGGGGGAGGGACAGCGCCTGACACCAGACGCCCCTCACAACAGTGGCAGGCCACCCCCCCCCGGGACGGCCCCCCACCATCCCCGCGGCACGTCTCGTAGTTCAGCGGTCATGCACGTGACGCCTGAACTAAAGGTGCTCGGTTCGAATCCCAGTGGCGGCCGAAACGCAGTTACCTAGGCGCTAGGGTGTCGGTGACCCCGCGAGCCGGAAGGGATGCTCCGTCGGTTCGAATCCCGGTGGGGGCGGAACGCAGTGTCCTAGGCGCTAGGGTGTCGGTGACCCCGCGAGCCGGAAGGGATGCTGCGAGGGACAGGTAGGGATCACTGATACGCTGGAGTTCGGAGATCGCCCGAGCAACTTACCTTACCTTACCCACCATCCCCGCGGCATGCAGCCCCCAAAGGGCATGCAGGCCAAGGGGACAGTGTTGGGCCCCCACACCGACACACCCGCGCCCACAGCATGTGGGTGGCGGACCCCAACAGCCCGCCAGTGGGCGGGCAATTCGAGGAGGGGGAGCGCCTGACCACAGACGCCCCTCACAATTGTGGAAGGCAGCCCCCCGGGAACGCCCTTCCCCCACCCCCACAGCGAGCAAAGCCGGCCCGCAAGAGCGCACGCTGTGGGACCGTTGCTGGGTCCCACGCCCGCACCGACCGCACCCGGGACACACGGGTCGCGGAACCCCGGCTGCCCGCCCCAGAGGACGGGTGGCCGGGGGAGGGACAGCGCCTGACACCAGACGCCCCTCACACCGGTGGCGGGCCGGCCCCCCCGGGGACAGCCCCCCACGACCCCCGCGGCACGCAGCCCCCACAGGGCATACAGGCCAAGGGGACAGTGATGGGCCCCCACACGCACACGCCTGCGCCCGCAGCACGCGGGTGACGGACCCCAACAACCCGCCCAGTGGGCGGGCAGCCGGGGGAGAGGAGCGCCTGACCTCAGACGCCCATCATGATGGTGGAAGGCACCCCCCCCGGGGACGCCCTCCCGCCACCCCCACAGCGAGCAACGCCGGCCCGCAGGGAGCACGCTGTGGGGCCGGTGCTCGGTCCCCACGCCCGCACCAACCGCACCCGGGACACACGGGTCGCAGAACCCCGGCTACCCGCCCCAGAGGACGGACGGCCGGGAGAGGGACAGCGCGTGACACCAGACGCCCCTCACAACGGTGGCAGGCCACCCCCCCCCCGGGGACGTCCCCCCACCACCCCCACGGCACGCAGCCCCCACAGGGCATGCAGGCCAAAGGGACAGTGTTGGCCCGCCACATCCACACGCCCGCGCCCGCAGCACGTGGGTGGCGGACCCGAACAGCCCGCCGAGTGGGTGGGCAGTTTGGGGGAGGGGGAGCGCCTGACCTCAGACGCCCCTCACAACGGCGGAAGGCACCCCCCCCGGGGACGCCCTCCCGCCACCCCCACAGCGAGCAACGCCGGCCCACAAGGGCGCACGCTGTGGGGCTGGTGCTGGGTCCCCACGCCCGCACCGACAGCACCCGGGACACACGGGTCTCGGAACCCCCGCTGCCCGCCCCAGAGGACGGGCGGCCGGGGGAGGGACAGCGCCTGACACCAGACGCCCCTGACAACGGTGGCAGGCCACCCCCCCCGGTGACGGCCCCCCACCACCCCCACGGCACGCAGCCCCCACAGGGCATGCAGGCCAAGGGGACCGTGATGGGCCCCCACATCCACACGCCGGCGCCCGCAGCACGTGGGTGGCGGACCCGAACAGCCCGCTCAGTGGGCGGGCAGTCGGGGGAGGGGGAGCGCCTGACCTCAGACGCCCCTCACAACGGTGGAAGGCACCCCCCCCGGGGAGGCCCTCCCACCACCCCCACTGCGAGCAACGCCGGCCGGCAAGGGCGCACGCTGTGGGGCCGGTGCTGGGTCCCCACGCCCGCACCGACCGCAGCCGGGACACACGGGTCGCGGAACTCGGGCCGCCCGCCCGAGAAGACCGGCAGCCGGGGGAGGGACAGCGCCTGACACCAGGCGCCCCTCACAACGATGGCAGGCCACCCCCCCCGGGGACGGCCCCCCAACAAACACTGCGGCACGCAGCCCCCACAGGGCATGCAGGCCAAAAGGGACAGTGTTGGGCCCCCACACCCACACACCCGCGCCCACAGCACGTGGGTGGCGGACCCCAACAGCCCGCCCAGTGGGCGGGCAGTCGGGGGAGGGGGAGTGCCTGACCTCAGACGCTCCTCACAACTGTGGAAGGCACCCCCCCCTGGGACGCCCTTCCGCCACCCCCACAGAGAGCAACGCCGGCCCGCATAGGCGCACGCTGTGGGTCTGGTGCTGGGTCCCCACGCCCGCACCGACCGCACCCGGGACACACGGGTCGCGGAACCCCGGCTGCCCGCCCCAGAGGACAGGGGGCCGGGGGAGGGACAGCGCCTGACACCAGACGCCCCTCACAACGGTGGCAGGCCACCCCCCCCGGGGACGGCCCCCGACCACCCCCGCGGCACGCAGCCCCCACAGGGCATGCAGGCCAAGGGGACAGTGTTGGGCCCCAACACCCGCAAACCCGCGCCCACAGCATAAGGGTGGCGGACCCCGACGGCCCGCCCAGAGGGCGGGTGACCGGGGGAGGGACAGCGCCTGACACCAGACGCCCCTTGCAACGGTGGCGGGCCATCCCCTCAGGGACGGCCCCCACCACCCCCGTGGAGCGCGGCCCCCACACGGGCATGCAAGCCGAGGGGACAGTGTCGTGCCCCCACACCCGCACACCCGCGCTAACAGCAAGAGTGGATGACTGACCCCGACAGCCCGCCCAGAGGGCGGACAGTCGGGGGAGGGGGAGCGCTTGACCGCAGACGCCCCTCACAACGGACACGCGGGCCGCGAAGCCCCGGCTGCCCGCCCCTGAGGAACACAGGGAATACGGGCCACGGGGACAGCGCTGTATCCCGTACCCGCACACCGTTGCCCACAGCACGTGGGCAGCGGGCGAAACAGCCACCAGGAGGAGGGCAGCCGGAGGAAGGAGAGCGCCCGGCCTCGGACGCCCCTCGCAACGGGGCCGCCACGGACCGCCGGGGGGGAGAACCTAGTGCCCACACGCACACACGAATGCCGGCCCGCGGAACCGGCGTACGAGCTCCTCGACCCACGCCCTGCCGCGCCCACAGCACGTGCACCAGCCACGGGAAACCCACACCCCACTCCCTGCTCTTAGGCACAGCGACACAACAATGGCGGAACCCGCGGCCCCACGCAAAACACGCCCCCAATCCCCAACGCTGAACGCAGCACAAGAGGACGCTGGCACGGACTCCGACCCGGAGGAAATACCTGAGCCCTCCACGGGCAGCACGCCCGCGGGACCTGCGCCACCGGCGGGCAGCGTGCCCACCCTCTGCCCCGCGTGGAAACAGGGGCCACTGCACCGGCGAAGGCCGGTGCCCCAAACAGCACCCCGAGCCTGGCCCCGATGACGGAGCGCTGCCCGAGGTGGGACGCGCGGCCGCACGCGCTGCCCTACGCTACGGGGTGGAGCAGGGCTGGATCCTGGATGAGACCGCATGCGGCAGCGTGAACATCCAAGAGGCCGTCGACCGAGTCGCCCACGCGGGACAAGCGGCAGTGGCCTTGCACATCTGGGGTCGCCACGGCGGACCCACAGAGGGGATCATTGTGGAGCCCTCGGGAATTGTGCTGGTCCTGGCGGCAGACATGGTCCGAGAGATGCTCCACACATCCCGCGTGCGGCGGGCGCGCCCACAGTGGACCATCCGGGTGTACACCCCCCCACGGGCGTGACCCTTCTCCACGTGGGCGGTGCTCACCGTCATGTGGCACCTGGCGCCGGAGGACGCCCCCACAGGAACCGCGGAAGAAATAGCCCGGGACCTCCACACCTGGCCGGCCGACCAAGATTACCCCTGGCGCAGGCTCCGGGGCGGCCTCCCAGTGGCACCCGCGGCAGAGGGGTTCAGCCTCGCGGCAACCCTCCAAAGGCACCCCGACAAGAGGGCACGCCACTTCCTGCAGACGGGCACGGTCCCGGCCGCCCCGCCAGACTCCGAGTGGCGATGGGACGCAGGGGAGGCGCAACCGCTGCCGGGCCCCTGGGTCCTCCCGTTGTGGTATTTGCCCATGGGCACCCTGGCCCATGCCACTCAAGCCGTCAAGGGGGCTTTCCCGCAGCCGCTCCTCCCCGGCGTGGCCCTGCTCCGCAGCCTGCAGGCGGGGGCGGCCTGGGTACGGTGGAGGTAAGAGGGCGGGCGCCCGAGCCCCTATTTCCCCCTGGTCCATGGCCAGGCGCTACTCCACGCCGAGGGCATGGGGACCGTGGAATGGGGGGTGATCGTGCCCGGCACGGCGTGCAGGTGGATTACAGCGGCGGCCCCACAGCCCATGCGATCGCCGCAGGCGTGCCACCGCCTCCTACGGGCGTTCCCCTCCTTGGCCCCCCAACACGGCCATGCTGAGCCACACCAGGGAGTGGCTAACAAACCCGAGTGCACGGTACCCGCCGGGGCTGGTGCTGGAACAGCTCACGGCCCCCACACCTGGGGTCCGCCACGCCCTGCACAGGGCGTCGGCTCTCACGGAGCAGCTCAACGACGAGTCGCTAGACCTGGCGCTGGAGCCGCTGCGGGTGCTGAACCGCAGACCCACATTCCACCCGCGGGCACGTTCGACCGCCTGGGCCGCCTGGGTTTGCAGCGCCGCGTCGAGGCCGCGCACCGAGGAGGCGTGGTGGAACAGTGGCTAACGCTCGGCAACCCGTCCGCCGCGCAAGGCCATTGGTACCTACACCAACTCCTCCTACTACCCGGGGTGCCCCTGGAGCACCGCCGGCGAAACCCGTACCACACGCACCCGAAGGCCAAGGCGCGCAGAGCTTCCCGCAGCCGGTCCCGCCCGTCCTCTTGCCGGGGCAGGCCCAGAGGCGCTGCAGCAGGGCCCCCCGCTCGACACAGCCACCACAGTACAGCAAAGGGGAAGCAACGGCGCGGATGGTGCCGAACCGGACTTCACGAACTGCGGAGCAGTGGCCTGGACAGCGGCCTGCAGGCACCTCGCCAGAGATACCACAGGGCTCAGGCAGTACAGGCCAGCAGACCGCACGGCGCTGGCGTCCGCGGTCGCGGCCGTCACCATGGGTCCCTTGGCGGCGTGGCCGGCGCAACTGCTGCCCCACGTCTCCTGCCGCGACACGCAGCACCGCCAGCTGGCCGCAACGCACGCGCCGACGGCACCCCTCACGGCAGAGCAGCTATACGTAGTCGCGGCGGCGCTGCTGGCAGACGGCGGGGAGAGCTTCGTCCACCACCACGGCCCGGCGCAGATTGCGGAAAGCATACAAGGGCCGCAGCGCGATGCAACCCACCCGTGGCACGCCGCACTCTGCGGGCGAACCCGCGTCTGGGATGCTGGTGGAGGCACACCCCCTCCCGGGCCTCAGCAGGGGGAGGCACTGGTGCTGCAGACGGCAGGCTACCAGGCCATCCTGCACGGCCACGCGGGAGGGTACCGGTTGCACGTCCTGGCCGGGGGCCGGTGGACTGTCTGGCACAGCACCGCCAGGCAAGGGGCATTCCGGCCCCTGCCCCATGTCGACTGGCAGCAGGCGCCCACCCAGGCCTACTATATGTTGGCGAACCCCTGGCCGCTAGCAGTCCTGCTACACACCGTCAGCGCCCCCAACAAGAGGCAGAAACCGAGATGGGTCAACCCCCCTGCACTGGTGTGGAGCCCCGACCAGGAGGAGCATCCACGGGCTGCGTGGCAGGGGGACGCCATCAGGGCCACGGACGTCCCGGACCTCCACGCGGGGCCAATCACGCACGCCTGCCCGGCGGCTACCCTGGCGGTGGCCCAACGGGGACAGCAGAACCCACAGTGGGTGGTCTGCATGTTCAGCCCCGCTGACGCGCACATCGTCGTCTGCGACCCTGAGCGCCTGCCGGGGCCCGAAGCCGTGGTCCGCGTGGCGGACTGTACCCGCATGATCGTCAAGTCGCTACAGGAGGGCGAACACCACGCCCTCCTGCTCCAGGTCTGGCTGAAGGACACGCCCGGGCGGCGAGGCTTGGGGTGTGGCCGGCAGGTGCGCACCCTGCCGACCTAGAGCTCCAGCTGGCGGTCCCGACTACAGTGTACCACTGGCTACAAGCCTTCCACGACTTGCGATGGAGGGGCAAACCCGACCGCCCAATCAGCTCCACGCACTGGCAAGCGTGGCCGCAGGCAGACGCGCAGCGCGATGCCGTCCGGAGTCTCGGGCCCGCGCCCGCGACAGGATGCCTCGATGCGGCGGCCGCGGGCCGCGCGTTGGCGCCACACACGGTTCCACTGGCGAACCTGCCCTTAGAACCAGCGACGTCCGGCGCCATCCGGAAGTCTGTGTCATTCCCCCTGGCGAGAGGGGCCACGGAACCAACGAAATGCCCCCTGTGTGCAGACAAGTACTACACAAGCGGGGTAATGCTGGAACACCTGGCGTGGCACGCAGTGCACGCTGCAGCCCCGCTGGACGACAAGGAGGCGGCCTCCAACATCCTGCAAGGGAGGGCACGGAGGTCCCCATGGCACGCCCTGTACGCCCGTCGCCCCCCGCCCCAGGCGGCGGACCACGCAGACGGTGATGAGAAGGCACCCAAAGCGGCCCCGGGGAGCAGCGGTGCGGCCCAACAAGGGTCCATCCCCGCGGGGCTGGCCCCCCTGGCCCCCCTGTGGGCCCCGCTGGGAACAGGCTCTCCGCACCCCATGGCCCCGGCGCACCCAGGAGAGCCCTGGCTGCTCCAGCGGACCCGGCGGCGATGCCGATGCGGGACGGCTGACTCCAGGAGGACATGGCGGATGACGCCCTATGGCTCCTTTCATGGAACCTGCGCAACGGCCTCGTCCCGCCAGACCTGTCCCTCCGGCACACGCTCCGGCGGCGCCCGGGGCCGGCGGCCTGTACCGACAAGGAGCACCTCATCACCGGCATGCTACCCCAGGAGGTGGGATTTGCCATCATCCTCCAGGAAACAGGGATTGCCACCCGGGCGCGGGAGATGCTGTGGCCCCGGCGCTCCGGGACAAGGGGTACACCCCCTTCTTTAGCAGCCGGCTGGCGGAGACGGGAGCCACTTCCACCTCGAGAGGGGGGGGGCTCCTCACTGCGGTCAGCAGCAAGTACGTGGCGGAGCAAGAGGTGCTCAGTTCCACGGAAATTGTCCCCGGGAAGGCCGCGGCCCTGGAGATCCGCACGGACGGGGGAGGCCTGACCCTCATCAACGTCCACGGGCCGCAAGCAGGCTGCTCCCCGTCGGCGGGACGGGCGGCGTTCTGGGCCGACATACAAATGTATGCCAGGGCACGCAGCCTCAGTGGGAGACACCCGGTGGTCATCGCGGCTGACACCAACGTCTACATGGATGCAACCTCCAACCCGGCCACAGAGCACTTCGGCGCGGGCTGGGAGGCCTGCGGTTTCCGGAGGGCCACGGCAGGCGGAGAGGAGGACATGACCCCCACGCTCCACCCGTCTCGGCACAGGGTGGACACCTTCCTGGTCAACGAACCCCTCCTGCCGTGGTCCCTGCGGGAAAGCGTCTGGGCACGCCGCATGGCACACCCCCAGGTGATCGGCTCGGACCACCTCCCGGTCCGCCTGGCCCTGCCAGGCCTCCTGAACGCAGCAGGGCGCGCGGCAATGCCCACCCCCTACAGCCACACGGAGGGCCGCCTCCTCCCGTACGATGCCGAGGCCGCGCCTGTCGGACACTGCCTGTGGGCGGCGGTCACCGCCGCGCAGGATGAACCCTCCCTGGCGCCCTGGCTGGGTCCCGCAGAGCAGCACGCCTACGTGTCCATGCCCGCGGCCGCGGTTGACAAGGTGTTAAAACACCTCCACACGGCGCATGACGCCCTAGCGCCTGTGGTCAGACGCCGGCAGCCGCCCCCGGCGGGAACGGACCTGGCGAAGGGGGACCCCCCGGAGAGCGGAAAGCGGCTCCAGGCGGGGGTCCTCCGCTATGACACCCTGGCAGCGTGCGCGCCGGCGGCGTACCAGGCCGACGCGGCACGGCATGGCATCCGGTCCGAGGTGGCGCTCCGGCTCGCGGAGGAGCTGCGAAGTGCGTCGCCCGGGTTCCGCCTGACCACACAGGGCCAACTACAGGAGGAGCTGGAGAAGCAAGCAGCCGCCCACAAACAGGACATCCGCCAACTCCGTGCACTCCTGGCCGCAGACCGCAAGCGCGCCCCCAAGGACTTCTGGCACCGCCACGCCCCCGACATCGCCCAGCAGTGGAAAGCCGTGCGGGGAGCCATAGAGGTCGAGGCCCCGGGCCCGTCAGGCCTCTGGAACGTGGGGGTCCCCAACACCCAAACGCTCCTCACAGAGGCCGACGATGTGATGTTCGCAGTTTGCGCCTTCTGGCGGGAACTGTATGACAAACGCCCGGTGGACCTCCCAGGCTTCCAGGCGGTCCTCGGCCGCCATGTCCCCCGGGTCCCTGACGGGGCCTGGACACAGGTCCAGCAGTACTCCATGCAGGACCTGCAGTCGGCCCTGGACAAGGCCGATGGCAAGGCCCCAGGTCCCAACCACGTGGAGGCCCGTTTCATCAAGGCCCTCCCGGCACCTGTCCAGTGGCTCCTGGTCCACTCCTACCCGGCCATTCTCAGCGGCGCCCCGCCACCGATGCACTGGAGGGACGCGCACATCTGTCTCAGCCAGAAGGTACTGGGCTCTGCCAGACTGGACGACTACAGGCCCATAGCCCTGGGCCAGCTGGAAATGAAGCTGCTCACGGCCCACCTCACCCAGCGCATCACGGAAGTGCTCACACGGCACGGAGTGGTCAGCGACTGGCAGCAAGGGGTCCTCCCTGGCTCCAACACAGGCCCCCGACTGTTCTTGGCGCAGCAGCAGCTGCAACGGGGAAGGCCCAACTACGTTTTCTCCTTCGACGCCCGCAAGGCCTTCGACACCGCCCTGCACCGCGCCCTCCACCTCATCCTGCGCAACCTCTCCGTCCCGCCGGAGGTCATCGACCTCCTGCTCCTCCTCCACACGTGCGCCAGGCTGAGCGGCGTCAGGCAGGGCAACCCCGAGAGCCCCCTGCTGTACGCGCTCCTCCTGGAGCCCCTGCTCAGGGCGCAGGGGCACCGCCTGCGCCCGCCGGGAGGGGCCGAGCAGGGCCTCATCCAGGCCTACATCGACGACCTGCTGGTAGTGGCCCACACGCTGCAGCATTTCGTCGAGAACGTGGAGGCGGTGGCCGCGTACCTGGGGATGATGGGCATGGAGCTCAACCCCCCCAAGTGCGCCATGGCCACCACGGAGGGGGTGCCGGGCCTGCAGCTGCGCCTCTGTCCCCACCTGGAAAACCCATGGCACTGGGTACCAGCGGCGGACTCCGTCCCCTACCTGGGACTCCAGCTGCAGCCGGACGGGGAGTTGTCCCTGCAGCGCAAACACCGCCTGCGCCTGGCGGCGGTGCACCACTGGTGCCTCAACACCCTCGCGCAACCAAGAGTGGTGCAGGACGTCATCCTGGCGATCCTCGGTGGGGTGACACAGTACGTCGCCCCTTTCATCGCCGACGACTCCGACACCACGCGCCACCTGGACCACGTCAAGGTCCAGGTCGCGAAGGACAGGGCGTGGTACGCCTTCGACGCCTCGCGGGACAGCCTGCAGGATGACCGGACCCTGGGGCTCACACGGGTACCAACGCGGTGCCAGCAGGCAGCTGTGGCCCTCGTGGGTACACTCGTCCACCACCGCTCAACCTCCGTGCGCGGCGACGTCACCAAGATGTTCTGGGAAATAGCCGTCGCGCATGGAATATGCCCCGAGGTGCACTACCCCGTCCCCGAATTCGCAACTCTAGCGGGAGGTGACTGGGTCCACTGCATACCCCGGGCCCTGGCCGCCCTGGGAGTGGGGCTCTACAACCCCATCGCGTGCCCCGGGGCGGCCCACGTCCAACTACAGTCCCCACCGGGCAACATCGTCACGCTGCGCACCGTCAAGCTGCGGCACCGCGACACGTGCCCCCTGACGGTGCCGCACACAATGCCGTGGCATGGGCTCCACGGACGACGCCACCCCCTCCTCGACAACGACGACCCGTGGCCGACGGCGGTGCGGGAATGCCTCAACCCATGCGCCAATGAACACCTCCACTGTTGCCGCCGCGAGCAGGATCCCACCAATCATCCCGGATGGCGCGACGCCTTGGTCCACCTCTTCCACACCACCGGCACACGGGACGCCCGCCTGAGACTCTTCCACCCCACGAGGGCTAAGCAGGATGCCCACACCGGCCCACGGGTGACCCCTGGACGGCCTGCACCTCCACGTCGGGGGCTACCGCCGCCTGGGCAGCCTATCCCCCCCCACACAGGGGGCGGCGTACCACCCGCCGGCGGCCCTCATGGACATCATCCACGACGTACTCGCGGAAAGCGAGCACCGAGAGCCTAACGCGAATGTGGCTTGGCCCGAGCCCCTGCGCCCCCGGCCCGACGCGCCAATGCCGGTGTGGTTGGTGACCACGGACGACCATAGCACCCAAGCGGCGGGGCAAGCGCAGCTCCAGGCCGAGTGGGTAATAGTGCAGGTTGGGGCAGGCCAGCCCAGGCCCCGTGGACTCCCTCGTGGCACCACCCTGCTGGTAGCTACGGAGGTGCCGCACGACCAACACATGGCAGTGCACGCGCTGGAGGACCAGCCGGAGGACAAGGGACACCTTGTGGTGCACCAGCGCGGAGGCCCGGCGTGGCTCAAGGAACATGTGACGGCACTCCGGTCTTGGGCAAGCACGATCACCGGAGCGGAAATCCGGCTGCACGACCACCCGGCGATCAGCCCCAGCGACACCAAGTCGCTGAGCGTGGACCAACTGACCCCGTACCACCCCGACGTCCGGTGGCACTCCGCCGACCTCAACGCGGGTCGGCTCAGCCCCACCGGGTACTACTTGATCCCGCAGGCCTGGGTCCACACCTCTTCCGACGCGTCAGGGGGCGGACCCTGCAAACACGCGACCAGCGTTGCTTTCGCTGCCGACCTCACCCGCACGTGGGCGGTGGCCATCCCGGGCACGGTGCCCGACGGGGAGGGGGTGGCCGCCTCCCTCCCCCTGCAATACGGCGCCCACCGACCACGGGTCCACACCGTGGACACCGAAGTCATCCTCCACCTCCTGCGACACG
The DNA here is from genome assembly GCA_964036045.1 of Eutreptiella sp. 'Long Island Sound 2002'. Taxonomy (NCBI): domain Eukaryota; phylum Euglenozoa; class Euglenophyceae; order Eutreptiales; family Eutreptiaceae; genus Eutreptiella; species Eutreptiella sp. 'Long Island Sound 2002'. The sequence continues at coordinate 43,297,354 of OZ038378.1, read as the reverse complement.
CGGATCGCGAGCGGACTACGGGGGTCCCCGCGGGCGCGGCGGAGGTGGTGAACCAGATGCCCCTACGGTGGCTCCGGGAAGGCCTGTGCGCGCGAGGGCGACACGCCGGGCACCCGTTCTGGTATGTCTGAGCCACCTCGCACCACAGTGACGCCCTACTGCACAAGGCGGACTGGGCGGCGTCCCAGGACACCGTCCTGCAGAACACGCCCCCGGTGCCTAGCCACGCCCAACTCATTGTTGCCGGTCATGACGGCCACCTCGATCTACGGCCGCCCACGATGCAGACGCTCGGCGAGGTCGCGCAGCGGGCGCAGACGGACCATGCGCTGATGCAACGAGGACACACACCTCTGGGCGCGTCCCACGTCACAGCCTATGTCCACGCCCGGAACCTCACCGCGACGGCCACCAACCGCCGGGCGCTGCGGGCCAGAGACGGCCACACGCCGGTGCAGCGCAGGCTCTGCCTCCGTAAGGAGCGGCTCTCTGGCGTCGCCGTCCTCCCACAACCGTGCCTCTTATGCGGCGGTCCGGAGGAGACCCCGGTGCACATGCACGTGGGGTGCGCCGACTCAAGGCTCCTCCGGCCCCACTACCGCCCTGCAGTGCACGAGGCGGCCCGCCACCTCCCACCGGGGGACAAGGCCCTGTGGGTGGCCTCGTGGCGCTCAGCAGGCGCCACATGGACTGAAGTCTTCTGCTCTCGGCTGGTGCCCGAGGAGGCAGAGATGCAGCCCCGTGCCATAGCCCGCTACGACCCGCCGGGAGGGACCTCTGTGGACGACTTCCTCCACCACATGCTCCGGCCAGGGGACTTCGCATGGGAGCTTCGCAACCACCGGCTGGAGCAACTCCTCAGCGAGCCCCTAAGCGTGGCAGCCCGGGTGCACCAATGGCTCACCGCGGCAGAGGGCGACTACCCCCCCCCTCCACCGCGCCCTGAAGAGGACTTCATAGCCTCCCTCCGTGTCGTGAATGGCACTCTGGAGTGCCCGCCACAAGAGGGCCCCCGACCTTCCCGGGAGCCGCCGGGGGGTTTCTCGAGGCACCTGCAAGACGCTCCCTTCCCACCGTGGATCATTGCGCGCCGCTCCATGACCGCGTGGGAGGCACGCATAGGGGGTGACGAGTGGGCGCGCGAGTGGGTCCGGTAGTGCGCCGCCACGCGTGCCCCGGAGACCCCTGCGCAATCACACGCCGCCATTCCGCTCGAGGGCTGGGGGCCGGACACCCGGCCGAGACCCACCGTGATCCGCGGGGCGGGACCTGAGCACCCGTGGGACGCGGCGACAGAGGAATGGCTGCAAGCGGCCCCGGGGCCGCAAACAGGATGGACGGGGAACGTGTCCTCACTCGTCAGGATGCCCGTTCCCCCCCGCATCGTCCTTCACGCCGCCAAAGTACTCCAGGCTACGGAGATACGCAAATGGGGACACCACACGGCCACCGTCGGACGACACCCCCCGGAGGACGGGGCCGCCCGGCTCACCGTGGCGCACTTCAAAACTGGGGGGCCAGTATACGAAGACGCCCTGTCCCGGCTGGGCGACACCCAGGGGCCCTTGCTCCTCATGCTTCCCACCGACCTTGCAGCCGCGCTGCGCCAGGAGCTGGACGGCTGCGAAGGGCTGCAAGTGGGGTCGGCAATGGGATACGCTGGCGCCCCACCTCACCGGGCGCCACGTGTATATGACAATCCCCCCCCAGGGGCGCCCCCGCCCGGCGTGGGACGACCTCATCGCCGCCTTCCACGACCACGGGATTCTCCCTGACGACACGTGGCCGGAGGTTGAGCGGAAGACGCTCAGAGGGACTACCGGCGCCGCGTCCGCACCAGCCTGCTGGAGATCCTGGACCCCCTCCGACAGAGGTGGGACGACCTCTGACTCCGCCATCTCGACCCTTGGTCGCCGCCCTCCCACCTCCCACACACCTGCTGACTCTGCGGGGAATGCGACACGGTGTCCTCCGCAGCGTCGACGGGCGCCAACAGGTGCGTGCGGTGCGCCCAGTTGGCCGCGTGCCCCTTGCCTGAACCTCCCGCAGGCCCGCGCAGGCGCACGGAGGAGGAAACCTTGCACCGGCGCATCGAGGGGGCACACGCGCCCACACACGAACGCTGCCCCTCTTTTGATCAACGTGCACCTGCGGGACCCCACATCCGTTGCGCACGTGTCGCATGTGTTCGAGCCCTGACCCCCACCCGCCGCCGGCCTTTGCAGAGCCCGCAGTACCATGCCAGGCCGACGGGGGGATGGGCCTGGACACGCCAGGGCCCGCCGCCAAGCGCAGGAGACGACCGTCCGGGGCCTGGTAGCGGACACGGTGGCGGAGGCGCATGAGGCGCACGCTGCCGCACGACGTGACCTGACGGCCAGTGCGAGGGCTTTCCTCAATGAGACCGCCCTCCCGGCCGTCTGCGCCCTGAACGGAGCAGATGCCCCTACGCTACTCCCGGCGATGCACCGGATCGTGAACGCAGTCCAGCTGGGGCTCATCGGCCCAGAGGCGGCCCTCTACAGGCACTGGATGGAGTGGCGCGAGTCCAACCGGTCGGGCCGGCCCCTGTCCATGTAGGACACCCTGCAACTGACGGGGGCGGGGTCTGCTATGTCCCTCCGCAGCAGCGCCCCAGCCCTGCTGCACGCCCTCAGGACCGCTACCCCGGAAACACGGCCCCATACCTGAACCAGGCGCGGCCCACATACCCGGGGGGGGTGTCTGAGCTGGATGCAGCGCTCCACCTTCTACACCCACCGGACGAGGACCTGGAGGTGGGCGAAATCACGGTGGTCGTGGAAGGCGCGGACGAGGCGCCCGCCTGCCCCGGGCCGACCAACCCGGTGTACGACGGCACCAGGCCGATACCCCCGTACGCCATCGTGTGCGAGGCGTTCCCCAGGGAGCCCACCTGGTGCCCCGCCCTCCCGCCAGCGACGCACGTGCTCCACGGCTGGGCCAACCCAGACCTGTCCCCCCCCCTCTCCAGAACCAGGGGTGCCCACCACAGGGGGCAGGTCCTCTGGCAAGGGTGCCCTGGCACCCCCCTGCTCCTCCTCTTAGTCGCGACCCGCGGGGACCCGGAACGGGTCATGGGGATCACCCCCACCCACCTCTATGGGGCAGCATCCGTACCCCGCCCCCCCCTCCCGGTGCCCGCGGCGCGGGACGGGGTACACACCTTCCTGCGAACACAGGAGGTCACCGCCGTTACGGGGTCCACGTAGTGCGGCTCCCCTCGGCACCACACCACGACCCCCGGGGGCCCAGGGCCCTGAGCCGCGCCCCAGACTGGGAGCTGTGGCGCAACGCGTGGGCCGCGTGGCTCCCCCGCCTCCCCTCCCGATGCCGATGGATGGCCACCGGCCCTCGCCCGTACGGGGCTGACGCCACAGCCCGCCCCCCAGCCCCTCCCCCCCTCTCCCCCGCAGAGCACTGCACAGCACTGCCCACGGCACGACACTGATGCACCGGGAGGTAGTGGGAAGGGCGCACCTGCCACCACGCATGCCTACCAGGATAACAGTGATGTCAGACTCCAATGGCTCCCCCCAGCGGGACGACCGCCACCACCGCAGGTCCCGCTCCCGCTCCCCCGTCTCCCCAGAATGGGCGGGGGAGCCGGGGTTGGCGGAGGCAGCGGTGCCGGTCGGGCCGCCGGCTGGACTCCGCTGACACCGGGCCGTCGACCCAGGAGCCCGAGCCGGCCGAGGTGACCGCCCCCGCCGCCCAAACAGCAAACCCTGCAGCCACGCCGCGGCCCCGACCGCGGCCCCCGGCACGCCGCCAACACGGGGGGTAGCCCCGACGCAGGAACCGCGCGCATCGCCGAGGGCTGACGCAGCCGCAGAGGGGAGCCGGGAGGGTGCGTGAGGGGTTACGACCGCGGCCCCGGCGAGCCGCGCCACCGCCTCGACCGGCCACGCCGCGGCCCTGAGCACAGGTGACGGACCCTGCACGAGCCACGGGCGCCTCGCCGGCACCGCTGCAGCAGCAGCAGTGGGCAGGGAGGGCGCAAAGTACCGCGCCCACGCCAACGCCACCCACACCCACACCACCCCCCCCAAGCCGTTCCCCCCCAAGCCCTTCCCCCCAGGGCGGACGCGGCACGTCCACACTCTGGCGCCCGAGCGCTCGCCGCCGGGCGTCACGCTGCCGCAGCTGCAAAGGCAGCGATACGCCTGGCGCGTGGTCCAGGAAGGAGGGGACGGCGCGCAGGCAGAGCTGCGTGCCAGCCACGGGAGCGCAGAGCAGGGGACAGGAGGCGACAGGGGAAGTGCTCAGGGGCACGTGCAGGGAGCGGGCCAGGGCACACGCGGCAAGGAGCAAGGGCGCAAACACGGACGGGGCACCGAGGCCAGCAGCAGCGGGGGGGGACAGAGCGCGGGCAGCGGACGGCGCGACACAGGGCAGGAAGCCAGAAAGCGGCGGGGGCACGGGAAGGGCGCGCAGGGGCGCGGGCAGGGCGTCCGGGTGCATGGAGCGAGCGAGGGACGGTGGGCGAGCGCAGGCGCAGCCAAGGGCAAGGGCACGGGCACGGGACGGGCACGGGCGCCGGCAGTGCAGGACAGGGCGTGGGTGACAGGGGGCGGGACCCACGGCACGGGCAGGGGGACAGAGGCGCGGGGGCCGGAAGGGGGCCACAGGGCAAGGGCAAGGGCGCCACGGGCCCCCAGGTACAGGCAGGACGGGGCATGGGAGCTCGGTGGGGAGGGCGGGTCGAAGAAAGGGGGGCGGGGGCGGGGCGCCCCCGCAGCTGGACGTCCAGCCCGTGAGCTGCATCCCCCCCGGCATCCAACAGATGCCAGCGCACCACACCCACCACCACCACCCCCACCACGCCCACCTCTACCATCATCGACCCTGCGCCGGAGAACTCATCCCCCCCCAACCCCCACGACCCCAGCACCAGCCAGCCCCCCCCGCACCGAGAGCGGAGCCGGCACGGATGGCCTCGGCGGCGGGGGGGTGGGGCGCGGCGCCGGCGCCGCAGGCACAGGGGCCGCAGGGGGAGCCGGCGCGGGGGGCAGGGGGGGCCCGGCCCTGGGACCAGGGCTGGGGCACGGTCCCGGACCCTCTGGGGGATGAGGCCCTCCCCCTGGTGGGGAAGGTGTACGGGTGGTTGAGCTGGGCAAACCAGGGGACCACTTGGGGGATGAGGAACCGGCCTTTCGATGCCGTGCTCCTCTCGAGGGACAGAGGAAACCGGGAGGTACCCCCGGGGGGGTGGGCAGGGTCCTCTGGTCAGTGATCAGGGCGGCGTGGCCCGACAGGGGGCCGACGTGGCCGGCCTTCTTGGAAGGGGGGGTGGTGCTCCGCATCACGGATGCGGACGCCAACAACTGGCTCCCCCGGGCCTTGCGCAACGCCCTCACCAACTGGCGCTACCGCTGGCGCAACCCGCCACCGCCACAGCCCAAGCCCCCACACAAGCGGCGGCGCAGGTGACGCCCCAGACGGCGGACGCGGGAGAGTGGGGGGGGGAGCTGGCCCCCCCGACCCACGCCCCCCTCATGATACCGCGTGACGGAGGAGCGCGCGCCACCTGCCGCGGGAGGGAGGGCGGAGACAACGAGCGCGGGTGGGAACCTACTGCCCCGCAGCCCGCCAACTGCTGACCGCTAACCCTCACGGCCGGCCCCGGCCGGCCAGCGCCGCGCGGCGACGGCGGGGGGGACAAGGGACCCCAGCGAGGGCCTGCACGAGGGTCCGGCTCTAGGTAGAGGGTGGTGGGGGAAGAGTGTGACCCCCCAGCTGACGGCTGGCCCCCGGGGCCGGGACCGCCAGGCCGCCCCCCCTCGGCCGTCAGGGGGCGGCGCCAGGGGACCAGAGCCCCCCCCCCACTCCCCCTCCCCTCCCCCTCAGGCCCAGGAGCGGACGGAGGCAGACCGAAGAGACGGCGGCCCCGCACCCCCCCCAAAAGAGGCCGCTGCACCCGGGGTGGGGGGGCACCGCGGCCGCGGTAAGCGCCCCCCGAGAACCGCCAGCACGCCGAGGACGGCGCAAACGGAGAGGTTCCTTCAGAGGCCGGCCTGGGGGAGGCGGGGGCACGAACCAGGGCAGGGGGGTTCCCCCCCCCTCCCCCCCCCTGCCCCCGCCGCACTGACCCATTGGCGGCCGACCGGGCCACGCCTGACGCCCACGGCCGCCCCGCAACCCCCACGGCGCGAGTATACCCCGGGGGGGGCACGCCGGAGACAACGGATGGCAGGCCGACGCCCGACGGGGCGGGGGGGCAGGGGGCGGCGGAGCGGCCTCACCACCCCCCCCCCCCCCAGCTTGAGGGCCACAGGAGCGACCCTCCGCCCCCCTGGAGCCGAGGGGACGCCCCCCCTCCCCCAGAAGGGACCGCAACGCGGGAGGGGGGGGATGCGGCTGGACCTGCACACCGCGCGCCCCAGCGCCCCCAGCCGCCCGCTCCCGCGGGGGTCGCGGCCAACGGGCAAGCCCACACCAGCGCGCCGGAGCGGCGCGCGGACCAAGCTTGGGGGCAGCACACGGCGGCGCACCAGAACGGTATGGGGGCCGCGCCCCGCATGACCCCCCCCATGACCATTGCCCACTCGCGGAGGGCAGAGGGAGGGTTCAGGTCGGAAGGGGCCCCCGGGGGAGCGATCCACGGGCCGCCCCTCACCCCCCCCCCCCCGGGGCGGCCCCGCGAGCCCGACCGAACGCGCACGCCGGGGGGGAGTGCGCCCACGACAAGAGGGGGGCCAGGGTAGGGAACTGCGGGCCTCCCCCGGGAGGGGGAGCAGGGAGGCCGCGGCGCGACCCCCCCCCCCCATTCCCCCCACCGGCCCGCAAGCCGCGGGGGCGCCGGCCCCCATCCCCCGAGGCAGGGCAGATGGTCCCCCCTCCCCCCGCCCGAGAGAGGAGCCGGAACACGGCCCGCCCCCCCGCCCCAGCCGCCCGCTCCCAAAGGAACCGCGGGGAACAAGCGAACCCGCGCCAACGCGCCAGGAGGCCGCACAGATCGCGCCCAGAGAAGCGGGCGAGCACGAACCGGAGCAGTGTGGGGGCCACGCCCCCCGTGACCAGAACGACGCCAGTGACAGCCGCTTTGTTGCCTGCCCAGGGAAGGCAGAGGGACGGAGTGAGGCAGAGCGACCCCCCGCCCTACTGGCCCCCCAAGGCGCACAAATGGGGGGGCACGGCGCACGGGCCGCCCCCCCCCCCCAGCCCGCCCCCCGGCACACGAACGCCACGGACCTGCCCCAAGGGGGGCGCACAGCCCCAAGCCAGGTAGGGGGGAACCGGGACCGGACCGCCCCCCCCAAAGCACGCCAGACGGAGCAAGGGACCGGGACAGGACACGCGGAGGGGCACGGACCACGTGGAACGGCCCTACCAGCGCCCAGTGCCGGAACCGCGCGAGGTTCGCACGCCACGCCACCCAGGGGGGAGGGGAGCGGACGCGGCGGGAGCGCGAGCGCACATACACGCAAAGGGCACGCCGGGACTACCAGAAGGGCAACCGGACCAAGCTCCCGGAACGCACAGACCGCGTGGAATGGCGTCCCAGCAAGAGAGGGTAAGGGACACCTGCCGGCCTGCCACATGCAGAGCGGGACACGCGGGGTGGGAAGGGGGAAACGGGAGAGACACAACACCAGGTACCGGCCTGAGCCCCCTGAACCGGCCGAGGGCGCCACGCACACACGGACAGGGCACTGCACCCGCCAAGGCAGTAGTTGCACACTGCGCCAGGCCCCAACCTCTAGGCTAGGCAGCCTCCGCGCCAGCCCAAGGGGGTCCCACTGCCGAGAAGCCAGTACCATGGGTCCAGCGGTGCCGGCGCCCCGGGCGACCACGCATTAGGGGGGCGACGCGGTGGGTAAGCGCCCGCAGCCATGGCTGCGAATTGATGCACTGACCGGGGAGTGGCGAAACGGGGAAGCCACAGAGGGACGGGGCTCCGAGCCCTGTGAATCCGGGGGACTCCGCCAACAGGCAGGGGGTGCGTCTTGGAGGGCCCCCCACTAGGACCCGGTGGGGAGGATATCACCTGGCCCGACCAGGTGGCCCCCCGGGGCCGAAAGGTGTCTAGTACCCGCAAAATCAAACCTCAAACCTCAAACCTCTTAAAGAAGGTCCCTACCAGGACCGGCCCCCGCTGTGCCCCTTCCGCCTGTTACCCCTGCTGATTCACTCCGGATCAACGATTGCATCCCTCAAACTCCAAGGTCCAAAATCCAAAAATATAGAAAATAAAATCCTCCTTCAACCCCGAATAGCAACCAGATCCCCCAAATACAGCAATAACCCAATTCACAATCCAAATCAGGCTGCGGGCTTTCGTTCAGCACATCGGTCGTCTCACGATGGCGGGCATGTACAAGAGTTGCACCAAGGAAGAAAGCCCTGAAATTGGCATATGAACACAAATAAAGCAAAGTTGGGGAAAGATGGAAACTTATACAATCACAGCCATAGACCCCTCATTCCCTGGACTCAAGACCTTCCCTTGACTCACCAACATGATGCCCTGAACCCAGTCCAATAAGATGGTTAAATGCCACATGTCAAAAGTCATTACATAAACCCCAAAAATGTGTTCACTCCCAAGCCTCTCAATCCTAGCCCAATAGGGGGGGTGGCGTGTCATGGCCTAGAGTGGCACTCAAGGCCGTTCCCTACCCTGACATAACCTTAGTGGGACTTGGAGTCGAATGGGCTTAGAGGAATGACCTATGATTTTGAACTCATAACATGTCAAAAAACTGCCATATCACACCATATTGGCCATATATCAAATATATGCTCAAAATTGAGGTTACCACTTATCCGAAGGCTCAGAGCATGCATGGAATCGAAGTCTAGTATTCATGAAGGATAGAGACCAAAGGCCAATGCCCATGTACATCCCCACTTTACCCTCAAAACCCCTTCAAATATGGGCGCCACGCACTGCCCAAGTCAGCCCATGTTTTTGAGACCAATTCTTGTAATCTCTCATGCGCCAAGCCAAAGAGAGTACCCGATCCGGCATATGGTGGTGTTCAACTCCAAAGCATATGCCAACATATGAACAACATACCATGGTTCAACTCCCCATAGGCTTCTTGCTGTTTGCTGACCAGGTAAGTACACAAAACGCAAAAATGGGCAAAAATTGAGGTCAAAAACATGAAAATATGTCCAAATACAAAGTTGTCATGATAGTATATCTCTATGCTCACCCATGATATCCGCTCATGATTCAATACACAAATGATTGGAACCATTTGCCAACAATTCCCCCACTTGGATCCCCAATCAGGCGCATGGAGATACCTTCGCCACTAATATCTACATGCCCCATGAAAATGGGAGTGCACCCATGGATCTCTTTGTCAAACATACCATGAGCAATACGTACGCGGTAGACTTGGTCTAGCGCTTTGAATTCCACAATTGGGACATGGGCAAAGCCCTTGTCACGTGTGGATCCCCATCTCTTCAGCCACACGAAGATATATAACATGGGCGTGAGCATATCAAGACATATACCATGCATATAACACATACCCTCAAATATTGGCTCCCACCATGATATGCCATGTCCCTCCATGGACATAACTTCACGTTAAAAATACGTAGGAACCCAAGAAAAGTTGCTATGCAACCCCAACACTCATGCGGCACACTGGAAAGTCCCATTAAAATATTCGGTTGCACGGTCCAAGAGTTATATATCACTTTATACCCTCTTGACCCCTTTCCCTTGATGCACCAGGCATGTGTGCGCACCAAAGGCGTTTGATGCTTCCTAAATTAACTTGAGACCAAGGCGCTTGCAACCCAACCTTTCTTATTCTCTTTCCTCACACTCGCGCGTAGATATGGTCCTTCAAAGTGGTCCCACGATTCACTTTTGTTTCCCTTATATCTCCAAGTCAAATGGGTGGCAAGTATAAGGGGAACCTGATTCGGGCATAGGGAAAGGAGTATGACCACTCGAAGAAGTCCAAATCAAGTGCGGCGATGTGGAAGTCGAAAATCCGATTTCGACATCGCGAAAAATTCAGATTAAAATTTCGAGTGCTTATTTAGAAAATTGCGGAAGCAACGAACCCTTTGCTGATGAGATCTGACCCTTCAACGGAGTATCCGCCAAAATATCTGGAAATAACAGTTAACCAATCGGTTAACGCAAAATGGCGAGCCAACTGACGGTCGCCGATACATTGACCATCAGAACGAAAGGCTGAAAAATTACGGAAACATCATGAGAATAAAACCCTGTTGATTCCTGATATTCCGATATATAAATCTCCGCTGGCGGCGCCTCGGTACTGAATATTGCCGCTCATAGCCGCAATGACCAAACCTATCACACTATCACATCGGGTTAGGTCAGGTGGATGGGAGAGTATGATATCAGCCAATGGCTGCTTGCCGGCACATAGATACACACCCCAAGTGACCCCAAGATGGCCACGGGGGTCCGAACCGGCTTCACCCCCCTTCTCAGAGCGTTGTTACCGCTCGGAAGTCATTGAAGAGAGGACGGGAGGACCCCAATGGGCTCCACACCCTCCCCCCCCCATGTCCCAAGGACACATGGAGGCCCCACACACGCCGTAGGCGTCCCCCATGCCCCAAGGGAGGGGTGAGGACACTGATAATTGGTGCCCTACGCCATATCCGGTCTCCACTTGATCTACAACATGGACCAAGGGGATCAAAGATAGAAAAACGTCGTCGGTCGACCTAAATAAGTATACCACAATGCAATATATATGTGGAGATCGAGTGAAGGGGGTGTATGGCCACTCAAGGCCGAAAAATCCCCGGATGAACGCCCCCACCCGCCTCTTCAATCACAGAAACAAACAAAATGCCAAGGGGGGATCCATTACGGTGCTACAGCAGCAACCAAATGGACCAACACGTCCTTGACATCCAAAGAAATGTTCTTTTTCTTTAGGTAGTCCATCCAGACCGTGGTATACCTCGGCACGAAACTGCTCAGAGGTTCCCACGAATCCCTGGATGCGGCGAATCCCTTCCAACGGACTTTATAAAGCCTATACCCAGGCGTCCCCGGGTCCGGCGTGTCCGCCAGGATCTTTTCGGCGGTGAAGTCGCCGTCCTCACCCCCGTCGTCCGAGTCCACATCGCCGGCTGTGAACTCGAAGGTGACGGGACGTCCGCTGGGGTCTGGTGCTCGGGGACGAAGCTGGGTATGGTCGCGGTCCAGGATCTTATTATCCCCCACACGAACTGCGTACACATCCTGCCCGACCTTCCGCACGACTACCCCCGGCACATACCAAGATGCCTGCCGATGCCTGGACAGGACATCCTTGTGGTGCCGCTCCACCGACACGGTGTCTACGAGAGCATACTTCTGGATCTTTCCCTGCTTGAAGTACTTGGCCCTCTTGTCATGCTTGTCCTGAAGTGCCTTGCACACTTTGGCCGCCGTGTCGTCCGCCTCAGCCATCATGGCATTCGCATCCCGGGCCACTTTGCCATGGTTCATCCACAGGAGAGTGCGTGAAACTCGATCCCGTAGGAACAGGATGCGATGGGGCGACAGCCCAGTGGGCCCCGGAAGGTCGTGATACGCTTGGAGTACTCTCCACAGCGAATTATACAAATTCCGGCCCGGTTCGTCGATGTGCAGCTGGCGGAACTTCTCGAACATCTGCCGCCCGGCCACCTCAGCTCGGCCATTCGACAGGCTGTGGTACGCCACGGTCTTGGCGTGCCGAATACCCATGTGCTTGCACATCGTCTTGAACCGCGTCCCCACAAACTGGCTGCCCCGATCGCTGCAGATGACAGCTGGGACATCGAAAATCGTCAGCCAATGCCTGATCATGGCATTAGCGACGGTCTTGGCCTGCAGCCCCACTCCATGCTTGTCCTTCTTGTCCTTCTTCTTGGACTTCTTGCCAGGGACCGCCACGATATACCCACTGTGCCTATCCACCGCCAGGATGACACAGTCGTAGGTCTCTCCTTCCACGGTGACCTCAGGCATGGCGAATACATCCATGGCCACGGACCGCATAGGGGCCTCCGGTATAGCCGTATACACCAGGTTGCCCGCTGTGGAGTGGTTGGGGTTCTTAGTGGCCCGACATTCGGCGCAGTCGCTGCAGTACTTGTCCAGGATGGCGTAGTACCCCGGTGGGAACTTGAAGCGCCACTCCAGGTCCTGCTGCATCTTGTCTCGGCCAGGGTACATGAGTTGGGCGTTATGCCAATGGTCAATGAGCTCCTCCACTCGGTTCTCGGGCACCAGCAGCTTGTCCTTGAGGAACAACTTGTCGCCATCCTCGGTCAAGCCCTCAGGCCACTCGTCGTCCGACGGGGCGCTCACGGCATTCCAGTACTTGCTCCAGTGCTCGGATGCCGCGTAGTCATCCGACCAGTCCTCTGTGAGCACCGACCTGACTAGCTCTACAGGGGCCACCATCCATTGCTCGAGGGTTTCCTCTCGAATGGCTTGGACACGGGCAACCCGGAACTTGGCCAGGTCCGTACGGTTTGTTATCACCACAAAGCACTTGACCCCCTCTTGCTCCATGGTATTCTCCATTTCGATGATGCGCTTGGCCTCCTCGGTTTCCTCGTCGTCCCCATGGCTGGAGATGTCCATCCAAGCCTTGCCCGCGAGGTGGGCCCATCGACTGAGGCAATCTGCCACAGTGTTGTCCTTCCCCGGGACGTATACGACGCTGAGGTCGAACTTGGCGAACGTCTCATGCCATCGGGCCCTCCTTGCCGCCGGTCCCGAGGGGGTGTCGACGTGCTCCTTGTGCCAGCTCTGCAAGGACTGATGGTCCGTGCAAACCACCACCGGTTGCAATCCGATGTGGCCAGACCACTTCCTGAGCGCACATACAATGGCGCATGTCTCCTTCTCCCTCGCGGTCCAGGTGCGGCGTTGGCCCTCGGCCAGGATCCGGCTCCAGAACGCCACGGGTACATGTGACCCGTCATCTCGGATCTGCTCGAGCACTGCCCCCACAGCATAGTCCGAGGCGTCCGTCCGTAGCACGAATGCTTTGTCCGGGTCCACCAGGACTAGCCCCAGTTGCCCCAGGAGTCGCTCCTTCAGGCGGCTGAACGCATCTTCGGCCTCAGGGGTCCAAGCAAGCTTCTTCTTGCTCCCCTTCCGGCCATCGAACTTGCCCACTTGCAGCATCTTGTGCAGCGGCCCCGACAGTTCTGCATACATCCGGACATAGCCCGAATAGTAGTTGCAGAACCCCATGAAGGACCGGAGTTCGCTGATGGTCTGGGGCTTCTCCCAGTGGTGCAGGGACACCAGCTTCCCAGGCATGGGACGGCGTTGCCCGTGACCAACCACGTGACCCGCGAACTCAACTTCCTTCACGAAGAGTGAGGCTTTGGTGGGCTTGCACACCATGTTGTGCTTGTCCAACTCGCTGAGCACTCGGCGCAGATCCTTCTCATGCGCGTCGATGAGCTCGTCCTCAGTCATGTTCTCCGTGCCGGACCCGATGATGATGTCATCCACGAAGGGGTCGGCACAGTCCCGGACAGGACCGAGTAGGTCCTCCATCATGCGCTGGAAAGCGGCGTTGCCATTCTTGGCGCCCATGGGCACCACTTTCCACTGCATGGGCCCCAGCGGCGTCGACATCGCTGTGCAGGGCCTGGAGTCCGGGTGTAGCGGCATCTGGTGATAACCATGTTTCAGGTCCAGCACCGTGAAAATCTGCTTTTTCTGTTGGTTTTGGAGGATGGAGTCGATCAGGGGGAGCGAGTACGAGTCGTGCTCGGTCTGCTCGTTCAAACCTCTGTAATCAACCACCAACCTCCACTCGCCCTTCTCCTTCCTGGGCACGATGAAGGCTGGGCTGGCCCACTCACTGTTGGAGGGTTCGGTCCATCCCCGCTCAATGAACTCGGCCAACAGCTTCTTCATGGCCTCGGCCCGATCGCCCTGAAGTTGGTACTCCCGATGACGATAGATCTTCGGGTTCGGCTTCAGCTTGATCTTCGCTGTACCAAACCTCCCACGATCTGGAGGGTTCTTGTTGGCGACGCCACTGAATAGCCGCGGATAGGCCTTGATTAGCCTCTCCTTCAGCTCGGCGACCTTCGGGTTTTCCTGGGCCTCTTCAGCCGCTTGCTTCGGTATAGATACAACCGACCGCACTGCGGTATAGGCCTCTTCTGGGTCCGATTCCGACTTCTCCTCGTCCGATATGCCGTCTTCATCGTCGTGGGGTGCACTTCCCACCGATAATCTTAGGAAATTTGCGGCCTCGGGCTGGTGACTGTCGCTATCGGCTCCCATACTTGGGAAATCCCATGTTGGTGGGTCCGACCCAACCGGACCATCGTATTGGTCCGCGATGTGATCCATGACCCTCGCCACGAACTCGTCCTTCTCGTACTTGCCGGTGACCAACATCTTGTCATCCCACCAATGCGGAGATGTGACCATGGCCCGCCTCTTCTTGGCTGCCACACGGCCGTGCATCCCCATCCGCATAGTTGACGACGTCGTCGATCTCGGCTTGGGTCGTCAATGCCATCAATAGGCTGATCCGTCCCCTCCTTGGGCTCAAACATGACCTTCATGGGCACCGCCTCCACCCTACGGACGAATGCTTCATCACCTGTGGGCTGGGCTTGCGCCCCATCCACCAGGAAAGCCTTGGTACCTCACGCTTGACCCGGAGAGGGCATTGATACCCCCTTGGCGTCGATGAACAACTCCTGCTCTGGCCCGAATGACATCTTGTTCAGGGTGATTGAGTCCAGGGTCGACTTGAGATCCTCGAGCGGACATGGGGTGGATCCTATGCCGGTTATGACCAGGATCCCCTTCGCCCTATCCGCGATGATCTTCTCCACCGTACGTCTGGTATTGTCCAGGGAGCCATGCCAATACATGGGTCCCCACTCCTTCAAACCCCAATGCCTGTGCCAGGCTGAGTCTCCTCGATGCCATTGCCTCCTACACTTCCGCAGAAGTGGGGCATCCCGGGAAGCGAATACGTCCGTCTCGGGCGCTTCGGCTCCCAGCGTCTGGATCATCCTGTAGTACACCTGCGGCGCCATTCCATACTCCGTGCGCTGAACTCCGCGGTCTCCTCTGGACTTGGCACCCACAGCTTGCACCGCTCGGACGATCCGATCCTCTTCCTCAGCATTCCATTGGGATGATCCGCATGCAAAGTCCGTGGACAACCATGTGAGGCATTCATCATCCTCCCGGACCAGCGTTGCACGATGGGGAAGGGCTCCAATGGCGTTTGCCACCATGAAGTCATACCCCATGATCATATCCCAATCGGTAATGTCGGCCACATAGAAGTTCCCGGATAGAGTGCTTCTCTTCGCCTGATCAGGGCGGTTCAAGCGCTCATGCTCCCAGAATTCCATACTGATGGTGGCCTCATGGGTGCCCCCACCCATAATCTCTCCGTTGGCGACCTTCAGGCGGACCGGTCTCCGGCTGGGCTGCAGGAGTTCCTCCTCGAACAACCCTCTCCGGACCAGGCTCACCTGGGCACCCGTATCCACTAACACATCCACCACCTTCTCCTCTTGTCCGCACCGTACTCGCACTTTCAAATGCAACTGCCGCTCGTCGCCATGAGGTGTATGGACGACTCTCACGGCATGCAACTCTAGCACGTCTGGGTGCATCAGGACTTCAAGGGTATGGTCACGGATGGTGTGGATCTTGGGTTGGTCCTGCCCGTCCACGGGGCTCTCCGTGGTCGCTCCTTCCTTCTTGCCATGTCCCGTACCCACATGTACTTCCCTTGGCAGGGCGCTCCAGGGGTTGGGAGTGGCGAAGCTCAGTGGTTTTGGCTCTTCCGGAGCCTTCTTCGGCACCCGATGTGCCTTTGCTTTCTCAGGGATTCCACTGATTTTCGGAGGAGAGACCTCCGAGGTCCCACTCCCATGGGGGCTCCTCTAGACTTGACTTCCCGCAGCCCCTTCCGGCTGCGATTCGCCAGGACTTTGTACACCACGTTGCTGGGCTTTGAGTTCCTCCAACGTCCTCAACATGTCCTCAGCAACCTCCTCGATCGACCTCACTCGTCGGTCTTGGCCAGGTCCACCACCATAGCCTCTTCCTCCGCCTTTTCCTTGGCCTTTGCCTTGGCCTTTTCCCCCGTCTCCGCCCTTCGCCTTCCAATCAGAAATCCGCTGCTCCTTGGGCTTCTTCTCGGGGTGGGCGGCGAAGTAGGCCTTCTTGTCCGCCTCATACACCTTGCACTGACGGTGGTCGTGTGCATGGTTGTTTCCCTTGCCGTAACAGTCCCAGCACCCGTCATGCTGAGACCTGTACTCTCGGAACGAGAGCGGTGGGTTCCCGATCCTCCTTGGCGCTCTGCTCTTATTGGGTCCCACTTGGCTCCATCTGGACCGATCCTGCCCATGGTTCCTCACGTTGTGCGCCACAAACGCGAAGAAGTGGGCCTCCTCGTGATCCTCCCGGGACCCGGTCCAGTGGTCTTGGCCACTTCCACTACCATTCTCCGCGGAGTTGGCCGTGTCCTCCTGGATCTCCCGATGATGGCGGTCTTCTCGGTGTCCTCGTTGTCCATGACCATGCCGATCCTGCACATGGGCCTCGTTCTTCGCATTGAGCTTCAGGTTCCACCGTGATGTACTTCACCATCTCGTCCAGGCTCATGCGGGCGAAGATGACTTGCATCCTCAGCGGCTCCCAGCGCCTCCACTCCACGTTGTTGAGGCGCAGCAACCTTTGCCCCATGGAGTCCCCAAATACCTCCACGTACACGGCGTTCTTCAGGCCCAACATCTGGTTGGGTTCGCCCAGGTTCCTCCTGAAGAACTCCATGATACCCGCATGGGTATCCTCCGCCGCCATGATCCTCACCGCCACGCGCTTCTTCGCCCTCTTCTTCTCCTCGTCCTCCACTCTCCTCGTCCAGTTGCCGCGGAGGACGTCCTTCAGCAAGTGGCGGATCTCACTGGCCTCGTTCCAGTCTTCCACCAGCTTGAGGCATCTGCGGTACTTCCGCAGATACCGGTTCCACTCCCGAACCCGCAACTCACCGCGGTCCAGCGGCAGTGGAATGGACCACAGGTCCTCCAGCTTCTGGTTCGGAGCGTCCACCCGCTCCTCGTCCTCCAACCACTGGAGGCAGGCCTGCTCCGTACGGATCAATCCTTCCCGGATCTGATCCCGCAGCTCCTCCTTGAGGTCTTGCGCCAGCCGGTGTGGGAATGTCCGGCATACCCACTTGTCCCGCGGCGCTCCCCGCGTCTCGCCGACGACCTCCTCGGCGAAGTCCTCCCAGTCCAGGATGAAGTCATCCAGGTTGGACGGGTTCCCGTCGTAATAAGGGGATTTTGATTCCCCTGAGGTCGTCGATCCTGATGGCGTCTCCGACGTCTCCAGCCACCACTCCACCGAGACGGATACCACCTGTGGCCGGGGGGTGTGGGTACACTCCCCGTACATCCCTCTCCTCCATGGAGTGCGGTCCAGTTGGGCCTGAACCCATGGGGTTTGGAATGCGGGAAGGATTTGCTCCATCGGCCGTCCATATCCCCGTATTGGGGTCCTTCGCCCGCAGGTTTCCGCCTGGATGACCTCGACCATGTCCGTCGGCGCTTCCCATGGTTCGCCCCTGCATGGTGTCGATCTTCTCTTCCGCATAAACTACCATGTTCGTCGTGATCGGTACATCCTGGGCGGCATGGGACATCTGTACCGTCAGGCTCCTCGGATCCGTGGTTACGTGCCCTTCCCGCATGGACCCAGCCGGTGCCGTGTGTTCCCCGAGCATTGTGGATTCGCTGAACATGGGAACAAACGGCAACGCACCCGGGTCAACACGCGGAGGAGCGTATGGTGCCTCTGCAGGGCCGCCCATGGGTTTCTCCATGGCGCTCCTGAGGGTCTTAACCCCCTCCAGCAGCTCTACCGCGACCGGCTTTGCCGGGAGCTCCGGACCCGAGGCGAGGGGCTGTCGCTCCTCTAGCCTTCTCAGGCGTCCCGACATGTCCTCCACTAAGTGGAGGAGGCTGTCCACCACTTGCTGCTGCTTCTGCAGGGCCAGCTCCAGATTCTCCCGATACCGGGCCTGATCCGCTCGCAGCTCCTTCATGTGGTTCTCCGCGGCCGACTGGTCGTCCAGGATCCCCGCGACGTCCTCCTCTAGACCGTCCTTGGCGTTGTCCAGGCGGTCAAGGCGATGCACGATGGCGTCCATCCCCATCTTCGGGTACTTGCCCATGAGGAAGGACACGTGCTCGCAGTGGCACGCAGCGTGCTTTCCGCCAGATTCAGCGCAACACGCGGTTCCCGGCACCTCAGACTCATCTCCCATGGGCGTATCGCCTATGGCGTCCGTCTCTGGTCCCGTGTCCCGGGGCACAGGTGCTGTCCAGGCCCTGGCTGGCCTTTCCAAGCCCTCGGCGTCGTGCTGCAGGGCGGGCTCGGGGGCCGTATGCGCCCTGGCGATCAGCGCGGGCGTCTTCGACTCTGAAGGTGGCTCGTAGGCTGTCTGATAGCCCTCGAAGTGCCCCTCGGATTCCCACAGCCTGACCGGGCTGGGGTCCGTGTCCATAGTCCCGGCGTCCCTTGCCGCGGACTTGGGTGACCCGCGCTTCCGGTAGCGCCGGGCCCGTCCTCCACTGCTGCCGGAATGGCAGGCCTCATCAGAGTCCTCCGCGGCGGAACGGAGGTTGCATGCCTTTCGGCAGCGACGCTCACACATGGAGACCAGGTCC
Source organism: Eutreptiella sp. 'Long Island Sound 2002' (assembly GCA_964036045.1). Classification (NCBI taxonomy): domain Eukaryota; phylum Euglenozoa; class Euglenophyceae; order Eutreptiales; family Eutreptiaceae; genus Eutreptiella; species Eutreptiella sp. 'Long Island Sound 2002'. The sequence goes on along the minus strand of OZ038378.1, from coordinate 43,278,658 downwards.
TCCATGTCACCTCCTCCTCTTCCCGAGTGTCGTTCTCCTCTTCGGGCTTCAACTTCCGGAGTTCGCCATGCTCTTGAACGTCTCGGTTCTTCTATGGCTCCAATCTCTGGCCTGGTCTCCACCGAGTCCACAATACGCACCCGGGGCGTACTTGGGCAGGGCTCATAAGGGCCCAAGTCCCCGGGTCGGCGGTTGGTAGGGGCAGCAGGTAAGCCTCTGCTACCATAAAGAAGGTCCCTACCAGGACCGGCCCCCGCTGTGCCCCTTCCGCCTGTTACCCCTGCTGATTTACTCCGGATCAACGATTGCATCCCTCAAACTCCAAGGTCCAAATTTCAAAAATATAGAAAATAAAATCCTCCTTCAACCCTGAATAGCAACCAGATCCCCCAAATACAGCAATAACCCAATTCACACTCCAAATCAGGCTGCGGGCTTTCGTTCAGCACATCGGTCGTCTCACAATGGCGGGCATGTACAAGAGTTGCACCAAGGAAGAAAGCCCTGAAATTGGCATATGAACACAAATAAAGCAAAGTTGGGGAAAGATGGAAACTTATACAATCACAGCCATAGACCCCTCATTCTCTGGACTCAAGACCTTCCCTTGACTCACCAACATGATGCCCTGAACCCAGTTCAATAAGATGGTTAAATGCCACATGTCAAAAGTCATTACATAAACCCCAAAAATGTGTTCACTCCCAAGCCTCTAAATCCTAGCCCAATGGGGGAGGTGGCGTGTCATGGCCTAGAGTGGCACTCAGGACCATGCCCTACCCTGACATAACCTTGGTTGGACTTGGAGTCGAATGGGCTTAGAGGAATGACCCATGAGTTTGAACTCATAACATGTCAAAAAACTGCCAATTCACACCATATTGGCCATATATCAAATATATGCTCAAAATTGAAGTTACTACTTATCCGAAGGCTCAAAGCATGCATGGAATCGAAGTCTAGTATTCATGGAGGATAGAGACTAAAGGCCAATGCCCATGTACATCCCCACTTTACCCTCGAAACCCCTTCGGATATGGGCGCCACGCACTGCCCAGGTCAGCCCATGATTTTGAGACCAATTATTGTAATCTCTCATGCGCCAAGCCAAATGGAGTACGCGATCTGGCAGATGGTGGTGTTCGACTCCATAGGTAAGTACACAAAATGCAACAATGAGCAAAAATTGAGGTCAAAAACATGACAATATGACCAAATACAAAGTTGTCATGATAGTATATCTCTATGCTCACCCATGATATCCGCTCATGATTCAGGTAGGTAGGTAGGTATCTTCGGGAGCTCGGGATGCCTCCTTTGACATTGCAGGAAGAAGGTCTTACCAAGGGGACGTCCTGTCCCTCCCACTGCCCTATGTCAGGTGCCTCTTGAGCCGCTCCCGCATGTGCTTGGGAAGGCATTGTCGCGGCCACCCGGTCCATGTGTCCCAGGTGGGAGGCTGTCCCCACATGTGTCCATGGGTAGGGCCACATGCCCCCTCCTTTGGGCGGCAGCTCTGGGGGGCTGCCCAGCCGTGTGGAGTATCTCTCACCACGAGGGGTATTGCTCCCGCTTGTCTACGGTACGACCGCCTCACCCTTGTGGCTTGAGTTGCGGGGCCACTCTGCTTGGCAGGTGACCCCCTCCTGGACTGTGTACCGGCTCGCCTGTCACCGGTTGCTTCCATGGCTCCGGGTGACGTTTGCCATGGTCCTCGATGCAGCCTGGCCGGGCTCGGACCAGTGGCTTTGGAGTACCGCTCCTGCCACTGGCCCGGTGGGTCGGCTGGGTCGCCCCAGTGCGTCCGACCCATGGGGTATTGGTTCCTTCCTGTCCCTCGGCTGCCCTACGTGTGTGTAGCGTCCTGGGCCGTTGGGCTCCTGTTCACCGGTGTGCCCGCGCGGTTTGCTGTGGTGCGTCTGCGGTGTCCTGGGCCAGCTGGCTCCTGTTCACCGGTGTGCCCGCTCGGTGTGTTGTGTTGCATGTGCGGTGTCCTGGGCCCCTGGGCTCCTGTTTACCGGTGTGCGTGCCGTGTGCGGTGTGCGTGTGCCATGGGTGGATGTGTCCCTCTTCCTCCCCCCCTAATCTTCGTTTTTTTTTTTTTTTTTTTTTGTTTTTTGTTTTGATTGATGTAATACACAAAAGATTGGAACCATTTGCGAACAATTCCGCCACTTGGATCCCCAATCAGGCGCATAGAAATAATTTCGCCACTAATATCTACATGCCCCATGAAAATGGGAGTGCACCCATGGATCTCTTTGTCAAACATACCATGAGCAATACATACGCGGTAGACTTGGTCTAGCGCTTTGAATTCCACAATTGGGACATGGGCAAAGCCCTTGTCACGTGTGGCTCCCCATCTCCTCGGCCACACGAATATATATAACATGGGCGTGAGCATATCAAGACATATACCATGCATATAACACATACCCTCAAAAAGTGGTTCCCACCATGATATGCCATGTCCCTCCATGGACATAACTTCACGTTAAAAATACGTAGGAACCCAATGGAAGGTGCTATGCAACCCCAACACTCATGCGGCACACTCGGAAGTCGCATTAAAATATTCGGTTGCACGGTCCAAGAGTTATATATCACTTTATACCCTCTTGACCCTTTTACCTTGATACACCGAGCATGTGTGCGCACCAAAGACGTTTAATGCTTCCCAAATTCACTTGAGACTGAGGCGCTTGCAACCCAACCTTTCTTATTCTCTATCCTCACACTCGCGCGTAGATATGGTCCTTCAAAGTGGTCCCACGATTCACTTTTGTTTCCCTTATATCTCCAAGTCAAATGGGTGGCAAGTATAAGGGAAACCTGATTCGGGCATAGGGGAAGGAGTATGACCACTCGAAGAAGTCCAAATCAAGTGCGGCGATGTCGAAGTTGAAAATCCGATTTCGACATCGCGAAAAATTCAGATTAAAATTTCGAGTGCTTATTTAGAAAATTGCGGAAGCAACGAACCCTTTGCTGATGAGATCTGACCCTTCAACAGAGTATCCGCCAAAATATCTGGAAATAACAGTTAACCAATCAGTTAACGCAAAATGGCGAGCCAACTGACGGTCGCCGATACATTGACCATCAGAACGGAAGGCTGAAAAATTACGGAAACATCATGATAATAAAACGCTGTTGATTCCTGATATTCCGATATATAAATCTCCGCTGGCGGCGCCTCGGTACTGAATATTGCCGCTCATAGCCGCAATGACCAAACCTATCACACTATCACATCGGGTTAGGTCAGGTGGATGGAAGAGTATGATATCAGCCAATGGCGGCTTGCCGGCACATAGATACACAACCCAAGTGACCCCAAGATGGCCACGGGGGTCCGAACCGGCTTCACTCTATTGTGGCCAAGAAAATTTTACCTTGTGGGGACCCGAAGAACATTTTGCCTACCGCAGCCGTCTGCATTGGTGATGGGCATGTGGTGCGCAGTTGTGCGGACTGTGGGGTTGAAGTGCCTATGGGTTCTAGAAGTATTGCCCATCTGTTCTACGTGATGGACACCAAAGGCTTCGACTTTGTAATGGGTACTGACTTCTTCGTCGAGCACTCCCAGATTTTCTCCCTCACCCTGCAAGCACCCTACGTCCTCCAGGTGGACCGTAGTGACGGCCGGGAATCTGTACCTCTGGAGCAGTCTGAGCATATGTCTAGCTACTTGAGGGTATGCAAGAGGGAGCCCTCAACCATGATGGTCGCCTCCAAAACAGAGGACTATCAGCTCCTGGGTGATGTCCTAGGCCAAGGTCTGAGGGAGTTGGGATACTCCCGGGAAGACCTGAACGTGGAGCTATTCGCCAGCGACAAGCAACATGTCCTGGACCTCTACTGCAGCAAGGGGAAAAATTGCTGCTATAAATTTTACTGCCCCTCTTTCGGGATGGCCTACAGGAACCCAAGATTCAGTGAACTGGGGAAGGTCCTGACCAAGGTGGCCCTGGAACGTTGCCGTCTGGTCCTGTGCTCTCCCGATTGGGGAGCCCATGGGGGAAATGAGTACTGGCGTACTCTTTCGGACAACCTGACGCCCACCTCCATCCAGCTGCCGGATGACGCCATCTACGTGCCTCTGGGCCGCATGACGTCCATTGGGAAGCCTGGATGAGGTAGGATGCTAAGCGTGGTGGATAAGAGTCTAGCCCCAGTGCCCTGGGAGGATCAGGACCCTGCTATGGTCCAGAAAATTCAACGTGAGAGCAGCGGCTTCAACCTGGACGTCCTGAAGAATCAACTACGACCTCGAGACGCCATGGAGACTACTCCTGGGGGAGACGAGTATGTCCTGTCTGACACTGTTGCCCCCAACTCCCCCTGCTGTTTATCTAATCCTGATGTAGTCTCAGAGTGTGGGTTATCCGAGCTACCCAGCTCTATACACTCTGATGACGAGACTGAGCATGACGCCTTCTTCGTGCAGACGTGCGTGGAGGAAGTGGAGAACGCCAAGTACGCTACCCCACTGAAACCCCTACTCTCCATGAGGGGAGAGGAGCCCCTGGACGAGGAGTTGGACCCCCGATCCAGGCTAAGAGAGTACGTGGAGTCTAAGAGGAGATTGGTGGCGAAAAAGCTATGCTATGCTAGGCCTACACGCCGCTCATTGCCGTTGAAGCAAAGGGTCTATGGGGGATATCTCCCAACTGAGGGAGGACCTAGAACAGAAGATTACCACCTGGCAACGAGAGGTGGACCTGAAGCTCATGAAGAGCTTATGGGGTGCCCATGTGAGGACCCAAGAGGAGGATGAACTGTCAGAGGAATGCGTTTGCGAACCCCCTCGAGTGTGCCTATGCTGTCACCAACCACCTGAGACTGTGGAACGAGACCTTCTCTATGCCTATCAAGGACTGAAGGACATGACCAAGGACGCAGAGCCGGTTGGGGATCACCTCCCTGCTTCTATACAGCAAGGGGCAAGCAATCTACACTCTGACGAGGACATGGAGGACAAGATCCAACTCTTGGACCCTAGAGTACAGAAGCTGATCAAGACCTACCTGGAGGCATTTGGAGAACTACCCACTCCAGCATCCTGTGACAACCTGGTACAGATGGACCTCAAGCTGAAGCCCCATTTCGTAGGTCACAAGATAAGAAAGAGACCCTACCCGGCTCCTAAAGAGCAGGCTGAGGAGAGAGAGCGACAGATACAAGAGTGTATCGACGCTGGCCTGGTCCCGGAGTACAAGGATGGGGACTATCCCCAACACTGCAGCCCCCGTTTCCGGGTGGCTAAGCCTGGGTCAACAGCCAAATGGCTGGTAGTGGACTATGGAGGGCTGAACAAGAAGACGTTGAACCACTCAGGGTCCATTCCTAATATGGAGTCAACCCTCAAGAAGATAACCTCCCCCCCCTACAAGACGAAGATGGACAAGCGGAGTGCATTCTGGCAGGTGGACCTGACGTCCAACGCCCAGGAACTCCTTGCCTGCATCACCCCTGAGGGGAGGGTGTTCAAGTGGAAGGTCATGCCCTTTGGCGTGGCCAACGCACCCGCTCTTTTCCAATAATTGATGAACAAAATCCTATCCATCCTACGTTGAAGACCCGTGGTGCAAGAACACATATCCCGGGGCGCCCAGATGGGAGCACACATCGACGATGTATGCCTGGGAACGACTACCCAAGAGGACCACCTAATCCTCTTGGGCGAGTTCTTTGCGGTCTGCCAGGAGAACCACACTAGACTCAAGCTGGAAACGTGTGAGTTCATGCAGGAGACTATGCAGTACCTGGGGTTCGACATTGGCTATGGGTGGTGGACCCCAGCGGCCTCTAAGGCTACACCCCTGATGGATGCTAAGGTACGACATGAAGACCCCAACAATAGACTCTCTGATGTACGCACTTTCATTGGGGCTTGCATCTTCTACAACCGCCACATCAAGAATTTCATCCACACCAGCGCCATCCTGACGGACCTCATCAAGTGGTAACAACGCTCTGAGAAGGGGGGTGAAGCCGGTTCGGACCCCCGTGGCCATCTTGGGGTCACTTGGGGTGTGTATGTATGTGCCCGCAAGCCCCCATTGGCTGATATCATACTCTCCCATCCACCTGATCTAACCCGATGTGATAGTGTGATAGGTTTGGCCATTCCGGCTATGAGCGGTCATACTCAGTACCGAGGCGCCGCCAGCGGAGATTTATATATCGGAATATCAGGAATCAACAGGGTTTTTTTATCATAATGTTTCCGTGATTTTTCAGCCTTTCGTTCTGATTGTCAATGTCGATTTTGCGGTAACCGAATGGTTAACTGTTATTTACAGATATTTTGGCGGAAACCCCGATGAAGGGTCAGATTTCATCAGTAAAGGGTTCGTTGCTTCCGCAATTTTCATATTATACACTCACAAAGTTAATCTGATTTTTTCAGACTTCCAGAATTGGATTTTCGACTTCGACATCGCCGCACTTGATATGACGAATCTCGAGTGGTCCTACATTTTTCCCCGATCACGAATCAGCCTTTCTTTTGTTGTGTCCTTCGTTTTGCTTTGAGATATAGGCAAAACAAAAATGATTCGTGAGGCCACTTTGAAAGTTCATATCTCCACCTCACGGCGAGGTATACCAATTTCGAGAATCGGGTTCGAACAGCCTTCGTCACAACTTAATTTGGAAAGCAAAGAACGCCTTTGGTGCCCACACATGCCTGGTATAGCAAGGGATAATGGTCAAGAGGGTAGAAAAAGATATATATAACTCTTGGACCGTGCAACTGAATATTTTATTGCGACTTTCGAGTGTACCGCATGAGTGTTGGGGTTGCAAAGATACTTTCCTTGGGTTCCTACGTATTTTTAACGTGAAGTTATGTCCATGGAGGGGCATGGCATACCATGGTGGGAGCCACTTTTGGAGGGTATGTGTTATATGCATGATATGTGCTTCGATTTGCTCACGCCCATGTTATATATCTTCGTGTGGCCGAAGAGATGGAGAGCCACACGTGACAAGGGCCTTGCCCATGTCCCAATTGTGGAATTCAAAGCGCTAGACTAAGTCTACCGCGTATGTATTGCTCATGGTATGTTTGGCAAAGAGATCCATGAGTGCACTCCCATTTTCATGGGGCATGCAGATATGAGTGGCGAAGGTATCTCCATGCGCCTGATTGGGGATCCAAGTGGGGGAATTGTTCGCAAATGGTTCAAATCATTTGTGTATTGAATCATGAGCGGATATCATGGGTGAGCATAGAGATATACTATCATGACAACTTTGTATTTGGACATATTTTCATGTTTTTGACCTCAATTTTTGCTCATTTTTGCATTTTGTGTACTTACCTGGTCGGCAAACAGCAAGAAGCCTTTGAGAAGTCGAACCCTGGTATGTTGTTCATATGTTGGCATGTGCTTTGGAGTTGAAGACAACCATATGCCGGATCGCGTACTCCATTTGGCTTGGCGCACGAAGGATTACAAGATATGGTCTCAAGATCATGGGCTGACTTGGGCAGTGCGTGGCGCCCATATCTGAAGGGGTTTCGAGGGTAAAGTGGGGATGTACATGGGCATTGATCTTTGGTTCCTATCCTCCATGAATACTGGACTTCGATTCCATGCATGCTCTGAGCCTTCAGATAAGTGGTAACTTCAATTTTGAGCATATATTTGATATATGGCCAATATGGTGTGAATTGGCAGTTTTTGGCATGTTATGAGTTCAAACTCATGGGGCATATCTCCAAGCCCATTCGACTCCAAGTCCAACCAAGTTTATGTCAGGGTAGGGCATGGTCTTGGATGCCACACTAGGCCAAGACACGCCACCCCCCCCATTGGGCTAGGATATATAGGCTTGGGACTGAACACATTTTTGGAGTTTATGTAGTGACTTGTGACAGATGGCATTTACCCATCTTATTTGATTGGGTTCAGGGCATCATGTTGGTGAGTCAAGGGAAGGTCTTGAGTCCAGGGAATGAGGGGTCTTTGGCTGTGAATGTGTACGTTTCCATCTTTCCCCAACTTTGCTTTATTTGTGTTCAAATGCCAATTTCAGGGCTTTCCTCTTTGGTGCAATTCTTCTACATGCCCGCCACCGTGGGACGACCGGTGTGCTGAACGGAAGCCCGCTGTGTGGATTGGATTGTGGATTGGGCTATTGCTGTATTTGTGGGATCTGGTTGCTGTTCAGGGTTGAAGGAGGATTACGCTTTCTATGTTTTTGGATTTTGGACCCTGGACTTTGAGGATTTTGAGAAATGCAATCGTTGATCAGGAGCAAGTCAGCAGGGGTGACAGGCGGAAGGGGCACAGCAGGGGCCGGTCCTGGTAGGGACCTTTATGGTAGCAGAGGCTTACCTGCTGCCCCTACCTACCGCCAACCCGGGGACTTGGGCCCCTATGAGCCCTGCCCAAGTACGCACCGGGTGCGTATTGTGGACTCGGTGGAGACCACGCCGGAGATTGGAGCCAGAGAAGAGCCGAGACGCTCAAGAGCATGGCGAACTCCGGAAGTTGAAGCCCGAAGTGAAGTACGACATTCGGGAAGAGGAGGACTTGACATGGAGGACCTGGTCTCCATGTGCGAGCGTCGCTGCCGCAAGGCATGCAACCTCCGCTCCGCCGCGGAGGACTGTGAGGAGGCCTGCCATTCAGGCAGCAGTGGATGACGGGCCCGGCGCTACCAGAAGCGCCGGTCACCCAAGCCCGCGGCAGGGGACGCCGGGGCTATGGATACGGACCCTAGCCCGGTCAGGCTGTGGGACTCCGAGGGGCACTCTGAGGGCTATCAGACAGCCTATGAGCAACCTTCGGCGTCGGGGGAGACGGCCAGGCCGCCTCCAAGGGCGAACACGGCTCCAGAACCCAGCCTGGACCATGACGCCGAGGCGTTGGAGAGGCCCGCCAGAGCCAGAACGGCGCCTGTGGCCCGGCACACCGAGCCAACGCGGGATAGCATGGGCGACACACCCATGGCGGAGGAGTCCGAGGCGCCGGGAACCGCGGGATGCGCCGGATCTGGTGGAAAGCACACTGAGTGCCACTGCCAGCACGTGTCCTTCCTCATGGGCAAGTACCCAAAGATGGGGATGGACGCCATCGTACATCGCCTGGACCGCCTGGACAACGCGAGGGACTGCCTAGAGGAGGACGTCGCCGGGATCCTGGATGACCAGTCGGCCGCAGAGAAAGACATGACGGAGCTGCGAGCGGATCAGGACCGGTACCGGGAGAATCTGGAGCTGGCCCTGGTGAAGCAGCAGCCAGTGGTGGACAGCCTCCCCCACCTAGTGGAGGACATGTCGGGACGCCTGAAAAGGCTAGAGGAGCGACAGCCCCTCACCTCGGGTCCGGAGCTCCCGGCAAAGCCAGCAGCGGCAGAGCTGGTGGAGCGGGTTAAGACCCTCCGGAGCGCCATGGATAAACCCATGGGCGGCCCGGCAGAGGCACCCTGCGCGCCTCCGCGTGTTGACCCGGGTGCGCTGCCGTTTGTTCCCATGTTCAGCGAATCCACAATGCTCGGGGATCACACGGCACCGGCTGGGTCCATGCGGGAAGGGCACGTAACCACGGACTCGAGGAGCCTGACGGTACAGATGTCCCATGCCGCCCAGGATCTACCGATCACTACGACTGCCCACGCAGTTTATGCGGAAGAGGAGATCCAGAGGCAAACCATGCAGGGGCGAACCATGGGCAGCGCCGACGGACATGGTCGAGGTCATCCCAGCGGAAACCTGTGGGCGAAGGACCCCAATACTGGGATATGGACGGCCGGTGGAGCAAGTCCTTCCCGCATTCCAAACCCCATGGGTTCAGGCCCAACTGGACCGCATTCCATGGAGGAGAGGGATGTACGGGGAGTGTACTCACACCCCCCGGCCACAGGTGGTATCCGTCTCGGTGGAGTAGTGGCTGGGGACGTCGGAGACGCCATCAGGATTGACGACCTCAGGGGAATCAAAATCCCGTACTATGATGGCAACCTTCCAACCTGGACGACTTCATCCTGGATTGGGAGGACTTTGCCGAGGAGGTCGTCGGCGAGATGCGGGGAGCGCCGCGGGACAAGTGGGTATGTCGGACATTCCCACACCGGCTGGCGCAGGACCTGAAGAAGGAGCTGCGGGATCAGATCCGGGAAGGACTGATCCGTACAGAGCAGGCCTGCCTCCAGTGGTTGGAGGATGAGGAGCGGGTGGACGCTCCGAACCAGAAGCTGGAGGACTTGTGGTCCATCCCGCTGCAGCTGGACCGCGGTGAGTTGCGGGTCCGGGAGTGGAACCGGTACCTGCGGAAGTACCGACGGAGCCTCAAGCTGGTGGAGGACTGGAACGAGTCAAGCGAGATCCGCCACCTGCTGAAGGACGTCCTCCCCGGCCACTGGAAGAGGCGAGTGGAGGACGAGGAGAAGAAGCGAGCCAAGAAGCGGGTGGCGGTGAGAATCATGGCGGCGGAGGATACCCATGCGGGTATCATGGAGTTCTTCAGGAGGAACCTGGGCGAGCCCAAACGGATGTTGGGACTGAAGAACGCCTTGTACGTGGAGGTATTTGGAGACTCCATGGGGCAAAGGTTGCTGCGCCTCAACAACGTGGAGTGGAGGCGCGGGGAGCCGCTGAGGATGCAGGTCAGCTTCGCCCGCATGAGCCTGGACGAGATCGTGAAGTACATCACGGTGGAGTTGAAGCTCAATGCGAAGAACGAGGCCCACGTGCAGGATCGACATGGTCATGGACAACGAGGTCACCGAGAAGACCGCCATCATCGGGAGATCCAGGAGGACACGGCCAACTCTGCGGAGAATGGTAGTGGAAGTGGCCAAGATCACTGGACCTGGTCCCGGGAGGATCACGAGGAGGCCCATTTCTTCGCGTTTGTGGCGCACAACGTGAGGAACCATGGGCAGGATCGGTCCAGATGGAGTCGGGTGGGACCGAAGAAGGGCAATGAGCCAGGGAGGATCGGGAACCCACCGCTCTCGTTCCGGGAGTACAGGTCTCAGCACGACGGGTGCTGGGTCTGCTATGGCAAGGGAAACAACCATGCCCACGACCACCGTCAGTGCAAGGTGTATGAGGCGGACAAGAAGGCCTACTTCGCCGCCCACCCCGAGAAGAAGCCCAAGGAGCAGCGGATTTCCGATTGGAAGGCGAAGGGCGGAGACGGGGGAAAAGGCCAAGGCAAAGGCCAAGGAGAAGGCGGAGGAAGAGGCTATGGTGGTGGACCTGGCCAAGACCGACGAGTGAGGTCGATCGAGGAAGTTGCTGAGGACATGTTGAGGACGTTGGAGGAACTCAAAGCCCAGCAACGTGGTGTACAAAGTCCTGGCGGATCGCAGCCGGAAGGGGCTGCGCAAAGTCAAGTCTAGAGGAGCCCCCATGGGAGTGGGACCTCGGAGGTCTCTCCTCCGAAAATCAGTGGAATCCCAGAGAAAGCGAAGGCACATCGGGTGCCGAGGAAGGCTCCAGAAGAGCCAAAACCACTGAGTTTCGCCACTCCCAACCCCTGGAGCGCCCTGCCAAGGGAAGTTTATGTGGGCAAGGGACGTGGCAAGAAGGCAGGAGCGACTACAGAGAGCCCCGTGGACGGGCAGGACCAGCCCAAGATCTACACCATCCGTGACCATACCCTCGAAGTCCTGATGCACCCCGATGTGCTAGAGTTGCATGCCGTGAGAGTCGTACATACACCGCATGGTGATGAGCGGCAGTTGCACTTGAAGGTGCGTGTACGGTGCGGACGAGAGGAGTTGGTGGTGGATGTTTTGGTGGATACGGGTGCCCAGGTGAGCCTGGTCCGGAGAGGGTTGTTCAAGGAGGAATCCCTGCAGCCCAGCCGTAGACCGGTGCGCCTGAACGTGGCCAATGGAGAGATCATGGGTTGTGGTACCCATGAGGCCACTATCAGTATGGAATTCTGGGAGCATGAGCGCTTGAACCGCCCTGATTTGGCGAAAAGAAGCACTCCATCCGGGAACTTCTATGTGGCCGACATTACAGATTGGGACATGATCATGGGGTATGACTTCATGGTGGCAAACGCCATTGGAGCCCTTCCCCATCGGGCAACGCTGGTCCGGGAGGATGATGAATGCTTCACATGGCTGTCCACGGACTATGCATGCGGATCATCCCAATGGAATGCTGAGGAAGAGGATAGGATTGTCCAAGCGGTGCAACCTATGGGTGTCAAGTCCAGAGGAGACCGTGGAGTGCAGCTCACGGAGTATGGAATGGCGCCGCAGGTGTATGCCAGGATGTTCCAGACGCTGGGAGCCGAAGCGCCCGAGACGGACGTCTTCGCTTCCCGGGGTGCCCACCTTTTGCGGAAGTGTAGGAGGCATTGGCATCGAGGAGACTCAGCCTGGCATAGGCATTGGGGTTTGAAGGAGTGGGGGCCCATGTATTGGCATGGCCCCCCGGACAATACCAGATGTACGGTGGAGAAGATCGTCGCGGATAGGGCGAATGGGATCCTGGTCATAACCGGCATAGGATCCAGCCCATGTCCGCTGGAAGGTCTCAAGTCGACGCTGGACTCCATCACCCTGAACGAGATGTCATTCGGGCCAGGGGAGGAGTTTTTCATCGACGCCAAGGGTGTATCAATGCCCTCCCCGGGTCAAGCGTGGGGTACCAAGGCTTTCCTGGTGGATGGGGCGCAAGCCCAGTCCACGGGTGATGAGGCATTCATCCGTAGGGTGGAGGCGGTGCCCATGAAGGTCATGTTTGAGCCCAAGGAGGGGACGGATCAGCCTACTGATGGCATTGACGTCCTGTCCCACGCCGAGATCGACAACGTCGTCAACTACATGCCGATGGGGATGCACGACCGTGTGGCAGCCAAGAAGAGGCGGGCCATGGTCACATCTCCGCATTGGTGGGATGACAAGATGTTGGTCACCGGCAAGTACGAGAAGGACGAGTTCGTGGCGAGGGTCATGGATCACATCGCGGACCAATATGATGCTCCGGTTGGGTCGGACCCACCGACATGGGATTTTCCAAGAGTGGGTGCCGATAGCGACAGTCACCAGCCCGATGCCTCAAATTTCCGAAGATTATCGGTGGGAAGAGCCCGCCACGACGATGAAGACGGCATGTCGGACGAGGAGAAGTCGAAATCAGACCCAGAAGAGGCCTATACCGCAGTGCAGTCGGTTGTATCTATACCGAAGCAAGCGGCCGAAGAGGCCCAGGAGAACCCGAACGTTGCCGAGCTGAAGGAGAGGCTGATCAATGCCTATCCGCGGCTATTCAGTGGCGTCGCCAACAAGAACCATCCAGATCGTGGGAGGTTTGGTACAGCGAAGATCAAGCTGAAGCCAAACCCCCAGAACTATCGTCATCAGGAGTACCAACTTCAGGGCGATCGGGCCGAGGCCATGAAGAAGCTGTTGGCCGAGTTCATTGAGCGGGGATGGATCAAACCCTCCGACAGTGAGTGGGCCAGCCCAGCCTTCATCGTGCCCAAAAAGGAGAAGGGCGAGTGGAGGCTGGTGGTTGATTACAGAGGTTTGAACGAGCAGACCGAGCACGACTCGTACTCGCTTCCCCTGATCGACTCCATCCTCCAAAAACAACAGAAAAAGCGGATATTCACGGTGTTGGACCTGAAACACGGTTATCACCAGATGCCGCTACATCTGGACTCCAGGCCCTGCACAGCGATGTCGACGCTGCTGGGGCCCATGCAGTGGAAAGTGGTGCCTATGGGCGCCAAGAATGGCAACGCCGCTTTCCAGCGCATGATGGAGGACCTACTCGGTCCGGTCCGGGACTGTGCCGACCCTTTTGTGGATGACATCATCATCGGGTCCGGCACGGAAAATATGACGGAGGACGAGCTCATCGAAGCGCATGTGAAGGATCTGCGCTGAGTGCTCAGTGAGCTGGACAAGCACAATATGGTGTGCAAGCCCACCAAAGCCTCACTCTTCGTGAAGGAAGTGGAGTTCGCGGGTCACGTGGTTGGTCACGGGCAACGCCGTCCCATGCTTGGGAAGCTGGCGTCCCTGCACCACTGGGAAAAGCCCAAGACCATCAGCGAACTCCGGTCCTTCATGGGGTTCTGCAATTACTATTCGGGCTATGTTGGAATGTATGCAGAACTCTCAGGGCCGCTGCACATGATGCTGCAGGTGGGCAAGTTCGATGGCCGGAAGGGGAGCAAGAAGAAGCTTGCCTGGACCCATGAGGCTGAGGATGCGTTCAACCGCCTGAAGGAGCGACTCCTGGGGCAGTTGGGGCTGTTCCTGTTGGACCCGGACAAGGGATTCGTGCTACGGATAGACGCCTCGGACTATGCCGTGGGGGCAGTCCTGGAGCAAGTCCGGGACGACGGGACTCATGTTCCCGTGGCGTTTTGGAGCAGGATCCTGGCCGAGGGCCAACGCCGAACATGGACCGCGAGGGAGAAGGAGACATACGCCATTGTATGTGCGCTCAGGAAGTGGTCTGGCCACATCGGACTGCAGCCAGTGGTGGTTTGCACGGACCACCAGTTTCTACAGAGCTGGCACAAGGAGCATGTCGACACCCCCTCAGGACCAGCGGCTAGGAGGGCCCGATGGCACGAGACGTTCGCCAAGTTCGACCTCAGCATTGTGTACATCCCGGGGAAGGACAACACTATGGCAGATTGCCTCAGTCGCTGGGCCTACCCCGCGGGCAAGGCGTGGATGGACATATCCAGCCATGGCGACGCCGAGGAGACCGAGGAGGCCAAGCGCATCATCGAGATGGAGAAGGCCATGGAGCAAGAGGGGGTCAAGTGTTTTGTGGTGATGGCAAACCGTACAGACCAGGCCAAGTTCCGGGGCGCCTGAGTCCAGGCTATTCGAGAGGAAACCCTCGAGCAATGGATGGTGGCCCCTGTAGAGCTAGTCAGGTCGGTGCTCACCGAGGACTAGTCGGATGACTATGCGGCATCCGACCACTGGAGCAAGTACTGGAATGCCGTGAGCGCCCCGGCGGACGACGAATGGCCCGAGGGCTTAACCGAGGATGGGGACAAGCTGTTCCTCAAGGACAAGCTGCTGGTGCCCGAGAACCGAGTGGAGGAGCTCATTGACCATTGGCACAACGCCCAGCTCATGCACCCTGGCCGAGACAAGATGCAGCAGGACCTTGAGTGGCGTTTCAAGTTCCCTCCGGGGTACTATGCCATCCTGGACAAGTACTGCAGCGACTGCGCCGAATGTCGGGCCACAAAGAGTCCCAACCACTCCACAGCGGGCAACCCGGTGTACACGGCTATACCGGAGGCCCCCATGCGGTCCGTGGCCATGGATGTATTCGCCATGCCTGAGGTCACCGTGGAAGGAGAGACCTACGACTGTGTCATCCTGGCGGTGGATAGGCACAGTGGGTATATCGTGGCGGTCCCTGGCAAGAGGTCCAAGAAGAAGGACAAGAAGGACAAGCATGGAGTGGGGCTGCAGGCCAAGACCGTCGCTGATGCCATGATCAGGCATTGGCTGACAATTTTTGATGTCCCGGCTGTCATCTGCAGCGATTGGGGCAGTCAGTTTGTGGGGACGTGGTTCAAGACGATGTGCAAGCACATGGGTATTCGGCACG
Source organism: Eutreptiella sp. 'Long Island Sound 2002' (assembly GCA_964036045.1). Classification (NCBI taxonomy): domain Eukaryota; phylum Euglenozoa; class Euglenophyceae; order Eutreptiales; family Eutreptiaceae; genus Eutreptiella; species Eutreptiella sp. 'Long Island Sound 2002'. Next base: position 43,263,078 of record OZ038378.1, on the reverse strand, counting down.
ACAAGACGGTGGCGTACCACAGCCGGTCGAATGGCCGAGCTGAGGTTGCCGGGCGGCGGATGTTTGAGAAGTTTTGCCAGCTCCACATCGACGAAGCGGGCCGGAATTGGTATAATTCGCTCCGGAGAGTACTCCAAGCGTATCACGACCTTCCGGGACCCACTGGACTGTCGCCCCATCGTATCCTGTTCCTACAGGAACGAGTGTCACGCACTCTCCCGTGGTTGAACCATGGCAAAGTGGCCCGGGATGCGAACGGTATGATGGCTGAGCCAGACGACACGGCGGCCAAGGTGTGCAAGGCACTACAGGACAAGCATGACAAGAGGGCCAAGTACTTCAAGCAGGGAAAAGTCCAGAAGTATGCTCTCGGAGACACCGTGTGGGTGGAGCGGCACCACAAGGATGTCCTGTCCAGGCATCGGCAGGCATCTTGGTATGTGCCGGGGGTAATCGTGCGGAAGGTCGGGCAGGATGTGTATGCGGTTCGTTTGGGGGATAACAAGATCCTGGACCGCGACCATACCCAGCTTCGTCCCCGAGCACCAGACCCCAGCGGACGTCCCGTCACCTTCGAGTTCACGGCTGGCGATGTGGACTCGGACGACGAGGGCGGGGACGAGGACTTCACCGCTGAGAAGATCCTGGCGGACAAGCCGGACCCAGGGACGCCTGGGGGGAGGCTTTATAAAGTCCGTTCGAAGGGATTCGCCGCATCCAGGGATTCGTGGGAGCCTCCGAGCAGTCTCGTGCCGAGGTATACCACGGTGTGGATGGACTATCTGAAGAAAAAGAATATTTTTTTGGATGTCAAGGACGTGTTGGTCCATTTGGTTGCTGCTGTAGCACCGTAATGGATCCCCCTTGGCATTTTTGTTTGTTCCTCTGCTTGGGAGACGGCTGAGGGCGTTCATCCGGGGATTTTGCGGCCTTGATTGGCCATATACCCCCTTCACTCGATCTCCACATATATATCTCACTGTGCTTCATTTCACGTTTCTCTATCTTTGATCCCCTTGGTCCATGTTGTAGATCAAGAGGAGACCGGATATGGCGTAGGGCACCGATTTTCAGTGTCCTCACCTCTCCCTTGGGGCGTGGGGGGCGCCTACGACGTGGGGGGGGGAGTTGGAGCCCATTGGGGTCCTCCCGTCCTCTCTTCAATGACTTCCGAGCGGTAACAACGCTCTGAGAAGGGGGGTGAAGCCGGTTCGGACCCCCGTGGCCATCTTGGGGTCACCTGGGGTGTGTATCTATGTGCCGGCAAGCCGCCATTGGCTGATATCATACTCTCCCATCCACCTGATCTAACCGGATGTGATAGTGTGATAGGTTTGGCCATTCCGGCTATGAGCGGTCATATTCAGTACCGAGGCGCCGCCAGCGGAGATTTATATATCGGAATATCAGGAATCAACAGGGTTTTTTTATCATAATGTTTCTGTGATTTTTCAGCCTTTCGTTCTGATTGTCAATGTATCGGCGACTGTCAGTTGGCTCGCGATTTTGCGGTAACCGAATGGTTAACTGTTATTTACAGATATTTTGGCGGAAACCCCGATGAAGGGTCGGATTTCATCAGTAAAGGGTTCGTTGCTTCCGCAATTTTCATATTATACACTCGCAAAGTTAATCCGATTTTTTCAGACTTCCAGAATCGGATTTTCGACTTCGACATCGCCGCACTTGATATGACGAATCTCGAGTGGTCCTACATTTTTCCCCGATCACGAATCAGCCTTCCTTTTGTTGTGTCCTTCGTTTTGCTTGGAGATATAGGCAAAACAAAAATGATTCGTGAGGCCACTTTGAAAGTTCATATCTCCGGGTCACGGCGAGGTATACCAGTTTCGACAATTGGGTTCGAATCGCCTTGGTCTCAACTTAATTTAGGGAGCGTCAAACGCCTTTGGTGCGTACACATGCTCGGTATAGCAAGGGATAATGGTCAAGAAGGTAGAAAGTGATGTATAACTCTTGGACTGTGCAACTGAATATTTTATTGCGACCTTCGAGTGTACTGCATGTGTGTTGGGGTTCCATAGATACTTTTCTTTGGGTTCCTACGTTTTTTTATCGTGAGGTTATGTCCATGGAGGGGCATGGCATACCATGGTGGGAGCCACTTTTGGAGGATATGTGTTATATGCATGATATGTGCTTCGATATGCTCACGCCCATGTTATATATCTTCGTTTGGCCGAAGAGATGGAGAGCCAGACGTGACAAGGGCCTTGCCCATGTCCCAATTGTGGAATTCAAAGCGCTAGACTAAGTCTACCGCGTATGTATTGCTCATGGTATGTTTGGCAAAGAGATCCATGAGTGCACTCCCATTTTCATGGGGCATGTAGATATGAGTGGCGAAGGTATCACCATGCGCCCGATTGGGGATCCAAGTGGGGGAATTATTCGCAAATGGTTCCAATCATTTGTGTATTGAACCATGAGCCGATATCATGGGTGAGCATAGAGACATACTATCATGACAACTTTGTATTTGGACATATTTTCATGTTTTTGACCTCAATTTTTGCTCATTTTTGCATTTTGTGTACTTACCTGGTCGGCAAACAGCAAGAGGCCTTTTGGTGAGTTGAACCGTGGTATCCTGTTCATATGTTGGCATATGCTTTGGAGTTGAACACCACCATTTGCCGGATCGCGTACTCCATTTAGCTTGGCGCACGAAGGATTACAAGATATGGTCTCAAAATCATGGGCTGACTTGGGCAGTGCGTGGCGCCCATATCAGAAGAGGTTTCGAGGGTAAAGTGGGGATGTACATGGGCATTGATCTTCGGTCTCTATCCTCCATGAATACTGCACTTCGATTCCATGCATGCTTTGAGCCTTCGGATAAGTGGTATCTTCAATTTTGAGCATATATTTGATATATGGCCAATATGGTGTGAATTGGAAGTTTTTGGCATGTTATGAGTTCAAACTCATGGGGCATATCCCCAAGCCCATTCGACTCCAAGTCCAACCAAGTTTATGTCAGGGTAGGGCATGGTCCTGAGTGCCACTCTAGGCCATGACACGCCACCCCCCCTCATTGGGCTAGGATATATAGGCCTGGGGGTGAACACATTTTTGGGGTTTATGTAGTGACTTCTGACACATGGCATTTAGCCATCTTATTTGATTGGGTTCAGGGCATCATGTTGGTGAGTCAAGGGAAGGTCTTGAGTCCAAGGAATGAGGGGTCTATGGCTGTGAATGTGTATGTTTCCATCTTTCCCCAACTTTGCTTTATTTGTGTTCATATGCCAATTTCAGGGCTTTCCTCTTTGGTGCAATTCTTGTACATGCCCGCCACCGTAGGACGACCGGTGTGCTGAACGGAAGCCCGCAGTGTGGATTGGATTGTGGATTGGGCTATTGCTGTATTTGTGGGATCTGGTTGCTGTTCAGGGTTGAAGGAGGATTACGTTTTCTATATCTTTGGATTTTGGACCCTGCACTTTGAGGATTTTCAGAAATGCAATCGTTGATCAGGAGCAAGTCAGCAGGGGTGACAGGCGGAAGGGGCACAGCAGGGGCCGGTCCTGGTAGGGACCTTCTTTACAAGAAGACTACTACCTGGCGCTGGGGCCCTCAAGAACAACAAGGGTTTGACAAGCTCAAGGAGAAAAGGGCTAACGCTAAGTGCCTGGGTTTGCCTAGAGCACAAGGGGAGATTATCCTGGTGACTGACACCAGCAATGTGGGCGGAGGTGGAACGTTGTTCCAGTGGCAAGCACTAGAGAAAGACAAGTTCGACTCGGCCATTTCCCAATGGGGTACAGCTGGACTCAACCAAGACGGTACTCTCAAGCACAGCTACCCTGACGACAAATGGGTCCTGGTTCCCCTAGGTCATTGGAACTGGAAATGGAACCAGGCCCGGGGTAACTACTCTACTTATGAGCAGGAACTGCTCGCGGGTATGCTGGTGCTATCCTCTCAGTCCCGACTGCTGGGGAGTAACCCAGTGGTTTGGCTGTGCGACCAGGAACCGGTCCGCACCTTCTAAAAGGGACCTCCACCTGAGGAGGCTAGGCTCAAACAGTGGTGGACCTACCTGAGCAAGCTACGGCTCTCAATACATCATATCCAGTTAGTCAAGAACAAGTGTGCGGACTACATCAGCCGCATCACCTTCGGCGCCATGATTGGTGCCAGGTCTGAGGAGCTAGCCAAGGAGGCCTTCAGCCGTATGCATGTACGGCTGGACTTGAACATGACCATGATCAGACCTCTAAATGGAGTCCGACACGTGGAGTACCTGAAGGACTTTGGGGATATCTACAAACGCCCGGAGAAGCGCCTGGAACCCCTCCTGGTCAGCCAGGAACAGTGGAAACGGGATAAGATCTACCTCTGGCATGAAGACCGGATAGTCGTGCCTAGCGACAGAATGCCGGCGCTCCTCAAGTGGACCCATGAGTCCAGTGGTCATGTGGGGGCGAGGTCGCAAAGTTTAGGACACTCACAAAAAAAGAAGAACAATAGAGTCGCAACGGCGAAGAAGCTGAGCGTTGCTTGCCCCAAACCACCTAGCAAAGTGCGTGCCCTGGGCGCTAGGGACTTGTGCGCGCCCCAAAACAAAATACACACAAACAACAACAACGCTACCGGCCACCAAAAAACAAGTATGTTATATGCCGCGCAACGCTAAAGAACGACGTAACAAGCACAACACGGTAAGATGTAGACAAGGAGAGAACAAGTATGTAACAAACCGCGCCACGGTGGAGATGTACTGCACGTATGAGACCATGCATTGCAAGCCCACTTGCATAGGGAGTACGACGGCGCCGTAACACGCGAAACACGAAAAGATGTGGGTAGAAAGAAAGCCGCACAAGTATGTTTCATGTCATGCCGTGCACGCGGGAAGGACAACAAACAAAGGTGACCAGAGAGGTGCCGGGTGCAAGAATAACACACACAAGCAACAACAACGCCACCGGCCGCCGAAAAACAAGTATGTTATATGCCACGCCATGCATATCGCCATAGCGCATATCACCATACATAACGCCGCGACAAAAACAATACACAAAAGGATGGCAAGGAGGCAAGTGTACCGTATAGACCGCGCCATGGTGGAGGCATACCGCAAGTCTGCACACATGCCTGTGAACGCCCCGCCCCAACACGCAAACTCGCATAGGGGGTAAGACGGGGTCGGAACACTCCAAACATGACAAGACGTGGGTAAGGAGGGAGCCACGCAAGTATGTTACATGTCACGCCGTGCACGCGGGAAGGACAACGAACAAGGGTGGCCAAAGAGGTATGTGGAGCCGTGTCGGGTGCAAGTAGGATATAAACCTACGCCAAACAACAGACGCTAAAATACGCCGTAGCAAGCACAACACAGTGAGAAATAGGAGGGAGGAGAACACGTACGAGACATAAGTAGGTAACATACCACACCACCGCAAGAGTAAGAGACCAACCGAGGATGGCAATGGCAAGACGCCATGACACGACAAAACCCCTGCCACCACACGCCCGTTTGCATAGGGAGCACAACGCCGCCGCGACACACGGAACACGCAAAAATGTGGGTGAGATAAATATGTTACACCCACGCATTGAGTATAACGGCGACAAGACACACATCACACAAGAAGATAAGAAGGGAAAGGAGCAAGGAGCAAAGAGCAAGTATGTTACCGTGTCGTGCCACGCCGCGCACACAAGAGAAGCATACACACTTAGGCAAAGCGTCGTGTCTCGCTTGTGCTTCGCATCTTCCCACACCTTGATCACTCTAAGATTAAGAGGATTAGGACTCTAAGATTAGGAGAAAAAAATAGAGATTGATCGAAGTTTGTCTCCCACGCAAGTATGTTGCACGTCACGCCGCGCTTGCGGGAGGGACAACGAACAAAGGTGGCCAAAGAGGTGTGTGGAGCCGTGTGGAGTGCAAGTAGGAAAGAAACCTACGCTAAACGACGCACACTAAAATACGCCGTAACAAGCACAACACGGTAAGCATTAGGAGAGAGGAGAACACGAACGAGGCATAACTAGGTAACATACCACACCACCGCAAGAGTAAGAGACCAACCGAGGATGGCAATGACAAGGTGCCATGGCACGACAAAACCCCCGCCGCCGCACGCCCGTTTGCATCCTTTCTCTTGACAGGTCTAGACGAGAAGGCCCAACGAGAGAGAATGACGAGCCGGCAAGGAAAAAGACCGAGACACGCACCAGAGCGGAGGCAGGGAAAAAGTGCATGCCAGGGAGAAGGGTAGAGGAAAGGGTAAAGAGCAACGAAGCCACGAAAGATACAGGGGGTAGCCAGCCGAGCAAGGAACACGCGCAGAGAAGGGGGCACGGCAGGCACACGGCGAGCACAACATCGCACCGAAGCACCTGAGAGGGGAGCACCAGAGATACAACAGAAGAGCGGCACCGCGCACCACGACACGCACCGCACAGACACCACACACACTGCACAAACCGACACCCGCGCCCACAGCACGTGGTCAACGAGCCCTGGCAGCCCGCCCAGAGGGCGGGCAGCCGGGGGAGGGGGAGCGTCTGACCCCAGACGCCCCTCACAACGGCGGACGGCAACCCCACCGGGGACGCCCTCCCGCCACCCCCACGGCGCGCAACGCCGGACCGCAAGGGCGAGCGCCGTGGGGCCGGTACAGGGTCCCCCAGCCTGCACCGACCACACCCAAGACACACGGGTCGCGGAACCCTGGCTGCCCGCCCCAGAGGACGGGCGGCCGGGGGAGGGACAGCGCCTGACACCAGACGCCCTCCACAACGGTGGCAGGCGACCCCCCCCCCCGGGGACGCCCCCCCCCCACCCCCGCGGCACGCAGCCCCCACATGGCATGCAGGCCAAGGGGACAGTTTAGGGCCCCCACACTCACACACCCGCAGCCACAGCACGTGGGTGACGGACCCCAACAGCCCGCCCAGTGGGCGGGCAGTCGGGGGAGTGACAGCGCCTGACCTCGGACGCCCCTCACAATGGTTCAAGGCACCCCCCCGGGGACGTCCTTCCGCCACCCCCACAGCGAGCAAAGCCGGCCCGCAAGGGCGCGCGCCGTGGGGCAGGTGAAGGGTCCCCACGCCCGCACTGACTGCACCCGGCACACACGGGTCGCGGTACCCCGGCTGCCCGCTCCAGAGAGCGGGCGGCCGGGGGAGGGACAGCGCCTGACACCAGACGCCCCTCACAACGGTGGCAGGCCACCCCCCTCGGTGACGGCCCCCCACCACCCCCGCGGCAGACAGCCCCCACAGGGCATCCAGGCGAAGGGGCCAGTGTTGGGCCCCCACATCCACACTCCCGCGCGCACACCACGTGGGTGGCGGACCCCAACAGCCCGCCCAGTGGGCGGGCAATCAGGGGAGGGACAGCGCCTGACCTCAGACGCCCCTCACAATGGTGGAAGGCACCCCCCCCTGGGGACGCCCCTCAGCCATCCCCACAGCGAGCAACGCCCCCCTGCAGGGGCGCACGCTGTGGGGCCGGTGCTGGGTCCCCACGCCCGCACCGACCGCACCCGGAATACACGGGTTGCGGAACCCTGGCTGCCCGCTCTGGAGGACAGGCGGCCGGGGGAGGGACAGCGCCTGACACCAGTCGCCCCTCACAACGGTGGCAGGCCACCCCGCCCGGGGACAACCTCCCACCATCCCCGCGGCACGCAGCCCCCAAAGGGCATGCAGGCCAAGGGGACAGTGTTCGGCCCCCACACCCACACGCCCGCGCCCACAGCACGTGGGTTGTGGACCCCAACGGCCCGCCGAGCCGGCGGGCAGTCGGGGGAGGGACAGCGCCTGACCTCAGACGCCCCTCACAATGGTGGAAGGCACCCCCCCCGGGGACGCTCTTCCGCCGCCCTCACAGCGAGCAACGCCGACCCGCAAAGGCGCAAACTGTGGGGCCGTTGCTGGGTCCCCACGCCCGCTCCGACCGCACCCGGGACACAGGGGTCGTGGAACCCTGGCTGCCCGCTCCACAGGACGGGCGGCCGGGGGAGGGACAGCGCCTGACACCAGACACCCCTCACAACGGTGGCAGGCCACCCCCCGCGGGGACGGCCCCCCACCACCCCCGTCGCACGCAGCCCCCACAGGGCATGCAGGCCAGAGGGACAGTGTTGGGCCCCCACACCCACACACACGCGCCCACAGCACGTGGGTAGTGGACCCCAACAGCCCGCCCAATGGGCGGGCAGTCGGGGGAGGGACGGCGCCTGACCTCAGACGCCCCTCACACAATGTTGGAAGGCACCCCCCCCCGGGGACGCCCTTCCACCACCCCCACAGCGAGCAAAGCCGGCCCGCAAGGGCGCACGCTGTGGGGCCCACGCCCGCATCGACCGCACCCGGGACACACGGGTCGCGGAACCCCGGCTACCCGCTCCAGAGGACGGGCGGCCGGGGGAAGGACAGCGCCTGACAACAGACGCCCCTCGCAATGGTGGAAGGCCCCCCTCCCCGGGGACGCCCTTCCGCCACCCCCACAACGAGCAACGCACCAATGCACCAACGCACCAGCCACGGGACATCCGCATCCCACCCCCTGCTCTTAGGCACAGCGACACAACAATTACGGAACCCGCGCCCGATCTCTGACGCTGGACGCAGCACACGAGGTCATCAGGGCGCTGGGACTCAGAGACAGCAAAGGAGACCCCCCACAAGGGGACGCGGGCACGGACTCCGACCTCGAGGCAATACCGCAGCCCTCCACGGGAAGCGCGCCTGCGGAACCTGCGCCGCCGGCGGGCAGCGTGCCCACCCTCCTTCCCTGTGTGGAAACAGGGCCACTGCACCGGCGAAGGCCGGTGCCTGAAACAGCACTCTCAGCCCGGCCCCGATGACGGTGCGCTGCCCGAGGTGTGACCCGCGGCCACATGCGCCGCCCTACGCTACGGGGTGGCGCAAGGCTGGATCCTGGATGAGACCGCACGCGGCAGCGTGAACATCCAGGAGGCCGTCCACCGAGTCACTGACGCGGGACAGGCGGCAGTTGCCTTGCACACCCGGGGCCGCCACAGCGGACCCGCAGAGGGGATCATTGTGGAGCCCTCGGGAATGGTGCTTGTCCTGGCAGCGGACATGGTCCGAGGGGTGCTCCACGCATCCCGTGTGCGGCGGGCGCGCCCACAGTGGACCATCCAGGTGTACACCCCCCGGCGGGCGTGGCCCTTCTTCACGTGGGCGGTGCTCGCCGTCCTGTGGCACCTGGCACCAGAGGACGCCCCCACAGGGACCGCGGAGGAAATCGCCCGGGACCTCCACACCTGGCCGTCCGACCAGAATTACCCCTGGCGCAGCCCCCGGGGCGGCCTCCCAGTGGCACCTGCGGCAGAGGGGCTCAGCCTCGCAGCAACCCTCCAACGGCACCCCGACTAGAGGGCACGCCACTTCCTGCAGACGGGCACGGTCCCGGCCGCCCCGCCAGACTCCGAGTGGCGATGGGACGCAGGGGAGGCGCAACCGCTGCAGGGCCCCTGGTCCCTCCTGTTGTGGTATTTGCCCATGGGCACCCTGGCCCACGCCACTCAAGCTGTCCAGGGGGGATTCTCGCAGCCCCTCCTCCCTGGCGTGGCCCTGCTCCGCAGCCTGCAGGCGGGGGCGGCCTGGGAACGGTGGAGGGAAGGAGGCGGGCGCTCGAGCCCCTATTTCCCTCTGGTCCAGGGCCAGGCGCTGCTCCACGCCGAGGGCATGGGGACCGTGGAATGGGGGGTGATCGTGCCCGGAACGGCGTGCAAGTGGATCACCGCGACCGCCCCACAGCCCATGCAATCGCCGCCGGCTTGCCACCGCCTCCTACGGATGGTCCCTTCTTTGGCCCCCCAACACGCCTTTACGAGGGACGTATGGAGGGCCATACTGAGCCACACCAAGGAGTGGCTAACGAACCCGGGTGCACGGTACCCGCCGGGGCAGGTGCTCGAACGGCTCACGGCCCCCACACCCGGGGTCCGCCACGCCCTGCACAGGGCGTCGGCTCCCACGGAGCAGCTCAACGACGAGGTGCTAGACCTGGCGCTGGAGCCGCTGCGGGTGCTTTACCCGCAGACCCACATCCCACCCGCGGGCACGTCCAACCGCCTAGGCCGCCTGGGTTTGCAGCGCCGCGTCGAGGCCGCGCACCCGGGAGGTATGGTGGAAGAGTGGCTACTGCTCCGCAACCCGTCCGCCGCGCAAGGCCACTGGTACCTACACCAACTCCTCTTACTACCACGGGCGGCCCCGGAGCACCGCCGGCAAAACCCGTACCACACGCACCCAGAGCGCCGAGGCGCGCAGGGCTTTCCGCAGCCAGTCTCGCCCGCCCTCTCGCCGGGACAGGGCCCGGAGGCGCTGCAGCAGGGCCCCCCGCTCGATGACGCCACCACGGTACAACAAAGGGGAAGCGACGGCGCGGATGGTGCTGAACCGGACGTCACGAACTGCGGAGCGGTGGCCTGGACGGCGGCCTGCAGTCACCTCACCCGAGATACCACGGGGCTCCGGCGGTACAGACCAGCAGACCGCACGGCGCTGGCGTCCGCGGTCGCGGCCGTCACCATGGGTCCTGTGGCGGCGTGGCCGGCGCAACTGCTGCCCCACGTCCCCTGCCGCGACACGCAGCCCCGCCAGCTGGCCGCAACGCATGCGCCGACGGCATGCCTCAAGGCGGAGCAGCTATACGTCGTCGCGGCAGCGCTGCTGGCGGACGGCGGGGAGAGCTTCGTCCACCACCACGGCCCGGCGCAGATTGCGGGAAGCATACAAGGGCCGCAGCGCGATGCACCCCACCCGTGGCACGCCACACTCCGCGGTCGCACCCGCGTCTGGGATGCGGGCGACGGCACACCCCGTCCTGGGTCTCAGCAGGGGGAGGCACTGGTGCTGCAGACGGCAGGCTACCAGGCCATCCTGCACCGCCACGCCAGAGGGTACCGGTCGCACGTCCTGGCCGGGGGCCGCTGGACTGTCTGGCACAGCACTGCCAGGCAAGGGGTATTCCCGCCCCTGCCCCACGTCGACTGGCAGCAGGGGCCGACTGAGGCCTACTATATGTCGGCGGACCCCTGGCCGCTGGCAGTCCTGCTAAACACCGTCAGCGCCCCCAACAAGAGGCAGGAACCGGGATGGGTCAACCCCCCCGCACTGGTGTGGAGCCTCGACCAGGAGGAGCATCCACGGGCCGCGTGGCAGGGAGACGCCATCAGGGCCACGGACGTCCCGGACCTCCACGCGGGGCCGATCACGCACGCCCACCCGGCGGCTACCCTGGCGGTGGCCCAACGGGGACAGCAGAACCCACAGTGGGTGGTCTGCATGTTCAGCCCGGCGGGGCCCGAAGCCGTGGTCCGCGTGGCAGACTGTACCCGCATGATCGTCAAGGCGCTACAGGAGGGCAAACACGACGCCCTCCTGCTCCAGGTCAGGCTGAAGGACAACGCCCGGGCGGCGAGGCCCGGGTTGTGGCCGGCAGCGGCGCAACCCGCCGACCTAGAGCTCCAGCTGGCGGTCCCGACCACGGTGTACCACTGGCTACAAGCCTCCCACGACCTGCGATGGAGGGGCAAACCCGATCGCCAAATCGGCTCCACGCACTGGCAACCTCGGCCGCAGGCAGATGCGCAGCGCGATGCCATCCGGAGTCTCGGGCCCGCGCCCGCGACACGAGCCCTCGATGCGGCGGCCCCGGGCCGCGCGCTGGCGCCACACACGGTTCCACTGGCCAACCTGCCCTTCGAACCAGCGACAGAGGGCGCCATCCGTAAGTCGGTGCCGCTCCCCCGGCGCGAGGGGCCACGGAACCCACGAAATGCCCCCTGTGTGCAGACAAGTACTACACAAGCGGGGCAACGCTGGAACACCTGGTGTGGCACGCGGTGAACGCTGCAGCCCCGGTGGACGACAAGGAGGCGGCCTCCACCATCCTGCAAGGGAGGGCACGGAGGTCCCCATGTCACGCCCCGTACGCCCGGCGCCCCCCGCCCCAGGCGGCTGACCACGCAGACGGCGATGAGAATGCACCCGGAGCGGCCCCGGGGACCGGCGGCGCGGCCCAACCAGGGTCCATCCCCGCGGGGCTGGCCCCACTGACCCCCCTGTCGGCCCCGCTCGGAACGGGCTCGCACCCCATGGCCCCGGCGCACCCGGATGCCCTGGCTGCGCCGGCGGACCCAGCGGCGACGCCGATGCGGGATAGCTGACTCCAGGATGACACGGCGGACGACGCCCTATGGCTCCTCTGGTGGAACCTGCGCAACGGCCTCGTACCGCCAGACGGATCCCTCCGGGACACGCTCCGGCAGCGCCGGGGGCCGGCGGCCTGTACCGACAAGGATCACCTGATCACCGGCATGCTACCCCAGGAGGGGGGCTTTGCCATCATGCTCTAGGAAACAGGGATCGCCACCCGGGCACAGGAGATGCACGTGGCCGCGGCGCTCCGGGACAAGGGGTACACTCCCTTCTTCAGCAGCCAGCTGGCGGAGACGGGAGCCACTTCCACCTCGATAGGGGGGGGCCTCCTCACCGCGGTCAGGAGCAAGTACGTGGTGGAGCACGAGGTGCTCAGTTTAACGGAAATCGTCCCCGGGAAGGCCACGGCCCTGGAGATCCGCACAGACGGGGGAGGCCTCACCCTCATCAACGTCCACGGGTCGCAAGCAGGCTGCTCACCGTGGGCGGGACGGGCGGCGTTCTGGGCCGACAGACAAATGTATGCCACGGCACGCAGTCTCGGTGGGAGACACCCGGTGGTCATCGCGGCTGACACCAACGTCTACATGGATGCCACCTCCAACCTGGCCACAGAGCAATTCCGCGCGGGCTGGGAGGCCTGCGGTTGCCGGAGGGCCACGGCAGGCGGCGAGGAGGATATGACCCCCACGCTCCACCCGTCCCGGCACAGGGTGGACACCTTCCTGGTCAACGAACCCCTCCTGCCGTGGTCCCTGCAGGAAAGCGTCTGGGTTCGCGGCATGGCACGGCCCCAGGAGATCAGCTCGGACCACCACCCGGTCCGCCTAACCTTGCCGGGCCTCCTCAACGCAGCAGGGCGCGCGGCAATGCCCACCCCCTACAGCCACACAGAGGGCCGCCTCCTCCCGTACGACGCCGAGGCCGCGCCCGTCCAACACTGCCTGTGGGGGGCGGTCACCGCCGCGCAGGATGAACCCTCCCTGGCGCCCTGGCTTGGTCCCGCAGAGCAGCACGCCTACGGTTCCATGCCCGCGGCCGCGGTGGACAAGGTGTTCGAACACCTCCACGCGGCGCATGACGCCCTAGCGCGTGTGGCCAGACGCCCGCAGCCGCCCCCGGCGGGGACGGACCCTGCGGAGGGGGACCCCCCAGAGAGCGGAAAGCGGCTCCAGGCGGCAGTCCTCCGCTATGACAGCCTGGCAGCGTGCGCGCCGGCGGCGTACCATGCCGACGCGGCATGGCATGGCATCCGGTCTGAGGCGGCGCTCCGGCTCGCGGAGGAGCTGCGACGTGCGTCGCCCGGGTTCCGCCCGACCACACAGGGCCAACTACAGGAGGAGCTGGAGAAGCAAGCAGCTGCCCTCGAAGAGGACATCCGCAAACTCCGCGCACTCCTAGCCGCAGACCGCAAGCGCGCCATCAGGCACTTCTGGCACCGCCACGCCCCCGACATCGGCAGGGGTGGAAAGCCGTGCAGGGAGCCATAGAGGTAGAGGCCCCGGACCCGTCAGGCCTCTGAAACATGCGGGTCCCCAACACCCAAACGCTCCTCACGGAGGCCGACGCCGTGATGTTTGCAGTTCGCGCCGTCTGGCGGGAACTGTATGACAAACGCCCGGTGGACTCCCAGGCTTCCAGGCGGTCCTCGGCCGCCATGCCCCCCGGGTCCCTGACGGGGCCTGGATTCAGGTCCAGCAGTACTCCATGCAGGATCTGCAGTCCGCCCTGGACAAGGCCGATGGCAAGGCCCGAGGTCCCAACCACGTGGAGGCCCGTTTCATCAAGGCCCTGCCAGCACCCGTCCAGTGGCTCCTGGTCCACTCCTACCGGGCCATCTTCCGCGGCGCCCCGCCACAGATGCACTGGAGGGACGCGCACATCTGGCTCAGCCCCAAGGTACTGGGGGCCGCCAGACTGGACGACTACAGGCCCATAGCCCCGGGCCAGCTGGACATGAAGCTGCTCACGGCCCCCCTCACTCAGGGCATCACGGAAGTGCTCACACGGCACGGAGTGGTCAGCGACTGGCAGCAAGGGGCCCTCCCTGGCTCCAACACAGGCCCCCCACTGTTCAATGCGCAGCGGCAGCTCCAACGGGGAAGGCACAACTACGTTTTCTCCTTCGACTCCTGCAAGGCCTTCGACACCGCCCTGCACGGCGCCCTCCCCCTCGTCCTGCGCCACCTCTCCGTGCCGCCGGAGGTCATCAACCTCCTGCTCTCCTACCACACGTGCGCCAGGCTGCGCATCGTCACCGCACACGGGCTAACGCAGCCCGTCCACATGCTGCGCGGCGTCCGGCAGGGCAACCCCGAGAGCCCCCTGCTGTACGCGCTCCTCCCGGAGCCCCTGCTCAGTGCGCAGGGGCACTGCCTGCGCCTGCCGGGAGGGGCCGAGCAGGGCCTCATCCAGGCCTACATCAACGACCTGCTGGTAGTGGCCCACACGCTGCAGCATTTCGTCGAGGGCGTGGAGGCGGTGGCCGCATACCTGGAGATGTTCGGCATGGAGCTCAACCCCCGCAAGTGCGCCATGGCCACCACGGAGGGGGTCCCGGGCCTGCAGCTGCGCCTCTGTCCCCACCTGGAAAACCCATGGCACTGGGTACCAGCGGCGGACTCCGTCCCCTACCTGGGACTCGAGCTGCAGCCGGACGGGGAGTTCCCCCTGCAGCGCAAACACCGCCTGCGCCTGGCGGCGGTGCACCACTGGTGCCTGAACACCCTCGCGCCACCAAAAGTGGTGCAGGACGTCATCCTGGCGATTGTCGGGGGGGTGACACAGTACCTCGCCCGTTTCATCGCCGACGACTCCGACACTGCGCGCCACCTGGACCACATCACGGTCCAGGTCGCGAAGGACAGGGCGTGGTACGCCTTCGACGCCTCGCGGGACAGCCTGCAGGATGACCGGACCCTGGGGCTCACACGGGTACCAACGCGGTGCCAGCAGGCAGCGGTGGCCCTCGTGGGTACACTCGTCCACCACCGCTCAACCTCCGTGCGCGCCGAGGTCACCAAGATGTTCTGGGAAATAGCCGGCGCGCACGGAATATGCCCCAAGGTGCACTACCCCGTCCCAGGATTCGCAACTCTAGCGGGAGGTGACTGGGTCCACCGCAATCCCCTGGGCCCTGGCCGCCCTGGTAGTGGGGCTCTACAACCCCATCGCGTGCCCCGAGGCGGCCCACGTCCAACTACAGTCCCCGTCGGGCAACATCGTCACGCTGCGCACCGTCAAGCTGCGGCACTGCGACACATGCCGCCTGACGGTGCCGCACACAATGCCGTGGCATGGGCACCACGGGCCACGCCTGCCCTTCCCCGACAACGACGACCTGTGGCCGACGGCGGTGCGGGAATGCCTCAACCAATGCGCCGATGAACACCTCCATTATTGCCGCCGCGAGCAGGAGCCCACCAACCCTCCCGGGTGGCGCAACGCCTTGGTCCACCTCTTTCACACCACCGGCACACGGGACGCCCGCCTGAGACTCGTCCACCCCACAAGGGCTAAGCAGGACGCCCATACCGGCCCACGGGTGACCCCGGACGACCTGCACCTCCAAATCGGGGGCTACCGCCGCCGGGGCGGCCTATCCCCCCCAACGCAGGGGGCGACGTACCACCCGCCGACGGCCCTCATGTACACCCTCCACGACGTACTCGCAGAAAGCGAGCACCGAGAGCCTAACATGAATGTGGCGTGACCCGAGCCCCTGCGCCCCCGGCCCCACGCGCCGATGCCGGTGTGGTTGGTGACCGAGGACGACCAATGCACCCAAGCGGCGGGGCAAGCGCAGCTCCAGGCCGAGTGGGTAGGAGTGCAGGTGGGGGCAGGCCAGCCCAGGCCCCGTGGACTCCCTCGTGGCAACACCCTGCTGGTAGCTACGGAGGTGCCGCACGACCAACACATGGCAGTGCACGCGCTGGAGGACCAGCCAGAGGACACAGGACACATGGTGGTGCAACAGCGCGGAGGCCCGGCGTGCCTCAAGGAACATGTGACGGCACTCCGGTCCTGGGCAACCACGATCGCCGGAGCGGAAATCCGGCTGCACGACCACCCGGCGATCAGCCCCGGCAACACCAGGGCGCTGCGCGTGGACCAACTGACCCCGAGCCACCCAGACGTCCGGTGGCACGCCACCGACCTCAACGCGGGTTGGCTCAGCCCCACCGGGTACTACTGGATCCCGGAGGCCTGGGGCCACACCTTTTCCGACGCGTCCGGGGGCGGACCCTGCAAACACGCCACCAGCGTTGCTCTTCCCGCCGACCTCACCCGCACGTGGGCGGTGGCCATCTCGGGCACGGTGCCCGACGGGGAGGGGGTGGCCGCCTCCCTCCCCCTGCAATACGGCGCCCACCGACCACGGGTCCACACGGTGGACACCGAAGTCATCCTCCACCTCCTGCGACACGCGGATCGCGAGCGGACTATGGGGGTCCCCGCGGGCGCGGCGAAGGTGGTCAACCAGATGTTCCTACGGTGGCTCCGGGGCGGCCTGTGCGCGCGAGGGCGACACGCTGGGCACCCGTTCTGGTACGTCCGAGCCACCTCGCACCACAGTGACCCCCTACTGCACAAGGCGGACTGGGCGGCATCCCAGGACACCGTCCTGCAGAACACGCCCCCGGACCCTGGCCACGCCCAACTCATTGTTGCCAGTCATGACGGCCACCCCGATCTACGGCCCCCCACAATGCGGACGCTAGGCGAGGTCGCCCAGCGGGCGCAGACGGACAATGCGCTGACGCACCGAGGACACACACCTCTGGGCGCGGCCGACGTCACAGCCTATGTCCACGCCCGGGACCTCACCGCGACAGCTACCAACCGCCGTGCGCTGCGGGCCAGAGACCGCCACACGCCGGTGCAGCGCAGGCTCCGCGTCCGTATGGAGCGGCTCTCTAGCGTCGCCGTCCTCCCGCAACAGTGCCTCTTATGCGGCTGCCCGGAGGAGACCCTGGTGCACATGCACGTGGGGTGCGCCAACTCACGGCTCCTCCGGCCCCACTACCGCCACGCGGTGCACGAGGCGGCCCGCCACCCCCCACCCGGTCGGTGGCCTCGTGGCGCTCCGCAGGCGCCACATGGACAAAAGCCTTCTGCTCTGGGCTGGTGCCAAAGGAAGCAGAGGCGCAGCTCCGCGCCATAGCCCGCTACGACCCACCGGGAGGGACCTCTGTGGACGATTTCCTCCACCACATGCTCCAGCTAGGGGACTTCTCATGGGAGCTTCGCAACCACCGGCTGGAGCAACTCCTCAGCGAGCCCCTAAGCGCGGCGGCCCGCGTGCACTGATGGCTCACCGCGGCAGAAGTAGACTACCCCCCCCATCCCCCGCGCCCTGACAAGGACTTCCTAGCCTCCCTCCGTGTCGTGAATGGCACTCTGCAGTGCCCGCCACAAGAGGGCCCCCGACTGTACCGGGACCCGCCGGGGGGTTTCTCGAGGCACCTGCAAGACGCTCTCTTCCCACCGTGGATCATCAGGCGCGCATCAAGACCGCGTTGGGGGCCCGCATAGTGGGTGAGGAGTGGGCGTTCGAGTGGGGCCGGTGGTGCGCCGCCACGCGCGCCCCGGAGAGCCCTGCGCAAGGATACGCCGCCATCCCGCTCGAGGGCTGGGGGCCGGACACCCGGCCGAGACCCACCGTGATCCGCGGGGCGGGACCTGACCACCCGTGGGACGCGGCGACGGAGGAATGGCTGCAAGCGGCCCCGGGGCGGCAAACAGGATGGACGGGAGACGTGTACTCACTCGTCAGGACGCCCGTCCCCCCCCGCATCGTCCTTCACGCCGCCAACGTACTCCGGGCTACGGAGATACGCAAATGGGGACACGACACGGCCACCGTCCGATGGCACCCCCCGGAGGACGAGGCCGCCCGGCTCGCCGTGGCGCACTTCAAAGCTGGGGAGTCAGTATACGACGACGCCCTGTCCCGGCTGGGCGACACCCAGGGGCCCATGCTCCTCATGCTCCCCAACGACCCTGCAGCCGCACTGCGCCAGGAGCTGGACGGCTGCGACGGGCTGCGAGTGGGGTGGGAGGCAGTTGCGGACGGCACCCTACTGGCCCTCCTCCACCAGGACGCCGCAGACGGGTGCCAATCGGATACCCTGGCGCCTGACCTCACCGGGCGCCACGTGTATATGGCAATCCCCCCCCTGGGGCACCCCCGCCCGGCGTGGGACGACCTCATCCCCGCCTTCGGCGACCACGGGATTCTCCCCGACGACACGTGGCGGGAGGTCCAGGGGAAGATGCTCGGCAGGGACTACCGGCGCCGCGTCGGCGCCCGCCTGCTGGAGATCCGGGACCCCCTCCGACAGAGGTGGGACGACCTCTGGCTCCGCCATCTCGACCCTTGGTCGTCGCCCTCCCACCTCCCACACACCTGCCGACTCTGCGGGGAATGCGACACGGTATCCTGCGCAGCGTCGACAGGCGCCAACAGGTGCGCTGGTTGCATCCAGGTGGCCGCGTGCCCTTGGCCTGAATCTCCCACGGGCCCGCGCAGGCGCACGGAGGAGGAGGACTTGCACCGGCGCATCGAGGGGGCACACGCCCCCTCAGACGAACGCTGCCCTTCTGTGGATCCACGTGCACCTGCGGGACCCAACATCCGTTGCGCACGTGTCGCACGTGTTGGAGCCCTGACCCCCACCCGCCGCCACCCTTTGCAGAGCCCGCAATACCATGCCAGGCCGACGGGGGGATGGGCCGGGACACGCCAGGGCCCGCCGCCAAGCGCAGGAGGCGACCGTCCAGGGCCTGGTAGCGGACGCGGTGCCGGAGGCGCATGAGGCGCACGCTGCCGCACAACGTGACCCGACGGGCAGTGCGAGGGCTTTCCTCAACGAGACCGCCCTCCCGGCCGTCCGCGCCCTGAATGGAGCAGGGGCCCCTACGCTACTCTCAGCGATGCACCGGATGGTGAACACCATCCAGCCGGGGCTCATCGGCCCGGAGGCGGCCCTCTACAGGCACTGGATGGAGTGGCGCAAGTCCAACCGGTCCGGCCGGCCCCTGTCCATGGGGGACACCCTGCGGCTGACGGGAGCGGGGTCCGCCATGTCCCTCCGCAGCAGCGCCCCAGCCCTGTTGCACGCCCTCAGGACTCGCTACCCCGGGGACACGGCCCCGTACCTGAACCAGGCGCGGGCCACATACCCGGGGGTAGTGTCTGAGCTGGATGCGGCGCTCCACCTTCTACACCCACCGGATGAGGACCTGGAGGTGGGCGAAATCACGGTGCTCGTGGAAGGCGCGGACAAGGCGCCCGCGCGCCCCCGGCCGACCAACCCGGTATACGACGGCACCAGGCCGACCCTCCCGTACGCCATCATGTGCGAGGCGTTCCCCAGGGAGCCCACCTGGTGCCCCGCCCCCCCCCCCGGCGACGCACACGCCCCGCGGCTGGGCCAACCCAGACCTGCCCCCCCCCCTCTCCAGAACCAGGGGTGCCCACCACAGGGGGCAGGTCCTCTGGCAAGAGCGCCCTGGCACCCCCCTCCTCTTCCTCGTCGTCGCGACCCGCGGGGACCCGGAACGGTTCCTCGGGATCACCCCCACCCACCTCTATGGGGCAGCACCCGTACCCCGCTCCCCCCTCCCGGCGCCCGCGTGGCGGGACGGGGTACACACCTTCCTGCGAACACAGAAGGTCACCGCCGTTACGGGGGTCAACCTAGTGCGGCTCACCCCGGCACACCCGACAACCCCCGGGGGCCCAGGGCCCTGAGCCGCGCCCCAGACTGGGAGCTGTGGCGCGACGCGTGGACCGCGTGGCTTCCCCGCCTCCCCTCCCAATGCCGATGGATGGCCACCGGCCCCCGCCTGTACAGGGCTGACGCCACAGCCCGCCCCCCAGCCCCTCCCCCCCTCCCCCCCGCAGAGCACTGCACAGCACTGCCCACGGCACAACACTGATGCACCAGGAGGTAGTGGGAAGGGCGCACCTGCCACCACGCATGCCTACCAGGATAACAGTGATGTCAGACTCCGATGGCTCCCCCCAGCGGGACGACCGCCACCACCACCGGTCCCGCCCCCGCTCCCCTGTCTCCCCGGAATGGACGGGGGAGACCCCCGCGGAGCGCCAGGAGCGGGGGTTGGCGGAGGCGGCGGTGCGGGTCGGGCCGCCGGCTGGACAGCCCTGGGCGGCCTCTGCTGACACCGGGCCGTTGACCCAGGAGCCTGAGCCGGCCGAGATGACCGCTCCCGCCGCCCAAACAGCAAGCCCTTCCGCCCCGCCCCGGGAGGGGGCCCCAGACGCGTGGGGAGCGGAGACCGCAGGCCCAGCCAGCCACGCTGCGGCCCCGACCGCGGCCCCCGGCACGCCGCCAACACGGGGGGTAGCCCCGGCGCAGGAACCGGGCGCATCGCCGGGGGCTGCCGCGGCCGCAGAGGGGAGCGGGGAGGGTGCGCGAGGGGTTGCGACCGCGGCCCCGGCGAGCCGCGCCACCGCCTCGGCAGGCCACGTCGCGGCCCTGAGGACGCCACGAAAGCGGGGGACGGACCCCGCACGGGCCACGGGCGCCTCGCCGGCACCGCTGCAGCAGCAGCAGTGGGCAGGGAGGGCGCGAAGTACCGCACCCACGCCAACCCCAACCACACCCACACCAGCCCCCGGGAAGCCGTTTCCCCCCCAAGCCCTTCCCCCCGGGGCGGACGCGGCACGTCCACCCCCCGGCGCCCGAGCGCTCGCCGCCAGGCGTCACGCTGCCGCAGCTGCAAAGGCAGCGGGACGCCTGGCGCTTGATCCAGGAAGGAGGGGACGGCGCGCAGCCACAGCTGCGTGCCAGCCACGGGAGCGCGGAGCAGGGGACAGGAGGCGACAGGGGAAGTGCCCAGGGGCATGCGCAGGGAGTGGGCCAGCGCACACGCGGCAAGGAGCAAGGGCGTAAACACGGATGGGGCACCGAGGCCAGCAGCAGCGGAGGGGGACAGAGCGCAGGCAGCGGACGGCGCGACACAGGGCAGGGAGCCGGAGAGGGGCCAGGGCACGGGAAGGGCGCACAGGGGCGCGGGCAGGGCGTCTGGGTGCATGGAGCGGAGCGAGGGACGGTGGGCGAGCGCAGGCGCAGCCAAGAGCAAGGGCACGGGCACGGGACGGGCACGGGCGCCGGCAGTGCAGGACAGGGCGTGGGTTACAGGGGGCGGGACCCACGGCACGGGCAGGGGGACAGAGGCGTGGGGGCTGGAAGGGGGCCAAAGGGCAAGGGCAAGGGCACCACGGGCCCCCAGAGACAGGCAGGACAGGGCATGGGAGCCCAGGGGGGGACGGCGGGTCGGAGAGAGGGAGGCGGGGGGCGGGGCACCCCCGCAGCCGGACGTGCAGCCGGTGAGGTGCATCCCCCCCGGCATCCAACAGATGCCGGCGCACCACATCCACCACCAGGCCCACCTCTACAACATCGACCCCGACGCCGGAGAGCTCATCCCCCCCCAACCCCCACGACCCCAGCACCAGCCAGCCCCCCTCGCACCAAGAGCGGAGCCGGCACGGATGGCCTCGGAGGCAGGGGGGTGGGGCGCGGCGCCGGCGCCGCAGGCACAGGGGCCGCAGGGGGAGCCGGCGCGAGGGGCAGGGGGGGCCCGGCCCTGGAACCGGGTCTTGGGCACGGTTGCGGACCCTCTGGGGGATGGGGCCCTCCCCCTGGTGGGGCAGGTGTACGGGTGGTTGAGCTGGGCCAACCAGGGGACCACCAGGGGGATGAGGAACCGGCCTTTCGATGCCGTGCTCCTCCGGAGGGACGGAGAAAACCAGGAGGTACCCCCAGGGGGGGTCAGCAGCCCCAGAGGACCACGAGAGGCTCCTCAGGTCAGTGATCTGGGCGCTGTGGCCCGACAGGGGGCCGACGTGGCCGGCCTTCCTGAAAGGGGGGGTGGTGCTCTGCATCACGGATGCGGACGCCAACAACTGGCTCCCCCGGGCCTTGCGCAACGCCCTCATCAACTGGCGCTACCGCTGGCGCAACCCGCCACCGCCACAGCCCCAGCCCCCACACAAGCGGCGGCGCAGGTGACAGCCCAGACGGCGGACGCGAGAGAGTGGGGGGGGGAGCTGGCCCCCCCGACGCACGCTTTCCGCACGATACGGCTTGACGGAGGAGCGTGCGCCACCTCTCGCGGGAGGGAGGGCGGAGACAACGAGCACGGGGGGGAACCTACTGCCCCGCAGCCCGCTAGCCGCTGACCGCTAACCCTCACGGCCGCCCCCGGCCGGCCAGCGCCGCGCGGCGACGGCGGGAGGGACAAGGGACCCCAGCGAGGGCCAGCACAAGGGTCCGGCCCTAGGTAAAGGGGGGTGGGGGAAGAGTGCGAACCCTCCGCTGACGGCTGGCCCTAGGGGCCGGGACCACCAGGCCGCCGCCCCTCAGCCGTCAAGGGGCGGCGCCAGGGGACCAGAGGGCCCCCCCCACTCCCCCCCCCTCCCCCTCAGGCCCAAGAGCGGATGGAGGCAGACCGAAGAGACGGCGGCCCCGCACCCCCCTTAAGGAGGCTGCTGCACCTGGGGTGAAGGGGCACGGCGGCCGCAGCAAGCGCCCCCCGAGACCCGCCCGCACGCCCAGGACGGCGCAAACGGAGCGGCCCCTTCAGAGGCCGGCCTCGGGAAGGCGGGGGCACGAACCAGGGCGGGGGGGTTTCCCCCCCCTTCCTCCCCCCCCCCGCCGCACTGACCCATTGGCGGCCGACGGGGCCGCGGCTGACGCCCACGGTTGCCCGGCAACCCCCACGGCATGAGTATACCCCGGGGGGGCACGCCGGAGACAACTGATGGCAGGCCGACGCCCGACCGGGCAGTGAAGGCGGGGGGCGGCGGAGCGGCCCCCCCACCCCCCCCCCCCCGCTCCCCCCCCCAGCTTGAGGGCCACAGGAGCGACCCTCCGCCCCCCCGGAGCCGAGGGGACGCCCCCCCTCCCCCAGAAGGGACCGCGACGAGGGGGGGGGGGATGCGGCTGGACCTGCACACCGCGCTCCCCAGCGCCTCGAGCCGCCTGCTCCCGGGGGGGCGCGGCCAAGGGGCGAGCCCACACAAGCGCGCCGGAGCGGCGCGCGGACCAAGCCTGGGGGCGGCACACGGCGGCACACCAGCACGGTAAGGGGGCCGCGCCCCCCATGACCCCCCCCATGACCATTGCCCCCTCGGGGAGGGCAGAGGGAGGGTTCAGGTCTGAAGGGCCCCCCGGGGGAGCGGTCCACGGGCCGCCCCTCATCCCCCCCCCCCCCCGGCGGCGGCCGCGCGACCCCGACCGAGCGCGCACGCCGAAGGGGAGTGCGCCCACGACAAGAGGGGGGCCAGGGTAGGGAACTGCGGGCCTCCCCCCAGAGGTGGACCAGGGAGGCCGCGGCGCGACCCCCCCCCCACCCCCCCCACCGGCCTGCAAGCTGCGGGGGCGCCGGCCCCCACCCTCCCGAGGCAGGGGGGGTGGTCCCCCCTCCCCCCGCCCGAGAGAGGAGCCGGAACACGGCCCGCCCCCCCGCCCCAGCCGCCGGCTCCGACAGGAACCGCGGGGAACAAGCGAGCCCGCGCCAACGCGCCAGGACACCGCACAGATTGCGCCCAGAGAAGGCGGGCGAGCACGAACCGGAACAGTATGGGGGCCACGCTTCCCATGACCAGAAAGACGCCAGTGACAGCCGCTTTGTTGCCTGCCCAGGGAAGGCAGAGGGACGGAACGAGGCAGAGCGACCCCCCGCCCTAGTGGCTTCCCCGGCCGCACAAACAGGGGGCACGGCGCACGGGCCGCCCCCCCACCGCAGCCCGCCCCCTGGCACACGAACGCCACGGACCCGCCCCATGGGGGGCGCACAGCCCCAAGCCAGGTAGGGGGGAACCGGGACCGGACCGCCCCCCCCCAAGCACGCCAGACGGAGCAAGGGACCGGGGCAGGACACGCGGAGGGGCACGGACCACGTGGAACGGCACTACCAGCGCCCAGTGCCGCGACCGCGGGAGCCGCGCACGCCACACCACCCAGGAGGGGGGGGGAGCGGACGCCGCGGGAGCGCGAGCGCACACACACGCAAAGGCCACGCGGGGACTACCAGAAGGGCAACCGGACCGAGCTCGCGGAACGCACAGACCGCGTGGAATGGCGTCCCAGCGAGAGAGGGTAAGGGACACCCGGACAGGACGGCCCGCCACACGCAGCGCGGGACACACGGGGCGGGAAGGGGGAAACGGGTGAGACACAACACCAGGTACCGGCCTGAGCCCCCCGAACCGGCGGCGAGCGCCGCGCACACATCGACAGGGGAACTGCACCCGCAAAGGCAGTAGTGGCGCACTGCGCCACGCCCCAACCCCTAGGCTAGGCAGCCTCCGCGCCAGCCCAAGGGGGTCCCACTGGCGACAAGCCAGTAGCACGGGTCCGGCGGCGCCGGCGCCCCGGGCAACCACGCATTAGGGGGGCGACGCGGTGGGTAAGCGCCCGCAGCCAGGGCTGCGAATTGATGCACTGACCGGGGAGTGGCAAAACGGGGAAGCCAGGGAGGGACGGGGCTCCGAGCGCTGTGAATCCGGGGGACTCCGCCACCAGGCACGGGGTGCGTCTTGGAGGGCCTCCAACTAGGACCCGGTGAGGAGGATATCACCTGGCCGGACAGGTGGCCCCCCGGGGCCGAAAGGCGTCTAGTACCTGCAAAATCAAACCTCAAGCCTGCAGGCTGTGTTGTGTCTCACTCGTTTCCCCCTTCCCGCCCCGCGTGTTCCGCGCTGCGTGTGGCGGGCCGTCCTGTCCGGGTGTCCCTTACCCTCGCTCACTGGTACGCCATTCCACGCGGTCTGTGGGTTCCGCGCGCTCGGTCCAGTTGCCCTTCTGGTAGTCCCCGCGTGCCCCTCTCGTGTGTGTGCGCTCGCGCTCCCGCGGGGTCCGCTCCCCCCCCCCCTGGGTGGTGTGGCGTGCGCACCTCGCGTGGTCCCGGCACTGGGCGCTGGTAGGGCCGTTCCACGTGGTCTGTGCCCCTCCACGTGTCCTGCCCCGGTCCCTTGCTCCGTCTGGCGTGCTTAGGGGGGGGCGGTCCGGTCCCGGTTCCCCCCTACTTGGCTTGGGGTTGTGGGCGTCCCCGGGGGGTGTGCCTTCTACCGTTGCGAGGGGCGTCTGGGGTCAGGCGCTCCCCCTCCCCCGATTGCCCGCCCACTGGGCGGGCTGTTGGGGTCCGCGATCCACGTGTTGTGGGCGCGGGCGTGCGGGTGTGGGGGCCTTTCTCTGTCCCCTCGGCCTGCAGACCCTGTGGGGGCTGCGCGCCGCGGGCCAGGTCCGCGGCGTTCGTGTGCCGGGGGGCGGGCTGGGGGGGGGGGGTTTCGCCGTACCCCCCGTTTGTGCGGCCGGGGGGGGGCCTGTAGGGCGGGGGGTCGCTCTGCCTCGTTCCGTCCCTCTGCCTTCCCTGGGCAGGCAACAAAGCGGGTGTCGATTGCATCGTGCTGTCGATGGGGGGCGTGGCCCCCCATACCACTCCGGTTCGTGCTCACCCGCCTTCTCTGGGCGCGATCTGTCCGGCGTCCTGGCGCGTTGGCGCGGGCTCGCTTGTTCTCCGCGGCCTCCCCGGGAGCCGGCGGCTTGGGCGGGGGTCGGTTGCGCTCCGGCTCCTCTCTCGGGCGGGGGGGGGACCATCCCCCCTGCCTCAGGGGGTGGGGGCCGCGGCATCCTGCGGCTTGCGGGCCGGTGGGGGGGGGGGGTCGCGCCGCGGCCTCCCTGCTCCCCTTCTGGGTGGCGGCCTGCGGTACACAATCCTGGCCCCCCTCGTGTCGTCGGCGCAACCCCTCTCCGGCGTGCGCGTGCGGTCGGGGTTGCAGTGCCGTTCCGGGCCTGGGGGGGGGTGAGGGGCGGCCCGTGGACCGCTCCCCCGGGGGCCCCTGCAGACCTTAACCCCCCCTCTGCCCTCCCTGACTGGGCTGTGGTCACGGGAGGGCCCCCCCATACTGTTCCGTTGCGCGCGTTGCTCCGGCACGCTGGTGTCGGCTCGCCCCGCGGCCGCGACCCCCGCGGGAGCAGGTCCAGCCGCATCCCCCCCCCCCGCGTCGCGGTCCCTTCTCGGGGGGGGGGGGTCCCCTCGGCTCCAGGGGGGGCGGAGGGCCGTACCTGTGGCTGCCTAGCTGGGGGGGGTGCGGGGGGGGGGGGGCGCCCCCCCGCCCTGCCGCCCCATCGGGCGTCCGCCTGCCTTCCGTTGCCCCCGGCGTGCCCCCCCCGGGGTATACTCGTGCCGTGGGGGTTGCCGGGCAGCCGCGGGCGTCGGGCGCGGTCCGGTCGGCCGCCGACGGGTCCGTGCGGCGCGGGGGGGGGGGGGGGGACCCCCCGCCCTGGTTCGCGCCCCCGTCTTCCCCGGGGCGGCCTCTGATAAGGCCGCTCCGTCCTCGGCGTCGCCGGTCCGCTGTCGGCCGGCAGCAGGCAGGGCGTGTGGGCGCCTGCCTCGGCCGTGGTGCCCCCGCACCCTGGGTGCAGCGGCCTCTTCGTGGGGTGTGTGGGGCCGCTGTTCATTCGGTCTGCCTCCGCCCGCTCTTGGGCCTTGGTAGGAGGGGGGGGGGGGCTCTGGTCCCCTGGCGACGCCTCCTGACGGCCGGGGGGGGGGCGGCATGGCGGTCCCGGCCCCGGGGGCCAGTCATCGGCTGGGGGGTCGCACCCTTCCCCCGCCCCCCTCTACCTAGAGCCGGACCCTCGTGGAGGCCCTCGCTGGGGCCCCTCATCCCCCCGGCCGTCGTCGCGCGGCGCTGGCCGGCCGGGGGCGGCCGTGAGGGGGAGCCGTCAGCGGTTAGCGGGCTGCAGGGCAGCAGGTTCCCCCCCGCGCTCGTTGTCTCCGCCCTCCCCCCCGCGGGAGGTGACAACCTGGTACAGATGGACCTCAAGCTGAAGCCCGAGTTCGTAGGTCACAAGAGAAGAAAGAGACCCTACCCGGCTCCTAAAGAGCAGGCTGAGGAGATAGAGCGACAGATACACGAGTCTATCGACGCTGGCCTGGTCCTAGAGTACAAGGATGGGGACTATCCCCAACACTGCAGCCCCCGTTTCCGGGTGGCTAAGCCTGGGTCAACAGTCAAACGGCTGGTAGTGGACTATGGAGGGCTGAACAACAAGACGTTGAACCACTCAGGGTCCATTCCTAATATGGAGTCAACCCTCGAGAAGATAACCTCCTGCCCCTACAAGATGAAGATGGACAAGCGAAGTGCATTCTGGCAGGTGGACCTGACGTCCAACGCCCAGGAACTCCTTGCCTGCATCACCCCTGAGGGGAGGGTGTTCAAGTGGAAGGTCATGCCCTTTGGCGTGGCCAACGCACCCGCTCTATTCCAATAATTGATGAACAAAATCCTATCCATCCTACGTTGAAGACCCGTGGTGCAAGAACACATATCCCGGGGCGCCCAGATGGGAGCACACATCGACGATGTATGCCTGGGAACGACTACCCAAGAGGACCACCTAATCCTCTTGGGCGAGTTCTTTGCGGTCTGCCAGGAGAACCACACTAGACTCAAGCTGGAAAAGTGTGAGTTCATGCAGGAGACTATGCAGTACCTGGGGTTCGACATTGGCTATGGGTGGTGGACCCCAGCGGCCTCTAAGGCTAAACCCCTGATGGATGCTAAGGTACGACATGAAGACCCCAACAAAGGAATCCCTGAGGTACGCACTTTCATTGGGGCTTGCAACTTCTACCGCCGCCACATCAAGAATTTCATCTACACCAGCGCCATCCTGACGGACCTCATCAAGAAGACTACTACCTGGCGCTGGGGCCCTCAAGAACAACAAGGGTTTGACGAGCTCAAGGACAAAAGGACCAACGCTAAGTGTCTGGGTTTGCCTAGAGCACAAGGGGAGATTATCCTGGTGACTGACACCAGCAATGTGTGCGGAGATGGAACGTTGTTCCAGTGGCAAGAACTAGAGAAGGAGGAGTTTGACTCGGCCATTTCCCAATGGGGTACAGCTGGACTCAACCAAGACGGTACTCTCAAGCAGAGCTACCCTGACGACAAATGGGTCCTGGTTCCCCTAGGTCATTGGAACTGGAAATGGAACCAGGCCCGGGGTAACTACTCTACTTATGAACAGGAACTGCTCGCGGGTATGCTGGTGCTATCCTCTCAGTCCCCACTGTTGGGGAGTAACCCAGTGATTTGGCTGTGCGACCAGGAACTGGTCCGCACCTTCCAAAAGGGATCTCCACCTGAGAAGGCTAGGCTCCGACAGTGGTGGACCTACCTGAGCCAGCTACGGCCCTCAATACATCATATCCAGTGAGTCAAGAACGGGTGTGCGGACTACATCAGCCACAACACCTTCGACGACACTATTGGTGCCAGGTCTGAGGAGCTAGCCAAGGAGGCGTTCAGCCGTATGGATGTACACCTGGACTTGATCATGACCATGATCAGACCTCTAGATGGACTCCGACACCTGGAGTACCTGAAGGACTTTGGGGATATCTACAAACGCCTGGAGAAGCGTCTGGAACCCCTCCTGGTCAGCCAGGAACAGTGGAAACGGGACAAGACCTACCTCTGGCATGAGGACCGGATAGTCGTGCCTAGGGACAGAATCCGGGCGCTCCTCAAGTGGACCCATGAGTCCAGTGGTCATGTGGTAGCGAGGTTTGCCAAATTTAGGACACTCACAAAAAAAGAAGAACAATAGAGTCGCGACGGCGAAGAAGCTGAGCGTTGCTTGCCGTAAACCACCTAGCAAAGTGCGTGCCCTAGGCGCTAGGGACTTGTGCGCGCCCCAAAACAAAACACACACAAACAACAACAACGCTACCGGCCGCCGAAAAAAAAGTATGTTATATGCCGCGCAACGCTAAAAAATGACGTAACAAGCACAACACGGTAAGATGTAGACAAGGAGAGAACAAGTATGTAACAAACCGCGCCACAGTGAAGATGTACCGCACGTATGAGACCATGCATTGCAAGCCCACTTGCATAGGGAGTACGACGGCGCCGTAACACGCGAAACACGAAAAGATGTGGGTAAAAAGAAAGCCGCACAAGTATGTTGCATGTCATGCCGCGCACGCGGGAAGGACAACGAACAAAGGTGACCAAAGAGGTTCCGGGTGCAAGAAGAACACACACAAGCAACAACAACGCCACCGGCCGGCGAAAAACAAGTATGTTATATGCCACGCCATGCATATCGCCATAGCGCATATCGCCATAATTAACGCCGCACCAAAGACAATACACGAAAAGATGGCAAGGAGGCAAGTGTACGGTATAAACCGCGCCATGGTGGAGGCATACCGCAAGTGTGCACACATGCGTGCGAACGCCCCGCCCCAACACGCCAACTCGCATAGGGGGTAAGACGGGGTCGGAACACGCCAAACATGAAAAGAAGTGGGTAAAGAGGGAGCCACGCAAATATGTTACATGTCACGCCGCGCACGCAGGAAGGACAACGAACAAAGGTGGCCAAAGAGGTATGTGGAGCGGTGTCGAGTGCAAGTAGGATATAAACCTACGCCAAACAATGCACGCTAAAACATGCCGTAGCAAGCACAACACGGTGGGAAAGAGGAGAGGGGAGAACACGTACGAGACATAAGTAGGTAACATACCACACCACCGCAAGAGTAAGAGACCAACCGAGGATGGCAATGGCAAGACGCCATGACACGACAAAACCCCTGCCGCCGCACGCCCGTTTGCATAGGGAGCACAACGCCGCCGCAACACACGGAACACGCAAAAATGTGGGTGAGATAAGTATGTTACACCCACGCATTGAGCCTAACGGCGACAAGACACACATCAGACGAGAAGATAAGGAGGGAAAGGAGCAAGGAGCAAGGAGCAAGTATGTTACCGTGTCGTGCCACGCCGCGCACAGGAGAGAAACAAAGTGTCGTGTCTCGCTTGTGCTTCGCATCTTCCCACACCCTGCTCACTCTAAGATTAAGAGGATTAGGACTCTAAGATTAGGAGAAAAAAAACAAGATCGATCAAAGTTTGTCTCCCACGCAAGTATGTTGCATGTCACGGGACGGACAACAAACAAAGGTGGCCAAAGAGGTGTGTGGAGCCGTGTCGAGTACAAGTAGGAAAAAAACCTACGCTCAACGACGCACGCTAAAATACGCCGTAACAAGCACAACACGGTAAGCATTAGGAGAGAGGAAAAGACGTACGAGGCATAACTAGGTAACATACCACACCACCGCAAGTGTAAGAGACCAACGGAGGATGGCAATGACAAGGTGCCATGGCAGGACAAAACCCTCGCCGTCGCACGCCCGTTTGCATCCTTTCTCTTCACAGGTCCAAAGGAGAAGGCCCAATGAGAGAGAACAACGAGCCGGCAAGGAAAAAGACCGAGACACGCACCAGAGCGGAGGCAGGGAAAAAGTGCATGCCAGGAAGAAGGGTAGAGGAAAGGGTAAAGAGCAACAAAGCCACGAAAGATACAGGGGGTAGCCAGCAGCCAAGCAAGGGACGCGCGCAGGGAAGGGGGCACGGCAGGCACACGGCGAGCACAACACCGCAACGAAGCACCAGAGAGGGGAGCACCAGAGGGACAAGAGAAGAGCGGCACCGCGCACCACGAAACGCACCGCACAGACACCACAAACACCGCACACACCCACATCTGCGCCCACAGCACGTGGTCAACGAGCCCCGGCAGCCCGCCCAGAGGGCGGGCAGCCGGGGGAGGGGGAGCGTCTGACCCCAGACGCCCCTCACAACGGCGGACGGCAACCCCCCCGGGGACGCCCTACCGCCACACCCACGGCGCGCAACGCCAGCCCGCAAGGGCGCGCGCCGTGGGGCGGGTGCAGGGTCCCCACGCCCGCACCGACCGCACCCGGGACACAGGGGTCGCGGAACCCTGGCTGCCCGCTCCAGAGGACGGGCGGCCGGGGGAGGGACAGCGCCTGACACCAGACGCCCTTCGCAACGGTGGCAGGCCAACCCCCCCGGGGACGGCCCCCCACCACCCCCGCGGCACGCAGCCCCCACAGGCCATGCAGGCCAAGGGGACAGTGTTGGGCCCCCACACCCACACACCCGCACCCACAGCACGTGGGTGGCGGACCCCAACAGCCCGCCCAGTGGGCGGGCAGTCGGGGGAGGGACAGCGCCTGACCTCAGACGCCCCTCACAATGGTTCAAGGCACCCCCCCCGGGGACGCCCTTTTGCCACCCCCACAGCGAGCAACGCCGGCCCGCAAGGGCGCACGCCATGGAGCGGGTGCAGGGTCCCCACGCCCGCACCGACCGCACCCGGGACACACGGGTCGCGGAACCCTGGCTGCCCGCTTCAGAGGACGGGCGGCCGGGGGCGGGACAGCGCCTGACACGAGACGCCTCTCACAACGGTGGCAGGCCACCCCCCCCGGGACGGCCCCCCACCACCCCCGCGGCACGCAGCCCTCACAGGGCCTGCAGGCCAAGGGGACAGTGTCCGGCCCCCACACCCACACACCCACGCCCACAGCACGTGGGTGGCGGACCCCAACAGCCCGCCCAGTGGGCGGGCAGTCGGCGGAGGGGAAGCGCCTGACCTCAGACGCCCCTCAAAATGGTGGAAGGCACCCCCCCCGGGGACGCCCTTCCGCCACCCCCACAGCGAGCAACGCTGGCTCGCAGAGGCGCACGCTGTGGGACCGGTGCTGGGTCCCCACGCCCGCACTGACAGCACCCGGGACACATGCGTCGCAGAACCCTGGCTGCCCGCTCCAGAGGACGGGCGGCCGGGGGAGGGACAGCGCCTGACACCAGACGCCCCTCACAACGGTGGCAGGCCACCCCCACCAGGGACGGCCCCCCACCACCCCCGCGGCACGCAGCCCCCACAGGGCATGCAGGCCAAGGGGACAGTGTTGGGCCCCCACACCCACACACCCGCGCCCACAGCACGTGAGTGGCGGACCCCAACAGCCCGCCCAGTGGGCGGGCAGTTGGGGGAGGGACAGCGCCTGACCTCAGACGCCCCTCACACGATGGCAGGCAACCCCCCCGGGGACGCCCTTCCGCCACCACCACAGCGAGCAACGCCGGGCCGCAAGGGCGCACGCTGTGGGGCCGGTGCTGGGTCCCCAAGCCCGCACCGACCGCACCCGGGACACCGGGTCGCGGAACCCTCGCTGCCCGCTCCAGAGGACGGACGGCCGGGGGAGGGACAGCGCCTGACACCAGACGCCCCTCACAACGGTGGCAGGCACCGCCCCCGGGGATGCCCTTCAGCCACCCCCACAGTGAGCAACGCCGGCCCGCAAGGACGCACGCTGTGGGGCCGGTGCTGGGTCCCCACGCCCGCACCGACCACATCCGGGACAGACGGGTCGAGGAACCCTGGCCGCCCGCTCCAGAGGACGGGCGGCCGGGGGAGGGACAGCGCCTGACACCAGGTGCCCCTCACAACGGTTGCAGGCCACCCCCCCTGGGGACGGCCCCCCACCACCCCCGCGGCACGCAGCCCCCACAGGGCATGCAGGCCAAGGGGACAGTGTTGAGCCCCAACACCCTCAAACTGGCGCCAACAGCACGTGAGTGGCGGACCCCAACAGCCCGCCCAGTGGGCAGGCAGTCGGGGGAGGGACGGCGCCTTACCTCAGACGCCCCTCACAAGATGGTGGAAGGCAACCCCCCCGGGGACGCCCTCTAGCCGCCCCCACAGCGTGCAACGCCGACCCGCAAGGGCGCACGCTGTGGGGCCGGTGCTGGGTCCCCACGCCCGCTCCGACCGCACCCGGGACAAACGGGTCGTGGAACCCTAGCTGCCCGCTCCAGAGGACGGGCAGCCGGGGGAGGGACAGCGCCTGACACCAGACATCCCTCACAACGGTGGCAGGCCAACCCCCCCGGGGACGGCACCCCACCACCCCCGTGGTACGCAGCCCCTGCAGGGCATGCCGGTCAGAGGGACAGTGTTGGGCCCCGACACCCACACACCTGCGCCCACAGCACGTGGGTAGTGGACCCGAACAGCCCGCCTAATCGGCGGGCAGTCCGGGGAGGGACAGCGCCTGACCTCAGACGCCCCTCACACAATGGTGGAAGGCCTGCCCCCCGGAGACGCCCTTCCGCCACCCCCACAGCGAGCAACGCCAGCCCGCAAGGGCACACGCTGTGGGGCTGGTGCTGGGTCCCCACGCCCGCACCGACCGCACCCGGGACACACAGGTCGCGGAACCTTGGCTACCCGCTCCAGAGGACGGGCGGCCGGGGGAGGGACAGCGCCTGACAACCGACGCCCCTCGCAATGGTGGAAGGCACCCCCCCCCGGGGACGCCCTCCCGCCAACCCGACAACGAGCAACGCACCAACGCACCAACGCACCAGCCACGGGACATCCGCACCCCACCCCCTGCTCTTAGGCACAGCGACACAACAATGACGGAACCCGCGGCCCCACGCAAAACACACCCCCGATCTCCGACGCTGGACGCAGCACACGAGGTCATCAGGGCGCTGGGACTCAGAGACGGCAAAGGAGACCCCCCACAAGGGGACGCGGGCACGGACTCCAACCTCGAGGCAATACCGGAGCCCTCCACGGGAAGCGCGCCCGCGGAACCTGCGCCGCCGGCGGGCAGCGTGCCCACCCTCTGCCCCGTGTGGAAACCGGGCCACTGCACCGGCGAAGGCCGGTGCCCAAAACAGCACCCTCAGCCCGGCTCTGATGACGGAGCGCTGCCCGAGGTGGGACCCGCGGCCGCATGCGCCGCCCTGCGCTGTGGGGTGGCGCAGGACTGGATCCTGGATGAGACCGCACGCGGCAGCGTGAACATCCAGGAGGCCGTTGACCGAGTCACCCACGCGGGACAGGCGGCAGTGGCCTTGCACACCCGGGGCCGCCACGGCGTACGCGCAGAGGG
This sequence comes from Eutreptiella sp. 'Long Island Sound 2002', assembly GCA_964036045.1. NCBI lineage: Eukaryota > Euglenozoa > Euglenophyceae > Eutreptiales > Eutreptiaceae > Eutreptiella > Eutreptiella sp. 'Long Island Sound 2002'. Next base: position 43,229,052 of record OZ038378.1, on the reverse strand, counting down.
GATCATTGTGGAGCCCTCGGGAATGGTGCTGGTCCTGGCGGCAGACATGGTCCGAGGGGTGCTCCACGCATCCCGTGTGCGGCGGGCGCGCCCAGAGTGGACCATCCAGGTGTACACCCCCCCTCGGGCGTGGCCCTTCTCCTCGTGGGCGGTGCTCGCCGTCATGTGGCACCTGGCACCGGAGGACGCCCCCACAGGGACCGCGGAGGAAATCGCCCGGGACCTCCACACCTGGCCGGCCGACCAGGATTACCCCTGGCGCAGGCCCCGGGGCGGCCTCCCAGTGGTACCTGCGGCAGAGGGGCTCAGCCTCGCAGCAACCCTCCAACGGCACCCCGACAAGAGGGCAAGCCACTTCCTGCAGACGGGCACGGTCCCAGCCGCCCTGCCAGACTCCGAGTGGCGATGGGACGCAGGGGAGGCGCAAACGCTGCCGGGCCCCTGGGTCCTCCCGTTGTGGTACTTGCCCATGGGCACCCTGGCCCACGCCACTCAAGCCGTCCAGGGGGGATTCTCGCAGCCCCTCCTCCCTGGCGTGGCCCTGCTCCGCAGCCTGCAGACGGGGGCGGCGTGGGTACGGTGGAGGGAAAGAGGCGGGCGCTCGAGCACCTATTTCCCTCTGGTCCAGGGCCAGGCGCTGCTCCACGCCGAGGGCATGGGGACCGTGGAATTGGGGGGCGATCGTGCCCGGCACGGCGTGCAGGTGGATCACCGCGGCCGCCCCACAGCCCATGCGATCGCCGCCAGCGTGCCCCCTCTTTGGTCCGCCAACACGCCTTTACGAGGGACGTATGGAGGGCCATACTGAGCCACACCAGGGAGTGGCAAACGAACCGAGTGCACTTTACCCGCCGCGGCCGGTGCTCGAACGGCTCACAGCCCCCACACCCGGGGTCCGCCACGCCCTGCACAGGGCGTCGGTTCTCACGGAGCAGCTCAACGACGAGGTGGTAGACCTGGCGCTGCAGCCGCTGGGGGTGCTTTGTCCGCAGACCCATATCCCACCCGCGGGCACGTCCAACGGCCTAGGCCGTCTGGGTTTGCAGCGCCGCGTCGAGGCCGCGCACCCGGGAAGCGTGGTGGAACAGTGGCTAACGCTCCGCAACCCGTCTGCCGTGCAAGGCCACTGGTACCTACACCAACTCCCCTTACTACCAAGGACGGCCCCGGAGCACCGCCGGCAAAACCCGTACCACACGCACCTGGAGCGCCGAGGCGCGCAGGGCTTCACGCAGCCAGTCCCGCCCGCCCTCTCGCCGGGGCAGGGCCCGGAGGCGCTGCAGCAGGGCCCCCCGCTCGACACCGCCACCACGGTACAGCAAACCGGAAACAACGGCGCGGATGGTGCCGAAGTGGACGTCACAAACTGCAGTGCGGTGGCCTGGACGGCGGCCTGCAGGCACCTCGCCCGAGATACCACGAGGCTCAATCTCGTGCAAAAGCCGTGTCTTTGGAATGGACTTTCACGGCAAAAGACTATCCACCTTAATGGAGGAGAAATAAATCCGTTTCGACAGACAGAGGCCCTGCTCGGTAACTTCCTACGCCGTCAGGGCATCATTGCCGGCCCCTCCATCACCCACTACCCACAAAAAATCCACTCACGAGGCTGGACCATGTCATGGGCAGAGGTCAAGAAGAGGAGGAGACCTTTTGGGATACCAGAACCAGCCACCACAAAACCCTGCTATGGCAGTCGCTCTTTAATATAACATATTCAACTTCTCTGTTTACCCCCTGTACTTGTCAGGGACCCAGTACCAAGCAAGACCCTCTCTTCTCAATCTGTTTTGCTGCTAATGTGCTGGCCGAGCAACTGACACGGTATAAACTTGCCGTCGATGAGGTGCGTTCTTATGCGCAACTGCTCCAGGCCAATGAGGCGGAGAATTGTGCAACACACCTTTCCTCGATGATCACAATGACCATCAACCACGACAAGCAGAGATGGAACTTTTTGAAAGCTTTCTTGCTTCCTAGCACGGTTTTTTAGTCGCGTTCTTCCGCTTATAGTCTGTCCAGAGGTCTTTTTGCTTCACCTCCTGTGCATCTGCATCAATACATATCCAGGTTCCTACAGGCTCCTAGCTCATTAGTCTACTGTCTACCCTGGGATGTCTTCCTTCAGTCTGCACCTGCATCTATATACACTATATCCACGTACTATATATGGATCTATTCCAAACTGCAGAAGACGGAAGTGACACCGACCAGACATTGCTCAGTGCTCTGTCCACTGTCCTGCCCACCAGGGTACGTTAGACGGTGTGTTGGAAGTCCTATGTCCTGCCCCCACGGGGTAAGAAAGCAGTTCCAGGAGTAATGAAATTCTGTCATCCCAACTGCACAAAACTTTCCACATTTTCATTTTATTTTTTCAGGAAATTGGAAACCACAAATAACCAATTCACACATTTTCACTTTTACACTGTTTTGGAAATTAAAAGGTGCTGCACCAACCGTCACATCAAATCAAACTCACCAATTTTTTGGCTATCAATTCTTTAGGAAGTTCCCTTGTACATCGCATCTCAGAATCAGGCTTCCACCCTGAGACTCACCCAATGCAACCACCAACCCCCTCACACCAAGTGAGATGACTACATACTTTCAGGTTGCATCATCATCCTTGCTCCATCAATTTGAACACATTTAGAGCATGTCAACGCTTACGTGACCCGGGAGGCCCCACCCGGATAGCTGGGAGCCATAGAGCAAAAAAAGATACCACGGGGCTCCGGCAGTACGAAACCGGCGGACCGCACGGCGCTGGCGTCCGCGGTCGCGGCCGTCACCATGGGTCCCGTGGCGGCGTGGCCGGTGCAACTGCTGCCCCACGTCCCCTGCCGCGACACGGAGCCTTGCCAGCCGCCCGCAACGCACGCGCCGACGGCATGCCTCACGGCGGAGCAGCTATACGTCGTCGCGGCGGCGCTGCTGGCGGATGGCAGAGAGAGCTTCGTCCACCACCACGGCCCGGCGCAGATTGCGGAAAGCATACAAGGGCCGCAGCGCGATGCACCCCACCCCGTGGCATGCCACACTCCGCGGGCGCACCGGCGTCTGGGATGCGGGCGACGGCACACCCCCTCTTGGGCCTCAGCAGGGGGAGGCACTGGTGCTGCAGACGGCAGGCTAACAGGCCATCCTGCACGGCCACGCCAGAGGGTACCGGTCGCATGTCCTGGCCGGGGGCCGCTGGACTGTCTGGCGCAGCACCGCCAGGCAAGGGGCATTCCAGCCCCTGCCCCACGTCGACTGGCAGCAGGGGCCGACCCAGGCCTACTATATGTCGGCTGACCCCTGGCCGCTGGCAGTCCTGCTACACACCGTCAGCGCCCCCAACAAGAGGCAGGAACCGGGATGGGACAACCCCCCCGCACTGGTGTGGAGCCCCGACCAGGAGGAGCATCTACGGGCCGCGTGGCAGGGAGACCGCATCAGGGCCACGGACGTCCCGGACCTCCACGTGGGGCCAATCACGCACGCCCACCCGGCGGCTACCCTGGCGGTGGCCGAACGGGGACAGCAGAACCCACAGTGGGTGGTCTGCATGTTCAGCCCGGCGGACGCGCACATCGTCGTCTGCGACCCCGAGCGCCTGCCAGGGCCAGAAGCCGTGGTCCGCGTGGCCGATTGTACCCGCATGATCGTCAAGGCGCTACAGGAGGGCGAACACCGCGCCCTCCTGCTGCAGGTCAGGCTGAAGGACAACGCCCGGGCGGCGAGGCCCGGGGTGTGGCCGGCAAGCGGCGCACCCGGCCGACCTAGAGCTCCAGCTGGCGGTCCTGACCACAGTGTACCACTGGCTACAAGCCTTCCACGACCTGCGATGGAGGGGCAAACCCGACCGCCAAATCGGCTCCACGCACTGGCAAACGTGGCTGCAAGCAGACGCGCAGTGCGATGCCATCCGGAGTCTCGGGCCCGCGCCCGCGACACGAGCCCTCGATGCGGCGGCCCCGGGCCGCGCGCTGGCGCCACACACGGTTCCACTGGCCAACCTGTCTCTAGAACCAGCGACGGAGGGCGCCATCCGTAAGTCGGTGCCGCTCCCCCCGGCGCGAGGGGCCATGGAACCAACGAAATGCCCCCTGTGTGCAGACAAGTACTACACAAGCGGGGCAATGCTGGAACACCTGGCGTGGGACGCGCTGCACGCTGCAGCCCCGGTGGACGACAAGGAGGCGGCCTCCACCATCCTGCAAGGGAGGGCACGGAGGTCCCCATGGCATGCCCTGTACGCCCGGCGCCCCCCGCCCCAGGTGGCCGACCACACAGACGGCGATGAGGAGGCACCCGGAGTGGCCCCGGGGACCGGCGGGGCGGCCCAACCAGGGTCCATCCCCGCGCGGCTGGCCCCACTGGCCCCCCTGTGGGCCCAGCTCGCACCCCATGCCCCCGGCGCACCCGGATGCCCTGGCTGCGCCGGCGGACCCAGCGGCGATGCCGATGCGGGATAGCTGACTTCAGGAGGACACGGCGGGAGACGCCCTATGGCTCCTCTCGTGGAACCTGCGCAACGGCCTCGTACCGCCAGACAGATCCCTCCGGGACACGCTCCGGCAGCGCCGGGGGCCGGCGGCCTGTACCGACAAGGAGCACCTGATCACCGGCATGCTACCCCAGGAGGGGGGCTTTGCCATCATGCTCCAGGAAACAGGGATTGCCAACCGGGCGCAGGAGATGCACGTGGCCGGAGCGCTCCGGGACAAGGGGTACACCCCCTTCTTCAGCAGCTGGCTGGCGGAGACGGGAGCCACTTCCAGCTCGAGAGGGGGGGGCCTCCTCACCGCGGTCAGCAGCAGGTACCTGGCGGAGCTCGAGGTGCTCAGTTTCACGGAAATCGTCCCCAGGAGGGCCGCCTCCCTGGAGATCCCCACGGACGGGGGAGGCCTCACCCTCATCAACGTCCACGGGCCGCAAGCAGGCTGCTCCCCGTGGGCGGGACGTGCGGCGTTCTGAGCCGACATACAAATGTATGCCACGGCACGCAGCCTCGGTGGGAGACACGCGGTGGTCATCGCTGGCGATACCAACATCTACATGGATGCCACCACCAACCCGGCCACGGAGCACTTCCGCGGGGGCTGGGAGGCCTGCGGTTTCCGGAGGGCAACGGCAGGCGGTGAGGAGGACATGACCCCCACGCTCCACCCGTCTTGGCACAGGGTGGACACCTTCCTGGTCAACGAGCCCCTCCTGCCGTGGTCCCTGGGGGAAAGCGTCTGGGCTCGCGGCATGGCACACCCCCAGGTGATCGGCTCGGACCACCTTCCGGTCCACCTGGCCCTGCCGGGCGTCCTCAGCGCAGCAGAGCGCGCGGCGGTGCCCACCCCCTACAGCCACACTGAGGGCCGCCTCCCCCCGTACGACGCCGAGGCCGCGCCCGTCCAACACTGCCTGTGGGCGGCGGTCACTGCCGCGCAGGATGAACAGTCCCTGGCGCCCTGGCGTGGTTCCGCAGAGCAGCATGCCTACGGGTCCATGCCCACGGCCGCGTGTGGTGGGACGCCGGCAGCCGTCCCCGGCGGGGATGGACCCGGCGGAGGGGGACCCCCCGGAGAGCGGAAAGCGGCTCCAGGCTGCGGTACTCCGCTGTGACACCCTGGCAGCGTGCGCGCCGGCGGCGTACCAGGCGGACACGGCACGGCATGGCATCCGGTCCGAGGCGGCGCTCCGGTACGCGGAGGAGCTGCGGGGTGCGTCGCCAGGGTTCCGCCTGACCACACAGGGCCAGCTACAGCAGGAGCTGGAGAGGCAAGCAGCCGCCCTCGAGGAGGACATTCGCCAACTCCGCGGACTCCTGGCGGCAGACCGCAAGCGCGCCATCAAGGACTTCTGGCGCCGCCACGCCCCCAACATCGCCCAGCGATGGAAAGCCGTGCAGGGAGCCAGAGAGGTAGAGGCCCCGGGCCCGTCAGGCCTCTGGAACGTGCGGGTCCCCAACACCCAAACGCTCCTCACGGAGGCCCACGACGTGATGTTCGCAGTTCGCGCCTTCCTGCAGGAACTGTATGACAAACGCCCGGTGGACCTCGGAGGCTTCCAGGCAGTCCTCGGCCGCCATGTCCCCGGGGTCCCTGACGGGGCCTGGACACAGGTCCAGCAGTACTCCATGCAGGACCTGCAGTCCGCCCTGGACAAGGCCGATGGCAAGGCCCAAGGTCCCAACCACGTGGAGGACCGTTTCATCAAGGCCCTCCTGGCACCCGTCCAGTTGCTCCTGGTCCACTCCTACCGGGCCATTCTCAGCGGCGCCCCGCCGCCGATGCACTGGAGGGACGCGCACATCCGGCTCAGCCCCAAGGTACCGGGCTCCGCCAGACTGGACGACTACAGGCCCAAAGCCCTCGGCCAGCTGGACATGAAGCTGCTCACGGGCTCCCTCACCCAGCGCATCATGGAAGTGCTCACACGGCACGGAGTGGTCAGCGACTGGCAGCAAGGGGCCCTCCCTGGCTCCAACACAGGCCCCCCACTGTTCATGGCGCAGCAGTAGCTCCAGCGAGGAACGCCAAACTACGTTTTCTCTTTCGACGCCCGCAAGGCCTTCAACACGCAGCATGGCGCCCTCCACCTCATCATGCGCCACCTCTCCGTCCCGCCGGAGGTCATCGACCTCCTGCTCTTCCTCCACACGTGCGCCAGGCTACGCATCGTCACCGCACACGGGCTAACGCAGCCCGTCCACATGCTCCGCGGCATCCAGCAGGGCGACCCCGAGAGCCCCCTGCTGTACGCGCTCCTCCTGGAGCCCCTGCTCAGGGCGCAGGGGCACCGCCTGCGCCCGCCGGGAGGGGCCGAACAAGGCCCCATCCAGGCCTACATCGACGAGCTGCTGGTAGTGGCCCACACGCTGCAGCATTTCGTCGAGGGCGTTGAGGCGGTGGAGATGATGGGCATGTGAAGCCGGTTCGGACCCCCGTGGCCATCTTGGGGTCACTTGGGGTGTGTATCTATGTGCCGGCAAGCCGCCATTGGCTGATATCATACTCTCCCATCCACCTGATCTAACCCGATGTGATAGTGTGATAGGTTTGGCCATTTCGGCTATGAGCGGCCATATGCAGAACCGAGGCACCGCCAGCGGAGATTTATATATCGGAATATCAGGAATCAACAGGGTTTTATTATCATAATGTTTCCGTAATTTTTCAGCCTTTCGTTCTGATAGTCAATGTATCGGCGACTGTCAGTTGGCTCGCGATTTTGCGTTCACCGATTGGTTAACTGTTATTTCCAGATATTTTGGCGGACATTCCGTTGAAGGGTCAGATTTCATCAGCAAAGGGTTCGTTGCATCCTCAATTCTCTAAATAAGCACTCGAAATTTCAATCAGAAATTTTCGCGATGTCGAAATCGGATTTTCGACTTCGACATCGCCGCACTTGATTTGGACTTTTTCGAGTGGTCGTACTCCTTCCCCTATGCCCGAATCAGGTTTCCCTTATACTTGCCACCCATTTGACTTGGAGATATAAGGGAAACAAAAGCGAATCCAGGGACCACTTTGAAGAGCCATATCTACGAGCGAGTGTGAGGAATGAGAATAAGGAAGGTTGGGTTGGAACTGCCTTGGTCTCAACCTAATTTAGGAAGCATCAAACGCTTTTGGTGTGTACACATGCCCGATATAGCAAGGGATAATGGTCAAGAGGGTATAAAGTGATATATAACTCTTGGACCGTGCAACCGAACATTTCATTGTGACTTTCGAGTGTACCGCATGAGTGTTAGGGTTGCATAGCAACTTTTCTTTGGGTTCCTACGTATTTTTAACGTGAAGTTATGTCAATGGAGGGACGTGGCATATCATGGTGGGAGCCATATTTTGAGGGTATGTGTTGCATGCATGGTATATGTTTGATATGCTCACGCCCATGTTATATATATTCGTGTGGCCGAAGAGATGGGGAGCCATACGTGACAAGGGCCTTGCCCATGTCCCAATTGTGGAATTCAAAGCGCTAGACCAAGTCTACCGCGTATGTATTGCTCATGGTATGTTTGACAAAGAGATCCATGGGTGCACTCCCATTTTCATGGGGCATGTAGATATTAGTGGCGAAGGTATCTCCATGCGCCCAATTGGGGATCCAAGTGGGGGAATTGTTCGCAAATGGTTCCAATCATTTGTGTATTGAACCATGAGCGGATATCATGGGTGAGCATAGAGATATACTATCATGACAACTTTGTATTTGGTCATATTTTCATGTTTTTGACCTCAATTTTTGCTCATTTTTGCGTTTTGTGTACTCACCTGGTCAGCTAACAGCAAGAAGCCTATGGTGAGTCGAACCATTGTATGTTGTTCATATGTTGGCATATGCTTTGGAGTTGAACACCACCATATGCCGGATTGTGTACTCCATTTGGCTTGGCGCACGAAGGATTTCAAGAATTGGTCTCAAGATCATGGGCTGACTTGGGCAGTGCGTGGCGCCCATATCCGAACGGGTTTGAGGGTAAAATGGGGATGTACATGGGCATTGGCATTTGGTCTCTATCTTCCATGAGTATTGGACTTCGATTCCATGCATGCTTTGAGGCTTTGGATAAGTGGTAACCTCAATTTTGAGCATATATTTGATATATGGCCAATATGGTGTGAATTGGCAGTTTTTTGGCATGTTATGAGTTCAAACTCATAGGTCATTTCTCTAAGCCCAATCAACTCCAAGTCCGACCAAGGTTATGTCAGGGTAGGGCATGGTCCTGAGTGCCACTCTAGGCCATGACACGCCACCTCCCCCATTGGGCTAGGATTTAGAGGCTTGGGAGTGAACACATTTTTGGGGTTTGTGTATTGACGTGTGAAATATGGCATTTGGCCATCTCATTTGACCGGGTTCAGGGCAATATGTTGGTGAGTCAAGGGAAGGTCTTGAGTCCAGGGAATGAGGGGTTTATGGCTGTGAATGTGTATGTTTACCTCTTTCCCCAACTTTGCTTTATTTGTGTTCATATGCCAATTTGAGGGCTTTCTTCCTTGGTGCAATTCTTGTACATGCCCGCCACCGTGGGAATACCGGTGTGCTGAACGAAAGCCCGCAGCCTGATTTGGATTGTGAATTGGGTTATTGCTGTACTTGTGGGATCTGGTTGCCATTCAGGGTTGACGGAGGATTTTATTTTCTATATTTTTGGATTTGGACCCTGGAAATTGAGGAATGCAATCGTTGATCCGGAGTAAATCAGCAGGGGTTACAGGCGGAAGGGGCACAGCGGGGGCCGGTCCTGGTAGGGACCTTCTTTATGGTAGCAGAGGCTTACCTGCTGCCCCTACCAACCGCCGACCCGGGGACTTCGGCCCTTATGAGCCCTGCCCAAGTACGCCCCGGGTGCGTATTGTGGACTCGGTGGAGACCACGCCGGAGATTAGAGCCATAGAAGGACCGAGACGTTCAAGAGCATGGCTAACTCCGGAAGTTGAAGCCCGAAGAGAAGAACGACACTTGGGAAGAGGAGGACGTGACATGGAGGACCTGGTCTCCATGTGTGAGCGTCGCTGCCGAAAGGCATGCAACCTCCGCTCCGCCGCGGAGGACTCTGATGAGGCTTGCCACTCAGGCAGCAGTGGAGGACGGGCCCGGCGCTACCGGAAGCGCGGGTCACCCAAGTTCGCGGCAAGGGACGCCGGGGCTATGGACACGGACCCCAGCCCGGTCAGGCTGTGGGAATCCGAAGGGCACTCCGAGGGCTATCGGACAGCCTACGAGCCACCTTCGGAGCCGAAGATGTCCGCGCCGATCGCCAGGGCGCATACGGCCCCCGAGCCCGCCCTGCAGCACGACGCCGAGGGCTTGGAGAGGCCAGCCAGGGCCCGGACGGCACCTGTGCCCCGGCACACGGGACCAGAGACGGACACCATAGGCGATACGCCCATGGGCGATGAGTCTGAGGTGCCGGGAACCGCAGGTTGCGCTGAATCTGGCGGAAGGCACGCTGCGTGCCACTGTGAGCACGTGTCCTTCCTCATGGGCGAGTACCCGAAGATGGGGATGGACGCCATCGTGCATCACCTTGACCGCCTGGACAACGCCAAGGACGCTCTGGAGGAGGACGTCGCGGGGATCCTGGACGACCAGTTGGCCGCGGAGAACCACATGGAGGAGCTGCGAGCGGATCAGGCCCGGTACCGGGAGAATCTGGAGCTGGCCCTGCAGACGCAGCAGCAAGTGGTGGACAGCCTCCTCCATTTAGCTGAGGACATGTCGGGACGCCTGAGAAGGCTAGAGGAGCGACAGCCCCTCGCCTCGGGTCCGGAGCTCCCGGCAAAGACGGCCGCGGTGGAGCTGGTGGAGCGGGTTAAGACCCTCAGGAGCGCCATGGGGAAACCCATGGGCGGCCCTGCAGAGGCACCATACGCGCCTCCGCGTGTTGACCCGGGTGCGCTGCCGTATGTTCCCCTGTTCAGCGAGTCCACAATGCTCGGGGAACACACAGCACCGGCTGGGTCCATGCGGGAAGGGCACGTAACCACGGACCCGAGGAGCCTGACGGTGCAGATGTCCCATGCCGCCCAGGATGTACCGCTCACGACGAATATGGCAGTCTATGCGGAAGAGAAGATCGAGATCCAGAACCAGACCATGCAGGGGCGAACCATGGGAAGCGCCAACGGACATGGTCGAGGCCATCCAAGCGGAAACCTGTGGGCGAAGGACCCCAATACGGGGATATGGACGGCCGATGGAGCAAATCCTTCCCGCATTCCAAACCCCATGGGGTCAGGCCCAACTGGATCGCACTCCATGGAGGAGAGGGATGTACGGGGAGTGTACTCACACCCCCCGGCCACAGGTGGTATCCGTCTCGGTGGAGTGGTGGCTGGAGACGTCGGAGACGCCATCAGGATTGACGACCTCAGGGGAATCAAGATCCCCTATTACGACGGGAACCCCTCCAACCTGGATAACTTCATCCTGGACTCGGAGGACTTCGCCGAGGAGGTCGTCGGCGAGATGCGGGGAGCGCCGCGGGATAAGTGGGTATGCCGGACATTCCCACACCGCCTGGCGCAGGACCTGAAGGAGGAGCTGCGGGATCAGATCCGAGAAAGATTGATCCGTACGGAGCAGGCCTGCCTTCAGTGGCTAGAAGATGAGGAGCGGGTGGACGCTCCGAATCAGAAGCTGGAGGACCTGTGGTCCATTCCGCTGCCGCTGGACCGCGGTGAGTTGCGGGTCCGGGAGTGGAACCGGTATCTGCGGAAGTACCGCAGATGCCTCAAGCTGGTGGAGGATTGGAACGAGGCCAGCGAGATCCGCCACCTCCTGAAGGACGTCCTCCCCGGCAGCTGGAAGAGGAGAGTGGAGGACGAGGAGAAGAAGCGCGCCAAGAGACGGGTGGCGGTGAGGATCATGGCGGCGGAGGATACCCATGCGGGTATCATGGAGTTCTTCAGGAGGAACCTGGGCGAACCCGACCGGATGTTGGGCCTGAAGAACGCCGTGTACGTGGAGGTATTCGGGGACTCCATGGGGCAAAGGTTGCTGCGCCTCAACAACGTGGAGTGGAGGCGCGGGGAGCCGCTGAAGATGCAGGTCATCTTCGCTCGCATGAGCCTGGACGAGATTGTGAAGTACATCACGGTGGAGTTGAAGCTCAATGCGAAGAACGCGGCCCACGTGCAGGATCGGCATGGTCATGGACAACGAGGACACCGAGAAGACCGCCATCATCGGGAGATCCAGGAGGACACGGCCAACTCCGCGGAGGATGGTAGTGGAAGTGGCAAAGACCACTGGTCCCGGGAGGATCACGAGGAGGCCCATTTCTTTGCGTTTGTGGCGCACAACGTGAAGAACAATGGGCACGATCGGTCCAGATGGAGCCAGGTGGGACCCAAGAAGGGCAAAGAGCGCCAAGGAGGATCGGGAACCCACCGCTCTCGTTCCGGGAGTACAGGTCTCAGCACGACGGGTGCTGGGTCTGCTATGGCAAGGGAAACAACCATGCACATGACCACCGTCAGTGCAAGGTGTATGAGGCGGACAAGAAGGCCTACTTCGCCGCCCACCCCGAGAAGAAGCCCAAGGAGCAGCGGATTTCCGACTGGAAGGCGAAGGGCGGAGACGGGGGAAAAGGCCAAGGCAAAGGCCAAGGAAAAGGCGGAGGAAGAGGCTATTGTGGTGGACCTGGTCAAGACCGACGAGTGAGGTCGATCGCGGAGGTTGCTGAGGACATGTTGAGGACGTTGGAGGAACTCAAAGCCCAGCAACGTGGAGGACAAAGTCCTGGCGGATCGCAGCCGGAAGGGGTTGCGGGAAGCCAAGTCTAGAGGAGCCCCCACGGGAGTGGGACCTCGGAGGTCTCTCCTCCGAAAATCAGTGGAATCCCAGAGAAAGCGAAGGCACATCGGGTGCCGAAGAAGGCTCCGGAAGAGCCAAAACCACTGAATTTCGCCACTCCCAACCTCTGGAGCGCCCTGCCAAGGGAGATACATGTGGGTACGGGACATGGCAAGAAGGAAGGAGCGACCACGGAGAGCCCCGTGGACGGGCAGGACCAACCCAAGATCTACACCATCCGTGACCATACCCTTGAAGTCCTGATGCACCCGGACGTGCTAGAGTTGCATGCCGTGAGAGTCGTCCATACACCTCATGGCGACGAGCGGCTGTTGCACTTGAAAGTGCGAGTACGGTGCGGACGAGAGGAGAAGGTGGTGGATGTGTTGGTGGATACGGGTGCCCAGGTGAGCCTGGTCCGGAGAGGGTTGTTCAAGGAGGAATTCCTGCAGCCCAGCCGGAGACCGGTCTGCCTGAAGGTCGCCAATGGAGAGATCATGGGTGGTGGCACCCATGAGGCCACTATCAGTATGGAATTCTGGGAACATGAGCGCTTGAACCGCCCTGATCAGGCGAAGAGAAGCACTCTATCCGGGAACTTCTATGTGGCCGATATCACCGATTGGGATATGATCATGGGGTATGACTTCATGGTGGCCAACGCCATTGGAGCCCTTCCCCATCGCGCAACGCTGGTCCGGGAGGACGACGAATGCCTCACATGGCTGTCCACGGATTATGCGTGCGGGTCATCCCAATGGAATGCTGAGGAAGAGGATCGGATCGTCCGAGCGGTGCAAGCTGTGGGTGCCAAGTCCAGAGGAGACCGTGGAGTTCAGCTCACGGAGTATGGAATGGCGCCACAAGTGTACACCAGGATGATTCAGACGCTGGGAGCTGAAGTGCCCGAGACGGACGTCTTCGCTTCCCGGGATGCCCCACTTCTGCGGAAGTGTAGGAGGCATTGGCAACGAGGAGACTCAGCCTGGCACAGGCATTGGGGTTTGAAGGAGTGGGGACCCATGTATTGGCATGGCTCCCTGGACAATACCAGACGTACGGTGGAGAAGATGATCGCGGATAGGGCGAAGGGGATCCTGGTCATAACCGGCATAGGATCCACCCCATGTCCGCTGGAGGGTCTCAAGTCGACGCTGGACTCCATCACCCTGAACGAGATGTCATTCGGGCCAGAGGAGGAGTTGTTCATCGACGCCAAGGGGGTATCAATGCCCTCCCCTGGGTCAAGCGTGGGGTACCAAGGCTTTCCTGGCCGATGGGGCGCAAGCCGGGCCCACGGGTGATGAAGCATTCATCCGTAGGGTGGAGGCGGTGCCCATGAATATTCATGTTTGAGCCCAAGGAGGGGACGGATCAGCCAATTGATGGCATTGACGTCCTGTCCCACGCCGAGATCGACGACATCGTCAACTACATGCGGATGGGGATGCACAACCGTGTGGCAGCCAAGAAGAGGCGGGCCATGGTCACATCTCCGCATTGGTGGGATGACAAGATGTTGGTCACCGGCAAGTACGAGAAGGATGAGTTCGTGGCGAGGGTCATGGATCACATCGCGGATCAATACGATGGTCCGGTTGGGTCGGACCCACCAACATGGTATTTTCCGAGAATGGGTGCCGATAGCGACAGTCACCAGCCCGAGGCCGCAAATTTCCGAAGATTATCGGTGGGAAGCATGCCCCACGACGATGAAGACGGCACTTCGGACGAGGAGAAGTCGGAATCGGACCCAGAAGAGGCCTATACCGCAGTGCGGTCGGTTGTGTCTATACCGAAGCAAGCGGCTGAAGAGGCTCAGGAGAACCCGAAGGTGGCCGAGCTGAAGGAGAGGCTGATCAAGGCCTATCCACGGCTATTCAGTGGCGTCGCCAACAAGAACCCTCCAGATCGTGGGAGGTTTGGTACGGCGAAGATCAAGCTGAAACCGAACCCGAAGATCTATCGTCATCGGGAGTACCAACTTCAGGGCGATCGGGCCGAGGCCATGAAGAAGCTGCTGGCCGAGTTCATTGAGCGCGGATGGATCGAACCCTCCGACAGTGAATGGGCCAGCCCAGCCTTCATCGTACCTAAGAAGGAGAAGGGCGAGTGGAGGTTGGTGGTTGATTACAGGGGCTTGAACGAGCAGACCGAGCACGACTCGTACCCGCTTCCCCTGATCGACTCCATCCTCCAAAAACAACAGAAAAAGCGGATTTTCACGGTGTTGGACCTGAAACACGGTTATCACCAGATGCCGCTACACCCGGACTCCAGGCCCTGCACAGCGATGTCCACGCCGCGGGGGCCCATGCAGTGGAAAGTGGTGCCTATGGGCGCCAAGAATGGCAACGCCGCTTTCCAGCGCATGATGGAGGACCTACTCGGTCCTGTCCGGAACTGTGCCGATCCCTTCGTGGATGACATCATCATCGGGTCCGGCACGGAGAACATGACTGAGGACGGGCTCATCGACGCGCATGAGAAGGATCTGCGCCGAGTGCTCAGCGAGTTGGACAAGCATAACATGGTGTGCAAGCCCACGAAAGCCTCACTCTTCGTGAAGGAAGTGGAGGTAGGTAGGTAGGTAGGTGCACTCGGTCGTGGAGAGGCGCCCCATGGTTCCCCCTGGCGTCGCCCCTGTGACGAACAGGAAGAGGCTTCGCGCGTGAAGAGGGGAGGCGGCTTACTTCCCGCTAGACCTGACTGTTGGCCCCAAACAAAGCGGCCCCGGGCTACGCCGGGAGGGCTGATCGCCGCCAGCGTGACATGCTTGTCTCGCCGGGAGGGTGTGCCCCCGTGCTTGCGCACGTCCCCTCCTTTGGGCGGAACCCTAGGGGTTCACCGGACTTCCTGGCGTACCCCGTTCCCAAGGCGTGCATGCACGTTCCTGGTACTAGGGTTCCGAGGCGCTTGGGTGTCGCACGCTCCGCCTCGAGTCCCAAAGCAGCGCAGGCCTTAGGATGCAGCCTTACCCCCGGGCTCCGGATCTCGTTTGGCCGGGTCACCTGCATGGCACGGGCTGCCTCAGTGCCCGGGCTGTGGGCACTGGGTTTCCTACTGTTGTGTGGTGTTTGTGTTTGGGTCCGGTTGGCGGTTGGGTGCGGGTTTTGTTAACCCCGTCTGTCCTGGCTGGGGTTTAGGGTGGGTGTTTTTGGGCTCGATTTGTGGTGTTGTCCCCCTAGTGTCGGCTATTTGTGGTGTTCGTGGTTGGGCTTCGGTTTCGGTCTGCTTTTGGGACGTGTGTGGTTTCGTGGGCGCCCCGCTTGCCCCCCGCCGTCTCCGGTTCCGGCGCGCGGTGTGGGCGTGTGTGCCGGGCCCGGGTCTCGCCTGTGCCCAGTCCGTCTTGGCTGGGTTGTCGGGGTGTGTTTTTTTTTTTTCTTTGGTTTTTTCTTTTCTTTTTTTTTTTTTTTTCTGGGCTTTGTGGTCCCTGTCCCTCCATCCCCTTTCTTTCGGGCTGGGCTGGTGGCTCTCTTTTTTTTTTTTCTTTTTTTTTCTGTCCCTTTTCCCCGTGGTCCGCTGTTACTGGCTTGGTGTTGCCGGTTTTGGGTGGGTGGTTCGCCTGTGCCTCTGCGGGGGTCCCCCTTTTTTTTTTTTTTTTTTCTTCTGGGGGGGGGGGCTGGCCGCCTGTGGTGCTGTTGGCGGGTGGTTGGGCGGCTGTGGGCTGTTTTCGTGCCTTTTCCCCTTCCCCCCTCCTTTTTTTTTTTGGGGGGGGGGGGGGGGGGGCTTGCCTCTGCCTTCCCTGGGCTGGCGCACGCACTGGCCTGTATTCAGTGTTGTCTTCCGGGCTGCTGTTTTCAGTTGGGTTCTGTGTGGCCATGTTCCGGCCCCATGGGTCGGGTGGGCTCTGTACACTGTGGGCTCGGCGCCCCTTCTTGCTGGGTTAGGTCCTGGCTCTGCCGGCTGGGCGGCTGCGCCAGGTGGCTGCTTGTGGTTTTGGGTTAGGGGGCTGGGGTTGCTCGTGTCCTTACCCCTCCGCGGTGCCGGCTGTAATCTTCTGGGTGGTCCGTCACCGTTGTCGCCTGGCGCTCTGTGGTCCCGTGTGTGGCCTGTGGTGCCGGTGTGTGGCGTGGTGGCGCGGCGCCTTCCCGGGTGTGCGGTGGCTGGCTTCGGTTAGTCCCTCAGGTTAGGGTCAGTTGTGTCGTGTTGTGCCGCTCTGTGCCGCGTCGCGTCGCGTCGTGCTGTGGTGCGTTGCTCTGTGGCGCGCTGTGGTGTGGTGTGCCGTGGTCTCGCGTGGTGCCGCGGTGGGTCAGTGGAGGTCAGCCTGGCCTGTGTGGGTCGGTTAGGTCTTCGGGAAATTCTGCTGAATGATCACGGTGTCCTTGGGGCGTGCACACTGACTCTCACCCATGGACTCAATCTTCACCGGGCCTCGCAGACAGGCAGGTGTACTCGGGGTGTAGGAAAAGCGTTCCTTCTCCAAGGCAGACAAACAGACATCAGGAGTCGGACGGTGGAGGTGGCTTCCGAACGCTGTTTGAGTGGCGAATGGCTTTCACTGCAGCTCGGCTGCGCTGGCAGGGTCCGGGGCGGTGCCGCCGGCAGGGATGAGCTCACACTGTAGGGTCAGGGGGATGTCCATATCTCCGGTGCTGGACTGCTGGGGTCCGGGGCATCGGTAGTATTCTTGGTACTTCCAGTCTTCACGGCGCTCGGAGATGGCGTTGAAGGGGGGCACCGTCCAGCAGCACCAAAGCCTTCGCGATCGATTCGTTTCCCCTTGCGATGCTAGATATTCATCATGGATGGGATCGGTGCGCCGCCGCAGTGCCATTCCTCCACTGGACGCAACAGGTTGGTGACGGATGCCCTCACGGACGTGAGACCAGCCGAGATCAAGCCCCCGTAGCAATACTCTGCGTCAAACCGCGACGGTAGCGCAGCCCGGCCCTTATAGCCCATGGTGTGGTCGCGTGACGGTCCGTGGGGTTCCCCTCCCTGGGGGCCTGTGCCTTGGTCTCGTGTCCTCTGGGGCTGTCGTGGTGCCCTTTTCCTCCGTGTCTTGGTCCCCGTTCCCGTTCCTTCCTGGTTCTTGGGTGGTGTCCTGACCCCATGTGGTGTCGCTTCCGGCGCCCTGTCCCTGCGTGTGCCTGCCCTCACTTGGGGCCCTTCCGTGCCCTCTTGCCTGTGTGGTCCTTGGTGTCCCTTGCCCTTCCCTTGCCCTTGTCCTGCCCCTTCCTGGTGTGGTGGTGGTGGGAGGGGCGGGGTGGGGAGGGGGCGCCGGTGGCCCAGGCTTGGGGGTGGGTGGCCTGGAGCCACCGGCGGAGGGCTTGGGGGGTGTAGGGGGGGCGGAGGCCCTGGACCGCATCGCGGAGGAGGGCCTCCCATGCCGCTTGCGGCATGATGGTCTCCGGGGCGGCCTCATTGGGGTTTGCGGGGGTGCGGGTGCGCACCTCCTCGAAGGTATGCACCGTGTGCACCCCTCTGTGTCTTCCCGCTCCCCCGGCCCATTTCACCCAGCGGCGGAGCTCCTGCAGAGCGGAGGGAGACCACCAGGCGAGGTGGGCGGGGGCCCGGGGGGGGGAGGGGTCCGTGCCTGGGGTCCTGGAGCGGCGGGGGGAAGATGTGGACCTGCGGTGGTGGCGGGGGTGGCGGTGGCTGGGGGAGCGGGAGCGGCGGCGGCGGGGGCTGGGTGTGGAGGACGGGTACGGGCGGAGGGGGGAGCGGGAGGGGGAGGTGGACATGGGGCGGCGGTGGCGCGCTCGGTGGCGTCCGGGGGAGCGGGAGTGGTGGTGGCGGGGGCTGGGGGTGGTGGATGGGTACGGGTGGCGGGGGGAACGGGGAGCCCGGCGGGGCGTGTGGGGGGAGGGGGAGGTGGACGTGGGGCGGCGGCGGCGTGCCTGGCTGCGTCGGGGGGAGCGGGAGTGGTGGTGGCGGGGGCTGGGTGGCCGGTGGGGGGAGGGGGAGGGGGACATGGGGCGGCGGTGGCGCTCGTGGTGGTGCCCGGGGGAGTGGGAGCGACGGGAGCGGGGTCCCTGGGGGTTGTGGTGGTACCTGGGGGAGCGGGAGCGGCGCGAGTGGGTGGTTGAGGCGCGGTGGGAGTGTGGGCGCCGTGGGCGAGTGTGCCGTGCGGGGGGGGAGCGGGAGCGCCGCCGCTTGCGGGACCGGCCCTCGTCGCTCGAGTCGGGCCAGTCCGGAAGCGTCGGCGGCCTCTGGGGGGGCTCGCGCGGCCCTGCTTGGGGGGGGAGGTCCCCCGTCGTCCTTGGGGCCCCTTCGGCCATCGGATGGTGGCCGGGGGGGTACGGGGCGTCACGCGGTGCTGGTTGGGGGGGGAGATCCCCCGTCGTCCATGGGGCCCCCTCGGCCATCGGATGGTGGCCGCGGGGGTACGGCTGATACGGGGGTGGTGGCTGGTACGGGGGGGGTGGGTATGCGAGCGGGGCGTTCGGCGGCTGCCATCCCGTCCGCTGGTGCTGTTGGTGTACGGGGGGTTGTGGCCCGGTGGGGTAGGGCGGTGGGCAGTGGTAGTGGTGGGGGTGGTGTTGGTAGTGGTGGTGGTGGGGCCGCCGGTGGTGGTGGTGTGTGTAGTGGTGGGGTTGGTGTTGCGGGTATGGCCCATGGAGTCCTTGTGGGTTTTCCGGTCCCCCTTGTGGGGGTGGGGGGTTGGGCATCGTGGGCAGTCCCCCGGGCTGCACTATGTGGTGGGCATGGAGGAAGGGTTGGGGGGCGGGCTTGACGGTGACGATGGTTGAGGGGTCCCACGTCCCTGGGTCGGTTTGGCCGGCGGTGGTGGTGGTTTGTGGGGGATGGATGACGGGGCGTTTGATGACGGGGATTTTGACGAGGGTTTGGAGGGGGTCGTGCTGGGTGGCCGTCTCCGCGGTGGTGGTGGGTGCCGGCGGGAGGGGGGCGCGGGTCGTGGTGGGTGGGGGGTCCTGGCTTGGGCAAGGGCCTGGGCGGGGGTGGTATCGGGTGGTTTTGTGTCGTTGCGTATGCGGTGTTGTGTGTGGTCGCGTGGGCGCCGGCTTGGGTTTGGGGTTGGGTTTGGGGTTGGGGTCCGGTTTGGGTTTGGGGTCGGGTTTGGGGTTGGGGTCCGGTTCCAGGTTGAGGAGTACCTCTGTCCGGAGGTGTGAGGGCGTCGATGCCGGGTCGGGGGTCGTCCCGGTGGGTTGCCGGGGTGCCTGAGTCGCCTGTGTGGGGGTTGGGGGGTTGGTGCGTGCGGCCGCGGCTTTGGCTTTCGCCGTGGCCTTGAGGATGAGTTTGGCGGGGAGGGGGGGGTCGGAGGATGAGGTGGAGGAGGTGGACGAGGCTGAGGACGAGGAGGAGGTGGTGGACGCGGGTTGGGCTGTGATGCGGGCGGGCTTGCGGGCGGCGGCTTC
Source organism: Eutreptiella sp. 'Long Island Sound 2002' (assembly GCA_964036045.1). NCBI lineage: Eukaryota > Euglenozoa > Euglenophyceae > Eutreptiales > Eutreptiaceae > Eutreptiella > Eutreptiella sp. 'Long Island Sound 2002'. The sequence goes on along the minus strand of OZ038378.1, from coordinate 43,209,430 downwards.
TGCCGCGGCCACAGCGGGGAGGATGGAGGGCATGTCCCCGGGTTGTAGGTTGGGGGCGGGCGGCTGGGGGGGCCCGGTCGTGACCTGGCGGCCCGGCGGGCCGATCTGGTCGGCTGCGGCGGGGGAGGGAGGCGCGGGGCTGCGGCCTTCTCTTTCTGGGCTCGGCTGGGCCCGGGTCCTGCAATGTGCGAGGTCGTGTGGGTTTGTGTCAGCGGGGGGGAACAGTTCGCGTGGGCTGCATTCAGGGGCCGGGGGGGGTGGGCCTGGGTCCTCTGGGGTGTGTGTGGGGGGCGTGGGCGGGCCACTGGGTGGGGTGGGCGTGCCGCGGGGCGTGGGGCTCCCCTTGGCGGGTGTGTGTGGGTTGTCGAGTGTGGGGGGCGGTGAAGGGTGGCCGGTGGGTGGGTGTGTGGCGGGCGTGTGCTGGTGTTCGGGCGGGTGGGGGAGGCCCGTGTCGCGGGGCCCGGGGGTGCGCGCGATAGTGGGCGTGTGTGAGTCTCCGGTTGAGCAGCGAGAGGGGGGGGGCATGGGCGGGGATTGTGCGGGGGGTTGTGCTGCGCCGGTGTATGTGTCCGCTTGCTGCGCGCTTGCGTGGGCAGTTGTAGGCCGGGCGGTTTGGAGGAGAAGCTTGCCGTCTTCTGCTGCCGCGGCAAGGATTTCGCAGACGAGCGTTCGTATCTGGTGGACCTCTTGGTCAGTGGTGGGAAGGGGGCATGCTAGCTTTGGGCTAAGACCCGCGCGGTTGAGGACCCTGTGGATGGCGTGGTACCCGCAGGTGAGGGACTGCTGCGGCCTGGGGGGGGGGTTTGGTCGTGTGTCCGGGCCTGCTTCGACTTGTGTGTGGGCGGTGGGGATGGCCCAAACCCAGGGCACGGTCCCCGTGGGTGGCCAGTGGCGCTGGATCCAGTGGGTTAGGCAGAGCATGGACAATCCCAGGTGGTAGCCCGCCTTCCCTGAGGTGATTTGGGCCAGGGCGCGGGCTGGGGGCGTGTCCCCTGGCTGGAGGAGACCCCTGAGGATCCTGTGCTGGGTGGTGGGGTCCCCCACTGCCCCTGGTGGGGCGGTCTCCGGGGCGAACATGGTGTCTGTCCCCTGGATGATCCATTGCGGGCCGTGGGACGTAGCCATAGCGGCTATCACGTAGTAGTGGCCGCGCTCGAGGACTGTAACCCAGACCTCCGGCGGGGGGTGGTCACTGTCTGTAGGTGGGGGGGGGAGGTCGTCGTCCGGGGTGCGGAGGCCGGCGGCGCGGAGGGCGGTGTCGCGGTTGGGCGCGGTGGCCTGTTCCCACTGCTCCGGGTGGTTCGGGTCCGCTGGGTGGTCCGTCTCCGCTTGGGCCCGCCGTAGGCGTATGGTCCCTCGACGCGTGACGTTGCTGCCGGTGTCGTGCGTCAGGGCCTGGCCCCACTCGATGGGGGGGATCCAGATGGGCTGGCCCCGGGTGTGTTTGCGGGCTCGCCAGAGCACGAGGTCTACTATGGTCTCGTGGAGGCCGCTGCCTGGGGTGGTCAGGTCCCGGAGGGCTTTGACGGTGAGCTTGGTCCAGTCCTCTTGTAGGCGGTACCAGCCCAGGGGGGTGGTCGGGGCCCTGTCTTGGAGGGTCGCTCGGAGGAGGTCGGGGTCGCGGATGGTGGCCGGTGTGAGGGGAGGGTGTCCCGGTTCCGGGGGGGGTGGGCTGGATGGGCTGCCGGGGTCTTGCGCGTCTACGTCGATGGATGGTTGGCCCTGGCTGGGTTCGGCCGGACTGGGCGGTGCCGGGTGGCTTCTTGGGTGCGAGACGGGTCTCGGGGCGCTGTGGTGGTGCCTTGGAGACCTGTGGATGGAGACGGGGGGCGCGTGCAGGGCGCGGAGCGGGTTAGTGGACGTCTGGGTCATGCACGGCATGGTAATGGATGAGACGCTGCATGTGTTCCCTGGCGGTGGGGTCGGTGAGTTGTTCCGCGTGTGTTAGCAGGAGGTGTTTGCGGTGTACCATTTGGGCTGCTGCTCTGCGGACCGCTTCTAGCTGGAGGTGTGCTGCTGCTTCCATGGGGCTTTCCGTGTGTTTGGTGAGGTGTCGGTGCAGGGCCTGTGTCACTGCCCCTCTCATGGTGGCTTCTTTGATCAGGGGGTCCCGGAAGAGGTGTTCGGTGGCCTGGTGTGCGTGGCTGTGGGCTGGCCATCCTTCGTGTTGCCGCAGGGTTTCCGCCGGGGACCAGCCCACTAGGGTGTCCCTGTCTGTATGGAGGGGGCATTTCTTGAAGTGTTCCCAGTCCTCCGGGGTGGTGTGGTCGCATGGGCAACGGGTGTGTTCGTCGGGGACGTGGATGTGCTTGCGGGCGAGCCATCTGGCGACCCTGGTGAGGAAAGGCAGTTGCTCCCTGAGGAGCTGGATGCGTCGTTTCTGGAGGTGGGCTGGGACGTTTGCTGGGCGGAGCGCTGAGTGGTAGAGGGGGACTTGCAGTCTGTCCTGGAGCTCCTGGATGTGCGCCCGGCTGTCTGCGTCGCCGAGCACGCGGGCGAGATGTTGGACATGGTTGGGGTAGTGGTACGCTCTGTCGTGGGAGGAATAGGGGGCGTCCTCTGGTACCCAGTCCGGGGTCTGATGGGGCTCGGGTACAGGGGGCACGTGTTGGAGGTGTGTGTGGTTGCGGCCGAGGTCAGGGATCTGGAGGGCTGGTAGGTGTGTTGTGCGCTGGTGTACTGCCTGGTTGTCGACCTTACCATTTCCGTATTCGTGCCTGTGGGACTCCTGTTTCACGATGTGGAGTTGGACGTAGGGGGGAAGGCTGCGTAGGGCTTTCCAGAGTAGCAGTGCCTGGGTGCCGAGGCTCGTCGCGGTTGCTTTGTGAAGTGGTTGCCTTGCTATGCGGAGGAGCAGGTGCGTGTCGACAGTGGCGTCTACCACGAACCAGACCCGGACGATGTGCGGGGAGTGGGCGGGTAGGTGGGCCGCGACCTCGGTGATGGCGTCGGCCATGGCCCCTAGCTCCCCGTGGGAAGAGGCCCCATAGGTGGTGTGGCCCGTGTGGTGGTCCATGTGGTAGTGTTCCCCGGTGTGGGTTAGTTGCAGGGTGGCCCCCCCGGTGATGGGCGTGAGGGCGGATTCGCCTGAGGCGTCGGTGAAGAAGAGCCGGTCCGCCGGTGATGGTTGTGGGAGGCGGCATGGGTTCATGGGCAGGTAGGCGTATATGGCAAGGCCCGTGGCGAGGTGGGCTACTGGGGTTGTGGGCTGTAGGATGGGGGTGGCGTACACCCCTATTCCTTTGGAGATGATGTGCTTTGCTTGGGGGGACTGGGCTATGAGTCCCTGCTCCGGCTGTCCTTGTGTGAGGTAGGAGTAGATGTAGTGGAGGATGTAGGCTGTGTCGGGGTTTAGGTCGTGGCATGTGAGGGTTTGTGTTCGGTGCTCCGGTGTGTGGCAGGAGTGGTGGAGTGGATAGTAGGGGTGCTCGTGTTTGCCCGTTCTGCCTGGCTCGTACATGCTGTAACGGATGGCGACCCCTGCCGGGTCGGGGCGGGGGCATGTGGGTGTGGTGGTGAAGAGCCATTTGGGCGCGTGGTCGGGGTTCCATGCTACCGTGGGGTTAGTGTCGGTGCGGTGGAACCATGGGGCTATCCATGCGTAGGCCTGTGGTGGTAGGTGGGTCGTGGGGTGGGTGTGGTGGCGTGCTATGAGGTGTAGCACGGGCCATGGTGCGGTTGGTGCCTCGGGGTCACAGGCCCAACATGTGCGTGGCATGCTCTGGGAATCTTGGGGGACCTTTGGTAGGTCTCGGGCGGTCATGTGGTGTTTCGGTATGCGCCATTTTGCCCCGTGGTGGATGACGGTGGTGTGCGTGGGTTTGGCTTCATTCGGGGCCAGTAGTAGGGTTAGTGGTGGGACTGGGCCCGTTACTGGGGGGACGGGTTCGTGTTTCGATCCGGTGGGTGCGTAGGGCGGTGTCTCTGGGATGGGTCGCGGGTGTTGTCTTGTGAATTCTCGGTAGGCTTTGCGCATGTCTTTGCTGCCCGGTAGAGTGTGTCCCGCTGTTCGTGCCGTCTGTGTGAGGTAGTGGTGGAAGAGGCGGTATTGTGGCCATTCGGGAAGCTGTAGAAAGGGGGTGTGGTGTGCCCCGCTGTGGTGCAGGACCCGCATTTGGGCGAGGGTGACGTATACTACGGTGATGGAGGCCCCGACAAGGTCTATGGTGTGGATGGTGCCCTTGGGGTGGTGGTGGAGGTCCCCGCAGAGGACCGCTAGTGGCCCTTTCTCCGGGCACGTGTGGTTGGTGAGTATGGCGTGGTGTGGGGATGGGAGCAGAAGCTGCAGGTGGTTCCACAGGCGGGTGTTCATGTTGGTGGGCATGCCCGTCTGGTGGAGTACCCAGCGCGGGCATGTGTTGCGGGCCCGTTGTGCGGCTTGGAGGCGGATGGCGGTGACCTCGCGGACCTCCGGTGAGTGGTTGTGGGTCATGCGGTGAAGGAGGAGGGCGGTGTGTCTGGTATAGGCCGCTTTCACCTCGTCCCCTATGGCGTCTCCATAGTGGGGCCATGCCGCTCGGATGGCGCGGGTGGGTATGGAGGTGGGCCAGCCCCCGTGTGCTGCCCATGCCTTGGTCACGGCGCGTGTGGCCGGCTGGAGGGCGGTGGTGGGGTGTGTTAGGTGGAGTGCTTGGAAGCCTATGGAGGCGTTCAAGACCCCGGTGAGGTAGTACGCCAGGCTCTGGTGGGACAGGGAGAGGGCCTTGGTGGTCGGGGACGCATATCTGGGGAGATGGGCGAGGTGTGACTGCAACTTGGGAGGGAGGGTGGCGTCCTCAGGGTTTGCGGCCTGGACTACCCCCAGGTGGGTGGTGGTCGTCACGACTTGCATGGGGGGCCCTTTTGGCCCCAGGGTGGGAGGTGTGGCAGACCCCTTGATCATGGCCACTGACTTTGTGGGGTGGACGATGAGGTTGTTGTGGGAGAGGTAGGAGACGGTCACGTCCAGTAAGTCGTTGGCCTGTTGGGTGACCGTTGGTCCGGGGTCCGGGGCATGGGGGTCGTGTGGGGTGTGCGCGACGGTGAGGTTGGTGTCGTCCGCGAAGCCGACCAGGGGGGAGAGGAGGGGGTAGGGTGCGTAGGCCGGGTAATCCTGCTCGATTGCAAGGGCCAGGGGGAGCGTCACTAGAAGGTACAGGAAGGGGCCCTCTGCTCCCCCTTGGGGGACCCCGCTGCCTGGCTCCATGCAGGGGGTGAGGCCTGCTCCTGTGCGGACCGTGTATTTGCGGGTGCGGATGTAGTCGGAGGTGAAGTTGTAGAAGGGGAGGCCTAGGCGTTTCCACACCGCTTCTAGAAGGAGCCAGGGGGTGTTCGCGAAGGCTCCCTTGACGTCGAGGGAGGCGATGATGAGGTCCACCGGGTCCATGTCTGCGATGGTGTCCTGGAGGAAGATGGCCTCGTGTGGGGAGCGGCCTGGGATGGCCCCCCAGAGGCTCGCTGGTATGTGGGGGTCCAGGTGGGGGCGGATGCGGCGCAGGAGGATGGTCCAGACGATTTTGACCTCCGTGACCGCACAGACTATGGGGCGCCAGTTGTCCGGGTTCGCCCAGTCCCCTTTTTTGTAGAGGGGGCGGACAACGTTTGCCCAGTCTGGTGGCAGGGGGGTCCGCCCCGTGACGATGTCCCAGAGGCGGTGGGCGAGGACGCGGAGGAGGTGGGCGGGGAGGTGGTAGTATGCCTCTGCAGGGAGGCCGTCGTAGCCTGGGGTTTTGTGTTGCCGGAGACTGTGGATGGCCTTCCGGACTTCGTGGATGGTGAAGGGGCGTTTTTCCAGGTGCCTCCTCTGGGCGTGGTTGAAGACCCGAGGGAGGCGGTCGATTTTGGCCTGGGTGTCCGGGTCCAGTGTGTCTTGGGTGGGGGTGTGTTGCCGGAGGAAGCTGTCTTGGGTGGCTTGGAGCACTGTGGCTGGGTCGTTGGTGAGGGAGCCGTCCTCCTGCCGGACCGTGGTGATGGTGCGGTGGCCGGTATCGGTCATGGCGTCGTTGAGGTGGCGGATGGCCTTGTAGGGGAGTTCGTGTTGCGCATACCGTTCGTGTTCCTGGGCGATGCGCTGTTGCCTGTGGATGTGCCACCGCTGCAGGTCCGCCCTGATTTGGGCTATGTGTGTCCTGCAGTGGTGTATCTGGCGGCGGGTTTGGGGGGTGTCGGTGTGGAGGAGGGTCGCCAGTTGTTGCTTCGCATGCCAGAGGTCATGGAGCATGTCCCCCAGGGCCGTGGGTGGTTGGTCGTCGTCTGTGTGGGGGTGTTGCTGGAAGCCGCAGGCGACGGCGGCCGTGCGCATGGCTGTGAGTAGGTCGGTGGGGTCTGGTTGGATGCGCCGGGCGCGGTCTATGGCCCTGTGATATTGGGACCAGGCATGCTTGTCATGCAGCGGGGGCATCTTCAGGGGGGGTGGTAGGCCTTGGTCCGCATCTTCTGGGGGGCTGGGGGGAAGGTTGGGGATGGTGAGGCGGATGTGCAGGGGGCTATGGCCTGTGGGTCCCAGCGGGAGGGGTCCATATCGGGCCTCCGCTCGGATGATGGTGGTGGGGTCGCCATAGCATACGTCGATGCGGGATGGGGCGGCATCCGTTTGGTGGGGGAAGTGGGATGGTTGGCCTTCGAGGCTGGCTGTTAGGTCCACGAGCCCCAGCATTTCGATGGTGTCGCGGACTGCTTGGTCCTGGGGTGTGGCCTGTCCTTCTCGGTCCGCTGGGGTGGGGGCGGCGTTCATGTCGCGGATGATGACTGTGGGGGCGAGCATGGCCATTTGGCGGTACGCCTCGGCCAGGGCCTGGAGGAAGGGTTCCGTGGCTTCGCCGAAGGGGACGTGGGTGTTGATGACGTTGAGTTGCCATCCGTCCCCGACGACCTCATAGACACCTAGCCTCCCTGGGACGTTGAGGTGGTGGACGAGGTGGACGTGGATGCCGGTTTGGGCGTATAGGGGGGTCCCCTTGTGCCAGTAGCATTTGTACGCTTTCTGGTCCGGGGTATACATGGGGGTGGTTTCCGGGGGGTCGTCGCGCTGTAGGCCTTGTTCCTGGAAGGTGAGGAGGTGGGGGACCCACCCCGGCCCCTGTGCCATCGGGAGCTCTTGGAGGGCGGTTGTGGCGTCCTTGGAGTATGTGACGGCCGGGTGGTTGAGGTCGAGGAGGTTGACGGTGGCCTCGGTGGGGGCGGGCCGGGGCTGTGGAGGCTTGTGCCCTCGGCCCTTGCCCCGTCAGGGAGGGGGACTGGGGGTTGGGGACTTTTTGCCGGTTTGTGGGCGTTTGGGTAGGCGCGGCGGGGGGAGGCCTTGGCTCCACTCCGGGGGGAGCTCCCCAGTGTATTTGGTGCCTGTGTGGGCCTTGTTCTCTTCGGTGCGGAGCCGGATGGGGTGGGCGCTGGTGAGTTCCAGGGTGTCGCCGAGTGGTTTGTCAGGGGCGCTGTTGCCCTGGTCTAGCTCCTTTTGGCGGTGCCAGATTACCCGGATCTGTGGCCCCCCGTTGTCCCCTTGTCCCTTGAGGCGGTACTGGATCGTGCCCTCACACCAGATCCAGTCGCCTGTGTGGTCGTTGCGGAAGGGCTGTTGGACCTTCGCACCTTTTTCGAACCCTGGGTACGCTTTGGGCGGGGCCTGTGCTGGTGGCGGGAGGGAGGATGATGAGGATGCCTGGTCCGGGTGGGGCGGTGGTAGTGGTGGGAGGGAGGATGACGAGGATGCTTGGTCTGGGTTCGTCGGGTGGGTCGGGTGGGATGCGGGGGGTCGGGAGGTTGCTGCTTTTCCGGCTTGGCTGGGGGCGGGTGCGCCCTTTTGTCGTCTCGTTCGCTTGGGTGGGACTGGAGGTGGCGGGGCTGGGGGGGCATGGGGTTGGAAGAAGGGGTGCGTTGCTTGCTGGTCTGGATCCCTCAGTGGGGGTTCTGCCGGTGTTTGCATTTTCGCTTTCGCGTGGCTGCGTACGATGTCGGCGAGCTTGCGTACGGTCTCCGGGGGATCTGTTGGCCATGGCAGTGCGGCGGGGCTGTCGTCGAGGGGGTGGTGTAGGTGGTAGTTCCTCATGGCCTTGGCCTGCCTGACCCAGGCCTCTGTGGGTTCCGGTGTGTCCGGGCCTTTGGGGGAGCCTTGAGCCCAGTGAAGGAAGTGGAGTTCGCGGGTCACGTGGTTGGTCACGGGCAACGCCGTCCCATGCCTGGGAAGCTGGCGTCCCTGCACCACTGGGAGAAGCCCCAGACCATCAGCGAACTCCGGTCCTTCATGGGGTTCTGCAATTACTATTCGGGCTACGTCCGGATGTATGCAGAACTCTCGGGGCCGCTGCACAAGATGCTGCAGGTGGGGAAGTTCGATGGCCGAAAGGGGAGCAAGAAGAAGCTTGCCTGGACCCCTGAGGCTGAAGATGCGTTCAACAGCCTGAAGGAGCGACTCCTGGGGCAGTTGGGGCTGTTCCTGGTGGACCCGGACAAGGGATTCGTGCTGCGTACGGACGCCTCGGACTATGCTGTGGGGGCAGTCCTCGAGCAGATCCGAGACGATGGGTCACATGTACCCGTGGCGTTCTGGAGCCGGATCCTGGCCGAGGGCCAACGCCGCACCTGGACCGCGAGGGAGAAGGAGACGTACGCCATTGTTTGTGCGCTCAGGAAGTGGTCTGGCCACATCGGATTCCAACCGGTGGTGGTTTGCACAGACCATCAGTCCTTGCAGAGCCGGCACAAGGAGCACGTCGACACCCCCTCGGGACCGGCGGCAAGGAGGGCCCGGTGGCACGAGACATTCGCCAAGTTCGACCTCAGCGTCGTATACGTCCCGGGAAAGGACAACACTGTGGCAGATTGCCTCAGTCGCTGGGCCTACCCCGCGGGTAAGGCCTGGATGGACATATCCAGCCATGGAGACGCCGAGGAAACCGAGGAGGCCAAGCGCATCATCGACATGGAGAAGACCATGGAGCAGGAGGGGGCCAAGTGCTTTGTGGTGATGGCAAACCGTACGGACCTGGCCAATTTCCGGGGTGCCCGCGTCCAAGCTATTCGAGAGGAAACCCTCGAGCAATGGATGGTGGCCCCTGTAGAGCTAGTCAGGTCGGTGCTCACAGAGGACTGGTCGGATGACTATGCGGCATCCGAGCACTGGGGCAAGTACTGGAATGCCGTGAGCGCCCCGTCGGACGACGAGTGGCCCGCGGGCTTGACCGAGGATGGCGACAAGTTGTTCCTCAGGGACAAGCTGCTGGTGCCCGAAAACCGAGTGGAGGAGCTCATTGACCATTGGCACAACGCCCAGCTCATGCACCCTGGCCGAGACAAGATGCAGCAGGACCTGGAGTGGCGTTTCAAGTTCCCTCCGGGGTACTACGCCATCCTGGATAGGTACTGCAGCGACTGTGCCGTGTGTCGGGCCACGAAGAGCCCCAACCACTCCACAGCGGGTAACCCGGTGTACACGGCTATACTGGAGGCCCCTATGCGGTCCGTGGCCATGGATGTATTCGCCATGCCTGAGGTCACCGTGGAAGGAGAGACCTACGACTGTGTCATCCTGGCGGTGGACAGGCTCAGTGGGTATATCGTGGCGGTCCCTGGCAAGAAGTCCAAGAAGAAGGACAAGAAGGACAAGCATGGAGTGGGGCTGCAGGCCAAGACCGTCGCCAACGCCATGATCAGGAAGTGGCTGACGATTTTCGACGTCCCAGCTGTCATCTGCAGCGATCGGGGCAGTCAATTTGTGGAGACGATGTGCGGGCACATGGGTATTCGGCACGCCAAGACCGTGGCGTACCACAGCCGGTCAAATTGCCGAGCTGAGGTGGCCGGGCGGCAGATGTTCGAGAAGTTCCGCCAGCTACACATCGATGAACCGGGCCGGAACTGGTATAATTCGCTGTGGAGAGTACTCCAAGCGTATCACGACCTTCCGGGACCCACTGGACTGTCGCCCCATCGTATCCTGTTCCTACGGGATCGAGTGTCACGCACTTTCCCGTGGATGAACCATGGCAAAGTGGCCCGGGATGCGAACGCTATGATGTCTGAGGCGGACGACACGGCCGCAAAGGTGTGCAAGGCACTTCAGGACGAGCATGACAAGAGGGCCAAGTACTTCAAGCAGGGAAAAGTCCAGAAGTATGCTCTCCAAGACACCGTGTGGGTGGAGCGGCACCACAAGGATGTCCTGTCCAGGGATCGGCAGGCATCTTGGTATGTGCCGGGGGTGATCGTGCGGAAGGTCTGGCAGGATGTGTATGCAGTTCGTGTGGGGGATAACAAGATCCTGGACCGCGACCATACCCAGCTTCGTCCCCGAGCACCAGACCCCAGCGGACGTCGATGTGGACTCGGACGATGAGGGTGAGGACGACGACTTCACCGCTGAGAAGATCCTGGCGGACAAGCCGGACCCGGGGACGCCTGGGGGAAGGCTATATGAAGTCCGATGGAAGGGATTCGCCGCATCCAGGGATTCGTGGGAGCCTCCGAGCAGTTTTATGCCGAGGTACACCACGGTCTGGATGGACTACCTAAAGGAAAAGGGTATTTCTTTGGATGTCAAGGACGTGTTGGTCCATTTGGTTGCTGCTGTAGCACCGTAATGGATCCCCCCTTGGCATTTTGTTTGTTTCTGTGAATGGGGAGACAAGTGAGGGCGTTCATCCGGGGATTTTTCGGCCTTGATCGGCCATATACCCCCTTCACTCGATCTCCACATATATATTGCACTGTGGTATACTTATTTAGGTCGACCGACGACGTTTTTGTATCTTTGATCCCCTTGGTCCATGTTGTAGATCAAGAGGAGACCGGATATGGCGTAGGGCGCTGATTATCAGTGTCCTCACCCCTCCCTTGGGGCATGGGGGACGCCTACGACGTGTGTGGGGCCTCCATGTGTCCTTGGGACATGGAGGGGGGGGTTGGAGCCCATTAGGGTCCTCCCGTCCTCTCTTCATTGGTTTCCGAGCGGATACAACGCTCTGAGGAGGGGGGTGAAGCCGGTTCGGACCCCCGTGGCCATCTTGGGGTCACTTGGGGTGTGTATCTATGTGCCGGCAAGCCGCAATTGGCTGATATCATACTCTCCCATCCACCTGATCTAACCCGATGTGATAGTGTGATAGGTTTGGCCATTTCGGCTATGAGCGGCCATATGCAGAACCGAGGCACCGCCAGCGGAGATTTATATATCGGAATATCAGGAATCAACAGGGTTTTATTATCATAATGTTTCCGTAATTTTTCAGCCTTTCGTTCTGATAGTCAGTGTATCGGCGACTGTCAGTTGGCTCGCGATTTTGCGTTAACCGATTGGTTAACTGTTATTTCCAGATATTTTGGCGGACATTCCGTTGAAGGGTCAGATTTCATCAGCAAAGGGTTCGTTGCATCCGCAATTCTCTAAATAAGCACTCGAAATTTTAATCAGAATTTTTCGCGATGTCGAAATCGGATTTTCGACTTCGACATCGCCGCACTTGATTTGGACTTCTTCGAGTGGTCGTACTCTTTTCCCTATGCCCGAATCAGGTTTCCCTTATACTTGCCACCCATTTGACTTGGAGATATAAGGGAAACAAAAGCGAATCGTGTGACCACTTTGAAGAGCCATATCTACGAGCGAGTGTGAGGAATGAGAATAAGGAAGGTTGGGTTGGAACTGCCTTGGTCTCAACTTAATTTAGAAAGCATCAAACGCATTTGGTGTGTACACATGCCCGATATGGCAAGGGATAATGGTCAAGAGGGTATAAAGTGATATATAACTCTTGGACCGTGCAACCGAACATTTTATTGTCACTTTCGAGTGTACCGCATGAGTGTTAGGGTTGCATAGCAACTTTTCTTTGGGTTCCTACGTATTTTTAACGTGAAGTTATGTCAATGGAGGGACGTGGCATATCATGGTGGGAGCCATATTTTGAGGGTATGTGTTGCATGCATGGTATATGTTTCATATGCTCACGCCCATGTTATATATCTTCGTGTGGCCGAAGAGATGGAGAGCCATACGTGACAAGGGCCTTGCCCATGTCCCAATTGTGGAATTCAAAGCGCTAGACCAAGTCTACCGCGTATGTATTGCTCATGGTATGTTTGACAAAGAGATCCATGGGTGCACTCCCATTTTCATGGGGCATGTAGATATTAGTGGCGAAGGTATCACCATGCGCCTGATTGGGGATCCAAGTGGGGGAATTGTTCGCAAATGGTTCCAATCATTTGTGTATTGAACCATGAGCGGATATCATGGGTGAGCATGGAGATATACTATCATGACAACTTTGTATTTGGTCATATTTTCATGTTTTTGACCTCAATTTTTGCTCATTTTTGCGTTTTGTGTACTCACCTGGTCAGCTAACAGCAAGAAGCCTATGGAGAGTCGAACCATGGTATGTTGTTCATATGTTGGCATATGCTTTGGAGTTGGACACCACCATATGCCGGATCGTGTACTCCATTTGGCTTGGCGCACGAAGGATTTCAAGAATTGGTCTCAAGATCATGGGCTGACTTGGGCAGTGCGTGGCGCCCATATTTGAAGGGGTTTCGAGGGTAAAATGTGGATGTACATGGGTATTGGCCTTTGGTCTCTATCCTCCATGAGTATTGGACTTCGATTCCATGCATGCTTTGAGCCTTCGGATAAGTGGTAACCTCAATTTTGAGCATATATTTGATATTTGGCCAATATGGTGTGAATTGGCAGTTTTTTGGCATGTTATGAGTTCAAACTCATAGGTCTTTCCTCTAAGCCCAATCGACTCCAAGTCCAACCAAGGTTATGTCAGGGTAGGGCATGGTCCTGAGTGCAACTCTAGGCCATGACACGCCACCTCCCCTATTGGGCTAGGATTTAAAGGCTTGGGAGTGAACACATTTTTGGGGTTTGTGTATTGACGTGTGAAATATGGCATTCGGCCATCTCATTTGACCGGGTTCAGGGCAATATGTTGGTGAGTCAAGGGAAGGTCTTGAGTCCAGGGAGGGAGGGGTTTATGGCTGTGAATGTGTATGTTTACCTCTTTCCCCAACTTTGCTTTATTTGTGTTCATATGCCAATTTCAGGGCTTTCTTCCTTGGTGCAATTCTTGTACATGCCCGCCACCGTGGGAATACCGGTGTGCTGAACGAAAGCCCGCAGCCTGATTTGGATTGTGAATTGGGTTATTGCTGTACTTGTGGGATCTGGTTGCCATCCAGGGTTGAAGGAGGATTTCATTTTCAATATTTTTGGATTTGGAGCCTGGAAATTGAGGAATGCAATCGTTGATCCGGAGTACATCAGCAGGGGTTACAGGCGGAAGGGGCACAGCGGGGGCCGGTCCTGGTAGGGACCTTCTTTACATGGAGCTCAACTCCCGCAAGTGCCCCATGGCCACCACGGAAGGGGTCCCGGGCCTGCAGCTGCGCCTCTGTCCCCACCTGGAAAACCCATGGCACTGGGTACCAGCGGCGGACTCCGTCCCCTATTTGGGACTCCAGCTGCAACCGGACAGGGAGTTCTCCCTGCAGCGCAAGCACCGGCTACGCCTGGCGGCGGTGCACCACTGGTGCCCCAACACCCTCGCGCCACGGAAAGTGGTGCAGGATGTCATCCTGGCGATCCTCGGTGGGGTGACACAGTACGTAACTCCTTTCATCGCCGACGACTCCGACACTGCGCGCCACCTGGACCACATCACGGTCCAGGTCGCAATGGACAGGGCGCGGTACGCCTTCGATGCCTCGCGGGACAGCCTGCAGGATAACCGGACCCTGGGGCTGATACGGGTGCCAACGCGGTGCCAGCAGGCAGTGGTGGCCCTCGTGGGTACACTCGTCCACCACCGCTCAACCTCTGTGCGCGCCGGGGTCACCAAGATGCTCTGGGAAAAAGCCAGCGCGCACAGAATATGTCCCGAGGTGCACTACCCCGTCCCGGAGTTCGCAACCCTAGCGCAGGGTGACTGGGTCCACCGGATACCCCGGGCCCTGGCCACCCTGGGAGTGGGGCTGTACAACCCCATCGCATGCCCCAGGGCGGCCGAAGTCCAACTACAGTCCCCGCCGGGCAACATTGTCACGCTGCGCACCGCCAAGCTGCGACACCGCAACACGTGCCGCCTGACGGTGACGCACACAACGCCGTGGCATGGGCACCACGGGCCATCCCACCCCTTCCCCGACAACGACGACCTGTGGCCGACGGCGCTGCGGGAATTCCTCAACCAATGCGCTGATGAACACCTCCACTATTGCTGCCGCGAGCAGGAGCCCACCAACCACCCCGGGTGGCGCAACGCCTTGGTCCACCTCTTCCACACCACCGGCACACAGGGACCCCGCCTGAGACTCGTCCAACCCACAGGGGCTAAGCAGGACGCCCACAACGGCCAACGGGTGACCCCTGCACAGCCTGCACCTCCACGTCGGGGCCTACCGCCGCCAGGGGCGGCCTATCCCCCCCCACGCGGGGGGCGGCGTACCACCCGCAGGCAGCCATCATGTACATCCTCCACGACGTACTCGCAGAAAGAGAGCACCGAGAGCCTAACGCGGATGTGGCGTGGCTCGAGCCCCTGCGCCCCCGGCCCCACGCGCGGACGCGGCTGTGGTTGGTGACCACAGACGACCAATGCACCCGAGCGGCGGGGCAAGCGCAGCTCCAGGCCGAGTGGGTAATAATGCAGGTGGGGGCAGGCCAGCCCAAATGCCGTGGACTCCCCCGTGGCACCGCCTTGCTGGTAGCTACAGGGGTGCCGCACGACCCACACATGGCAGTGCAAGCGCTGGAGGACCAGCCAGAGGACACTGGACACCTGGTGGTGCACCAGCGCGGAGGCCCGGCGTGGCTCAAGGAACATGTGACAGCACTTCGGTCCTGGGCAAGCACGATCGCCGGAGCGGAAATCCGGCTGCACGACCACCCGGCGATCAGCCCTGGCGACACCAGGGCGCTGAGCGTGGACCAACTGACCCCCAGCCACCCCAACGTCCGGTGGCACGCCATCGACCTCAACGCGGGGTGGCTCAGCCACACCGGGTACTATCGGATCCCGGAGGCCTGGGGCCACACCTCTTCCGACGCGTCAGGGGGCGGACCCTGCAAACACGCCACCAGCATCGCTCTCGCCGCCGACCTCACCCGCACGTGGGCAGTGGCCATCTCGGGCACGGTGCCCGACGGGGAGGGGGTCGTCGCCTCCCTCCCCCTACAATACGGTGCCCACCGACCATGGGTCCACACGGTGGACGCCGAAGTCATCCTCCACCTCCTGCGACAAGCAGGTCGCGGGCTGACCACGGGGGTCCCCGCGGGCGCGGCAAGGGTGGTCAACCAGATGCCCCTACGGTGGCTCCGGGACGGCCTGTGCGCGCGGGGGCGACACGCCGGGCACCTGTTCTGGTACGTCCGAGCCACCTCGCACCACAGTGACGCCCTACTGCACAAGGCGGACTGGGCGGCGTCCCAGGACACCATCCTGCAGAACACGCCCCCGGACCCTGGCCACGCCCTACTCATTGTCGCCGGCTGTGACGGCCACCTCGATCTACGGCCCCCCACGATGCGGGCGCTCGGTGAGGTCGCGCAGCGGGCGCAGATGGACCATGCGCTGACGCACCGAGGACACACACCTTTCGGCGCCGCCCACGCCACAGCCTATGTCCACCCCCCGGACCTCACCGGGACGGCCACCAACCGCCGGGCGCAGCGGGCCAGGGACAGCCTCACGCTGGTGCAGCGCAGGCTCCGCGTCCGTAAGGAGCGGCTCTCTGGCGTTGCCGTCCTCCCACAACCGTGCCTCCTTTGCGGCGGCCCGGAGGAGACCCCGGTGCACATGCACGTGGGGTGCGCCCACTCACAGCTACTCTGGCCCCTCTACCGCCAGGCGGTACACGAGGCGGTCAGCCACCTCGCACCCATGGACAAAGCCCTGTGGGTGGCCCCCTGGCGCTGCGCAGGCGCCACATGGACGGAAGTCTTCTGCTCTGGACTGGTGCCCGAGGACGCGGAGGCGCAGCTCCGCGCCAGAGCCCGCTAAGACCCGCCGGGAGGGACCTCTGTGGACGATTTCCTCCACCACATGCTCCGGCTGGGGGACTTTGCATGGGAGCTTCGCAACCACCGGCTGGAGCAACTCCTCCGCGAGCCCCTAAGCGCGGCGGCCAGGGCGCACCGATGGCTCACCGCGGCGGAGGGCAACCACCCCCCCCCTCCCCCGCGCCGTGACCAGGACTTCGTAGCCTCCCTCCGTGTCGTGAATGGCACTCTGGAGTGCCCGCCACAAGAGGGCCCCCACCCGTACCAGGACCTGCCAGGGGGGGTTCTCGAAGCACCTACAAGACGCCCTGTTCCCACTGTGGATCATCAGGCGCGGCTCCATGACCGCGTGGGAGGCACGCATAGTGGGTGAGGAGTGGGCGCGCGAGTGGAGCCGGTGGTGCGCCACCACGCGCGCCCCAGAGACCCCTGCGCAACGACACGCCGCCATCCCGCTCGAGGGATGGGCGCCGGACACCCGGCCCAGACCAACCGTGATCCGCGGGGCGGGACCTCACCACCCGTGGGACGCGGCGACGGGGGAATGGCTGCAAGCGGCCCCGGGGCCGCGAACAGGATGGACCGGGGACGTGTCTTCACGCGTCAGGACACCCGTCCCCCCCCGCATCTTCCTTCACGCCGCCAACGTACTCCGGGCTACAGAGATACGCAAATGGGGACACGCCGCGGCCACCGTCGGATGGCACCCCCCAGAGGACGGGGCCGCCCAGCTCGCCGTGGCGCACTTCAAAGCTTGGGGGGGCGGTATACGACAACGCCCTGTCCCGGCTGGGCGACACCCAGGGGCCCTTGCTCATCATGCTCCCCACCGACATTGCAGCCGCGCTGTGCCAGGAGCTGGACGGCTGCGAAGGGCTGCGAGTGGGATGGGAGGCAGTCGCGGACGGCACCCCACTGGCCCTCCTCCACCGGGACGCCGCAAACGGGTGCCAATGGGATGCGCTGGCGCCCCACCTCACCAGGCACCCCCCCAGGGGCACCCCTGCCCTGCCCTCATCGCCGCCTTCCCCGACGACACGTGGCGGGAGGTCCAGCGGAATACGCTCGGCAGAACTTCTGGCGCCGCCTCCGCGCCCGCCTGCTGGAGATCCGGGACCCCCTCTGACGGAGGTGGGACCACCTCTGGCTCCACCATCCCGACCCTTGGTCGCCATCCTCCCACCTCCCACACACCTGCCGGCTCTGCGGGGAATGTGACACCGTGTCCTCCGTAGCGTCGACAGGCGCAAACAGGTGCGCGCGGTGCGCCCAGGTGGCCGCGTGCCCCTGGCCTGAACCTCCCGCAGGCCTGTGCAGGCGCACAGGGGAGGAGGCCCTGCACTGGCGCATCGAGGGGGCACACGCCCCCCCACACGAACGCGCGGGCCCCGCGGGCGCTGCCCTTCTGTGGATCCCCGTGCACCTGCGGGACCCCACATCCGTTGCGCACCTGTTGCACGTGTTCGTGCTGTGACCCCCACCCGCCGCCGCCCTTTGCAGAGCCCGCAGTACCATGCCACGCCGACAGGGGGATGGGCCGGGACACGCCAGGGCCCGCCGCAAAGCGCAGGAGGCGACCGTCCGGGGCCCAGTGGCGGACGCGGTGGTCGAGGCGCACGAGGCGCACGCTGCCGGACGGCGTGACCTGACGGGCAGTGCGAGGGCTTTCCTCAACGAGACCGCCCTCCCAGCCGTCCGCGCCCTGAACGGAGCAGAGGCCCCTACGCTGCTCCCGGCGATGCACTGGATCGTAAACGCCATCCAGCCGGGGCTCATCAGCCCAAAGGTGGCCCTCTACGGGCACTTGATGGAGTGGCACGAGTCCAACCGGTCGGGCCTGCCCCTGTCCATGGCGTGGCTCAAGGAACATGTGACGGCACTTCGGTCCTGGGCAAGCACGATCGCCGGAGCGGAAATCCGGCTGCACGACCACCCGGCGATCAGCCCCGGCGACACCGCCCTCCGCCAACCTCAACGCGGGGTGGCTCAGCCCCACCGGGTACTACTGGATCCCGGAGGCCTGGGGCCACACCTCTTCCGACGCGTCAGGGGGCGGACCATGCAAACACGCCACCAGCGTCGCTCTCGCCGCCGACCTCACCCGCACGTGGGCAGTGGCCATCTCGGGCACGGTGCCCGACGGGGAGGGGGTGGCCGCCTCCCTCCCCCTACGATACGGTGCCCACCGACCATGGGTCCACACGTTGGACGCCGAAGTCATCCTTCACCTCCTGCGACAAGCAGATCACGAGCGGACCACGGGGGTCCCCGCGGGCGCGGCAAGGGTGGTCAACCAGATGCCCCTACGGTGGCTCCGGGACGGCCTGTGCGCGCGAGGGCGACATGCCGGGCAACAGTTCTGGTACGTCCGAGCCACCTCGCACCACAGTGACGCCCTACTGCACAAGGCGGACTGGGCGGCGTCCCAGGACACCATCCTGCAGAACACGCCCCGGGACCCTGGCCACGCCCTACTCATTGTCGCCGGCTGTGGTGGCCACCTCGATCTACGGCCCCCCGCGATGCGGTCGCTCAGCGAGGTCGCGCAGCGGGCGCAGACGGACCAGGCGCTGACGCACCGAGGACACACACCTTTGGGCGCGGCCCACGCCACAGCCTATGTCCACGCCCGGGACCTCACCGCGACGGCCACCAACCGCCGGGCGCAGCGGGCCAGAGACGGCCACACGCCGGTGCAGCGCAGGCTCCGCGTCCGTAAGGAGCGGCTCTCTGGCGTTGCCGTCCTCCCACAACCGTGCCTCCTATGCGGCGGCCCTGAGGAGACCCCGGTGCACATGCTCTGCGGGCTCTGCGGGGAATGTGACACCGTGTCCTCCGTAGCGTCGACAGGCGCCAACAGGTGCGCGCGGTGCGCCCAGGTGGCCGCGTGCCCCTGACCCGAACCTCCCGCAGGCCCGCGCAGGCGCACAGAGGAGGAGGCCCTGCACTGGCGCATCGAGGGGGCACACGCCCCCCCACACAAACGCGCGGGCCCCGCGGGCGCTGCCCTTCTGTGGATCACCGTGCACCTGCGGGACCCCACATCCGTTGCGCACCTGTTGCACGTGTTCGTGCTGTGACCCCCACCCGCCGCCGCCCTTTGCAGAACCCGCAGTACCATGCCACGCCGACAGGGGGATGGGCCGGGACACGCCAGGGCCCGCCGCAAAGCGCAGGAGGCGACCGTCCGGGGCCCAGTGGCGGACGCGGTGGTCGAGGCGCACGAGGCGCACGCTGCCGGACGGCGTGACCTGACGGGCAGTGCGAGGGCTTTCCTCAACGAGACCGCCCTCCCAGCCGTCCGCGCCCTGAACGGAGCAGAGGCCCCTACGCTGCTCCCGGCGATGCACTGGATCGTAAACGCCATCCAGCCGGGGCTCATCAGCCCAAAGGCGGCCCTCTACGGGCACTTGATGGAGTGGCACGAGTCCAAACGGTCGGGCCGGCCCCTGTCCATGGCGTGGCTCAAGGAACATGTGACGGCACTTCGGTCCTGGGCAAGCACGATCGCCGGAGCAGCAATCCGGCTGCACGACCACCCGGCGATCAGCCCCGGCGACACCAGGGCGCTGAGCGTGGACCAACTGACCCCCAGCCACCCCGACGTCCGGTCGCCCTCCGCCAACCTCAACGCGGGGTGGCTCAGTCCCACCGGGTACTACTGGATCCCGGAGGCCTGGGGCCACACCTCTTCCGACGCGTCAGGGGGCGGACCATGCAAACACGCCACCAGCGTCGCTCTCGCCGCCGACCTCATCCGCACGTGGGCAGTGGCCATCTCGGGCACGGTGCCCGACGGGGAGGGGGTGGCCGCCTCCCTCCCCCTACGATACGGTGCCCACCGACCATGGGTCCACACGTTGGACGCCGAAGTCATCCTTCACCTCCTGCGACAAGCAGATCACGAGCGGACCACGGGGGTCCCCGCGGGCGCGGCAAGGGTGGTCAACCAGATGCCCCTACGGTGGCTCCGGGACGGCCTGTGCGCGCGAGGGCGACATGCCGGGCAACAGTTCTGGTACGTCCGAGCCACCTCGCACCACAGTGACGCCCTACTGCACAAGGCGGACTGGGCGGCGTCCCAGGACACCATCCTGCAGAACACGCCCCGGGACCCTGGCCACGCCCTACTCATTGTCGCCGGCTGTGGTGGCCACCTCGATCTACGGCCCCCCGCGATGCGGTCGCTCAGCGAGGTCGCGCAGCGGGCGCAGACAGATCAGGCGCTGACGCACCGAGGACACACACCTTTGGGCGCGGCCCACGCCACAGCCTATGTCCACGCCCGGGACCTCACCGCGACGGCCACCAACCGCCGGGCGCAGCGGGCCAGAGGCGGCCACACGCCGGTGCAGCGCAGGCTCCGCGTCCGTAAGGAGCGGCTCTCTGGCGTTGCCGTCCTCCCACAACCGTGCCTCCTATGCGGCGGCCCGGAGGAGACCCCGGTGCACATGCTCTGCGGGCTCTGCGGGGAATGTGACACCGTGTCCTCCGTAGCGTCGACAGGCGCCAACAGGTGCGCGCGGTGCGCCCAGGTGGCCGCGTGCCCCTGGCCCGAACCTCCCGCAGGCCCGCGCAGGCGCACAGGGGAGGAGGCCCTGCACTGGCGCATCGAGGGGGCACACGCCCCCCCACACGAACGCGCGGGCCCCGCGGGCGCTGCCCTTCTGTGGATCCCCGTGCACCTGCGGGACCCCACATCCGTTGCGCACCTGTTGCACGTGTTCGTGCTGTGACCCCCACCCGCCGCCGCCCTTTGCAGAGCCCGCAGTACCATGCCACGCCGACAGGGGGATGGGCCGGGACACGCCAGGGCCCGCCGCAAAGCGCAGGAGGCGACCGTCCGGGGCCCAGTGGCGGACGCGGTGGTCGAGGCGCACGAGGCGCACGCTGCCGGACGGCGTGACCTGACAGGGCAGTGCGAGGGCTTTCCTCAACGAGACCGCCCTCCCAGCCGTCCGCGCCCTGAACGGAGCAGAGGCCCCTACGCTGCTCCCGGCGATGCACTGGATCGTAAACGCCATCCAGCCGGGGCTCATCAGCCCAAAGGCGGC
Organism: Eutreptiella sp. 'Long Island Sound 2002'; assembly: GCA_964036045.1. Taxonomy (NCBI): domain Eukaryota; phylum Euglenozoa; class Euglenophyceae; order Eutreptiales; family Eutreptiaceae; genus Eutreptiella; species Eutreptiella sp. 'Long Island Sound 2002'. Next base: position 43,188,397 of record OZ038378.1, on the reverse strand, counting down.
CCTCTACGGGCACTTGATGGAGTGGCACGAGTCCAACCGGTCGGGCCTGCCCCTGTCCATGGCGTGGCTCAAGGAACATGTGACGGCACTTCGGTCCTGGGCAAGCACGATCGCCGGAGCGGAAATCCGGCTGCACGACCACCCGGCGATCAGCCCCGGCGACGACGCCCTCCGCCAACCTCAACGCGGGGTGGCTCAGCCCCACCGGGTACTACTGGATCCCGGAGGCCTGGGGCCACACCTCTTCCGACGCGTCAGGGGGCGGACCATGCAAACACGCCACCAGCGTCGCTCTCGCCGCCGACCTCACCCGCACGTGGGCAGTGGCCATCTCGGGCACGGTGCCCGACGGGGAGGGGGTGGCCGCCTCCCTCCCCCTACGATACGGTGCCCACCGACCATGGGTCCACACGTTGGACGCCGAAGTCATCCTTCACCTCCTGCGACAAGCAGATCACGAGCGGACCACGGGGGTCCCCGCGGGCGCGGCAAGGGTGGTCAACCAGATGCCCCTACGGTGGCTCCGGGACGGCCTGTGCGTGCGAGGGCGACATGCCGGGCAACAGTTCTGGTACGTCCGAGCCACCTCGCACCACAGTGACGCCCTACTGCACAAGGCGGACTGGGCGGCGTCCCAGGACACCATCCTGCAGAACACGCCCCGGGACCCTGGCCACGCCCTACTCATTGTCGCCGGCTGTGGTGGCCACCTCGATCTACGGCCCCCCGCGATGCGGTCGCTCAGCGAGGTCGCGCAGCGGGCGCAGACGGACCAGGCGCTGACGCACCGAGGACACACACCTTTGGGCGCGGCCCAGGCCACAGCCTATGTCCACGCCCGGGACCTCACCGCGACGGCCACCAACCGCCGGGCGCAGCGGGCCAGAGACGGCCACACGCCGGTGCAGCGCAGGCTCCGCGTCCGTAAGGAGCGGCTCTCTGGCGTTGCCGTCCTCCCACAACCGTGCCTCCTATGCGGCGGCCCGGAGGAGACCCCGGTGCACATGCTCTGCGGGCTCTGCGGGGAATGTGACACCGTGTCCTCCGTAGCGTCGACAGGCGCCAACAGGTGCGCGCGGTGCGCCCAGGTGGCCGCGTGCCCCTGACCCGAACCTCCCGCAGGCCCGCGCAGGCGCACAGAGGAGGAGGCCCTGCACTGGCGCATCGAGGGGGCACACGCCCCCCCACACAAACGCGCGGGCCCCGTGGGCGCTGCCCTTCTGTGGATCACCGTGCACCTGCGGGACCCCACATCCGTTGCGCACCTGTTGCACGTGTTCGTGCTGTGACCCCAACCCGCCGCCGCCCTTTGCAGAACCCGCAGTACCATGCCACGCCGACAGGGGGATGGGCCGGGACACGCCAGGGCCCGCCGCAAAGCGCAGGAGGCGACCGTCCGGGGCCCAGTGGCGGACGCGGTGGTCGAGGCGCACGAGGCGCACGCTGCCGGACGGCGTGACCTGACGGGCAGTGCGAGGGCTTTCCTCAACGAGACCGCCCTCCCAGCCGTCCGCGCCCTGAACGGAGCAGAGGCCCCTACGCTGCTCCCGGCGATGCACTGGATCGTAAACGCCATCCAGCCGGGGCTCATCAGCCCAAAGGCGGCCCTCTACGGGCACTTGATGGAGTGGCACGAGTCGAAATGGTCAGGCCGGCCCCTGTCCATGGCGTGGCTCAAGGAACATGTGACGGCACTTCGGTCCTGGGCAAGCACGATCGCCGGAGCGGCAATCCGGCTGCACGACCACCCGGCGATCAGCCCCGGCGACACCAGGGCGCTGAGCGTGGACCAACTGACCCCCAGCCACCCCGACGTCCGGTCGCCCTCCGCCAACCTCAACGCGGGGTGGCTCAGTCCCACCGGGTACTACTGGATCCCGGAGGCCTGGGGCCACACCTCTTCCGACGCGTCAGGGGGCGGACCATGCAAACACGCCACCAGCGTCGCTCTCGCCGCCGACCTCATCCGCACGTGGGCAGTGGCCATCTCGGGCACGGTGCCCGACGGGGAGGGGGTGGCCGCCTCCCTCCCCCTACGATACGGTGCCCACCGACCATGGGTCCACACGTTGGACGCCGAAGTCATCCTTCACCTCCTGCGACAAGCAGATCACGAGCGGACCACGGGGGTCCCCGCGGGCGCGGCAAGGGTGGTCAACCAGATGCCCCTACGGTGGCTCCGGGACGGCCTGTGCGCGCGAGGGCGACATGCCGGGCATCAGTTCTGGTACGTCCGAGCCACCTCGCACCACAGTGACGCCCTACTGCACAAGGCGGACTGGGCGGCGTCCCAGGACACCATCCTGCAGAACACGCCCCGGGACCCTGGCCACGCCCTACTCATTGTCGCCGGCTGTGGTGGCCACCTCGATCTACGGCCCCCCGCGATGCGGTCGCTCAGCGAGGTCGCGCAGCGGGCGCAGACAGATCAGGCGCTGACGCACCGAGGACACACACCTTTGGGCGCGGCCCACGCCACAGCCTATGTCCACGCCCGGGACCTCACCGCGACGGCCACCAACCGCCGGGCGCAGCGGGCCAGAGGCGGCCACACGCCGGTGCAGCGCAGGCTCCGCGTCCGTAAGGAGCGGCTCTCTGGCGTTGCCGTCCTCCCACAACCGTGCCTCCTATGCGGCGGCCCGGAGGAGACCCCGGTGCACATGCTCTGCGGGCTCTGCGGGGAATGTGACACCGTGTCCTCCGTAGCGTCGACAGGCGCCAACAGGTGCGCGCGGTGCGCCCAGGTGGCCGCGTGCCCCTGGCCCGAACCTCCCGCAGGCCCGCGCAGGCGCACAGGGGAGGAGGCCCTGCACTGGCGCATCGAGGGGGCACACGCCCCCCCACACGAACGCGCGGGCCCCGCGGGCGCTGCCCTTCTGTGGATCACCGTGCACCTGCGGGACCCCACATCCGTTGCGCACCTGTTGCACGTGTTCGTGCTGTGACCCCCACCCGCCGCCGCCCTTTGCAGAGCCCGCAGTACCATGCCACGCCGACAGGGGGATGGGCCGGGACACGCCAGGGCCGACCGCAAAGCGCAGGAGGCGACCGTCCGGGGCCCAGTGGCGGACGCGGTGGTCGAGGCGCACGAGGCGCACGCTGCTGGACGGCGTGACCTGACAGGGCAGTGCGAGGGCTTTCCTCAACGAGACCGCCCTCCCAGCCGTCCGCGCCCTGAACGGAGCAGAGGCCCCTACACTGCTCCCGGCGATGCACTGGATCGTAAACGCCATCCAGCCAGGGGCTCATCAGCCCAAAAGCGGCCCTCTACGGGCACTTGATGGAGTGGCACGAGTCCAACCGGTCGGGCCGGCCCCTGTCCATGGCGTGGCTCAAGGAACATGTGACGGCACTTCGGTCCTGGGCAAGCACGATCGCCGGAGCGGAAATCCGGCTGCACGACCACCCGGCGATCAGCCCCGGCGACACCAGGGCGCTGAGCATGGACCAACTGACCCCCAGCCACTCCGACGTCCGGTCGCCCTCCGCCAACCTCAACGCGGGGTGGCTCAGTCCCACCGGGTACTACTGGATCCCGGAGGCCTGGGGCCACACCTCTTCCGACGCGTCAGGGGGCGGACCATGCAAACACGCCACCAGCGTCGCTCTCGCCGCCGACCTCACCCGCACGTGGGCAGTGGCCATCTCAGGCACGGTGCCCGACGGGGAGGGGGTGGCCGCCTCCCTCCCCCTACGATACGGTGCCCACCGACCATGGGTCCACACGTTGGACGCCGAAGTCATCCTTCACCTCCTGCGACAAGCAGATCACGAGCGGACCACGGGGGTCCCCGCGGGCGCGGCAAGGGTGGTCAACCAGATGCCCCTACGGTGGCTCCGGGACGGCCTGTGCGCGCGAGGGCGACATGCCGGGCAACAGTTCTGGTACGTCCGAGCCACCTCGCACCACAGTGACGCCCTACTGCACAAGGCGGACTGGGCGGCGTTCCAGGACACCATCCTGCAGAACACGCCCCGGGACCCTGGCCACGCCCTACTCATTGTCGCCGGCTGTGGTGGCCACCTCGATCTACGGCCCCCCGCGATGCGGTCGCTCAGCGAGGTCCGCAGCGGGCGCAGACGGATCAGGCGCTGACGCGCCGAGGACACACACCTTTGGACGCGGCCCACGCCACAGCCTATGTCCACACCCGGGACCTCACCGCGACGGCCACCAACCGCCGGGCGCAGCGGGCCAGAGACGGCCACACGCCGGTGCAGCGCAGGCTCCGCGTCCGTAAGGAGCGGCTCTCTGGCGTTGCCGTCCTCCCACAACCGTGCCTCCTATGCGGCGGCCCGGAGGAGACCCCGGTGCACATGCACGTGGGGTGCGCCCACTCACGGCTCCTCTGGCCCCACTACCGCCAGGCGGTACACGAGGCGGTCAGCCACCTGTGGGTGGCCTCGTGGCGCTCCGCAGGCGCCACATGGACGGAATTCTTCTGCTCAGGACTGGTGCCCGAGGACATGGAGGCGCAGCTCCGTGCCATAGCCCGCTAAGACCCGCCGGGAGGGACCTCTGTGGACGATTTCCTCCACCACATGCTCCGGCTCGGGGACTTTGCATGGGAGCTTTGCAACCACCAGCTGGAGCAACTCCTCCGCGAGCCCCTAAGCGCGGCGGCCCGGGCGCACCGATGGCTCACCGCGGCGGAGGGCAACCACCCCCCCCCTCCCCCGCGCCGTGACCAGGACTTCGTAGCCTCCCTCCGTGTCGTGAATGGCACTCTGGAGTGCCCGCCACAAGAGGGCCCCCACCCGTACCAGGACCTGCCAGGGAGGGTTCTGGAAGCACCTACAAGACGCCTTCTTCCCACCGTGGATCATCAGGCGCGGCTCCATGACCGCGTGGGAGGCACACATAGTCGGTGAGGAGTGGGCGCGCAGGTGGAGCCGGTGGCGCGCCGCCACGCGCGCCATGGAGACCCCTGCGCAACGATATGCTGCCATCCCGCTCGGGGGATGGGGGCCGGACACCCGGCCGAGACCCACCGTGATCCGCGGGGGGGGCCTGAACACCCGTGGGACGCGGCGACGGGGGAATGGCTGCAAGCGGCCCCGGGGCCGCGAACAGGATGGACTGGGGACGTGTCCTCATGCGTCAGGACACCCGTCCCCCCCCGCATCGTCCTTCATGCCGCCAACGTACTCCCGGCTACAGAGATACGCAAATGGGGACACGCCGCAGCCAACGTCGGATGGCACCCCCCAGAGGACGGGGCCGCCCAGCTCGCCGTGGCGCACTTCAAAGCTTTGGGGGGCGGTATACGACAACGCCCTGTCCCGGCTGGGCGACACCCAGGAGCCCTTGCTCCTCATGCTCTCCGTGGGACTTTGCAGCCGCGCTGCGCCAGGAGCTGGACGGCTGCGAAGTGCTGCGACCGGGATGGGAGGCAGTCGCGGACGGCACCCCACTGGCCCTCCTCTACCGGGACGCCGCAAACGGGTGCCAATGGGATGCGCTGGCGCCCCACCTCACCGGGCGCCACGTGTACATGGCAACCCCCCCCCAGGGCCAACCCCGCCCGGCGTGGGACGACCTCATCGCCGCCTTCCACGACCACAGCATTCTCCCCGACGACACGTGGCGGGAGGTCCAGCAGAAGACGCTCGGCAGGGACTGCCAGCGCCGCGTCCGCGCCTGCCTGCTGGAGATCCGGGACCCCCTCCGACAGAGGTGGGACGACCTCTGGCTCCGCCATCTCGACCCTTGGTCGCCGCCCTCCCACCTCCCACACAACTTCCGGCTCTGCGGGGAATGTGACACGGTGTCCTCTGCAGCGTCGACAGGCGCCAACAGGTGCGCGCGGTGCGCCCAGGTGGCCGCGTGCCCCTGGCCCGAACCTCCCGCAGGCCCGCGCAGACGCACAGAGGAGGAGGCCCTGCACTGGCGCATCGAGGGGGCACACGCCCCCTCACACGAACGCGCGGGCCCCGCGGGCGCTGGCCTTATGTGGATCCACATGCACCTGCGGGACCCCACATCCGTTGCGCACTCGTCGCACGTGTTCGCGCCGTGACCCCCACCCGCCGCCGCCCTTTGCAGAGCCCGCAGTACCATGCCACGCCGACAGGGGGATGGGCCGGGACACGCCAGAGCCCGCCGCAAAGCGCAGGAGGCGACCGTCCGGGGCCTAGTGGCGGACGCGGGGGTTGAGGCGCACGAGGCGCACGCTGCCGGACGGCGTGACCTGACGGGCAGTGCGAGGGCTTTCCTCAACGAGACCGCCCTCCCGGCCGTCCGCGCCCTGAACGGAGCAGAGGCCCCTACGCTGCTCCCGGCGATGCACCGGATCGTAAACGCCATCCAGCCAGGGCTCATCAGCCCAGAGGCGGCCCTCTACGGGCACTCGATGGAGTGGCACGAGTCCCACCGGTCGGGCCGGCCCCTGTCCATGGGGGACACCCTGCGGCTGACGGGAGCGGGGTCCGCCATGTCCCTCCGCAGCAGCGCCCCAGCCCTGCTGCACGCCCTCAGGACGCGCTACCCCGGGGACACGGCCCCGTACCTGAACCAGGCGGGGGCCACATACCCGGGGGGAGTGTCCGAGCTGGATGCGGCGCTCTACCTTCTACACCCAACGGATGAGGACCTGGAGGTGGGCGAAATCACGGTGTTCGTAGAAGGCGCGGACGAGGCGCCCGCCCGCCCCCGGCCGACCAACCCGGTGTACGACGGCACCAGGCCGACCCCCCCGTATGCCATTATATGCGAGGCGTTCCCCAAGGAGCCCACCTGGTGCCTTGCCCTCCCGCCGGCGACGCACGGACCCCGCGGCTGGGCCAACCCAGACCTGTCCCCCCCCCTCTCCAGAACCAGGGGTGCCCACCACAGGGGGCAGGTCCTCTAGCAAGAGTGCCCTGACACCCCCCTGCTCCTCCTCGTCATCGCGACCCGCGTGGACCCGGAACAGGTACTGGGGATCACCCCCACCCACCTCTATGGGGCAGCACCCGTACCCCGCCCCCCCCTCCCGGCGCCAGCTGCGCGGGACGGCGTACACACCTTCATGCGAAGACAGGAGGTCACCGCCGTTACGGGTGTCCACCTAGTGCGGCTCCCCCTGGCACCACCCGACGACCCCCAGGGGCCCAGGGCCCTGAGCCCCGCCCCAGACTGGGAGCTGTGGCGCGACGCGTGGGCCGCATGGCTCCCCCGCCTCCCCTCCTAATGCCGATGGATGGCCGCGGGCCCCCGCCCGTACGGGGCTGCCGCCACAGCCGGCCCCCCACCCCCTCCCCCCTCCCCCCCGCACAGCACCGCACGGCACTGCCCACAGCACGACACTGATGCACCGGGAGGTAGTGGGAAGGGCGCACCTGCCACCACGCATGCCTACCAGGATAACAGTGATGGCAGACTCCGATGGCTCCCCCCAGCAGGACAAATGCCACCACCGCCGCTCCCGCTCCCGCTCCCCTGTCTCCCCGGACTGGACGGGGGAGATCCCCGCGGAGCGCAAGGAGCGGAAGCTGGCGGAGGCGGCGGTGCTGGTCGGGCCGCCGGCTGGGCAGCCCCGGGTGGCCTCCGCCGACACCGGGCTGTCGACCCAGGAGCCTGAGCCAGCCGAGGTGACCGCCCCCGCCGCCCAAGCAGCAAGCCCTGCCGCCCCGCCCCGGGAGGGGGCCCCAGACGCGCGGGAAGCGGAGACCGCAGCCCCAGCGAGCCACGCCGCGCCCCCGACCGCGGCCCCCGGCACGCCGCCGACACGGGGGCTAGCCCCGGGGCAGGAACCGGGCGCATCGCCGAGGGCTGCCGCAGCCGCAGAGGGGAGCAGGGAGAGCGCGCGAGGGGTTGCGACCGCGGCCCCGGCGAGCCGCGCCAGCGCCTCGGCCGGCCACGCCGCGGCCCCCAGCACGCCACGAAAGCGGGGGAAGAACCGCGCACGGGCCACGGGCGCCTCGCCGGCGGCCGCCGCGGCGGCAGCAGTCGGCAGGGAGAGTGCAAAGTACCGGGCCCACGCCAACCCCACCCACGCCCACACCAGCCCCCCAAAGCCGTTCCCCCCAAGCCCTTCTCCCCGGGGCGGACGCGGCACGTCCGCCCCCCGGCGCCCGAGCGCTCGCCGTCTGGCGTCACGCTGCCGCAAATGCAAAGGCAGCGGGACGCCCGGCGCGTGATCCAGGAAGGAGGGGACGGGGCGTAGGCAGAGCTGCGTGTCAGCCACGGGGGGGTGGAGCGGGGGACAGGAGGCAACAGGGGAAGTGCCAAGGAGCACGCGCAAGGAGCGGGCCAGGGCACGCGCGGCAGGGAGCAAGGGCGCAGCAGCGGAGGGGGACAGAGCGTGGGCAGCGGACAGCGCGACTCATGGCAGGGGGCCGGGAAGGGGCCAGGGCACGGGAAGGGCGCGCAGGGGCACGGGCAGGGCGCCCAGGTGCAGGGAGCGGGGCGAGGAACCGTGGGCGAGCGGGCAGGCCAGGGCATGGGTGACAAGAGGGCGGAACCCACGGCACGGGCAGGAGGCCGGAAGGGGGCCCAAGGGCAAGGGCAAGGGCGCCACGGGCCCCAAGCTACAGGCAGTACGGGGCATGGGAGCCCGGGGGGGAGGGCGGGTCAAAGGGAGGGGGGCGGGGGGCGGGGCGCCCCCGCAGCCGGACGTGCAGCCAGTGAGGTGCATCCTACCCGCGCACCACACCCACCACCACCACCACCACCACCACCACCTCTACAACATCGACCCCGACGCCGGCGAGCACATCCCCCTCCAACCCCCACGACCCCGGCACCAGCCAGCCCCCCCAGTGCCGAGAGCGGAGCCGGCGCGGATGGCCTCGGCGGGGGGGGGGGGGGGGGGGGCGCGGCATCGGCGCTGCAGGCACAGGTGCAGCAGGGGGAGCCGGCGCGAGGGGCAGAGGGGGCCCGGCCCTGGGACCGGGACTGGTGCACGGTCCCGGACCCTATGAGGGATGAGGCCCTCCCCCTGGTGGGGGAGGTGTACGGGTGGTTGAGCTGGGCCAACCAGGGGACCACCAGGGGGTTGAGGAACCGGCCCTTCGATGCCGTGCTCCTCCGGAAGGACGGAGGAAACCGAGAGGTACCCCTGGGGGGTGGGCAGACTCAGAGGACCACGAGAGGGTCCTCAGGTCAGTGATCCGGGCGGCGTGGCCCGACAGGGGGCCGACATGGCCGGCCTTCCTGGAAGGAGGAGCGGTACTCCGCATCACGGATGCGGACGCAAACAACTGGCTCCCCCGGGCCTTGCGCAGCGCCCTCGCCCACTGGCGCTACCGCCGGCGCAACCCGCCGCAGCCACAGCCCCAGCCCCCACACAAGCGGCGGCGCAGGTGACGACCCAGACGGCGGACGCGAGAGAGTGGGGCGGGGAGCTGGGCCCCCCGACCAACGCCCCCCCCACGGTACGGCGTGACGAAGTAGCGCGCGCCACCTTTCGCGGGAGGGAGGGCGGAGACAACGAGCGCGGGGGAGAACCTACTGCCCCGCAGCCCGCTAACCGCTGACCGCTAACCCTCACAGCCGCCCCCGGCCGGCCAGCGCCGCGCGACGACGGCGGGGGGGACGAGGGGCCCCAGCGAGGGCCTGCACGAGGGTCCGACTCTAGGTAGAGGGGGGCGGGGGAAGAGTGCGACCCCCAGCCGACGGCTGGCCCCCGGGGCCGGGACCGCCATGCCGTCCCCCCTTGGCCGTCACGGGGCGGCGCCAGGGGACCAGAGCCCCCCCCCCACTCCCCCCCCCCCCTCCCCCTCAGGCCCAAGAGCGGACTGAGGCAGACCGAGGAAACAGCGGCCCCGCATCCCCCCCGAAGAGGCCGCTGCACCCAGGGGTGAGGGGGCACCACGGCCGAGGCAGGCGCCCGCATGCCCTGCCCGCTGCCGGCCGACGGCGGACTGGCGGCGCCCAGGACGGCGCAAACAGAGCGGCCCCTGTAAGACGGAGGCGCGATCCGGGGCAGGGGTCCCCCCCCCCCCCCCCGCCGCACTGACCCATTGGCGGCCGACCGGACCGCGCCCGACGCCCGCGGCCGCCCGGCACCCCCCACGGCACGAGTATACCCCGGGGGGGGCAGGCCGGAGACAACTGATGGCAGGCCGACGCCTGACGGGGCGGGGAGGCGGGGGGGCGGCCCCCCGACTCCCCCCCCCCCGCTCCCCCCCCCCAGCTTGGGGGTCAGAGGAGCGACCCTCCGCCCCCCCGGAGCTGAGGGGACGCCCCCCCTCCCCCAGAAGGGACCGCGACGCGGGGGGGGGGGGGTGCGGCTGGACCTGCACACCTCGCGCGCCAGCGCCCCCAGCCGCCTGCTCCCGCAGGGGTCGCGGCCGACAGGCGAGCCCACACCAGCACACCGGAACAACGCGCGGACCAAGCCCTAGGAGCGGCGCGCGGCAGCGCACCAGAACAGAATGCAGGCCGCGCCCCCCATGACCCTCCCATGACCACAGCCCTATCAGGGAGGGCAGAGGGCGGGTTCAGGTCTGCAGGGGCCCCCAGGGGAGCGGTCCACGGGCTGCTCCTCATCCCCCCCACCCCGGGGCGTCCCCGCGACCCCGACCGCAGGCGCACGCTGGAGGGGAGTGCGCCGACGACACGAGGGGAGCCAGGATGGGGAACCGCGGGCCGCCACCCAGAGGGGGAGCAGGCAGGCCGCGGCGCAACCCCCCCCCCACCCCCCCCACCGGCCCGCAAGCCGCGGGGGCCCCGGCCCCCACCCCCCGAGGCAGGGGGGATGGTCGCCCCTCCCCCCGCCCGAGAGAGGAGCCGGAGCGTGGACCGCCCCCCCGCCCCAGCCGCCAGCTCCCGCAGGAACCGCGGGGAACAAGCGAGCCCGCGCCAACGCGCCGGGACGCCGCACAGATTGCCCCCAGTGAAGGCGGGCAAGCCAAACCGGAGTGGTATGGGGGGCCACACCCCCCATGGACAGAACGACGCCAGTGACACCTGCTTTGTTGCCTGCCCAGGGAAGGCAGAGGGACGGAACGAGGCAGAGCGACCCCCCGCCCTACAGGCCCCCCCCGGCCGCACAAACGGGGGGCACGGCGCACGCCCACCCCCCCCAGCCCGCCCCCCGGCACACGAACGCCACGGACCCACCCCGCGGCACGCAGCCCCCACAGGACGTGCAGGCCAAGGGGACAGTGTAGGGCCCCAACACCCACACGCCCGCGCCCACAGCACGTGGGTAGCGGACCCCAACAGCCCGCCCAGTGGGCGGGCGGTCGGGGGGGGGGAGCGCCTGACCCCAGACGCCCCTCGCAACAGTGGAAGGCACCCCCCCCCGGGGACGCCCTTCCGCCACCCCCACAACCCCAAGCCAAGTAGGGGGGAACCGGGACCGGACCGCCCCCCCCCAAGCACGCCAGACGGAGCAAGGGACCGAGGCAGGACACGCGGAGGGGCACGGACCACGTGGAACGGCCCTACCAGCGCCCAGTGCCGGGACCGCGCGAGGTGCGCACGCCACACCACCCAGGGGGGGGGGGGGCGGACGCCACGGGAGCGCGAGCGCACACACACGCAAAGGGCACGCGGGGACTACCAGAAGGGCAACCGGACCGAGCTCGCGGAACGCACAGACCGCGTGGAATGGCGTACCAGCGAGCGAGGGTAAGGGACACCCGGACGGGACGGCCCGCCACACGCAGCGCGGGACACGCGGGGAGGGAAGGGGGAAACGGGAGAGACACAACACCAGGTACCGGCCCGAACCCCCCGAACAGGCCGCGAGCGCCGCGCACACATCGACGGCGCACTGCACCCGTTAAGGCAGTAGTGGCGCACTGCGCCACGCCCCAACCCCTAGGCTAGGGAGCCTCCGCGCCAGCCCAAGGGGGTGCCACTGGCGAGAAGCCAGTAGCACGGGCCCGGCGGCGTCGGCGCCCCGGGCGACCACGCAATAGGGGGGCGATGCGGTAGGTAAGCGCCCGCAGCCACGGCTGCGAGTTGATGCACTGACCGGGGAGTGGCAAAACGGGGAAGCTCGGGAGGGACGGGGCTCCGAGCCCTGTGAACCCGGGGGACTCCGCAACCAGGCAGGAGGTGCGTCTTGGAGGGCCCCCCACTAGGACCCGGTGGGGAAGATATCACCTGGCCCGACCAGGTGGCCCCCCGGGGCCAAAAGGCATCTAGTACCCGCAAAATCAAACCTCAAACCTCAAACCTCATTTCGGGGCCAACCGTAACTTGGGGCCTTTCAAGCAGTGGTTCCACTCTACATTGACTGATGACCAGCTTCGGGAAGCCCTCCAGCCTATCGTGGACAAGTGCCCGTGTCGGTCCTGTAAACCTGGGGATATCAGGGACAGAGGTCTCTATTCGACTCTCCCTATCCCCCACTGTGCCAACAGTGTTCTCTACGTGGACTACACCGAGATGCCTAATTTCGGGGGCTATGACTTTGCCCTGGTGGTAACCTGTGGGCTGACCAGGTTTACCAGGGTGTTCCCATGTACTAAACACATCACCGGCGAAGAGACCATCAAGATACTCCTAGAGGAGTGGTTCTGTGTCTATGGGGCACCCAAAGAGATTAACTCAGACGAAGATGTCGGAGTACGCCCCGACACTGGCTGGTACAAGAGAGTTCTGAGATCCCTCAATGTCCAGGTGTCAACGGAGATTCCCCATACTCATATGAGTAACCCCCTATGTGAGCGACAGATTCGTGTTCTCAAGGAGAACGTGAGGATATGGTGCAAGACCGAGCGCACCAAAGACTGGGTGACACTACTCCCCGTCATATGCTTGATGATGAACTCCCAAGAGAGTTCAGCAACTGGCTATACGCCCCATGAGCTGTTCATGGGACCCCTGGCGTGGTTCCTACACGCTCCCTATCCTGAGGATTCCTACTCCACTGTGGGTAAGTGGGTACAGGAGCAACAAGACAAGGTGGACAAGGCCAAAGCTATGCTCCAGAGAGTGAGGGAGCGCCAGTGGAACAAGGAGTACAAGCACAGGGTGCCCGCCTCCTACTAAGAGGGAGACTGGGTGCTGGTGCACCACACTCGGCTACCCGCCTGGCCAGGCTCCACCAGCGATGACCCGTACGTTTGGGCCCTACAAGATCCTATCTGTGGATGGTCACCGTATCACCGTGCGGTGTTCCCCCCGACTAGGGGGGACCCTGGTGTGCGCTGCTCAACAGCTCAAGCGCTACTACGACAGAGAGGACCTCTGTGGGGGAGAATGGGAACTAAATGACGAGGAGATGGCCGCTCTGGACCTGGAGGGCTCTACCAGCCCAATGGAAGTAGAAAGAGAACTCCCCAACATGAATGCCAAGGAGATAGCTGAAGAAGACTTCTACCTGGTGAAGTCGGTCATCCGAAACCGCTATTGCCAGGGCTGTCGTTTTCTCACCCTCTGGGAAGGGTTTGGAGTTGAAGAAGCTACCTTGGAACCCTTCTCTGCCTTTGTTCTTCCTGAGGGACGCCTGAATTCTGTTCTGGTAGACTACTTGTCCCAGAACAACTTAGGTGAGTTGCTGAGGCTCGCCGAGACGCTTGCCTCTCAGAAGAAACCTAGGACCTGAACCCTTCCTCTACCCTCCCATGTGTGTGTGAGTGTGCTGATCCTAAGGACCTATGAGCAAGCGGCAGAAATGGTGTCCTAATTACACCCAAGTCTGCACCTTGCTGAACCCGGCAGATGTCTTACCGGTGCCACGGGGTACGCCACGCGTCTCGCCGCCCCTAGGTGCCGAATTTCTGTGCTGGCACCAAAAGTCCTTAGGGGAATACCCAGCGATAACGCCAAGGTATTGTTTTTTCCTACCTGCCTGCCGACTACAGGGGAGGGGTGGCCAAAAGCTATGAGGCATGAGAACGCCTGTTTGCTACGCGACCAGAACCTAGACTACCACTGCCACTGCCCACCAAAACCCTGATAAAATTTCAGGAAACAGGCGGGACAGTGACACACTCACTACAGGTCCTACACTCACTACAGTGGCACCAGCCATCGAAGGATGAGCGGGCCCTCAGGCGCAAGCCCTCACCCTGGCTTGCCACTCCTACACCCACACGCTACTTGGGGTTGAGGATGAACATGTCACAGGCCCCAGTGGCCTACCTGTGAAAGAGACACAAGAGCACAGCGCTACTAAGCGACTGTTGCCTAACAGGGACGCCACTACGCTTTTCCCTGATAGAGCTCTGACGGAAGGAGTGCTCAGGTTGGGTGCACAGCGTGGATGTTGAGGAGGTCGGACTGCCCTTGCCACTCCTGGCCGAGGGGCAGTTTGTTGATTGTGTGATCATCGCCCATTTTAGCTTTGGCAAAAAATCCAAAAGTCGCCGAAGGCAACTGCGGCTGCAGCAACTCACCCTGACCTTCCTACCAGTAAAGCAGATTCAAATGACTTGGGTTCAAGACTGAGGAACCAAGACAGCCTCCACGTATTATACACTTCTCAGGCTGCCCTATAATACGCTGTTCCTGAACCCAAGTACAAGCAAGCAAGCTTAAGGAAGTCCACCCGTTCTCTTAGAGAACGTAGGGTGGAGCCCCTGGGTAACCTAAACAAGGTTTTCTACCGTGCGCAATACGTGTGGCCTACCCTTTAACGCGTCATGTGAATGCACGAGTATGCACATAGCCCCCGATCGGCTATTCTAACCAATCTCTCTCTTTCCCACAATCCATACCAAGATCACGAACTCTACCAGGGGGTGGCCCCTCCTGGGCTTACTTACCTTACCTACCGCTGGAGAGCAAAGCAAGGGAGAAAGGAAACGAGTCACAAGGGATGCAAGCATTTTTGCACGCGTGTGTACGTTCTAATCACCCGATCTCACCTCTAATCATCTTGCAATCTTCTAATCTGTCCCTCTACACTATATTTGTGTTGCTACCCTGCACGTTCACAATAACACGAGACAAGCAATGTGCATGCTGCATACGGAGCAAACAAGACCTGTATGTTTATACCGTGTTCTTTGAATTCATTTTGAGTTTCTTGAATTCTTTCTTCTTTATTGTTCCTAGAAGCAGACGTGGAATTCCTACGTTTATTATTTATTGTGTGTCCCGTCATTTTCTTATTATTACTTGACATACTGTTATAATCTTATTATTTTTGTTCTTTCCGGCGCCCAATTAGGATGCGCTCCGGCGCGCCGCTTTTCTGTGCGTGTAAATCCAGGAATTTCAAAATTCCTGTGATGAAATAAGATTGCGTAAAAATGTGCATTCATTTCACATGGACATTCTGGACAGGTGTGTGCCTTCAAAAAAGTTCCTCGCCGTCATTTGATGGATTTTGGTGTTTGCGTCGATCGTTGCGTGTTTATCAGTCCCTCAACCCTTCGTCCTTTCTCTACAGATATCCTGGAGCGCAAACAGTGGAGTAGGCCGTGCTCAGGCCGAAAAACTGACTCCTGGACCACTGTCCTGAATCTCTAACCCCCATGAGGGTAAATTCATCTTCAACGCACTAAGGACAGATCAGGTCTTACAGCAGGTTCATCGAGACCCGAGACAGCGTTTCCTGATCATATCCAGCGTTGGGTTTTGCGTATTGCACTGCGTTTTGTCAATTGGAGGGAGATGGTTGTGCACACATGAATCGGCATGCCCATTCTAACGCCCTAGGAAGCCACAGCTGCCCCAGCGACGCCAATGAGCTCAGTGGGAGCTGTAGGTGTCTCTTATGACCAATGAGACCCACCGCTGGGGGTATTTTCTTCGAACGAAACCTTCGAACAAAGATTATTTCTTCGAACGAAGAAACGTTTTGAACTGTTTGAACGCCTTTGTTGTCGCCGTTTTGCTGCAAACATTGCGATAAAATGCTCAACACAGGTATTTTTGAGGGTTTGGTTCTTTGGATTCAGCTCGCAACGACCTAAATGCCCTGAAAATGTGTTTTCGAAATGTGGCGGACTTTTCTTCGAACGAACCCTCGAATGTTCAAACGAAGATATTTTTCGAAGAAAAAGACGCGGCGTTTACAAATGCATATACAGGCAACAGAACCGCAGAACCACCAATGTCCCTGTCCAATGTCGCTATCTGAGTCCTGGCTCACGACTCACTGCCTGACACTAGTACTGGAACGTCGTCTTTCTTTTCAGTATCCTCTTTGTCGCTCTCTCCGGCATCTTCTTCTTCTTGCTTTCCACCACTCTTCGTTGGCGTTCTCCTCTTCTTCTTTGGCCTCTTTGCCTTCACTTTCTTCTTCCTCGCACTTGGAGCTGGCACGCAACCGGTTGCCAACGCCACTGCCGCCGCATTTTTGCACTCCTCCTCCGTTGCGTAGCTTTGGGCCGCAACACAATACTCCCCCACAGAATGCCACATGGCAGAGTTGTAGTCTGCAGGGACCGGATAGATTGTACTGTCACGGCCCAGTTTGGTCTTCTGCTGCAGGATGTCTCTGGGTATCTCCGTTCGCCAGGGGCGCCACTTCGAAATCGGCACTCCTCTCCACGCTCCCCACTGGTCCTCTTGTGCGAGGGGAAGCCATGCCCAAGGTAGTGCCCCTCGGTCTGGAATCTGTGTCTCCCGAGTTGCGTCTTTATCATCATCATCTCGCGCAGGCAGCTCCTCCTCCTCATCTCCGAAAGGCGGCTCCTCCTCCTCATCTTCTTCAGTCTCTTCGAACTCCTCACTCTCCGAACTCTCACCCGGCAGCAGCTTTGCCTTTTTCTTCGGAGGTTCCTTAGCCGCTGGCTTTGCTCGTGGTCTCTTCTTCGGCTTCCTTGTCTTCTTGTAAGACGAGAGAATCTCAGCAAGGTTCTTTGCCCGTCGTCCGGATACAACGGGTTGTGGATCTTTGCCCCGCACACCAGCACTGGTCGTCGACGCTTTTTTTTCGGTTGCCTCAGGGGAATGCAACGTGGAACCACCCTGGCTCACGTTGACCCACGTTGGCATCGACGTCACCTTTCTGAGACCTTCTTCATGGTTTTGGAGTGCTCCGAGGAACGTCAGTGCTCTCGCAGGCTTCGTTAGGAGGTCCTTGAGCAGGCTGCCTGCAGTCACGGCAGTCTCAATTCCACGACTTGGTAGCTGAAGGTTCCACCTGACACCAACGGCGCTGGTTTGTGTTGCTGCAACCTGTGGGCAGTGGAGCGGTAAAAGACTTCGAATACAATGTTCGTTCGAAGATTCGAATGTTCGAACGAACTTTTTTTTCTTTGAACGAAGAAGGTTTTTCGAAGAATAACGTACAGGACGCATGCATGGTCAAAAGTGCTCAGCTACAAGGTAAATGCGGTACCTCCCATTCAGGAATGTCCCCTCCCATGTAGCCATGCTGCACTCCTGCTGCAACTGCTGCCTGGAGCACCGTCTGCCACTTCGCCGGTGTTGTGCTTTGCACTTGTTGTACTCCCCCGGCTTGCTGCGCTCGTTCGTCTGTCTGGGCTGCCTCACCACCAACCCGCGCCTGAGCGGTGACCTTGACGCCTTTCAAGCGACCCGTTGATGTACATTTGCCCCACCCTGGGGGCTCTGAGCAGGGAAATATAAGCATCACGGTACGGTCTTCACGCCAGCTCTCCACTGCGCCGTAGGCGTGCCAAACAAGCGCAAGCATACGTATTATTGGGGTTGGAATGCCTTTTTTGTTCGGGACTGCGAAGGGGAAGGCGCGGGCGACCAGTGCACAAGGCAAGTCCCTCTCCACAGCCACATCTTTGCAATCGGCTGATAAACACTTTCCGAAACAGCACCCATAGGTTGACAGTGGCGTAAGCCAAGCGTACTTCGGGTCCCCAAAAAATGGGCATATGCGGATTGGGTACGTATTTCCTTAGAATGAGGTCAAGGTAGGGGCAGGTGACTGCGGATTCAACGATTACCTGGCGGCAAGTGTCGAACTCGGCGCTGACATCGAACACTTTGTTCACCACCACGTGATCCGGATCATATTCTTCTGAATCCTGGGATCCAAAATCTAGCGGGTCATCCAAACGGCGAGAAGCAGATGGTGACGGCTCCGAATCCGCTGAGCGCTGCGGCGCTGGGTGCTGAGCCAGTTGTGTACTACTCTGGGAAGGTGTTCCTGGCGATGATCGTGACGCTGGGGCAGAAGTTGGGTGCGCCTGAAGCAACTCCTGAGCACAGCGCGAAAGATTCGAAAAATATCTTCGAACGAAGATTTGAATATTCGAACAAAGAAAAATCTTCGAACGAGAGTTCGTTCGAGGATTCTAAGATTCAAACGAAGACTAAATTCGAAGGACTACAACGCATGCCTGCAGGGCTTGGAGAATCACACAAACGGCAACCAGTCTTGCGACATCGGCCTTGTCTTCCTTTGTCAGCACCATTGAGCGGCATCGTCTATTAAAGATTCGAACAATGCAGCGTTTGGGCAAGAGATCGGGCGCGTTTTACCGTGAGCTACAATATGGGAGCGCGTGTCCAAGAAGGCATGCTCCATGGTTTGTAGTAGAGCAGAGAGCTGGTAGTCATCTGTGGTGCTGCCCCCTCTGTTTGTGAAGCGCAAGTAGAAATCCTTTAGCTTGGCATTGTAACCAGACAAGCGCGCGCGTTCACATCGCGGATACATAAATGTAGTAATTGCTGCATATTTGTTACTATTTGTGCATATTCAATACTCCACTTTGTGCACATTTAGATTCCATCATGATTCCACAATGACTTAATGATGCCCTGTGCCTGTGCCTGTTTCATGGTAGCAGAGCGTACCCTCAAATTTTTTGGGGGGGATGATTCCTGTGCCACTGCGCTACTCTGCAGCTGGGCAGGCCAGGGCAGGCCATTACGGCCTTATCTGGATTTCGGGGCTACTGGTGCCCCTACCTTCAACTTGGGGGTTTATTTGGGGTTTTACACCTCTCCTTCGCCCTCTCCGAGAGAATTGCAGTCGCTGGGGCTGCATTATGAACGACTTCGCCTTCTTTGCCAAGTTTGGCCCCACATCCAGCCTTGGGGCCCTTTGATCCGGTTCCCCAAGGCCCTCATCCTTGACTTCCTTACTGGTGAGTACCCTGGTGACTATGGTTGAGAGTACTCTGGTTTGGCTGCTTGTTCAGTGGGGGCTGCCGACCCCATTGCCTTCGGCAACTGCGAGTTCGAGGCCGCTCGTTGGGTCGTTTGAAGCTGTGGGCTGCCTTCCTGACAGGTCATCGTGACTGGTGAGAGTAACAATCATAAAGAGGCAACATAATTAAGTGTTTGTTTCACACTTGTGTGCACTTTTGCATCCTGGCATGCCATGGCCCTTGAGTGGCCTTTTTGTGCACCATTGTTTCCATGGCCCACGAGTGTCCTTTGCAGCTGCCCCAAAGCAGATAAAGGGGCTAGTTTATCTTTTAACTGCGCTCCTGTGGCCTTTTTTAGGCCTTGACTTTGAGTGGTGGTCCCGAAGGGCCTTGTTCTGAACTATTTGAGGTTTTTGCCCAAAAGGAGATAAACTGGCTAGATCCGGTGCCCAGAGAGGGCAGGAGCGCCTCCTGGGCTTTGTATTGTTTGCCGGCGGCAGTGCTTGTCCCCAGGGGGACAGCCAATGAAGCCGGTTCGGACCCCCGTGGCCATCTTGGGGTCACTTGGAGTGTGTATCTATGTGCCGGCAAGCCGCCATTGGCTGATATCATACTCTCCCATCCACCTGACCTAACCCGATGTGATAGTGTGATAGGTTTGGCCATTCCGGCTATGAGCGGCCACATTCAGTACCGAGGCGCCGCCAGCGGTTATTTATATATCGGAATATCAGGAATCAACAGGGTTTTATTATCATAATGTTTCCGTAATTTTTCAGCCTTTCGTTCTGATAGTCAATGTATCGGCGACTGTCAGTTGGCTCGCGATTTTGCGTTTACCGATTGGTTAACTGTTATTTCCAGATATTTTGGCGGATATTCCGTTGAAGGGTCAGATTTCATCGGCAAAGGGTTCGTTGCATCCGCAATTCTCTAAATAAGCACTCGAAGTTTTTATCAGAATTTTTCGCGATGTCGAAATCGGATTTTCGACTTCGACATCGCCGCACTTGATTTGGACTTCTTCGAGTGGTCGTACTCTTTTCCCTATGCCCGAATCAGGTTTCCCTTATACTTGCCACCCATTTGACTTGGAGATATAAGGGAAACAAAAGCGAATCGTGGGACCACTTTGAAGAGCCATATCTACGCGCGAGTGTGAGGAAAGAGAATAAGAAAGGTTGGGTTGCAAGCGCCTTGGTCTCAAGTTAATTTAGAAAGCATCAAACGCCTTTGGTGCGCACACATGCCCGTTGTAGCAAGGGAAAAAGGTCAAGAGGGTATAAAGTGATATATAACTCTTGGACTGTGCACCCGAATATTTTGATGCGACTTTCGAGTGTGCCGCATGAGTGTTGGGGTTGCATAGCAACTTTTCTTGGGTTCCTACGTATTTTTAACGTGAAGTTATGTCAATGGAGGGACATGGCATATCATGGTGGGAGCCATATTTTGAGGGTATGTGTTGTATGCATGGTATATGTTTGATATGCTCACGCCCATGTTATATATCTTCGTGTGGCCGAAGAGATGGGGAGCCATACGTGACAAGGGCTTTGCCCATGTCCCAATTGTGGAATTCAAAGCGCTAGACCAAGTCTACCGCGTATGTATTGCTCATGGTATGTTTGACAAAGAGATCCATGGGTGCACTCCCATTTTCATGGGGCATGTAGATATTAGTGGCGGAGGTATCTCCATGCGCCCAATTGGGGATCCAAGTAGGGGAATTGTTCGCAAATGGTTCGAATCATTTGTGTATTGAATCATGAGCGGATATCATGGGTGAGCATAGAGATATACTATCATGACAACTTTGTATTTGGTCATATTTTCATGTTTTTGACCTCAATTTTTGCTCATTTTTGCGTTTTGTGTACTTATCTGGTCGGCGAACATCAAGAGGCCTATGGAGAGTCGAACCATGGTATGTTGTACATATGTTGGCATATGCTTTGGAGTTGAACACCACCATATGCCGGGTCGCGTACTCCATTTGGCTTGGCGCACGAAGGATCACAAGAATTGGTCTCAAGATCATGGGCTGACTTGGGCAGTGCGTGGCGCCCATATCGGAAGGGGTTTCAAGGGTAAAATGGGGATGTACATGGGCATTGGCCTTTGGTCTCTATCCTCCATGAAAACTAGACTTCGATTCCATGCATGTTTTGAGCCTTCGGATAAGTGGTAACTTCAATTTTGAGCATATATGTGATATATGGCCAATATGGTGTGAATTGGCAGTTTTTTGGCATGTTATGAGTTCAAACTCATAGGTCAATTCTCTAAGCCCATTCAACTCCAAGTCCAACCAAGGTTATGTCAGGGTAGGGCATGGTCCTGAGTGCCACTCTATACCATGACACGCCACCTCCCCTATTGGGCTAGGATGGATAGGCTTGGGAGTGAACACATTTTCGGGGTTTATGTAATGACTTGTGACACATGGCATTCAGCCATCTCATTTGACCTGGTTCAGGGCAATATGCTGGTGAGTCAGGAGAAGGTCTTGAGTCCAGGGAATGAGGGGTTTATGGCTGTGAATGTGTATGTTTACCTCTTTCCCCAACTTTGCTTTATTTGTGTTCATATGCCAATTTCAGGGCTTTCTTCCTTGGTGCAATTCTTGTACATGCCCGCCACCGTGGGAAGACCGGTGTGCTGAACGAAAGCCCGCAGCCTGATTTGGATTGTGAATTGGGTTATTGCTGTATTTGTGGGATCTGGTTGCCTTTCAGGGTTGAAGGAGGATTTTATTTTCTCTTCATTTTTGGATTTGGAACCTTGGATTTTGAGCAATGCAATCGTTGATCAGGAGCAAATCGGCAGGGGTTACAGGCGGAAGGGGCACAGCGGGGGCCGGTCCTGGTAGGGACCTTCTTTATGGTAGCAGAGGCTTACCTGCTGCCCCTACCAACCGCCGACCCGGGGACTTGGGCCCTCATGAGCCCTGCCCAAGTACGCCCCGGGTGGGTATTGTGGACTCGGTGGAGACCACGCCGGAGATCGGAGCCATAGAAGGACCGAGACGTTCAAGAGCATGGCGAACTCCGGAAGTTGAAGCCCGAAGAGAAGAACGACACTCAGGAAGAGGAGGACGTGACATGGAGGACCTGGTCTCCATGTGTGAGCGTCGCTGCCGAAAGGCATGCAACCTCCGCTCCGCCGCGGAGGACTCTGATGAGGCCTGCCATTCTGGCAGCAGTGGAGGACGGGCCCGGCGCTACCGGAAGCTCGGGTCACCCAAGTCCGCGGCAAGAGACGCCGGGGCTATGGACACGGACCCCAGCCCGGTCAGGCTGTGGGAATCCGAGGGGCACTCCGAAGGCTATCGGACAGCCTACGAGCCACCTTCGGAGCCGGAGACGTCCGCGCAGATCGCCAGGGCGCATACGGCCCCCGAGCCCGCCCTGCAGCACAACGCCGAGGGCTTGGAGAGGCCAGCTAGGGCCCGGAGGGCACCTGTGCCCCGGCACACGGGACCAGGGACGGACGCCATAGGCGACACGCCCATGGGCGATGAGTCCGAGGTGCCGGGAACCGCGGGATGCGCTGAATCTGGCGGAAAGCAAGCTACGTGCCACTGCGAGCACGTGTCCTTCCTCATGGGCAAGTACCCGAAGATGGGGATGGACACCATCGTGCATCACCTTGACCGCCTGGACAACGCCAAGGACGCTCTAGAGGAGGACGTCGCGGGGATCCCGGACGACCAGTCGGCCGCGGAGAACCACATGGAGGAGCTGCGAGCGGATCAGGCCCGGTACCGGGAGAATCTGGAGCTGGCCCTGCAGAAGCAGCAGCAAGTGGTGGACAGCCTCCTCCACTTAGTGGAGGACATGCCGGGACGCCTGAGAAGGCTAGAGGAGCGACAGCCCCTCGCCTCGGGTCCGGAGCTCCCGGCAAAGCCGGCCGCGGTAGAGCTGGTGGAGCGGGTTAAGACCCTCAGGAGCGCCATGGAGAAACCCATGGGCGGCCCTGCAGAGGCACCATACGCGCCTCCGCGTGTAGACCTGGGTGCGCTGCCGTATGTTCCCCTGTTCAGCGAATCCACAATGCTCGGGGAACACACGGCAGCGGCTGGGTCCATGCGGGAAGGGCACGTGAGCACGGACCCGAGGAGCCTGACGGTACAGATGTCCCATGCCGCCCAGGATGTACCGCTCACGACGAATATGGCAGTCTATGCGGAAGAGAAGATCGAGATCCAGAACCAGACCATGCAGGGGCGAACCATGGGAAGCGCCGACAGACATGGTCGAGGCCATCCAAGCGGAAACCTGTGGGCGAAGGATCCCAATACGGGGATACGGACGGCCGATGGGGCAAATCCTTCCCGCATTCCAAACCCCATGGGTTCAGGCCCAACTGGACCGCACTCCATGGAGGAGAGGGATGTACGGGGAGTGTACTCACACCCCCCGGCCACAGGTGGTATCCGTCTCGGTGGAGTGGTGGCTGGAGACCTCGGAGACGCCATCAGGATCGACGACCTAAGAGGAATAAAAATCCCCTATTACGACGGGAACCCGTCCAACCTGGATGACTTCATCCTGGAATGGGAGGACTTCGCCGAGGACGTCGTCGGCGAGATGCGGGGAGCGCCGCGGGATAAGTGGGTATGCCGGACATTCCCACACCGGCTGGCGCAGGACCTGAAGGAGGAGCTGCGGGATCAGATCCGGGAAGGACTGATCAGGACGGAGCAGGCCTGCCTCCAGTGGTTGGAGGATGAGGAGCGGGTGGACGCTCCGAATCAGAAGCTGGAGGACCTGTGGTCCATTCCACTGCCGCTGGACCGCGGTGAGTTGCGGGTCCGGGAGTGGAACCGGTATCTGCGGAAGTACCGCAGATGCCTCAAGTTGGTGGAAGACTGGAACGAGGCCAGTGAGATCCGCCACTTGCTGAAGGACGTCCTCCCCGGCAACTGGAAGAGGAGAGTGGAGGACGCGGAGAAGAAAAGGGCGAAGAAGCGCGTGGCGGTGAGGATTATGGCGGCGGAGGATACCCATGCGGGTATCATGGAGTTCTTCAGGAGGAACCTGGGCGAACCCAACCGGATGTTGGGCCTGAAGAACGCCGTGTACGTGGAGGTATTCGGGGACTCCATGGGGCAAAGGTTGCTGCGCCTCAACAACGTGGAGTGGAGGCGCGGGGAGCCGTTGAGGATGCAAGTCATCTTCGCCCGCATGAGCCTTGACGAAATCGTGAAGTACATCACGGTGGAGTTGAAGCTCAATGTGAAGAACGAGGCCCACGTGCAGGATCGACATGGTCATGGACAACGAGGCCACTGAGAAGACCGCCATCATCGAGAGATCCAGGAGGACACGGCCAACTCCGCGGAGGATGGTAGTGGAAGTGGCCAAGACCACCGGTCCCGGGAGGATCACGAGGAGGCCCATTTCTTCGCGTTTGTGGCGCACAACGTGAAGAACCATGGGCAGGATCGGTCCAGATGGAGCCAGGTGGGACCCAAGAAGGGCAAAGAGCCAAGGAGGATCGGGAACCCACCGCTCTCGTTCCGGGAGTACAGGTCTCAGCACGACGGGTGCTGGGTCTGTTATGGCAAGGGAAATAACCATGCACACGACCACCGTCAGTGCAAGGTGTATGAGGCGGACAAGAAGGCCTACTTCACCGCCCACCCCGAGAAGAAGCCCAAGGAGCAGCGGATTTCCAATTGGAAGGCGAAGGGCGGAGACGGGGGAAAAGGCCAAGGTAAAGGCCAAGGAAAAGGCGGAGGAAGAGGCTATGGTGGTGGACCTGGTCAAGACCGACGAGTGAGGTCGATCGAGGAAGTTGCTGAGGATATGTTGAGGACGTTGGAGGAACTCAAAGCCCAGCAACGTGGAGGACAAAGTCCTGGCGGATCGCAGCCGGAAGGGGCTGCGGGAAGCCAAGTCTAGAGGAGCCCCCACGGGAGTGGGACCTCGGAGGTCTCTCCTCCGAAAATCAGTGGAATCCCTGAGAAAGCAAAGGTACATCGGGTGCCGAAGAAGGCTCCGGAAGGGCCAAAACCACTGAGTTTCGCCACTCCCAACCCCTGGAGCGCCCTGCCAAGGGAAGTACATGTGGGTACGGGACATGGCAAGAAGGAAGGAGCGACCACGGAGAGCCCCGTGGACGGGCAGGACCAACCCAAGATCTCCACCATCCGTGACCATACCCTTGAAGTCCTGATGCACCCGGACGTGCTAGAGTTGCATGCCGTGAGAGTCGTCCATACACCTCATGGCGACGAGCGGCAGTTGCACTTGAAAGTGCGAGTACGGTGCGGACGAGAGGAGAAGGTGGTGGATGTGTTAGTGGATACGGGTGCCCAAGTGAGCCTGGTCCGGAGAGGGTTGTTCAAGGAGGAATTCCTGCACCCCAGCCGGAGACCGGTCCGCCTGAAGGTCGCCAACGGAGAGATCTTGGGTGGTGGCACCCATGAGGCCACCATCAGTATGGAATTCTGGGAGCATGAGCGCTTGAACCGCCCTGATCAGGCGAAGAGAAGCACTCTATCCGGGAACTTCTATGTGGCCGACATTACAGATTGGGATATGATCATGGGGTATGACTTCATGGTGGCAAATGCCATTGGAGCCCTTCCCCATCGCGCAACGCTGGTCCGCGAGGATGATGAGTGCCTGACATGGCTGTCCACGGATTATGCATGCGGATCGTCCCAGTGGAATTCTGAGGAAGAGGATCGGATCGTCCGAGCGGTGCAAGCTGTGGGTGCCAAGTCCAGAGGAGACCGCGGAGTTCAGCTCACGGAGTATTGAATGGCGCCGCAGGTGTATACCAGGATGATCCAGACGCTGGGAGCCGAAGCGCCCGAGACGGACGTCTTTGCTTCCCGGGATGCCCCACTTTTGCGGAAGTGTAGGAGGCATTGGCATCGAGGAGACTCAGCCTGGCATAGGCATTGGGGTTTGAAGGAGTGGGGGCCCATGTATTGGCATGGCTCCCTGGACAATACCAGACGTACGGTGGAGAAGATCATCGCGGATAGGGCGAAGGGGATCCTGGTCATAACCGGCATAGGATCCACCCCATGTCCGCTGGAGGGTCTCAAGTCGACGCTGGACTCCATCACCCTGAACGAGATGTCATTCGGGCCAGAGGAGGAGTTGTTCATCGACGCCAAGGGTGTATCAATGCCCTCCCCGGGTCAAGCGTGAGGTACCAAGGCTTTCCTGGTGGATGGGGTGCAAGCCCAGCCCACGGGTGATGAAGCATTCATCTGTAGGGTGGAGGCGGTGCCCATGAAGGTCATGTTTGAGCCCAAGGAGGGGACGGATCAGCCAATTGATGGCATTGACGTCCTATCCCACGCCGAGATCGACGACGTCGTCAACTACATGCGGATGGGGATGCACGACCGTGTGGCAGCCAAGAAGAGGCGGGCCATGGTCACATCTCCGCATTGGTGGGATGACAAGATGTTGGTCACCGGCAAGTACGAGAAGGATGAGTTCGTGGCGAGGGTCATGGATCACATCGCGGACCAATACGATGGTCCGGTTGGGTCGGACCCACCAACGTGGGGTTTTCGAAGAGTGGGAACCGGTAGCGACGAGCACCAGCCCGAGGCCGCAAATTTTCGAAGATTATCGGTGGGAATCGCGACTCACGACGATGAAGACGGCATATCGGACGAGGAGAAGTCGGACTCGGACCCAGAAGAGGCCTATACCGCAGTGCGGTCGGTTGTATCGATACCGAAGCAAGCGGCTGAAGAGGCCCAGGAGAACCCGAAGGTCGCCGAGCTGAAGGAGAGGCTGATCCATGCCTATCCGCGGCTATTCAGTGGCGTCGCCAACAAGAACCCTCCAGATCGTGGGTGGTTTTGTACAGCGAAGATCAAGCTGAAGCCGAACCCGAAGATGTATCGTCATCGGGAGTACCAACTTCAGGGCGATCGGGCCGAGGCCATGAAGAAGCTGTTGGCCGAGTTCATTGAGCGGGGATGGATCGAACCCTCCGACAGTGAATGGGCCAGCCCAGCCTTCATCGTGCCCAAGGAGGAGAAGGGCGAATGGAGGTTGGTGGTTGATTACAGAGGGTTGAACGAGCAGACCGAGCACGACTCGTACTCGCTTCCCCTGATCGACTCCATCCTCCAAAAGCAACAGAAAAAACGGATTTTCACGGTGTTGGACCTGAAACACGGTTACCACCAGATGCCGCTACACCCGGACTCCAGGCCCTGCAAAGCGATGTCGACGCCGCTGGGGCCCATGCAGTGGAAAGTGGTGCCTATGGGTGCCAAGAATGGCAACGCCGCTTTCCAGCGCATGATGGAGGACCTACTCGGTCCTGTCCGGGACTGTGCCGATCCCTTCGTGGAAGACATCATCATCGGGTCCGGTACGGAGAACATGACTGAGGACGAGCTCATTGACGCGCATGAGAAGGATCTGCGCCGAGTGCTCAGCGAGTTGGACAAGCACAACATGGTGTGTAAGCCCACCAAAGCCTCACTCTTCGTGAAGGAAGTGGAGTTCGCGGGTCACGTGGTTGGTCACGGGCAACGCCGTCCCATGCCTGGGAAGCTGGCGTCCCTGGAACACTGGGAGAAGCCCCAGACCATCAGCGAACTCCGGTCCTTCATGGGGTTCTGCAACTACTATTCGGGCTATGTCCGGATGTATGCAGAACTGTCGGGGCCGCTGCACAAGATGCTGCAAGTGGGCAAGTTCGATGGCCGGAAGGGGAGCAAGAAGAAGCTTGCCTGGACCCCTGGGGCTGAGGAGGCGTTCAACAGCCTGAAGGAGCGACTCCTGGGGCAGTTGGGGCTATTCCTGGTGGACCCGGACAAAGGATTCGTGCTACGGACGGACGCCTCGGACCATGCTGTGGGGGCAGTCCTCGAGCAGATCCGAGACGACGGGTCACATGTACCCGTGGCGTTCTGGAGCCGGATCCTTGCTGAGGGCCAACGCCGCACCTGGACCGCGAGGGAGAAGGAGACGTACGCCATTGTATGTGCGCTCAGGAAGTGGTCTGGCCACATCGGATTGCAACCGGTGGTGGTTTGCACGGATCATCAGTCCTTGCGGAGCTGGCACAAGGAGCACGTCGACACCCCCTCGAGACCGGCGGCAAGGAGGGCCCGATGGCATGAGACGTTCGCCAAGTTCGACCTCAGCGTCGTATACGTCCCGGGGAAGGACAACACTGTGGCAGATTGCCTCAGTCGATGGGCCTACCCCGCGGGCAAGGCTTGGATGGACATATCCAGCCATGGGGACGCCGAGGAAACCGAGGAGGCCAAGCGCATCATCGAGATGGAGAAGGTCATGGAGCAAGAGGGGGTCAAGTGCTTTGTGGTGATGGCGAATCGTACAGACTTGGCCAAGTTCCGGGGTGCCCGCGTCCAAGCTATTCGAGAGGAAACCCTCGAGCAATGGATGGTGGCCCCTGTAGAGCTAGTCAGGTCGGTGCTCACAGAGGACTGGTCGGATGACTACGCGGCATCCGAGCACTGGAGCAAGTACTGGAATGCCGTGAGCGCCCCGTCCGACGACGAATGGCCCGAGGGCTTGACCGAGGATGGCGACAAGTTGTTCCTCAAGGACAAGCTCCTGGTGCCCGAGAACCGAGTGGAGGAGCTCATTGATCATTGGCACAACGCCCAGCTCATGCACCCTGGCCGAGACAAGATGCAGCAGGACCTGGATTGGCGTTTCAAGTTCCCTCCGGGGTACTACGCCATCCTGGACAGGTACTGCAGCGACTGTGCCGTGTGTCGGGCCACGAAGAGCCCCAACCACTCCACGGCGGGCAACCTGGTGTACACGGCTATACCGGAAGCCCCTATGCGGTCCGTAGCCATGGATGTATTCGCCATGCCTGAGGTCACCGTGGAAGGAGAGACCTACGACTGTGTCATCCTGGCGGTGGATAGGCACAGTGGGTATATCGTGGCGGTCCCTGGCAAGAAGTCCAAGAAGAAGGACAAGAAGGACAAACATGGAGTGGGGCTGCAGGCCAAGACCGTCGCTAATGCCATGATCAGGCATTGGCTGACGATTTTCGATGTCCCAGCTGTCATCTGCAGTGATCGGGGCAGTCAATTCGTGGGGACGTGGTTCAAGACGATGTGCAAGCACATGGAGATCTGGCACGCCAAGACCGTGGCGTACCACAGCTGGTCGAATGGCCGTGCTGAGGTGGCCGGGCGGCAGATGTTCGAGAAGTTCCGCCAGCTGCACATTGACGAACCGGGCCGGAACTGGTACAACGCGCTGTGGAGAGTGCTCCAAGCGTATCACGACCTTCCGGGACCCACTGGACTGTCGCCCCATCGCATCCTGTTCCTACGGGATCGAGTGTCACGCACTCTCCCGTGGATGAACCATGGCAAAGTGGCCCGGGATGCGAATGCCATGATGGCTGAGGCGGACGACACGGCGGCCAAGGTGTGCAAGGCACTTCAGGACGAGCATGACAAGAGGGCCAAGTACTTCAAGCAAAGAAAGGTCCAGAAGTATGCTCTCCAAGACACCGTGTGGGTGGAGCGGCACCACAAGGATGTCCTGTCCAGGCATCGGCAGGCATTTCTGTATGTGCCGGGGGTGATCGTGCGGATGGTCGGGCAGGACGTGTATGCGGTTCGTGTGGGGGATAACAAGATCCTGGACCGCGACCATACCCAGCTTCGTCCTCGAGCACCAGACCGCAGCGGACGTCCCGTCACCTTCGAGTTCACGGCCGGCGATGTGGACTCGCACGATGAGGGTGAGGACGACGACTTCACCGCTGAGAAGATCCTGGCGGACAAGCCGGACCCGGGGACGCCTGGGAGAAGGCTTTATAAAGTCCGTTGGAAGGGATTCGCCGCATCCAGGGACTCGTGGGAACCTCCGAGCAGTTTCGTGCCGAGATATACCACGGTCCGGATGGACTACCTAAAGAAAAAGAATATTTCTTTGGATGTCAAGGACGTATTGGTCCATTTGGTTGCTGCTGTAGCACCGTAATGGATCCCCCTTGGCATTTTGTTTGTTTCTGTGCTTGGGGAGACGGGTGAGGGCGTTCATCCGGGGATTTTTCGGCCTTGATTGGCCATCTACCCCCTTCACTCGATCTCCACATATATATTGCATTGTGGTATACTTATTTAGGTCGACCGACGACGTTTTTCTATCTTTGATCCCCTTGATCCATGATGTAGATCAAGAGGAGACCGGATATGGCGTAGGGCGCTGAGTATCAGTGTCCTCACCCCTCCCTTGGGGCATGGGGGACGCCTACGACGTGTGTGGGGCCTCCATGTGTCCGTGGGACATGGGGGGGGGGGGTTGGAGCCCATTGGGGTCCTCCCGTCCTCTCTTCAATGACTTCCGAGCGGTAACAACGCTCTGAGAAGGGGGGTGAAGCCGGTTCGGACCCCCGTGGCCATCTTGGGGTCACTTGGGGTGTGTATCTATGTGCCGGCAAGCCGCCATTGGCTGATATCATACTCTCCCATCGACCTGACGTAACCCGATGTGATAGTGTGAGAGGTTTGGCCATTCCGGCTATGAGCGGCCACATTCAGTACCGAGGCGCCGCCAGCGGTTATTTATATATCGGAATATCAGGAATCAACAGGGTTTTATTATCATAATGTTTCCGTAATTTTTCAGCCTTTCGTTCTGATAGTCAATGTATCGGCGACTGTCAGTTGGCTCGCGATTTTGCGTTAACCGATTAGTTAACTGTTATTTCCAGATATTTTGGCGGATATTCCGTTGAAGGGTCAGATTTCATCAGCAAAGGGTTCGTTGCATCCGCAATTCTCTAAATAAGCACTCGAAATTTTAATCAGAATTTTTCGCGATGTCGAAATCGGATTTTCGACTTCGACATCGCCGCACTTGATTTGGACTTCTTCGAGTGGTCGTACTCTTTTCCCTATGCCCGAATCAGGTTTCCCTTATACTTGCCACCCATTTGACTTGGAGATATAAGGGACACAAAAGCGAATCGTGGGACCACTTTGAAGAGCCATATCTACGCGCGAGTGTGAGGAAAGAGAATAAGGAAGGTTGGGTTGCAAGCGCCTTGGTCTCAAGTTAATTTATGAAGCATCAAACGCCGTTGGTGCGCACACATGCCCGGTGTAGCAAGGGAAAAGGGTCAAGATGGTATAAAGTGATAGATAACTCTCGGACCGTGCACCCGAATATTTTGATGCGACTTTCGAGTGTGCCGCATGAGTGTTGGGGTTGCATAGCAACTTTTCTTGGGTTCCTACGTATTTTTAACGTGAAGTTATGTCAATGGAGGGACATGGCATATCATGGTGGGAGCCATATTTTGAGGGTATGTGTTGTATGCATGGTATATGTTTGATATGCTCACGCCCATGTTATATATCTTCGTGTGGCCGAAGAGATGGGGAGCCATACGTGACAAGGGCTTTGCCCATGTCCCAATTGTGGAATTCAAAGCGCTAGACCAAGTCTACCGCGTATGTATTGCTCATGGTATGTTTGACAAAGAGATCCATGGGTGCACTCCCATTTTCATGGGGCATGTAGATATTAGTGGCGAAGGTATCTCCATGCGCCCGATTGGGGATCCAAGTGGGGGAATTGTTCGCAAATGGTTCCAATCATTTGTGTATTGAATCATGAGCGGATATCATGGGTGAGCATAGAAATATACTATCATGACAACTTTGTAATTGGTCGTATTTTCATGTTTTTGACCTCGATTTTTGCTCATTTTTGCGTTTTGTGTACTTATCTGGTCGGCAAACAGCAAGAAGCCTATGGGGAGTCGAACCATGGTATGTTGTTCATATGTTGGCAGATGCTTTGGAGTTGAACACCACCATATGCCGGGTCGCGTACTCCATTTGGCTTGGCGCACGAAGGATGACAAGAATTGGTCTCCAGATCATGGGCTGACTTGGGCAGTGCGTGGCGCCCATATCTGAAGGGGTTTCGAGGGTAAAGTGGGGATGTACATGGGCATTGGCCTTTGGTCTGTATCCTCCATGAATACTAGACTACGATTCCATGCATGCTTTGAGCCTTCGGATAAGTGGTAACTTCAATTTTGAGCATATATGGCCAATATGGTGTGAATTGGCAGTTTTTTGGCATGTTATGAGTTCAAACTCATAGGTCAATTCTCTAAGCCCATTCGACTCCAAGTCCAACCAAGGTTATGTCAGGGTAGGGCATGGTCCTGAGTGCCACTCTAGGCCATGACACGCCACCCCCCACATTGGGCTAGGATATATAGGCTTGGGGATGAACACATTTTCGGGGTTTATGTAATGACTTGTGACACATGGCATTCAGCCATCTCATTTGACCTGGTTCAGGGCAATATGCTGGTGAGTCAAGGGAAGGTCTTGAGACCAGGGAATGAGGGGTTTCTGGCTGTGAATGTGTATGTTTACCTCTTTCCCCAACTTTGCTTTATTTGTGTTCATATGCCAATTTCAGGGCTTTCTTCCTTGGTGCAATTCTTGTACATGCCCGCCACCGTGGGAGGACCGGTGTGCTGAACGAAAGCCCGCAGCCTGATTTGGATTGTGAATTGGGTTATTGCTGTATTTGCGGGATCTGGTTGCCGTTCAGGGTTGAAGGAGGATTTTATTTTCTATATTTTTGGATTTGGAACCTTGGATTTTGAGCAATGCAATCGTTGATCAGGAGCAAATCGGCAGGGGTTACAGGCGGAAGGGGCACAGCCGGGGCCGGTCCTGGTAGGGACCTTCTTTCCCCTGGGTCGATGCTTTTGTGCACATCCTTGTCTTTTTTTTTGGTTACAAGGTTAAGGTAAGGTATACAGTGTGGGCTAGGATTAGTGTAGGATCCGTGCAGTCTTGTTTTCTTCGTTCGTCGTCGTCGTCGAGTTTCGTCGAGTTTCGTCGAGTTTCGACGCGTTCGTCGTTTCGTTCGTCGAGTTTTGCTCCCTTTGGAGCTTACGAAACCTGTTTCCCCTGGTCATTCTGGGCCCTACTGCTTTTTTTTGACAGTTTGGGTGTTGCTGTCATGGTGGCTGGGGGGGCAGGTGCGTGGGCTTGTTGGGTGTTCTAATCTCCGTTCGTTTGTGGTTGAGTCGACGTCCGTCGACTCTTTTCGGCTCTCTTCGCTTCGAATTGTGCTCCCTTTGGAGCTTGAGATAAGTTTTGGGTGAAAGCCTGGGTCATTGGTTGTCATTGCCTTGAGGTGGTTAGTTGGGTACCCCCCACCCCACCAAGGAACGGATTTTGCGCTTGTTTGCGCTTGTTGGTGTGCGTTTGTGCTCGCCGTGAGTGTTTGGGTGCGCAGGAGGTAAGGCAGTGACAACTAACCACCTTTTCTTTTGGGTGGGGGGGGGCTGGGAAACCCTCCTCACACCAACATCTAACATAAGTTGCACTAGAGCAACTATGATCACAATGACCCTAGGAGAAAATAAGAGAAGCCTTCAGCCTACGGCTGAGGCTGGGAATTCAACCGACGTAGCCTTAGGCCAAGTGCTGAGGCTCCTGTTTGGCCTCCTCCCAGGGATCAACAGGTTATTTATTGCGTTGATCACCCCCACTCAGTTTCCAGCCTAGGTAACCAATCCTTGGGGGTGTAAAAAACGGTGATAAAAAACTTCCCTACAAAAGGTCAGAGGATCTAAGGGAGGTGGGGAGAGGCAAGACCAGCTAAAATATTCCTGGAAAAAGCACCACTGATGGTGCAGCACTGTAGGTGGCAGTGCACCCAGTGAGAGTTGGGTTAGTTGCAGACTTGCACGGGGTGACGCGTTCCCGTGGGGGGCCGGCCACGGGACGCTGCGGGACACGCGCAAGTGAGCAGGCAGGCAAAGCACTACACTCACAAGGGCATCAATGCGCTCATGTCATGTGACAAAGCGTTTCAGAATCCTTGCCACTCTGCAAAGAGGGAACAAAAGTATGTACAACAACACATCAGGATATGTACACATGGGGTTAGGACTGGACTGGGGTAAGGGGTATGCTCCCTTAACGGCAGGTCCCAACTCCACTCTGAGCCAGAGATATGGCCCCGCCATTATCACCCAGGAGTTGGTAGCTGAAAATGGGCTGTTTCAGCCCAAACTGAAATTAACTCAAAAATCCCCAAAATTGACCCCTCGTCTGGACCCGCCAGAGGTGGGGACGAGGCAACTGACCCTATGCCCTTCGAGTACGAACTCCCTGGAGCCCTCACCCAACCTGGTTTCCTCTGAGGTCCCGGCATCAGGGCAACACGAATGAGTCAAGTGGGGTCATGATGCCAAAATCACCAAAATTGGCGTCATTCTCACGCGTGGCTTGCCCGGCCAGTGTAAGGCCAATGGCTCACAGGGTAGGAGGCAGGACCTAGGACTTTTCTCTGAGTGTACAACCTGGATTTAGGTCCTAGCACCCTATGGGCTTAGAGAAATGGGGCCGCCAATTGACCACACGGAAGGGGGAAATTGGGGTCCCAAAATGGGGTCATTTTGGCTGCCGAAATGAGCCAAATTTCAGGGGTGCTCCCAATAGTATATCTCCACGCCAGCTTAGAGATCGGATTCGTTACTCCATACGCAATCCATCGGGAGTCGAACGAAGACTCCCGTGCCCTTGGCTCTCAAAGAGTGACGATCCCATCTGGGTCCACAAATGTCAAAATTGCAAAATTGCCCACACTCACTTTGGGCTAGCGCCTTAACGAAGAAGGCTCCGCTTCGCCCACGTGGTGTGTGAACCATGGGGACCATTACCCATAACACCCATGTCATATATGGTCCATTGGTCCATGCGTCCGGCGTGCACGAGGGTTAGAACATAGTGCACGGCGGGCAGCAAAAGTGGAAAATTGCTCAAAATGGCTAAAAAAGCGCACACTCATGGTTGGGGCAAATGAGGCACATGCCCGACTCGGACCGGAGTTTGCCATAGGATTGGTATCAAGTTATGTTGGTCCAACATATCTTTTGGGCGTCGCCCAACTCCTCTGATATTGAGAATGGCAGGGTCGCCAAGTGAGCCCATGATTTGGGATAGTCCCAAATCGCCAACATGGCGGCCACGGTATGCCAAGCCTAAGAGGAGTTATTCGCCGGGTCCAAGATATGTTGGGCACCGAAGTATGTACCCTCATATCATACTTGGGTCATGATGTCAATTGAGCGCAACGTTGAGATACACGGTCGCCACTTGACATCATGACGGGCCAAAAATGGCAAAATTGGCACAAGCACACACAAAAGTGCCTTGAAAGGTGCATAATTATATTATAATATCTTCGGCTTGGATCGTGCAATCACTTAATCCTTCTACACACAATGACTTGACACCAATGACCTTCGATCCCACATATGTGCTCCACTTGGGGCGCCTTGAAAGGTTACGAGCGCTGCTTCCCAAGTGGGCACACGAAAATATGGAAAATTGTAAAACACACACCTTGCTCCCAACGCATCGCTTCGGGTCCGCCACACAAGCTTTCCTTCACGAAGGTTAGGCTTGCAATTGATCGTGGGGAGTATGGAGAAGGGGCTTGCACAATATGAGGTCCATTGGCGGGCTTGTCTTGGAGCAATGGACCCGCCAAATGGGCACGCAACACCACACATGGCACATACCACATATTGCCCAAAAAGGCAGCTCCCACCACGATATGTCATGCCCCTCCAAGGGCATAACTTTGTGTCAATCGCTCATAGGAACTCAAGGAGAGTTCCTATGCAACACCAACACTTGCGCGCTACACTCGAAAGTTATCTTAACGCACGCAATGTCATGGCCAAAGAGTTATAACGCAAACTCTACCCTCTTGACCATGATCCATTACACTAGCGCGCACGTGTGGAAACGCAAGGCATATGATGCTTCCTAAATTACGTCGGGAGTATTGTGAATACATCCCACGTTTCCTTATTGTCATTCTTCGCAAACAACGCGAGATATGACCTTCACAAGTGGCCTCACGAATCAACTTTGTTTTGCCCATATCTTTAAGACAAATGGAGGGCAAGAGAAAAGGCAAGTTGATTCGTGCATAGGGAAGCACGTAGGTCCACTCGAAAGAGGTCAAATCAAGTGCGGGGATGTCGAAGTCGAAAATCCGATTTCGACATCCTGAAAAATTCGGATTAAGGTTGCGAGTATTAATTATGAAAATTGCGGAAGCATCCATGCAGTTCCTGGCGACTTTGGAGCCTTCGTGACGGATAGCGTTAAAATTTCCATTAATTACAGTTAAACTGGCGGTTACGGTAAAGTCGCGATCCAACCGCCAGCAGTCAAAACAGTGAGTATCAGAACGGAAGCGTAAAAATTGACGGAAACAATATGAAAATAAAACCCTGTTGATTCCTGATATTCTGATACACAAATCTCCGCTGGCGGTGCATCGGTTGCCGGTGCGGGGCTTCACGGCACGGAACGGCACGGAACATGGGGTTAGTGGACCGGAGACCGGTTGTATGCCGTAACCTAGCCATGGGGTTCTGGGTACCGCTTCACCCCCCTCCTTAGAGCAAACCCTGGGGGGGCTCGATAACACCCAAGCATGGCAGCGGGTACCCAGGACCATATCCTAAAGGGGGGGTATCACATCCTCACTTCAGGCTGATTCAGGCTAGGCTGTCAAATCACAGTAAGACACAGTAACATAGGTATGATGCTGATAAGCTCGTAGCACATGTATAGTATCAAGTATCAATGTCCCGGGTCCTGGCGGCGATTGTTCGGCATCCAAAGGACCCGTTAACCCATACCAGGCGCACCGGGTGCCGGCTGCTACGGTCACCACCACAGTGGCAGTGGCATACACGGCCAACATAGGCGATACACGACGACCGAGGTGGTCCCACAAGTCGAGAGCAACCACAAAGATCCATCAGGCTACCCCAAGCTTCCCAAGGCCCGCCGACTGGGGAGAGTCCCCACGGGTCCTTCCTCGGGCGCACCATGTCCATATCCATACGACGCGAGTCCAGAGTGCCATAGTCGAACTCCTTAAGAACCCCAAATCTTAAGGGAACTCCTCCTGAAGGGATCGGGCATCAAGGCCGTCTTTTCCCTCGCCCTACTGCCACGAAGGCCATACATGAGGGAGTCCTCATGCAGTGTGGGCGGAGGCGTCGACTCCTCAAACCACCAGTTTCCCAGGCAGACTGACCGAGGTCAGGAGCACCGGAGGCCGCCATCCGAATGCAAGTGCGTCTGCGAATCGGTAGGCTCACACTGGGACTGACAGTGGCGGACCGCTGGGAGTGTAGTCAGGCAACTGGGCTTCCCGCCTGGCGCCATCAGGATCTCCACACATCACAGCGAATAGGGCAACACGGTATCACAGGCACTCGATCAGTAGAATCTGTATTCCGGTACTGGTCCAGGCTGGACCAGGCTGTATGAACATGTACACGGCGACTCCAGGCGCCTTTGTATACGATTCGCATCCCTACGGAGGGGAAAAACAGTCCACACTCCGGTGATGGGCTGAAGACAGCAACACAGAGATGCACATATCCTGGAGGGCAGAAGAAGTAAACAATGATCGGGTAAACAGGCGTGTAAACACGGTCTGGACAGAGTGCCAAACCACGCCCTGGTTAGGATAAGGCAAACGCAGGAGGGTGGACAGGATAACGCCTGAGTTCAGGCATATATAGTCTCGAGACACACGTCGACTGGTCTGGACTCCGCAGGTGCCATGGAACCAGACCACACATTCAAAAATCGCAATGCCGATGACAGCGGCATCCGTTGCGCAACGTCGTATGGGCTTTAAGGCCCCAAGAGCTCAGAATTATGAAGGTCAGTCGCCCTACCTGGTTTCCCAAGGATTCAGCAGGTGGGGAGTGACGAATAGAATTGAAGAGAGGGGCCATCCTCCTCTGGATTCAGCAGGGGGGGGTATATGGCCACTCCGTCACCGAAAGATGGAAGAGAGCAAGCAAGTAAGGGACGATTCGTCGGCCTCACAAGCGCTGAAAACGCATCAGGGGAGAGCTCAGGGCGCTGATCAGGCACCCCTGGCTGCAATCGCCCGGGTGAGTGCTGCCAAGTCCGAAACGTGGATCTTGGTCTTGTGCTTGCGGATGTACTCCATGAAGGGAGTATTGACCCGCGGCACAAACGAGGAGACGGGTTCCCAGGTGTCGTGGGACGGCCCATAGCCTCGCCAACAAACCTTGAACTCCAGACCTCCGGGTGCCGAGGCCTTCGGACGCTGAGCCAGGATCTTCTCAACAGTATAGTCGTCCTGCTCAGCATAGTCGTCGTCCGAGTCGGCCTCATGTTTGGCGTAGTCCAGGGACACATGTCGGCCACGGAGGTCGGGTTCCCGCACACGGAGTTGACTCTCGTGGCGCTCCCGGAACTGTCCGTGACCCACCTTGAGGCGGTAGGTGTCCTCACCAATCCTGCGGACCACCTCGCCGGGTGTGAACCAGGTCTTGGTGCGGTGGGTGCCCATGGGGCGGGGTCTGATCACCCACACCGGGTCTCCCACCCTGAACTTCTGCGCTGTCGAGCTCGGGGCGGACTTCTGACGCTCAGCATGCTCCTTCTCAAGCCGCTGGCGGATGTCCCGCGCCGTTTGCTCCTGCCGCGCGAAGAACTCCTTGGCATCCATAGCCATGCCATCACCAGATAAGGGAAGTCCCCTACCCAGGGGGTCCCTGCCAAACAGAATCTGGTGAGGGGACAAACCGCCCGGAGTGGGGGTGTCATGATGGGCCTTCAGAGCAGGCCACATCTCCTCAAACCAGTTCCGACGTGTATTGGTGATGTGGATCTTGCGCAGCTTCTCGAACAGCTGCCGTCCAGCCACTTCAGCACGGCCGTTAGACCGGCTGAGATAGGCGACGCTCTTGGCATGTCGTATCCCCATGAGGGAACACATAGCCTTAAACCAGCCACCAGTAAACTGGGGCCCTCGGTCACTGCAAATGGTGCGGGTGATGTCAAAGACGGTCAGCCAATGACGAATCATCATGACTGCCACTTCCTTGGCAAGCAACCCCTCTTTGCGTGCCGGAACGGCTACAACGTAGCCGCTGTGGCGGTCCACACAGAGAACCACACAGTCAAAGGTCTCCTTGCCAATGTGCACTTCGGGCATGGAGAAGACGTCCATGGCCACGCTCTCCATGGGCTGGTCAGGAACCGGGGTCCATTGGGGTTCCCCCTTGACGTTCCGGTTGTCGGGATTGCACGGCCTGACAGACCGAGCAACCCTTCCTGACCTTCTCGATGGCGGTGTAGAGAACGATATGGTCGATCTCGAACCGACGCTGCATGTCAAGAGCTTGCTTCTTGACCCCTGGGTGCAGCATGTGGTGGTGCCAAGCTACACACAGCTCGAGCACCAGGGACTCTGGTACTAGCAGCTTACCATTCCGGTAGAGCTTGCCATCTTCCTCAGTCAGCCCCTTTGGCCACTTCTGCCCCTCGTCAGGGTCGGTCACAGCCCTATATTCGGCCGCAAAGGCCTCAGACTTGGCGTAATCGTCGGTCCAGTCGTCCTGGAGGCAAGACTCCGGGAAGAGGTGCTTGTCGGACTCAGACCCCTCAGGGGCGAGTACTCTGACCGCTCTGCTCACCCTCGTTGCGAGGGGGGCATCCGCGGCCATGACGACGAAGCATTTGGCACCCTCCTCCTCCATCAGGCGCTCCATTTCGATGATTCTCTTGGCTTCAGCGTTCTCAGCCTCATCGCCATGGGCAGAGATGTCCGTCATGCCCTTGCTGGCGGGATAGGCCCACCTACTGAGACAGTCCGCCACGGTGTTATCCTTTCCAGGAATATAAACAACCGTAAGGTCGAACTTGGCCAAGGTCTCATGCCATCTTGCCCGTCGGGAGGCAGGACCTGAGGGGGTGTCCACGTGCTCCTTGTGCCACGACTGCAGACTCTGATGGTCGGTGCAGACGGTGACGGGATGGAGGGCTATGTACCCAGCCCATTTCCTGAGAGCCATGACGATGGCATACGCCTCCTTTTCACGGGGCGTCCACGTCCGTCTCTGGCCTTCCGCCAGGACTCGGCTCCAGAAGGCCACGGGCACGTGCCTCCCGTCGTCAAGCACTTGCTCCAACACAGCGCCAATGGCGTAGTCGGAAGCGTCGGTGCGAAGGACGAACCCTCGGTCGGGATCCACGAGGTGCAGACCCACTGCGGATAGCAGCGCCTGCTTCATCCCCTCAAAGGCACGGTCGGACTCAGCTGTCCAGACCAACGCCTTCTTGGACCCCTTTTTGGTCTCCTCTCGGTTGCCCTTGAGCATGGTCATGATGGGGGCTGCATACTCGGCATACATCTTGATATACCCCGAGTAGTAACTGCAGAACCCCAGATACGCCTGTAGCTCGGAGACCGTTTTGGGCTTTTCCCAGTGCTCAATCGCAGCCACCTTGCCAGGTATGGGCTTTCGCTGCCCGTTCCCGACTACGTGGCCAGCGAAGACCACCTCGCTTACCGCAATGGTGGCCTTGTCACTGCTGCCCGTGAGTTTGTGCCGAACCAGAAGGTCCAGCACTCGAGTGACGTCCCTCTCGTGTGCCTCCAGGAGCTGCTCGTAGCTCATGCTGGGGTCCCCGGACGCGATGATCACGTCGTCCACGAAGGGGTCCGCACAGTCACGCACCGGCTCAAGCAGGTTCTCCAGCATCCGCTGAAAAGCCGCATTGCCGTTGGTAACGCCCATAGGCATCACCTTCCACTGGAGAGGTCCGAGTGGGGTGCTCATGGCTGTGCAGGCACGGGACTCTTCGGCGAGAGGCATCTGATGATAACCATGTTTCAGGTCAATCACCGTGAAGATCCCCTGCCGGTGTTGCTTTTGCAGCATGTCCTCAATGAGGGGCAGCGTATAGCTGTCGTGCTGCGTTTGGGCGTTCAGGCCGCGGTAGTCGACCACGAGCCGCCACTCACCGGCAACCTTCTTGGGGACGACGAAACAGGGAGAGGCCCACTCGGAGTGGCACGGCTCAAGCCAGCCTCTCGGGATGAAGTCACGGAGGATCTTCTCCATGGCCTCTTTCCTCTCGCCCCTCAGGGCAAACTCCCGGTGCCGATACACACGGGGGTCCTGCTTCAGTCGTATCTTGGCCTCGCCATACGGTCCACGCACCGGTGGGGGGAACACAGGTTTTCCGCTGAAGAAGGTCTCACCATACTTCTGCTTCAGCCTGGCCCTCAATGCCTGGATCTTGGGGCAGTCATCGGACTCCGCCTTGGCTTTTCCGGGCACTTGAACCACGGAGCTTACTTGAGGGGTAGCTACCCCGCTCGCTTTCGGCTCAGGTGGTCTTCCCAGGTGGCCCAAAGGGCCATCTCTGGTCTTGCCTCGGAACAGATCGCCGTAGGTGGGTGGGTTACCGCCAGGCGGCTCGTCTTG
This sequence comes from Eutreptiella sp. 'Long Island Sound 2002', assembly GCA_964036045.1. NCBI lineage: Eukaryota > Euglenozoa > Euglenophyceae > Eutreptiales > Eutreptiaceae > Eutreptiella > Eutreptiella sp. 'Long Island Sound 2002'. Next base: position 43,147,156 of record OZ038378.1, on the reverse strand, counting down.
GCTGGACATGTGATCCAGCACCCTCTGTACGAAGGTATTCCCGTCAAAGGAACCGGAGACGATTGAGTCCACTTCCCACCAGGCTTTGTCCTGGCCTTTGCCCTCACGCTGGTTTCCCCAGTCGTGAAAGGGCTGATCCATATACCCCTGAACCAGATCCCACTCCTCTTCAGTGAGGGGGTCTTCCGAATCTGATTCTTCGATGTCAACAGGGGGAACCGCAAAGCATTGCCGCCATGGCTCTGCTATGATGCGGTTGACACACACGAAGTCCGTGGTGTCGGCCTGATCAAGGCCCCCATCCACATAGTGGAATTCTGTTGGCCATCTCTGGGGCGGCATGGGCTGTCCCTTAGCGTCCTGATAGACACTCTCTCCAGCCGGTAGGACGACCTTGTTTAAGGTCATGTTGGTCAATGAGGCTACCCAATGTCGGGTACTTTCCTCCTCGGTGCATCCCATAGGAACAACCAGCACTGCCTTGGAGCGGTCCTTGCGAATCTTCGCTATCGCTCTTGGAATGTCCCAGCGGGGGCAATGGATCCACATCAATCCTTGATGCGGACCCCAGTGCTTCTTCCAAGCGGAGTCCTGGGCGCTCCAGTACTTCTCACATACCCGCAGATGGGCGGAGGTTCCTGAAGAGAACGCATCCAGGGCCAGATCCGAAGCTCCCAGGTCCGCGACCACTCGGTTCGCCACTTCGGGCCTTACGCCGTACTCCTGGTTTGCTGGCCCAGTGGGCTCAGTGTCCAGCGCGGCCACTTCGAGCTGATTGCGTTCGGGGTGGATCCATTGGCATTCCACATGGTGCTCAGGTGACGAAAGCCACGAGAGTTGGTCGTCCTGGTACAGGGTCATGGAAGCCTGGGCCGGGAGGACGCCGGAGTCCGTCTCCATCATGAAGTCGTACCAGACGATCATGTCCCAGTCCATCTCGGCCTCGTAGAAGCTACCGTGCAGGAGGATTTCCTTGCCGAGGTCTGGGCGGCTCAGCTCACGATGGTTCACGAACTGCAGCCCAATGGCCGCTTCCTTTGTGCCTCCCACCATGTACTGGCCTTTCGCCACCTTCAGCCTGACAGGCTTCCGACTGTCGGTCAGACACTCTGGTGGAAGTAGGCCAGCCTTGACCAAGCTGACTTGAGCTCCCGTGTCGACCAACACGTCGAAAACCTTTTCCACTTCCCCGCATAGGGCACGGACCTTAAGATGCAACTGCTGCTCGCGACCGACACGGCGCACGGCGTGCAAACTCAGGATCTCCGGCCGTTCCAGAAGCTCCACAAGCGACTGGTGCAGGTCGTGGACAATGGGCTCAGGCTGCCCATCTGCAGCATCCAGCTGCGGTCCGGGTGATCCTCCGATACTCTCGGATAGATCCTGTAGTACATCAAACACATTCTTGGTCGCGAAGGACGGACGGGTGCAAGGGTTCGTGCCTTCACTTGCCCTCACCCCGCCTCCGCGACTGGGCGCCGGACCGGGCCTTCCGCCCGCGGCAGTCCCCTTGTGCTTATCGACTCCCGACTGGGATGGTTCAGCGCTTCCCACGTCACCATCCTGCGACCGCCCTAGCTGGGGCCCTTGGCTGCAGGGGCTCCGCTAGGGGGCGTCGATTGTGGAAGGGGGGGTGTTCTCCTCAGCCTCAACGTCGTTGACGCCCTTCTTCCTCCTCTCACTACGAGTAGGCTTCTTGTCCTTGTCCTTGTTCTGGTTGTTCTGGTTGTTCTCCTTGTTCTTGTTGTCCGACCTGGGGACCCAGTTCCGCTTGATCTCCTGGATCTCCTTGGCCAACTCGGTCCCCACCGACGACATCAGCTTGGCCAGCTCGTCCTTGTCCACCTCCATCTTGGCTTCCCGGATACCCGCGGGCGCACGCTTCTTCGACCCGTGCGCCTTCTTGTAAGCCTCCGTGTCGGCCTTGTGGACAGGGCATGTTCGGTGGTCATGGTTGAAGCCTTTCTTCCTCCCATAACACACGAAACAGCCCTGAGGGTGAGCTCGTATGAACTCCCCAAAGGACAGCGGAGGGTCGCCAATGCGGCGAGGGTCCCTCTTCTCCTGCTTCCTCCAACCTTGCTGCAGGGGCTTCCAGTTTCCCGGTTTGCTCCCCGAGCTCAGGTTCCTGCCACGAAGGCACAAACGGCCACTTCGGCGGGCTCATCGTCGTCGTCATCGTCGACGAGAATCTCATCGCCGCCGGCTCCCGCTGGGTCCATGGTATCTTCCCCGCCAGGTCCCTCGCCAACGTAGTTGACGTCGCGGTCGCCGGGCCTCAACCCGCGGGTGTGGTGGAGGTTTCGGTACTCCTTGAGTACTTCCTCGCCAACCCACTCCAGGATCTCGTCGCAGCTCATCTGCGCCGGGATGGGCTGCAGACGGATGGTCTGGCCGCTCAACTCACAATCGTCAAGGCGCCACATCGCGGTCTTCTCGCGATCGCCCGAGACGGTGATGAGAAGAGCGTTCCGCAGGGAGTGCCGTTTGACATCCCGGGCCACGTTCTTCTTCGCCCAAGCCACCACGTTCGTATGATACTCCTTGGGGAGCATCATCTTGACCGTGTGGTTGGACTTGGCCCTCTTGGATTCCTCCTTAGTGACCCTCTTGATCCATGCTTCCGGCAGCATGGAGAGCAGGCGAGCCTGCTCGTCACCCTCGTTCCAATCCTCCACGTTGCGGCGGAAGAGGGTGTATTTCCCTCGGAAGTCTCGCCACTCTCGTAGGCGGATCTCCCGTCCATCATGCTCAAGCTTGATGGACTTCCAGCGCTTGGCCGCCACCTGCGGAGCGTCCACCCGCTCCTGCTCGTTGAGCCACTTCTTGGCTTCCTTGAGGGTCTTGATTTTCCCCTCCTTGGTCGCCATGAAGTATAGCTCTCCGAGCACCTCCGGCAGGCGGTACCTGAACCGTTTGAAGACATACTTCTCCGCATCAGCGGGAGGCAGGTCTTCAGTGACGGTCAGCCCCCAATCGTCCAGCTTCTCCAAGAAGCGGTCGAGGTTGAGGGGGTTGCCATCGTACATGGGGGGCTTGATGTCCTTCAAGTCTTCCCACACGGCGGCGTCCGCGGCCTTAGAGACCATGAACGCCGGCCGCGAGGTCGACCGAGGTTCCCATCGGCCTCGCCCACGGACTCCCACGGCCGCCACGTCCATCTCCTCCATGGAATCCCTGTGGCTACGCCGCGGTTCCTCCACGTACGCTGAACCAAAATGTTCACGCCGTACTCTTTCCATGTACGCTTCTTCATCACGGCGCCGGCGGCTGAGTTCAGCGGCCTCCCGTCGTACACCACGCGGCAGGCTGATGTCGAACTCCTCCAGGTCCAGGTCCAGGTCCTCACCTTCGCCGACATCCCACTCCACGTCTCCTCTGGGGACCTCGTCCACCATAACGTCCTCCAGCCGTTGGGATTGGCACCGGGCCAGGTGGTGGCCCAGGTGGTGGTGCGGGGCGCCGGGGGCGTACCGGTGTCCGCGGTGGAGCACGGCGGTTGCGGTACTCCGCGCTGAGCCACTCATCACGCCATTCCTCACTGCCACTGCCGGGCGGCACGCGCTCGTTGCGGCGGCCCGCGCTGTGGTGAGAGGGGGCGGTGAGAGAGGGGGCACTGGCACTGGGGCGACTCCTGGGAGCTCCGCCGGGGGCGTGGGGTCTGCCTGGACCTGGTCCGGGTCCCCAGCCGTCGTCCAACGAGCCAGACTCCAGGGGTGCGTGGTCGCTGCCGACGCTCCCGCGGGCTTCCAGCGCGTCCAGCCTCTCCTGCAGGCCGCTGACGACGTTGGTCAGCGACTTGGTCTCGGCCCTGGCGATGTCCAGGTCCTTCTGCGCGCGCGCGGCGACCGTGGAGATGCGAGCCATCTCGCTCTTGCCCGTGTCTACCTCCAGCTCGAGCAACTGGACTCCCCTGCGGAGGTAGACAATCCACCGCCAGGTGGTATCCGGGTCGCCGTTCCCTGGTGGGTCGTCGGGGTCCCCAGGGGGTCCTCCAGGAGGGCCTCCGCCGGGTCCGCCCGGTCCAGGGGGTCCTCCCCCGCCCGGTGGTCCGCGTCCAGGGGGTCCACTTGGTGGGCGTCCTCCAGGGGGTCCAGAAGGTCCTCCGCCAGGGGGTCCCGTTGGGTCTCCGCCGGGTCGCCTCGGTGGGTCCGAGGATGGGCGCTTCCTCGTGATGCCGAACTCCATGTCGTCATCCTCGTCCATGTCGCCCCACCTGGGTTTCTCGGTCACGGAGGACTCGGAGCTCCGGTAGGGAGGAGGGGGATCCTCATCCTCACCTTCCGGTTCCATGGGGACGTCTCCGCCGCCTCCGCCCGTCCAAGCCACCACTTGGCGATGTCGACGGCCTCGTTCATCCCCGTCACTGGCGGTGAAGAAGGGGTCACTGTCGTGGGGGTGTCCACCCGTTGGCCTCCGCGGCTTCTCGGGGGTCTTCCCCTTGCCCTTCCTCCGTCGATGGGCGGTGGTGCCACTGCTCCCACTGCTGCCCGTGTCCGCCTCATCCAGCTTCATCCTGGAGGAGGCGTCCCCTTCGAAAAGCTTTCGAGGGTCTCCACTCGTGATCCTCCCGGGGGAGTATCGCGGCGGAGTTTGGCCTCTGCCTCCTCCATGGCGGCGGCGGTGGCTGCAGCAGCTCGCGCTTCGGCTTCTTCCCGAGCACGAGCCGCCTCGGCTTCCCGGGCCTGCTGCAGCTGCGCCTTCTGCGCCTCCAACGCCGCCAGCTCCGCCTCCGTCTTGGCCTTCTCCTCAGCGACCTTCCGTCGCGCGGCCCCGATGGCTTCCTTCTTGGCGGCGTCCTCCTGGGCCTTAGCCGTCGCTTCGGCGTGGGCCCTTTCCTCCGCCTCCTTCTTTGCCCTCTCTTGGCCAAGCGCCTCTTCCAGCGCCTTCACCTCGACCTCCTTGCAGGCAATGGCCTCCTGCGTCAGGCGGGCTTCCTCGTCGGCTGCCGCCAACTCACCGTTGACCTGGGCAGTTGCTGCCCCATGGGCGGCTACGGCCGTGAGTCCGGCCGCAATGGCCGCCATGGACTGGGTGTGGACGGCCATGCCATGCGCCCACTCCGCGGCCTCCTCCTGGGCGATGCCGGCGGCGCCCTCCACGGCAGCGCTGTACTGCTTGGCCCGTTGCCGGGCAACCCGACGGTTGCAGGGCACCCCACAGGCGCTCTCACAGGCGCGCGCCACGTCCCTTTCGGGAGCGACGCTGCTGCTGGAGCTGGCCTGGTCGGCCGGCATCCTCCCGCGGTGGGCCGACTCCACCTCGCTGCTGGGGCCTGCTGGGGCCTGCCGGGCCCTCAGGAGCAGCGGACGGGGCTTGGCCTGGGTCTGCTGGGCGACTTGGATGTAGTCGCCAAGGGTGGTGGAGCCGGGGTGGTGACCACCATTGGCCCGTTGGGGACTGGGGGCTGGGGTTCCGCCCTTGGCGCCTTGGGCGGCTTCGGCGGCCAGGGTTCCTGCCACGAAGGCACAAACGGCCACTTCGGCGGGCTCATCGTCGTCGTCATCGTCGACGAGAGTCTCATCGCCGCCGGCTCCCGCTGGGTCCATGGTATCTTCCCCGCCAGGTCCCTCGCCAACGTAGTTGACGTCGCGGTCGCCGGGCCTCAACCCGCGGGTGTGGTGGAGGTTTCGGTACTCCTTGAGTACTTCCTCGCCAACCCACTCCAGGATCTCGTCGCAGCTCATCTGCGCCGGGATGGGCTGCAGACGGATGGTCTGGCCGCTCAACTCACAATCGTCAAGGCGCCACATCGCGGTCTTCTCGCGATCGCCCGAGACGGTGATGAGAAGAGCGTTCCGCAGGGAGTGCCGTTTGACATCCCGGGCCACGTTCTTCTTCGCCCAAGCCACCACGTTCGTATGATACTCCTTGGGGAGCATCATCTTGACCGTGTGGCCGGACTTGGCCCTCTTGGATTCCTCCTTAGTGACCCTCTTGATCCATGCTTCCGGCAGCATGGAGAGCAGGCGAGCCTGCTCGTCACCCTCGTTCCAATCCTCCACGTTGCGGCGGAAGAGGGTGTATTTCCCTCGGAAGTCTCGCCACTCTCGTAGGCGGATCTCCCGTCCATCATGCTCAAGCTTGATGGACTTCCAGCGCTTGGCCGCCACCTGCGGAGCGTCCACCCGCTCCTGCTCGTTGAGCCACTTCTTGGCTTCCTTGAGGGTCTTGATTTTCCCCTCCTTGGTCGCCATGAAGTATAGCTCTCCGAGCACCTCCGGCAGGCGGTACCTGAACCGTTTGAAGACATACTTCTCCGCATCAGCGGGAGGCAGGTCTTCAGTGACGGTCAGCCCCCAATCGGCCAGCTTCTCCAAGAAGCGGTCGAGGTTGAGGGGGTTGCCATCGTACATGGGGGGCTTGATGTCCTTCAAGTCTTCCCACACGGCGGCGTCCGCGGCCTTAGAGACCATGAACGCCGGCCGCGAGGTCGACCGAGGTTCCCATCAGCCTCGCCCACGGACTCCCACGGCCGCCACGTCCATCTCCTCCATGGAATCCCTGTGGCTACGCCGCGGTTCCTCCACGTACGCTGAACCAAAATGTTCACGCCGTACTCTTTCCATGTACGCTTCTTCATCACGGCGCCGGCGGCTGAGTTCAGCAGCCTCCCGTCGTACACCACGCGGCAGGCTGATGTCGAACTCCTCCAGGTCCAGGTCCAGGTCCTCACCTTCGCCGACATCCCACTCCACGTCTCCTCTGGGGACCTCGTCCACCATAACGTCCTCCAGCCGTTGGGATTGGCACCGGGCCAGGTGGTGGCCCAGGTGGTGGTGCGGGGCGCCGGGGGCGTACCGGTGTCCGCGGTGGAGCACGGCGGTTGCGGTACTCCGCGCTGAGCCACTCATCACGCCATTCCTCACTGCCACTGCCGGGCGGCACGCGCTCGTTGCGGCGGCCCGCGCTGTGGTGAGAGGGGGCGGTGAGAGAGGGGGCACTGGCACTGGGGCGACTCCTGGGAGCTCCGCCGGGGGCGTGGGGTCTGCCTGGACCTGGTCCGGGTCCCCACTCGTCGTCCAACGAGCCAGACTCCAGGGGTGCGTGGTCGCTGCCGACGCTCCCGCGGGCTTCCAGCGCGTCCAGCCTCTCCTGCAGGCCGCTGACGACGTTGGTCAGCGACTTGGTCTCGGCCCTGGCGATGTCCAGGTCCCTCTGCGCGCGCGCGGCGACCGTGGAGATGCGAGCTATCTCGCTCTTGCCCGTGTCTACCTCCAGCTCGAGCAACTGGACTCCCCTGCGGAGGTAGACAATCCACCGCCAGGTGGTATCCGGGTCGCCGTTCCCTGGTGGGTCGTCGGGGTCCCCAGGGGGTCCTCCAGGAGGGCCTCCGCCGGGTCCGCCCGGTCCAGGGGGTCCTCCCCCGCCCGGTGGTCCGCGTCCAGGGGGTCCACTTGGTGGGCGTCCTCCAGGGGGTCCAGAAGGTCCTCCGCCAGGGGGTCCCGTTGGGTCTCCGCCGGGTCGCCTCGGTGGGTCCGAGGATGGGCGCTTCCTCGTGATGCCGAACTCCATGTCGTCATCCTCGTCCATGTCGCCCCACCTGGGCGTCTCGGTCACGGAGGACTCGGAGCTCCAGTAGGGAGGAGGGGGATCCTCATCCTCACCTTCCGGTTCCATGGGGACGTCTCCGCCGCCTCCGCCCGTCCAAGCCACCACTTGGCGATGTCGACGGCCTCGTTCATCCCCGTCACTGGCGGTGAAGAAGGGGTCACTGTCGTGGGGGTGTCCACCCGTTGGCCTCCGCGGCTTCTCGGGGGTCTTCCCCTTGCCCTTCCTCCGTCGATGGGCGGTGGTGCCACTGCTCCCACTGCTGCCCGTGTCCGCCTCATCCAGCTTCATCCTGGAGGAGGCGTCCCCTTCGAAAAGCTTTCGAGGGTCTCCACTCGGGATCCTCCCGGGGGAGTATCGCGGCGGAGTTTGGCCTCTGCCTCCTCCATGGCGGCGGCGGTGGCTGCAGCAGCTCGCGCTTCGGCTTCTTCCCGAGCACGAGCCGCCTCGGCTTCCCGGGCCTGCTGCAGCTGCGCCTTCTGCGCCTCCAACGCCGCCAGCTCCGCCTCCGTCTTGGCCTTCTCCTCAGCGACCTTCCGTCGCGCGGCCCCGATGGCTTCCTTCTTGGCGGCGTCCTCCTGGGCCTTAGCCGTCGCTTCGGCGTGGGCCCTTTCCTCAGCCTCCTTCTTTGCCCTCTCTTGGCCAAGCGCCTCTTCCAGCGCCTTCACCTCGACCTCCTTGCAGGCAATGGCCTCCTGCGTCAGGCGGGCTTCCTCGTCGGCTGCCGCCAACTCACCGTTGACCTGGGCAGTTGCTGCCCCATGGGCGGCTAAGGCCGTGAGTCCGGCCGCAATGGCCGCCATGGACTGGGTGTGGACGGCCATGCCATGCGCCCACTCCGCGGCCTCCTCCTGGGCGATGCCGGCGGCGCCCTCCACGGCAGCGCTGTACTGCTTGGCCCGTTGCCGGGCAACCCGACGGTTGCAGGGCACCCCACAGGCGCGCTCACAGGCGCGCGCCACGTCCCTTTCGGGAGCGACGCTGCTGCTGGAGCTGGCCTGGTCGGCCGGCATCCTCCCGCGGTGGGCCGACTCCACCTCGCTGCTGGGGCCTGCTGGGGCCTGCCGGGCCCTCAGGAGCAGCGGACGGGGCTTGGCCTTGGTCTGCTTGGCGACTTGGATGTAGTCGCCAAGGGTGGTGGAGCCGGGGTGGTGACCACCATTGGCCCGTTGGGGACTGGGGGCTGGGGTTCCGCCCTTGGCGCCTTGGGCGGCTTCGGCGGCCAGGGACTCCTGGTACTCCCGCCACCTCCGGTCCCTCTTCTTGTCCCCGGCGGACCGCTTCTCCTTCCCCGGAGACGCGCTGCTGCTGCCCTGCAGCCTGCGCTCGCTCCCCGGTTCCGGGAAGTTCCTCTCGATCACGTCCCACAGGGAGACGTTGATCGAGGCGCCCGACGGGTACACGTTGGGCTCCTCGTCCTCCTCAATCTCGTCGGGACGCAGGCCTTCGCCGGGCCTGTCCGGCCGGGTCCACGTCCTCCAGCGCCTCTGCTGGTGGCGGTACTCGTACCCTTCCGCCCGCAGCCAGTCCTCCACGGCCTGCAGGCCGTCGGGGGCGATGTCCGTGCGGAGCTCGAAGCTCCTGGGCATGCCGCCTTCGCACTGGGGGTGGCTGTGGCGGTAGTGCTGGTCCCAAACCAACCCATGCAGCAGGCGTGCTGCATGGGGGTGGGGCCGCGGCCACGTCCTGCCCGCTTCCTGCCAATTCACCATGGCAGCGGGGGCGTGCTTGGTCTTGAGGTCCTTGGTGTGCACCCGTTCTACTCAACGAACTTGTGGTGGTTGTTGAGGCGGGTGCTGCAGCACTGGGCTGGATGTGCGGCTGGTGCTGGTCAGCCGGTGGTTGTGGAGGTGGTTGACGCGGCCTTGCTGGTCGGCCGATGGGACTCCGGGTCGGCCGATGGGGCTGATGCAGGAGTCCGGGTCTGTGCACCTCTTTCACGGTTGCTGCGCGGTCAGGGCGATGCTCTGGACGGCGCTGCGGGCTCCGTGACGAACTCGGCGCTGTCGCTGAGTGGCGCTGCGAGCCGCTGCGCTGCGCTGCGAGACGCTGCGCTGCGCTGCGAGCTGCGAGCTGCGCTGCGCTGCTGCGAGGCGCTGCTCGGGGTTGGTGGCCCCGAGTGGCACGCGAGGGTTGGGTAACCCCGCGGCGGTGAAACGCTTTTGACGCGTTCCCGTGGGGGGCCGGCCACGGTACGCTGCGGGACACGCGCAAGTGAGCAGGCAGGCAAGGCACTACGCTCACAAGGGCATCAATGCGCTCATGTCATGTGACAAAGCGTTTCAGAATCCTTGCCACTCTGCAAAGAGGGAACAAAAGTATGTACAACAACACATCAGGATATGTACACATGGGGTTAAGACTGGACTGGGGTAAGGGCATCACAGGACCATAGACACTCAGTCCCAACTCATATCCCAATCCCAGGTCCGACCCTCTCAGTGGCTGATGGGGGCGGGGGAACCTGGAAACCAAGGGGCCTCAAGGTCAACTGACGGTGACTCCCTATGCTCCCTTAACGGCAGGTTCCAACTCCTCTCTGAGCCAGAGACATGGCCCGGCCATTATCACCCAGGAGTTGGTAGCTGAAAATGGGCTGTTTCAGCCCAAACTGAAATTAACTCAAAAATCCCCCAAATTGACCCCTTGTCTGGACCCGCCAGAGGGGGGGACGAAGCAACTGACCCTATGCCCTTCGAGTACAAACTCCCTGGAGCCCTCACCCAACCTGGTTCCCTCTGAGGTCCCAGCATCAGGGCAACACGGATGAGTCAAGTGGGGTCATGATGCCAAAATCACCAAAATTGGCGTCATTCTCACGCGTGGCCCGCCCGGCCAATGTAAGGCCAATGGCTCACAGGGTGGGAGGCATGACCTAGGACTCATATCTGAGTGTAAAACCTGGATTTAGGTCCGGGCTCCCTATGGGCTTAGAGGAATGGGGCCGCCAATTGACCACACGGAAGGAGGAAATTGGGGTCCCAAAATGGGGTCATTTTGGCTGCCGAAATGAGCCAAAATTCAGGGGTGCTCCCAATAGTATATCTCCACGCCGGCTTGGAGATCGGATCTGTTACTCCATACGCAATCCACCGGGAGTCAAACGAAGACTCCCATGCCCTTGGCTAACAAAGATCTTCATGCCACTCGGCGAAATGACGATCCAAATTGGGTCCACAAATGTCAAAATTGCAAAATTGCCCACACTCACTTTGGGCTAGCGCCTTAACGAAGAAGGCTCCGCTTCGCCCACGTGGTGTGTCGACCATGGGGACCATTACCCATAACACCCATGTCATATATGGTCCATTGGTCCATGCGTCGGGCGTGCACGAGGGTTAGAACATAGTGCACGGCGGGCAGCAAAAGTGGAAAATTGCTCAAAATGGCTAAAAAAGCGCACACTCATGGTTGGGGCAAATGAGGCACATGCCCGACTCGGACCGGAGTGTGCCATAGGATTGGTATCAAGTCATGTTGGTCCAACATATCTTTTGGGCGTCGCCCAACTCCTCCGATATTGAGAATGGCAGGGTCCCCAAGTGAGCCCATGATTTGGGATAGTCCCGTATCGCCAACATGGCGGCCACAGTATGCCAAGCCTAACAGGAGTTATTCGCCGGGTCCAAGATATGTTGGGCACCGAAGTGTGTACCCTCATATCATACTTGGGTCATGATGTCACTTGAGCGCAACGTTGAGATACACGGTCGCCACTTGACATCATGACGGGCCAAAAATGGCGAAATTGGCACAAGCACACACAAAAGTGCCTTGAAAGGTGCATAATTATATTATAATATCTTCGGCTTGGATCGTGCAATCACTTAATCCTTCTACACACAATGACTTGACACCAATGACCTTCGATCCTACATATGTGCTCCACTTGGGGCGCCTTGAAAGGTTACGAGCGCTGCTTCCCAAGTGGGCACACGAAAATATGGAAAATTGTAAAACACACACCTTGCTCCCAACGCATCGCTTCGGGTTCACCACACAAGCTTTCCTTCACGAAGGTTAGGCTTGCAATTGATCGTGGGGAGTATGGAGAAGGAGCTTGCACAATATGAGGTCCATTGGCGGGCTTGTCTTGGAGCAATGGACCCGCCAAATGGGCACGCAACACCACACATGGCACATACCACATATTGCCCAAAAAGGCAGCTCCGACCACGATATGTCATGCCCCTCCAAGGGCATAACTTTGTGTCAATCGCTCATAGGAACTCAAGGAGAGTTCCTATGCAACACCAACACTTGCGCGCTACACTCGAAAGTTATCTTAACGCACGCAATGTCATGGCCAAAGAGTTATAACGCAAACTCTACCCTCTTGACCATGATCCATTACACTAGCGCGCACGTGTGGAAACGCAAGGCATATGATGCTTCCTAAATTACGTCGGGAGTATTGTGAATACATCCCACGTTTCCTTATTGTCATTCTTCGCAAACAACGCGAGATATGACCTTCACAAGTGGCCTCACGAATCAACTTTGTTTTGCCCATATCTTTAAGACAAATGGAGGGCAAGAGAAAAGGCAAGTTGATTCGTGCATAGGGAAGCACGTAGGTCCACTCGAAAGAGGTCAAATCAAGTGCGGGGATGTCGAAGTCGAAAATCCGATTTCGACATCCTGAAAAATTCGGATTAAGGTTGCGAGTATTAATTATGAAAATTGCGGAAGCATCCATGCAGTTCCTGGCGACTTTGGAGCCTTCGTGACGGATAGCGTTAAAATTTCCATTAATTACAGTTAAACTGGCGGTTACGGTAAAGTCGCGATCCAACCGCCAGCAGTCAAAACAGTGAGTATCAGAACGGAAGCGTAAAAATTGACGGAAACAATATGAAAATAAAACCCTGTTGATTCCTGATATTCTGATACACAAATCTCCGCTGGCGGTGCATCGGTTGCCGATGCGGGGCTTCACGGCACGGAACGGCACGGAACATGGGGTTAGTGGACCGGAGACCGGTTGTATGCCGTAACCTAGCCATGGGGTTCTGGGTACCGCTTCAGGGGTACTTGGACTTAAACCCCAAGTCCAAACCTCATCTAAGAGATTTTGTGGGAAGTTGGGTCTAGTAGGTTAGGGTGCTGCGAAGGAACCCTCCCAGCTTGTGGGTGTACCAGGAACCCTCCCAGCTTGTGGGTAAACAACACCCTAGCCTAGCCAGATGTTTAGTAGGAACCCTCCCAGCTTGTGGGTATAACAGGAACCCTCCCAGCTTGTGGGTAGAAACTAACTTAGTTCCTAAACACTGGTACCTAACTTTAATCCTCTGATGGTATTCATTTTTGGGAACAGTGAGCTGAAAGCCACTTTCCCTGCTGCAGAGCACCGAGTTCTGGGCACTGGCCTTGCTCGGTTGCCATAAGGTGAGAGACAGAGAGAGAGAGAGAGAGAGAGAGAGAGGCAGAGAGAAAGAGTCATTGTTTGGGGCTGTGGGAAAATCAGTTTCCCCCGCCCTTGTTTGTTCCAGTTTTGCTGTCAGTCAGTCACACTGTCAGCACAGCACTGCATCTTTGATCCACTGCACTGTCTGTCCAGTCAGCACAGTCTTTCTGGCACTGTCCACACTTGTCTGTCCTTCCCTTGGCAGTGGCCATTTCTCAGATTCAGGTTTGCCACTTGGCGTCGCCACTGCCATCTACTTTTACACTGACCATCTCAGGTCTTTTCCAACTGTTTGTACAGTAATGGCCTTCATCAGGGCCATCTGGGGCTGGCAGAGCCCTGCTGCCACTCACAGCCCCACCCCCAGTGGAATCAGAAAATTTTAGATCCAGGGACTTCAGTTTAGTGCCCCTGGCCGAGGGCTACAGGTGCCTGGTAGCAGTTTTTCTGCCCTTTGGCAGAGCCATTTCTCTGTTCTTGGCCCACAGAGCAGGTCAACCCTGCCAATCGGAACCCACTTTGGGCTGCCAAAAGCTAAATCCACTGTTTTGTGGAGTTTGGAGCCCAGCCTTGTTTTTTGGCTCCAAAACTATGAACGGACACCCTAATCAGAGATTTTGGGGAAATCTGAGCTCGGTTGGTGGGGACATCAGAAAAACCCCCCTCCACAGCCCATGATTAGCATCATCTCAGCATGCATTTCTGAATCTGCCATTCTTTTTTCAGAAATCAGTTCTGATTTTCAGCCAACCCCCTGAGTTTCAGCTTAGTGGGGGGGTTGCTGAGTGTTGTGCCTTTGCGTGGGTAGTAGAACCACTACTAGCTCTAGGCTTCTCTTCCCATGTTCTTGTGTTTTGGTGGGGAGAGAAGCCATGTGAAGCTCCTAGGCGGCCTTCACCCCTTGGTACCTCTCGCCTTGGGGAAGTAGTTAAGTCTACACGGCCTAGGTTGCTGGAGTCCCCCTATCTCCCTCGTAGGTTGGGCCCGAATATGCCGTAGTGGCGTAACCCCATTCTCTTCCCCCTTGGGGTTGCTCTTAACCCACATTTTCTATTTTTTTTGGCACTCGCTTGTCTTGTTGTGGTTGTTCGGCCACGGCCCCATGGTGTGCCCCCCTGGGTTGTGTTCTAGTGGGGGGGTGTAACCAGACAAGCGCGCGCGTTCACATCGCGGATACATAAATGTAGTAATTGCTGCATATTTGTTACTATTTGTGCATATTCAATACTCCATTTTGTGCACATTTAGATTGCATCATGATTCCACAATGTTCCAATGATGCCCTGTGCCTGTGCCTGTTTCAGCGTTCGTGGTTTCAGCCAAGTCCTGGCAGTACATCCCAAGCCCGTAAGGTGCTATCGCCTCTAGGATTCTAGGCACATCGAACTCCAAGATTATCAGATAATGAGAACAGGTATCAGGCAAACAGTGTGCGCGAAATTCCCAGGACGCCTGCCGACAGTCCGCTGGGAGGTCAATGTCGTTGCGCTGATAGGTGCGATAGAGCCGTTGCATCAACCGCATGACAGCCTGGTTACCCAAGTGCTCGTCGGCCAACCCCAAAACCTGAGCAATACCATCCCATATAAAAAACAAACGCTTCGTTTCTTGTCGATCAGGTCTACAAGTTCCACCTAGCTGCCAACCACACGGAGCAATCTTCAGCATGTTTTTGATAGCGTTGTGTGCTTCCCTGCTGGCGGACAAGCATAGCCTTTCCAAGTATTTTCCAAGCAAAGCACCAATTCGGATAAGCATATGAAGAACACAAAAAATGGCATGGTGTCGTGGTACTTGAAGCAAAGGTTCCGAAGCGCAGCCACGAGCTCTCTTGCACACAGGGGTCTTGTCAAGTCGGGACGCATCACCGGTGCGCGTTCTGCGCCGGTGACAGCCTACGTACCGCCTCTTGAGAGGGTTCCAAAGGCCCAAGTTGTGAACTGACGGTATATACCAATGCTCAGTAAGTCCCAAAAACTTCTTCAAAAACGGTAAATCTCCGCCCAGCATAACACTTGCCGCACAGCGTGCACCCTTCACGACGACGGATCGCGTAGTTATGATCCGCTGCAGGACCTAGTAGCGTGCAAAGCGCAATCAAAATTTTGTTCGAGAAACACGTTCGTTTGAATGAAAAGCTTTGTTCGAACTGTCGAGGGTTCGAACGAAGGCAATATTCGGTGAAAGAACACACCCTCAGATTCTTTTTCCAGACCCGGCGCAAATCCTTCAGATTGGAGTCACCACAGTATGCCAGCTCTAAAACCCAAATGTGTGCTGCATTGTGGGCTAGATGCTCCTGATTTCGGATGCGAATGATAAGCTGAGTCCAGCTTACACCCGCTACAGGATAACCATTGCCACTCACAATGAAAACCAACACATCTTTGCTGGGCTGTAGAGTTTCATAGAGGCAAGGCTGTGTGAAAACGTAGTTGATCCAGTGATAAAACGCCCAAGAGACATTTCAGATGCCAGTTTTCTTGTCGATGTGGCCAACAAGGTGCAGGGGCTCCTTCATCCTTTTCCAAGCCAAGTTGACTCTCCGGCGGCCTGGCATTGGTTTCCCAAACCTTCGGCCAGTCTGTTTTTACCATACGTCCGCACGCTTGGAAATAAAGCGCGATAGAACCCGAAGGCGGCGTCTAGGGATTCCCAAATCGTCAAGCAAAGCGACTGCTTCTTCAGGCGAGCATTGAGCATCGCTGTGCAACCGTAGAAGTTGATTCAATCTCTGCTTGTCAGAGCCTGGGTAGACTCGTGTGTAGATTGAGTGTAAAAGCTGGCGTCCCAGGCTGGAGGAGGTGAAAAATTGCACAAGTGCGTCCTCAACGTCCTGGCTATAAGCATTTGTCGTGCCTACCGCGTTTTTGGGCGCAATCCCAAGTTGCACCATTGGTCAAACAGTGACACCCTTAAAAATACAACAAATCAGTTCAAAAACAAAAGAACCCTTCTTTCTGGCACAAATCTGCGTATTTCTGGCACAAATCTGCGTTTTTCTGGCACAAATCTGCGGCAATCGCCTGTCAATGTGGGGCGCGCGCTGCTGTTGCTGCGCTTTTGCGGCAATTCTCCCCAGCAGCTTGGATTCAATTGGATTTAAGTGAATTGCGATTGAAGCAAATACAATCTTCGAATTCGAATCTTCGTTCGGAGATTTGAATCTTCGTTCGAAGACTGAAGTTCGTACGAAGAAAATACCCCCCCCCAGTGGGTCTCATGGGGACTCAGCAGAACCTGGTGACTGCCCTGATGCAGCGGCTTCTTTCCCAATAGATTCGGGCCACCTCGCCCTCCTGTCGCCATCCTGTCGCCTCCCTGTCGCCTCCCTGTCGCTGTTTTGGCACTTTCAGCCCCCTGTCGCTCCCCTGTCGCTTGCCTGTCGCTTCCCTGTCGCTGTCCTGTCGCTCCCCTGTCGCTCTCCTGTCGCTTCCCTGTCGCTTTCCTGCCGCCCTCCTGTCGCTATCCTGTCGCTTCCTGTCGCTTCCTGTCGTTTCCTGTTGCCATGCTACTTTTTGCCTGGCGCCTTCCTGTCGCTCTCCTGTCGCTCTCCTGTCGTTCCCTCCTGTCGCTCTCCTGTCGCTATTTCCTGTTGCCTCCCTGTCGCCCTCCTGTCGCTTGCCTGTCGTCTTCCTGCCGCCTCCCTGTCGCCTCCCTGTCGCCTCCCTGTCGCCTCCCTGTCGCCCAACGTGGTAACCTGTCGCTCTCCTGTCGCTTGCCTGTCGCTTGCCTGTCGCTTGCCTGTCGTCTTCCTGCCGCCTCCCTGTCGCCTCCCTGTCGTCTCCCTGTCGCCTCCCTGTCGCCCAACGTGGTAACCTGTCGCTCTCCTGTCGCTTGCCTGTCGCTTGCCTGTCGCTTGCCTGTCGCCTTCCTGTCCCCTCCCTGTTGCCTCCCTGTCGCCTCTCTGTCGCCCAATGTGTTACCCTATCGATGGAAAGCCATAGATACCTCAAACAGGCAGTTCGATAGTACTAAAAATGTTCTTTGTTCATGCCAAATTGTGAGATCTCACCTTAGCAAACCTCCCCAAACGTGTGCAAAGCAATGATGCAAATCGTAGATTGATGGTTCAATCATTTGCATTGTTTGGCAATCCTAAATTCCTAACACTCTTGGTGATCTACTATGCACATTTGCATGGCCGCTCAGCTGTAGGCTCGCAACCATTTTGCAAATCAAACTGAATCTCACAATTATGTAGTACACACGCCGCCAAGAAGAAGTAGGTCAACTCATTATATTCGTACGATCCACCTCGGCTCTTAACTCGATGAAAAAGGCCAAACTTCTTGATGTTGGAGAATGCGTTTTCAATAGCAATGCGCTCCTGAGGTGCAATGATGAAAGAGCAACGTACTACACGAATCAAACATACATTTATTTGGCTTTGGGCTTTTGCGTACTAGCATAAATACCTTGGACACCATTCGATTGAACCGGCGAACATAAACTTCCGCTACCACTTGTTGTGCATGTTGCCCAGGCCGTCTTCGACCATTGCCCCGGCCACCACCACGCTGAGCTTGACCTCTACCCCCACCACCTCGACCTCCGCCTCTACCTCGTCCGGCTTGGCGCACAACGGGCTCCGGTCGTGGCCTCGGCAGCCGAGTAACCATGTTGGGACATGTCCGATAATGAAGGTCACCAAGGCGCATATCAGGGCGAGGCCCATCCCACACCCACGGAAGAGCAGCATCCATATCTCTCGTAATGTCTGCGTCGTAGGCCTAAAACAGACGAAAATAGGCAATTTGATGCAAAGGTGGATGGCCCCCACCTTTAAACGCGACGATTCGCAGGTGTCCCATACTTTAGGAGGATACCACCACGAACAAGCGATGACTTCACGGCCCGGATTGATGAAAACGTTGAAAATAATGGCATGACCCTTCTTTTCTCCCTTATTGAACCAAAGAAGCCGCCGTAGAACCCGATCTTGCGGTTTGGCGATGAACACATGAGTTGAGTCCACTATTGCAGAGATGTTTCGCATCAATCGGTGTTCGCCGTCTGCATATTCCCAGCGCCGCGCAAATGGCGCGGCAAACAAATTGGTTGTGTCCAAGCGGTCAAACATGGCCTTGATGGCGAATCGAACGGCCCGACGTGTAATGTCCAACTTAGACGCAACCCTACAAATTTGGTGGTTGATGTAACAACATGCGAACAACAGTGAATTTATGCCGCGACGCGAAGGAGCTCAAAAACCAATCTAGTGAGGCCAAAATGCATACCTTCCCTGCGCTTGGCCATCCCGTAACAATGTTATAAAAATGATAAGTTGATCCAAGTGGATTCCGATGGTGGCCGCTGCGAATCGTAAAAATGAGATGCAGTACCCCGTCGCGGATATGTTCAACATTGGTGTTCTGAGCAAACCCTAGAGAGATTTGTGACGGAACATAGGATCTCATGCGTTGATACTGTTCCAAAAACCTTTCCTCTGATGAACATTGTCTTTGGACTCCAACCCATCCACTTTGCATCATTGCTTCATTGTGCTCATTGACGATAGCAAATGTGCCGGTTCGTGCTCGCATCACACATCAACATGGATTCCTCCATCCCTCCCCTTTGCATTCACACAGTGAAAACATGGAAAATGAATGGTTGCTTGGAAGCACAGCAGTTCGATGAAGAACCACATAGTGGGAGAGGGGCGTTGGTGGCTCCCACTGCAGCCGTAGGTGCGATCTCAATGCGTTGCGGAACATTACGATCCGCACCATTCTCGGCCGGGCGTGGACGAGCAGCATTGGTGGCCCGTTGTGAAGCTGTAGCTGCGATGTGATCACGTGGACGAAGGGCATCGGTAGCATTCTCCGTATCCTCGGTCAAACCCAACTGCTCCACGATGTTACGGTCCTCCGTACCCAAATAATGTCCCCGCCACTTGCGTAAATGCTCCTCGTCGTCAAGCAGAAAAGTCTGCCATCGACGCCAACACGTACTCGTCCAAGAATGCAAAGGAGTAGGGATGTGCCCAGGTCGCCGTGCACTGCCAACGGAATGGCATACCACTGGATTGCTCAAGCACTCTGGGATTGCATGACCAACACCCAGCGCGTTGGAGACTACCAACAGGGCCACCCCAAGCCCACGGCAACAAGTGGCACACAAATTCTTGGAGCAGTCAACCGGCACTCGCGAGTTGCACACCCTCCAAGGATTGTTGCACACTTTGTTGCGGTAGGCATTGGTGGTCAGGTTATTGCCATCCTCGTGCGCGTTCGGTGCCGCCAACTCCCTGCGTAGGAGGGTTGCAACCGTCCCTTCTCGGTTTCGTCGGGCCGTTGCCTCGGTACCATGCAAAGGCCCAGGAGGTGGTGCACTGGAGCTACGTGCCCGCGCTCGCTGAGCCTCATCAAGGTCCTTGGCAGACATCTCGGCCACGTCCAAGAAATAGGACGAAAACTTGATGTTCCAAGCCGGGGTGTCGTACTTCGTGTACTTTTTCAACACCTCTTTCCGTAGGTCCTTGACAGCAGCCAGCCAATCGGCCGTATTCATCCCGCAATACTTTGCCCAAATCCTCTTGCCGCGCTCCGTCCCCAACCAGCTGCCGTGCTCGCTGTTCACAATAATTGAGCCCAAGGCAGTTCGCGTGCGCCATGGGGCTGCATTGTTGGCCAGAGCTGCCCATTGACCCAGGCCCAAGCGCGTGCATAAAGCCAGCAGGTACTCTACCTCGCTTTCTGCATACGCTCGGCTCACTGGAATCTCTTGTGGTGGGACGTCGGACATTAGTATGTTTCTCTGAAAATGAGTTGGTAAAAGCATTGCACACCACAATTTAGATGACTTGTCATTCCTACCCCAAGTCATGGGCAACCAGACTGCACACCACAGTTCAATAAAATTTGAATTCCCAACCCAAGCCCATAATGTGGCGCAAAACGTGCCAAAATGCTGCTGTGGCATACATCACCGTGTGCCCTAAAACTTTGAAAATTTCAGAAAATTGTTTTATGCCTATATGTCTACCCCAGCAACGCCTGACCCTTGTGAATTGGCTCCCACCCCCTGGAGATCCCTTGCTCAGGGAGAGTCCAGGGTGGCGGGTCAGGCTGCAGAGTGTAGGCCACAGACAGAGAAAATGTTCCCATGTTTTAGTGGCTGAAAACTTTAAAATTTTCAGGAAATTGTTTTATGCCTATATGTCTACCCCAGCAATGCCTGGCCCTTGTGAATGGGCTCCCATGTTTTTGTGCCTGAAAACTTTGAAGATTTTAGGAAAGGTCTGCTCCTTGCCGCGTGTGCCCTCGCTGGTGTGCACAGTTGTGCTGTGCTGTGCCGTGCAGTGCTAAATTGTGCTGTGCTGTGCCATGCGGTGCTGAGTTGTGCTGCGCTGTGCCGTGCGGTGCTGATTGGTGCTGTGCTGTGCCGTGCAGTGCTGAATGGTGCTGAGCTGTGCCGTGCGGTGCTGAATGGTGCTGTACTGTGCTAAGTGGTGCTGTGCTGTGCCGTGCGGTGCTAAATTGTGCTGCTGTGCCGTGCGGTGCTGATTGGTGCTGTGCTGTGCCGTGCGGTGCTCAATTGTGCTGTGCTGTGCCGTGCGGTGCTGAGTTGTGCTGTGCTGTGCCGTGCGGTGCTAAATTGTGCTGTGCTGTGCCGTGAGGTGCTGAGTTGTGCTGCGCTGTGCCGTGCGGTGCTGATTGGTGCTGTGCTGTGCCGTGCGGTGCTGAATGGTGCTGAGCTGTGCCGTGCGGTGCTGAATGGTGCTGTACTGTGCTAAATGGTGCTGTGCTGTGCCGTGCGGTGCTAAATTGTGCTGCTGTGCCGTGCGGTGCTGATTGGTGCTGTGTCGTGCCGTGCGGTGCTAAACTGTGCTGTGCTGTGCCGTGCGGTGCTGAGTTGTGCTGTGCTGTGCCGTGCGGTGCTGCATTGTGCTGTGCTGTGCCGTGCGGTGCTGAGTTGTGCTGTGCTGTGCTGTGCGGTGCTGAATGGTGCTGTGCTGTGCTGTGCGGGAGAGCTCAGAGAGAGACCTGGGAAACAGGGCAGAGACGTTGCCTGTTCCTGGGGTCGTGAACGCGTTGTTGCCGGGCTCCTCCGGAATCCTCGGATAGGCGATAGATCAGTGCAAGGAAACCTGTGAGGAAAAATAGGTCCTGATCTTGGGGATAGAAACCGGTCGGCTATCACTGCGGCACACTGATCGAGCAGCTAAGTTGTACACACACAAGGACCTTTTCTTTCTTGCTCTTATTTGTTTCTGACTGTGTTATTTTTGTCCTCTTCTTGCCACATTTTCTGTTTATTGTTTATAGTGAGTTCTCGTGAGTTCTTGCTGTCGGCACAAGTTCTTGTTTTCGGGATGTCGGGACCAGTCATGATCGGGACAGTTTGCAGTTGAAACTTATCTTTATCTTTATCATTTGGCTTTCAGTTTCAGGTGAAATCTACCTGCTGAATGTAGTGATTCCATAAAAAATTGAAATTCACCAAATGGTAAAAGTTTATCCATGTAACAATGAAATGACATCTTCATAAGAATCCCAATAAATCTAAAACATTGGTTCTCATTTTCTTTACATATATCCACCTATATAAAAAACCATGTACTATTTTGTCTCACTTGTTGTCCTCCACAAGCCTGTCGCTCTCCTGTCGCCTTCCTGTCGCCTTCCTGTCGCCTTCCTGTCGCCTTCCTGTCGCAAAAAACCACCCTGCCGCTCTCCTGTCGCTCTCCTGTCGCTCTCCTGTCGCTTTGTCCTGTCGCTTCCCTGTCGATTCCCTGTCGCCGCTAGCCCTGTTGCCCTCCTGTCGTCTTCCTGTCGCTTTCCTGTCGCTTATCCTGTCGCTATGTCTTGTTTCCTGTCGCTTCCCTGTCGTCTCCCTGTCGCCACCCTGTCGCCGCCCTGTCGCCCTCCTGTCGCCCTCCTGTCGCAGCTCTCCTGTCGCCTTCCTGTCGCCTGCCTGTTGCTTCCTGTCGCTTTCCTGCCGCTTTCCTGCCGCTTTCCTGTCTTCTTCCTGTCGCCACCCTGTCGTCTTCCTGTCGCCACCCTGTCGCCTTCCTGTCGCTCCCTGCCGCATTTCACCGTCGCCTGCCTCGCGTGGCCCGAATCTAATGTTAGGGATGTTATAGGAAGTTTTGAATAAATGTTGATGCCATGGGGAGGCCAAGAACAATTTCCTTTTTCCTTTAAAATGGGACAGTGGTGGCAACCACAGCACAAGGGGGGAGTAAGAAAAAGTGTATTTCCCTGCCAAAAGGTTAGCTTTAGTTGTTATAAAAAGGCCTAAAGGCATAACACATTGTTATCTTAGTATTGGCCTAACCAAAAAGGGGTGACAAGGTATTTTGACCTATAAAGCCAAGCATTGATCTATGGATGTTGTGTGGACCCCTGACCCCCCAACTGATTGATCTTATACACCATTTCCTGGACTGACTGAGGTGCTGACATTGATCCAGAGCCTAAACCTTTTCTATGCTTTCTCATGAATGCTTAGCTATCCTAGTGGTCTGCATCCTAGGGGGCTGTGGCACTTCTTTTTGAGAGGTCCTGGGTTCCATTCCCAGTCAGCCTAGCCAAGCAGGATTATCCCTTGTGGGATTGCAGTGACCTCAGTGCCACAAGCCATGCCATCTCATCACCTATCGGACCCAAAACAAAGAGTGCATATCTCTAGATGGCACTATAAAAAAGAGGATTGCGATGTGGGCAGTTTTTCCATGCTTGTAGGATTTTTTCCAACTATCTTTTCCTAAATCTGTAGTTATTGTGAGTTTCCTTTGTTGTATCACTATCTCCTTTGACTGCAGCCCTTCATGTTGTGGATTTGAGGCTGTGGTCCTTTGCCTTGCAGCTGTGGGAAGTTATTTGGGTTGATTTCATCAAAGCTTTTCTGTTTGGAAAACCTGAACTACATCAAGAAGCAGCTGGAGCAAGCAGGGGCATCAACAAAACAATATCATCACAGCGATCAACAGTGAAAGCCTGTTTTGACTATCTATTACACACCACTTTGTTCACAGCAACTGGCATCTCGATGCTTCATATGTATTCGCAGACTGCAGTGCGACTGCGACTCGCGCGCTTGCTGCGCTGCTGCTATAGAATTTCGATTTTATCCACAACCCTGCTTTTCTCCCAAGGATGGGTTTCGGTGATCATTTGGTGACAATCGAGATGTTTGAGCACGCATGGGGACCCATGTAGTGGCCACGAGGCCCATCTAGCCCGAAATGTGGGCCCCCCAAAAGCTTCAACATTGTTGTTTGCAGGTGGTTCACGGGGCATCAATTGCGGCCATCTGGAGAAAAAGCTCCATCAACTCTACTGCTACCTCATCCTAGGCATGCCTGACATTGTATGCCTGCAAGAAACATGGGCTCTCATGCCTGACGGATTGCACAACGGTCTACCCTACCAAAATGCAGCATCCCTGCCCCTTTGAGGAGGAAGTCTGGTCATTCTCGCGCACATGCGCCGCACCACCAAGTGGAGATGGAAAATCGAAGCAAAAGAACATTCACTCTGTGCAATCATCAGCCCACACACCCCCGACTCTATTGCTCTCGCCACAGTGCACTGTCCCGCGAAGACGCCCCCCGAGGCCAGAGCAAAGCATTGTGAAGTGGTGGCTAAATTCCTAGCAAACCTTGAGCAACAATTTCTCTCATCCAAAAAGATCTCAATGACGACTACCCCCCCCTGAAACCTCGGAGAAACCTCACTCATCTGGGCGGGTGCTGCACTGTCGAAAACTGAACCGACAGGTGCCAGAGAAAAACAATCTTCTCGACCTCGACATGTGCTGGTTTCCTGAAGCATAATAGTGCTCGAAAACCACACACCGGGGTCGAGTGCACGGTATACCTGTCCTCAGTGCCTCACTCACGCGCCGTGTTCAACTTTGCCACCGACCGCGTCTTGGTGGAAGCTGCAGAAGACAGACTCGCCAGGGTGGCAGTACCCACAGCAAGGCTGTGGGCTCGTCGAGATGCCATAACATTCAGCACAGCTATTGAGGCTAAGTGCCCAGCAAACAGACAACCAACAGGACTGTACATCTGTCGGATCGACAGGGCATATTAAAGCAGTCGACGCCATTAATGGCATCCCGACTGTCGAATCAGCCATTACTTGGCATTCCGACTGTCGAATCAGCCATTACTTGGCATCCGGACTGTCGACTCAGCAGTCCGTGCCCCACATGAGTGTGGAGGAGTCACTCACCTGAAGTCGACATACTTCGTGCACCTCCTTCAGCATTTCAACGCTAGCCATGAACTTGAAGGTGTCATGGCCCGTATAGTGTCGACAAACATCGCTCTCGAGGGCACGCTTCTGAATCAGGATACCAGATTGATGGCGGATCAATCGAAGGTTGGATCGCCAGGCCGGCCGTGGACGGGGCACTTGTACTGGAATACGAAGACATGCTGACGGGCAAGTGGTTCAAAACTGTCCCGGTCCCAATGTTTCCGACTTGGTCGTGAAGAAATTCCAAACGTTTGACGGCTGCCAGATGGCAGGGTTCAACAAATCCATTCGATTGGTGGTCTCGAAAGACAACGCGTCATTTCGACCGGTGATCCATCGGTACGTTTGCTTTGAACCAGTACCAGCAGCACTGCTGTGGTCGAACTGACCAGTCCGCGTGTTGACTGGCCACCACGGCGTGCCGGCAATCGAAACTCTCCGAGCAATGATGATGGCGCTGACGTCGTCCACCCCAGGACCGAGGGCATATGGGTCAGTGATCTCGAGACTGCTTGTGCGAGAGTTTGCTTAGAGTCGACCGAGGTGTCGATGCACATACTGACCATCGGCGAGAGCGTCCTGCAGAGCGAATCGAACCGCCCCAGCGGTCACAAGGCTCGAAGCCGTGTCGACAATTACCGCCTCGAGAACTTGGTCACGGCAGTAGACATTCCGTGGATGGGCAGCCTTGAAGTCATCGTGCATCGGCGTGGCTTGCTTGAACATCGGTACGTCGAAGTGATGTTTGTAGACGGTCGAACCCGCCGACAAGAACCGGTGGTTGGCAGGATCGGGGTGGAACGCGTCGCTCGCGGGCGAACCGCTGGACTGGAGCTCCTCCTGTCCATCCTCAAAGACATCCCTCTGAAAGGAAACAGGTCGACTCCAATACTGTCCATTTTTGTATCTGCCTTCGAAAGGCGACTTGAAATACTTCGAAGTACCCAGACGTCGAGTCAAATCAGTGGCGTCTTCAAAATGAAAAAGGTCGACGTACGCTTCATTGGTTGAATGGAGACGGGCAACTCTTCAAATTTCCTTGTCGGAGTCGTAGTATCTGATTTGTCGAGGGACGGTCTGGTAGATGGTTGCCAGCTGGACCAGATCGATTGGGGCCCCTGGTGCGAACGCATTGTAGGCGTACCGACCAGTCAACTGTCCCAGTGGATGGTATTCTTGAAGCTAGACCATGAGGCCCTGAGTTCAAACTGGGGCGGATCCGTACATCTTGTACCCGAGTCGAGTGGTACCACGTAGGCCTCGAGGTTGTTGTCGTCGAAGAAGCAAGTCGACCTTATACGCGAGAAAGGGGGCTCGGTCTTCGAATAACCAGTCATTCGTTTGGCAAAACTTCTGGAGGTGTCGAATGAGCCCAAGAATTGAAATAGCAGGGGGTGCTGACCGGCGCAACTTTGATACTGTCCAGAAACATCCTTACTTGAAAAACAGGTCGATTCCATCAGCGACATGGATCAGGTCGTCGATGCCACAAATCTCTCGATGCATGCGCTTCAGGCGTGCAATTTGGTTGAGCAGGTCAGTGTGGACGAGGTTGTTACTGAACCCCTAGTCAAGCCGTTTGTTGCATTTTCGCCACTCCACAAGGGCATTTCGAACCTTCTGACAGGCCACCTCGCTCGTCGTGTACCACTGGTAGCTTGGTGCGCTGCCAGGGGCTCTGCTTTCGTGGAAGGACGTGTCAGGCGCGCTTCCGATCATCTCATAGGGGAGCGGCGCTGTCTTACGCCAGCTGTCTATGTCGACAACGTCCCGCAAATCCTAAATGGTGGCGTTCATCTTCAACACAATTGCCGCGTGGCGCGAGCTCAGGAATTAATGGCCTCGTCGCTGACCGGCCATGAGACTCGAAATGATGACAAGCACTTGCGGGTCGAGTTTGGTGTACTCTTTCGCAAGTGGGTCGTCTTCCTGCGTCCCGAATCGATAGGGTGGCGTCATTCTGAATGTGCCCAGGTGCTGGATTTCGTCGACAGTCCCGATCTCCTGTTTGTATTGCTCCATATAGTATGGCTGCCGCAGCGGTTCTGGTCGACGAAGGGAATCGTCGCTGGGCGGAGGAGTCGACCAACTCTGTGCGGCTTACGGATTGTCCTCGTTACCAGTATTGTAGGTACGACCATCGTAGGTACCATCTTCGTAGGCGTCATCGTCATCTTCTTCTTCGAAGTAGGAATTGGACTGGTTCGTTCGAGTGGAAGCTTGCGTTTTGGGGGCGTTGGACAGCCATGATTGGTCGACCCATGATTCGTCGTTGGGGGTGCTTGTCTCTCCTCTCCACCAATTGTCGACCCATGACGATTCGTTCTTGGAAGTGTTTGGCCTTCCCTTCCACGAATTGTCGACCCATGATGATTGGGTCCATCGGGACACTGAACAGCATAAAAGAATCAGTCGTTGTACCCCGTGTAGCAAGCGAGATCCTTGTATTACTCGGGATTGAACCACTCTGTGTGTGAGTGAACCCATTCCTCTGAATGGTTGGAGTGTGCATCAGGCTCTTCGAGGCTTGAGCATTGTTGTCAAAGGTATTTGGCGTCGTTCTGGGGAGGGTACCCGTACAACTTGCAAAGTTGTTGTCCAATGTCGGTTCGGGGTCCCCCTTCCCAGGGCGATTCCAGGATAGGCCAATTGGCTAGGGCACGTTCGAACATCTCCAAGCCTCTGGTGCCTCCTGACATGACGACTGAACCACTTGGTGCTACTCCGGCACATGACCCTCGGGACAACACACCTTCGAGGTGGTTCAAACCTCCTTTGCCTCCCTTCGGTTAGGGGCCTCCTTTGCCTTTTGAACTTCCGGCGTACGCCGACTGGCTGTAGTTCGGAGCCGGGAAGGGGGCCAGTGATCAACTCGGTTGGGTTGGCGCTGACGCGACTGATCAACACCGGCGAGCTGAGGTCGATCTCACTGGGGCGTCAGCACCATCGCCATCTCCGTCAACATCGTCGTTGTCCTTGTCAACATCGATGACATTCAACGGTGATGCTTGAGAGGGCGGGGGTCGAGAGGAAGCTCGGGATGTGCCGGGAGTGTAACCGTAGGCTTACGCTCCAGTGGTCAACCTGGAACCGCGCATGAGTTTTCGAACATTCACTGTGCAAAGAGTTGAGGTTACTCAGGGTGGAGTCGAAGGAACTCAAGGTACACTGAATCCTCTTCTAGAGCTTTACTCAACTCCCAAAACCACGTGTCGTCATCCCATTCACAGCGGTACAGGAATGTGCGGCACTTTTTAGATCTCACTCAACGTCTAGCGAGAATCTTAACAAGTCGATGGGAGGCTCCAGTCTTGACAGGCGGCATCAGGAATTCCCACACTGCCTGTCCCTCCTGGTGGATTTAGGGCTTTATGCTGTCGCGATCGAAAACTCGAAACCCATCGAAGGGGGCAGGGATGTCCAGTTCAACATTCTCGCCCTTGTTGAGCAATTCAAGAACTTTGCATGGGCCACACCAAATAACATCGAGTTTCCCTTTATGTCGATATTCAGGCACCAACACCTACCATCGCTCCCCCACTTCAGGCACTCGAAGGTGTCGGTCCATTTGCGGGACCACATGCATCTGGCGTCTGCGTTCCTCAGCAAGCATTGCACACACAGAATCGAAGGTACGTTCAGCTCCATGCATGTAGTCATTCAGGGTTGAAGGTTCATGTGCGTGGGAAGTCGTTCGGGGAAAATCAAATAGGAAAATGGTGTGTACGTCCGTCATTAATCTCGAACGGACATAGTCGAAGACTGTTGTACGTCAGGTTGTTAAACTGAATCTCGGCGAACAGAAGGTCGACGTCCCACTCATCGTTGCCGAAGATGCCGTGTGTGCGCAAGCGTTGAAGGATCGACTGGTTGCTGCGCTCCGCCAGGCCGTTGCCTCGTGGGCGGTTTGCCACTGTTTGGTGCATTTCAATTTTGAAACGCTGTGCCAACTCTTTCCACGCCTGGGACTCGAACTGCTTGTCTCGATCGGAAACAATTTGTCAGGGGCATCCTTTGAGTCGAATCACCTCGCGTAGGAAAACATACACAACATTGTCGGCTGTCATGTCTTTGCGGCAAGAGATGAACTTTCCACGTTTCGAAAGTGGATCGACCACAGTCATGATAGCGTCATGTCCTCTCGTGGTCGCGGCCATCCAAATCCAAATCGACAGACACACCATGCCACTTGGTGTCAGGCACGGGCAGGGGCCTAGGCTGTCTGGCGGTGTCGACACGCCATGACCTAGCCGCTTGACACACATCGCAACTCAAGATGTGACGCTACACGTAATGTCGGAGCTGAGAACAGACGTAATCACGCTTGATCGACGCCATGGTACGAAGTACTCCCGAATGGCTGTAAAACTTGGACTCCTGGTACATGGCCACAATCGAGGTGACGAGGGTCCGGGGTACAAGCACATACTTGTCCGATGTCGACAAATGGAGGAACTTACCATCATCGAAGGACAACTTAGCGTCTCCAAGTTGGTGTCGTGCCGTAGGGCTTCGAACTGCGATTTTGTAGATGTGTCTCGTACGTTGGTCTTCTCGATATAGTGCTGCCCACGGAGCTGTCGAGGTCAAATCCTTACACTGATAGTGTTGGTGTACTTGACGGTGTGTACCTTTAGGACTCGAAAGGTACGGTGTGTTCGGTCCAACCTTCGGTAAGGGAGCTGCCTGTAGTGTACCGTCTAGGTGGCCTCAACAGCGGATCAGTTCCGTCAAGGTCGGGGCATATCGAAGTTTTTTGCCAAAGGTGACTCGAAGGGGGCGGTCCATGTCTACGTGGCGAAGGTCATCGGTGTCGGTTGACATGTCTGGTACCTCATTGCCAGCATCGTTGAGATGTACTGTAGGCTGGTGTGCATCCTCAGCCAGCGCCTCATCCGACGGCAGTGACTCCGACGGCAGTGGCTCCAGTTCCTCCGGCTTGAAGGCTGGCTCAGTGTCGAATTGGAGGGTTGGTTCGGACTCAACGTCAACATCAGGTCCCTTCCCCACGGAGCGTCAGCTTCGGAGTGACACGTACGGGTGGTCGTATGGCTGGGGCCACACTTCATCGTGTGAGACCGAGTCTTTCAAGCACATGTAAGAACTCATCGACAGGTTCTCCCTGAGGTGAAAGCCAGTTCTCGACCAAAGGTACCACGAAAGCCCGTGTACGTGTAGCATTCTCGATGTCCATCAACTGTCGCAAAGTCAGGCGGGAACAGGCGTACGCTGCTGGATCCTCGAGACCCGGTACATACCACAATGTGAGGTTGTATTCCTCGAGGAACTGGGACCAAGGTGGTTGTCGTGGTGTCAGTGGTTGAGGAGACGTCTTACAATAACGGAGGCTTTCTTGGTCAGTGTGCACATGCACCTGCTGTGGTCCTCGAAGTAGGTGAAACCACTGCCTCAGAGCTAGCACGATGGCCAACAACTCCTGTTCACAAATCGGGTATCGGGTTTCAGCACATTGCATCTTCCGCGACATAAAGGCAATAGGTCAAAGATGTCCCTTGTACTTCCCATGCGCACGTCGCTGTGCTAGCGTAGCCCCCACGCAATCTTTCGAAGCATCCGTGTACAAGTGATACGGCTGCCGGGGGTCGATGGCACTCAGATGTGTCGCATTGATCATTGCGTGCTTCAGCTTGTCGAAGGCAGCTTTGTGTACAGCTGTCCACTCCCAGTCGAAGTTTGCTTGTAACATTGCAGTCAGAGGGGCCGCCACAGCCTGTAATTCTTCGACAAACTGCTGGTAAAATCCACAAAACCAGAACAATTCTTGAACTTCATGAACGGTGGTTGGCGGAGGCCCACCTCGAATGACTTTGATCTTTTCGGGGTCCATGTGTACTCGTTCTTCATCTATGATGTATCCGCAAAAGGGTACCCGAGTCTGGAAGAACGTGGATTCATCAATGCAGGGAAACACTTGGTGTCAACGCAGTAGTTCATGTATCAAATCGACATGTCGTTGGTGCTCCTCAGCATCCTTCAAGAAGACGAGGATGTCGTCAATGTACACCCATACGAAAATCCCCAAGTGGTCTCGAAGGGTTATTCACGACGCGTTGGAACGTCGATGCCGCGTTACAGAGGCCAAAGGGCGTAACAACCCATTCCAAGGCCCGAACTGTGTGTTCAAGGCGGTTTTTTCGACATCTTTGTCATGGATTCGAATCTGATGGAACCCACTGACAAGGTCTATCTTCCAAAAGACAGTGGAACCCCCCAGTGTACTCAGTATGATTGGATACAAGGTAAGGGATATTGATCTGGAACAGTGCGCGTATTCAAGGCTCGGTAGTCGACGCACATACGCCATCTACTATTTGCTTCTTCCACCAACAGGCAACCCGCTCCATATGGACTTGAGGATGGTCAAATTCGGCCAGATCAATGTAACTTGTCCAGTTATCTCGAAGCCCATCCAATTGGCTCGCGTCCATTTTGTAAGGGTGTACCCATGGTGGATTGTCTTCCGTATCGAGGCGTATTCGATGGTCTCTCCCAGGTCGATACGGAGGTAAATCTCCGCACTCCGCCCATCTATTTCCTGCCCATCTACGTATCTGAATAGGCAACTTGCGTCGCACAGGGTCAAGCCCGTCATTGTCACTGTTTTCTTGCATCTTGTACATTTGATCGACCGGCACTGCGGGTCGAGGCATGCAGCCCAGAAGCACGTGATCACCAGTGAGAGTGGCTCAATGGATCTCCCGCTTAAGCTTCGGCAACGAGAGGTACTGGATCTCCATGTCGCTGCACCCCTCATCGGTGATGCCATCTTCTGTTTCGGACTCATCGAACGTGTCAGCACCCCTCTGGGCGCGTGTTGACGAGTGTAGGTCAGGGCGTTCTTTGGCAGGTGGTGTAGAGCTTCCAACCGGACTTGCCCTCGAGGTACTGGATGAAAGTGTCGAAAGAAAATCGGACTTCGAAGCGGCTTGGAACTGCAGCTGGGTGGAATGCCTTGACTCGTCGAAGGACAATCGCCATCAACTCGAATAATGTCGTACGTCCGCATACAGTTCCTTCCAGTTGACAGTCCGGTTATAGCTTCAAAAACAGGGTAGCCAAAGTACCGCATCCGGTGGAATCTCCAAAACCTAGAAGTGATGTCAAAATGCAAGCTCTTCAACTCGAACATAAGGCCTCATGTAGTATCGCACCTCGACTTGGACAGCTCCGGCGGTTAAGATATGTCCAGGGTTGGTCAGTTTGTAGAGGAGAAGTTGTGTCCTCTTTGCAGTCTGCATCGACATGAAGTCACTCGTCGCTCAACAGTCGACTAACAATTCCGCGCTAGAGTCAAGGAAGTCGTCACGACGTGCGCAAATGCGTCCTCAAACCTTGAACAGAGTTGCATGCTCAGGTTCGGTTCCTTCGACCCTGACACTCCCAAGTGTCGCATTCTTTTCTGGTTTGTTGGTACTTATGGCGGAGTTCAGCTCTTCTCCAAGATGTCGACCACCAGGTCTTTGAAGATGCTCTTTAGGCCGTCGTGGGTCGTTCTCTGCTCTTGGAGCGTGATCGAATTCGTCCCTTACTGTCTCGACTCAGCTCTCTTCGAGGCGTGCCTGATCTAAACTCTCGACGTTCTCTTCCTCGAGATGGCGGTCAGTGTTTTGACAGTCGCGGGCCAAGTGTCCTTGTTTGCCACAGTTGTAGCAGCGCCTAGTTTCTCGACCATCGTGGCGATTGAACTGGTCGTTTCGACGTTCGCCAATGTAGGCGTGTAGTTCTTCTCGAAGCTTGGCAATTGTATCGAGATTGGAACCGCAGCTGGAGTTGACATAGGATTGGCTTGCGGTGTTGGCATGGGACCTGAAGGAAACACCGTGGAAGTCGAAGTTCGCGGGACCATCATAGGCAGGGGTCTGGAGTACGCAGCACCCGCGGTGTCCACTGTCAGTCTCGACACGTTCTGTACCTCTTCAAGTTGATAGCCGGTCGCCATGTAAGCCTCGGAAATGGTCTCCACCACCGTGTCGAAGCCGAATGGTCTTCCAGAACGCCAGTTCAAACGGACCTGTCTCGATCGGAAACAATTTGTCAGGGGCATCCTTTGAGTCGAATCACCTCGCGTAGGAAAACATACACAAGATTGTCGGCTGTCATGTCTTTGCGGCAAGAGATGAACTTTCAACGTTTCGAAAGTGGATCGACCACAGTCATGATAGCGTCATGGCCTTTCAAATCCAAATCGACAGACACACTATGCCACTTGGTGTCAGGCACGGGCAGGGGCCTAGGCTGTCTGGCGGTGTCGACACGCCATGACCTAGCCGCTTGACACACATCGCAACTCAAGATGTGACGCTACACGTAATGTCGAAGATGAGAACAGACGTAATCACGCTTGTTCGATGCCATGGTACGAAGTACTCCCGAATGGCTGTAAAACTTGGACTCCTGGTACATGGCCACAATCGAGGTGACGAGGGTCCGGGGTACAAGCACATACTTGCCCGATGTCGACAAATGGAGGAACTTACCATCATCGAAGGACAACTTAGCGTCTCCAAGTTGGTGTCGTGCCGTAGGGCTTCGAACTGCGATTTTGTAGATGTGTCTCGTACGTTGGTCTTCTCGATATAGTGCTGCCCGCGGAGCTGTCGAGGTCAAATCCTTACACTGATGCTGTTGGTTTACTTGACGGTGTGTACCTTTAAGACCCGAAAGGTACGGTGTGTTCGGTCCAACCTTCGGTAAGGGAGCTGCCTGTAGTGTACCGTCTAGGTGGCCTCGACAGCGGATCAGTTCCGTCAAGGTCGGGGCATATCGAAGTTTTTTGCCAAAGGTGACTCGAAGGGGGCGGTCCATGTCTACGTGGGGAAGGTCATCGGTGTCGGTTGACATGTCTGGTACCTCATTGCCAGCATCGTTGAGATGTACTGTAGGCTGGTGTGCATCCTCAGCCAGCGCCTCATCCGACGGCAGTGACTCCAACGGCAGTGGCTTCAGTTCCTCCGGCTTGAAGGCTGGCTCAGTGTCGAATTGGAGGGTTGGTTCGGACTCAACGTCAACATCAGATCCCTTCCCCACGGAGCGTCAGCTTCGGAGTGACACGTACGGGTGGTCGTATGGCTGGGGCCACACTTCATCGTGTGAGAACGAGTCTTTCAAGCACATGTAAGAACTCATCGACAGGTTCTCCCTGAGGTGAAAGCCAGTTCTCGACCAAAGGTACCACGAAAGCCCGTGTACGTGTAGCATTCTCGATGTCCATCAACTGTCGCAAAGTCAGGCGGGAACAGGCGTACGCTGCTGGATCCTCGAGACCCGGTACATACCACAATGTGAGGTTGTATTCCTCGAGGAACTGGGACCAAGGTGGTTGTCGTCGTGTCAGTGGTTGAGGAGACGTCTTAGAATAACGGAGGCTTTCTTGGTCAGTGTGCACATGCACCTGCTGTGGTCCTCGAAGTAGGTGAAACCACTGCCTCAGAGCTAGCACGATGGCCAACAACTCCTGTTCACAAATCGGGTATCGGGTTTCAGCACATTGCATCTTCCGCGACATAAAGGCAATAGGTCAAAGATGTCCCTTGTACTTCCCATGCACACGTCGCTGTGCTAGCGTAGCCCCCACGCAATCTTTCGAAGCATCCGTGTACAAGTGATACGGCTGCCGGGGGTCAATGGCACTCAGATGTGTCGCATTGATCATTGCGTGCTTCAGCTTGTCGAAGGCAGCTTTGTGTACAGCTGTCCACTCCCAGTCGAAGTTTGCTTGTAACATTGCAGTCAGAGGGGCCGCCACAGCCTGTAATTCTTCGACAAACTGCTGGTAAAATCCACAAAACCAGAAAAATTCTTGAACTTCATGAACGGTGGTTGGCGGAGGCCAACCTCGAATGACTTTGATCTTTTCGGGGTCCATGTGTACTCGTTCTTCATCTATGATGTATCCGCAAAAGGGTACTCGAGTCTGGAAGAACGTGGATTCATCGATGCAGGGAAACACTTGGTGTCAACGCAGTAGTTCATGTATCAAATCGACATGTCGTTGGTGCTCCTCAGCATCCTTCAAGAAGACGAGGATGTCGTCAATGTACACCCATACGAAAATCCCCAAGTGGTCTCGAAGGGTTATTCACGACGCGTTGGAACGTCGATGCCGCGTTACAGAGGCCAAAGGGCGTAACAACCCATTCCAAGGCCCGAACTGTGTGTTCAAGGCGGTTTTTTCGACATCTTTGTCATGGATTCGAATCTGATGGAACCCACTGACAAGGTTTATCTTCCAAAAGACAGTGGAACCCCCCAGTGTACTCAGTATGATTGGATACAAGGTAAGGGATATTGATCTGGAACAGTGCGCGTATTCAAGGCTCGGTAGTCGACGCACATACGCCATCTACCATTTGCTTCTTCCACCAACAGGCAACCCGCTCCATATGGACTTGAGGATGGTCAAATTCGGCCAGATCAATGTAACTTGTCCAGTTATCTCGAAGCCCATCCAATTGGCTCGCGTCCATTTTGTAAGGGTGTACCCATGGTGGATTGTCTTCCGTATCGAGGCGTATTCGATGGTCTGTCCCAGGTCGATACGGAGGTAAATCTCCGCACTCCGCCCATCTATTTCCTGCCCATATACGTATCTGAATAGGCAACTTGCGTCGCACAGGGTCAAGCCCGTCATTGTCACTGTTTTCTTGCATCTTGTACATTTGATCGACCGGCACTGCGGGTCGAGGCATGCAGCCCAGAAGCACGTGATCACCAGTGAGAGTGGCTCAATGGATCTCCCGCTTAAGCTTCGGCAACGAGAGGTACTCGATCTCCATGTCGCTGCACCCCTCATCGGTGATGCCATCTTCTGTTTCGGACTCATCGAACGTGTCAGCACCCCTCTGGGCGCGTGTTGACGAGTGTAGGTCAGGGCGTTCTTTGGCAGGTGGTGTAGAGCTTCCAACCGGACTTGCCCTCGAGGTACTGGATGAAAGTGTCGAAAGAAAATCGGACTTCGAAGCGGCTTGGAACTGCAGCTGGGTGGAATGCTGTAACTGCAGTCGCCCACCAAAGCCAGACACCCGATCCAACAACAAGTTCTGATCTTATATACACCTACATTATATTCCACGCATATTTTTTGCCTTCACCTCCAGGCAGTACGACGACTTAATTGAAGCGCGACGCCTTTGACAGACGCGCGCTCGGCAGGATAGCCAGGACAGCACACCAAGAGTGCTACGCAATGTTTCTGCTTGTGGGGATTTTATTGCAAAGTTTGTATCTGACAGAGATGTACATACTTTCCTGTTTGTGTTGCTCAGGGGTGTTGTAAGCCCATGTATTGTCTCTGGTGTTGTGGACCTACGTGACAACCGGAATAACAAATCAGTACAAGTACTGCAGCTTTGGTCTTTGCCGTCGCTTCCCTTGTTCCTCCCAACTAGTTTCTCAAACTGTGAATTTGTCTCAGCCGGAGACCCAGCAGGAGAATCATGATATGGTCTTCAAACAATAAGTGGGGCAGCAAATTACGGCAGAAGCAAGCACCTCAAAATAGGTCCACTCCACGCCTGTTGCCACCTACATGGGCAAGCGCCGCAGAGTCGCCGGGGCCCAAGCACCAGGGCCAGGACTCACCCCAAGGTTCCCCTTCACTGCCGCTCGGACTACCCAAGGGTCCAGAACACGGAGCTACCGCCAGACAATGGCCATGTGAACCGAGCGCACCACAAAGGGTGAACTTACAAGACAATACATGCTCCACGTCTGCTGCGCTTGTTGATGGTGCTACAGAGCAGAAGCAGAGCTGCGGTGAATGCAGACGCTGCTTGATTGGCTGGTCGTGTGTCAATGCAAGGCTACACAGCCCGCGCAAAACACAATCATGTTCCTGGGATGGCAGCGTCGCCCGTCTTGCGAAAGAACGTGCTCAGTTTGAAAAGGAGGCAGCCGAAGTACGAGCTCGCGGGCACGCCACGCGTGTCACATGTGAATGTTGCTTCTTGGGTTGCCCTTTCTGTATAGTGTGGGATGAGATCGACGAAGAGAGGAACACCAATGCCGAAGATCCAAACCACGATGGAGAAGGAACCCGCGAAGTTTTTCATATCGCAGGGCTGAGAGCGCCAGATGCCGTCCTCGTGGGTTTGGAGGATTTCTGGGGAAGTCTACTGGATGTCGCCTGGAAATCTGGACTCAAAGTTGTGGAGAATCTCTGGGAAGTAACAGCGCAACAGCTGCAAGATATGTTCGGACACGTCGACTCACTGTCTGCTGCGAGGCTACTACCGAGCCCAGTCAGGTGCTGGGCTAGGGTTTGTTGCAAGGTTCTTTGCGGTGAGTGGGAGCCGTGGCATGATTCTCAGACACTGTACGATTTTGTTTATCTTGTTCTCTATAACCTCTGGATGCAAAGTGAAGGGAATGCTATGGTCTTGGGTAGTTTGGACAACGAGTCTCAGACTACCTACCACAATGAAGAAGACGAAAGACGGAAGGATTCTGATGGTAGCGAGCCGATTGAGCTGGACGCTGACAACTACTGGGACTCCTTCATTATGGGTGAGAAGGAACAGTTAGAGTGTTTGTACCTAAAGAACAGTGGCCCTCAGTTGCAGCTGTACTACACAAATGAGGACTACTACCAAGACCAAGTCGAAGAGGAAGAGGCACAATCAGACGTCGATGCCCAAGAGGAAGAGGCAGAAGCAGATGTCGAGGCTGATCAGGATGAGGCACAACCCACTGAATACTACTATCAAGACCACGTCGAAGAGGAAGAGGCAGAAGCAGGCGTCCATGCCGAAGAGGAAGAGGCGGAGGCAGAAGAAGATGATTACCAGCACCAAATGAAAGGTATCCTCCCAGCCAACTGCAGTGTGGCGCCGCTCTGGACTGTGAGTCTGTCGAGTGGCGCCCACGAACATTCACAAGAGGAGGGACCTCAAGACGCGTTTGCACAAGGCGTGCATGGGACTACGGCTCAATGGAAGAAAGCCAACACTCCAACCAGTACGCGCAAAAACGTTGGTGCCGTTATGGCAAGGCTTGTAAATATCTGCAGTTGGGACAATGTGTCTTTCGTCATGTCTGAGAGTGATCACAAGCAGCGGGTCATGGCAGTCGTGGAAGCAAGAAAGGCCCCTCGCAGCGACTGTGACGCCGACAGAGTGAGGATTGCAGCAGGGTTGTTTGGAGGAACTGGCCGCAAAGAAGCTTGGTGTCGCAAATTTTGAGCACAATGCAGTTGCGCTTCCGCTTGGGCGCCCTGAAACCAAGCACAATGCAGTCGCGCTTTCTCTTGGGCGCCATGAAAACAAGCACTCTGGTGTTCGCTAACGTTTAGTTGGAAGTACAACGCTTTGGTTGATAATTTCTCGTGTCAGGGTCAGTTGGTCAGTTTTGTTGTTGTTTTGGTTCAGTTGATGGTCAATAGGAGGCTTCGTTGTTTGTTGCAAGCCCTGGCGTTGGCCGTGCTAACCTCACTCCCCTGACCACTCCCTTCCTTCCCTCGCTCACGCACCATGAATTTCTAGGTCCTTGAGGGAACAAGCTTCACTTGAAATTTTGACTCCAGTGCCTGACTGACTGTAAATCTATTCAAGCTTCGACTAGTTTTGAGTTATATATAAATGCCTCACCCTCGACTGTCAGATGTGGCCTTTTTTGAACTGTCCTGATGTCCCATATGTTGTACTTCACATGTTTGATTTGTCCAGGTCTTGGTCTGTTTGTTGGTTTGTTTTATTGTTCCTACAAGGTCAACTGTCCATCGTCGTTCTGTTTGCCCTTCCAGTGGAGACATCGTATTCAAATGAACAAAGTCCTGGTTTGTTACCTTTTGTTGGAATTTGGGGAGTACAGTACAGGTCCACAAGGTGTTTGTTTGAAGTTGGATTTTGATATTTTGTTGCGAATCAGAGTCCCTGTTCCCTGGCGACGCGCTCGGACAGGGTTACGGCGCTCACAACGTGACGCTCTACGCTGCGCTGACAGCGTTTGACTGTCCTGCGCCACCTGTAGCAGCTAATTCTGTTTCAATTCTTCAATTTTGCAAAGTTTCAAATTTTGCTCTCTTTTTCTGTCGGCGACGCTTGTCGTAGCTTTTCGACGCGCGAGTGCTTTCCTGGCACTCGTCGACACTGGTATTGTGTGTCGACGGCCCTCTTCCAGCGTCTTGCCCAGTTTCAGGGCTTCATCCTGGCCCATTTTGGGTTTTTAGACCTTTTTGGCCTGTTTCTGGCCAAATGTGCCATTTTTGGCAGGATCGGTCGCAAGCGACAGCTGCGACGCGTGGCAACGCCCTCCGTCGTTCGCCACGTCGCTGCTGAGGCACTCTGAGTGCGCCTGGGTGTTTTCGAGGTGAGTTTTGGGTCGATTTTGGTCATTTTTCACTCTTTGAGAGAATTTCATCTTTGTGATCATCCATCACCATTTCAAGTCAATCAGCCTATTTTGGCTGCTCATGTGCAGTCAACTCCTTCGCCAGAGCGAACCTGAAGGACACACTTCCACACTTGCACTCATACACTTACAGAATACACCATGTACGACCCCTATATATACCCATTTGAGTGAAGCCCATGTATCAGAGCGCCCCAAGTCAACTTAGTGAGAGTCTATAGAGCACTCACAGTGGACGCCAATTAACCTAGTTGTATGTTTGCTCCATCCTTGTATGTGACTTCAAAGTGTATGAGCCACGAGTTCCCAGGTCTCTAAAGTAAGTACGAATTTGTCAGGAATTGAGCGCAGAAACGCGCCAACCCAAGCGACGAAATTAGGCACTAGGCCCATGGCCTTGCCATACTCATCTCAAACACCAGAAGTGTTGCAGAAACACTCACTGTTTCATTTGCGTGTAAGTGAGTTACGAATGGTCAGAACTTGGTAACAACCTTTCACATCTTTCACCATCCACGCTCAGTGCAAGAATGATAGTTACATAGTTGACATGACACATGACACATGACTTGAAGAAGTGACCATGATGGTAGTTGAGCAGAGGATTAACCCACTCAATTGCTGTATATCGGCGACCCATACAATCCAGTTTTCTTCCGACAAGTCTACTTCTGTTTGGCGACTCAGATCACAGACACTGATAGGTTGTGCCACAGTGTCCACTTTGTTCTTGTCTGGGGACTCATAGGTATTACCAGGTTCGCGCGCTGATAGGTACTACCACAGCGGACACCACTCCACGCCACTTTAGCTCTGCACACTACCTGCGTCTGAATTAGCCATTGCATTATGGACACAAGCCGGTTGACGTGCGGCAACACGCAACTAGTTACTCTTGCCAGAGTAGGGCTGACTTGTACTCGTTCGGAGAGACAAGAGATCCACGTGTTTGTTTGGTGGGTCTTAGCTGCCGGGTATCAGGCTGAACCCTGAGTCCACCCTTAGCAGGGGGGTGTAAGTACTGCCGTGGCAGCACTGCAGCAAAGACCCCACAGACCCCACAACCACAGCAGGCAAAGACCCCACAGACCCCACAACCACAGCAGAGCCGCAGAATGTTCACTTGATCCCTTTTCTCACCCGCATATACCGACATTTTTTCGCACATTCTTTCTGTCCTCCAGCCATGTATCTGTGTGCCAGCTTCAGGCGCCACTGTCGCTTGTACATACCTCAGTTTGGGTACGCCAGAGAAAATGGAGCATTCAGGAGGTTTGGAATTTCAGTTCCAATTTCAATCAGCAGTTCATCTCAGCAATCATGTCAGTGTCATTCATGTCATCAGTTTCATCCATCATTCATCATTCATCATTCAGCACTTTATCAATTCATCAGGAGTTTATCAGCAGTCTATCGATTCATCATCATTCATCATCTCATCATTCATCATCATTCATCATCCATTCTGTTGTTGTCAGCATGTAACATTGCATTGCACATGACCTCAGTGTCAGTGCATCATCATTAATCATCATCCGCAGCATCACTCCATAAATTATTATCAA
This sequence comes from Eutreptiella sp. 'Long Island Sound 2002', assembly GCA_964036045.1. Taxonomy (NCBI): domain Eukaryota; phylum Euglenozoa; class Euglenophyceae; order Eutreptiales; family Eutreptiaceae; genus Eutreptiella; species Eutreptiella sp. 'Long Island Sound 2002'. The sequence continues at coordinate 43,107,050 of OZ038378.1, read as the reverse complement.
TATTTACAGCTCTTTTGACTGTCATGCAGCGACAATTCCAGTGTATGCATGGCATGCTGCGATGTGTCAGGTTCATAGGTCAAACCACAACCAGGTTGATAGGTCAAACCACAGCCGCAAAAAGAGTCACTGTTTTGTGGGACACATGTGTAGACCTGGAAGTTGATAGGTAACACCACAGCTGTCGGGGGTATACATGGACCAGCAGTGAGCTGCCAACCACTCGCTAGGGAGATATGTGATTGAATCGCTTGACCAGCAGACAGGGTACACAGTCGGCTGGGGTGCGGCAACACCCAGTTAGTTGCGCCTGCCGGTGCAGGACTGTTTTAGGGACGCTTCAGAGTGCCCTACATTGTGACTGTGACAGTTTCTAGGTCCAAGCCTGTGTCAGGTGTGGCCGACCGCATTACTCTGTGCGTATCAGCCTCACCCCTCTGGATGCGTCCTGGTAGGGGAGTGTAACTGCAGTCGCCCATCAAAGCCAGACACCCGATCCAACAACAAGTTCTGATCTTATATACACCTACATTATATTCCACGCATATTTTTTGCCTTCACCTCCAGGCAGTACGACGACTTAATTGAAGCGCGACGCCTTTGACAGACGCGCGCTCGGCAGGATAGCCAGGACAGCACACCAAGAGTGCTACGCAATGTTTCTGCTTGTGGGGATTTTATTGCAAAGTTTGTATCTGACAGAGATGTACATACTTTCCTGTTTGTGTTGCTCAGGGGTGTTGTAAGCCCATGTATTGTCTCTGGCGTTGTGGACCTACGTGACAACCGGAATAACAAATCAGTACAAGTACTGCAGCTTTGGTCTTTGCCGTCGCTTCCCTTGTTCCTCGCAACTATTTTCTCAAACTGTGATTTTGTCTCAGCAGGAGACCCAGCAGGAGAATCATGATATGGTCTTCAAACAATAAGTGGGGCAGCAAACTACGGCAGAAGCAAGCACCTCAAAATAGGTCCACTCCACGCCTGTTGCCACCTACATGGGCAAGCGCCGCAGAGTCGCCGGGGCCCAAGCACCAGGGCCAGGAATCACCCCAAGGTTCCCCTTCACTGCCGCTCGGACTACCCAAGGGTCCAGAACACGGAAGTACCGCCAGACAATGGCCATGTGAACCGAGCGCACCACAAAGGGTGAACTTACAAATGCCTTGACTCGTCGAAGGACAATCGCCATCAACTCGAATAATGTCGTACGTCCGCATACAGTTCCTTCCAGTTAACAGTCCGGTTATAGCTTCAAAAACAGGGTAGCCAAAGTACCGCATCCGGTGGAATCTCCAAAACCTAGAAGTGATGTCAAAATGCAAGCTCTCCAACTCGAACATAAGGCCTCATGTAGTATCGCACCTGGACTTGGACACCTCCGGCGGTTAAGATATGTCCAGGGTTGGTCAGTTTGTAGAGGAGAAGTTGTGTCCTCTTTGCAGTCTGCATCAACATGAAGTCACTCGTCGCTCAACAGTCGACTAACAATTCCGCGCTAGAGTCAAGGAAGTCGTCACGAAGTGCGCAAATGCTTCCTCAAACCTTGAACAGAGTTGCATGCTCAGGTTCGGTTCCTTCGACCCTGACACTCCCAAGTGTCGCATTCTTTTCTGGTTTGTTGGTACTTATGGCGGAGTTCAGCTCTTCTCCAAGACGTCCACCACCAGGTCTTCGAAGATGCTCTTTAGGCCGTCGTGGGCCGTTCTCTGCTCTTGGAGCGTAATCGAATTCGTCCCTTACTGTCTCGACTCAGCTCTCTTCGAGGCGTGCCTGATCTAAACTCTCGACGTTCTCTTCCTCGAGATGGCGGTCAGTGTTTTGACAGTCGCGGGCCAAGTGTCCTTGTTTGCCACAGTTGTAGCAGCGCCTAGTTTCTCGACCATCGTGGCGATTGAATTGGTCGTTTCGACGTTCGCCAATGTAGGCGTGTAGTTCTTCTCGAAGCTTGGCAATTGTATCGAGATTGGAACCGCAGCTGGAGTTGACATAGGATTGGCTTGCGGTGTTGGCATGGGACCTGAAGGAAACACCGTGGAAGTCGAAGTTCGCGGGACCATCATAGGCAGGGGTCTGGAGTACGCAGCACCCGCGGTGTCCACCGTCAGTCTCGACACGTTCTGTACCTCTTCAAGTTGATAGCCGGTCGCCATGTAAGCCTCGGAAATGGTCTCCACCACCGTGTCGAAGCCGAATGGTCTTCCAGAACGCCAGTTCGAACGGACCTGAACGATGTATTGTCGGCGAACAACGACTTTCGACAACCCTTCAAAAAATCGAGAGTGGACGAGGTAACCCATCTGCAGATCACTGGTATTGACCTTCGACTTGATGACGCACGTTCGAAACTCCTTCACGTCGTCCGCATGTCGAGGGAAGTCACTCTTTGGCAAGGTCAACATTGTCGACAGGTACACTGGCTCACGGGATATGCAATCAAAGCACTGACCCAACACAGGCATGAGCTGGAACCAATCATCTTGTACCTGTTCTGTCAAACTGTGATAATACGGGACAGCGTCTCCTTCGAGGAGGAACGGTATGGTGGTGACTTGATCGTGGGGTGAAGTGATGTCCCACAGGGCGAAGGCTCGCATAAGATGCTCCTTCCAAGTCCAATATTCTCCTGACCCTGGTTTCTCAGAAAATAATCGAATCAGCTTGCGTGGGCGTTCAACACAACGTCCGAGGATCGCGAACGTTGGAGCACGAGGATTCATGGTATTCCTCAGATTGGCTTGATTCATCGACGGATCAAAGGGAGGTGCTTGTAGAGGTGGTTGTTGCGGTGGCTAATGTTGAGGCGGCTGGTTGTTCAATGGTGAATACGGCGGATAGCTCGAGGAAGACGGGTATGATTGAGGATGTTGCGGTGAAACTGGGAGTGATTCGAAGGTTTTTGGCTCAAAGATTGTGCAAACTCGTTGGAAATGAGGTAAGATTGCGAAAGCTCATATTCCAGGTGTCGAAGTTCACCTACAGCTGCTTGTGTTGCCTTCTCTGTCGAAGACTGCAAAATGTCAACTCTGTAATCAGTTGCCGCAGTGGCATTTGCTGCTGATGTCTGCAACGCATCGATGCGCTGCTCCAATTCGATGACCTTGGCTCGATCTTCTGCAAGGTTCTGCGACAAGCTGTGATGATCACAAGGTATGCATTGAAAGCCACTCACTTTCTTGACTTGCCATGCGTTCTGCGATGAACGTTTGTAGCGAACTCAAAAAATCGTGATGCAACGGCGAGTCGGATCGAAACCAGCAATCTCAAATGAGGTGCAGCATAGCTGCGTCGTCAAAAGGTCGCTGCATTTAAAGTTAAAATCAAAGACGACGTCAAAGATTGTAACGCTGAGGTCGACGATATTGATCTCCCCGCCACCCAACTGGCTACCAATTGTTGTGGTGTGACTTGGGAACTGTGCTGTTTCTCGAAAATCCCGATATACGACAAACGCGTTTCTGCGCAGGATCTTTAGGCGGAGCACCAAATTATACCCATTTCAGAAATTGGAAGACAAAAACTCTGTTCAAAGATATCGAAGTGTTGTACGCCACTTCGTTCATAGCAACTGGCATCTCGATGCTTCATATGTAATCGCAGACTGCACTGCAACTGCAACTCGCGCGCTCGCTGCGCTGCTGCTGCTCGAAACCATAACACACGTGCCCATATGCATGCACGATTAGATTGCAATCCAAGGGGGGACTTCACCCATTTTAGGCATGTTTGTATTTGTTGTCAGACAACCCCACAGAACCCCTGCCTATTTCCCCCACTACTCCTCCCTTACCCCCCCCCCTCTTTAATTGTCAATATGTACGTTGTCTCCCACAATAAGTACCCCCTCCAACTTCCCCGAGACTTGAAATCTTTGGGAAACACCAGGGGAGGAGGCTCGTTTTTTTGTATTTTGCCCCCATCTATAGGCAATTTTAATCACTTCATATTCGTGGGCAAGTTTCCGTGAAATTCGCAAAGGTACAGGACCTGGGTTTCGGATTCGGCGCCTGCGATCACTGGCATTGCGCCAGTTCACGCAGATACGGCCAGTTGGCGCCCTTGCGACCAAAAAAGGGGAGCCCTGAACTGGCCTTTAGGGAAGGTTAACGAAGGCCAGCGACGAAGATTTGAATCCACTGTTGCTTCATGCAATGTCATAATTTCATGATAGAATCGAAACACCGCAAAGCGGTGAGGTAAAAATCACACACTGGGCATGCACATGATGCCTAGGCAAAATACTATGCTAGGTAGATCAAGGGGCCTCCCCCGCACCCTACGGTGCCTTTCTTTCCCCTTCCCCCCCGTTTGACTAGTCATGGCATGCCACCTTTATGCAATTCATAGGGTCACTTCAGCAGGTCATATCTTGGAGCCACTGCTTTCGTAACCTTCAGAGTAAAATGCATAGGAAAGCCAGACAGGTTTATTGGATTGGTATGTATTCATTAAACTTGTAGATTGCAGGTGAATTCGAAGGTGTGAGTGATTTAATGGCGTTCGGCCATAAACATGGGATTCTAAGAATACCATGAATTGCCCCATGAAAACAAAGATATGCCTCTCTTTCCATGGTGTACACGGACCCAAAACATGTTGGGTCAATTAAAAGCCATGATGGGTCAAGCCATCCATGGTGGCGCTGCCATACAAGGTTCAGAAGAGCCAATTTGTGCCCCATGTTATGGGCCCACTTTTGCAGCTCTGTGCCAGACACTACTGGCTGCAATTGCACAAATTCGTCGCAATTGATGTTTCTCCATATCCCAAGTGCAGGTATCACTTTATTACATTAAATTCTAAGTCAAACCCTAAGCGCTAGGTTCACTTGAGTTACTTTGACTTGAGCACACATTTTTCATCTGCTAAACGTTTGACGTGATATCTCTAAGATATCATTGAGATGGAAGTCAAGTAAAAGCTTGTTTTGTAGGTATTTGATGCGTACGTTTGAGATATAGAAGAGTTTGACTTGCGTGCAGGCTGAAACATCTTTGTTTTGCAAAATGCTTTGAATCATTTTAAGCGTTTTTCACTTTGTCATTTTGATGTCAATTTTCATTCAAACTTTCCCAATCATGGGCTGATGGGTTCACTTTCCAGCCTCCGCTCTCGAAGCCCGTGGAGATTTTGAACCAAATTTCTGTTTGTGCTTTTTTAGCTATGTGTCTACGTTGTTTCATCTTTGTTTGCACTTTTTGCTACCATGTACCAAGTTGGAGCATCAAAAGGGTCGACTTCATCTTGGACCTTTGAATTTCAGGACCTCACTTGTGGTGACCATGACGATCCACTACCAGGGAGTTTTTGTTTGATCATTGGATCCATCGTGGCCTACATGGTCTGTACGTTGCATTTGTGGTCGATGTTTGAGGGTTTCAACGCTCGTTTGCTCGTTCTTGTTGAATTCGTGCACACAATTTTGAGTTAATTTCGTGCTTAGGAAGAAGTGCCGAGCATTCATGTCCAATTTTTGCCTGTTTATGTGCTCACTTGTAGATGTCATCACTCTACGACATCGTTGAGTTAGAACCCAACAATTGATTCCTATGTGAGCCACAACCTTCCACGTCACGTATCCAGTTTGTATGGTACAATTCAAGCCGTAGGGATCTTACACGAATCAGATCTGAGAAACGTTTTTTGAGATTCAAAATCTCATGTCTCCACTTCAGGGACTTGGTGTGATGGGTTCTGTGGGTCACATTCCGTTGTTCGTTGACCATCAATCACTCCGGGGTCTCTTTTGTGGATATTGGGACTTGGCTGGGTCTGCTTCATGACATACATTAGTCCTTTGAACCAATTTTGGTAAGTCTATTGCAGTCGGTCTGCCTGTTGGTGTCTTGGTTGTGGTTGATTGTTTGTCGTTGACCTGATCGGTCGTTCCGGTTGCAACATCAGGCGATACGCCACACTAACCCACAGTTGACCCATGTCAGCCAACCATCTGCATCTCATTGGGCATTTAGCCTGTTTGGTTTGTGGCCCTGTTAGCTGGCGCCGACCGGTGACAGCCAGTTGTATTTGTGGTGGCAGTGACCGAGAGCCAGTCGGAGGGACTGCTGTATCCGAGTCAGCTGACCAACTCATGAGCCTGCACTGTGCACTGTTGCCTTGCCTGCAGCGGTATTCAGTTTGAAGTTTCAGCTTTAGTTGCATGTATGGCGTTTGGTACCCGCATACTTTGCCGTGGTTGCCGCAGAAATCAGTGTGGTTCTTGCCTGTTGGTTTACGTGTAATTTGAGGGGGTACCCAGTAATGTAGTACATGACCCTGAGGATAGTCATGCCCTCAGGGTAAGGCAGTCTTTGGCAAGGACTGGAGGAGTGACGACCCTTCCCTGTACCTGAGTCCCGAAGAAGCCGGAGATACACTTTTATGTCCGTACGCTTTTGGCATCCTTCGTCAGATACGAGGATAACTCCTGACTGCCTAGTATGATACAGGTAGTTGGACAGTTGACTGTGATAGAAGTCCAGAGGTCATTGATATCCTACAGGTGCCTGAGTATACTAGTTCGTATGCGAGAGATGAACTTAGGTCTGATGGCAATATCCCTAGTTACCCCGAGGACTACGTTAATAGCTGAGTCTACAGAGGCTGTCCAGGAATGAATGAATGAGGTTCTCACAACTTGGCCATGCCCTGCTTCCCGAAATAAACATGCATATGTACAAAGCCCCTCATACCGGTTCCGAGTCGCTTCAAAGAAGAGACGTTGAACCATAGGTTATACCTCGAAGGAGAAACCATACAAGGATAAGCAGGTGCGACTGGGAGGAACCGGCACTTAAGTTCAGATCAGGATGATGACGGTGGGTGAAGGGTACATTGAAAGAGCGGGTTGTGCTGGTTGTGAGGACGGAAGCCAGTTGGTTCTTGGGGCCTGGATTGTAGGAGGTGACACTGCCTGTTCTGGGGGGGGGGGAGGGGGGCTGCCGATGTGTGTTAACTGAGACCTAGCACTGGGCAACAGTTGCACAGACTAGTAGCTGGCGTGGGATTTCCAGGGAAGAGCATGCTGTTGCACAGGTGGTACATAGTTGACAGGGGCGGCCAGTTAGATGGGGGATGAGATGAGAATGCCTGCTTACGGACTGTCGGACTGTCGACTGTTGCCAGTGTTTCTTGCGTGTGTGTTGTTGCCTGTGCGGTGGTCTGTCATTTGCCAGTGGTTTTTGTTGTCTGACTAAAGCCCACCACACGTGAACCTTTACACAGGTAATCGGGTAGGCCTAATAGTCTCTACGTGGATCTCTGGGGCTGCCAACAGTCTCAGACGCAGCCAGCTGGACATCCCAAAAGGATCCAGACAGCTTGTTGGAACCTGCCAGCCCCTGGTAACAGCATTTTAGCCTAAGGACTTCCTGGCATGTGTGCCGGCTGCCATCGGGTAGTCCCTTCCTCAAACCCATTCGATTGCAACCACTGGGTCAAGTGTGGCACTGATCAGGGAAAAATGGTGGAAAGAAGGCAACCACAGAGCTGAGGGTGGCGGCCTCAGGCCTGCCTGAGAGGGTTCTGTGAAGTGCGCAACAATAATGTTTTCAAACAGGCATGAATCCCATGCAACTGCAAGTGGCTGACTGACTGAATGAATCATGACACCGTAACCTGAGCGAAACATGCTGAGATCTGTGGTCTCAGGTTTGCCTGAAAAAATCTCAGCACTGACCGGAATCTGGCTGGATCACCCTGCGTTGCGGACTCCCAAAGTTGACCACTGTGGCTGTCAACGCTGTAGCAAAGAGACGCAGCTCGGTGGTAATGTACACCAGAACAAATGGGCAGAAATAACAGGCTGGATTGATGCAGAGGTCCGGTAGTCACAAGGCTTGGCGAGGGTGTCTCAAACCCATTGGATTGCAACATACCACTCTGTCCAGATGTGGCAATGATCAGGGAAGCACTGTGGAAAACAGGCAAACAACAGAGCTGAGAGTGGCGGCCCGGGCCTGCCTGAGAAAATTCTGGGAAGTGCACAACAGTAACGTTTGTAAGTGGGCATGAATCCCATGCAACTGCAGTTGGCTGACCGACAGATGAATCACGGCACGTTGACCTGAGCAAAGCATGCTGAGATCTGTGGTCCCAGGCCTCTTTGCAAAATCTCGGCACTGGCTGGAACTTGGCTGGACCACAATGCGGCGCAGGCTCCCAAAGTAGACCACTGTGGCTGTCAACGCTGCGGCAAAGAGGAGCAGCTGGGTGGCACAATGTACTCCAGAAGAAAGGGGCAAAACAACAGGACGGATCTGATGCAGAGGTCCGGGCGTCACAAGGCTTTGCGGGAGCGTATCTGGAGGCCATGTTTGGTGCATGTTACTGCACCTATGATTTTAGCAGCTGTTTTTTCCCGAAATTCAAAGGCATGCATTTTCAGAACGGCGATATCAAACTGCACACAGTAGTACTGTTGTTTTTGTGTTTTCTCAAACATTTCACACCATTTTGCTGTCGCTGGAGGTGGAGCCGCGGATCAACTGTCAACAACTGCCGCGTACGCGAGTTTCAGATTCCCGACCGCCGTGCGCAATAGAAAATCGCCAAAAAGTCCACTTTTTTTCGCAGTTGGAAGCAAGGTAAAGGCATGAGCGTGTCCCTCAGATCAATACTCTGCTGCTGACCTAAAACACTCCAGATTGGCAGGCACAGAGTTTGAGAAATTCACACTTTTCTAGCCAAAAACCACTCTTTTTCATGGTTTTAGGGTCTATGGCCGCCAAGTCGAGGGCCTTACAGGGCTGAAAGAGGTGGTATAGAGGTGATATATGAACAAATTGTCATCACCATTGGTAGAAGCCTACATGACAAGCGATGTTTTGCCTTTATTCTAGGCTATTCATCCTATTCTCATGCACCATGGGGACCAACATCCATATGGTTCATAGGTAGGGTTTTGATCACCTATCACCGTCCACATGTTTGGGGCTTGGGTTGGTATTGTATGCATTTGAATGATAAGAACTACATAAAATATGATACTATGTGCATAGGAATGGGATGAACAATGAACATTTGAGGTGTTTTTGGCTCTATTTTGCACCATTTGTGGTCCATTTCCATACGGTTAATAGGTAGGCTTTTGCGTGCCTATCACCGTACACACACATGTTTGAGGCTTAGGTTGTTATTTTCTGGGAACAATGGGGTAGGAGGAACCCCCCCCTGCTATTTGGGGGGTGTATAATTCAAACAAAAGGTTACTTTTGGTCTTTTTGAGTACAAAACCTATTTTCATGGTTCATGGTTTCATGAATCATGACACCGTAACCTGAGCGAAACATGCTGAGATCTGTGGTCTCAGGTTTGCCTGAAAAAATCTCAGCACTGACCAGAACCTGGCTGGATCACCCTGCGTCGCGGACTCCCAAAGTTGACCACTGTCGCTGTCAACGCTGTAGCAAAGAGAGGCAGCTCGGTGGTAATGTACACCAGAACAAATGGGCAGAAATAACAGGCTGGATTGATGCAGAGGTCCGGTAGTCACAAGGCTTGGCGAGGGTGTCTCAAACCCATTGGATTGCAACATACCACTCGGTCCAGATGTGGCAATGATCAGGGAAGCACTGTGGAAAACAGGCAAACAACAGAGCTGAGAGTGGCGGCCCGGGCCTGCCTGAGAAAATTCTGGGAAGTGCACAACAGTAACGTTTGTAAGTGGGCATGAATCCCATGCAACTGCAGTTGGCTGACCGACAGATGAATCACGGCACGTTGACCTGAGCAAAGCATGCTGAGATCTGTGCTCCCAGGCCTGTTTGCAAAATCTCGGCACTGGCTGGAACTTGGCTGGACCACAATGCGGCGCAGGCTCCCAAATTTGACCACTGTGGCTGTCAACGCTGGGGCAAAGAGGAGCAGCTGGGTGGCACAATGTACTCCAGAAGAAAGGGGCAAAACAACAGGCTGGATCTGATGCAGAGGTCCGGGCGTCACAAGGCTTTGCGGGAGCGTATCTGGAGGCCATGTCTGGTGCAGGTTACTGCACCTATGATTTTAGCAGCCGTTTTTTCCCGAAATTCAAAGTCATGCATTTTCAGAACGGCGATATCAAACTGCACACAGTAGTACTGTTGTTTTTGTGTTTTCTCAACATTTTAACACAATTATGCTGTCGCTGGAGCTGGAGCCGCGGTTCAACTGTCAACAACTGCCGCGTACGCGAGTTTCAGATTCCCGACCGCCGTGCGCAATAGAAAATCGCCAAAAAGGCCACTTTTTTTCGCAGTTGGAAGCAAGGTAAAGGCATCAGCGTGTCCCTGAGATCAATACTCTGCTGCTGACCTAAAACACTCCAGATTGGCAGGCACAGACTTTGAGAAATTCACACTTTTCTAGCCAAAAACCACTCTTTTTCATGGTTTTAGGGTCTATGGCCGCCATGTCGAGGGCCTTACAGGGCTGAAAGAGGTGGTATAGAGGTGATATACGAACAAATTGTCATCGCCATTGGTAGAAGCCCACATGACAAGCGATGTTTTGCCTTTATTCTAGGCTATTCATCCCTTTCTCATGCACCATGGGGCCCAATATCCATATGGTTCATAGGTAGGGTTTTGATCACCCATCACCGTCCACATGTTTGGGGCTTGGGTTGGTATTGTATGCATTTGAATGATAAGAGCTACATAAAATATGATACTATGTGCATAGGAATGGGATGAACAATGAACATTTGAGGTGTTTTCAGCTCTATTTTGCACCGTTTGTGGTCCATTCCCATATGGTTAATAGGTAGGCTTTTGCGTGCCTATCACCGTACACACACATGTTTGAGGCTTAGGTTGTTATTTTCTGGGAACAATGGGGTAGGAGGAACCCCCCCCCCCTGCTATTTGGGGGGTGTATAATTCAAACAAAAGGTTACTTTTGGTCTTTTTGGGTACAAAACCTATTTTCATGGTTCATGGTTTCATGAATCATGACACCGTAACCTGAGCGAAACATGCTGAGATCTGTGGTCTCAGGTTTGCCTGAAAAAATCTCAGCACTGACCGGAACCTGGCTGGATCACCCTGCGTTGCGGACTCCCAAAGTTGACCACTGTGGCTGTCAACGCTGTAGCAAAGAGAGGCAGCTCGGTGGTAATGTACACCAGAACAAACGAGCAGAAATAACAGGCTGGATTGATGCAGAGGTCCGGTAGTCACAAGGCTTGGCGAGGGTGTCTCAAACCCATTGGATTGCAACATACCACTCGGTCCAGATGTGGCAATGATCAGGGAAGCACTGTGGAAAACAGGCAAACAACAGAGCTGAGAGTGGCAGCCCGGGCCTGCCTGAGAAAATTCTGGGAAGTGCACAACAGTAACGTTTGTAAGTGGGCATGAATCCCATGCAACTGCAGTTGGCTGACCGACAGATGAATCACGGCACGTTGACCTGAGCAAAGCATGCTGAGATCTGTGGTCCTAGGCCTGTTTGCAAAATCTCGGCACTGGCCGGAACTTGGCTCGACCGCAATGCGGCGCAGGCTCCCAAAGTTGACCACTGTGGCTGTCAACGCTGCGGCAAAGAGGAGCAGCTGGGTGGCACAATGTACTCCAGAAGAAAGGGGCAAAACAACAGGCTGGATCTGATGCAGAGGTCCGGGCGTCACAAGGCTTTGCGGGAGCGTATCTGGAGGCCATGTTTGATGCATGTTACTGCACCTATGATTTTAGCAGCTGTTTTTTCCCGAAATTCAAAGTCATGCATTTTCAGAACGGCGATATCAAACTGCACACAGTAGTACTGTTGTTTTTGTGTTTTCTCAACATTTTAACAAAGTTATGCTGTCGCTGGAGCTGGAGCCGCGGTTCAACTGTCAAAAACTGCCGCGTACGCGAGTTTCAGATTCCCGACCGCCGTGCGCAATAGAAAATCGCCAAAAAGGCCACTTTTTTTCGCAGTTGGAAGCAAGGTAAAGGCATCAGCGTGTCCCTGAGATCAATACTCTGCTGCTGACCTAAAAAACTCCAGATTGGCAGGCACAGACTTTGAGAAATTCTCACTTTTCTACCCCAAAAACCACTCTTTTTCATGGTTTTAGGGTCTATGGCCGCCATGTCGAGGGCCTTACAGGGCTGAAAGAGGTGGTATAGAGGTGATATACGAACAAATTGTCATCGCCATTGGTAGAAGCCTACATGACAAGCGATGTTTTGCCTTTATTCTAGGCTATTCATCCCTTTCTCATGCACCATGGGGCCCAATATCCATATGGTTCATAGGTAGGGTTTTGATCACCCATCACCGTCCACATGTTTGGGGCTTGGGTTGGTATTGTATGCATTTGAATGATAAGAACTACATAAAATATGATACTATGTGCATAGGAATGGGATGAACAATGAACATTTGAGGTGTTTTCAGCTCTTTTTTGCACCGTTCCTGGTCCATTTCCATATGGTTAATAGGTAGGCTTTTGCGTGCCTATCGCCGTACACACACACATGTTTGAGGCTTAGGTTGTTATTTTCTGGGAACAATGGGGTAGGAGGAACCCCCCCCCCCTGCTATTGGGGGGGTGTATAATTCAAACAAAAGGTTACTTTTGGTCTTTTTGGGTACAAAACCTATTTTCATCGTTTTTTCGTGCCTATACTATACTATACAGGTACACTAGTGTGCAGCACTGTTCTGCTGCACCAGCCCAGAGCAGACAAAAATACTCCAAAAAAGGCCAGATTCCAGGGTTTTTGATGGTTTGGGAGAAGGCTCGGGTGGGAGGAACCCCCCGATCCCTATTTTGGGGCCAGAAAATCCGAAGAAAATTGGAATTTTGGTCGGAAATCCTCTATAGGCAGGTACACTGGTGTGCAGCACTGTTCTGCAGGACCAGCCCAGAGGAGGCAAATATACCCCAAAATAGGCCAAATTCCAAGTTTTTTGATGTTTTTGGACAAGATTTGGGTAGGAGGACCACCCCCCCTATTTTGGGGCCGTAGAAACCAAAAGAATAGGTCATTTCTCGCGAAAAACCCTTTTTGTGACGTTTTTGAATTTTGGGAAAAAACAGCTGCTAAAATCATAGGTGGGAGGAATCTCTCTTCAAATACATGGGCCATATACTACAGGCTTGGCTGCCACCATTGTTACAGACACCACTCGTTGGCCAGCCTCCCTGTGGAAGGGGTCCAGATATCTTCCAACTACTATAGCTCTTTGGTTCTTGTTTAGGGGGGGGGGGTCACACCTTTGTACTAGCAAACCCTCATACCAGTCTGGACTCAAGAGAACTTTCGGAGTCAGGAACGAGCAGTCAGCGGCTTTTTTTGTCGTAGTAGACGTGACGGTGGGTAGGAAGAGCCATATTTGAAACCAAAAGATGCAGCAGGAACTGCCACACCTGTTGCCTGCAAACCGGTAGGCAGACCATAGGCAGATGGGAGGGGAACATGAGCACTTGCATTAGGCAGGGGCTGTGGGCTTGTAGAAAGCTGAGTTCGTACCAGGGGTGGAGAGGGAGAGGCCGCGGTTGAGTTTGAGGCGGCTGAGCGCCAGGCCATAGCCTCCGCCTGTGATTTCAGCGGGGACTGTAGCGTCGGCGACGGTATTTGCTTTGCCCCGCGGGCCCTGTCTTAGGGCATGCTCTTCACCGGCGGCTGCGCGCCAGGCCGTAGCCCCCAGCTGTGATTTCAGGAGGGCCGGGGCGGGGAGGTCAAGGACGTGGGTCGGGCCTGGGCGGGATGGCCCACAACTCGTTAGGCTTGGGGGGTGTTGGGGCCCGATACGCCCCAAAGCGCGGAGTGGCGGGGGGATTGAGCTCAAGCATGATGGTCACCTTGCCCCGAGAAAATTGCATGGGTTGTGGGGATGGCCTCGGGTGAACCTTGAAGAGCCACCAGGGTTGCAGATTGTAGCCCGGAGTGTTGTGCGGATCACGATGGCCGGGACGTTTGACGCTTCTAGCGACCTCCACTGAGAAATGTTTGCGAGATCTGGTATTCGGTTCGAGACTAGTAGATGGAGAGCGCTTCCGATGCTGGGGGCAGGCAGCCCAAGGCCGTTTCTTCTTTTGGTTTTTGAGCTGGCGTTCTAGGCCTCGGACTTGGTTACGTAAACGTTGGTTTTCCCTTTTGGTGGATTTGCGGGACGGTCCCGGGTGACGCGGTGGCGGGTAGCCTATTGCGTGAGGAGACAATGATGACGGTAATCATGATGATGATGGTGATGATGATGGTGGTATGGGGGCGGGAGGAAAGGAAACGGGGGGAATGGGTACCCCATGGTCTGCATGGGGTAGTGGCCTAGGTGGGGCCCGTAGGGCAACGCCCATGGTGCTGGCACCGGCAATCTAGTGCGGACGGCGCATGGTGAGGGGCTGCGGCTTCAGGTGTCAGAGAAGGCATCTTGTGACGAAGTAGTTCTGCTCGACATGTCGGAGCGCGAGGGGGACGTTGATTGCTCAAGCAACAAGGAATCTGAGCTTTGTGACAACATGGGCTGGGGCTGATACAAAAGGGAGAGAGAGACTCAGGATGGGGGGGGGGTTTCGGGATCAGGATGATCAGGGCGGAGGGGGACAGGGGGGTGAAAGAAATGTCGGATGTCAGGCGTGGGAGATGGGTTGAGTTGTGGGGGGGGAGAGGGCGGAAATGGATTTGCCTCGGAAAAGAGGCGGGGAGCCAGGCCCGTGTGTAGCGCTTTTGAGGGTGGGCGTTGAGTTGTGGAGTCTGTGGATGAGGTGGGGGGGCGAAGGAAATGGTGGGCTGCGTTGCGCAGCGGGCGTGCTGGGGGGAGGGAGGTCGGGCGTGGGCTTCCGTGGGCGTTTACCGGCTTGTTTGGGACGGGGTACGGGTTCGGAGCCTGGTTTGTTAAGAGCTTTGGAAGGGGGGGGTACTAGGAGGGGCCATGCTTTTGGTTTTGGTTTTGGTTTCGGCTCCAGCTGCACCGCCGATGGCAATGGATCGGGTGGGCGGTAAACTGGGGATGGAGTGGGGGCGGAAGGGGAAGAAGAGTTGCTGGAGGGGCCGTATTTTATCTGCCAGGGGTTGCGGGGGGTGAGCAGAAAGGCCATCTTGATGGGGTCCCAAGGAAGAGGATGGTTGCCTAACCATTCCAGTGTTCCGTAGATGGCCTTTTTATCCCTGGGCGTCTATTGATCAGCGCTTGTTTGAGCAGTAGCATGTGGGCTGGCTTGGTAATGCCTGGTTTGGGAAGTCGGAGGGAACGCCACAAGCTTTTCCGGACCAGTGTGCGAAGGAAATGACGATGTTCGCCCTTGGTAGCAACGTGCCACCACTGTTGTGCGATCAAAGTAAAGGGGGGTGGCCAGGCCGCGACAAATGCTTGCACGAGGTTTTTCAGTGTAGGGCAGAGGGGGACGCACAAAAGGGCATCATGGGGGTGTGTTTGGGAACAGTAAACGAACTGGTGATCGTGCAGGTTGTCAGGAAATTAGTAGCCGCTGACACAGAGGTTGCCTGAACTAAACTTGGAGGGTAATCCAGAGAACCAAAACGAGGATGCATAGTAGTCGTAGCTGGGTGTGAGTGCAATGTTGTTGTGCTCGTGGCGTGGGAGAAAGTGGCGAAACTTGCGGATTTTAAGTTTGTGAAAAATTGGAAGGCCATATTCGCTGAAAGTGCCGAAAGGGGGGGGGGGGAAGTCATCTGTTGAAGACCAGGGAGAATGCCCCCCAGTTGGCATAGTGATCGGACACTTTGTTGCCCAAGAACCCCATGTGTCCTTTGATCCATGCTTGGTGTACATTTAACTTACCACCGTCTGCTAGGAGAGATAGAAATGCCGCTGCCCAGGTGCCTGAGGAAAAAAAGAAGTCGTCAGGAGGCGTGGGGATGACCAGGCTGATGAGGTCAACTATTTGGGAATCGTCGATGAGGAGGTGGATGCGGTGGTGGGGGCGGAGACGTCGGACGAGCTTTAACGCCATGTATGCTCCCCAAAACTCTGTGCCTGCTGAGGTAGGGAGGGGGGACGTTTGTACTAGGACGTAAGTGTGGCTTCCTGGGAGAGAGACTGTAACAGCCGCTGCATTTCCTACTTTTCGTGACGAGGCGTCAGAGTACACCGACACTGTATCGGCGTCAGAAGCGTGCGTTAGAGCTGCGGAGGCAGTGCAGTTCCAGTTACTGAGTTAGTGAGGTCAGCCTCGCTAAGTGAGTGAGCTACGGGACCAGGAAAAGGAGACCATAGAAGCTGTCCAGGAATGTAACAGCTGCTGCATGGTTAGTTCCACTGTGATGTGCTGAGTCTTCACCTGGAGTCTCAGTCGCGATAGCACTAATGTAACTCAGTAGCACCTTAGGACAGTCTGAGTTCATTGAGTCGCGAGTCTCTAGTCGTGTGCTGCAGCACTCCACTGTGACTTTTTTCAGTGTGTTGTCTTCTGTCGGATGATCGCAGCTTTGGCATTGGGGAAGAGACGATTCATTTCTGACCTTGTGTTGAATGGAGGAGGCCTCTTGCTTTTGTTGGCTCCTTGAATCCATGTTTCATACTTCCTTTATTGTCCCCCTTAAGCCTAGCTGAGTGGGCACGGCTGATGTTGAATGCTCATGGCAAGTTTGATGTAGCCTGAGGCATGTCGTTGTGCCGCGTGGCGGAAAGCCTTACTTGAAGTAATGACAACCGTTTCTTTCTCCTCAGTGCCACTCACTATTGTTCTATTGTTTCCCGAACCATGGACGGGTTGGCCCTCTGTAAGGAGTGGTAAGCCCTGGCGATGCCCCCGCTATATGGGGTAGATTGGTTTCATGTTGGGAAATGTTTGTTTATCTGAGGGTTAGAGGAATGGCTGAGTTGCCTACAGGAGGGAATGTAGGTACCCAAGCTTTTGGCCTGTGCATGTGTGCGCAATCACCCTGTAGTGTGCACAGAAGTTACCCTTTTGCAAATTTGGTGGCAGTTTGCAATGTTTTCCTGAATCACACTCTTCTAGACCCTGCAGTGGTACTGTCGGTACAATGGGCAGATGGGTGGTATGGCAGTTCTGACGTGTATGAGCGACTCTGCTGTTACCACTGAAGACGCTGCGTATGATTCTGCCCTGTGGGTGCTGTGATATGACCTTCCCTAGTTTGCCCAAGAGGCATGCTTTGCAACACCCTGAAGGCCAGTTTGAAGGGCCAAGCCTAGTGTACCTGAGACAGGTTCCAGAGAGGATCACTGTCGCCACTATTATGCATTTGCGACTGACTACTGTGTGTAGCTGAAGGACTTGTTACCTCGATGAGGAGTCTCTCTGACCCTTGGAGGACGAGTACCCTTACCATGTGAGGCTATTGGCCATACTAAGCACCACCTAAGTTACATGTGTTTACAACCACTAGGTGAGTGAAGACAGCTTACTATGTACCTGAGTCTATTTGCTGTAGCGCCAGTACAGGAAACCTGTGGGTATAGCAACATCGATGTTGTGGCCTGTGGTGCTGTACTGTGTATTATTTCACGAGTATTGTACAAGTATCCCTGAGTGTCACAGAAACCGCCTTTAGGTGAGTAACTTCTCGACTCCAGTGGACAAAGATGACTTTACTGTATTGCTATAGCTTAGCCTCAGTCAGCCAGACAGATAAACCCTTAGGCCTGCAAGACAGCCTACTGCAGGTAGTCTGGTTATAGTGCTGTGAAATCATGACTTGATAGCAGCCAGACTGAGTAGCAGCCTGTAGGGAATCTGATATAGAGTGTATGTGTAAACATAGAGGTACGTTTGCCGCACTCAGTGGCCTTGTAACTGATTTCATGGACTTTCGGGCTCTGTGATGTGCAGGTAAGTGTTTCTTTCTAGGAGAATGATAGGGATGGGCTTAGGCAATGTCAGGAGGACACGTACTGACCTGGGAGACCTTTAGGGAGGAAATAACCCCTTTACCAAACATGTGCATTGAGTCATGACCACTGCACCACGAGAGGTATGACTCTGCCGGTGATCTATTGCGTCAATGGTCCGCAGGCAACTCAGGGGAACACAACTGCCCCTAGCCACCCTTCTGCGGACGATCAGCCGTACTGACTTGTAAGTTGATCTGCAGTGTACTGAAGAGGTGCGGTCGTACTTGGTTTGTAAACTGAGGCTCTCCAAAAGCCAATCCCTGCACTTTAGTGCCGGACAGTCACCATTGTGTCCGCAATAGAGTTTGTTTCCATTTGGATGTATTTTCCAGCTGAGCGTGTTTTGGAAAATGTTTTGTTTCCACATGGTACCTATGTCTACAGCTGTGGTGACTGAGGTTACCATTATCCGTGCTGCAGCTTTAAGTTTGTGTTACCTTTGAATGTCCAATTTTCCTTTTCGAGGTACTGTTACCACAGACAATGGCCAGCGAGCAGTCTTACACCCCCGATGTTCGAGATCATTCCTGTCAGCACTGCGTTCTTCCTGTGCAGGGGTTTCTCTTGTTTCATCATTGTTGGCATTTTCAACCCTGCCCAAGGTCTGTATTCCCCAGTGGTTGTGCCACAGTGCGCTCTGTGAACCACCTCTGAGTCACCAGGTAGGGTACTGGCCCCTCAGCACTACGTCTCTTGAGGTAGCCGCTGATGCTGCGCAAGGAACCCTTCCCCTGTCCAAACCAGGTGAAAGCCGGAGAGCCTGAGCAGCTCTTCATGGGAGCAGCTGCTCTGCTGGTGGCTGGTGACGCCGCGTTGTTGAAAGCAGTGCAGCGTCGGCACACAGAGACTATCCTGTGCCAACAGTCCGTTTTGAGGTACATGTGGAACAGGGCTGCTGCTGGTGCCCCGGGGAGGCCGACGTGGACTGATAGGGCTTGCAACCATCTCAAGGGTGTAGAGTATGGGACCATCATTTTCTTCAGGACGAGTTTGACGGCGGTATCAGGGTTTGTGAATGCAATTACCTTCATCAGTCTTCTGTTCCAGACCCCTAGTTACTTTAGGTGTATCACACTGAAGGCAGCCGTTTCTTTCCTCACTGGAGACCCTGCAACTGGGTCCTGATTAGGATCGCCGGACGGTAGGATAGCGCTGTGTTTCAGACGTTTTTGCCTGTGTTATGCCTGCTTTCGGCGTGTTTCAGCAGGTGCGCACCCCCCCCCTGGGGTATATACTTGACAGCTTATTGCCTTTTTGTTTTTAGGGTCAGGCAGCTGGTATTGTGCTTGGTAGGTCTGAGGATTGCCGTGTGTCGCATTTCGTTGTACTGGGATGAGTCTCCACAACCCCGCACGCCCACTTGGTCCCTAGTTTCATCTTAGGAAATTTATCTTCTTAAGATGAAACGTTCATCTTAAGATGAAAGGTAAGAAGAAAAATAAGAAAAATAATCTGCTGAACTGTTTTATTTTGGGTTCCACCTTTTTGCCTACACTTTTTTGTAGTTTTACAGTTCTGGGGACTCTGTGCACCTTTGCAGTTGTAAACATTTACATTTATCATTGCAGCTATGAAGTTGATGGATTGCTTGATTGATCATTAGGATTTGCCCAAATCTAAAATCCACCCCCTATTATTGGGCACATCCGCCTTTTGTTTGCCCCTTTTTTTCAGAGCGATGGAAACCGCAATTCAACAACTACAAAGAGCAATCAAGAAGATAACACATCAATACTCAGCTTATGGTGACGATGCTGCCACGTTAGTAGCAGCTTTCTCTGATGGTTCTACTCTTGGTCGCTCCCTATTCAACCAAATCAACAAGAAAATGCAACTCACCGCAAAAAATGTTGAGCTGCACGATTTCACAAAACACTGGTGTAGTCCTATACAAGCTGTGTGCTTGATTGTGGAACTTGGCCTCTCCCGGGAAAAATACAGGCACCTCCTGTCCTTTGCAAGTGCCAAGCAGCGGACCTACTTCACTGCCACCGGGGTTCGTGTTCCCAATTTGTTCCCGGGTCGACGGACTGTGGAGGATATATGGAAATATCGCACAAGCCTTTGTGCATTGGAGTCACCTACATGGTACAACAACACCGTCTCAATTTCCTGGCCACTCGAAGAATGGTTGGAATATGTGCAGTCCCAGGATGCGATCTGGGACACTGTTGCAGACCCGCAGGATGGTATCACATTGATTATCCGAGGCGATGGCTATCTGGATGCGGGATGTAGTTGGACGCAGTTAAATCTTAGCCCATGCAAACTGCACCCCCTTTTTTTCACCTAAGCACCTAGATTTTGTCACCGAAAAAAATAGTTTTTTTTGCCATCTTGAAAATATTGTTTTTCAAACCCTCCCAAAAAATGTATTTTTCATCAGTTTTGCCCATTTTTTGCTGTTTTTTGGGGGGTCAAATAACCATTCTTTAGTCCGAAATCAGAGGGTTTACCGGTCATTTTCCCCGAAAAAACATTTTGTTGGCTAATTTGAAGAATACCAATTTTTGGATCGTCTGGATAACTATTCAAAATGGGCGCTGTTCACACATCCTGTACATGTCCACATGAAACAAAACCTATTATGGGAGGCTGAGTGCTAGAGGCCTCGCGCACTCAGCCGGCTGGAGTGAGATTTTCAGGCTTTTTTGAGATCACTTTTTGACATCGGAAGTGGCATGAAGCAAGGATGGAGCAAAAGCAAAACTGCAAGATTCAATATGGGTTAATAACTTGCACAGCGGAACACTCAGTGCGCGAGGGCTCGCGCACTCAACATGCTAGAAGCATGTGTTTTTGAATACCCCTGACTACTTGCATTCTGCTGATAGCCTCCAAAGGTCTTTTTGAGATTCCCCCCTTTTGGAATCCTGTGAAAACAGTGAGCTCAAGAGTAGCGAATAGACTATCCTCCTCTAGAGCACTTGCTTCATAGGTCCTGTGACCTAGCGCTTCTGACAAGCTGTTGTACAGCTCCAAAAGATGGGAGGCTGGGCACCTCATTTGTAGGTAAACTAACTGAAAATTGTGTGTTTAGCAAGGACTGAGGGCAACCCGCCTCTTTAGATCTATTACACCTTACATAGTGCATGGCGTGTACAAAATGTCCATTGATTGACCACTCTTGCTGCTGACATGACCCAAACAGTACACCATGAGGCACCCATGAAGACATCAGACCCTCATTTGGCATGGAATCCTGTTTATTCAGGACCATTGAGAAATACACATTCTGCATAATTGAGTGCGCGAGGCCTCGCGCACTCAACATGCCAAAGAAAACGTTTTTTTCATACCTCTGACCACTTGCATTCCGCTGATAGCCTAAAAAAATATATTTGAGATTCCCCGTTTTTTAATTCTGAGTCCTCAGGTGGAAACGCGCGGAAACTGCGCGTCTTTTTTCTGCACACAAATGCCGCCCTTGAGGTGAAAAAACAGGGTGCAGTTTGCGTGGGCTAAGTAAATGTGTTCATCATGGAACAGTGTTGCCATGCAAGGACAACCAGCCACATGTGGGTGATTTCACTGGCCTATGCAAGCGACAAGGACATTGAGAACCTGAAGATTCTTTGTAAAATCAATGTGGAGGTGTGCTGCGCTGCATTCTTCTTAATGTTTCATCTAAAGATGAATGTTTCATCGTAAGATGAATTTTCCATCGTAAGAAGAAAATTTGAGAAGAAAAAATTCTCTCTTCCCTGCAGGTCATTCATCAAATCTTGACAACTGGTTGCATTTCTCTGCGGTGTGGCATGGTGCCGGGTACCTGCAGGTTTGTTGGCGACCTGCGGTTTCTCTGTGGTATCCTCGGACTCAGTACAACTTGGATGGTTTCTTCCCCATTGTCCTATGGTATTAGGTCTGATGTGCACCAAGAATTCTGTGAAAAAACATTCCGTGCAAAAAGTTACGGCGACAGGCAGAAAGAGCGGCACACACGCGCACGGCATCTGCAGCAGGCACCCAAACACGAATTTGGAACCAATATGACCGAAAAAAGGAAGGCATGATGAATAAGATTTAATTTCAAGATTTTCGTCTTAAACATGAATATTGAGTTCTGGTAAGATGAAACTAGGGACCAAGTGGGCGCGCAGGGAACTTGCCCAGATGCCAACCTTCCTAGGAGTCTCCAGATGTCTTGCCCTGGGACTCCACTGACCATCCCAGCTGCCACCTTGTCAGTGAGTACCTGGACCAGAGTGACTGATGGTCAGACTCCTCTAAGCTTGGTAGCTGTGGTTTCCATGCTCTTGGCCTTGCCCAGCCAACTGAATACCTGCAGTTTGAGTAGGTTGAGCTTGACAAGACGTGGGCAAGCAGCAACACGGCAACGTAATTAACCAGATCATGAGCTCCCTTCATGAAGCGAGCGTTGACCGCCTGCAGCCATACTCTGAGGTTTTGGGGTCTGCAGCCATTCTGCGTGTGTGACACTTTTTCAGGATACCCCTTCCTTGATGTCAGTTTTCCAAAGGATATCAGATGACAGTTAGTTAGTCAGATTTCAGTTGTCCAGTTCAGCCAGGTGTTCAGCTGTCAGTCCTCGGTCAGCTGTCTGTACAGTCTGTTATGTCTTGTGAGGGTAGTCTGTTGGAGTTTGTAGACCAGCGCCCCCGTAGCCACCTCCACTTCCAGTGTGAGGTCTGGGGAGGAGTAAGAAAAACCTTCTTTACCTTCTTTTTCCTTAGGGGCGCTAGAGTCACGTCAACAGCGTTGCACTGTTCATACAGATGCATATACAGATACAGGTACAGATAGACTGTGGTACGGTATTGATATTTACAGACAGATCTGTCCTTCATTGATTGTCAGGCCGCTTGCGGGCCGCGACCGGAGTCTGAATTGAGGTATGGAGATAATGTTGGATTTATGGAGGTCAAGAGATGACTGATTAGTTTCCGGCTGTTTTGTATTATTTTTCAATTGCCGCAATATTGTTAATTCGAGCATGCATTCATTGCACACATCCATGCAAGGTGTATTCATCATTCCTTAGTTCCGGTGGGCGCACGTAGCAACATACTGTTCGCATGATAGGTAACGATATGAGCATGGTAAATAGGATCCACTTGTGTTGCTTTGGTTTCATTGCATTTCCCGGTGTTACTCCATTATTACAATCATTTCTATCCCTTGTCTGTTAGACATGGTATAACCACCCATTCAGGGGAGTATAACTCCCCCTGTTCTGGCTGAGGTGGCAGGCGGGGACCATGAACGTTGTCAACATCGAGTGAGAGGACACTTCTTTTGTGTTTTCCTTGTTTTGCTTTTGCTCTTGTTTGCCTTTGTTGTTGTTTAGTTGGGAAGAGGATAGGAATATTTTGTATTGAAGCGTTTTTCAACAAACAAACAAACAATGAATGAATTGTTTTAGATAAGTCTTTGCTCGGGTGCACCCCTCCCAAAAATGGTAGAGTTTTATGAGCCCATTTTCCAATCTTTGTTTTATGTCATATTTGATTTGTTTAGCTTCTTTCTAGTTATGTGAAACATAATCAATTTGGAGATATATGAACATAGGAAACATAAATCTAGGAACACACCTAAGAGCCAATGGAGTCGCAACCAATTTTATCTTTCTTTTTGATGAAGCCGCTATGCTGCATATTTTTCGAGATTGCCTGTTTCGATCTGACTCGCAGTTGCAACGCCAGTTCTCTAATTTGCTAGAACAAATTATCGCTGAGCGTATTGCAAGCCGACAAAGCGAGTGATTCCCCTGCATGTTTCACGATCTCTGCAGTTTGCCTTCCTCCGTCAGTGAAGTCCAAGCCAAGCACGTTGACCTGGAACCAAGGATCGATGCCTTGCAAAAATCAGCAGCTAACGCTATTACAGCAGCTGAGCAAAGAATCAATGCCTTGCAACTGTCGACGGAGAACGCCACGAGAGCAGCAGCGAGTGAACTGCAGCGACTAGAAGAAGAGCTATCGAAGTACTTTTCGAAACAGCAAAAGTCTCCAAATCAGCAGCAGCCTTCGAAACAGCAGCCGCTATTCCAGCACTTCCAGCCTCCACCGCAACACCCTCACCCACAACCACCTCACTCACAGCCCTATTCAAGATTTCCGCCACATTCGCCTTGGAACCACCAGCCGCCACAGCAACTTCCACCGCAACAACCACCTCTACATGCTTCTTCTTTTGATCCATCGATGAATCCTCACGCTCCAGCGCTCAAAACTTTCGGTCGCGGAGTGGAACGTCTACGCAAGTTGGTTCCATTATTTTCCGGCAAGCCAGGTTCAGGAAGATTTTGAACATGCAAGGAGGAGCTGATGCAAGCTTTTGTTGTATCCGACATCAATTCTTCCCTCGATGAAGTTACTGCCCTGCCGTTCCTCCTCGAAGGCGATGGTATCGACTATTATCACAGTCGACGCAACAGGTACAAGATGATTGGTTCAAACTGATCCCGCGAACAAGTGTACCTGTCTTTAATGTTGACGCTGCGAGAAAGGGAGTTCCTTCGAGGTGCAGACTACGTGAAAGAATTTCGAACCGAGGTCGTCAAGTCAAAGGGTAACATCAGTGACCTCCAGATGGGTTACCTTGTTAACGCTCAATTTCTTGAAGGGTTGTCGAATGATGCAGTACATCGACAATACATCGTTGAGGTTGGTTAGAAAGGGCGCTCAGGGACACCATTTGGCTTCGAAACGCTTGTGGAGACCATTGCCGAAGCATAATTAGCAGCTGGTTATCAGCTCCAGGAAGTTCAGAATGCTTCCAGGCCGACAGGAGATACCATGAGTGCTGCGGTTTGGAGACCTATACCTATGACGTTTCCACCAACTTCCACTTCACCAATGTTTCCTTCCAACATCATGCCAACACCCCACACCAACCCCCTGCTGGCTCCAAGTGCGGCCCCATTGCCTTTGACCGTACCTGAACGGTGGACCCTCCATTCCAGCGCCACACTCCGAGAAGAGTTGCATGCGTACATTTGGAAGCGCAGAGGTGATCGATCCAGTCGCCATGACAGACGAGGAACCCAACGTTGCTACAACTGTGGCGAGCAAAGACACTTAGCCCGCGATGGCCAGAAGAATCGACCACCATCCAGAGGAAGAGAGGTTCAAGGAATCAGGTGAGGCACGCCTTGAAGAGATCAAAGCTGAGACAGTAAAGGACGATTTTGATCACGCTCCAAGAGTGGGGAGCGACCCACGACGGCCTAAGAAGCACTTTCGAAGACCTGGTGGCGGACATCCTCGAGAAGAGTTGCACTCCGCCATCAGTACCGACAAACCCGAAGAACACTGGACACTTGGGAGTGTCAACGTCAAGAGAACTGAACCTGAACCTGCAACTCTGTTCACGCTTGGAGAAAGCCTTTGTGCGCGTTGAGACAACTCTTTCAACTCAGGTGTACATGTGTTAGTCAACTGTGGAGCGACGTGTGACTTCATGTCGATGCAAAGAGAAAAGACAGCGAGGCTTCCCCTCTACAAACTCGCACACCCAGGACACATCATGACTGCCGGAGGTGGCCAAGTCGAAGTGTGATACTACACGAGAGCTTATGTTCGAGTTAAGGAATTCGTATTTGGACACCATTTCAACGTTTTTGAGATTCTGCTGGATGTGGTGCCTGGGTTACCATGGCTTCGAAGCTATAACCCGACTGTCGGCTGGAAGGAGCGGTATGCAAACGTGCGACACGGATCGACTTCATACCGATTGGCCTTCGATAGATCCAGGGATTCCACCCAGTTACAGTTCCAAGCAACTTTGAAGTTGGACTTCTTGTCTACACTTTCATCCAGTACCTGGAGAATGAGCCCAGCTGGAAGCCCTGCACCACCTTCCAACCACACACTGACCTACGCTTGCCCACACATGCCAAGAATGCTGCCAACACACTCGATGATTTCAACACGGAGGATGATATCATGCATGCGGAGTGCAGCGACATGGAAACCGAGTACATCTCGTTGCCGAAACTTAAGCGGGAGATCCGTCCAGCTGCTCTCGCTGGTGATCAAGTATTTCTGTGCTGCATGCCTCGACCCGCGGTGCTGGTGGATCAAATGCACAACATGCAAGATAAGGGGGACGATGACGGACTTGACCCAGCTCGACGCAAGTTGCCTATTTGAACACACAAATGGGAAGATCTCTACAACCGGAACCGAGCAAAGCTCGGAGAACTGCCTCCACATCGACCTGGAAGAGACCATCGAATACGCCTGGACACTGAAGACAACCCTCCGCGGGTACACACTTATCAAATGGACCCAAGCCAATCGGATGAGCTTCGACGCCAACTGGACAAGCTGCCACGGTCTGACCGAGTTCGACTATCCTCAAACCCATATGGAGCGAGTTGCCTGCTAGTGAGAAAAGCGAATGGTAAGGGGCGTATCTGGGTCGACTACGGAGCTTTGAACACCCGAACCGCCATAGATCGATGCCCTTCACCTTCGATCCAATTGATACTGAGCACGCTTGGGGGCTCTATGGTCTTTTCAAAGATCCACCTTGTCAGTGGGTTCCAACAGATTCGAATTCATGACGAAGATATCGAGGAAAATTCTTTTTCAACACGCAGATTGGGGCCTTCGAATGAATTGTCATCCTCTTCTGCCTCTGCAATGCATTATCGACGTTTCAGCGTGTCGGCAATGACGTTCCTTGAGACTACTTAACGATTTTCGTATTGGTGTATATTGACGACATCCTCACCTTCTCGAAGGACGCCGAGGGACATCAACGACACCTTGATGCAGTGCATGAACTATTACAGCGACACAAGTTGTTTCCCTGTATCGATAAGCAAACGTTCTTCGAACCTCGAGTTCCTTTTTGCGGATACATCATCGATAAGGATGGAGTACGCATGGACCCTGTGAAGACCAAGGTAATTGGAGGGTGGCCTGCGCCGACCCCCGTGCGTGAAGTTCGACAATCCATCGGTTCTTGTGGGTTTTACCAACAGTTTGTCCAAGGAATCCGGGCACTAGCTGCTTCTCTCACCGCGATGTTCAAGTCAGATTTGGAATGGCAGTTGACAGCCGTGCATGAGGCTGCCTTCGACAAGCTGAAGCCAGCATTGATCAGTGTGACACATCTGAGTGCTATCGACCCCCAGCAGCCGTACCATCTGTACACGGATGCTTCGAAGGATTGCTTAGGGGCTACGCTAGTACAAGGACGTGCACATGGAAAGTACAAGGGACATCGTCGACCTATTGCCTTTGTGTCACGGAAGATGCAACCTGCTGAACTTCAATACCCTATCAAAGAACGGGAGCTGGTGGCCGTTTTGCTAGCCCTGAAGCATTGGTTCCTTCTCCTTCGAGGACCACAGCAGGTACATGTACACAGCAACAACGAATACCTTTGCTATCTTAAAAGTGTCCTCGACAGCTGACACCACAGCAGGCACATTGGTCGCAGTTCCTCGAGGAATACAACGTCACGTTGTGGTATGTGCCAGGTCTCCAGATTCCAGCAGCGGAGGACTGTTCCCGCCTGACGTCAAGACAATCGATGGACATCGAGAATGCTACACGTACACCACCTTTTGTGGTACCCTTGGTCGAGAACTGGGTTTCATCTGAGGGAGAACCTGTTGAGGTGTTTGTTCGCGCATGACCAAGAGTAGCCCCAGCAATACGACCACCTGTACGTGTCGCTTTGAAGTGGACGTTTCGTGGGGAAAGATGCCGACGTTGACGCTGACGCTCAACCAGCAATTCAATTCGTCACAGAACCAGCCGTTGAGTCAGAGGAGCTGGAGCCATTGCCAAGTGATGAGGTGGTGACTGAAAATGCACACGAGCCTGCAGCATCGTTCGACGACACTGGTAACCAAATACCAGACCAGTCAAATGATCCGCATGACCATCCCGAAGTGGACATAGACCGGCCCCTTGGAGTTACCTTTGGCAAAGAGCTTCGATATGCCCCGACCTTAACGGAGTTGATCTGCTGTCGACGCCATTGAGACGGCACCCTGCAGCCAGTACCCTTATCACAGGTAGGCCCAACACGCCGTACCCCCCGAGCCTTAAAAGCAGACACCGTCGAGTGCACAGACATTATCAATGCAAGGACTTGACTTCGACGGCAGTCTGGGCGGCAGCATGACGAGAAGATAAAGGCACCGGGCACATCTACAAGATTGCCATTCGAAGCCCTACTGCACAACACCAACTCCGAGATGCCAAACTATCCTTCGACGACGGTAAATTCTTCCACCTGTCAACAGTGAGCAAGCGTGTTCTCGTACCTCGAACGCTTGTAACATCCATTGTGGCCATGTATCACGACTCCGAGTTCTACGGCCATTCGGGAGTACTTCGAACCCCGGCACTGATCAAACGTGACTATGTCCGTTCCTCGCTTCAGCACTACGTGGAACGCTACATCTTGAGTTGTGATGTGTGCCAAGTAGCTAAGCCACAACACGTCAACAATGCCATGCAGCCCAGTCCCCTACCAGCGCCCGAGACCAAATGGCATAGTGTGTCTGTCCATTGGGCTTCCGGACTGCCGCCGACAACCCGGGGTGATGACGCTATTATGAGTCTTGTCGACCAGTTTTTTGCAAGCGTGGAATGTTCATCCCTTGTTGCAAGGACATGCCAGCGGATAATCTCGTCTACGTGTTCTTGCGCGAAGTGATTCAACTCAAAGGATGCCCTCGACAAATTGTTTCTGATCGAGACCAGCTGTTTGAGTCGCAAGCATGGAAAGAATTGGCGCAATGCTTCAGAATGGAGATGCACCAAAGAGTGGCCAACTGCCCTCGAGGCAATGGCCCCCACGCCCGCACCACCCGGCTACCCGCCCTGAGGACGGGAAGCTGGGGGAGGGGGGGCGCGGCCCCAAGGCGACCTCACATTGCCCATGCGGCACACAACGCCCAGCGGATCACGCGCACCAAAGGCCCGAGCCCCCGCGTCTGCGCACTTGCGCCCGCAGTAGGCGGGTGGGGGACCCCGACCGCCTGCCCCAAGGACAGGCGGGCGGGGGAGAGTGGGCGCCTCGCCCCACACGCCCCATGCGGAGGCAAGCGGGGCCAAGCTGGGCGCACCCGTGCCCGCCACAGGTGAGAAACAAGCCCCGGCCACTCGCCCTCGGTCTGTCCTCAGCACGTGCAAGGCGCCCCCACGGGGCTCGGGGGACAACCCCTGGGCACCCCCGCAATACACGGCGCCAGCCCGCGGGAGTATACGCTGCGGGACCGGTGCCAGACTCCGAGACCAACATCTCCAACACCCACAACACGGGCCATAACACGAACCACTACAGGCACCGGAATTCCACGGAAGATCCGTACCTCATCCCTGGTCTGAGGCACAGCCACACAGCAATGGCAGAGCCCACAGCCCCACGCAATACACGCCGCCGATGTCAGACGCTGGACGCAGCGCACGAGATTATCACAGAGCTGAGACTCCAAAGCCGCAGCGGGCACCCTCATTAGGAGGACACGGACACGGACTCCCACCTGGAGCTGGTCCCAGCAGCCCCCGCGAGCGGCGCACCAGCGGGGCCCACGCCGCCGGCGTGCAGCATGGAAGCCCTCTGCCTCGCATGAAAACGAGGGCACTGCACCGGCGAGGGCTGGTGCCTCAGACAACACCCCCAGCCCGCCGCCAATGACGGGGCGCTGCCCGCAGTCGGATACGCGGCCACACGTGCCACTCTGCGCTATGGTGTGGCGCAGGGCTTGATCCAGGATGAGATCACGCGCGGCAGCGTGAACATCAAGGAAGCCGTCGAGTAGGTTGCCCACACGGGACAGACTGAAGTGGCCCTGCACACCTGGGGCCGCCGTGGCTGACCAGCAGAGGGGATCGTTGTGGAGCCCACGGGTATAGTACTGGTCCCGGCTGCGGACATGGTTCACGGAGTGCTCCACGCGTCCCGGGCGCGCCGTACGCGCCCGCAGTGGAACATCCAGGTGTACACCCCACCACGGGCGTGGCGTTTCTCCACATGGGCAGTACTTGCCATCATGTGGCACCTGGCACCAGAAGGCACCCCCTCGGGCACCGCGGAGGAAATCGCCCGGGACCTTCACACCTGGCCGGTCGACCAGGACTTTCCCTGGCGCAGAGGCCAGGGCGGTCTCCCAGTGGCACCCGCGGTGGAGGGACTCAGCCTCGCGGCGACTCTCCAGCGGCATCCCGAAGAAGCGCGCCGCTTCCTGCAGACAGGCACGGTCCCGGCCGCCACACCGGGCTCAGAGTGGAAGTGGGACGCAGAAGAGGCACAACCGCTGCCGGACCCCTGGGTCCCCCCGCTTTGGTATTTGCCCACAGGCACCCTGGCCCATGCCATCCTGGCCGTCCAGGGGGCTTGCCCACCGCCCCAGTCACCCAACGCCCTGCTTCGCAGCCTGCAGGCGGGAGCGGATGCTGGATGAGGAGAAAACGGACGCCTGGGCCCGTACTTTCCCCTGGTGCAAGGGCAGGCCTTGCTTCAGGCCGAAGGCATGGAAACCTCGGAGTGGGGAACACTTGTGCCTGATACGGCGTGCAGATGGATAACACCCACCACCCTGCAACCCATGCGGTCACCACCAGGGTGCCTCCACGTCCTACGAACGGTCCACCCCTTGGCCCCCCGCCACGCCCTCACACGAGAACTGTGGCGGGCCCTGCTGAGCCACGCCAGGGACTGGATGATGAAGCCAGGCGCACGATACCCACCAGGGCCGGTACTTGAGCAACTGACGGCCCCCACACCAAGGCTCCGGTACGCCCTGCACAGGGCGTCGGCCCGAACGGACCAGCTCACCGACAAGGTGCTGTACCTAGCGCTGGAACCCCTGCGGATACTCTAACCGCACGCCGGTATCGAAGCGGCGGGCACGTCCAGCCGGCTCGCCCACCTGGGCCTACAGCACCTTGTCGAGGCCGCCCGCACGGGGGGCCTGGTGGGACAGTGGCTGACTCTCTGCAACCCATCCACCGTGCAAGGCCACTGGTACTTGCGCGAACTCCTCTGCCTCCCGCAGGCAACCCCCAAGCACCGCCAGCAGGACCCCTATGCCACGCACCCGGAGCGCCTGGGCGCGAAGAGCTTATCCACAGCCGGCCCCGCCCGCCCTCTGGCAGGGGCAGGGCAGGGAGGCACTGCTGCAGGGGCTCCCATTTGACGCGACCACCACGGTGCAGCAAACGGGGCGCCGCGACATGGACGGGGCCGAACCGGACCACAGGAACTGCGGGATGGCATCCTGGACCGCGGCCTGCAGGCACCTCGCCCGGGACACCAGGGGACTGAGGCCATATCGGCCGGGGGACTGCACGGCGCCTGCGCCCACGGTGGCGGTCGTCACTATGGGGCCCGTGCCTGCCTGGCTGGCGCGCTTGGCTCCCAACATTCCCTTCCGGGGTGCACGGCCCCGCCAACCGGCCGCGACACAAGCACCAACGGCGCCCCTCACGGCGGAGAAGCTGTGCGCCGTCGCAGCGGCGCTGCTGGCGGACAGCTGGGAGAGCTTTGTCCACCACCACGGCCCGGCGCAGATCAGGGGCAGCATCCAAGGGCCGCAACGCGATGCAACCCAACCTGTGGCACGCCACGCCTCCTGAGCGCACCCGCATCAGGGACAAGGGCGGCGGAAAGCCCCCCCGCCGGACCCCAGCGGGAGGAGGCGCTGGTGATGCAGGTGGCGGGCTACCAGGTGATCCTGCATGGCCACGCCGGGGGCTAACAGTCACACGTCTTGGCCGAAGGCAAGTGGACCATCTGGCATCCTTCCCGCCCCACGTCGACTGGCGGCAGGCGCCCACCCACACCTACCATATGGCGGCGGACCCCTGGCCGCTGGCAGTCCTGCTACACACCATCAGCACCACAAGCAAGCGGCAGGAGCCGGGATGGGCCAACCCCCCCACGTTGGTCTGGAGCCCCGATCAGGAGGAACATCTGCGGGCCGCATGGCACGACGACGTCGTCCGGACCACGGAGGTCCAAGACCTCCACGCGGGGCCCATCAGGCATGCCCGCCCGGCAGCGACCCTCGCATTGGCGCAACGCGGATAGCAAAGCCCGAAGTTGGTGTTCTGCATGTTCAGCCCGGCTGACGCGCACATCGCCATCTGCAACCTCCAACGCCTGCGGGGGCCTGAGGCCATAATCTGCGTTGCGGACTGCGCCCTGGTAATTGTCAAGGCGCTGCGAGACGGCAACCACCACGCATTTCTGCTCCGAACCCGCCTCAAGGACCGCGCTAACGCGGCAAACCAGGGGTGTGGCCGGCGGCGGCGCTCCCCGCCGACCTGGAGCTCTAGCTGGCAGTTCCGACCACGGTGTACCACTGGCTCCTGGCCTTCCAGGACCTCCGCTGAAGGGGCAAGCCCGACCGCCAAATCGGCGCCAAGCACTAGCAGGAGTGGCTACAGGCAGACGCGCAGCACGCCGCCGTCCGGGGCCTCGGAGCCGCGGCAACAGCAAGGGCTATCCATGTGTCAGCGCCGGGCCGCACGCTGAGCCGCACACAGTCCCGCTAGCCAACCTGCCCTTCAACCCAGCACCGGAGGGCTCCATTTGCAAGTCGGTACTGCTCCCTCTGGCGAGCGGGGGCACGGTGCCCACAAATTCTTCTTGTGTGCAGACAAGTTCTACACAAGTCAGGCGATGCTAGAACACCTGGCGTGGCACGCAGTGCACGCCGCCGCCCCGGCAGAAGACAGGGAAGCGGCTCCCACATCCTCCAAGGACGGGCACGGAGGTGCCCGTGGTGCGCCCCCTACAACCAGCGCCTTCCCCCCAGGCGCCGGACAACGCAGCGGCCCCGGGGGAGGGAGAGGAAGCGGCGCACGCCCCCCCAAGGGAGGAACCGTCGCCGACCTACGCGATGCAGCCCACCAGGGATCTATCCCCGCAGGGCTGGCTACCGCCCCCCTGTGGGCCCCCTTGGGGTGGGCTCCCGGACCTCCTAGCCCCGGCGCCCCCCAGGGACCTGGCGGCCCCGGCGGACCCCGCGGCGATGCCAGTGAGGGACAGCTGGCTCCAGGAGGATGCGGCGGACGACACCCAAGGGCTCCTCTCCTGGAACCTGCGCAACGGCCTCGTCCTGCGGGACCGGTCCCTCCAAGACGAACTCCGACGGCGCCGGTGGTTGGCGGCCTGTACCAACAAGGAGCACCTCATCACCGGCATGCTGCCCCAAGAGGGGGACTTTGCCATAATACTCCAGGAAACATGGATCACCACCCGGGCGCAGGAGATGCACGTGGCCGCGGCGCTCCGGGACGAGGGGTACACCCACCCTTTTTCAGCAGCTGCCTGGCGGAGACGGGCTCCACCTCCAGTTCGCGGGGGGGAGGCCTCCTCACTGCCATCAGCAGCAGGTACGTGGCGGAGCACGAAGTGCTCTGCTTCACGGAACTCGTTCACGGGAAGGCCGCGGCCCTGGAAATCCGCGCGGACAAGGGTGGCCTCACCCTCATCGACATCCAAGGGCCGCAGGCAGGCTGCTCCCCCTGGGCGGGGCGGGCGGCCTTCTGGGCTGACATACAAATGTATGCCACGGCAAGCAGCCTCGGTGGAAGGCACCCGGTGGTCATCGCCGCCGACACCAACATCTACATGGATGCCGCCACCAACCTGGCCACGGAGCAGTTACGCTCGGGCTGGTAGGCCTGCGGCTTCCGGAAGGCCACGGCAGCGGGGTGGAAGACATGACCCCCACACTCCACCCGTCCAGACACAGGGTGGACACCTTCCTGGTCAACGAGCCCCTCCTGCAATGGTCCCAGTGGGAGTGTGCCTGGGCCCGCGGCATGGCACACCCCCAAGTGGTTGGGTCCGACCACCTCCCAGTCCGCCTGGCCGTACCAGGCCTCCTCGACACAGCGAGGCAAGCGGCGGTTCCCACCCCCTACAGCCACATGGAGGGCTGCCCTCTCCTATACGAAGCCAAAACCGCGCCCGTCCAGCGCTGCCTGTGGGCCCTGGTCACTGCCGCATAAGATGAGCCCTCCCTTGTGCCCTGGCTGGGCCCCGCCGAGCAGCACACCTACCAGTCCATGCTCGCGGCAGCCGGGGAGAAGGTGTTCCAACACCCCCACGCAGTGCATGACGCCCTGGCGCGCGTGGTGGGGCGCCGACAGCCGCCCCAAGCAAAGTCGGACCCGATGGGAGGGGACCCCCCCTGAAAGCAGGAAGCAGCTCCAGGTGGCGATCCTCCGGTATGACGCCCTGGCAGCGTGCCCAGCAGCGGCGTACCAGGCGAACGCAGCCCGGTATGGCTTCCACTCCCAAGCGGCGCTCCGGTTAGCGGAAGTGCTGAGAGGTGCGTTGATGGGGTTCCGCCCGGCCACACAGGGCCAGCTACAGGAGGAGCTGGAGAGGCAAGCGGCCACCCTAGAGGAGGAGATTCGCCTCCTACGCGCGCCCCTGGTGGCCAACCGCAAGCGCGCCATCAAAGACTTCTGGTGCCGCCAGCCCAGGACATCGTCCAGCGGTGGAAGCTGGTGAGAGGGGCCATCGAAAAGGAGGCCCCGGGCCCGTACGGCCTCTGGAACGTGCGGGTCCCCAACACCCACACGCTTCTCACAGAGGCCTACGATGCAATGTCTGCGGTCCGCGCTTTCTGGCGGGAGCTGTACCAGAAGCCCCCGTTGGACCTCCCTAGCTTCAAGGTGGTCCTGGGCCGCCATGTGCCCCAGAACCCGGAAGGGGCAGCGGCCGAGGTGCAGCAGTACTCCATGCACGACCTACGGTCCACGCTGACTAAGGCTGATGGCAAGGCCCCAGTCCCCAACCACGTAGAGGCCCGCTTCATCAAGGCCCTCCTGGCCCCCGTCTAGTGGCTCCTCGTCCACTCCTACCAGGCCATCCTCCGTGGCGCCCCGCCACCGACCCACTGGAGGGATGCGCACATTTGGCTCAGCCCCAAGGTCCCGGGCTCCGCCAACCTGGACAACTACCGGCCCAAAAACCTGGGTCAACTGGACATGAAGCTGCTCAAGGGCCCCCTCACCCAGCAGATCACGGAGGAGCTCACACGACATGGCGTGGTCAGCAACTGGCAACAGGGGGCCCTCCCCGGCTCCAACACCGGACACCCCCTGTTCATGGCGCAGGGGCAGCTCCAACCAGGGAGGCCCAACTACGTCTTCTCCTTCAACTCCCGCAAGGCCTTCCATACCGCCCCGCACGGCGCACTCCACCTCATCCTGCGCCACCTGTCCGTGCCGCCAGTGGTCATTGACCTCCTGCTCTTCCTCCACACGGCGGCCAGGCTGCGCATCGCCACCGCGCACGGACTGACGCAGCCAGTCAAAATGTTGCGCGGCGTAGAGCCGGGCAACCCCGGAAGCCCCCCTTCTGTATGCCCTCCTCCTGGAGCCCCTACTCTGGGCTCAGGGGCACCGCCTACGCCCGCCAGGAGAGGCCACAAGGGCTTCATCCAGGCCTATATAGACGACCTGCTGGTAGTGGCCCACATGCTGCAGCACTTCGTCGAGGGCGTGGAGGTGGTGGCCGCGTACCTGGAGATGATGGGCATGGAGCTCAACCCCCACAGGTGCGCCATGGCCACCACGGAGGGAATCCTGGTTCTTCGCCTGCGCCTCTGCCCCCATCGGAAAGACCGCTGGCACTGAATGCCAGCGGCGGACTCCATCCCCTACATGGGGCTCGAGCTGCAGCCGGACGGGGAATTCTCCCTGGAGCGCAAGCACCGGCTGCGCCTGGCGGCGGTGCACCACTGGTGCCTCAACACCCTCCCGCCGCCCAAAGTGATGCAGGGCCTCATCCTCGCCATCCTGTGGGGGGGTGCCCCAGTATGTTGCCCCTTCATCGCTGACGACTCTGACACCACGTGCCACCTCGACCACATCACGGTCAAGGTCGCGAAGGACAGGGCGAAGTACGCCTTCAACAATGACCGGGACAGCCTACAGGAGGGCCGGACCCTGGGGCTCAGGCGGGTGCCAACACGTTGCCAGCAGGCGGTGGTGGTCCTCGTGGGCACGCTCGTCCACCTCCCCTGTGCCTCTGTGCGCGCCGAGGCCACCAGGATATTCAGGGAAATTGCCAGTGCACATGGCATCCGCCCCGAGGTGCACTGTCCCGTCCCGGAGTTCGCGACCCTGGCGCGGGGCGACTGGGTCAATCGCATACCCCGCGCCCTAGCCCCCTTGAGGGTGGGGCTGTACAACCCCAGAAGGAGTAACAAACCTACCTCTTCGTGTCACTGTGTACCCACTTCTTGACATCCCCATTGGGAACCAAAAACCAGCACACCTGCAAAGAGGAAAGGAATACCCTCCCTAACCTTACGCAAAACAAGCAGGGGCCCCACAACCCGTACCACAACATGGAAAGAGGGAGGGGGGCTGATAGCTTAACACTGAGGGGGTGTTTGTGCGGTGCTTGTGTTCGACTTCTTGGCCCACCCTTCCCCCCGTGACATCTTGTGCTGTGTGTTGTGTTGTGCATATGCCTATGCGGAAGTGTGTGGCGGGGGGGGGGGCATATATGACTATGCATGCGTCAAGTGTGTTGGTTTTCATTAGCGTATGTGTATTACCCCTCCACCCCACCCCCACTTTGGTGCCCCTTAGATGCGACACATGCATGAATGTTTTTGTTCTAGTTGTGTTCTAGGCTAGAATGTTCTGGCGACATTCTAGTGAACGTCACCAGAACGTCGCTAGAGCACAACTAGGACGAAAACATTTTTGGACTCCAAAATCAGGTAAAAACAGTGAAATTGTGAAAAAAAAGTATGGGCCCCCGAGTATGGATAAGGGGGGTCCAGGTTAGACACCTCGTCCCCCTCCCCATCCCACTGCGGGGGGGGGGGGTATCCCCCTCTTTTATTTCGTTCTGGCCGCTCTAGCCAGTGCTAGGCTAGAAGGAGATTGGGTATTCTAGCGTGTACCAAGGGTGCAGCCTTCGCTACGTCCCGGTCCCGGGCCCGCTGGGCATTTTGTTGGGCCTCGTGCAGCTTCCCCCTTAGCTGCAAAACCTCCCGTGCCGCAACCCCAGGGGGCTGCTACCGCAGGGGCTTCACCTGCTGCTGTTGCGGCCCGTCCATGACTTGGGCAGCAAAGAGGAGAGCGGGGAGAACAGGGAGACTGCAGCCGGTCCTATAGGTCGTGCGGGGCCGCCCCACAGCTTTTCCCTTGGACCCGTTGAAACGCCAGCTGATGCTCAAGCACGCCGTTTTTGTCGTCCTTACCCTCGGCCTGTATTGCCTGCAACTCCCCGCAGTGCCCCCCGGTCTCCGCCTACGTATGGGAGCGCAACAAAAGCCACATATGGTCCATGTGCGCCTCCATGCGTTCCCCCCGAGCGAGTGCCCCAGGGCGGACCACATCCATCTGCAGTTGCCCCCAGGCAATGGCGTCACGCTGCGTACCGCCAAGCTATGACAACGCGACACATGCCGCTTGACGGTGCCGCACACGACGCCCTGGTACCAGCACTACGGGCCGCACCACCCCTTCCCTGACAACGACGACCCGTCGCCCGCGGCAGACGGGAGTGCTTCAACGAGTGCGCCCATGAGCACCTCCACTACTGCCGTCGCGAACAAGGGCCCACCGACCACCCCGGGTGGCGCGACGCCCTGGTCATCTTGTTCTACACCAGCGGCATGCCAGACCCCTGCCCCAGGCTCCTCCATCCGACGAGGGCCAAACAGAAGGCCCAGACTGGCCCGCGGGTAACCCCGGACGGCCTGCACCTCCACGTCGGGGGCTACCACCGTCAGGGCAACCTTTCCCCCTCCATGCAGGGGGCGGCTTGCCACCCACCGGCATCCCTCATGTACATCCTCCGCGGCGTGCTGGTGGACGGCGAGCACCAGGCGCCCAATGCGGACGTGTTCTGGCCGCAGCCACTGCGTCCAAGACTCCACGCGCCGACACCGGTGGGGTTGGTGACCATTGACAACCAGTGCGCCCAGGCAGCGGAACAAGCACAGCTCTGGGCCGAATGGGGGATAGTACAGGTGGTAGCAAGCCAGCCCAGAACCCGGGGGCTACCCGCAGCACCACCCTGCTGGTGTGTACAGCAGTGCCACACGACCCAGACATGGCGGTGCACGCTCTGGAGGACCAACCCGAGGACACGGGGGCACCTGGTGGTACATCAACGCGGGCGCCCTGCGTGGCTCCGGGAGCACCTGACGGCGCTCCGATCCTGGGCGAGCACGGTCACCGTCGCCGATGTCCGGTTCCATGACCACACAGCGACCCGCCCAAACGACACTTTGGCCCTGAGCAGAGACCAGTTGGCCCCCGGCCACCCCAATGTCAAGTGGCACTCCGCCACCCTCAACGCGGGATGGCTCAGCCCTGCTGGATACTACTGGGTCCCCAAAGCTTGGGGCCACATGTCCTCCGACACGTCGGGGGGCGGGCCCTGCAGGCTCGCCGTCAGTGTTGCCATGGCTGCCGACCTCGCCCGCACGTGGGCGGTGGCAAATCCCGGGCACGGTACCCGACTGGTAGGGGGTGGGCGCCTCCCTGGCCCTACAGTACGGCATCCACAGCCCGTGGATCCCTACAGTGGACGCCGAGGTCATCCTCAACCTCCTGCGGCACACGGACCACGAGCGGACCACGGGGGTCCCTGCAGGCGCGGCGAAGGCAGTAAACCAGATGCCCCTGAAGTGGCTTCAGGACGGCCTGCGCGTGCGCGGGCAGCATACCGAACACCCGTTCTGGTTCTCCCGAGCCACCTCCCACCACAGCAACGAGCTGCTGCACAAGGCGGACTGAGCAGCGTCCCATAACGCTGTCCTGCAGAAAACGCCGCCGTGCCCCGGCCACACCCGGCTCCTTCGTCGCCGGCAGTGACGGCCACCTTGGACTGCGGCCCCCCACTATGCGGGCGCTTGGCGCGGTGGCCCAGCAGACACAACTCGGCCACGCGTCGACGCATCGAGGGCACATACCCCTGGGCCCACCCCACGCTACGGCCCACGTCCACGCCCAGGACCTCACCGCGGCAGCCCCCAGCCACCGGGCGCTGCGGTCCAGGGACGGCGACACGCCGGTGCAACGCAGGCTTTGCATCCGGAAGGAGCAGCTCTCCGGCGTCGCCGCCCTCCCGCAGCTATGCCTCCTCTGCGGAGGCAGGGAAGAGACCCCGGTGCACATGCACCTGGGCTGCGCTCATTCGCGCCTCCTCTTGCCCCACTACCGCCAGGCGGTACAAGAAGCGGCCCGACACCTCCCTCCTGGAGACAAGGCGCTGTGGGTCTCATGGCGCTCCGCCGGCGATGAGTGGACGTAGGACTTCTGTTCCGGGCTGGTGCCGGAGGCAGCAGAGGCGCAGCTCCGAACGATGATCTGCTACAACCCACCAGGGGGCACCTCCCTGGACGGGTTCCTGCAGCACATGCTCCGGCTGGGGGACTTCGCATGGGAGCTCCGCAGCCTCCGGCTGGAGCAACTCCTCCGCGCACCCCACAGCGCGGCTGCCCGGGTGCACCAATGGCTCACTGCGGCGGAGGGCGACTGTCCCGCCAC
Source organism: Eutreptiella sp. 'Long Island Sound 2002' (assembly GCA_964036045.1). Classification (NCBI taxonomy): domain Eukaryota; phylum Euglenozoa; class Euglenophyceae; order Eutreptiales; family Eutreptiaceae; genus Eutreptiella; species Eutreptiella sp. 'Long Island Sound 2002'. Next base: position 43,067,787 of record OZ038378.1, on the reverse strand, counting down.
CTCCTCCACGTTCCACCAAGGACTTCGTGGCCTCCTTACGCCTGGTGAACGGCACTCTGGAGTGTCCCACCGAGGAGGATCCCCACCCCTACCGGAACCTGCCTGGGGGTTTCTCAAAGCACCTCAGCGGCGCATTCTTCCCACCGCGGGTCATCGGACGCAATTCATGACCGCATGGGAAGCGCACATCGTGGGCGCCGAGTGGGCGCACAAGTGGAGCCGGTGGTGCGCGACAACACGCACACGGGGAACCCCAGCAACGCAGTACGCCCCCGTCCCACTGGAGGGGTGGGGACCACACACCCGACCGAGACCCACAGTGATTCGTGGGGCGGGCCCTGAGCGCCCCTTGGACGCAGAGACCACGGAAAAGCTGCGGCCGGCCCCGGAGCCCCATACGGGATGGTGCGCGACGTGTCCTTGCTCGTCCGGGCACCCCTCCTCCCCCGGCCTCGTGCTCCACACCGCCAACATACTCCAGGCAGTGGAGATACGCACCTGGCGGTGCGAAGCAGCCACCCTCCGGTGGCTACCCCCGGAGGAGGGGGGCAGCCGGCTTACCGTGGCGCATTACAAAAAAAGGGGGGCCTACATACGATGACGCCCTGTCCCTGCTGGGTGACATTGCAGGACCGCTGCTCCTCATGCTCCCCACCAACCCCGCCGCCGCGCTGCGCCGAGAGCTGAACGGCTACGACGGGGTGAAGGTGGGATGGGAGGTGGTTGCAGACAACGCCCTGCTGGCCCTCCCCCACCGGGGCATCGCATAAGGATGCCGATGGGACGCTCTTGTGCCCCACCTCATCGGACGTCACACCTATATGACGACCACCCAGGGACACCCCCGCCCGGAGTGGATTGACCTCATAGCGGCCTTGCATGACCACGGGGTACTCCCCGCCGACACATGGCAGGCGGTCCGGCAGAGAACGCTCAGCAGAGACTACCGGCGCCGCGTCCGTGCCCACCTGCAGGAGCTCCGAGGCCCCCTTTGCCAACGGTGGGACGATCTCTGGCTCCGCCGCCTCGATCCCTGGTCCCAGGCCTCCCACCTCCCACACACCTGCCACCTCTGCGGGGAGTGCGACACGGTACCCTCCACAACACCGACGGGCACCAACAGATGCACGCAGTACTCCCAGGTGGCCGCGTGCCCCTGCCCCGAGCCACCCGAGGGCCCGCACCGGCGCACGGAGGAGGAGGCGCTGCAGCAGCGCATTGAGGGTGCGCAGACCCCCTCGCACGGCCAAGCTGGCCCCGCGGGCGCCGCCCTCCTGTGGACCCACGTGCACCTGAGGGACCCCACGTTCGTCGCGCACTTGTCACACTCGTTCGCGCCCTGACCTTTGCCCAACGCCGCGCATTGCAGAGCCCGCGGCACAATGCCCCGCCAAAGGTGGAACGGGCCGGGGCATGCCCGAGCCTGCAGCCGGGCACACGAGGAGACTGTCCGGGGCCTGGTAGCGGGCGCGGTGGCAAAAGCGCACGCGGCGCATGCTGCCGCCCCGCACGACCCGGCTGGCAGCGTGAGGGCCTTCCTCAACGCTGCCGCCCTCCCGGCCGTTCGAGCCCTGAATCGGGCGGGAGCCCTCACGCTAGTCCCGGCAATGCACCGAATCGTTAGCTCCATGCGCCCGGGGCTCGTAGGCCCCGAGGGGGCCCTCTATGGGTACTGGATGCAGTGGCGCACATCCAACCAGTCGGGCTGGCCCCTGTCCATGGGGGACGCGCTGCGGCTGACAGGCGAAGGGTCGGCCACCTCTCTCCACAGCAGCGCCCCGGCCCAGCTGCACGCCCTGAGGACGCGACTTTCCATGGACGCGGCCCCGTACCTGAACCAGGCGCGGACCACGTACCCAGGAGGGATGTCCGAACTCTATGCGACGCTCCACCTCCTGCACCCACTGGACGAGAACTTGGAAGTGGGAGAAGTCACGATATTCGTCGAAGGCGCGGGCGGGACACCCTCCCGCCCCCGCCTGACCGACCCGGTGTACAACGGCACCCGACCGACCCCCCAGACGCCTTCGTGTGCGACCTGTTCCCTAGGGAGCCCGCCTGGTGCCCCGCCCTCCCGCCAACTTGCCACGCGCCTCGCAACTTGGCCCACACACACCCGTCCCCCCCCCTCTCCAGGACCAGGGGCGCCAACCACAGAGGACACATCTTCTGGCAAGAGCGCCCAGACACCCCCCTGCTCCTCCTCGTCGTCACGACCCGCGGGGACCCGGAGCGGCTCCTAGGGGCCAGCCCCGGCCACCTCTACGGGGCAGCGCCCGTGCCCCGCCCCCCCCTCCAGGCGCCCGAGGCGCGGGACGGTGTACACGCCTTCCTGCTGACACAGGAGGTCACCGCTGTCACGGGGCTCCACCTTGTGCGGCTCCCCCCGGCAAACCCCGACGACCCCCGAGGGCCCAGAGCCCTGAGGCCCGGCCCGGACTGGGATCTGTGGCGCAGCGTGTGGGCCGGGTGGCTCGCCCGCCTCCCGCCCCAATGCCGGTGGATGGCCGACAGCCTATGACCACCCGGGGCCAGCGCCACAACCCGCCCGGATGCGATGTCAGACTCTGATGGCTCCACCAAGCGGGACCACCGCCACCACCGCCGGTCCCGGTTGGGCCGCCGGCTGAGCAGCCCCAGGCGGCACCCAGCAACCCCGAACCGCTGTCCCCCGAACTCGTGCCAGCCGTGGAGGCCGTCCCTGCCGCCCAGGCCGTTGCCCCTGCCACCCCGCCAACGGGAGAGGCCCCGGACAGGCCGCAGGACAGGCTGCATGGGGCCCAATTGCCGCTCCAGCCGGCCACGCCGCGGCCCCCGGCACGCCCCCGGCACAAGGGACCGGCCCTGCGCGGGCCCAGGGCGCCTCGCCGGGCCAGCCGCCAGGGGCCCCAGCGGCCACCGCAGCGGAGGGCAGGGAGGGCGCCAAGTACTGCGCCCACACCAAGCCCAGACACACCCACATGAGCCCCCCCAAGCCATAGCCGCCCAGGGCCGCCTTCCCTGAGGGGAAGCGCCGGCCCGTCCCCTCCTCGACGCCCAAACGCACGCTGATGGACATCACGCTGCCGCAGCTGCAACACTGCGTGGTCCAAGCAGGAGGGGACGGCGCTCGTGCGGGGAGGGATGCAAAGCACGGAGGCGCAGGGCGAGGGACGGAGGGCGACCGTGGGAGGGTGGCAAGTGGCGGAAGAGGGGGGCAGGTACCAGGGGTGGGCAAAGGCGCGGGCAGCAGCGAGGGGGACCAGACACAGGGGAAGGGCCAGGGCGCTCGCAGGGGCAGAGGGGGACAGGGGCGAGGGAAGGGGACAGGCACAATCAGAGGCAGGGTAGGGCAGACGCACAGGAAAGGTAAGGAAACGGCCGATGGTTAGGGGGACACAGGACACGGCAAGGGACACGGGCAGGGGAGCAGGCGGGAGAGGGCACACAGGAGCCAGGGGCCGGGGGCAGGGAAGGGACGCGGAGGCGAGGAGGGGGGGGGTGACGTGGGCAACCGCGTGCAGGGAGGACGGGGCGAAGGGACGGGAGGGATGGGGAAGGGCAATGGGCGGGGGAAGGGGGGCGGGGGGGCCCCGGAAGCGGAGGTCTAGGCGCTCCGGTGGATCCCCCCCGGCATCCAGCAGATGCCGGCGCACCACGCCCACCACCACCACCCCCTGCCCATGTAAAACATTGACCCAGATTTGAGGCCCTGATTCCTCCCCAGCCCCTCCAGCTCCCGCGTAAACGGCTCCCCCGCCTGCACGGTGACGCCCCGCACCACCCCGCCCCCGCAGTACAGGAGCCGCGGGCAGAACCAGCACGCATGGCCGCCGCCCCCGCGGCGCGGGGGCCCAGCACGGAACCGGCGCGGATGGCTGCCGCACCCGTGGCGCAGGAGCCGCGGGCAGATCCGGCACGGGGGGCAGTGGGGGCCCCGCGCCCCGCCGAGGCCCGGAGCGATTGGGTCCGGGACTGGAACGCGGTCTCCCACCCCATGGGGGGCGAAACCCTCCCCCTGGTGATGGAGGTGTATGGGTGGCTGAGTTGGGCCACCTCGGGGACCACCAGGGGGTTGAGGAACCGACCCTTTGATGCCGTGCTCCTGCGGAGGGACGAAGGGAACAGGGAAGTACCCCCGGGGGGCTGGGTGGCCCGGAGGACCACGAAAGGGTCCTCCGGGCCGTGATTTTGGCGGGATGGCCCAATCGGTTTGAGGTTTGAGGTTTGAGGTTTCAGGTTTGATTTTGCGGGTACTAGACGCCTTTCGGCCAAGGGGGGCCACCTTGTCGGGCCAGGTGATATCCTCCCCACCGGGTCCTAGTGGGGGGCCCTCCAAGACGCACCTCCTGCCTGGTGGCGGAGTCCCCCGGGTTCACAGGGCTCGGAGCCCCGTCCCTCCCCGGCTTCCCCTTTTCGCCACTCCCCGGTCAGTACATCAATATGCAGCCGTGGCTGCAGGCGCTTACCCACCGCGTCGCCCCCCTAATGCGTCGTCGCCCGGAGTGCCGGCGCTGCCGGGCCCGTGCTACTGGCTTGTCGCCAGTGGGACCCCCGTGGGCTGGCGCGGAGGCTGCCTAGCCCTGGGGCTGGTGCGTGGCGCTGTGCGCCACTACTGCCTTGGCAGGTGCAGTGCCCTGGTCGTGTGTGTGCGGCGCTCGCGGCCGGTTCGGGGGGGTTGGGGCCGGTGCCGGGTGTTGTGTCTTCCCTGTTTCCCCCTGCCCGCCCCGCGCTTCCTGCTCTGTGTGTGGCGGGCCGTCCCGTCTGGGTGTCCCTTATCCTCGCTCGCTGGTACGCCATTCCATGCGGTCTGTGCGTTCCGCGGGCTCGGTCCGGTTGCCCTTCTGGTTTTCCCCGCGTGTCCTTCGTGTGTGTGTGCGCTCGCGCTCTCGCGGCGTCCGCGCCCCCCCCCCCCTCCCTGGGTTGGTGTGGCGCGCGCACCTCGCGCGGTCCCGGTGCTGGGCGCTGGTAGGGCCGTTCCACTCGGTCTGTGCCCCTCCGCGTGTCCGGCCTCGGTCCTGTGCTCCGTTTGGCTTGCTTGGGGGGGGGCAGCCCGGTCCTGTTTCCCCCTACCTGGCTTGGGGCTGCGCGCTCCCCGTGGGGTGGGTGCGGGCGTGGGGACCCGTAACCAACCCCACCGCGCGCGCTCTTGCGAGCCGGCTTTGCGCGCTGTGGGGGCGGCATGAGGGCGCCCGGGGGGGGCGCCTCCTGCCTTGGTGTGGGGAGTCCGGGGTCGGGCGCTCTCCCGGCCCCGACCACTCTTTCTTTTCGGGCGTGCGGCCGGGGCCGACTACCCACTGGCTGTGGGTGCGGGGGGTGCGGGCATGGCGACCCGTCACCAACCCCACAGCGCGCGCTCTTGCGAGCTGGCTTTGCGGGCTCTGGGGGCAGCATGAGGCTGCCCGGGGGGGGGCGCCTCCTGCCTGGGTGTGGGGTGTCCGGGGTCGGGCGCTCTCCCACCCCCGACCACTCGTCCGTTCGGGCTAGCGGCCGGGGCCCACTACCCACTGGCTGTGGGTGCGGGGGGTGCGGGCACAGAAACGTGTCACCAACCCCACAGCGCGCGCTCCTGCAAGCTGGCTTTGCGCGCTGTGGGGGCGGCATGAGGGTGGCCGGGGGGGGTGCCTCTTGCCTGGGTGTGGGGCGTCCGGGGACGGGCGCTCTCCCACCCCCGACCACTCGTCCTTTCGGGCGTGCGGCCGGGGCCCACTACCCACTGGCTGTGGGTGCGGGGAATGCGGGGTTGGGGAGCCGTCACCAACCCCACAGCGCGCGCTCTTGCGAGCTGGCTTTGCGCGCTGTGGGGGCGGCATCAGGGTGCCCGGGGGGGGCGCCTCTTGCCTGGGCGTGGGGCGTCCGCAGACAGGCCCTCTCCCACCCCCGACCTCTCGTCCGTTTGGGTGTGCGGCCCGGGCCCACTACCCAAGGGCTGTGGGTGCGGGGGGTGCGGGCATGGGGACCCGTCACCAACCCCACAGCGCGCGCTCCTGCGTGCTGTGGGGGCGGCATGAGGGTGCCCGGGGGGGGCGCCTCTTGCCTGGATGTGGGGCATCCGGGGTCGGGCGCTCTCCCAGCCCCGACCACTCCTCCTTTCGGGCGTGCGGCCGGGGCCCACTACCCACGGACTGTGGATGCGGGGGGTGCGGGCATGGGGACCCGTCACCAACCTCGCAGCGCGCGCTCTTGCGAGCTGGCTTTGCGCGCTGCCGGGGCCGCACGAGGGCGCCCGGGGGGGGCGCCTCTAACCTGGGCGTGGGGCGTCAGGGGACGGGCGCTCTCCCACCCCCGACCATTCGTCCGTTCGGGCGTGCCGCCGGGGCCCACTACCCACTGGCTGTGGGTGCGGGGGTGCGGGCTCGGGGACCCGTCACCAACCCCACAGCACGCTTCTGCGAGCTGGCTTTGCGCGCTTTGGGGGCTGGATGAGGGTGCCCGGGTGGGGGGGGGGGCGCCTCTTGCCTGGGTGTAGGGCGTCCGGGGACGGGCGCTCTCCCACCTCCGACCTCTCGTCTGTTCGGGCGTGCGGCCGGGGCCCACTACCCACTGGCTGTAGGTGCGGGGGGTGCAGGCATGGAAACCCGTCACCAACCCCACAGCGCGCGCTCTTGCGAGCTGGCTTTGCGCGCTGTGGGGGCGGCATGAGGGTGCCCGGGGGGGGCGCCTCCTGCCTGGGTGTAGGGCGTCCGGGGGTGGGCGCTCTCCCACCCCCGACCACTCGTCCGTTCGGGCGTGCGGCCGGGGCCCACTACCCACTGGCTGTGGGTGCGGGGGGTGCGGGCGTGGGAACCCGTCACCAACCCCACAGCGCGCGCTTTTGCGAGCTGGCTTTGCGCGCTGTGGGGGTGGCCTGAGGGCGCCCGGGGGGGAAGCCTCTTGCCTGATAGTCGGGCGTCCGGGGACAGGCGCGCTCCCACCCCCGACCACTCGTCCGTTCGGGCGTGCGGCCGGGGCCCACTACCCACTGGCTGCGGGTGCGGACGGTGGGGGCATGGGGACCCGTCACCAACCCCACAGCGCGCGCTTTTGCGAGCTGGCTTTGCGCGCTGTGGGGGCGGCATGAGGGTGCCCGCTGGGGGCGCCTCTTGCCTGGGCGTGGGGCATCCGGGGTCGGGCGCTCTCCCATCCCCGACCTCTCGTCCGTTCGGCCGTGCGGCCGGGGCCCACTACCCACTGGCTGTGGGTGCGGGGGATGCGAGCGTGGGGACCCGTCACCAACCCCACAGCGCGCGCTCTTGCGAGCTGGCTTTGTGCGCTGTGGGGGCGGCATGAGGGTGCCCACGGGGGGCGCCTCTTGCCTGGGTGTGGGGCGTCCGGAGACGGGTGCTCTCCCACTCCGGACCTCTCGTCCGTTTGGGCGTGCGGCCAGGGCCCACTACCCACTGGCTGTGGGTTCGGGCGCTGCGGGCGTGGGGACCCGTCACCAACCCCACAGCGCGCGCTTTTGCGAGCTGGCTTTGCGCGCTGTGGGGGTGGCCTGAGGGCGCCCGGGGGGGAAGCCTCTTGCCTGATAGTCGGGCGTCCGGGGACAGGCGCGCTCCCACCCCCGACCACTCGTCCGTTCGGGCGTGCGGCCGGGGCCCACTACCCACTGGCTGTTGGTGCGGGGGATGCGAGCGTGGGGACCCGTCACCAACCCCACAGCGCGTGCTCTTGCGAGCTGGCTTTGCACGCTGTGGGGGCAGCACGAGAGCGCCCGGGGGACGCGCCTCTTGCCTGGCCGTGGGGCGTCCGGGGACGGGTGCTCTCCCACCCCCGACCTCTCGTCCTTTCGGGCGTGCTGCCGGGGCCCACTACCCACTGGCTGTGGGTGCGGGGGGTGCGGGCGTGGGGTCCCGTCACCAACCCCACAGCGCGCGCTCATGGGAGCTGGCTTTGCGCGCTGCCGGGGCGGCATGAGGGTGCCCGGGGGGGGCGCCTCTTGCCTGGGTGTGGGGCGTCCGGGGACGGGCGCTCTCCGACCCCCGACCTCTCGTTCGTTCGGGCGTGCGGCCGGGACCCACTACCCACTGGCTGTGGGTGCGGGGGGTGCAGGCGTGAGGACCCGTCACCAACCCCACAGCGCGCGCTCTTGCGTGCTGTTCGGGCGGCATGAGGGTGCCCGGGGGGGGGGGCGCCTTGCCTGGGTGTGGGGCGTCCGGGGTCGGGCGCTCTCCCACCCCCGACAACTCATCCTTTCGGGCGTGCGGCCGGGGCCCACTACCCACCCGCTGTGGGTGCGGGGGATGCGGGCATGGGGCCCCGTCACCAACCCCACAGCGCGCGCTCTTGCGAGCTGGCTTTGCGCGCTGTGGGGGCGGCACGAGGGCGCCCGGGGAAGGCGCCTCTTGCCTTGGCGTGGGGCGTCCGAGAACGTGTGCTCTCCCGTCCCCGACCACTCGTCCGTTCGGGCGTGCGGCCGGGGCCCACTACCCACTGGCTGTGGGTGCGGGGGATGCCGGCGTGGGGACCCGTCACCAACCTCACAGCGCGCGCTCTTGCGTGCTGTGGGGGCGGCATGAGGGTGTCCCGGGGGGGCGCCCCTTGCCTGGGTGTGGGGCGTCCGGGGTCGGGCGCTCTCCCACCCCCAACCACTCGTCCTTTCGGGCGTGCGGCCGGGGCCCACTACCCACCCGCTGTGGGTGCGGGGGATGCGGGCATGGGGACCCGTCACCAACCCCACAGCGCGCGCTCTTGCGAGCTTGCTTTGCGCGCTGTGGGGGCGGCACGAGGGCGCCCGGGGGAAGCGCCTCTTGCCTGGGCGTGGGGCGTCCGAGAACGTGTGCTCTCCCGTCCCCGACCACTCGTCCGTTCGGGCGTGCGGCCGGGGCCCACTACCCACTTGCTGTGGGTGCGGGGGATGCCGGCGTGGGGACCCGTCACCAACCTCACAGCGCGCGCTCCTGCGTGCTGTGGGGGCGGCATGAGGGTGTCCCGGGGGGGGCGCCCCTTGCCTGGGTGTGGGGCGTCCGGGGTTGGCGCTCTCCCACCCCCAACCACTCGTCCCTTCGGGCGTGCGGCCTGGGGCCCACTACCCACCCGCTGTGGGTGCGGGGGATGCGGGCATGGGGACCCGTCACCAACCCCACAGCGCGCGCTTTTGCGAGCTGGCTTTGCGCGCTGTGGGGGCGGCACGAGGGCGCCCGGGGGAGGCGCCTCTTGCCTGGGCGTCGGGCGTCCGAGAACGTGTGCTCTCCCGTCCCCGACCACTCGTCTGTTCGGGCGTGCGGCCGGGGCCCACTACCCACTGGCTGTGGGTGCAGGGGATGCTGGCGTGGGGACCCGTCACCAACCCCACAGCGCGCGCTCTTGCGAGCTGGCTTGGCGCGCTGTTGGGGCGGCAGAAGTGTGCCCGGGGGGGGCATGTACAAGAATTGCACTAAGGAAGAAAGCCCTGAAATTGGCATATGAACACAAATAATGCATAGTTGGGGAAAGAGGTAAACATACACATTCACAGCCATAAACCCCTCACTCCCTGGACTCAAGACCTTCCCTTGACTCACCAACATATTACCCTGACCCAGGTCAAATGAGATGGCTGAAAGCCATGTGTCACAAGTCATCACATAAACCCCAAAAATGTGTTCACCCCCAAGCCTATATATCCTAGTCCCATTGGGGGCGTGGCGTGTCATGGCCTAGAGTGGTACTCAGGACCATGCCCTACCCTGACATAACCTTGGTTGGACTTGGGGTCGAATGGGCTTGGAGATATGCCCCATGAGTTTGGACTCATAACATCCCAAAAAACTGCCAATTCACACCATATTGGCCATATATTAAATATATGCTCAAAATTGAGGTTACCACTTATCCGAAGGCTCAAAGCATGCATGGAATCGAAGTCTAGCATTCATGGAGGATAGAGACCAAAGGCCAATGCCCATGTACATCCCACTTTACCCCCGAAACCCCTTCAGATATGGGCGCCACGCACTGCCCAAGTCGGCCCATGATCTTGAGACCAATTCTTGTAATCCTTCGTGCAGCAAGCCAAATGGAGTACGCGATCCGGCATATGGTGGTGTTCAACTCCAAAGCATATGCCAACATATGAACAACATACCATGTTTCGACTCTCCATAGGCTTCTTGCTGATTGCCGACCAGGTAAGTACACAAAATGCAAAAATGAGGAAAAATTGAGGTCAAAAACATGAAAATATGACCAAGTACAAAGTTGTCATGATAGTATATCTCTCTGCTCACCCATGATATCCGCTCATGGTTCAATACACAAATGATTCGAACCATTTGCAAACAATTCCCGAACTTGGATCCCCAATCGGGCGCATGGAGATACCTTCGCCACTAATATCTACATGCCCCATGAAAATGGGAGTGCACCCATGGATCTCTTTGTCAAACATACCATGAGCAATACATACGCGGTAGACTTAGTCTAGCGCTTTGAATTCCACAATTGGGACATGGGCAAAGCCCTTGTCACGTATGGCTCCCCATCTCTTCGGCCACACGAAGATATATAACATGGGCGTGAGCATATCATACATATACCATGCATACAACACATACCCTCAAAATAGGGCTCCCACCATGATATGCCATGTCCCTCCATTGACATAACTTCACGTTAAAAATACGTAGGAACCCAAGGAAAGTTGCTATGCAACCCCAACACTCATGCGGCACACTCGAAAGTCGCATTAAAATATTCGGTTGCACGGTCCAAGAGTTATATATCACTTTATACCCTCTTGACCCTTTTCCCTTGCTACACCAGGCATGTGTGCGCACCAAAGGCGTTTGATGCCTCATAAGTTAACTTGAGACTGAGGCGCTTGCAACCCAACCTACTTTATTCTCTTTCCTCACACTCGCGCGTAGATATGGCCCTTCAAAGTGGTCCCACGATTCGCTTTTGTTTCCCTTATATCTCCAAGTCAAATGGGTGGCAAGTGTAAGGGAAACCTGATTCAGGCATAGGGAAAGGAGTATGACCACTCGAAGAAGTCCAAATCAAGTGCGGCGATGTCGAAGTCGAAAATCCGATTTGGACATCGCGAAAAATTCAGATTAAAATTTCGAGTGCTTATTTAGAAAATTGCGGAAGCAAGGAACCCTTCGCTGATGAAATCTGACCCTTCAACGGAGTATCTGCCAAAATATCTGGAAATAACAGTTAACCAATCGGTTAACGCAAAATCGCGAGCCAACTGACAGTCACCGATACATTGACCATCAGAACGAAAGGCTGAAAAATTACGGAAACATTATGATAATAAAACCCTGTTGATTCCTGATATTCCGATATGTAAATCTCCGCTGGCGGCGCCTCGGTTCTGAATATGGCCGCTCGTAGCCGGAATGGCCAAACCTATCACACTATCAGATCGGGTTAGTTCAGGTGGACGAGAGTATGATATCAGCCAATGGCGGCTTGCCGGCACATAGATACACACCCCAAGTGACCCCAAGATGGCCACGGGGGTCCGAACCGGCTTCACTCCCCTTCTCAGAGCGTTGTTACCGCTCGGAAGTCATTGAAGAGAGGACGGGAGGACCCCAATGGGCTCAAAGCCTCCCCCCCATGTCCCAAGGACACATGGAGGCCCCACACACGTCGTAGGCGTCCCCCACGCCCCAAGGGAGGGGTGAGGACACTGATACTCAGCGCCCTACGCCATATCCGGTCTCCTCTTGATCTACAACATGGACCAAGGGGATCAAAGATAGAAAAACGTCGTCGGTCGACCTGAATAAGTATACCACAATTAAATATATATGTGGAGATCGAGTGAAGGGGGTATATGGCCAATCAAGGCCGAAAAATCCCCGGATGAACGCCCTCACCCGTCTCCTCAATCACAGAAACAAACAAAATGCCAAGGGGGGATCCATTACGGTGCTACAGCAGCAACCAAATGGACCAACACGTCCTTGACATCCAAAGAAATATTCTTTTTCTTTAGGTAGTCCATCCAGACCGTGGTATACCTCGGCACGAAACTGCTCGGAGGTTCCCACGAATCCCTGGATGCGGCGAATCCCCTACAACGGACTTTATACAGCCTACCCCCAGGGCGTCCCCGGGTCCGGCTTGTCCGCCAGGATTCTCTCGGCGGTGAAGTCGTCGTCCTCACCCTCGTCGTCCGAGTCCACACCGCCGGCCGTGAACTCGAAGGTGACGGGACGTCCGCTGGGGTCTGGTGCTCGGGGACGAAGCTGGGTATGGCCGCGGTCCAGGATCTTGTTATCCCCCACACGAACCGCATACACATCCTGCCCGACCTTCCGCACGATTACCCCCGGCACATACCAAGATGCCTGCCGATGTCTGGACAGGACATCTTTGTGGTGCCGCTCCACCCACACGGTGTCTTGGAGAGCATACTTCTGGACCTTTCCCTGCTTGAAGTACTTGGCCCTCTTGTCGTGCTCGTCCTGAAGTGCCTTGCACACCTTGGCAGCCGTGTCGTCCGCCTCAGCCATCATGGCGTTCGCATCCCGGGCCACTTTGCCATGGTTCATCCACGGGAGAGTGCGTGACACTCGATCCCGTAGGAACAGGATGCGATGCAGCGACAGTCCAGTGGGTCCCGGAAGGTCGTGATACGCTTGGAGCACTCTCCACAGCGAGTTATACCAGTTCCGGCCCGGTTCGTTAATGTGCAGCTGGCGGAACTTCTCGAACATCTGCCGCCCGGCAACCTCAGCCCGGCCATTTGACCGGCTGTGGTACACCACGGTCTTGGCGTGCCGAATACCCATGTGCTTGCACATTGTCTTGAACCACGTTCCCACGAATTGACTGCCCCGATCGCTGCAGATGACAGCTGGGACATCAAAAATCGTCAGCCAATGCCTGATCATGGCATTAGCGACGGTCTTGGCCTGCAGCCCCACTCCATGCTTGTCCTTCTTGTCCTTCTTCTTGGACTTATTGCCAGGGACCGCCACGATATACCCACTGTGCCTGTCCACCGCCAGGATGACACAGTCGTAGGTCTCTCCTTCCACGATGACCTCAGGCATGGCGAATACATCCATGGCCACAGACCGCATAGGGGCCTCCGGTATAGCCGTATACACCGGGTTGCCCGCTGTGGAGTGGTTGGGGCTCTTCGTGGCCCGATACACGGCACAGTCGCTGCAGTACCTATCCAGGATGGCGTAGTACCCCGGAGGGAACTTGAAACGCCACTCCAGGTCCTGCTGCATCTTGTCTCGGCCAGGGTGCATGAGTTGGGCGTTATGCCAATGGTCAATGAGCTCCTCCACTCGGTTCTCGGGCACCAGCAGCTTGTCCTTGAGGAACAACTTGTCCCCATCCTCGGTCAAGCCCTCAGGCCACTCGTCGTCCGACGGGGCGCTCACGGCATTCCAGTACTTGCTCCAGTGCTCGGATGCCGCGTAGTCATCCGACCAGTCCTCTGTGAGCACCGACCTGACTAGCTCTACAGGGGCCACCATCCATTGCTCGAGGGTTTCCTCTCGAATAGCTTGGACGCGGGCACCCCGGAACTTGGCCCGGTCCGTACGGTTTGCCATAACCACAAAGCACTTGACCCCCTCTTGCTCCATAACCTTCTCCATCTCGATGATGCGCTTGGCCTCCTCGGTTTCCTCGGCGTCTCCATGGCTGGATATGTCCATCCAAGCCTTGCCCGCGGGGTAGGCCCACCGACTGAGGCAATCTGCCACAGTGTTGTCCTTCCCCGGGACGTATACGACGCTGAGGTCGAACTTGGCGAACGTCTCGTGCCACCGGGCCCTCCTTGCCGCCAGTCCCGAGGGGGTGTCGACGTGCTCCTTGTGCCAGCTCTGCAAGGACTGATGGTCCGTGCAAACCACTACTGGTTGCAATCCGATGTGGCCAGACCACTTCCTGAGCGCACTAACAATGGCGTACGTCTCCTTCTCCCTCGCGGTCCAGGTGCGGCGTTGGCCCTCGGCCAGGATCCGGCTCCAGAACGCCAAGGGTACATGTGACCCGTCGTCTCGGATCTGCTCGAGGACTGCGCCCACAGCATAGTCCGGGGCATCTGTCCGTAGCACGAATCCCTTGTCCGGGTCCACCAGGAATAGCCCCAGTTGCCCCAGGAGTCGTTCCTTCAGGCGGCTGAACGCATCTTCGGCCTCAGGGGTCCAAGCAAGCTTCTTCTTGCCCCCCTTCCGGCCATCGAACTTGCCCACTTGCAGCATCTTGTGCAGCGGCCCCGACAGTTCTGCATACATCGGGACATAGCCCGAATAGTAGTTGCAGAACCCCATGAAGGACCGGAGTTCGCTGATGGTCTGGGGCTTCTCCCAGTGGTGCAGGGACGCCAGCTTCCCAGGCATGGGACGGCGTTGCCCGTGACCAACCACGTGACCCGCGAACTCCACTTCCTTCACGAAGAGTGAGGCTTTGATGGGCTTGCACACCATGTTGTGCTTGTCCAACTCGCTGAGCACTCGGCGCAGATCCTTCTCATGCGCGTCGATGAGCTCGTCCTCAGTCATGTTCTCCGTGCCGGACCCGATGATGATGTCATCCACGAAGGGGTCGGCACTGTCCCGGACAGGACCGAGTGGGTCCTCCATCATGCGCTGGAAAGCGGCGTTGCCATTCTTGGCGCCCATGGGCACCACTTTCCACTGCATGGGCCCCAGCGGCGTCGACATCGCTGTGCAGGGCCTGGAGTCCGGGTGTAGCGGCATCTGGTGATAACCGTGTTTCAGGTCCAGCACCGTGAAAATCCGCTTTTTCTGTTGTTTTTGGAGGATGGAGTCGATCAGGGGAAGCGAGTACGAGTCGTGCTCGGTCTGCTCGTTCAAACCTCTGTAATCACCCACCAACCTCCACTCGCCCTTCTCCTTCTTGGGCACAATAAAGGCTGGGCTGGCCCACTCACTGTCGGAGGGTTCGATCCATCTCGCTCAATGAACTCGGCCAACAGCTTCTTCATGGCCTCGGCCCGATCGCCCTGAAGTTGGTACTCCCGATGACGATAGATCTTCGGGTTCGGCTTCAGCTTGATCTTCGCTGTACCAAACCTCCCACGATCTGGAGGGTTCCTGTTGGCGACGCCACTGAATAGCCGCGGATAGGCCTTGATCAGCCTCTCCTTCAGCTCGGCGACCTTCGGGTTTTCCTGGGCCTCTTCAGCCGCTTGCTTCGGTATAGATACAACCGACCGCACTGCGGTATAGGCCTCTTCTGGGTCCGATTCCGACTTCTCCTCGTCCGATATGCCGTCTTCATCGTCGTGGGGTGCACTTCCCACCGATAATCTTCGGAAATTTGCGGCCTCGGGCTGGTGACTGTCGCTATCGGCTCCCATTCTTGGGAAATCCCATGTTGGTGGGTCCGACCCAACCGGACCATCGTATTGGTCCGCGATGTGATCCATGACCCTCGCCACGCACTCGTTCTTCTCGTACTTGCCGGTGACCAACATCTTGTCATCCCACCAATGCGGAGATGTGACCATGGCCCGCCTCTTCTTGGCTGCCACACGGTCGTGCATCCCCATCTGCATGTAGTTGACGACGTTGTCGATCTCAGCGTGGGACAGGACGTCAATGCCATCAATAGGCTGATCTGTCCCCTCCTTGGGCTCAAGCATGACCTTCATGGGCACCGCCTCCACCCTACGGATGAATGCTTCATCACCCGTGGGCTGGGCTTGCGCCCCATCCACCAGGAAAGCCTTGGTACCCCACGCTTGACCCGCGGAGGGCATTGATACACCCTTGGC
Organism: Eutreptiella sp. 'Long Island Sound 2002'; assembly: GCA_964036045.1. Lineage (NCBI taxonomy): Eukaryota > Euglenozoa > Euglenophyceae > Eutreptiales > Eutreptiaceae > Eutreptiella > Eutreptiella sp. 'Long Island Sound 2002'. Next base: position 43,052,126 of record OZ038378.1, on the reverse strand, counting down.
GTCAATGAACAGCTCCTCCTCTGGCCCGAATGACATCTCGTTCAGGGTGATGGAGTCCAGCGTCGACTTGAGACCCTCCAGCGGACATGGGGTGGATCCTATGCCGGTAATGACCAGGATTCCCCTCGCCCTATCCGCGATGATCTTCTCCACCGTACGTCTGGTATTGTCCAGGGAGCCATGCCAATACATGGGTCCCCACTCCTTCAAACCCCAATGCCTATGCCAGGCTGAGTCTCGTCGATGCCAATGCCTCCTAGACTTCCGCAAAAGTGGGGCATCGCGGGAAGCGAAGACGTCCGTCTCGGGCGCTTCGGCTCCCAGCGTCTGGATCATCCTGGCGTACACTTGCGGCGCCATTCCATACTCCGTGATCTGAACTCCACGGTCTCCTCTGGACTTGACACCCACAGCTTGCACCGCTTGGACGATCCGATCCTCTTCCTCAGCATTCCATTGGGATGATCCGCATGCACAGTCCGTGGACAGCCATGTTAGGCATTCATCATCCTCCCGGACCAGCGTTGCACGATGGGGAAGGGCTCCAATCGCATTTGCCACCATGAAGTCATACCCCATGATCATATCCCAATTGGTAATGTCGGCCACATAGAAGTTCCCGGATAGAGTGCTTCTCTTCGCCTGATCAGGGCGGTTCAAGCGCTCATGTTCCCAGAATTCCATACTGATAGTGGCCTCATGGGCCCCACCACCCATGATCTCTCCATTGGCGACCTTCAGGCGGACCGGTCTCCGGCTGGGCTGCAGGAATTCCTCGTTAAACAACCCTCTCCGGACCAGGCTCACCTGGGCACCCGTATCCACTAACACATCCACCACCTTCTCCTCTCGTCCGCACCGTACTCGCACTTTCAAGTGCAACTGCCGCTCGTCGCCATGAGGTGTATGGACGACTCTCACAGCATGCAACTCTAGCACGTCCGGGTGCATCAGGACTTCAAGGGTATGGTCACGGATGGTGTAGATCTTGGGTTGGTCCTGCCCATCCACGGGGCTCTCCGTGGTCGCTCCTTCCTTCTTGCCATGTCCCGTGCCCACATGTACTTCCCTTGGCAGGGCTATCCAGGGGTTGGGAGTGGCGAAACTCAGTGGTTTTGGCTCTTCCGGAGCCTTCTTCGGCACCCGATGTGCCTTCGCTTTCTCTGGGATTCCACTGATTTTCGGAGGAGAGACCTCCGAGGTCCCACTCCCGTGGGGGCTCCTCTAGACTTGGCTTCCCGCAGCCCCTTCCGGCTGCGATCCGCCAGGACTTTGTCCACCACGTTGCTGGGCTTTGAGTTCCTCCAACGTCCTCAACATGTCCTCAGCAACCTCCTCGATCGACCTCACTCGTCAGTCTTGGCCAGGTCCACCACCATAGCCTCTTCATCCGCCTTTTCCTTGGCCTTTGCCTTGGCCTTTTCCCCCGTCTCCGCCCTTCGCCTTCCAATCGGAAATCCGCTGCTCCTTGGGTTTCTTCTCGGGGTGGGCGGCGAAGTAGGCCTTCTTTTCCGCCTCATACACCTTGCACTGACGGTGGTCGTGTGCATGGTTGTTTCCCTTGCCATAACAGACCCAGCACCCGTCGTGCTGAGACCTGTACTCTCGGAACGAGAGCGGTGGGTTCCCGATCCTCCTTGGTCCTTCTCTGTTCTTCCTGGGTCCCACCTGGCTCCATCCGGACCGATCCTGCCCATGGTTCCTCACGTTGTGCGCCACAAACGCGAAGAAATGGGCCTCATCGTGATCCTCCCGGGTCCACTCATCTTGACCACTTCCACTACCATCCTCCGCAGAGTTGGCCGTGTCCTCCTGGATCTCCCGATGATGGCGGTCCTCTCGGTGTCCTCGTTGTCCATGACCATGCCGATCCTGCACGTGGGCCTCGTTCTTCGCATTGAGCTTCAACTTCACCGTGATGTACTTCACGATCTCGTCCAGGCTCATGCGGGCGAAGATGACTTGGATCCTCAGCGGCTCCCCGCGCCTCCACTCCACGTTGTTGAGGCGCAGCAACCTTTGCCCCATGGAGTCCCCAAATACCTCCACGTACACGGCGTTCTTCAGGCCCAACATCCGGTTGGGTTCGCCCAGGTTCCTGCTGAAGAACTCCATGATACCCGCATGGGTATCTTCCGCCGCCATAATCCTCACCGCCACGCGCTTCTTCGCCCTCTTCTTCTCCTCGTCCTCCACTCTCCTCTTCCAGTTGCCGGGGAGGACGTCCTCCAGCAAGTGGCGGATCTCACTGGCCTCGTTCCAGTCTTCCACCAGCTTGAGGCATCTGCGGTACTTCCGCAGATACCGGTTCCACTCCCGGACCCGCAACTCACCGCGGTCCAGCGGCAGTAGAATTGACCACAGGTCCTCCAGCTTCTGATTCTGAGCGTCCACCCGCTCCTCATCCTCTAGCCACTGGAGGCAGGCCTGCTCCGTCCTGATCAGTCCTTCCCGGATCTGATCCCGCAGCTCCTCCTTCAGGTCCTGCGCCAGGCGGTGTGGGAATGTCCGGCATACCCACTTGTCCCGCGGCGCTCCCCGCATCTCGCCGACGACCTCCTCGGCGAAGTCCTCCCAATCCAGGATGAAGTCATCCAGATTGGAGGGGTTGCCATCGTAGTAGGGGATTTTGATTCCCCTGAGGTCGTCAATCCTGATGGCATCTCCGACGTCTCCAGCCACCACTCGACCGAGACGGATACCACCTGTGGCCGGGGGGTGTGGGTACACTCCCCGTACATCCCTCTCCTCCATGGATTGCGGTCCAGTTGGGCCTGAACCCATGGGGTTTGGAATGCGGGAAGGATTTGCTCCATCGGCCGTCCATATCCCCGTATTGGGGTCCTTCGCCCACAGGTTTCCGCCTGGATGTCCTCGACCCTGTCCGTTGGCGCTTCCCATGATTCGCCCGTGCATGGTGTGGTTCTCGATCTTCTCTTCCGCATAAACTACCATATTCGTCGTGATCGGCACATCCTGGGCGGCATGGGACATCTGTACCGTCAGGCTCCTCGGGTCCGTGGTTACGTGCCCTTCCCGCATGGACCCAGCCGGTGCCGTGTGTTCCCCGAGCATTGTGGATTCGCTGAACATGGGAACAAACGGCAGCGCACCCGGGTCAACACGCGGAGGCGCGTATGATGCCTCTGCAGGGCCGCCCATGGGTTTCTCCATGGCGCTCCTGAGGGTCTTAACCCGCTCCACCAGCTCTACCGCGGCCGGCTTTGCCGGGAGCTCCGGACTTGAGGCGAGGGGCTGTCGCTCCTCTAGCCTTTTCAGGCGTCCCGACATGTCCTCTACTAAGTCGAGGAGGCTGTCCACCACTTGCTGCTGCTTCTGCAGGGCCAGCTCCAGATTCTCCCGGTACCGGGCCTGATCCGCTCGCAGCTCCTCCATGTGGTTCTCCGCGGCCGACTGGTCGTCCAGGATCCCCGCGACGTCCTCCTCTAGACCGTCCTTGGCGTTGTCCAGGCGGTCAAGGCGATGCACGATGGCGTCCATCCCCATCTTTGGGTACTTGTCCATGAGGAAGGACACGTGCTCGCAGTGGCACGCAGCGTGCTTTCCGCCGGATTCAGCGCATCCCGCGGTTCCCGGCGCCTCAGACTCATCGTCCATGGGCGTATCGCCTATGGCGTCCGTCTCTGATCCCGTGTGCCGGGGCACAGGTGCCGTCCGGGCCCTGGCTGGCCTCTCCAAGCCCTCGGCGTCGTGCTGCAGGGCGGGCTTGGGGGCCGTATGCGCCCTGGCGATCAGCGCGGACATCTCCGGCTCCGAAGGTGGCTCGTAGGCTGTCCGATAGCCCTCGGAGTGCCCCTCGGATTCCCACAGCCTGACGGGGCTGGGGTCCGTGTCCATAGCCCCGGCGTCCCTTGCCGCGGACTTGGGTGACCCGCGCTTCCGGTAGCGCCGGGCCCGTCCTCCACTGCTGCCTGAATGGCAGGCCTCGTCAGAGTCCTCCGCGGCGGAGCGGAGGTTGCATGCCTTTCGGCAGCAACGCTCACACATGGAGACCAGGTCCTCCATGTCACGTCCTCCTCTTCCCGAATGTCGTTCTTCTCTTCGGGCTTCAACTTCCGGAGTTCGCCATACTCTTGAACGTCTCGGTTCTTCTATGGCTCCAATCTCCGGCGTGGTCTCCACTGAGTCCACAATACGCACCCGGGGCGTACTTGGGCAGGGCTCATGAGGGCCCAAGTCCCCGGGTCGGCGGTAGGTAGGGGCAGCAGGTAAGCCTCTGCTACCATAAAGAAGGTCGCTACCAGGACCGGCCCCCGCTGTGCCCCTTCCGCCTGTAACCCCTGCCGATTTGCTCCTGATCAACGATTGCATTGCTCAAAATCCAAGGTTCCAAATCCAAAAATATAGAAAGTAAAATCCTCCTTCAACCCTGAATGGCAACCAGATCCCACAAATACAGCAATAACCCAATTCACAATCCAAATCAGGCTGCGGGCTTTCGTTCAGCACACCGGTATTCCCACGGTGGCGGGCATGTACAAGAATTGCACTAAGGAAGAAAGCCCTGAAATTGGCATATGAACACAAATAATGCATAGTTGGGGAAAGAGGTAAACATACACATTCACAGCCATAAACCCCTCATTCCCTGGACTCAAGACCTTCCCTTGACTCACCAACATATTGCGCTGACCCAGGTCAAATGAGATGGCTGAAAGCCATGTGTCACAAGTCATCACATAAACCCCAAAAATGTGTTCACCCCCAAGCCTATATATCCTAGCCCCATTGGGGAGGTGGCGTGTCATGGCTTAGAGTGGCACTCAGGACCATGCCCTACCCTGACATAACCTTGGTTGGACTTGGTGTCGAATGGGCTTGGAGATATGCCCCATGAGTTTGAACTCATAACATCCCAAAAAACTGCCAATTCACACCATATTGGCCATATATTAAATATATGCTCAAAATTGAGGTTACCACTTATCCGAAGGCTCAAAGCATGCATGGAATCGAAGTCTAGCATTCATGGAGGATGGAGACCAAAGGCCAATGCCCATGTACATCCCCACTTTACCCTCGAAACCCCTTCAGATATGGGCGCCACGCACTGCCCAAGTCAGCCCATGATCTTGAGACCAATTCTTGTAATCCTTCGTGCGCCAAGCCAAATGGAGTACGCGATCCGGCATATGGTGGTGTTCAACTCCAAAGCATATGCCAACATATGAACAACAGACCATGGTTCGACTCTCCAAAGGCTTCTCGCTGATTGCCGACCAGGTAAGTACACAAAATGCAAAAATGAGCAAAAATTGAGGTCAAAAACATGAAAATATGACCAAGTACAAAGTTGTCATGATAGTATATCTCTATGCTCACCCATGATATCCGCTCATGGTTCAATACACAAATGATTGGAACCATTTGCGAACAAATCCCCCACTTGGATCCCCAATCGGGCGCATGGAGATACCTTCGCCACTAATATCTACATGCCCCATGAAAATGGGAGTGCACCCATGGATCTCTTTGTCAAACATACCATGAGCAATACATACGCGGTAGACTTAGTCTAGCGCTTTGAATTCCACAATTGGGACATGGGCAAAGCCCTTGACACGTATGGCTCCCCATCTCTCCGGCCACACGAAGATATATAACATGGGCGTGAGCATATCAAACATATACCATGCATACAACACATACCCTCAAAATATGGCTCCCACCATGATATGCCATGTCCCTCCATTGACATAACTTCACGTTAAAAATACGTAGGAACCCAAGGAAAGTTGCTATGCAACCCCAACACTCATGCGGCACACTCGAAAGTCGCATTAAAATATTCGGTTGCACGGTCCAAGAGTTATATATCACTTTATACCCTCTTGACCCTTTTCCCTTGCTACACCGGGCATGTGTGCGCACCAAAGGCGTTTGATGCCTCATAAATTAACTTGAGACTAAGGCGCTTGCAACCCAACCTACCTTATTCTCTTTCCTCACACTCGCGCGTAGATATGGCCCTTCAAAGTGGTCCCACGATTCGCTTTTGTTTCCCTTATATCTCCAAGTCAAATGGGTGGCAAGTGTAAGGGAAACCTGATTCGGGCATAGGGAAAGGAGTATGACCACTCGAAGAAGTCCAAATCAAGTGCGGCGATGTCGAAGTCGAAAATCAGATTTCGACATCGCGAAAAATTCAGATTAAAATTTCGAGTGCTTATTTAGAAAATTGCGGAAGCAACGAACCCTTCGCTGATGAAATCTGACCCTTCAACGGAGTATCTGCCAAAATATCTGGAAATAACAGTTAACCAATCGGTTAACGCAAAATCGCGAGCCAACTGACAGTCACCGATACATTGACCATCAGAACGAAAGGCTGAAAAATTACGGAAACATTATGATAATAAAACCCTGTTGATTCCTGATATTCCGATATGTAAATCTCCGCTGGCGGCGCCTCGGTTCTGAATATGGCCGCTCGTAGCCGGAATGGCCAAACATATCACACTATCACATCGGGTTAGTTCAGGTGGACGTGAGAGTATGATATCAGCCAATGGCGGCTTGCCGGCACATAGATACACACCCCAAGTGACCCCAGGATGGCCACGGGGGTCCGAACTGGCTTCACCTGGGTGTGGGGCAACGGAGGACGGGCGCTCTCCCACCCCCGACCTCTCGTCCGTTCGACCGTGCGGCCGGGGCCCACTACCCAGTGGCTGTGGGTGCGGGGGGTGCGGGCGTGGGGACCCGTCACCAACCCCACAGCGCGCGCTTTTGCGAGCTGGCTTTGCGCGCTGTGGGGGCGGCATGAGGGTGCCCGGGGGGGGCGCCTCTTGCCTGGGTGTGGGGCGTCCGTGGACGGGCGCTCTCCCACCCCCGACCTCTCGTCTGTTCGGGCGTGCGGCCGGGGCCCACTACCCACTGGCTGTGGGTGCGGGGGATGCGTGCATGGGGACCCGTCACCAACCTCACAGCGCGCGCTTATGCGTGCTGTGGGGGCGGCATGAGGGTGTCTCGGGGGGGCGCCCCTTGCCTGGCCGTGAGGCGTCCGGGGTTGGGCGCTCTCCCACCCCCAACCACTCGTCCTTTCGGGCGTGCGGCCGGCGCCCACTACCCACTGGCTGTGGGTCCGGGGGATGCGTGCATGGGGACCCGTCACCAACCCCACAGCGCGCGCTCTTGCGAGCTGGCTTTGCGCGCTGTGGGGGACGGCACGAGGGCGCCCGGGGGGGGCGCCTCTTGCCCGGGTGTGGGGCGTCCAAGGACGGGCGCTCTCCCACCCCCGACCTCTCGTCCGTTCAGGCGTGCGGCCGGGGCCCACCACCAACTAGCTGTGGGTGCGGGGGGTGCGGGCGTGGGGCCCCGTCACCAACTCCACAGCGCGCGCTCTTGCGATCTGGCTTTGCGCGCTGTGAGGGCGGCATGAGGGTGCCCGGGGGGGGCGCCTCCTGCCTGGGTGTGCGGCGTCGGGGGACGGGCGCTCTCCCACCCCCAACCTCTGGTCCTATCAGGCGTGCGGCCGGGGCCCACTACCCACTGGCTGTGGGTGCGGGGGCCTGCGGGCGTGGGGACCCGTCACCAACCCCACAGCGCGCGCTCTTGAGTGCTGTGGGGGCGGCATGGGGGTGCCCGGGGGGGGACGCCTCTTGCCTGGGTGTGGGGCGTCCGGGGTCGGGCGCTCTCCCAACCCCGACCACTCGTTCTTTCGGGCTTGCGGCGAGGGCCCACTACCGCGCGGGACAGTGTACACGCCTTCCTGCTGACCCAGGAGGTCACCGCTGTCACGGGGCTCCACCTTGTGCGGCTCCCCCCGGCAATTCCCGACGACCCCCGAGGGCCCAGAGCCCTGAGCCCCGGCCCGGACTGGAATCTGTGGCGCAGCGTGTGGGCCGAGTGGCTCGCCCGCCTCCTGCCCCAGTGCCGGTGGATGGCCAACAGCCTATGACCAACCGTGGCCACCACACAGCACCGCCCGCGGCACGCCACCAATGCACTGGGAAGTAGTAGCACAGGTTGCCTGCAGCCACGCACACCTGTCAGAATAGCTGCGATGTCAGACTCCGATGGCTCCACCCAGCAGAACAACCGCCACCACCGCCGGTCCCGCCCCCTCTCCCCCGTCTCCCAAGGATGCGCGGGGGAAACCGCCGCAGAGCGGGAGGAGCGGCAGCTGGCGGAAGCCGCGGTCCCGGTTGGGCCGCCAGCTGAGCAGCCCCGGGCAGCACCCAGCAACCCCGAACCACCGTTCCCCGAACTGGTGCCAGCCGTGGAGGCCGTCCCTGCCACACAGGCCGTTGCCCCTGCCGACCCGCCAACGAAAGGGGCCCCGGACGGGCCGCCAGACAGGCCGCATGGGGCCCCATTGCCGCTCCAGCCGGCCACACCGCGGCCCCCGGCACGCCCCCGGCGCAAGGGACCGGCCCTGCGCGGGCCCAGGGCGCCTCGCCGGGCCAGCCGCCAGGGCCCCCAGCGGCTGGCGCAGCGGAGGGCAGGGAGGGCGCCAAGTACTGCGCCCACACCAAGCCCAGACACACCCACATGAGCCCCCCAAAGCCATAGCTGACCAAGGCCGCCATCTCTGAGGGGAAGCCACAGCCCGTCCGCTCCCCGACGCCCAAACGCACGCTGATGGACATCACGCTGCCGCAGCTGCAACACTGCGTGGTCCAAGCAGGAGGGAACGGCGCTCGTGCGGGGAGGGATGCAAAGCACGGAGGCGCAGGGCGAGGGACGGAGGGCGACTGTGGGGGGCTGGCAAGTGGCGGAGGAGGGGGGCAGGCACCAGGGGTGGGCAAAGGCGCGGGCAGCAGCGAGGGGGGCCAGACACAGGGCAAGGGCCAGGGCGCTCGCAGCGACAGAGGGGGACAGGGGCGAGGAAAGGGCACAGGCACAATCAGAGGCAGGGTAGGGCAGACGCACGGGGAAGGTAAGGGGACGGCCGATGGTTGGGGGGACACAGGACACGGCAAGAGACACGGGCAGGGGAGCAGGCGGGAGAGGGCACACAGGAGCCAGGGGCCGGGGGGCAGGGAAGGGACGCAGAGGCAAGGAGGGGGGGGGGCGACGTGGGCAACCGCGTGCAGGGAGGACAGGGCCAAGGGACGGGAGGGGTGGGGAAGGGCAAAGGGCGGGGGAAGGGGGACGGGGAGGCCCCGCAAGCGGAGGTCCAGGCGGTTTGGTGGATCCCCCCCGGCATCCAGCAGATGCCGGCGCACCACGCCCACCACCACGAGCCCCTGCCCATGTACAACATTGACCCCGATTCGAGGCCCTGATTTCTCCCCAGCCCCTCCAGCTCCCGCGCCAACCGCTCCCCCGCCTGCACGGTGACGCCCCGCACCACCCCGCCCCCGCAGTACGGGAGCCGCCGGCGGAACCAGCATGGATGGCCGCCGCCCCCGCGGCGCGGGGGCCCAGCACGGAACCGGTGCGGATGGCTGCCGCACCCGTGGCGCAGGAGCCGCGGGCAGAGCCGGCAGGGGGGGCAGTGGGGGCCCTGCGCCCCGCCGAGGCCCGGAGCGATTGGGTCCGGGACTGGAACGCGGTCCCCCACCCCATGGGGGGCGAAACCCTCCCCCTGGTGATGGAGGTGTATGGGTGGCTGAGTTGGGCCACCTTGGGGACCACCAGGGGATTGAGGAACCGATACTTTGATGCCGTGCTCTTTCGGAGGGACGGGGGGAACAGGGAAGTACCCCCGGGGGGCTGGGTGCCCGGGAGGACCACGAAAGGGTCCTCCGGGCCGTGATTTGGGCGGGATGGCCCAACCGGGTGCCGGGGTGGGCGGCTCTCCTGGAGGGGGGGGCGGTGCTCCGAGTCGGGGACGCGAAGGCCAATGTCTGGCTGCCCGGGGCCCTGCGCACCACCCTGAGCCACTGGCGCTACCGCCCGGGGAACCAGCCACTGCCGAAGCCCCAGCCCGCACACAAGCAGAGGCGCGGGTAACGGCGGAACCCACGGGCAATGGCGCCGGCGGCCGGGGGGGCTGGCGGCGACCCGCCGAAGGTCTGGCATGACGCCCTGTAGGCCAAGCCCCGGACCCCTGATGGCGAACACAGAAAGGGGGGGGATGTAGACCAACGGCCCGGGTTGCTCCCCCCTGCAGGCCATAGCCCCCTGAGCCTGGGCACCCCCCCCCCAGCCGGCCGCGCGCCAGGACATGAGGGAGCAAGGCCTGACCCCTGATCCTGGGGGGCCACAACAGCCGCGGGCACGCGGGTAGGCGCACGCCTGCGGCACGCAACGCGCGGGCGCGTACGGCAATGGAATCCCCTTCTGACCTACTGACCACTGACCCGGGCCGCCGCCCCCAGCGCCCGCAAAAGCCAGGCTCCCAGGACAGCCGAGGACGGCTGGAGCAAGTTGCGACGTAGGTTATGCCAAACCGCGCCCCCCCCCCCCCCGTTAACCACACTGCGCGAAAGCGGCGACGCGGGTGGCAGAGGCAACCGTGGGCGAAGGCCAGGGCGTTTACCCGGCACCCAGTGGGCCGAGCCCCGGATGGCGAACAGGGGAGGGGCGCAGGGGCGAGTTACCCGGGGTGCTTCCTGAGCGAGCACCCACCCCCGGAGCCGGGGCACACTCCCCCCCCTCCCCCCTGCCCCCCGGCCGCCTGCAAGCCAGGGCATGCAGGGGAGCGACAGCTCGACTGAACATGACTGTAATGCGCCACAGCAACCGCGGGCCCGCAAGTGAGGGTTACTTTTCTGAATGTTCTTAACCGCATCAACTTGTTCTGGGGCTGACGTCCCCCAATGAAAGTATTTACAACAACATATTAAGATATGTACACGGTTGCTCTGATGGTAAGGTTAGATGAACGCTGATTTACCCTGTGGGGGAGGGGGGGGGTTCAGGAAGGGGCAGAGGGCTGAAGGGGTCGAGAGGGGGAGACAGAAGGTCGCTTGATGGGCGGAAAAAATTTCGGATGTCCCGGGAGGCGTTGGAGTGGGGGGGGGCAGGGGCAGACGGACCTGGGCACCTAGTAGCGGTCGGCCTAGAGGGGAGAGGTAGGCGTGTCTGACGGTAGCGTGCCTCGGACCCCCCCCCCCCCCCCCCGGCCGCCTGCAAGCCAGGGCATGCAGGGGAGCAACAGCCTGACTGAACATGACCGTAATGCACCAGAGCGACCGCGGGCCCGCAAGTGAGGGGTACTGACGGGCGCGGCACGCGCCAGCGGCGCGCGGCACACGGGAGCAGACGGCGACGAAGACTGACCCGCCGGCCACTAACCCCCCCGACCGCAGCCAGCGCCCGAGAACGCCAGACAGCCCCGAGCCGGGGGGCCCACGGCAGCCGGCAGCCGGGCACGTCCCGGCATGGGACACGCAAGGCCAACCTGCCGCGCACCCCCCCCCTACCACTCGCACGTCCAGGAGCGCGGGGGAGCGCACCCCCCCCCAAAGTGACCCCTGACCCGGGCCAGCGCGCCCGTGCTGCGCAGCCCGGGCGACCATGAACCGCGACGATAGCCAGCCCCGCACACACAGGGGAACCCAACTGTGGTCGGGGCCCCGCCTGACCAGCGAATCACTAGCCCCGGGCCTAGGCCCTCAGGCACAGCACCAGGGACGGCACCCCACGCAGCCGCAAGACAGCCGGCACAGCGGAGAACCGGTACGGGGGGCCAATGGGGGGCGGGGGGACTGCATTTCCCTGGCACGACCCGTTCCTCACCCCCCCAAACCCGCAGCATGCCGACGACCGGCCGGGGGGCACCCCCGCGGTAGGGACCGCAGAGCCGAGCGCCACCACGCCACACCGGCCCCAAACCCCTCTGCCAGGCCAGGGGACAGCCCCCCACCCCACCCCCCCCCCCCCCACTCCCTCTCGGGATGACCGCCGGCGAGGAGCGCGGCAGCGTCGCGACTACCGGGGCCGAGCGCCGCGGCAGGCACCCCTCTGTGTCAACCAGCCGCGCTCCCCCTGGCTGTCATCCCCCTGCTTCCCCCGTAACCTCCGCAAGCCGCGGCACGCACACCAGCAGGCCGTTAACGGCGCCCCACCGAGGGGTTGCGGAGCCCCGGGCCTGCCTGCCTGGCCCGCCAGTCGCTTGCCGGAGCGCCAGGACGCCCCAATGCACCCTCCTCTGGAAGAGCCCGGGCGGAAGCACAGGGAAACAAACCGGAGCAGTATGGAGACCGCACCCTCCATGGCCTAAGTGACGCCAACGAAGCCCGCCTTGGTGCCCCTCTGCTACCAACTTTTATCCCTCCAGTCTCTCTTCGTAAGGGAAGGATGACCTTGTCCTAGTCACCCTTGGATCAACACCACGGCACTGCAAAGCAACAGGAGCAGGAAGTCCACACTTGAATCTCAATCAAAGTATCAACAACCATACACATAGGGAATAGACCTCCCCTGAGAGGAGGGGAAGAACAATGGACAAATATGAACACAAGACCTCATACCTGACCTACATGCAAATGGGCAGTTTCCGCTCTCCATTGGGTATGGGGATATAGAGTCGGGAAGTGCCCTCGAAACACACAAATTCAGCAATTCTATTTTACAATGAGAATGTCCTAATGGACTGCACACAAGGTCCCACAGCAAAAGCAAGGGAGCAATGGGCACTCAGGACTTAGGCATCAAACATCCACCAATAGTGCATCCGAGGGGGCGTCCATAAGGGTGCACTAAGGACCTCACAAAATGGCAAAAATAGGCAAAATTGAGGTAAATCACATGGGTGCCCCGGGCAGCCAAGGCGGGGCCCATGGGTCATGGAATAGGAGGCAGGACCTAAGACTCATATCTAAGTGCCAGACTTGAAATTTGGTCCGGGATCCTAATGGGCATAAGGATATGGGGCCGCAAATTGGGCACACAGTGGGCTCAAATTGGGCTCCCAAAAAGGGGTGTTTTGGCAAACCCAAAAATGAGCTACAATTGAAAGTATCTCCAAGGGTATTTCACCATGATGCCTTGGAGACGGGACTCCAAGTTCGGTTTGGAACCCAATGGCAGTCCAATGTGGGCCCACACAGACTTGGGTCCCAAAGATTCCCATGGGCCATGGCATGGTGATAGGCAGAATCGTACCCACAAGTGCCAAAATGGCAAAAATGTCCACACTCATCTTGGCATAGCTCCTTGTGAGTGGGCGCTTCGGTTCTCCCACGTGGTGTGTGACTCCTTGGGATCGATGTGCACAAGCTACATTCTATATATGGTCCATTGGTCCATGCATCTGGCGTGCACAGGGGGCCCGAACATAGTGCGCGTCGGGCCAAAAATATAGGAAATGGCAGAAAATGGCCAAAAATGCGCACACTCATGGTACAGGCAAATGGAGCACATGTCCCACTAGGACCAGGGTGTGCCTTGGAATTGTTGTCAAGTCCCATGTGTCGAACATACCTTCTGGGCGTCGACCACGTCCTCCTGGATTGGGGAATGGCAGGGCCGTCAAGTGAGCCCATGATGTGGAACTGACCCAAATAGCCCACATGGTGGCCTTGGTCTGCCAAGCCCAAGAGGACTCATTGGATGGGACCAAGATATGTTGAGCAGCAACGTGTGTACTCATGGTACATACTTGAATTATGATGTCAGTTCAGCGCAATGCTGGGATATAAGATCGCCACTTGACATCATGACGGCCCAAAAATGGTAAAATTGATGGAAAAAAAAAGCAGAATGCACTTGAAATCCTCACAAATATATTACAATATCTCCGGCTTGACTTGGGTAGCCGGTAATTCCCTACACACATCATGTCTTGGTACCATGGACCTTCGCTTCCACGACTGGGGTCCACTTGGGGTGCAATGAAAGGTTACTTGCGCGGCTCCCCAAGTGGGGACGTGGAAAAATGGAAAAATGCAAATAACACACCTTGCTTGTAGAGCATCGCTTCGGGAGTGCTCTCCATGGGTTCTTGGGTGAAGGTTAGACTTTCGTGTATTGGTTTGGGATATGAAGAAGGGCTCCACTTAATATGGGGTCCATTGGCGGGTTTCTCTTGGAATGGTACAGCCGCCAAATGAGCACACGAAATGGCCCATATTTGCCCAACAACCCTACCCGAGCCTTATATACCCAACCTAGTGGCCTAGGACCAAAGTATACCCCTCTTCTTGTGTAACGGTGGTCCTTGAACACACATGCAAGTGCTTGGGTTGAAAATCGACCTCCTTTCGGAAAGTCAATTTTTGGCATGCAAGCACAAAATGTGGCCAAGTGGGTTATAATGGACCTATATGCTCACTTCGGGGAAGGCAAGTGATATGACCCGGGTGTTAAGGTGTGCAAAGAGGGATATTATAGCAACTCAACATATTACTACATGCACTTGGGCGCCAAGTACATGAGAATGGCCAAGTTTTGGAAAATCGCCAAAATGTATAAACATTTGGGCACATTGAGTTGGGACCCAATTGCCTCAATATCAGGGTGATAGGGGCAAACTCTCATCAACAGTGCCTATGAGGCACATACGGTCGCCCTAGGGGGCTTGAACGCGCGAATCCCTTGTTATTGGAGTTGGGGGATTAAAGCGCGTTTGGGGATTTTTCTTCACGGGAAAAATCGGCGACTTATGTCAAAAATTAGAGGAACAAAATGCGGAACACTTGAAGGGTGTTGCGCCGTTCAGTTGTTAAAAAATCACTTTATAAATTTGGCGTATCAGAGCCGCGGCACAGGCGACGCCATCGTTTGCGACCGCGATGACGGGCGCCTGTGGGCACCTATTAGACCATGATGGACTTTTGATGAAATTCGATTACAAACATAAAATTGTTGAAATTCCTGATTGCCTGATGCCACTCACGGCAAGTAACGATGTCGTTGGCAATTGAGAATTCTGCATCAACTGCAGACAAAGAAAAAATTGGTGTCTCAGCAGAAGAAGGGAGATACCTCAGGGACGTCGTAAGGGTGCCCATTAGGGGCCAAGGAGGCGGCCCTCACAGACTGGTCAATCCCAAAACACTCCCCCCTAAGACACAAGTAGGGGTTGTGTCTGGAAGGACCATTTGGGAATGACCTGGCAGAAATGCACAAAAGGGAGGGAAGGGTGGGTGTTTCAATTCCCAGACCAGCTGTGAATTACCTAAACACTCCCCCCACGAGCCGCAAGTATCCCCGAAAGGCATACCTGGGCGAAACATACCTCTGAAGTTAGGGAATTCACCCTCACCAGCCCACACATGTGCTCTGCACACAAACAGGACAACATGGCACCATCGCAGGCGACGCCTGCGTATGGCACTCAGCAATGCACACTGGAGTGACGACAGTAGACAAATCAGAAACTACGCACATATCAAGTGGGGGTAGACCCCAACAAACAGGCCGGTGACCTGGAAACAAAGCTCACTGGCTGGGATTCACCCTAGAGGCCGCCGCAGCTTGGTTATTACCCCCCTGTAGGGGGACCCGCTGGCGCTCGAGGCTCCTGGGGCGTGATCACACAGACTCTGCACATCTGTGGCATCACATATCTTCCCTTGGCCTCAACAGTAGCCTTACCTGCACCAATCGGCCAGTGCCGTTTTCCTGGTCCCTTTTAACCCGTATTTGTGGGCCAGGAACAAGGTTCACGCCCACGTACAATGTGGGTAAGGTCTGTATAATTCTCCTGAACTCAATTGAATTCAGGATGCGAGTTCCTGTAACCCCACCCACGCAACTCGGATTCAACACTCAGCGCACAACAGGTTTCGCTGCAATAACACTCTGTCATGTACATGCATAAAACACAAATCACCTCCACTGCCGGCTGCAAGGGTCATTCCTGAGGAGAGCAAACAGTCAATGCCGGCTCAACGGTGTGATAACGGGGTGACACGCCAAGAAAAGTGGAGAGACAAGTGAGAAAGGGCGGAGAGTAACTCAACAACATAACAAAGAGACACTTGCACAGATCCACGTCTGGTTGCACAGCCCTGACAGAGGTGCACACCAACACTCTCTCCATGCCGAGGCACGTCGGAGCAACAGAGGCTGTCGTGGCCAGAACAGGCTGCGCCGGGGGCACACAATCGGGGTGACCTGTGCACACGACGCCTGTGTACTAGGCCGATCAGGAACTAATCCATTGTGAGACAGCGATTAGTAGACGGCCTCTCAGCCGTTTGACGATGTGTGTCTCTGTGTGCACTCCTGGACTTGGCAAATGTACTGCCCCATGGAATGTCCAGGAGGATGTGAGTCGACGTAGAAACAGGTACGCAGTTTCGACGCCACGTCCTTACCCTGTTCACAGCTGCAAGCTCTTCCAAGGGCAAATACCGTCTGCACCTTGGCGTCATTAGGGCTGCGGGTTTCTGTCGCATCTGCTGCACGAGCGCCATCTTGGCCAGACTTGTCTCCTAGGCAACAAGCAAACTGTGGTCGGGCCGGTTACGACGGCTCAGCCACATAACATACAAACCACAATGATGAGAAACCTGACGACAACTGACCCGAAAGGCTGTACAAAAGGGTGCTTCCCAGTCCCGAATCCCGGGAGGGCCCACATGCAACAGTGGGTAAAAAAAAAGAAAACAGCATTGGGGTTCAGATCAGTCAGTCAGCTCGCAGGGAAAAAACAGCGTCAGCAAAAGTAGGCACAGTCCTTGGTGTGGTGAACTTGCCATTACATCAGGATTGGGTCCGGGTAGAGCGACAGGAACGGCGATTCACCCCCATTTACAGCAAGAACTGGTTCACCATTCTCTTGGGAGGGTCCTCCATTCCACAGATTCCGGAGGGTATCAACCAAACAACCCCCATGAGGCTCGGCCTGAGGCTCAGGCGCAGGCTCAGGCTCAGGCTGAGGCTCAGGCTGAGGCTCAGGCGGCCGAGAGCAAAGGAGGTTGACCCCCATTCGCACATTTAAATGGAAAATCATCCACCTGGACCCTTTGCACATTAAAGTGACTGAGGTCCACGTGGAATCCATGCTGCATATTATGTTTCATCCACGTACTGTTGATCTCGTGGACGAAACTGGCGGCGGGGTGCCATTCCAGGCGGGCAGGATCACGAAATTTAACATACCACCAAGGCTTGGCACCGGGAAAGGGTTGGCGGGCGCGTTTTTCGCGGCCATTGGCCCCTTATCCACGCCATTCATGCTTGTCCAGCCGCTCCACCACGTACGAATCTTCGTGAATCTCACGACGCTCCGCATAGTAATGCAGTGGGGGCTGACGTCCGTCACAGAGCTTCACAAAGGGCTTCAGCCGTTCGACTGGTAGCTCCTGCTCCACCCCATTGTGGTTCACCCGAAAAACAGAGTCAGAGATCTTGTCAATGATCTTAGTGGGTCCGTGCCATACTCTACCGAGCTTGTCTCGTTCTTATTCTCGGTTCTGGACACATACCCGGTCACCGGCAACGAAAACAGAGGGAGGGTGTTCGTCTAGGAACTTGTACAACTGCTTTTTGTGTATTGCCCCTAGCTTTTTATGGACCAACTCCCTTTCCGCAGCCACCCTCTCAAAAAACTGGGTGGCGTCCTCGCAGCCCTGACTGTCCACTACCTGGGGTCGGTCGCCAGCCCCTATGGGGTCATGCCCAAACACCAGCCGGTGTGGCGCGTGGGGTGCCACTGCCCCAGGGAGGTCATTGAGACCCCACAGCGCCAGTGGCAACGCCTCCAGCCAACTCATCTTCCTGCTGAGGAGGTACTGCTGCAGGGTAGTGCTGGTACTCTGCACAGCCCTCTCAGCCGTGCCACTGGACTTAGGTCTATATATAACACACTTCGCCTTTTCAATGCCGGCAAGATTGCACAGCGCATCAAAAAGGACCTGCTGATGATCGACTGATTGTCAGCTTGAATTACTCTGGGTAAGCCCATGAAAAATCCACACGTATGCAGCAGAATCCCAGCAGCCTTACGACTGGTGAGCCCCTCCCCACAGCAGGGTATGGCCATCACATATCATGCCAACCGACTGATAATGACCATGGCATAGTTGGCCAAAGTTTCGGTCTTGGTTGACTGGTTACGAATTTCAGGTAAGTCCACGAAGTCTATGGCCACTGATCTGAAAGGAAACGAGGATACAGGAAACGGTTCGCGGGAGTCAGGATGTGGGCCGCGTCTAGCTTTCGCTGGTGCGCAAACCACACAGTCCGACAATGCCTTGTTCACTGTTTCCCGCAGCAGGGCATAGGGCATGTCAGCGTGAAAACGCGGTAGAAACAGCTCCAGGGTCTTTGCCTGACCCGGGTGGGCACATGCATGTACCACCCGGATGACCTGAAACACAATGGACTGCGGGACACAAATTGTACCATCCCGACGAATGTGGGGATGACTCCACTGTGTTCCCTTGGCCCAGAGGTATCCATCCATGGAAACCTGATTCTTCAGACCCCTATCCAGGAGTCGTTTGTACGTTCTGTTGGCCGTGTAGGGGGGCTTCCAGTCCTCGTACAGTATTTTGGTCTCAGGCGGCACTTTGACCTTAGTGAGGCTCCAAAAGAGGCTGGCGGCAACGCAGGTCGGATCTACCTCACTGTAGCACAGTGGGGACACATCATCTTTCTCATCCAACACATTCCAGATGGCCTCATCAGGGCTTACACTGGATTCCGCTTGAGACGAGGAGTCCTCCTCGAGCCTCATACTCATCTGAATAAAGCACGGCGGAAAGGGGCAACAGGGTTCACAGTGGTCAGACTCGCTCTGGACAGCATCCACTGTGGGGTTGTCGAAGAGCGAACCGCTGTCATAATATACACTGTTATGCAACCTGTTGACCTGCAACAACAAATGGTTGCGCTCCCGCTGTTCCTGCATGTCCTGTGGCGAAGGACGTCCCTCAGGGGCTCTCACCTCCAGGACTTTGCGGGGATACTGGTTTGCTGCAATGAGCTGTTGCTCCTACTCGTGCTCAGAGGCCTCCCACTGGGTTACCCCTTCCAGATTGGCGTCCGAACCGTGAAAGTTCGTGTCATCCGCCGATACGGCTCGGTAGGCCCAGCGGGACATCCCGTCAGCCGCATCGTTTTCCACTCCCGGTTTGTAGACAACTACAATGTTATACCGGGAGACGAATTTCTGCCACCGGCCGCGACGTCCGAATGGACCAGCCATGGTACAAAGCTCTTCTTTGTACCATGACTCCAGGGACTTATGGTCAGTGAAAACAGTGATGTGGCGCCCTGATATCCAGCTTTTGAACTTCAAAAGACAGGACACCAGGGCGTAAGTCTCCTTTTCCCTCACTGACCATGCTCTCTGGCCCATATACCCCAAAACATTCCTGTCAGCATCGCCTTTGACGCTGCCCTGGAGTTTTAGACTTAAATAAGCACAGGCACGCCAGTTTTCCTGGTCGTCCTTCTGTTCCAGGACAGCGCCAATGCCGTGGTCCGACGCATCCGTATGGATGGCGAACTCGCCCTGGTCACTGGGTATATACAGGCTGCAGGCCTCACATAGAGCTGTTTTGATCTTCTCCAAGTTCTCACGCATCAGATCAGTCATAGTGATGGTCTGCTTGTGCGCTGGGACTTTACTGGTGCGTTCATCAGGATTGTACTTGTACTTTCCGGCAAGGGAATCCATGAGCGGCGCCGCTAGTGACGCGTAGGTCGGGATATAAGTTGAATGCCAGTTGCAGATGCCAAGAAAACTCTTCATCTGCTTTGGTGTGCGAATCATATCCTGGGACCACTCGCGCACCGAGGCGACCTTCCTGGGCTTCATGCAAGATGTGGCCAACGTAATTCACCTGAGTGTAGAAAAGGAAACATTTTTCCTTTTTATCTTCCAAGTGGCACTCCTTTAATACCTCGAACAATTTGCGCACGAGTTTGTAGGTAGGTAGGTAGGTAGGTATCTTCAGGAGCTCGGAATCCCTCTTTTGACTGTGTAGGAAGAAGGTCTTACCATAGGGACGTCCTGTCCCTCCCACTGCCCTAGGTCAGGTGCCGCTTAAGCCGCTCCCGCAGGTGCTTGGGAAGGCAGTGTCGCGGCCACCCGGTCCAGGTGTCCGAGGTGGGAGGGTGTCCCCACATGTGTGCATGGGTAGGGCCACATGCCCCCTCCTTTGGGCGGCAGCTCTCGGGGCTGCCCAGCCGTGTGGAGTATCTCTCACCACAAGGGGTATTGCTCCCGCTTGTCTAAGGTACGACCGCCTCACCCTTGTGGCTTGAGTTGCGGGGCCGCTCCACTGGGCAGACGACCCCCTCCTGGACTGTGCACAGGCTCGCCTGTCACCGGTTGCTTCCATGGCTCCGGGTGATGTTTGCCATGGTCCCCAATGCAGCCTGTCCGGGCTCGGACCAGTGGCCTTGGAGTACCGCTCCTGCCACTGGCCCGGTGGGTCGGCTGGGTCGCCCCAGTGTGTCCAACCCATTGGGTAATGGTTCTTTCCTGTCCCGCGGCCGCCCTACGTGTGTGCGGTGTCCTGGGCCACTTGGCTCCTGTTCACCGGTGTGCCCGCTCGGTGCATTGCGTTGCTTCTGTGGTGTCCAGGGCCACTTGGCTCCTGTTCACCGGTGCGCCCGTTTGGTGTGTTGCTTTGCTTCTGCGGTGTCTTGGGCCACTTGGCTCCTGTTCACCGGTGTGCTCGCGTTGTTTTTTGTGTTGTGTGTGCGGTGTCCTGGGCCACTTGGCTCCTGTTCACCAGTGCACCCGCTCGGTGTGTTGTGTTGTGTGTGGGGTGTCCTGGGTCACTTACTTCCTGTTCACCAGTGTGTCCGCTTGGTGTGCTGCTTTGTGTGTGCGGTGTCCTGGGCCATTTGGCTCCTGTTCACCGGTGTGCCCGGCCGTGGTTTCCCATCCCTTTGTTGTCCTTGGTGCTTGTGCGTGCGCGGTGTCCTGGCCCAGGTGGCGCCTGTTCAACGGCGTGCGCGCTGTGTCGGGTGTGCGTGTGCCGTTAGTGGTTGTGTCTCTCTTCCTCCCCCGCTAATTTTTTTTTCTTTTTTGTGCCTTCTCGTCTCTTTTTGTTTTTTTTTTCGGAAAAACGAGACAGAACTATTTTTTTTTAAATTTTTTACGAAGAAGGGGGCGCGCGTACACTGCAGGCACAAGCATGGGCAACTGGTGCAGTGATGCAATAGTGTCGTGTTCTCTGGCGTGTGTCGTCGGTGCTTTGGCCGCCGCGCCCCAGGGGTGCGGCTCGCGCATCCTGTTGTACACAGGTATGGGTCAGGGTGGGTTTGGTTAGGTGTCCCTTTGCTTTAGGTGCTGGCTGGTTAGGTGGTTGTGTGGACTGTGGGTGTGGGCTGTGGCTACGTTGCTCCCTCGGCGGGCCTGGTTAGGAGTCAAGGGTTAGCGGTTTCGGGGTGTGGCTCGGGTTGGATTCGTGTTGGGGCTTTGGCTGGGTTAGGCCGTTGTGACGGTTGCGGGCTTGGGTTCGGTGTCATTTGGCGTAGCGGTGCCCGTTGGCGTGTGCGTTGGCGTCCTTCGGCTTCCGGTTTGTTTGGTGTCTTCCAGGCGGGGCCTGGTGTGGCGCCCCGCGATGGTGGCTGGCTGGGCTGGTGCGGCAACGGGGTTAGGTGGCGGCGCCGCTGGCTGGGGGGTCAGGCGCGTTGTGTTGTGTGGCGCGCTGGGCTCCTGGGGTGCTGTGGGTGCCGCCGGCGTCGGTACGCCGGCGCTTGTGGGGTGGCGAGGGGCTGTGTGTGTGCGGGGTTGGGCTTTGGGTGATGTCTGACATGCGAATGCTGTCTCGCTGCGTCTCCTGGAGGGTCTCCCGCAGGCGCTTGAGGACATACGGGTGGTCCTGGGGCGCGGGCAGGTTGCGGGGGTGGACTCCCAGGGGGTGGAGCGCCTTGGCCAGCATGGCTTCCCATGCGGCCTGCGGCATCCAGCCCCCCGCCGGCTGGAGGTGGCTGATCTCCACCGACCCCTTGCGGGGCCGGTGGACCAGGCCCTCGAGTGAGGGCTCTGTCCGGACCCACTTTCGCAGCTCCCAGAGCTGCGTGTGGGTCCAGCGCTGCCACCGCTGTCCCTGGGCGGGGCCGCGGTCTTGGGCGGAGGATTGGGCGTGGGTGGGTGTAATGGGGTCGTGGGGACTTGTGGCGGTGGCGGGCCTGGGGGATTCCTCGTAGTCCTGTTCCGTGGGGGTTCGCGGGGAGTGGGGGCGCGGGCGGATGCGGACCCGCGGGTATGCGCGCACGGTCTCCGCCTCGTGGTTGGGTTGGGACTCGCGGCGGCGGCGGTAGCGGGGCTTGTGCTGTATGTGGGCTGACATCGAGTGTTGGTAGGGGGGCGGGGACGCTGCTGGTGGACCGTGGTGTCAATCTGGTCCCGTCAGGGGTGGTCCGTGGGCCTGGGGTGCGGGTTTTGAGAGGTGGCGGGACGAGGTGCTTCGTGCTTCTGCCGCGGCGCGCTCCGCCATGAAGGTGGTGGCGGCGGCGTCGGTGACAGCTGGGACGCGCCCTGCTGGGTGGTGCTGCCTCCGGGCCTGGGACGGCTGGGGCCAAATGTCATAGAGGACGTCCTCGGGGGGTCGGGTTCGCGCTGCCGTCGTGGCGCCGGGCTTGGGCATGGGTTTGGGCTTGGCTGTGGGTTGCGGTCCTGGCGCGCTGACGGGTTTGGGTGGCTGTTTGGCGGTTGTCTTGGGTTTCGGCTGGGCTGCGGGTGCGGGCCACGTCGGGGCGTGGGCCTTGGCAGCGGCGGGGTTTCTCGCGGTGGGGACGGGTTTGGGGGCCGGTTACGGAGGTTTCCCCCGTCGCTTGGGGGGTGGAGTGCTGGATGAGGACGTGGTGGTGGTGGTGGATGAGGTGGTTGTGGTGGTGGAGGTTGTCGAGTCGGAGGCGGAGGAGAGGGCTGTGGGAGACGGAGGAGGGCCCTGGGCTTCGGGGGCGGGCGTAGGATGCTGTGTCCTGCAAGTAGCGAGAACGAGGGTGTGGGTTCGGGCACCGGGCGTATGCGCGCGCTTTCCCCAGTGACCTGTGCGTGCTGGTGCTGGTGTGGTGGCGTTGTCTCGGCTGTGCGGGCATGTGGGTTACCCGGGGGGTGTCCGTACTTGCTCCAGGACGTGCGGGTGCGTTTGCTGGAGGTAGTCGAGGGTGCGGAAGAAGCATCGTTGGAGGCCGGGCATGTCCTCCTCCGTGAGGTGGGGGTAGTTTTGGGTGGGGGTGTCTGGGCCCGGCCACAGCAGCGCCATGAGGTGGGCTGCCACCATGTACGGGCAGAGCTGTAGGATGGTGGGGTGCTGGGGGGTCGGTCCCCTGCGGTTCAGGGGGGCTTCCCTCTGCTGGGGGCGCAGCGTGACCCTCCACAGCCACCGGTCCGTGGGGATCCCCCAGGTCCGTTGGGTTCACTTGGCAAGGCAATACATCACCCTACCAAGGCCCTGGCTGCCGCTGCGGATGGAGAGCAGCGTGTCCAGGGATTTGCGTTCCCACGTGCCCCAGATGTGGGGGTCGTCCGGCTCGTCCCCCCTGGCGTACGTGTCGAGGCCTGGGTCATGCGGGGCGGGGGGGCGTAGTCGGCAGGGGGGGGGGGGGTCGGTGCTGTGCACCACCCAGTGGTCAGTTGGTGCGTGGTAGTTGATGGTGGAGAGGGTGTAGTGCAGATTGTACATGAGAGTCATGTACGTGGAGGGGGCTGGCTGCCGGTCGTCAGGGGTGGAGATGTCCCCCGGGACATGGGGCCGGAAGTTGCTCAGGGAGGCCATCCGGGCTACCCATGTTTCCCGCTCTCACTCTTTGGTGTTGCTGGGGGTGGCGCTGGGTGGGGGGTGGGCCATGTTGGGCTCGCGGTAGCGGTTGCGGCCCTGGGTGTTCTCCCGCTCCGGCATGGGGTGTCCGACTAGGTGTCGTCCCCAGTTGATGGAGGGGACCCAGACTCGGTTTCCCGTGGGGGGCGGGCTCTCGCCGTCTGAGATGGCGCGTGGGGGGCGGTCGTGTCGGGTGACGTGGAGGAAGGCGTCGAAGAGGAAGTCTCGGACGCCTTCCCCGAGGGTGGCCGCCTGGACCAGGGTGATCGCCCGGATGCGCTGGCCGGTGCCGGAGGTGTGGAGGCGCAGCACCTCCTGGTTCCGAGTCCCCGGAGGTGCTGCCGTACCGCTGCGGGGTTGTGTAGGGCGTAGGGTTCGGCCGGTGCGGCGGCTGGTGGTGCGGGGTGTGATGGGGGGGGTGGTGTGGGTTGGGGGGGCTGGTCGTTGTTGTTGCGTGTGGGGTCAGGTGATGGCGTCTCTTGTGGCGGTCGCGGGAGGGGGGATTCGCGGTGGCGTGTGTCGGCGGGGGCATCCACGTCAATTGGCGGGTGCTGGCTGCCGTGTGTTGCGTCCGTGGCCTGGTCTCGGGGGGGGGGACTGGGGGGGGTGGTGTGGGGGTGGCACTGTTGGTGTGGGGGTGGCGGGGGTGGGTCTTGTGCTGGCTGGTGCTCTGGGCGCTCTTGTGGGTCGTGTGGGTGTTGCGTGTGTGCGCCGTGCGGTCCTTGCGCCTCCTTGCTGGTTGTGGTGCTGTGGTGTGGATGGGTGGCGGCCGCATGGGCGTCCAGGTGGGGCTGTGGTCTGTATGTTATGGGTGGCTGTTGGTGGATGGTGCTCGCTGGTATGGGGTGTGGGTGGCGGGGCTGCTGGTTGTGGTGGGGCGCTCATACTAGGTCCTGGTGTTGCTGGTGTGCGTGCGCGGCTCCCCGCGGGTCCATGGGGTGTACCGTGGCTCGTGTGTCGTGGGCCCGTGTATTGGGGGCGGCGGGTGGTGCTGGACCGCTTGGTGGTGGTGTTGAGGGTGTGCTGGTTGTGTGTGGTACCCTGGCGTTGGTGGGTGTGGTGGTAGGGGCTGGTGTTGGTGGAATATGTGATGGTTTGGTGCGGTGATGTGTGCCATGTGGGGTGGGTGGTTCGTGGGGCCTGGTGGTGCTGGGGCGTGGTGGGGATGTAGCTGCTGGGGGTCGCTGTAGTATTGGGGCATCAGGGGGTAGGGGTTGGGAGGGACGGGGGCATGGTGGTGGTGTTGGTGGTGCCATGTGCCCTGGTTCTGCGCGTATGGTGGTCCTGGCATGGTGTGGACGTGTGCGGGCGGTGCTGGCTGACTGGGCTGCAGGGTTTGGGTGCTGTGGTACGGTGGTGGTGGTGGGCGTCGGTGGGGGCGGTGCTGTTGATGTGCCCCGGGGGTCTGGGCGTGGGGTGGTGCGGTGTGGCCGGACCCAGGCCCTGGTCGGGGTGTCGCGCCCCGCTGGCGGGCGCGCTGGCGGGCCCCCTGACCTGTCTTGGTCTTCTTGGCCTGGTGGGTGTCGGGGGCGGGTGAACCCCCCTGTCCCTGTCAGGGCGACGGGGAGCGGGTGTGCCAGCGGTGCGCCTCTCGGAGGGGCGCCTCCAGGCTTCTGACGTAGGCGCGCTGGTCCGTGAGGACCATTCGCGTGGCGGTGGCCTCGTCGGGGGCGGCCAGGTGGGCGTCCCGAAAGGACGACCAGCCCTCCGGGGGCCACAGCTGCGTGGGGTCGGGGTGGTGTGCCGGGTAGAGGAGTGAGCTGAGTAGGTAGGCTGTTCCTTTTTGTCGGCCAAGGGCGGTGTTGAACCGGCGGCAAGTGATTCGGAGGTAGGCTGCTATCCCCTCTGGTGCCGTGTCCGCCCACGCTTCTGGCGTCAGGGCTGCTGCTTGGGGTGCCGGAAGCTGTTGGTCTGAGAGGTGTAGGTCTTGGTGGTGGAGGTATAGGGCGAGGAGGACGTGGCGGGCCGCCACGTTCAAGCCGCCCCCGCTGTGGCGCAAGGGTTGGCTGTGGGGGGGCAGGGGTGCGCTGCCCGTGGCCACGGCTATGGTCCATGTGTGGTCCGCCGCGTCCGCCACGTAGTACCCTCCCAGGTGGTGCCCGAGGGTGTTGGTGAGTGGCCCGAAGAAGCTCGGTTGCTTGGCGAGGGGGGGTGCAGCTGGGGCCGCGGGCCGCTCGCGGTGGTGGGGGTTGAGGCCCCCGCAGTGGGGGCCGTTGGTGAGGCGGTGCGCGGCCCCCAGGCAGACCATGTGGTCCGGGTTGCAGGGTAGGGCTGTCTGTGGTAGCTGCTGGCGTACGCAGAGGGGGCATGTGGTGGCTGGCGGCTGGTGGTACCTGTGGACGGACGGTGGCGTGGGGGGATGGGGGCTGGCGGCACGCGCATGCTCGTGGGCGTGCGTGTGGTGCCTGTGGTGCCCGTGTGTGCCGTGCCAGTGTTGTGCTCGGTGGATGGTGTGTAGGCGTGGTGGGGGTCCCGTGTTGGTGTGTCATGGGGTAGGTTCTCATGGTCGGTAGAACAGGAGTTTGAGGAGGTGGGCTTGGTCTGTTTGGGGTAGGGTTGCTGCATGCTGCAGGTATTGGTGGGTGCGGTATGTGAGCTGCTCCGCTGTCTTGGTAATGGCCGTCCGTTGCATGTGCGCCGCCGTGGCTTTGGGGTCCTCCGCGTGGGTGCGTAGCAAGGTGTAGACGGCTGTGGGGACGAGTCCCCTGCAGACCGCCTAGAGTACCTCCGTCTGCTTGAGGACGGTGGCGAGTTGCTGGGTTGCCGGGGACCGCGTCGGCCATCCGGCGTGCTGTGCGATGATGTGGGTTGGGTTCCAGTCTGTGAGGGTGTCCAGTCCTCGGTACAGGGGGCACCCCTTGAAGTGGTCCCAGGTTTCTTCTTCCGCGTGGCCTTAGATGCACTTGGTGTATCTTGCGGGGACGTGGATCGAGCGGCGTGCGTACCATCGGTGGTATTGGGTGAGGAGGGGAAGCTGTTCGGGGGGGAGTTGGAGTCGGGGTTTTTGTAGGTGTGCTGGGAGGCTGTCTGGGCGTAGGGCGTAGTAGTAGAGGGGGATGTGGACGGAGTCTTCGAGGCGTCGGAGGAGTTCGGTGTTCGCCGGGTGGCCCAGTGTGGTGGCCAGCTGCTGGATGGGTGTGGGGTAGTGGTACTGCTTGTCTCGATCTGTGTACGGCGCGTCCTCGCGCATCCATTGGGGGGGTTGTGTGGACGAGGGTATCGGGGGTAGGTGTTGCAGGTGGCTGTGGTGTTGGGTATCCAGTCGTACATGTTCGAGCCCTGGGGTGTGGCTGGTGCTCTGGTGTTTGGCATGCGTGTCTGCGCGTCCGTTCCCGTATGTGTAGCGGCGTGATTCCTGTTTGACGATGTGTAGGGCGTCCTGGGGGTGCATGCCCCTGAAGGCCGTCCATAGTCCCAACGCCTGTGTGGTGAGGCCGGATTCGAGTGCCCTGTGGGGGGGCATGTCCGCGAGGCGCCTGGTGAGGTGGATGTCGACCGTGGCGTCCACGACTACCCAGATGTTTCGGGGCCGGATCGTTGCCGGTGGTGGTGTGGCGGTGACGGCGTCCGCCAGGGTGCGCAGTTCGCCGTGGGAGGACGCCCCAAAGATGGTGGCCCCGGTGTGGTGTTCCACATGGAGGCCTTCTGCGTGCCGGGTGATGCGTACGGAGGCGCAACCGACCGTGGGGGTGCGTTGCTGGGTGCCGGATGCGTCAGTGAAGTAGATGATGTCGGTGTCGCTGGGTATTGGTAGGCGGGCAATTGCCCTGGGGTGATAGACGTAGACGGGGTTCCCTTGGGCGGTTCTGGTGGTGATTTGCGTGGGTTGCAGTAGCGGCGCTGCATAGACGCCTGTCCCCTGGGTGATGATGGCCTGGGCTCGCGGGGTGAGGCAGGGGAGGCCTCTGTCCGGGCGCCCCTGGGTGATATACGCGTACATCAGGTGGAAGAGGTATCCTGTATTGGGGTGGAACTTCTGGCACGTGATGGTCTGTCGCCGTTCCTTGTTGTCTTTGTCGCCGCGGAGGGTGGGGCATTTGTGCTGTATGGGGCGCATGAGTGCCTCCTGAGGTCCTGCGCGCTGTGGGCCGCAGCGGTCGTACTCCAAGGCCACGCTGTCTGGGTCTGCTCGCTGGTTGGTGAATGTCCACGTCGCCGTGGGCGTTAGAGTCCAGGCTACGTGTGCTTGGTGGTCTGGGGGTACCGTGTGAAACCAGGGGGAGAGCCATGCCTGCTGGTCGGCGGTGGCGGCAGCGGTGGAGGTGTGGTAGCTGGTGGGGATGAGGTGTAGCAGGGGCCACGGAGTGTCAAGGGCTGCCGGGTCGCAGTGCCAGCACGTGCGCGGTATGCCCTGGTCACTGTGTCTGACCGGTGGTACATCGGTCTCCGGGGCGTTGTGCTTGGGGATGGACCAGGGGGTATGGTGTCGCTGGACAGTGCGGGTAGCGTGTTCGTGGCTGTTTTGCGCCAGTAGCAGGATGGTGGGTGGTGTCCAGGCTTCAGCTGACGGGGTGGGCTCCTCCTGCAACGTGTTGCCGTCGTTTGGGGCCTCGTGCTCGCTCGGGCGGGGTCGGGAATGCTGGCGTTTGAAAGCGTTGTACGCCGTGTCGATGTCCTTGGGCCCCGGCATGTCGCGCCCTGCCTTTGTAGCGCATGCGCGGAGGTACGCCAGGAAAACGCGGCGTGCTGGCCATTGCGGGTCGGAAAGGAACGGGGCGTGGTGGGCGTCGCACTGGGCCATGATCTTCATCTGCGTTGGGGTGATGTAAACTATGGTGATGGTGGCTCCCACGAGGCGCAGGGTGTCCACCTCGCCCGCCGGGTGTCGGTGGATGTCGGTGTGCGTGGCCACGAGTGGCCCCTGCTGATTGCAGTGGTGATTCGTCAGGATGGCGTGCGTGTGGTGCGGTAGGAGGAGCTGCAGCTCGGCCCAGATGCCGGTGCCCACGGAGGTGTGGACACCGTGTTGTGCCAGTATCCACCGGGGGCAGGTGTTGCGGGCCATTTGCGCTTCTTTTATGCGTATGGCTGCCGCTTCGAGAACCTCGGGTTGGTGGTTGTGTGTCACCCTGTGTAGGAGGTGGGCTGCGTGTTTGGCATAGGCCATGTCGACTAGGGCACCTGTATTGTCCCCGTAGTAGCGCCAGTGGGCCATCATGGCCTCTTTGGGGAAAGAAGTGGGCCAGCCTCTGTGTTGCGCCCATGCCTTCGTCACTTGCTGTCGAGCGTGGTGTAGGGCGTCTTGGGGGCGTGGGAGGTGCAGGGCTTGGTACCCGATGGCTGCGTTGAGCACCGCTTCCATGAAGTATGCCAGGCCCTGCTTGGACAGGAGGTCCCCCCTGGCAAGTTGGGGTAGCCGGGCGAGGCGCCCTTCCAGCTTGCTTGGGAGTGTGATGTGGGGGTGTCGCGTGGCCTGTGTGACTCCCAGGTGGACTGTGGTGTCCTCCAGGTGTAGGGGTTCACCTTTCCAGATGTGGGGGGTGGGAGTCCCGGTGCCGGCTAGCCCGACCAATTTGCGGGGGTGCACCAGGAGCTGGTGGGCTTCCACTTAGGTTGTGGTGAGTTGGAGAATGGCGGACGCTTGCTCGGTGGTCGTTGGTAGCCCTGTGTTCTCAGGGTCGCGGTGGCGGGTGGCTGTAGTTAGGAGGTTGTCGTCCGCGAAGTTGATGAGGGGGGACCGTAGCGGGTATGGGGCGTACCCCGGGTATACCCGTGCTAGCTCAAATGCCAGCGGTAGGGTGACAAGGACGTAGAGGAAGGGGCCCTCGGCGCCACCTTGGGGGACCCCGCTGTCTGTGCCGGTCCAGGGGGTGAGGCCTGCGGCTGTGATGACGGCGTAGAGTCGGGTCTGGATGTACCCGTCCATGAAGGATAGGAATGGGAGGCCCATGGCATCCCATACCTCCGTGAGGAGCCGGTGTGGGGCATGGGGGAACGCGCCTTGCATGTCAAGGGAGGCGGAAATCATCTCGTAGGGGTTCATGTCCAGCGCGGTGTCCTGGAAGAAGATGGCCTCGTGGGGGGACCTGCCGGCCATGGCGCCCCACATGCTGGCGGGCACATGGGCGAAGACCGCCGGTGCGATGCGGCCCAGGATGAGCGTCCACACCAGCTTGACCTCGGTGGTGGCGCAGACTATGGGCCGCCAGTTCCCTGGCTGCGCCCAGTCCCCGTTCTTGTAGAGGGGGTGGACCCGGTTGGCCCACTCAGGGGGGATGGGTGTGGTGCCCGTGACGATGTCGCACAGGCGGGCTGCCAGGCGGCGCTTGATGGGCAGGATGAGGTGTTGGTACGCCTCGGCCGGTAAACCGCCGACGCCGGGCACGACCCCCCTTTTTCAGGCGGTCGAGGGCGCGTTGCAGTTCTGAGATGCCGAAGGGGTCGTGTTCGATGGCGCGCCGCTGTTCCCGGTTGGAGAGCCTGGGCAAATGCTCGCGGATGGTGCTTGGGGTATGGGGGTCGAGGTCGGGGGGGGCGTCCCCGTGTTGTGCCTGGAAGCTGTCCAGGACTGCCTGGAGGACGGCGTCGGGGTCGTTGGTGAGGCCCCCCTCAGGGGTGCGCACCGCGTGGATGGTACGTCGCCCCGTGTCTTCCAGGACGCGGCTGAAGTACCACAGGGACTTGTACGGCGTGTCGTTTCTGCCGTATCTTTCGCGTTCCTGGGCTGCGGCCGCTTTGCGGTGGGCGTGCCATTCCTGGAGCTGGTGGCGGCGGGTGGTGAGGAGCGCGCGGAGGTCGGTGTCTCGTGCTTCCGGTGTGCTGGGGCGCAGCAGGGTGGCGAGTTCCTCTTTCGTGGTCCAGATGTCATGGACGAGCTGTTGGAGAGTCAGGTCCGGTGGTGTTCCCGTGTGGCTGGTGTCGCGCTCCATGCCGCATGCTAGTACCGCCCGGCGCATGGCGGTGGTGAGTGATGGTGCATCCGGGCGGCGCAGGATGGCGTGTAGGGCCCTGTTATACCTGTGCCAGGCGCCGTGGTCGTTCTCGGCTGGGAACTGTAGTGTGGGTGGGAGGGTGTCGTCTGGCAGGGTGGCCGCGGGTGGGGGTAGGTTGGGGATGACGAGGTCGATATAGAGGGGTCGGTGGCCCGTGCACGCGGGCGGGAGGTCCCCGTAGGTTGCCTTGTGGACGCGTACTGTGGTTGGGTCCCCGTAGCACGTGTCGATGCGGGACGGGTGGGTGCCGGCTTGGTGGGGGTAATGGGAGGTTGTGCCGGCGAGCCCTGCCGTGAGGTCGGTGAGGCCCAGTTGGTGCATGGCGTCCCAGACGGCTATCTCGGTGGCTGTGGGTAGGCCGGTGCGGTCGTCGTCGATGGGGGCGGCGTTTAGGTCGCCTATGATGATGGTGGGTGCCAGGAGGGAGAGGCGGCGGTACGCCAGGCTCAGCGCGTTCAGGAAGTCCTTGGTCTCCTCCCCGAATGAGACGTTCGTGAGTAGCACGTTTAGCTGCCATCCGGGCCCCACGCACTCGTACGTGCCGAGGCGACTATCCACTCTGAGGTCGGGGTGGGCATGCACCGTGACCGACATCTTGTGGTAGAGGGGCACCCCTCGTTGCCAGTGGGCGTGGTATTGGTTCCCCTCCGAGTCCAGGATCGGTGCCGGTTCAGGCTGGTCCCCTCTGCGGAGGGCTTGCTCCAGGAACCCCAGGAGGTCTGCGCCTTGGGGGTGTGGCCCTGGCATGGCTTGTAGGGTGGCGGCCTTGGTGGGGTCGTAGGTGACCGCGGGCTCCTTGAGGACGTTGATGCGGGCGTGGGCTTCCGTAGGCGCCGGTTTTTGGGGACCGGTAGTCGTGGGGGCGGGCCGCGTCCGGCCCCGGCCCCGTCAGGCGTCGAGAAGGTCGATGACAACCTGAGCTGCGGGTGCCTTGCGGTTTCGCTTCTGGAGCTTGGCTAGGGGCCATGCATTGTGGACCTCGCCTGTGTACTCGGTGCCTGTGAGGTGCTCCGTGTCGGGGGTGCAGAGCTGCATGGGGACCATCTGACGACCGTTTCGGTCTTGCCAGGGTTCGATGGTGCACCCCACCTGCTTGTCGTTGGGGGTGGCTGGGCGCCACTTGACGTGGATCTTGAACCCCTGGTGGTCCCCGGTGACGCGCTACCGGTGCTTGACCTCACCTGCGGCCCATATCCACTTGGAGGGGCCCGCGGCCGTGGCGTACTGGAAGGGCAGCTGCACCCGGGTGCCGATGGCGTACTCGGGATACAGGGCGGCGGCTTTCTCTTCGGTCCAGCTCTTCGGCTTGGCTTTTGGCTTGGGCGCGGGTTCAGCCTGTGCGGGGGCCTTGCGCTTCTTCGCACCCGGGTGGCGCCGTGCATTGGGCTGTCCCCATTGGGGGGGTGCGCCCCGGGGCCGCTGTACAGGCGCCTGGCCCGGTGCAAATACGGGGTGCTCGCGGGTGGCTGGGACGTTGGGTTTGGACGTGGGGACAGCGTCCTTCAGCTGGAACACTTGCTTGGTCATGAGGCCAAGCACTTCCTCGGCCTCCCGTAGGGTGTCGGGCACGTCCGCCGGCCAGGTCAGGAGCCGGTGCCCGGTGCCTGTCCCGTGGCGGCGCATGTGGGCCGTGTAGCGGGTGGCGTGGCGTGTCCACGCTGGGGTGCGTTTCGGGGGGAGGGGGCCCTCTGGCGCCCCCTGCGCCCAGTAGAGGGCATAGTGCAGCGCTTCCCAGGCTGCTTCTGGGGTGTGGGGGATGCGGGCGGCGAGTTGCAAGCGGTCCCCTCCGCGTGGTGGGGGCGGGACCTTGTCGTCAGGGGAGTGTGCCGCTGCCCGTCTGACCTTGCCGTGGTTGTCCCATTCCACTGTTCACCAGACGTCCCGGTGTTTGAGGATGTGGACCTCTGTGGTGGCCGGGGGGGCGTCCATGGCGTCCCAGCTGACGAGCTGGATGGGGCGGACCTGGGGGTGGGTCTTCGGGGGCGCTCGGTTGCTGAGGATGCAGTGGACGTCCTCTTCGGTAGGGCCTGCGTCGGGGGCGTCCTGCGCTGCCTGGGCTAGAGGTGGGGGGTGGGGTCCTCCCAGAGGTGGGAGGCTGACGCCGCGGCGTACATGGCTGCGATCAGGACGTGCTCCGTCAGCCCTTCCACCATGAGGTGGTTTTCCCCCTCCAGGTCTCGGGGGATGGTGGCCTCCGCCTTTAGGATGAGGAGTGCGTGGCGCGTTTGGGTCCAGGCGTGGCATGCGTCGGCTCATCTGGTGGGTGTCCGTCGGATGGGGTGTGGGGGGGGCGTTTCTGGAAGGCGGATGGTCCCACCGCCAGGTGCTCGACAAGGTGTAGCGGTATGGCGTGGTGGCGGTCCGCCACGGGCAGGAGGTAGGGGTGTGGGTCTCCGGGTATAGTGCCGAGGTATATGTCCCCCCTGTAGGTAGGGGTGGGCAGGGGTTGTTCCAGAGCGCCCGCGCATGGTTGCGCGCACCGGCGGTTGCAGTGGGTGCACTGGGCCGTTATGGGGTGCGGTACCGGGTACGCGGTGAAGGGCCCCACCGCGCGCTGGATGTGACGGGGGATAATGGTGCGGATGTCCGCCAGTCGTGCCGTGCGGCTTTTGCCATAGTATACCCAGAGTGTGTCCTCCAGTGCCATTTTGGGGCGTACCTTCCGGGCAAGTCGGTTCAAGGTGCTTTTGTGGGTGGCTTCGGTGACGGTGCTGGGTCCAGCGTTGATGCGTGGGAGCAGGTGGTTTTGATGGTGTGCCGCGGCCTGTCTGCGGGCCGCGTGGAGGGCGGTGCTGTAGGCTGGAAGGGGTGCGTGGTGGGCGGGCCTTTTGCGCAGGGTCTGGGCGACGTGTAGTGGATGCTTCCACGCTGAACGCGGGTGGTGTCGCGGCGGCTGGAGACCAGGATAGGTGGTGAAGGTGTATATGGTGATGGGGGAGCACTCATGCGTGGCGTGGAGGTAGTAGTGGTCGCGGCCCGTGTTGTGGGTGACGACGACGTTGGTCGTCGGTATGTCGTAGTGGAGTGCGGTATTGGGGAGCTGTTTGGTGACACGTGCCGTCGTGTCCCCTGTTTTGGGCGCGGTGTCCTGGGGCACGAGGATGTGGACGGCCCACGCATCGTGGGCAGGGAGGTCAAGGTCCGGTAGGGTTGGATGAATGGGGCGTCCACGGAAGTGTGCAAAAGCTGGGTTGTGGCGTGCCGCCGCTTTTTTTGATGACGGACGGTGCCCATTGGGGTGGCGCCCCAACCTGCTGGGCCATGGCGGCGACGGCGTGGGCGACCGCTGTGAGCTCCGGGCCGATGCCAGGCTGGTCTGCTGGTGGTTGTAGGCCCCCTTCTGGTGCGGGGTCGTGCCACCATAGGGTGTAGCCCTTCTGCGTGTTATCGCCGGGGGTGTGCACGAGGCCCTGGTGGTTGGAGATGGCGGTCTTGAGGGCTTCTGCTGCTGCGCGGTGGAGGGTGCGCGAGTAGGCCCAGACCCCGGTGGGGGGGGCCGCCCCGGTGTGAGATTCGGCCGTGGTGGGGGCCAGCTCGAGGGTGTGACTGGTGAGGGAGGGCCTGTGCAGCCCATCGTGCAGGGAGGCGCACACGTGTGCCCTCCTGTCCGCCCATCCCGATTGGGCATCGCCCGTGTCTGTCCCTGTGGGTAGGTGCACGATGATCACGTGCCAGCAGTGGGATCCTGGTACCAGAGTGGAGGGTGTGGTGTGTTCGTGGGCGTGTAACCACACCGCGGTGTCTGCGTTCGCCCGTACGTAGTTCTCCCCTTCCGCTGTGTGGATGTTTTCGATGGCGGCCACTCCTTCCAAGCTGAGGAGGAGGTGTGCGCCAGGGGCCTGCGTGTGCGCCTCCGTGTCCCGGAGCCACAGGTACGTCAGCGCCACGGCGCCGGGGAGGATTTCCCCCCACGTGAAGGTGCCCTCGGGTGATGCCCACTGCAGGGCAGTGTGCGGCGTCCCCGCGAGTTGCTCGTGGCATGGTAGTCGTGGGGGAGGTGGCGCTCGGTGAGCCGGTGCGGCAAGTGTTCGGTGGTGGGTGTGGGGCGGTCCCAGTTACATTCCTCCGGGGAGGGTGCGTCCGCGTCGTCCTCCTGGGGTTGGGCCAGCGGCGGCGCCTGTGCAGTGGCTGTGGTGTCGGGTAATCTGTCGTGTGTGAGGATGTAGAAAGCCCTCGGGGGTGAGCTGGAGGACGATGTCCCACTTCGCCGTCTGTTCTCGGAACCACTGGTGGGGTCCGCTCTGCGGCCGGTGGAGGGTGATTTGATGGCCCCATCTCCAGCTGTGGTAGGCGAGGAGGCTGAGGATTGTGTCTTGCTCCGGGTCCTCCACGCTCTCCACGTACACCGTCATGTCAGTGACGTCGATGGCGTACTCTTCCTCCCATTTTTGTGTGGGGCCGCCCGGAGATGGGGGGGTGTTGGTGTACCCGTGGACCCCCGGCCCCGTGACGTCGGGCAGGTCGCGCTCGAGAGACGCCCGGGCTCGGCAGGGCCCTTGCTGGCTTCGTGGGTGGGGTGGAGGCGCCGCAGGGCGTTGGACAGGTGTGTCCAGGGCGCCCGCTCGCGGGTTGGGGGTCGTAGGGGGGCATTTTGCGGGCCGGGCTGGCCGGGGTCCGCGGAGTCGCTTGTTGCGGGCTCGGGCTCCGGCGGGGTTAGGTCCATATGCTGTTCCGTGTCCTCCGTGTGTTGGAGCTCCAGCTCTAGCAGGCTGTCGATGTCCAGGGCCATGGGGTCATCGTGGGCGTGCTGGGGAGCTGCTTCGTGGTGCGGCGGGTGTGTTATGTTAGTGCTCGGGGTATGTGCGGCTGCCGGTGCGGGGCCGTGCGCCGGTGCCCAGGCAAGTGCGTGGTTTGGCGTGGTTGTGGTGTGCGTCCTGCCGGTGTCATAATATACACTGTTATGCAACCTGTTGACCTGCAACAACAAATGATCGCGCTCCTGCTGATCCTGCATGTCCTGTGGTGAAGGACGTCCCTTAGGGGCTCTCACCTCCAGGACTTTGCGGGGATACTGGTTTGCTGCAATGAGCTGTTGCTCCTTTTCGCGCTCAGAGGCCTCCCACTGGGTTACCCCTTCCAGATCGGCGTCTGAACCGTGAAAGTTCGTGTCATGCGCCAATACGGCTGGGTAGGCCCAGCGGGACATCCCGTCAGCCGCATCGTTTTCCACTCCCGGTTTGTAGACAACTACAATGTTATACCGGGAGACCAATTTGTGCCGTGGGCCGCGACGTCCGAATGGACCAGCCATGGTACAAAGCTCTTCTTTGTACCATGACTCAAGGGACTTATGGTCAGTGAAAACAGTGATGTGGCGCCCTGATATCCAGCTTTTGAACTTCAAAAGACAGGACACCAGGGCGTAAGTCTCCTTTTCCCTCACTGACCATGCTCTCTGGCCCATATACCCCAGAACATTCCTGTCAGCGTTGTATTTGACGCTGCCCTGGAGTTTTAAACTGAAAAAAGCACAGGCACGCCAATTTCCCTGGTCGTCCTTCTGTTCCAGGTGAAGCCGGTTCGGACCCCCGTGGCCATCTTGGGGTCACTTGGGGTGTGTATCTATGTGCCCGCAAGCCGCCATTGGCTGATATCATACTCTCCCATCCACCTGACCTGACCCGATGTGATAGTGTGATAGGTTTGGCCATTCCGGCAATGAGCGGCCATATTCAGTACCGAGGCGCCGCCAGCGGAGATTTATATATCAGAATATCAGGAATCAACAGGGTTTTTTTATCATAATGTTTCCGTAATTTTTCAGCCTTCCGTTCTGATTGTCAATGTATCGGCGACTGTCAGTTGGCTCGCGATTTTGCGGTAACCGAATGGTTAACTGTTATTTACAGCTATTTTGGCGGAATCCCCGATGAAGGGTCAGATTTCATCAGCAAAGGGTTCGTTGCTTCCGCAATTTTCATATTATACACTCGCAAAATCAATCCGATTTTTTCAGACTTTCAGAATCGGATTTTCGACTTCGACATCGCCACGCGCGATATGATGAATCTCGAATGGTCATACATTTTTCCTCGATCACGAATCAACCTTCCTTTTGTTGTGCCCTTCATTTTGCTTGGAGTTATAGTCGAAACAAAAGTGATTCGTGAGACCACTTTGAAGACTCATATGTCCGGCTCACGGCGAGGAATATCTATATAGAGAATCGGGTTGGAACCGCCTTGGTCTCAACTTAATTTAGGAAGCATCAAACGCCTTTGGTGTGTACACATGCCCGGTAAAGCGAGAGATAATGGTCAAGAGGGTAGAAGGGGATATATAACTCTTAGTCCGTGCAACCGAATATTTTAATGCGACTTTCCAGTGTACCGCATGAGTGTTGGGGTTGCATAGCAACTTTTCTTTGGGTTCCTACGTATTTTTAACGTGAAGTTATGTCCATGGAGGGACATGGCATATCATGGTGGGAGCCACCTTTTGAGGGTATGTGTTATATGTATGGTATGTGCTTCGACATGCTCACGCCCATGCTATATATCTCCGTTTGTAGGAAGATATAGGGAGTCATACGTGGCAAGGACTAAGTCTACCGTTCATATAGTGCATGTGGGAGGGCTTACAGAGCGACCCACAAGCGCCAATATCAATTTTCCCATTTTCGTGGTGCGTGTTGGGAGGAGGTCCGAAGGTGTCCCTATGCGTTCATGTGGGGATCCAAGTGAGGGATTGTTTGCAAATGGTCCCAAGCAGGTGTGTTTTGAATCATAGGTTGATACCATGGGTGAGCGAAGTTATATACTATTGTAATTATCTTGAATTTGGCATTATTTGCATGTTTTTGACCTCATTTTATGCTCATTTTTGTATTTTATGTGCTCAACTGGTCGGCTAACAGTAAAGTGCCTAGAGATCCGTGAACTATGGTATGTTGCTTATATGTTGGCATATCCTTCGGTGTTGTACCTCACCATATGCCGGATCACATGGTCACCTTGGCGTGGCACACGAGGCCTCACAAAATTAGGTCTCAAATTCATGAGTTGACTTGTGAAGCATGTCATGTACATAATTGAAGGGGTTTCGGAGCCAATGATGGGATATTCTTGGGCATGGACCTCTGGTCTATATCAACCTTTGTATATTACTTTCCGGTTTGACACATGCATGGAGCATTTGGGTATTTGCCATATGCATTTTTGAGTATATAATTGAATATTGGGCACTATGGTGTGTTTTGCCTGATTTTGTTAGGCTGTGAGGTCATCTTCATGGGGCAGTTCTCCAGGCCAATTCGACTCCAAGTCCAATCAGAGTTATGTCAGGGTAGGGCATGGTCCTGAGTGCCACTCTACGCCATGACATGCCACCTCCCCTATTGGGCTAGGATTTAGAGGCTTGGGAGTGAACACATTTTTGGGGTTTATGAAGTGACTTTTGACACATGGCATTTAGCCATCTTATTTGACTGGGTTCAGGGCATCATGTTGGTGAGTCAAGGGAAGGTCTTGAGTCCAGCGAATGAGGGGTCTATGGCCGTGATTGGGTACGTTTCCATCTTTCCCCAAACTTTGCTTGATATGTGTTCATATGCCAATTTCAGGGCTTTCCTCTTTGGTGCAATTCTTGTACATGCCCGCCACCGTGGGACGACCGGTGTGCTGAACGGAAGCCCGCAGTGTGGATTGGATCGTGAATCGGGTTATTGCTGTATTTGTGGGATCTGGTTGCTGTTCAGGGTTGAAGGAGGATTACATTTTCTATATTTTTGGATTTTGGACCCTGGAATTTGAGGAATGCAATCGTTGATCCGGAGTAAATCAGCAGGGGTAACAGGCGGAAGGGGCACAGCGGGGGCCGGTCCTGGTACGGACCTTCTTTATGGTAGCAGAGGCGTACCTGCTGCCCCTACCTACCGCCGACCCGGGGACTTGGGCCCCTATGAGCCCTGCCCAAGTACGCCCCGGGTGCGTATTGTGGACTCGGTGGGGACCACGCCGGAGATTGGAGCCATAGAAGAGCCGAGACGTTCAAGAGCATGGCGAACTCCGGAAGTTGAAGCCCGAAGAGAAGTACGACATTCGGGAAGAGGAGGAGCTGACATGGAGGATCTGGTCTCCATGTGTGAGCGTCGCTGCCGAAAGGCATGCAACCTCCGCTCCGCCGCGGAGGACTCTGAGGAGGCCTGCCATTCAGGCAGCAGTGGAGGACGGGCCCGGCGCTACCGGAAGCGCCGGTCACCCAAGTACGCCGCAAGGGACGCCGGGGCTATGGATACGGACCCTAGCCCGGTCAGGCTGTGGGAATCAGAGGGGCACTCCGGGGGCTATCGGACAGCCTATGAGCAACCTTCGGAGTCGGAAGAGACGGCCAAACCGCCCACAAGGGCGAACACGGCCCCAGAACCCAGCCTGGAGCATGACGCCGAGGCGTTGGAGAGGCCCGCCAGAGCCAGGACGGCGCCTGTGGCCCCGCACACGGAGCCACCGCGGGATAGCATGGGTGACACACCCATGGCAGAGGAGTCTGAGGCGCCGAGAACCGCGGAACGCGCCGGACCAGGTGGAAGGCACGCTGAGTGCCACTGCGAACACGTGTCCTTCCTCATGGGCAAGTACCCAAAGATGGGGATGGACGCCATCGTGCATTGTCTCGACCGCCTGGACAACGCGAAGGATGGTCTAGAGGAGGACGTCGCCGGGATCCTGGATGACCAGTTGGCCGCGGAGAAAGACATGGAGGAGCTGCGAGCGGATCAGGCCCGGTACCGGGAGAATCTGGAGCTGGCCCTGCAGAAGCAGCAGCAAGTGGTGGACAGCCTCCTCCACTTAGTGGAGGACATGTCGGGACGCCTGAAAAGGCTAGAGGAGCGACAGCCCCTCACCTCGGGTCCGGAGCTCCCGGCAAAGCCGGCTGCGGCAGAGCTGGTGGAGCGGGTTAAGACCCTCCGGAGCGCCATGGATAAACCCATGGGCGGCCCGGCAGAGGCACCCTACGCGCCTCCGCGTGTTGACCCGGGTGCGCTGCCCTTTGTTCCCATGTTCAGCGAATCCACAATGCTCGGGGAACACACGGCACCGGCTGGGTCCATGCGGGAAGGGCACGTAACCACGGACCCGAGGAGCCTGACGGTACAGATGTCCCATGCCGCCCAGGATCTACCGATCACGACGAATATGGTAGTTTATGCGGAAGAGGAGATCCAGAGCCAGACCATGCAGGGGCGAACCATGGGAAGCGCCCACGGACATGGTCGAGGTCATCCTGGCGGAAACCTGTGGGCGAAGGACCCCAATACGGGGATGTGGACGGCCGGTGGAGCAAGTCCTTCCCGCATTCTAAACCCCATGGGTTCAGGCCCAACTGGACCGCACTCCATGGAGGAGAGGGATGTACGGGGAGTGTACTCACACCCCCCGGCCACAGGTGGTATCCGTCTCGGTGGAGTGGTGGCTGGGGACGTCGGAGACGCCATCAGGATTGACGACCTCAGGGGAATCAAAATCCCCTACTATGATGGCAACCCCTCCAACCTGGACGACTTCATCCTGGATTGGGAGGACTTCGCCGAGGAGGTCGTCGGCGAGATGCGGGGAGCGCCGCGGGACAAGTGGGTATGTCGGACATTCCCACACCGGCTGGCGCAGGACCTGAAGGAGGAGCTGCGGGATCAGTTCCGGGAAGGATTGATCCGTACAGAGCAGGCCTGCCTCCGGTGGTTGGCGGATGAGGCGCGGGTGGACCCTCCGAACCAGAAACTGGAGGACTTGTGGTCCATCCCGCTGCAGCTGGACCGCGCTGAGTTGCGGGTCCGGGAGTGGAACCGGTACCTGCGGAAGTACCGACGGAGCCTCAAGCTGGTTGAGGACTGCAACGAGTCCAGCGAGATCCGCCACTTGCTGAAGGACGTCCTCCCCGGCCACTGGAAGAGGAGAGTGGAGGACGAGGAAAAGAAGAGGGCGAAGAAGCGCGTGGCGGTGAGGATCATGGCGGCGGAGGATACCCATGCGGGTATCATGGAGTTCTTCAGGAGGAACCTGGGTGAGCCCAACCGGATGTTGGGACTGAAGAACGCCGTGTACGTGGAGGTATTTGGGGACTCCATGGGGCAAAGGTTGCTGCGCCTCAACAACGTGGAGTGGAGGCGCGGGGAGCCGCTGAGGATGCAAGTCATCTTCGCCCGCATGAGCCTGGACGAGATCGTGAAGTACATCACGGTGGAGTTGAAGCTCAATGCGAAGAATGAGGCCCACGTGCAGGATCGACATGGTCATGGACAACGAGGCCACCGGGAAGACCGCCATCATGGGGAGATCCAGGAGGACACGGCCAACTCTACGGAGGATGGTAGTGGAAGTGGCCAAGACCACTGGTCCCGGGAGGATCACGAGGAGGCCCATTTCTTCGCGTTTGTGGCGCACAACGTGAGGAACCATGGGCAGGATCGGTCCAGATGGAGCCGGGTAGGACCCAAGAAGGGCAAAGAGCCAAGGAGGATCGGGAACCCACCGCTCTCGTTCCGGGAGTACAGGTCTCTGCACGACGGGTGCTGGGTCTGTTATGGCAAGGGAAACAACCATGCACACGACCATCGTCAGTGCAAGGTGTATGAGGCGGACAAGAAGGCCTACTTCGCCGCCCACCCCGAGAAGAAGCCCAAGGAGCAGCGGATTTCCGATTGGAAGGCGAAGGGCGGAGACGGGGGAAAAGGCCAAGGCAAAGGCCAAGGGAAAGGCGGAGGAAAAGGCTATGGTGGTGGACCTGGCCATGACCGACGAGTGAGGTCGATCGAGGAGGTTGCTGAGGACATGTTGAGGACGTTGGAGGAACTCAAAGCTCAGCAACGTGGTGAACAAAGTCCTGGCGGATCGCAGCCGGCAGGGGCTGCGGGAAGTCAAGTCTAGAGGAGCCCCCACGGGAGTGGGACCTCGGAGGTCTCTCCTCCGAAAATCAGTGGAATCCCTGAGGAATCCGAGGCACATCGGGTGCCGAAGAAGGCTCCGGAAGAGCCGAAACCACTGAGTTTCGCCGCTCCCAACCCCTGGAGCGCCCTGCCAAGGGAAGTACATGTGGGTACGGGACATTGCAAGAAGGAAGGAGCGACCACGGAGAGCCCGGTGGACGGGCAGGACCAACCCAAGATCTCCACCATCCGTGACCATACCCTTGAAGTCCTGATGCACCCGGACGTGCTAGAGTTGCATGCCGTGAGAGTCGTCCATACACCTCATGGCGACGAGCGGCAGTTTCACTTGAAAGTGCGAGTACGGTGCGGACGAGAGGAGAAGGTGGTGGATGTGTTGGTGGATACGGGTGCCCAGGTGAGCCTGGTCCGGAGAGGGTTGTTCAAGGAGGAACTCCTGCAGCCCAGCCGGAGACCGGTCCGCCTGAAGGTCGCCAACGGAGAGATCATGGGTGGGGG
Source organism: Eutreptiella sp. 'Long Island Sound 2002' (assembly GCA_964036045.1). Lineage (NCBI taxonomy): Eukaryota > Euglenozoa > Euglenophyceae > Eutreptiales > Eutreptiaceae > Eutreptiella > Eutreptiella sp. 'Long Island Sound 2002'. Next base: position 43,010,220 of record OZ038378.1, on the reverse strand, counting down.
CACCCATGAGGCCACTATCAGTATGGAATTCTGGGAACATGAGCGCTTGAACCGCCCTGATCAGGCGAAGAGAAGCACTCTATCCGGGAACTTGTATGTGGCCGACATTACAGATTGGGATATGATCATGGGGTATGACTTCATGGTGGCAAACGCCATTGGAGCCCTTCCCCATCGTGCAACGCTGGTCCGGGAGGATGATGAATGCCTCACATGGCTATCCACGGACTGTGCATGCGGATCATCCCAATGGAATGCTGAGGAAGAGGATCGGATCGTCCAAGCGGTGCAAGCTGTGGGTGCCAAGTCCAGAGGAGACTGTGGAGTTCAGCTCACGAAGTATAGAATGGCGCCGCAGGTGTATGCCAGGATGATCCAGACGCTGGGAGCCGAAGCGCCCGAGACCGACGTCTTCGCTTCCCGCGATGCCCCACTTTTGCGGAAGTGTAGGAGGCATTGGCATTGAGGAGACTCAGCCTGGCACAGGCATTGGGGTTTGAAGGAGTGGGGGCCCATGTATTCGCATGGCTCCCTGGACAATACCAGACGTACGGTGGAGAAGATCATCGCGGATAGGGCGAAGGGGATCCTGGTCAAAACCGGCATAGGATCCACCCCATGTCCGCTGGAGGGTCTCAAGTCGACGCTGGACTCCATCACCCTGAACGAGATGTCATTCGGCCCAGAGGAGGAGTTGTTCATCGACACCAAGGGTGTATCAATGCCCTTCCCGGGTCAAGCGTGGGGTACCAAGGGTTTCCTGGTGGATGGGGCGCAAGCCCAGCCCACGGGTGATGAAGCATTCATCCGTAGGGTGGAGGCGGTGCCCATGCAAAAACCTACGACTGTGTCATCCTGGCGGTTGACAGGCACAGCGGGTATATCGTGGCTGTTCCTGGCAAGAAGTCCAAGAAGAAGGACAGGAAGGACAAGCATGGAGTGGGGCTGCAGGCCAAGACCGTCGCTAATGCCATGATCAGGCATTGGCTGACGATTTTTGATGTCCCGGCTGTCATCTGCAGCCATCGGGGCAGTCAGTTTGTGGGGACGTGGTTCAAGACGATGTGCAAGCACATGGGGATTCGGCACGCCAAGACCGTGGCGTACCACAGCCCGTCGAATGGCCGAGCTGAGGTGGCCGGGCGGCAGATGTTCGAGAAGTTCCGCCAGCTGCACATCGACGAACCGGGCTGGAATTGGTATAATTCGCTGTGGAGCGTACTCCAAGCGTATCACGACCTTCCGGGACCCACTGGACTGTCGCCCCATCGCATCCTGTTCCTACGGGATTGAGTGTCACGGACTCTCCAGTGTTTGAACCATGGCAAAGTGGCCCGGGATGCGAACGCTATGATGGCTGAGGCGGACGACACGGCGGCCAAGGTGTGCAAGGCACTTCAGGACGAGCATGACAAGAGGGCCGGGTACTTCAAGCAGGGAAAGCTCCAGAAGTATGCTCTCCAAGACACCGTGTGGGTGGAGCGGCACCACAAGGATGTCCTGTCCAGGCATCGGCAGGCGTCTTGGTATGTGCCAGGGGTAATCGTGCGGAAGGTCGGGCAGGACGTGTATGCGGTTCGTGTGGGGGATAACAAGATCCCGGACCGCGAACATACCCAGCTTCGTCCCCGAGCACCAGACCCCAGCGGACGTCCCGTCACCTTCGAGTTCACGGCCGGCGATGTGGACTCGGACGACGAGGGTGAGGACGACGACTTCACCGCCGAGAGGATCCTGGCGGACAAGCCGGACCCGGGGACGCCTGGGGGGAGGCTTTATAAAGTCCGCTGAGAGGGATTCACCGCGTCCAGGGATTCGTGGGAGCCTCCGAGCAATTTTGTGCCGAGGTACACCACGGTCTGGATGGACTAACTGAAGAAAAAGAATATTTCTTTGGATGTCAAGGACGTGTTGGTCCATTTGGTGGCTGCAGTAGCACCGTAATGGATTCCCCTTGGCATTTTTGTTTGTTTCTGTGCTTGGGGGACAGCGGAGGGCGTTCATCCGGGGATTTTTGGGCCTTGATTGGCCATCTACCCCCTTCACTTGATCTCCACATATATATTTCATTGTGGTATACTTATTTAGGTCGACCGACGACGTTTCTCTATCTTTGATCCCCTTGGTCCATGTTGTAGATCAAGAGGAGACCGAATATGGCGTAGGGCACTGATTATCAGTGTCCTCACTCCTCCCTTGGGGAATGGGGGACGCCTACGACGTGTGTGGGGCCTCCATGTGTCCTTGGGACATGGGGGGGGGGGGTTGGAGCCCATTGGGGTCCTCCCGTCCTCTCTTCAATGACTTCCGAGCGGTAACAACACTCTGAGAAGGGGGGTGAAGCCGGTTCGGACCCCCGTGGCCATCTTGGGGTCAATTTGGGTGTGTATCTATGTGCCGGCACGCCGCCATTGGCTGATATCATACTCTCCCATCCACCTGACCTAACCCGATGTGATAGTGTGATAGGTTTGGCCATTCCGGCAATGAGCGGCCATATTCAGTACCGAGGCGCCGCCAGCGGAGATTTGTATATCAGAATATCAGGAATCAACAGGGTTTTTGTATCATAGTGTTTCCGTAATTTTTCAGCCTTCCGTTCTGATTGTCAATGTATCGGCGACTGTCAGTTGGCTCGCGATTTTGCGGTAACCGAATGGTTAACTGTTATTTACAGATATTTTGGCGGAATCCCCGATGAAGGGTCAGATTTCATCAGTAAAGGGTTCGTTGCTTCCGCAATTTTCATATTATACACTCGCAAAATCAATCCGATTTTTTCAGACTTTCAGAATCGGATTTTCGACTTCGACATCGCCGCACGCGATATGATGAATCTCGAATGGTCATACATTTTTCCTCGATCACGAATCAACCTTCCATTTGTTGTGCCCTTCATTTTGCTTGGAGTTATAGTCGAAACAAAAGTGATTCGTGAGACCACTTTGAAGAATCATATGTCCGGCTCACGGCGAGGAATATCAATCAAGAATTTGGTTGGAACGGCCTTGGTCTCAACTTAATTTAGGAAGCATCAAACGCCTTTGGTGTGTACACATGCCCGGTAAAGCAAGGGATAATGGTCAAGAGGGTAGAAAGGGATATATAACTCTTGGACAGTGCAACCGAATATTTTAATGCGACTTTCGAGTGTACCGCATGATTGTTGGGGTTGCATAGCAATTTTCTTTGGGTTCCTACGTATTTTTAACGTGAAGTTATGTCCATGGAGGGACATGGCATATCATGGTGGGAGCCACTTTTTGAGGGTATGTGTTATATGTATGGTATGTGCTTCGACATGCTCACGCCCATGTTATATATCTCCGTTTGTAGGAAGATATAGGGAGTCATACGTGGCAAGGGCTTCGCCCATGTCCCAATGGTGAAATCCATAGCGCTAGACTAAGTCTACCGCTCATATAGTGCATGTGGGAGGGCTTACGGAGCGACCCACAAGCGCCAATATCAATTTTCCCATTTTTGTGGTGCGTGTTTGGAGGAGGTCCGAAGGTGTTTTTTGCGTCCATGTGGGGATCCAAGTGGGGGGGATGTTTGCAAATGGTCCCAAGCAGGTGTGTTTTGAATCATAGGTTGATACCATTGGTGAGCGAAGTTATATACTATTGTAATTATCTTGAATTTGGCATTATTTGCATGTTTTTGACCTCATTTTATGCTCATTTTTGTATTTTCTATGCTCAACTGGTCGGCTAACAGTAAAGTGCCTAGAGATCCGTGAACTATGGTATGTTGCCTATATGTTGGCATATGCTTCGGTGTTGTACCTCACCATATGCCGGATCACATGGTCACCTTGGCGTGGCACACGAGGCCTCACAAAATTAGGTCTCAAATTCATGAGTAGACTTGTGAAGCATGTCATGTACATAACCGGAGGGGTTTCGGAGCCAATGATGGGATATTCTTGGGCATGGACCCCTGGTCTATATCACCCTTGTATATTACTTTCCGGTTTGACACATGCATGGAGCATGTGGGTATTTGCCGTATGCACTTTTGAGTATATAATTGAATATTGGGCACTATGGTGTGTTTTGCCTGATTTTGTTAGGTTGTGAGGTCATCTTCATGGGGCAGTTCTCCAAGCCCATTCGACTCCAAGTCCAACCAAGGTTATGTCAGGGTAGGGCATGGTCCTGAGTGCCACTCTAGGCCATGACATGCCACCTCCCCCATTGGGCTAGGATTTAGAGGCTTGGGAGTGAACACATTTTTGGGGTTTATGAAGTGACTTTTGACACATGGCATTTAGCCATCTTATTTGACTGGGTTCAGGGCATCATGTTGGTGAGTCAAGGGAAGGTCTTGAGTCCAGGGAATGAGGGGTCTATGGCCGTGATTGGGTACGTTTCCATCTTTCCCCAACTTTGCTTGATATGTGTTCATATGCCAATTTCAGGGCTTTCCTCTTTGGTGCAATTCTTGTACATGCCCGCCACCGTGGGACGACCGGTGTGCTGAACGGAAGCCCGCAGTGTGGATTGGATCGTGAATCGGGTTATTGCTGTATTTGTGGGATCTGGTTGCTGTTCAGGGTTGAAGGAGGATTACATTTTCTATATTTTTGGATTTTGGACCCTGGAATTTGACGAATGCAATCGTTGATCCGGAGTAAATCAGCAGGGGTAACAGGCGGAAGGGGCACAGCGGGGGCCGGTCCTGGTAGGGACCCCTTTTACAGGACAGCGCCAATGCCGTGGTCTGACGCATCCGTATGGATGGCGAACTCACCTTGGTCACTGGGTATATGCAGGCTGCAGGCCTCACATAGAGCTGTTTTGATCTTCTCTAAGTTCTCACGCATCAGATCAGTCATAGTGATGGTCTGCCTGTGCGCTGGGACTTTACTGTTGCGTTTATCAGGATTGTACTTATACTTTTCGGCAAGGGAATCCATGAGCGGCGCCGCCAGTGACGCGTAGGTCGGGATATAAATTGAATGCCAATTGCAGATCCCAAGAAAACTCCGAATCATATCCTGGGACCACTCGCGCACCCAGGCGACCTTCCTGGGCTTCATGCAAGATGTGGCCAACGTAATTCACCTGAGTGTAGAAAAGGAAACATTTTTCCTTTTTAACTTGCAAGTGGCACTCCTTTAATACCTCGAACTATTCGCGCACGAGTTTATAATGTTCCATTATGGCTTGCGAATCGAGGAGTTTCCCCTTGCCACTGCAAGTGGGTCGCGTGCCTACTAGAATGTCATCTATATAAGCTCTGATATGGGAACTAAGGCGGCCAGCACACGAGCTCACAAGGCGCTGAAAGGCCTGTGGCCCAACCTTAAGCCCCATGGCCACCACCTTCCACTCAAATGTCCCTGTGGGGGTGCAAAAGGCGGTTAAATGCCTGCACTCCTCCAACAGGGGCTTCTGATGGAAGCCATCTTCCAGATCTAGAAGGGTCCAGAGGTAGTTTCCAGTCTGCCCTTGGGGAAGATCTTCCATCACTGGTAGTGGGAACTCATGTCCCTCAAGACACGAGGTCAGGTACCGGTAATCAATGACCAATCTCCATTTGTTGGTTCCTGGTTTTGGAACCAGGAACCCTCCCCCGACCCAGGCACTGTGGGATCGGACTATCCATCCTTTATCAAGGAATCCTTTGATGTTTTTGTTCATCTCCTCTTCCTTGATTCCCACAGGCGGTATGGAGTTGCATGCTCGGGGTTGAGAGCCAGGCTTCAACTCCAATTTGCAGAAACGCATGTCCTTCGGACCTTCCCTCAAGGCATTGGCCTCGATTGTCGCGTGTCCGTTCCCCGTAGGGTCGAATACCGAATCTGCGAAGTCCTCATAGATGCGGTTGTGAAGCTCCGTGGCCAACTCACCAAGAACCTCACCAGCACTGACCTAACACTACGTTCTCTTTCCTGGAACAAAGCAGTAGGGGGCGCCAAGTCGGATCCCATGAGCGGTATGGCCTCTCTGATTATGGCATCCACCTTGGTGCGCCACTGAGAAACCTTTTCGCATGACCGTTCGTGCTTATCAAGCGACGGGCCATGCTTGGTCACGTCGGCAAAGGACTGAACTATCCAATCAGGTGGGTCAGTTTTGACCTTGATGTCTGGTCCTGTGGCTGTACCCTCGTCGGGAACCACACCCTGACCATCAGTGGTGCAGATTTGGGTTAGTTTCGCTGAGGCCTCCTGAAACTGGTCCAGGGCCATGGACTCAGCTAGCTGTGACTCACTGATTTTGTAGCGGGCATTCATCTCCTCAACTTGGAGCTGGACGGAGGGTTCCGGCATTAGGGGGCGACTCTCCTCGGACAACTCAGGGTCTGGCGTATCCACATGGCCCTGTCCAAGGAGTGCCAACTTGTGGCACCTGAGCCTCCACCGTTTGCGGTTCGTACCCTTGGGCCTTTTGTCAAAGAGGTTAGCACTTTGCCGTCGAGAATGAATATTCTGCCCTTTGCGGGACGTCAGGGTCCCAATAACCTCGTCGAACCCTGCCTCAGAGTCCAGATTATACCTGGGACGGCGCTTCCAGTCGGTACGATTCACGCCTTCCTGTTGGTCACCCAAACAGTCGAAGGCTATGGCCCGATAGTGAGTATCAGGCTCCTGCACATGTTGTCCCCCATGGACATCCTGAAACATTGGTTCATCCCAGGGAAGGTCCCACCAATTGACGGTAACTTCCCCTAATGACCAGAACCAACTTTCCTTGGTTCTGATCGGGACAATTCCTACTCCCCCTGCGCCATCCCATCGGCATTTTTTTACTATGCGGGCAATCTCGAACTCCTTGGGATGCAGAAACAACGTGTACTCACTCCAGGGTACAAAATAGCACATGGGGTGACCGTTTTGGTCACGGGTCAGCATTCGCATACGTGTTTTCTGCTGTCGCCTACCAGAGGTTGACGTCCGATTGGGTTTGGAAGCATGGTCTCCCTGAAACTTGGGCAAGGGGTTAAGCTCCGGCCGAAACTCTTCCCAGGCTGAATCGCAGACCATTTTATACCACTCGGGGGTTAAGATACAAGATTCCCTGGTGCATCTCACATATCTGGATCCTCTCTGTCGGTTGCGAATCCTCAGGGTCTTTCCCTTAGCGCGTCGGGCGGGTTTACTGGAAACAATGTGGGCTTGATTGCCCTGGACGTCCATATTTTCACCATGGTCAAAAACTGGTGACTGAATGAGGGTGTCACCGGGTAGGTCCTTGGACTCGTCCCGTGTATCTACCTACACATCCGGGGGGTGCTCTTGAGGTAAATGCCGCTGGCGGTTTAGTGGGTCTGGACCCACATAATCAACCGCCATCTCCATACGGCCCTCAGAATCAGACAAATAGCCGAATTTTCACATAAATACTAGGGGTGGGTCGAAACCCAACGACCCTTCGTCGCTGGATCAATCGGAAGAGGGATCATCGCCATCTTCCGTCTTGGCGTGATCTTCCTATGGATAGTCCAGCACTGCGGCTCTGTCTATGTAGTAATCCCAGGTGTTTTCTTCCCCTCCACAGGTACTAGGCTCTGGTGTCACCATGACTGCATCAGGCCGGGGGTCCCTCTTGGTGTGAGGCCCACTCTGGTCCGCATCATCACTGTTTAAACCTAGATTCTGACTCTGTAAATGGGGTGTATTTGACACCTCATGGACCTGAAAAATGGGGCTGAATTCAGTCAACTGATCCAGATCCTGAACCTGAGACATGGGATTGGAATCAGCCAACCGATCCTGATCCATCAGGTTCTGCACTTCAGGCTCCACATCTGAGTGCTGGTCCTCAACATCCGCTGAAGGCTCATCTGGTATGTGCTCCTCGTGCGGGACGTCATCAAACACGAGGGAACCTCGTGCAGGACTCAGTCTAAGGCCACAACGGGCAAGAAAAGGGTATCCCAGAATACGTCTGGGCCCAGCGGATGCCAAATGGACAGTGACTTGCTCACACTTCACTGTCACATTCCTTCCGTCGTGCCAAACCGGCAATTACACGCTGCATTTCACTACTTGGCTCCCGCCAGCCAATCTGTTGTTGCCGGCGCCAACCAAGCGGATGGGAAACTCAGCTTTCGTATAGTGCATTGCATCAAAAATTTCCTAACCCGCAACGGCCAATACCTCGCATCCCAAATCTATGAGGTTTGCGATATCAGGGAGGACATTTTCGGGTGTATTATCTATAGTATATGCACCTGAAAGTATTGGTCCTTTCCGCGGCCTTTTGGGATTGCCCGGTCGGGGCTCCCTCAGCCGAACCGGCTCACCATCGGTGATTTGCACGGTACAAAGACGGGCTCGTTTCAGACCCAACATGAAGTCCACTTTCAAAAGTGGCTTCTTAACATGCGACCCTGGCGTCACTTCACCAGGCCGCTGACGCCCCTAGGACTGGGTCCTTTTCGCCGCTCTCTTCGCTTCAAATCCAGCCTTGAGGTTGGGGTGCTTCTTGCATCACTGATCCACCAGGTGGCCTGTATGTTTGCAATGGGAGCATTCCTTGGGTGAACCTGTGCCCTTGGGCGTCGGGTTTCCTGGTCCTGTTCCTGAGGTGGGCTTGCCGGGTTGAAGAATCAACAGCTTTTGGAGGTGTGGGTGTTTCTTCCAACACTTATCCTCCGTATGCCCCGGAAAACCACAAAAAGGACATTTAGGCCCTTTCTTGGGGACCGGTTGTCGTATGGCATTCACATACCAGTCATCCCAGTCGTCAGGTGGTTCAAAAACCTGCGCATCATTTGCAATAGGTGGAGCCTCGGACTCCCCAATCGCATTCACCTGTTCCTCCACGGGCTCGGCACCCATGAAATTCAAAGACGCCACGCTGGGGCGCTTATCCAAGGGCAACGATCGCTATTTCTGGTGATCCTGATGACACTTGACAGTGTCCTTCTGTCTGAGTTCCACTTGGCAGAAAAGATACAAGGAGAGGTAGGTGAATTCTAGTCCTGCCGACTTGTTCTCCTCATTATACATTTTATAAATGACGCCGTCATGGTGGACCAAAGGGTGGAAAGAACCTTTGTCGGGCATGACCAAATGCAACCCCCTCTCGCACTTGACTGCCCCAGTAAATGAAATTGTCCATGAAGTTGGAGAGCTCACCCACCGAACAGTTCTTAGGAACGGTTAGCCCATGGAAAACATGGTCGGGGACATTTCTGTTCACCCGGCGGTTGACTTCCCGCATAACACTCTCTTTCACTTGGGCATAACTCAGGTTCCTACGGATCACCGTCTTGTCGATCGGATCCGCAACGTCTTTCGGGATTGCTCCCAAAAGCGTTTTGATAAGCTTTCCTTTCGCCGAGTGCGACCCCCACGTCTCGCTCCCACCTGGCATAGGACAGGACCCATCCGGTGCCTTCACCCCGTCGCCGTCCCACGTCGGAACGATGTCCCGGACTTGTACATCCTTCAGGGGACGGGGGTCCAGTAGGGGCGTAGCCATGGTGTTATACAGCCCCGGGCCATACCACGGGATTCCACCTCAACCGGGATAAACATCCATGGGGGTGGGAGTTAGTGGTGGCCCTGAGGGCGTAGGCGCGTCTGAAAACGCAAAGCCTCTCAAGAGACCAATAATGGGTTTGACCTTGGGCAGTTTTTCGCCCTGGGGGAAATGTTCAATTGCACCGGGTTCAAACTTACCCCCGTCATCAAAAAGCCTGAGATCAACTCCCGGACAATGCCTGAAATCGGCATTGGAGTCTCGGTTTCCCCTCAGTGGCATGCCATCATGGGTTGGTACCCGATAGTCTGAGACTCCATCACATCGTGGCGTCTCATAATGGAGACCATAAGGCCTGTCTCGTTGTGGATGCATGAGCGGGTTGCCTGGCCCTGCCTCGGACACCCGTGAGGGTTCGGAGAAATACCCTGCGAAAGTTCCTCGCGGGGCCGGTTCCGCTCTGTCAGGGTAATAACCTGAGTCCATGGGGTTGGCTCCTATGGGTCTGAGGTGTTCCTTCTGCAGTTGAGCCTTCAGGGCGTCCATATTGTGCCCGAGCGTCCTTATTTGCCCCTCGAAATACAACTTGACCTGCACTAGCTCCCATGCCACATGAGCTACGGCATTTGGGTCAAAGCCTTCGGGCGGCCCTGGGGCTGGGGATGTCTTCGGGCCTTCAGTTTTCTTCGCCAAGTCCTCCAATACTTGTAGCCGCGCTTCTATCTGGCCAACTTGGTCTCGAGTCTTCAGTCCTCCGGAGTCTTCTTCAGTTTCCAGGATTCTCATTCGCAGTTGGACGACCTGGTCTTGAGTTTCTCTGAGGGCTTCTTCCTGACGCCGATGCGTGTTGGTGGTGGCCCCCTTGTACTGAGCATGTTCCTGTTCAAATCTGGCCAGGGACTCCAGCAACACATTGACCTGGCTGGGATCAGCGTTCCCCGCTGTTTTGTTGGTGGCACCCAAGGCCTCTAGTCCACTCAACCAAGTCCCTATGGGCTTGGTTTCCTCGATCTGCGGCTGGAGTTGTTCCGCTTGTGCCACTACGCTTGCGGCGGTTTTGTCCATCCTGCTGCTGATCACTTTCAGCTGATCGGACGCCGCTCTGACCGCTTCATTGGCTTGGTCCGCCTTGGCGTTGTTGGACTGCACTCCGGCCTGAACTTCTCATAGGACTTGTAGGCGATACCCTTGTGCCTGGGAAAGGCCGGCGATCTCCTGCTCCAGGGCGGCCAGACCGGACTTCAAGACCTCCAGTTCATTCTCCATAAAGTCGATTCGGTTATCCTGGCCAGCGCGTCCAGGGACTTGGGCTCCAGATAGCATCTCTACCTGACGCATTACCTTCTCCATCTGGTCCTTCAGTTCGGCAACTCGGAGATGAAGTCGATGTCCTTCCGACCAATGCAACTCCAAAGATTGCATGGTGGTTTGCCGAACCCCATCCGTCAGCTGGCGTAGCTGATGGATGGCGATGATGGTCTCGTTGGTTCTCCCCTCCATGGTGGTCCGATACGCGGCGAAGGTCTCCGTCAGGTCCCGTAGTTGGGCCATTGCCAGCAAGGCGTCCATCTGGAAGTCCACATCCTGTACTCAGAGCACTGGGCTGCCATCAATCTCCGTCCACTCGACGACATCCATCATTCGGCTTCCGTTGGGGTCAGCCTGGGCCCAGGTTGACCAGCCGAAGCCTTCTACCATCCGCGGCTCGTTCGCCGGGTGCTGTTACCTACTCAGGGACCTATACGCAGGCCCTACCAACGCACCGGCAGCTTGCGGGTTGCTGTAGGTCAACCTCATCATCGGGCTTGGCACATGCTCGTCAGAAGATGAGTCCGACAGATGCCCACCCATGGGATGCACGCGTGTCCTCAGTGGTGTCACTCCCATCTCGCCAATGACGTTCAGGTCCTCAAGTGTGGGCTGGTTGGAGTTGTCCATGACAATAGATCTTGTATTTCTTCCTCTTGTTGTTCTTCTGCTCTGCAGGTCGTTCTTGAGCTCCTCTTGTACTCTTCGTGCTAGAGGAAACCAAAACTGCCTCTGCTACCCGGTTTTATCCCTCGACTCTCTCTTCGTAAGGGAAGGATGACCTTATCCTAGTCACCCTTGGATCAACACCACGACACTGCAATGCAACAAGAGCAAGAAGTCCACACTTGAATCTCCATCCAAGTATCAACAATAATACAAATAGGAAATAGGCATTCCCTGAGAGGATGGGAAGAACAATGGACAAATACGAACACAAGGTCACATACCTGAGCTACATGCAAATGGGCAGTTTTCGCTCTGCATTGGGTACGGGGATATAGAGTCGGGAAATGCCCTCAAAACACACAAATTCAGCAATTCTCTTTTACAATAACAATGTCCTAATGGACTGCACACAAGATCCCACAGCGAAAGCAAGGGAGCAATGGGCACTCAGGACTTAGGCATCAAACATCGACCAATAGTGCATCCCAGGGAGCGTCCACAAGGGTGCACTAAGGACCTCACAAAATGGCAGAAATAGGCAAAATTGAGGTAAATCCCATGGGTGCCCCTGGCAGCCAAGGCGAGACCCATGGCTCATGGGATGGGAGGCAGGACCTAAGACTGATATCTTAGTGCAACACTTGAAATTAGGTCCGGGATCCTCATGGGCATAACGATATGGGGCCGCAAATTGACCACACGGTGGGCTGAAATTGGGGTCCCTAAAAGGGGTGTTTTGGCATACCTAAAAATGAGCTAAAATTGGAAGTATCCCCAAGGGTATTTCACCATGATGCCTTGGAGACGGGCTTCCAAGTTTGGTGTCGAACCCAATGGAAGTCTAATGTGGGCCCACACGTACTTGGGTCCCAAAGGTCTCCATGGGCCATGGCATGGTGATAGGCAGAATAGTACCCACAAGTGCCTAAATGGCAAAATTGTCCACACTCATCTTGGCATAGATCCTTGTGAGCGGGCGCTCGAGTTCGCCCACGTGGTCTGTGACTAATGGGGACCGATGTGCATAAGCTACATACCATATATGGTCCATTGGTCCATGCATCTGGCGTGCACAGGGGGGCTGAACATAGTGCGCGTCGGGCCAAAAAAATAGGAAATGGCAGAAAATGGCCAAAAATGGGCACGCTCATGTTGGGGGCAAATGGAGCACATGTCCGACTTGGACCGGGGTGTGGCTCAGAATTGGTATAATTTCCTGTGTGGCCATCATACCTTTTGGGCGTCGCCCAAACCCCCCTGGATTCGGGAATGGCAGGGCCCTCAAGTGAGCCAGTGATGTGCAATTGACCCAAATTGCCCACATGGTGGCCTTGGTGTGCCAAGCCCAAGAGGACTTATTAGATGGATTCAAGATATGTTGGGCGACGAAGTGTGTACCTATAACACATACTTGAGTCCTGATGTCAATTGAGCGCAACGTTGAGATATCAGATCGCCACTTGACATCATGACGGCCCAAAAATGGTAAAATTGATGAAAAAACGCAGAATGCACTTGAAGATGTCACGATTATATTACATTATCTCCGGCTTGACTTGGGTAGCCGGTGATTCCCTTCACACACTATGTCTGGGTACCATGGACTTTCAATTCCTCGCTTGGGGTCCACTTGGGGTGCAATGAAAGGTTACTTGCGCGGCTCCCCAAGTGGGCACGTGGAAAAATGGAAAAATGCAAATAACACACCTTGCTTGTAGCGCATCGCTTCAGGAGTGCTCTCCATGGGTTCTTGGGTGAAGGTTAGACCTTGGAGTGTTGGTTTGGGTTATGAAGAAAAGCTCCACTTAATACGGGGTCCTTTGGCCGGTTTGTCTTGGAATGGTACACCCGCCAAATGGGTACACGAAATGACCCATATTTGCCCAACAACCCTACCCAAGCCTTGTATACCCAACCTAGTGGCCTAGGACCAAAGTATACCTATACATCTATGATTTTGTGGGGCATTCTGCGGCCCAAACCGCATTTACGCTACCGCACTGGATCTGAAACGGCCCAACGGATCTGAAACGGCCGCGGTGCCAAAAATTTGTCTTTCAAACATGATTTTTTGCAAAATCCATTGCTTGAATACATTTGATTCCTTGGCACAAACGTGTGGATGTGTCAGAACATTACAATGCTGGTTTGAGGTTTGAGGTTTGATTTTGCGGGTACTAGACGCCTTTCGGCCCCGGGGGGCCACCTGGTCGGGCCAGGTGATATCCTCCCCACCGGGTCCTAGTGGGGGGCCCTCCAAGACGCACCTCCTGCCTGGTGGCGGAGTCCCCCGGGTTCACAGAGCTCGGAGCCCCGTCCTTCCCCGGCGTCCCCGTTTCGCCACTCCTCGGTCAGTGCATCAATTCGCAGCCGTGGCTGCGGGCGCTTACCCACTGCGTCGCCCCCCTAATGCGTGGTCGCCCGGGGCGCCGGCGCCGCCGGGCCCGTGCTACTGGCTTGTCGCCAGTGGGACCCCCTTGGGCTGGCGCGGAGGCTGCCTAGCCTAGGGGTTGGGGCGTGGCGTTGTGCGCCACTACTGCCTTGGCGGGTGCAGTGTCCCGTCTGTGTGTGCGCGGCGCTCGCGGCCGGTTCGGGGGGGGTTCGGGCCGGTACCTGGTGTTGTGTCTCTCCTGTTTCCCCCTTCCCGCCCCGCGTGTTCCGCGCTGCGTGTGGCGGGCCGTCCCCTCCGGGTGTCCCTTACCCTCGCTCGCTGGTACGCCATTCCATGCGGTCTGTGCGTTCCGCGCGCTCGGTCCGGTTGCCCTTCCGGTAGTCCCCGCGTGTCCTTTTCGTGTGTGTGCGCTCGCGCTCTCGCGGGGTCCGCTCCCCCCCCCGCTGGGTGGTGTGGCGCGCGCATCTCGCGTGGTCCCGGCACTGGGCGCTGGTAGGGCCGTTCCACTTGGTCCGTGCCCCTCCGCGTGTCCTGCCCCGGTCCCGTGCTCCGTCTGGCGTGCTTGGGGGGGGGCGGTCCGGTCCCGGTTCCCCCCTCCTTGGCTTGGGGTTGCGGGGGCGGCGGCCCCTGGCCGCCCGTCCTCTGGAGCGGGCAGCCAGGGTTCCGCGTCCCGCGTGTCCTGGGTGCGGTCGGTGCGGGCGTGGGATCTCCGCACCGGCCCCACAGCGTGAGCCCTCGCGGGCCGGTGTTGCTCGCTGTGGGGGTGGCGGAAGGGCGTCCCCGGGGGGGGTGCTTTCCACCTTTGTGAGGGGCGCCTGGTGTCAGGCGCTGTCCCTCCCCTGGCCGCCCGTCCTCTGGAGCGGGCTGCCAAGGTTCCGCGACCCGTGTGTCCTGGGTGCGGTCGATACGGGCGTGTGTACCCAGCACCGGCCCCCCAGCGTGCGCCCTTGCGGGCCGGCGTTGCTCGCTGTGGGGGTGGTGGAAGGGCGTCCCCGGGGGGGGTGCCTTCCACCGTTGTGAGGGGCGCCTGGTGTCAGGCGCTGTCCCTCCCCCGGCCGCCCGTCCTCTGGAGCGGGCAGCCAGGGTTCCGCGACCCGTGTGTCCCGGGTGCGGTCGATGCGGGCGTGTGGACCCGGCACCGGCCCCACAGCGTGCGCCCTTGCGGGCCGGCGTTGCTCGCTGTGGGGGTGGCGGAAGGGCGTCCCCGGGTGGGGTGCCTTCCACCGTGTTGTGAGGGGCGCCTGGTGTCAGGCGCTGTCCCTCCCCCGACCGCCCGTCCTCTGGAGCGGGCGGCCGGGGTTCCGCGACCCGTGTGTCCCGGGTGCGGTCGATGTGGGCGTGTGGACCCAGCATCGGCCCCACTGCGTGCGCCCTTGCGGGCCGGCGTTGCTCGCTGTGGGGGTGGCGGAAGGGCGTCCCCGGGGGGGGTGCCTTCTACCGTTGTGAGGGGCGCCTGGTGTCAGGCGCTGTCCCTCCCCCGGCCGCCCGTCCTCTGGAGCGGGCCGCCAGGGTTCCGCGACCCGTGTGTCCCGGGTGCGGTCGATGCGGGCGTGTGGACCCAGCACCGGCCCCACAGCGTGCGCCCTTGCGGGCCGGCGTTGCTCGCTGTGGGGGTGGCGGAAGGGCGTCCCCGGGGGGGGTGCCTTCCACCGTTGTGAGGGGCGCCTGGTGTCAGGCGCTGTCCCTCCCCCGGCCGCCCGTCCTCTGGAGCGGGCAGCCAAGGTTCCGCAACCCGTGTGTCCCGGGTGCGGTCGATGCGGGCGTGTGGACCCTGCACCGGCCCCACAGCGTGCGCCCTTGCGGGCCGGCGTTGCTCGCTGTGGGGGTGGCGGAAGGGCGTCCCCGGGGGGGGTGCCTTCTACCGTTGTGAGGGGCGCCTGGTGTCAGGCGCTGTCCCTCCCCCGGCCGCCCGTCCTCTGGAGCGGGCCGCCAGGGTTCCGCGACCCGTGTGTCCCGGGTGCGGTCGATGCGGGCGTGTGGACCCAGCGCCGGCCCCACAGCGCGCGCCCTTGCGGGCCGGCGTTGCTCGCTGTGGGGGTGGCGGAAGGGCGTCCCCGGGGGGGGTGCCTTCCACCGTTGTGAGGGGCGCCTGGTGTCAGGCGCTGTCCCTCCCCCGGCCGCCCGTCCTCTGGAGCGGGCAGCCAGGGCTCCGCGACCCGTGTGTCCCGGGTGCGGTCGATGCGGGCGTGTGGACCCTGCACCGGCCCCACAGCGTGCGCCCTTGCGGGCCGGCGTTGCTCGCTGTGGGGGTGGCGGAAGGGCGTCCCCGGGGGGGGTCTCTTCCGCCGTTGTGAGGGGCGCCTGGTGTCAGGCGCTGTCCCTCCCCCGGCCGCCCGTCCTCTGGAGCGGGCAGCCAGGGTTCCGCTACCCGTGTGTCCCGGGTGCGGTCGGTGCGGGCGTGTGGACCCTGCACCGGCCCCACAGCGTGCGCCCTTGCGGGCCGGCGTTGCTCGCTGTGGGGGTGGCGGAAGGGCGTCCCCGGGGGGGTTCCTTCCACCGTTGTGAGGGGCGCCTGGTGTCAGGCGCTGTCCCTCCCCCGGCCGCCCGTCCTCCGGAGCGGGCAGCCAGGGTTCCGCGACCCGTGTGTCCCGGGTGCGGTCGATGCGGGCGTGTGGACCCTGCACCGGCCCCACAGCGTGCGCCCTTGCGGGCCGGCGTTGCTCGCTGTGGGGGTGGCGGAAGGGCGTCCCCGGGGGGGGGTGCCTTCCACCGTTGTGAGGGGCGCCTGGTGTCAGGCGCTGTCCCTCCCCCGGCCGCCCGTCCTCTGGAGCGGGCAGCCCGGGTTCCGGTGTGCGTGTGTGTTCGTGTGCGTGCTCTGCTTGGCCGGGTCGGGCGGGCCGGCCTCCTGGGCGCGTTCTGGTGCGCCTCACCTTTTCCTTTGGCCGCTTTGTCTTTCTGCTTTGCTTGGCCCCCTCCCGGCTGGGGTTGCCCCACTCTCTCGCGCTGCTGCCGCCTTTCCTCGTTGCCCTGGCGCTTTGTTTTTTGTTTTTTTTTTTTTTTTTTTTTTTTTTTTTTTTTTTGTTTTTTTTTTTTTTTTTTTTTCTCCCCTCCCGCTGCCTGGTTGGTTGGTGTCTCCCGCTTGGCCGTTGGCTGCTCGTTGGTGGTTGCTCCCCCGCCCCCCTCCCCTTGTGTGGCCCGCGGTTTTTGTCGCTGCCGCTTGGTGCCTGGGTGTTGTGTTTTTTTTTTTTTTTTTTTTTTTTTTTTTTTTTTTTTTTTTTTTTTTTTTTCTTCCCGTTCTTCTTTCTCCGTGCGCCCCCGTTGTCTCCGGCTTTCCTTGGTTTCCGGCCCCGGTTGCCTTGGGCCTCGGCGCTTGCGTTGTTTGCTTTGTTGGCCTGCCGCTTCTCGGCTCTCCGTGCGCTTGTTCCTCTTTCGTGCTTTCCGCCTGGCTGTTGGCTGCTCCCTCGTGGTTGCTGCCCCCCCCCCCCCCTTTTGTTTCTCACGGTTTCCGTCGCCGCCGCTCGGTGCTGCGTGCCGTGTTGTGCTGTGCGTGGCTGGGTGCTGCGCTGCGCCGCGCTGCTGCGCGTTGTGTCGCCCGGTGGTGTGCTGTGTTGCGCTCGTTTGGTGCCGCTGCTTGTTGCGCCGTGCCCTCTGGCGCTGCCCGTCGCCCTGGGGCCCTGTGCTCTGCGGCGCTGTGTTTTGCGGTGTTCCCCCGCGCTGTGTGCTCTGTGCTGTGTGTGTTTTGTCGTGGCGCGGTGGTGCGTGCTGTTGTTCGCCGCTCTGCTTTGTGCTGTGTGTGTCCCGGGGTGCTGTGCTGTGCGTTCCCTGTGCTCTCCGCTCTGCGCGGTGCTGTGCTTCGCTGTGCTGGTGCGCTCGCGTTGTGCTGTTCGTGTGGTGCGTGCCGTTGCTGGCGCTGTGGTGCGCTGCTGTGTGTTGTGCTGTTTCCTGTGGTGTGCCGTCGTGCGGTGCTGGGTCTGTTGGCCCGTGGTTGTTTGCTGGTGGCGTGTTTCGGTGTCGGTGTCCCTGTCTGGCCGCGTGGTCTGCTTCCCTGTGGTTGGTGTGGTTTGCTGTGGTGCCCTGCTTTCCTGTGTCGTGTTCTGTGGTGCTGTGCTGTCGCGTGGTGCTGTGCTGTTGCTCTCTGCTGTCGTTTTGCGGTGCTGTTGGGGCTTGCTTTGCCCTTCGGTGGGCTGTCGCGCTGTGCTGTGTTGTGCTGTTGGTTGGCTGTGCTGTTTTTTGCCCGGTGGTGGTGTCTGCGCGCTGTGGTGCTCTTTCCCTCGTGCCCTGGTACCGTGCTGCCGCGTGGTGCCGTGGTGTCCTGTCCTGTCGCCTTGTTGGGTTCGTTTCTTGCGTGGGTGTGGTTGTACCTACTTGTAAAACCGCTGCATAATTTCGTGTAAAAAAAAAAAAAAAAAAAAAAAAAAAAAATTGAAAATAAAATAAAATTATACACGACCCAACACACTCGCGTGCAGCAAGACCATGTTTGCTGCTGTGCCTTACGTGCTACCCGTTGTTCTTGATGTTCTCGGCCTTGTTCTTGTGTGGCGTCGTGGAGCGTGTTGGCGTTCATTGCTAAGGGTTAACCGCGTTCCCCCAGGGCCGCCGCCTGAGCTGCAGGGCAAGGGGAGTGATGGGCACGAGGATGGGGAGGGAGGTGCATGGAGAAGAAGAAGAAAAAGGCGGCAGGGCGCGACGTGAGGGGTCGTGGCGAGTTATGAAAAATTTTCGAGCTTTACGCGCCGCTCGCGACGCGTTTTTCTTTGCGCCTACAGCGAGTTAGACGACGGCAAGGACGGCGTTGGGGTCCCACGAGCGTTACGGTGCTTACGGCGTGAACTATTCACCTATTTCACGTCGAAAAAATTTTCGTCGCGTTTTTACGCGTTTCGCAGCGCGCTTTTTGGCCTAAGCGTTTTTTATGCTAATTAGCTTTAGTTTCAGCTATTCAGAAAAGTTTTTCGTCGTGTTTTACCTATCTTTTTATTTCGTTCTGGGACAGGGCCCCAGCGCGCGGGCAGTAGAAATCTGTGAGCTTCATAAACTCCTGTGCTCAACAACTTACCAAAATGTCAAACCCAGAACATTACAATGCTGTGGTTGAATCTAAAGATGCCTGCCAAAAGTCGTTTTAATATTGTTGTTCTGCTGTTTTTGTGCTGCTCAGCTGTAGTGCAGATCGATCCGGACATTTCCTGCTATTGACTGCTAAATTTTGACACAACATTTCTGACTTATGCTGTGCAATTGCCGTCGTTTTGCCTTGCTTGCAAACACAACGTTGAACTGGTGAGAACTGTTGAGAACTGAGGTCCCTGGGACTTGATTTGTGTTGCTGGTAAAGGTTTCGGAACAGTTGACAGTTGACGTGCTGTGCACTTGCTTGTGTTGTGCCTTCTTTGCCCGGTCTTGGCTCTGTGAGTTTACTATTTGCCTGATTTGTTGCAAAGCCTGTTCTGCAACCCTTGACTCTCCCTGAAAAGGGATCTCCTGTGGTGCAGAAGTACCCATTCCAACGGTCAGGCTTTGTAGCTCATCTTTGGCAAATAGTCTCAAACTTGCAGGCACGGGCCCTTTGCACCGCACAATGCTCAAAAGAACTAGGCTTCACAAAGGTTGACAGGTGTTTGAAATGACAATGAGAACTGAGGTGTGTGGTTAACTGAGAAGTCAGTTTGAACTGGTCCCACCCTACGATGCTCAAAAGAACTTTGCTTCACAAAGGTTGGCACAGGTTTTTGAACTGACTTTGAGAACTGAGGTGTGCAGGTAACTCAGAACTGGGCTTGAACTGGTTGCAGCGTACGAGTCTCCAAAGAACTTCGCTTCACAAAGGTTTGTGAAATGACGATGAGAACTGAGGTGTGTGGTTAACTGAGAACTCGTTTTGAACTGGTCGCACCGTACGAGGCGCTAAAGAACTTCACGTAACAAAGGTTGGCCCAGGTTTTTGAAATGACGATGAGAACTAAGGTGTGTGGTTAACTGAGAACTCGGTTTGAACTGGTCGCAGCGTACAAGGCGCTAAAGAACTTCGTGTCACAAAAGTTGGCCCAGGTTTTTGAAATAAAGTTGAGAATTGAGGTGAGTGGGTAACTGAGAACTCGGTTTGTGGTGCAGTGGTGGTTCAAGCTGTCTTGAATGGTTGAGAACTGCTGTAAGGAACTGGATGTGTACTGCCGGTGAACGGCATGCTGCTGCTGCTGCTGCTTGCTTGCTTGGGCATTTGTATAATTTTTTTAGTGAAATGTTTGTTATGAAAAGTTGGGGTATTGACGAGCATATCACATTATAACTGCATGCTGCAAGACAAAAAGCACAAGGACAATGTGAATGGTGTGTAGATCAGGGTCAATCTATGTTGTCTACATACATTGCAATGGTTTCCATTTTGTATTGTGTTGGACAAGTAAGTAATTCATTTCTCCACACAAATTGAGTTTTTGTTTTGCCCGAAATATTGGATGTGCATGACATCTTGGCACTCAAAATGAGCCATGCGTCAACTGTTATCATGAATGATGAGCGAAAACCACAAAATTTTCAAAACAAGCTTAATACACAACAAAGATGTGTCAATTTTGTCAACCGGTTGGATAGCATCCGGGTTTTGGCCATTTTGTGCCCGGTAAAATCAAAGGTGATTCTTATGTAACGTTGGTCCTTGAACACACATGCAAGTGCTTGGGTTGAAAATCCACCTCATTTCGGAAAGTCAATTTTTGGCATGCAAGCGCAAAATGTAGCCAAGTGGGTTAGAATGGACATATATGCACACTGCGGGGAAGGCAAGTGATATTACGCGGGTGTTAAGGTGTGCAAAGAGGGGAATTATACCAACCAAACATATTACTACATGTTATTGCGCGCCACGTACATGAGAATGCCCAACGTTTGGAAAATCCCAAAAATGTACAACCCTTTTGGGCATATTAAGTTGGGACCCAGTGGCCTCAATATAAGGGTGAGAGGGGCAAACCCTCATCAAAGGTGCCTATGAGGCACATTACGTCGCCCTCAGGGGCTTGAACGCGTGAATCCCTTGTTATTGGAGTCGGGGGATGAAAGCGCGTTTGGGGAATTTTGTTCACGGGAAAAGTCGGCGACTTATGTCAAAAATTAGAGGAAAAAATTGCGGAACACTCGAAGGGTGTTGCGCCGTTCAGTTCTCAAAAAATCACTTTATAAATTTGGCTTATCAGAGCCGCGACACAGGCGACGCCGTCATTTGCAACCGCGACGACGGGCGCCTGTGGTCACCTAATAGACCCTGAACAATTTTTGATGAAATTCGATTACCAGCATAAAATTGTTGGAACTCCTGATTGCCTGATGCCACTCACGGCAAGTAACGATGACGTCGGCAATAGAGAATTCTGCAACAACTGCAGACAAGGAAAACTTCGTATCTCAGCAGAAGAAGGGAGATACCTCAGGGACGCTGTAAGGGTGCCCATGGGAGGCCAGGGAGGCGGCCCCCAAAGGCTGGTCAAGACCAAAACACCGTGCAGGGGAGGCAGAGGGACGGATGACCGGCTGTCCACCCCCCAGCCTTGAGGCCCCCCACCCGGCCCCGGCCCAACCATACCCCCAGGGGAGGCGGCAGGCAGGCCTCCCCCCCCCCAGCAGCCCTCCCTGTATTGTACTTGTACTTAGGATGCACAATAAACCCTTTTATCCTTGTCTTGCAGTTCAAAATCAAATTGTTTGAAATGAATTTCTCCATTCCAATTGATTCTCTTGGCAAGCACAAACTAGGCAACAGCAAGAAGACCAAATCGTGAACGAACATTGAGCTTGACCAACTGGCTGGTCCAGTAATACGGGTTCACATGCCTAAATAACAAGAAAATTGATATAACAATAAAGTGTCCTTAAAAAGGCAATAAAACCTATATTTTATCGCCTTTCTGAGTAGTCTATCGTATCACAGGCCTTGTCAACATTACGTAAATTGCTTCCGGCGACAGCAGGCACCGAACAATCGCGACAGGCCTTCTGACGTTTGAGGTTGGAGGTTTGATTTTAGGGGTACTAGACGCCTTTCGGCCCCGGGGGGCCACCTGGTCGAGCCAGGTGAAATCCTCCCCACCGGGTCCTAGTGGGGGGCCCTCCAAGAGCACCTCCTGCCTGGTGGCGGAGTCCCCCGGGTTCACAGGGCTCGGAGCCCCGTCCCTCCCCGGCTTCCCCGTTTCGCCACTCCCCGGTCACTGCACCAATTCGCAGCCGTGGCTGCGGGCGCTTACCCACCGCGTCGCCCCCCTAATGCGTGGTCGCCCGGGGCGCCGGCGCCGCCGGGCCCGTGCTACTGGCTCGTTGCCACTGGGACCCCCTTGGACTGGCGCCGAGGCTGCCTAGCCTAGGGGTTGGGGCGTGGCGCAGTGCGCCACTACTGCCTTGGCGGGTGCAGTGCCCCGTCCGTGTGTGCGCGACGCTCGTGGCCGGTTCGGCGGAACGGGCCGGTACCTGGTGTTGTGTCTCTCCCATTTCCCCCTTCCCGCCCCGCGTGTCCCGCGCTGCGTGTGGCGGGCCGTCCTGTCCGGCTGTCCCTTACCCTCGCTCGCTGGTACGCCATTCCACGCGGTCTGTGCGTTCCGCGAGCTCGGTCCGGTGCCCTTCTGGTAGTCCCCGCGTGCCCTTCGTGTGTGTGTGCGCTCGCGCTCCCGCGGCGTCTGGTCCCCCCCTCCCTGGGTGGTGTCGCGTGCGCACCTCGCGCGGTCCCGGCACTGGGTGCTGGTAGGGCCGTTCCACGTGGTCGATGCCCCTCCGCGTGTCCTGCCCCGGTCCCTTGCTCCGTCTGGCGTGCCTTGGGGGGGTGGCGGTCCGGTCCCGGTTCCCCCCTACCTGGCTTGGGGCTGTGCGCCCCCCGTGGGGCGGGTCCGTGGCGTATGCCCTGTGGGGGCTGCTTGCCGCGGGGGTGGTGGGGGGCTGTCCCCGGGGGGGGGTGGCCTGCCATCGTTGTGAGGGGCGTCTGGTGTCAGGCGCTGTCCCTCCCCCGGCCGCCCGTCCTCTGGAGCGTCAGCCAGGGTTCTGCAACCCGTGTGTCCCGGGCGCGGTCAGTGCGGGTGTGGGGACCTAGCACCGGCCCCACAGCGTGCGCCCTTGCGGGTCGGGGTTGGTCGCTGTGGGGGTGGCCGAAGGACGTCCCCTGGGGGGGTGCCTTGCACCATTGTGAGGGGCGTCTGGTGTCAGGCACTGGCCCTCCCCCGGCCGCCCGTCCTCTGGAGCTGGTAGCCGGGGTTCCGCGACCCGTGTGTCCCGGGTGCGGTCCGTGCGGGCGTGGGGACCCAGCACCGGCCCCACAGCGTGCGCCCTTGCGGGCCGGCGTTGCTCGCTGTGCGGGTGGCGGAATGGCGTCCCCGGGCGGGGTGCCTTCCACCATTGTGAGGGGCGTCTGAGGTCAGGCGCTGTCCCTCCCCCGACTGCCCGCCCACTGGGCGGGCTGTTGGGGTCCTCAACCCACGTGCTGTGGGCGCGGGTGTGGGGGTGTGGGGGCCCAACACTGTCCCCTTGGCCTGCATGCCCTGTGGGGGCTGCGTGCCGCGGGGGTGTTGGGGGGCCGTCCCCGGGGGATTGGCCTGCCACCGTTGTGAGGGGCGTCTGATGTCAGGCACTGTCCCTCCCCCGGCCGCCCGTCCTCTGGAGCCGGCAGCCAGGGTTCCGCGACCCGTGTGTCCCGGGTGCGGTCGGTGCGGGCGTGGGGACCCAGCAGCGGCCCCACAGCGTGAGCCCTTGCAGGCCAGCGTTGCTCGCTGTGGGGGTCACGGAAGGGCGTCCCCGGGGGAGGTGCCTTCGAACATTGTGAGAGGTGTCTGAGGTCAGGCCCTGTCCCTCCCCTGACTGCCCACCCACTGGGCGGGCTGTTGGGGTCTGCCAACCACGTGCTGTGGGCGCGGGTGTGTGGGTGTGGGGGCCCAACACTGTCCCCTTGGCCTGCATGCCCTGTGGGGGCTGCGTGCCGCGGGGGTGGTGGGGGGCCGTCCCCGGGGGGGGTGGCCTGACACCGTTGTGAGGGGCGTCTGGTGTCAGGCGCTGTCCCTCCCCCGTCCGCCCGTCCTCTGGAGCGGGCAGCCAGGGTTCCGCGACCAGTGTGTTCCGGGTGCGGTCGGTGCGGGCGTGGGGACCCAGCAGCGGCCCCACGGCGCGCGCCCTTGCGGGCCGGCATTGCGCGCCGTGGGGGTGGCGGTAGGGCGTCCCCGGGGGAAATGCTGTCCGCCGTTGTGAGGGGCGTCTGAGTCAGGCGCTCCCCCTCCCCCGGCTGCCCGCCCTCTGGGCGGGCTGCCAGGGCTCGCTGGCCACGTGCTGTGGGCGCAGGTGTGGGTGTGTGCCGCACTACCCACTGGCTGTGGGTGTGGGGGGTGCGGGCGTGGGGACCTGTCACCGACCCCACAGCGAGCGCTCTTGCGTGCTCCGGGGGCGGCATGAGGGTGCCCGGGGGGGGCGCCTCTGGCCTGGGTGTGGGGCATTCGGGGACGGGCGCTCTCCCACCCCCGACCTCTCGTCCGTTCGGGCGTGCGGCCGGGGCCCACGACCCACTGGCTCCGGGTGCGGGGGGTGCGGGCGTGGGGACCCGTCACCAACCCCACAGCGCGCGCTCTTGCGTGCTGTGCGGGCGGCATGAGGGTGCCCGGGGGGGGCGCCCCTTGCCTGGGTGTGGGGCGTCCGGGGACAGGTGCTCTCCCACCCCCGACCTCTCGTGCGTTCGGGCGTGCGGCCGGGGCCCACTACCCACTGGCTCTGGGTGCGGGGGGTGCGGGCGTGGGGACCCGTCACCAACCCCACAGCGCGCGCCCTGGCGCGCTGTGGGGGCGGCATGAGGGTGCCCGGGGGGGGCGCCTCTGGCCTGGGTGTGGGGCGTCCGGGGACGGGCGCTCTCCCACCCCCGACCTCTCGTCCGTTCGGGCGTGCGGCCGGGGCCCACTACCCACTGGCTGTGGGTGCGGGGGGTGCGGGCGTGGGGTCCCGGCTGTCCTTGGCACCTTGTCCCGTGCCGCGGTTCGTCGTGTGTTGTGCGCGCTTCCCGGGTTCGCGGCACCCGATGGCCGTTGTGGATCGGCACCTGTCCTCGTGCCGTGGTTGTGGCCAGCGGCGTGCCTCTCTGGCGTGCCTCGTGGCCCCGCGTTGGTGCGCCGCTCCTTGTCTGGTCCGGTCGCTCTCCGTGCTCCGGTCGGCTTTCCCGTCGCCGTGGTGCCTTCCCCCACCCCGGGGGCTGTCGCCCCCGGCTTTAATGGGTGGCTGCGCGGGGCACGTGGAGGCCCGCCGAGAACTCGGCTCATTGTGCCTGCCGCTGGCCCCTGCCGAGGCAAGGGAGCTGGGCGCGCTCGGTGTCGTACCTGTTGGGGGCCCCGCGATGGGGTTGTCCCTGGCGGGTCCCTCCGGCTTCGGTCTTGGGCTGCGTGCGCTGCGGTGGTTTGGCGTGTGTGGACCCGGTCACTGACGCGTCCGCTCCCCCGTACCGTCCGTCTTGCGACGGGGGACTCGGCCGGTGCACCGGGGCTGTTTCGTGTGGACGCCGACGCCGCTCCTTTCGGGTCGGAGGACGCCACGCCCGGGTCCTGCGCGTGTGTGCGTGTGCGTGCCCTGCTTGGCCGGGGCGGGCGGGCCGGCCTCCCGGGCGCGTTCTAGTGCGACTCACCTTTCCTTTGGCCATTCTTGGTTCGTTCTTTGCTTGTTCGGCCCCCTCCGGGCTGGGGTTGCCCTGTTTGTGGTTGTTGTGGGTTTTTTTTTTTTTTCCCTTCCCCCCGCTCGTTGCGCCCTTGTTGTGTCCTGCTTTGCATGCTTGCCGGCCCCGGCTGCCTTGGGCTTTGGCGTCTTGTCACCCCCCCCCCTTTTTTTTTGCCCCCCCCCCCTGTTGTCTCTGGCGTTTCCTGCTTTCCCGTTGCCTGGGGCCTCTGCGCCCCCCCCCTTTTTTTTTTCTTTTTTCCTTTGTTGCTTGTTTTTCCTTTTTCCGTTTTTTCCTTTTTTTTTTGCCGGTTGTGCGGTGCGGGGCGGGTTTGTGTGTCTTGGGCCGTCAGGTGTGCCCGCGTTTGCCTCGGTGGTGCTGTCCCTGTCGTTGCTCTGTGTGCGCTGGCTGGTGTTGCGTGGTCTTTGCTGTTGGGCCTGGCTGTCCTATGCTGTCTCCTGGTGGGTCTTGGTGTCATGCTTCGGTGGCGCTGTCCTTGTCTGGCCGCGTGGCTCGCCCAGCACGCCACTAAAGCGGGGGGAGGACACCGCACGGGCCACGGGCGCCTCGCCGGCGGCCGCAGCAGCAGCAGCAGTGGGCAGGGTGGGCGCGAAGTACCGCGCCCACGCCAACCCCAACCACGACCACACCAGCTCCCCCAAGCCGTTCCCCCCCAAGCCCTTCCCCCCGGGGCGGACGCGGCACGTCCGCCCCCCGGCGCCCGGCGCTCGCCGCCGCGCGTCTCGCTGCCGCAGCTGCAAAGGCAGTGCGACGGCCGGCGCATGATCCAGGAAGGAGGGGACGGCGCACAGGCAGAGCTGCGTGCCAGCCACCGGAGCGCGGAGCGGGGGACAGGAGGCGACAGGGGAAGTGCCCAGGAGCACTCGCAAGGAGCAGGCAAGGGCACGCGCGGCAGGGAGCAAGGGTGCAGCAGCGAAGGGGGACAGAGCGCGGGCAGCGGACGGCGCGACTCAGGGCAGGGGGCCGGGAAGGGGCGAGGGCACCGGAAGGGCGCGCAGGGACGCGGGCAGGGCACCCAGGTGCAGGGAGCGGAGCGAGGGGCGGTGGGCGAGCGGGCAGGCCAGGGCGTGGGTGACAGGGGGCGGGACCCACGGCACGGGCAGGGGGCCGGAAGGGGGCCCAAGGGCACGGGCAAGGGCGCACCGGGCCCCGACGGACAGGCGGGACGGGGCATGGGAGCCCGGGGGGGAGGGCGGGTCGAAGGGAGGGGGGCGGGGGGCGGGGTGCCCCTGCAGCCGGACGTGCAGCCGGTAAGCTGCATCTCCTCCGGCATCCAACAGATGCCGGCGCACCACACCCACCACCACCACCACCACCACCACCACCTCTACAACATCCACCCCGACGCCGGCGAGCTCATCCCCCCCCAACCCCCACGACCCCGGCACCAGCCAGCCCCCCCCCCGCGCTCAGAACGGAGACGGCGCGGATGGCCTCGGCGGGGGGGGGGGGGCTGGCGCGGCACCAGCGCCGCAGGCACAGGGGCAGCAGGGGGAGCCGGCGCGAGGGGCAGAGGGGGCCCGGCCCTGGGACCGGGACTGGGGCACGGTCCTGGACCCTCTGGGGGATGAGGCCCTCCCCCTGGTGGCAGAGGTGTACGGGTGGTTGAGTTGGGCCAACCAGAGGACCACCAGGGGGTTGAGGAACCGGCCCTTCGATGCCGTGCTCCTCCGGAGGGAGGGAGGAAACCAGGAGGTACCCCCGGCGGTGGTGGGCAGCCCCAGAGGCCCAAGAGAGGGTCTTCAGGTCAGTGATCCGGGCGGCGTGGCCCGACAGGGGGCCGACGTGGCCGGCCTTCCTGAAAGGGGGAGCGGTACTCCGCATCACGGACGCAGACGCCAACAACTGGCTCCCCCGGGCCTTGCGCAGCGCCCTCGCCCACTGGCGCTACCGCCAGCGCAACCCGCCGCCGCCACAGCCCCAGCCCCCACACAAGCGGCGGCGCAGGTGACGGCCCAGACGGCGGACGCGAGAAAGTGGGGGGGGGAGGTGGGCCCCCCGACCCACGCCCCCCCCACAATACGGCGTGATTGAGGAGCGCGCGCCCCCTCCCGCGGGAGGGCGGGCGGAGACAACGAGCGCGGGGGAAAACCTACTGCCCCGCAGCCCGATAACCGCTGACCGCTAACCCTCACGGCCGCCTCCGGCTGGCCAGCACCGGTCGACGACAGCGGGGGGGACGAGGGGCCCCAGCGAGGGCCTGCACGAGGGTCCGACTCTAGGTAGAGGGGGGCGGGGGAAGAGTGCGACCCCCCAGCCGACGGCTGGCCCCCGGGGACGTGACCGCCAGGCCGCCCCCCCTCGGCCGTCAGGGCACTGCGCCAGGGGATCAGAGGGCTGCCTCCACTCCCCCCCCCCCCCTCCCTCTCAGGCCCAAGAGCGGACGGAGGCAGACCGAAGAGACGGCGGCCCCGCACCCCCTCCGACGAGGCCGCTGCGCCCGGGGTGAGGGGGCACCACGACCGAGGCAAGCGCCCGCACGCCCTGCCCGCTGCCGGCCGACGGCGGACCGGCGGCGCCCAGGACGGCGCAAACGGAGCGGCCCCTTCAGAGGCTGGCCCAGGGAAGACGGGGTTTCAGGTTTCAGGTTTCAGGTCGACCCGCCCGAGGCACCAGCACAGCTGGAGGGGGACCCAGAAAACGAGGGGCTCCCAACCGCCATAGGGCGGCTTACTCGGTCCCGCCAGGTCGGGTCGAAGCGGGCGGCCCAACGGCAGCACCCCGCGCCACCGGGGGCTGACACTTGCCGGTTTCAGGGGGGGGGGGGTCCGCGTTCGGTGCGGGTGGGGCGGTGGGGGTGTACCTGCGCTGCGGCGGTTTTTTCCTGGGAGGGGGCGGGGGCAGCGTGGGGATGTGCATGGGCGCAGCGGGGCACCGCGCAGGGGTGCGGTGCGGGGCCGCTACACAGGGGTGTTGCTTGGGATTGTGTTGGGGTGCAACGGCTGCGCAGCGTCGCAGTGTGGGGTTGCGGGGGGGCGCAGCAGCGTGGGGCTGCGTACGGGCGCAGCGTGAGGCTGGCAGGAAAGCAGCATGGGGCCGCGCATGGGGCTGCAGCATGGGCGCAGCGTGGGGCTGCGCAGGAGCGCAGCAGCGTGGGGTTGCGCAGGGGCGCAGCAGCGTGGGGCTGCGCAGGGGCGCAGCTGCATGGGGCCGTGTTGGGGCGCAGCAGCCTGGAGCTGCGCAGGGGCGCAGCAGCATGGGGCTGCGCATGGGGCGCAGCAGCGTGGGGCTGCGCAGGGGCGCAGCAGTATGGGGCGGCGCAGGGGCGCGGCAGCATGGGGCTGCGGGGGGGCACATCAGCATGGGGCTGTGCAGGGGCGCAGCAGCATGGGGCTGCGCAGGGGCGCAGCGTGGGGCTGCGCAGGAGCGCGGCAGTATGGGGCTGCACAGGGGCGCAGCAGCATGGAGCTGCGCAGGGGCGCAGCAGCGTGGAGCTGCGCAGGGGCGCAGCATAGTGCTGCGCATGGGGCTGCGCAGGGCCGCAGCGTGGGGCTGCGCAGGGTCACAGCGTGGGGCTGCGCAGGAGCTCAGCATGGGGCCGCGCATGGGCGCGGCATGGGGCTGCGCAGGGGCGCAGCGTGTGGCTGTGCAAGGGGCGCAGCATGGGGCCGCGCATGGGCGCGGCATGGGGCTGCGCATGCGCACAGCGTGTGAATAAGCCGTGGAGAAGCGCGGGGCTGCGCAGGAGCGCTGCGTGGGGCTGCGCTGGGGCACAGTGTGGGGCCGCGCTGGGGCGTAGCGTGCGACTACGCACGGCAAGGGGGGCAGAGTGGGAGGTGTCAGCAGGAGCGCAGGATGGGGCTGCGCATGAGCGCTGCGTGGGGCTGCGCAGGGGCGCAGCATGGGGGTGCGCATGGGCGCAGCATGGGGCCGCGCGCGGGCGCACAATGGTGCTGCGCACGGGCGCACAATGGTGCTGTGCAGGAGCGCTGTGTGGGGCTGCGCCTGCGGTGTGCCAAGGGGCGTGCATGGGGGGGGGGGGGGGGGCTCCTCACCACAGGCTTTTGGCGTCTCCCCCGCCGAGGCCCTCACCAGGAGGATATTGGTGCCTGGGCTGCAAGCGCGATGCGTGGCCTCACCACAGGCTGTTGGCCTCGCGCTGTAAGGGGGGAGGGGGGCTGCTGGCATGGGGCTGCGCAGGGGCGCAGCATGGGGCCCCGCTTGAGCGCAGCATGGGGCTGTGCATGAGCGCTGCGTGGGGCTGCGCATGAGCGCTGCTTGGGGCTGCGCAGGAGCGCAGCATGGGGACACGCGGGGGCGCGGCATGGGGCTGCGCGTGAGCGTTGCTTGGGGCTGCGCATAAGCGCTGCGTGGGGCTGCGCACGGGCGCGCTGTGGTGCTGCGCGGGAGCGCTGCGTGGGGCTGCGCATGGGGTGCGCCAAGGGGCGTGCATGGGGGGGGGGGGGCCTCCCCACAGGCTTTTGGCGTCTCCCCCGCCGAGGCCCTCACCAGGAGGATATTGGTGCCTGGGCTGCTAGCGCGATGCGTGGCCTCAGGGCGCAGACTGGGGCTACGCATGGGCGCAGACTGGGGCTGCGCATGGGCGCAGACTGGGGCTGCGCAGGGGCGCAGACTGGGGCTGTGCAGGGGCGCAGACTGGGGCTGCGCATGAGTGCAGACTGGGGCTGCGCAGGGGCGCAGAGTGGGGCTGCGCATGAGCGCAGAGTGGGGCTGCGCACGGGCGCGGTCTGCGCAGTGGCGCAGACTGGGGCTGTGCAGGGGCGCAGATTGGGGCTGCGCAGGGGCGCAGACTGGGGCTGCGCAGGGGCGCAGGCTGAGGCTGCGCAGGAGCGCAGACTGGGGCTGCGCAGGAGCGCTGACTGGGGCTGCGACTGGGGCTGCGCATGAGCGCAGACTGGGGCTGCGCAGGGACGCAGACTGGGGCTGCGCAGGGGCGCAGACTGGGGCTGCGCACGGGCGCAGTCTGCGTAGGGGCGCAGCATGGGGCTGCGCATGGTCGCAGACTGGGGCTGCGCAGGGGCGCAGACTGGGGCTGCGCAGGGGCGCAGACAGGGGCTGCGCAGGGGCGCAGACCCGGGCTGCGCAGGGGTGCAGACTGGGGTTGCGCACGGGCGCAGTCTGCGCAGGGGCGCAGACTGGGGCTGCGCAGGGCCGCAGACTGGGGCTGCGCAGGGGCGCAGACTGGGGCTGTGCAGGGGCGCATACTGGGGCTGCGACCGGGGCTGCGCATGAGCGCCGACTGGGGCTGCGCATGAGCGCAGACTGGGTCTGCAATTGGGGCTGCGCATGAGCGAAGACTGGGGCTGTGCATGGGCGCAGACTGGGGCTGCGCAGGAGCGCAGACTGGGGCTGCGCAGGAGCGCAGAATGGGGCTGCGCAGGGGCGCAGACTGGGGCTGCACAGGGGCGCAGACTGGGGCTGTGCAGGGGCGCAGACTGGGGCTGCGCAGGTGCGCAGACTGGGGCTGCGCAGGGGCGCAGACTGGGGCTGCGCAGGGGCGCAGACTGGGGCTGCGCAGGAGCGCAGACTGGGGCTGCGCAGGGGCGCAGACTCGGGCTGCGCAGGGGCGCAGACTGGGGCAGCGCAAGGGCGCAGACTGGGGCTGCGCAGGGGCGCAGACTGGGGCTGTGCAGGGGCGCAGACTGGGGCTGCGACTGGGGCTGCGCATGAGCGCACACTGGGGCTGCGCAGGGGCGCAGACTGGGGCTGCGCAGGGGCGCAGACTGGGGCTGTGCAGGGGCGCAGACTGGGGCTGCGCAGGGGCGCAGACTGGGGCTGCGCAGGGGCGCAGACTGGGGCTGCGCAGGGGCGCAGACTGGGGCTGCGACTGGGGCTGCGCATGAGCGCACACTGGGGCTGCGCAGGGGCGCAGACTGGGGCTGCGCAGGGGCGCAGACTGGGGCTGCGCAGGGGCGCAGACTGGGGCTGCGCAGGGGCGCAGACTGGGGCTGCGCTTGGGCGCAGACTGGGGCTGCGCAGGGGCGCAGACTGGGGCTGCGCAGGGGCGCAGACTGGGGCTGCGCAGGGGCGCAGACTGGGGCTGCGCAGGGGCTCAGACTGGGGCTGCGCATGAGCGCAGACTGGGGCTGCGCAGGGGCGCAGACTGGGGCTGCGCAGGGGCGCAGACTGGGGCTGCGCATGAGCGCAGACTGGGGCTGCGCAGGGGCGCAGACTGGGGCTGCGCAGGGGCGCAGACTGGGGCTGTGCAGGAGCGCAGACTGGGGCTGCGCAGGAGCGGAGACTGGGGCTGCGCATGTGCGTAGACTGGGGCTGCGCATGAGCGCAGACTGGGGCTGCGCATGTGCGCAGACTGGGGCTGCGCATGTGCGCAGACTGGGGCTGCGCATGAGCGCAGACTGGGGCTGCGCAGGGGCGCAGACTGGGGCTGCGCAGGGGCGCAGACTGGGGCTGCGCAGGGGCGCAGACTGGGGCTGCGCAGGGGCGCAGACTGGGGCTGCGCAGGGGCGCAGACTGGGGCTGCGCAGGGGCGCAGCATGGGGCTGTGCAGGGGCGCAGACTGGGGCTGCGCATGAGCGCAGACTGGGGCTGCGCAGGGGCGCCGACTGGGGCTGTGCAGGAGCGCAGACTGGGGCTGCGCATGTGCGCAGACTGGGGCTGCGCATGAGCGCAGACTGGGGCTGCGCAGGGGCGCAGCATGGGGCTGGGCAGGGGCGCAGACTGGGGCTGCGCATGAGCGCAGACTGGGGCTGCGCAGGGGCGCCGACTGGGTCTGTGCAGGAGCGCAGACTGGGGCTGCGCATGTGCGCAGACTGGGGCTGCGCATGAGCGCAGACTGGGGCTGCGCAGGGGCGCAGACTCGGGCTGCGCAGGGGCGCAGACTGGGGCAGCGCAGGGGCGCAGACTGGGGCTGCGCAGGGGCGCAGACTGGGGCTGTGCAGGGGCGCAGACCGGGGCTGCGCATGTGCGCAGACTTGGGCTGCGCATGAGCGCAGACTGGGGCTGCGCATGGGCGCAGACTGGGGCTGCGCAGGGGCGCAGACTGGGGCTGCGCAGGAGCGCAGACTGGGGCTGCGCAGGAGCGCAGACTGGGGCTGCGCAGGGGCGCAGACTGGGGCTGCGTAGGGGCGCAGACTGGGGCTGCGACTGGGGCTACGCATGGGCGCAGGCTGGGGTTGCGCAGGGGCGCAGACTGGGGCTGCGCAGGGGCGCAGACTGGGGCTGCGCAGGGGCGCAGACTGGGGCTGCGCAGGGGCGCAGACTGGGGCTGCGCAGGGGCGCAGACTGGGGCTGCGACTGGGGCTGCGCATGAGCGCAGACTGGGGCTGCGCAGGGGCGCAGACTGGGGCTGCGCAGGGGCGCAGACTGGGGCTGCGCAGGGGCGCAGACTGGGGCTGCGCTTGGGCGCAGACTGGGGCTGCGCAGGGGCGCAGACTGGGGCTGCGCAGGGGCGCAGACTGGGGCTGCGCAGGGGCGCAGACTGGGGCTGCGCAGGGGCGCAGACTGGGGCTGCGCATGAGCGCAGACTGGGGCTGCGCAGGGGCGCAGACTGGGGCTGCGCAGGGGCGCAGACTGGGGCTGCGCATGAGCGCAGACTGGGGCTGCGCAGGGGCGCAGACTGGGGCTGCGCAGGGGCGCAGACTGGGGCTGTGCAGGAGCGCAGACTGGGGCTGCGCAGGAGCACAGACTGGGGCTGCGCATGTGCGTAGACTGGGGCTGCGCATGAGCGCAGACTGGGGCTGTGCAGGAGCGCAGACTGGGGCTGCGCATGTGCGCAGACTGGGGCTGCGCATGAGCGCAGACTGGGGCTGCGCAGGGGCGCAGACTGGGGCTGCGCAGAGGCGCAGACTGGGGCTGCGCAGGGGCGCAGCTGGGGCTGCGCAGGGGCGCAGACTGGGGCTGCGCAGGGGCGCAGACTGGGGCTGCGCAGGGGCGCAGCATGGGGCTGTGCAGGGGCGCAGACTGGGGCTGCGCATGAGCGCAGACTGGGGCTGCGCAGGGGCGCCGACTGGGGCTGTGCAGGAGCGCAGACTGGGGCTGCGCATGTGCGCAGACTGGGGCTGCGCATGAGCGCAGACTGGGGCTGCGCAGGGGCGCAGCATGGGGCTGGGCAGGGGCGCAGACTGGGGCTGCGCATGAGCGCAGACTGGGGCTGCGCAGGGGCGCCGACTGGGGCTGTGCAGGAGCGCAGACTGGGGCTGCGCATGTGCGCAGACTGGGGCTGCGCATGAGCGCAGACTGGGGCTGCGCAGGGGCGCAGCATGGGG
The DNA here is from genome assembly GCA_964036045.1 of Eutreptiella sp. 'Long Island Sound 2002'. Classification (NCBI taxonomy): domain Eukaryota; phylum Euglenozoa; class Euglenophyceae; order Eutreptiales; family Eutreptiaceae; genus Eutreptiella; species Eutreptiella sp. 'Long Island Sound 2002'. The sequence continues at coordinate 42,976,608 of OZ038378.1, read as the reverse complement.
CTGTGCAGGGGCGCAGCATGGGGCTGTGCAGGGGCGCAGACTGGGGCTGCGCATGAGCGCAGACTGGGGCTGCGCAGGGGCGCCGACTGGGGCTGTGCAGGAGCGCAGACTGGGGCTGCGCATGTGCGCAGACTGGGGCTGCGCAGGTGCGCAGACTGGGGCTGCGCAGGGGCGCAGCATGGGGCTGTGCAGGGGCGCAGACTGGGGCTGCGCTTGGGCGCAGACTGGGGCCCCGCAGGGGCGCAGACTGGGGCTGCGCAGGGGCGCAGACTGGGGCTGCACAGGGGCGCAGATTGGGGCTGCGCACGGGCGTAGTCTGCGCAGTGGCGCAGACTGGGGCTGTGCAGGGGCGCAGACTGGGGCTACGCAGGGGCGCAGACTGGGGCTGCGCATGTGCGCAGACTGGGGTAGCGCAGGAGCGCTGACTGGGGCTGCGCAGGCGCGACGACTGGGGCTGCGCAGGGGTGCAGACTGGGGCTGCGACTGGGGCTGCGCAGGGGCGCAGACTGGGGCTGCGCGGGGGCGCAGACTGGGGCTTCGCACGGGCGCAGTCTGCGTAGGGGCGCAGCATGGGGCTGCGCATGGGCGCAGACTGGGGCTGCGCAGGGGCGCAGACTGGGGCTGCGCAGGGGCGCAGACTGGAGCTGCGCACGGGCGCAGACTGGGGCTGCGCAGGGGCGCAGACCGGGGCTGCGCAGGGGCGCAGACCGGGGCCGCGCAGGGGTGCTGGGGGGGGGGGGGGGGCGCCTCACCACAGGCTCTTGGCGCCACCCCCTGGGGCTGGGTCCCTCACCATGAGGCTGTTGGGGCCTGGGCTGGCGGGCCTCACCACAGGCTTTTGGCCGCACCCTCTGGGGGGGAGCATCTGGTGCCCACAGGGCATCCTGATGGGGGGGGGCTCTGCTGTAGGTGACCACAGGTCACTGGAGGTTGATTTAACTGGGGGCTCATGTTAATTCATGGCCCAGGGCGCATGGAGGAGGGTCCCAACTCTCGCCCCCGGAGGTTCTTGACTGCTGTTGGGGGGGGGGGGGGGTCGCGGTGTTTCGTGTTTTGGGAGGTGAGCTGCCTCCCACGGCAAAACCCAGGCGGCCTCTTCGCTCTGGGGAACCTCCGCTACAGGGAAGACGGGGGCGCGAACGGGGGCGTCGGGGTTCCCCCCCCCTCCCCCCCCCCCCGCCGCACTGACCCATTGGCGGCCGACCCGGCCGCGCCCGACGCCCGCGGCCGCCCGGCAACCCCCACGGCACGAGTAAACCTTTGGGGGGCACGCCCGAGACAACGGATGGCAGGCCGACGCCCGACGGGGCGGGGGGGCGGGGGGGCGGCCCCCCCACCCCCCCTTCCCCGCTCCCCCCCCCCAGCTTGAGGGCCACAGGAGCGACCCTCCGCCCCCCGGGAGCCGAGGGGACGCCCCCCCTCCCCCAGAAGGGACCGCGACGCAGGGGGGGGGGGGATGCGGCTGGACCTGCAAATCGCGCGCCCCAGCGCCCCCAGCCGCCTGCTCCCGCGGGGGTCGCGGCCGACGGGCGAGCCCACGCCAGCGCGCCGGAGCGGCGCGCGGACCAAGCCTGGGGGCGGCGCACGGCGGCGCACCAGAACAGTATGGAGGCCGCGCCCCCCATTACCCCCCCATGACCACTGCCCACTCAGGGAGGGCAGAGGCGGGGTTCAGGTGTGAAGGGGCCCCTGGAGGAGCGGTCGACGGGACGCCCCTCATCCCCCCCCACCCCGGGGCGGCCCCGCGACCCCGACCGCATGCGCACGCCGGGGGGAAGTGCGCCGACGACAAGAGGGGGTCCAGGGTAGGGAACCGCGGGCCGCCACCCAGAGGGGGAGCAGGGAGGCCACGGCGTGACCCCCCCCCCACCCCCCCCACCGACCCGCAAGCCCCGGGTGCCCCGGCCCCCACGCCCCGAGGCAGGAGGGATGGTCCCCCCTCCCCCCGCCCGAGAGAGGAGCCGGAGCGCGGCCCGCCCCCCCACCCCAGCCGCCGGCTCCCACAGGAACCACGGGGAACAAGCGAGCCCGCACCAACGCGCCAGGACGCCGCACAGATCGCGCCCAGTGAAGGCGGGCGAGCACGAACCGGAGTGGTATGGGGGGCCGCGCCCCCCATGGACAGAACGACGCCAGTGATACCCGCTTTGTTGCCTGCCCAGGGAAGGCAGAGGGACGGAGTGAGGCAGAGCGACCCCCCGCCCTACAGTCCCCCCCCGTCCGCACAAACGGGGGGCACGGCGCACGGGCCGCCCCCCCCCCCCCCCCCCAGCCCAACACACGAACGCCACAGACCCGCCCCACGGGGGGCGCACAGCCCCAAGCCAGGTAGGGGGACGGCCCCCCAACACACCCGCGGCACGCAGCCCCCACAGGGCGTGCAGGCCAAGGGGACAGTGTAGGGCCCCCACACCCACACGCCCGCGCCCACAGCACGTGGGTGTCGGACCCCAACAGCCCGCCCAGTGGGCGGGCAGTCAGGGGAGGGGGAGCGCCTGACCCCAGACGCCCCTCGCAACAGTGGAACGCACCCCCCCCGGGGACGCCCTTCCGCCATTGCCACAACCCCAAGCCAAGTAGGGGGGAACTGGGACCGGACCGCCCCCCCCCAAGGCACGCCAGACGGAGCAAGGGACCGGGGCAGGACACGCGGAGAGGCACGGACCACATGGAACGGCCCTACCAGCGCCCAGTGCCAGGACCGCGCGAGGTGCGCACGCCACACCACCCAGGGGGGGGGGGGAGCGGGCGCCGCGGGAGCGCGAGCGCACACACACGCAAAGGGCACGCGGGGACTACCAGAAGGGCAACCGGACCAAGCTCGCGGAACGCACAAACCGCGTGGAATGGCGTACCAGCGAGCGAGGGTAAGGGACACCCGGACGGGACGGCCCGCCACACGCAGCGCGGGACACGCGGGGCGGGAAGGGGGAAATGGGAGAGACACAACACCAGGTACCGGCCCGATCCCCCCGAGCCGGCCGCGAGCGCCGCGCACACACGGACGGGGCACTGCACCCACCAAGGCAGTAGTGACGCACTGCACCACGCCCCAACCCCTAGGCTAGGCAGCCTCCGCGCCAGCCCAAGGGGGTCCCGGTGGCAACGAGCCAGTAGCACGGGCCCGGCGGCGCCGGTGCCCCGGGCGACCACGCATTGGGGGGGCGACGCCGTGGGTAAACACCCGCAGCCACGGCTGCGAATTGATGCACTGACCGGGGAGTGGCGAAACGGGGAAGCCGGGGAGGGACGGGGCTCCGAGCCCTGTGAACCTGGGGTACTCCGCCACCAGGCAGGAGGTGCTCTTGGAGGGCCCCCCACTAGGACCCGGTGGGGAGGATATCACCTGGCCCGACCAGGTGGCCCCCCGGGGCCGAAAGGCGTCTAGTACCCGCAAAGTCAAACCTCAAACCTCAAACCTGTGGTGCGTCTCGGTGTTCCGCTGCCCTGTTTTTTGTTCTGTTGCGCTGTGCTGTCGTGTGGTGGTGTGCTGTGGTGCTCCGCTGTTTGTTTGCGTCGTTGCCTGCGCCTGTTGTTTGTTTCTTGCCGCTGGGCGTCTGCTGTGTTTGTGTTCTGGGGTGTCGTGCTGTGTGTTCCCTGTCCTCTCCACCCTGTGCGGTGCTGTGCTGCACTGTCTGGTGCCCTTTCATTGTGCTGTGCGCGTCGTTTGTGCTGTTTCTGGTGGCTGGTGTTGTTGGTTCCTTGTGTCGCTGCCTTTTGTTGGGGGTCTGCTGGTGGCTCTGGTTGCCCGGCGTTGTCGTTTGGTGGTGTCTGCTGGTCTGGCCGTCGCTCGGCGTCTTCCCTGTGGTGTCCTGCTCCCCTGTGCTGTGTCCTGTGGCGCTGTGCTGCCGTGTGGTGCTGTGCTGTGGTGCCCTGTCTTCTTTTTTTGTTTTTCTCCTTGCTGGTGGCACTGGTTTCCTGTTGTTCCCCGTTGGTTCTGGGCTCCGGGCCGGTTCCGGGTCGTTTCTGTTTCTGTGCTCTGCCTGTGCGGTGCTGTGCTGGTGTGCCTGCGTCGTTGCTCTCTGTTCGGTGCTCTCTTGCCCTCGCGGGGCTGGCTGGGGTTTTGTGTTGTTGCCTGTTGTGTTTGTGTGTTTGCTGTTGGGCCTGGCTGTCCTCTGTTGTCTCCTGGTGGGTCCTGGTGGCTCCTGGTGTCGTGTCTCGGTGGCGTGCTGTGGAGTGTCCCTGGGTGCTGTGCTGCGCCGTGTTGCTGCGCGTTGTGCTGCCTGGCGTTGCGTTGTTGTGCGCTGTGTTGTTTTGTTTTGCTCCGTTTGGTGCTGCCGCGCGCTGTGTTGTGTCCTGAGGCGCTGTCCGTCGTCTTGGGGTCCTCCGCCTTCTGGCGCCGTGTTTTGTCTTGTCCCCCCGCGCTGTGTGTGTTTTGCTGTGGTGTGTCGCTGCGTGGTGTTGTTCGCTGTTGTGCTTTGTGCTGTGTGCGCCCTGGGGTGTCGTGTTGTGCGTTTCCTGTTGTCTCCGCCCTGTGCGGTGTTGCTGTGTGGCCCGCTCTCCCTCGGTGCCCTGCCCCTCTGTGCTGTGCCCCGTGGTGCTGTGCTGCCGCATGGTGCCGTGGTGTCCTGTCCTGCCGCCTTGTTGGGTTTATTTCTCGCGTGGGTGTGGTTGTACCTACTTGAAAAACCGCTGCAAAATCTCGTAAAATATTTTTTCCTTCTTTTTTTGGCTTTTGAAAATAAAATAAAATTATACACGACCCAACACACTCGCGTGCAGCAAGACCATGCACCCTGCAGTGTCTTACGTGCTACCCGCCGTTCTTGATGTTCTTGGCCTTGTACTTGTGCGTGGCGTTGTGGAGCGTGTTGGTGTCCATTGCTAAGGGTTGACGGCTTTCCCCCAGGGCCGCCGCCTGAGCTGCAGGGCAAGGGGAGTGATGGGCACGAGGGTGGGGAGGGAGGTGCATGGAGAAGAAGAGGAAAAAGGCGGCAGGGCGCGACGTCAGGGGTGGTGGCGAGTTATGAAAAATTTTCGAGTTTTACGCGCTGCTCGCGACGCGTTTTTCTTTGCGCCTATAGCGAGTTGGACGACGGGAGGGACGGCGTTAGGGTCCTACGAGCGTAACGGTGCTTACGGCGTTAACTATTCACCTATTTCAAGTGGAAATATTTTTCGTCGCATTACGTCGCCCTCAGGGGCTTGAACGCGCGAATCCCTTGTTATTGGAGTTGGGGGATTAAAGCGCGTTTGGGGATTTTTCTTCACGGCAAAAGTCGGCGACTTATGTCAAAAATTGGAGGAAAAAATTGCGGAACACTCGAAAGGTGTTGTGCCGTTCAGTTCTCAAAAAATCACTTTATAAATTTCGCTTATCAGAGCCGCGGCACAGGCGACGCCGTCATTTGCAACCGCGACCACGGAAGCCTGTGGTCACCTATTAGACCCTGAACAATTTTTGATGAAATTCGATTACCAGCACAAAATTGTTTGAATTCCTGATTGCCTGATGCCACTCACGGCAAGGAACGATGACGCCGGCAATTGAGAATTCTGCAACAACTGCAGACAAGGAAAACTTAGTATCTCAGCAGAAGAAGGGAGATACCTCAGGGACGCTGTAAGGGTGCCCATGAGAGGCCAAGGAGGCGGCCCTGAAAGGCTGGTCAAGACCAAAACACCGTGCAAGGGAGGCAGAGGGACGGATGACCGGCTGTCCACCCCCCAGCCTTGAGGCCCCCCACCCGACCCCGGCCCAACCATGCCCCCAGGGGAGGCGGCAGGCAGGCCTCCCCCCCCCCAGCGGCCCTCCCTGTATTGTGCTTGTACTTAGGGTGCACAAAAAACCCTTTTATCCTTGTCTTGCACTTCAAACTCACATTGTTTGAAATAAATTTCTCCATTCCAATTGATCCTCTTGGCAAGCACAAACTAGGCAACAGCAAGAAGACCAAGTCGTGAACAAACATTGAGCTGGACCAACTGGCTGGTCCAGTAATACGGGTTCACATGCCTAAATAACAGCAAAATTGATATAACAATAAAGTGTCATTAAAAAGGCAATAAAACCTATATTTTATCAACTTTCTGAGTAGTCTATCTTATCACAGGCCTTGTCAACATTACGTAAATTGCTGCCGGCGACAGCAGGCGCCGAACAATCGCGACAGGCCTTCTGAAGCCTCTAAATAGCTTCATCATAGCTTCTAATACATTAGAACCTTCTAAAATACCATAAAACATGATTACATCACATTATAAGCATATGGAATGTGAGTATTCATGTATGGCTACTAATGTATCCTAGATCTCTGCTGTCTGTGGTGTAGCTAAGAGCAGTAGACTGTAGCAACAAGCTATAGGCTTGGTATATAAGCCAAATATGAGCAAATATCCTAGTCTTCTAGGATGTTGAAGCTCTCAGAGGTCTAGTAGAGATCCTCCAGAAAGCTTCTGAGAGGCCCAAATGCCCCAACTTATTACATCCCCTTCCTAAGCTTCATGCACATCCGCTAAGAATGGTCATGACAAGCTGATAATCTAACATAAGGAGGGGTATGGGCATGAAGCACGCTCATATTGAATGTTCTGAGTGTCTACTGTAGTGTCTTACTACCGCCTTCCTAGAGGTAAAGATGTATCTCCACCTAAGACGGTAAAGTTCCTAGGTCTTGAGTATGGTAGGGCTCAAAATGAAACATGACAAACACTAAGCAAAAAGCTAGCATACAAAGTATCAACAATGATAACCTAAGTCTTCAGGCAAAATTTGAGGGTAAGTGTACTGCATCTGGATGTAGACGAGTAAATTACAATGAGCTATACGAAAAATCAATACCAGCTGAGAATGAAATGCAACATGCGGATTAAACTGGAAATTCAAGCTCTGCCCAGGCTGTCTATTGACAAGACTTGTCTTCGTCATCCAAAGAGAGGATATACCACCTTACTCAACGGGCGCGTTACATGTGGCTACCTAATGCAATGGATGCATTATGGTAACTATTGGGTGCAATGGGTTTCTTGGCCTGCATTACATGGACAGAGATGGCGAGGCAGCATCAGTTATGACTAACTGTTGATTAGTTTAGCGGGTAGGGGGAACTCAACGTGTGTGTGGGGGGGGGGGGGGTGGCAGTCACGATGAGTAGACATCATCTGACCCGGATCTGCTCTTTCTCATCCCGGCCATGGGGATTGATCCGTCTAGGGGTATGGGGATTTATACTAATACTTCAACCAAAAAAAACGTTGAAAGATGAGCTGTCATTACCAACCTTGTACTCATACTTTCTGGCTATCTCTAAAACAAGGCTGAAACGTCAGTTACCTAACATGCCTAGAAATCATGTACAACAGAATCAATATTCCATCACGGCAACATAAAGCAATATGCATCGCGATCCTACTGGGTTACAAACAGCATTATGTACCATGATCCTCAGAAGGACATAGCCCACAGGAATCTAATGAGATATGAAGCTAGCGGGAATACTGATTTGTGTAGAGATGTCCTAAATGACTTAAAATACGAAAGCAAATAATTTGCACGAAGGAGTGAAAATGTAGAAGTGTGTTCATCACGTAAATTCAGAGCAAGAAGATGTATGGGTTGTGGCAAAGTGCTAAAGATGACAAATATCAATGAATTGTATGTGAATGTAGGGGGTGGGTTTACGGGTAGGGGTGGGTTGGTCCCCTGGGGTTGTTTGGAAACGAAGTAGGTAAGTGATAAGTGAAAAAAGTTGAAAGGTCGGATCTTTCATGGAACGCCGTTCAGCTCTAGTGCGAGCCACCGGATATCCTACACGACTGGAGGGTCGCCACTGCCTCATACGCGAATTGTATCATGGTCACGTTGTCTCAGACAAGTAGAAGTAGTAAATCTCCGAAAAATGCTATCGTGGTTAAAGTATGTTCTGTACCTTACCGGAAGACCAATCACATCGAGCCCCTTGCCCAGCAGATGGTTGTACAAAGCCATCCGTGCGGGGGCCTGTCTTCCTACATGAAGAGTGAATTCCGCTCAACTGAATTCCAGGATTCAGGCTATAATCTTGGAGCTTAACTCCGTCATCTATCTCTACCGCAAGAGAAGGGGTCTATCCCACTGCAGGGAAAGTACTTATCTACCCGCGCGAGGGTAGAAGCCCATTCCTGTAGGCTTTCGATACCTTTCGATAATCCTTTTCAATGAGCCTACCGTAGTGCACTGCTGGTCTCAGTGGCCACCGGCGTAGGACTCTTCACTAACACATCGCAGAATGCATTAGCCAAGTCACAGGCTAATTGACCAAGCTTAAACCTGTTCACTTGTGTTACACAACAAAGATGTGGCCGGGTGAGACCATTGCCGGCTCCTGTAAGCGGACACTGACTATCTACACAAAGAAAATGACGTAGAAATTGGCTCGTAGGCAAAAGTTTTATGGATGTGGTACTACAGCAATTCCTCAGAGTGTGATATCCAAAGAAATGAATGGAACAATCAAACCATTCATGGTGTGTGTTTGTGTGTGGGTTGTATGTCTGGTGTGATGAGGGAGGGAATGTGTGGAAAAGAAACCAATTAGGTCTGTCATGAATCTGATGGTCTAGATTGGGGGGGGTATAGAGATTGTGATGTTGTAGACTGTGGACACTCAATTGAGCACTCTCAAACCCAGTATTTGAGGCTGTACCAGGCGATCTAGCAAAAGTTAAGGAAGTGGAACGTACACATAGTGGTTCGGTAGCAAATTTGAGGATAAACTAGCTCTTTAGACCAAATGACCTACGTCATTGATCGCGAGGGTTGGAAAAAAAATTCATTCCTCACAACTTGCGGTTAATCACCAAAAGTTGAGTGGATACGAATTGATTGTTCGTCGCTGCGATCCAAAACTCCGGGTCTATTGAGCAATAGGTGCTCACAGAACTACGTAGGGCAGATCAATTATGGACATGGACCATATTGAATGTTGAGAGTTATGGGCAAGCCCTTGCAATAAGGTAGTGATGTAATAAGTATGAAATCTAAGATTTGCAAAGTGAAATGCAATGAATGAGTGACCTCACCGAACAAAATTAATGAAATGCAATCCCATTGGAGAGTAGAATACGTCACTAGTCAAAGGTAGGTAGGTAGGTAGGTATCTTCGGGAGCTCGGGATGCCTCCTTTGACATTGCAGGAAGAAGGTCTTACCAAGGGGACGTCCTGTCCCTCCCACTGCTCTATGTCAGGTGCCTCTTGAGCCGCTCCCGCATGTGCTTGGGAAGGCATTGTCGCGGCCACCCGGTCCATGTGTCCCAGGTGGGAGGGTGTCCCCACATGTGTCCATGGGTAGGGCCACATGCCCCCTCCTTTGGGCGGCAGCTCTGTGGCTGCCCAGCCGTGTGTAGTATCTCTCACCACAAGGGGTATTGCTCCCGCTAGTCTACGGTACGACCGCCTCACCGTTGTGGCTTGAGTTGCGTGGCCACTCTGCTTGGCAGGCGACCCCCTCCTGGACTGTGTACCGGCTCGCCTGTCACCGGTTGATTTCATGGCTCCGGCTGACGTTTGACATGGTCCCCGATGCAGCCTGGCCGGGCTCGGACCAGTGGCCTTGGAGTACCGCTCCTGCCACTGGCCCAGTGGGTCGGCTGGGTCGCCCCAGTGCGTCCGACCCATGGGGTGTTGGTTCTTTCCTGTCCCTCGGCCGGCTCGTCACTAGTCAAACGCTTGCCTTGACAGCCATGCAGTGAAGGATGAGATGCCTGGTAGAGTGAAATGAGGACAAATCAGTTCCTAGCTCAAATGCAATCGTGCTCGAATGAAATAGCTTGACAAATTCAGGCTTCTGGAAAGGGTCTCGGTACACGCATGAGTGGTGGACCGTGGCCAGAAGTCATGTAGTCTATGCAGAGTCTCAGCAACCCAAGAGAGGGCACGGACCGTGCTCAGAACTACGTTGAACTATGTCGGGTGTACAGTAAAGAGATTAAAATCAGTTAAATGGCATTGCACGCTAACATTCCGGCCTGCACCTACTGGAATGGTTACCTCTATTACAGTACCAGCGCCTTGCGGCAATTCTCCTCACCACCCTGCCCTACAGGGGGAAGACCGGAGACATTAAGTTACATACACACCCGTTAGCATTAGAGCAATACCATAAAAACAATGCACCTCCTACACTAGCTAGTTAGCTAGCTAGCTAGCTAGAGTGGGTAAGTAAGAGTAAGTAAGTTTTGCAACCTTCTTCCGCGACCAGTTACCACCACCAACCTCTCTCATCAGAGAATGGTCACAAAGACCCCGAGAGAGGTCAATGCCAATGGTTTGGTTGATACGGTCTTTTAGTGTTTCACTTGGGTGCTCCTGCATTGAGTCTTTCTTTTCCGCCTCTGGCTCACACCCGTCGTTCTCCACCCTCGTCCTCGGTGCCCTATTTCACCGCACGGCGCAAACTCGGTCTGCGCGGCTACCAGCTATGTCCAAGTTGTGGGCCCTACGCACCATGGGGTACCCTGTAATCAGGGCCCTAGGTTCGGAGGAGTCTCCGACGGGATAGGACGGTGAATGTGGCGGTCGCAAGCGGTCTGTTAATGGTTGTGGCCATATTTGTTTTGTGGCCGAAAAAGACAAGAAAATGTTTCACTATTTATTGTGTGTCTAAGTAATTCTAAGGTATCTACCTTTCTACCTAGGCTAAGCCTAGTCAGAATGAATCAAAACCGATGCAAACGATCACAAGCTGCAATATCATACACTGATTCAATGTTAGAAGACCAAAGATTCGCGAATGGTTTACGAAAAAATTGATGTCAAAAACCTGGTTTTTTTTTAACACACCCAACTTCTGCACCATTTTTCTGTACTATGTCGCTGAGATGTCAGAATCGTTTATATGCACTATGTGGGGCATACGCTCAGGGCTTTGAAACATATTTCATGTTGCCCCAACTCATCATAGGCTCAGAGAAATAGAAGTTGGGAGGAGACACATGAATCTCAAGTGTAACACATGCTGAAAAAACCAATGAAAAAGCATCGGGACATCGAAAGTTTTCACTGTCATCTCATTTTTAAAAACTCCAATGATTGCATATCTGCAAGCTAGACACCACCACCTTTCCACAACAGCTTTGATCATCGTTCAACTCACCACAGGCTCTGAGAAAAGTCTTTTTCTTGTAGCATCAAGACCCAAAAGTGTGAAAACATGCTTTCATGCACTAAGTTGACCACCATGGCAAAAATCCATTCCACCTCACAGAAATTCAAAGTAAACATTTGTCGTAAACCTCATACTCCGGTGTTCACAAAACACCTTGCTTCAGATTGGAACTTCCCAGGGGTTCAGAGAAACAAATAAACCTCCAAAGCCATTTTGCATGATTTTTAGCCAAGTGGTCTGTGTGGTATTTTGCCGCATTTTTACCAAAGCCCTTCTCAACTTTTTAAAATGAAAGTGACTCACGGTTCGAAAGCACATACTTCAGTGTTGTTTAGAAAAATAATATCAAACCTCAAACCTTTTTTCTCTGCGAGATGTGAAGGAAGAACAAAAGGCATCTTTGAGGGGTTTTTGGCGTCTGGTTCATGGGTGACTTTGTTGGAGATGCAAAAAATGATAGGAAAAATTGCTCCCAAAAAAAGTAAAATGAGGAATAGAAGCGTACCACTGTCTACGTTTGAAAAATACTTGGTTCAGATTTTTTCAGCGCAGTGGCACAAAGATATGCGTAAAACACCAGATGTCATTTTTGGATGTTTTAGAGGGTTGGCGAAAAAGTGATTCATCGGTCATCTTGAAAAAATCACAGAAAATAGCCCTTGGGGAGATGAAACAAAGTGAAAAGCGTATTTTAAAGACAGCGCTCTCCAGTTTACGATAGCAGTTTAGTTAACGCGACTCAAACCAGTGGCGTCAAATTGTGCGTGAAATAAGTTAGGCCATTTTCGACATTTTCGCCTTTTGATAGATCAAAGAGATGGAAGAAAGCATGAAAAGATCAAAGCTTTTGGGCTCCAAGGAGGGTGCACTGTGACTGGGGTGGGGATTTAAAGTCACGGACCGTCGCTCTTCCCCCTTCCCTTGACATGGCGTCTCATGTAGGACCGTAAGCAAGGAGAAGAAAAGCCTTGACAAATCAATTGAACAAGTATGCAAAGAGAAGCAAACAAAGTCAACACAATGCATGGCTCTAGGCCTCAAAGAGCCCCAAGAGAGCCTGCAGAAGCTCGCTGCTAGCGCTCTCGCAACACGTCGTCGTCGTAAAAGGCGTCCTCGTCGTCGCTGAAGCTCTGGGAAGACGCCTTGTGTTGTCCAAGTTCACCAACTGCTTGAAACTTGTATTTAAGTTAAAATCCTTCAAAGTCGTTCCCAAACGCATTGAAATAAACCCTCTGGCAGCCTTTTCGAACTCTTCTGAAGCCTCTGACGTCGCTCGTAATTGCGTGAAGGTCGCTGAAAGCGTGTTGAGCTACAAACTCTAAGTTTTCTCCATGTTTTGGAACATAGGAAGAAGTATACCTTCAAGACTTCAAAGCTTCTTGAACGTTTTGATAAATTCAAGCAAGGAACTCACTTTACTTGAACAGCGTACTCTGGCGCAGCTGCTGCGCATTGTCCTCATCGTCGTCCACCTGCTGGTACTCTGGGCTACTGGAATGTGTTGTGCTTGTACTTAGGGTGCACAATAAACCCTTTTATCCTTGTCTTGCACTTCAAAATCAAATTGTTTTAAATGAATTTCTCCATTCTAATTGATTCTGTTGGCAAGCACAAAGTAGGCAACAGCAAGAAGACCAAGTCGTGAATGAACATTGAGCTGGACCAACTGGCTGGTCCAGTAATACGGGTTCACATGCCTAAATAACAAGAAAATTGATACAACAATAAATTCTCATCCAAAAGGCAATAAAACCTGTATTTTATCAGCTTTCTGAGTAGTCTATCTTATCACAGGCGTTGTCAACATTACGTAAATTGCTGTCAGCGACAGCAGGCGCCGACAATCGCGACAGGCTCTCTGAAGCTTCTAAATAGCTTCAAAATAGCTTCTAATACATTAGAACCTTCTGAAATAGCATAAAACATGATTAAATCACATTATAAGCATATGGAATGTGATTAGTCATGTATGGCTACTAATGTATCCTAGATCTCTGCTGTCTGTGGGGTACGTAAGAGCAGTAGACTGTAGCAGCAAGCTATAGGCTTGGTATATCAGCCAAATATGAGCAAAAAGCCTGGTCTTCTAGGATCTTGAAGCTCTGCGAGGTCTAGCTAGTGGAGATCCTCCAGAAAGCTTCTGAGAGGCCCAAATGCCCCAACTTATTACACTCCCCCGCCTCACGCCGCCCCGGACACCGGACCGCCCTGGAGACGCAGGCCCGCCCACAAGGGGGCAAGCGACGCAGAGCCAGGCAGGGGGAAGAGGGGACGGGGCCACCCCCCCCCCAGCTGAATAGGCAGAGCACGGGACCCGGGTAGGAAACGCAGAGGTGCATGAACCGCCTGGAGGACCCTACCGGCGCCCTGCACAGGAAACGCGCGCGGTGCGCGGGCCACACCGACCTGAGGGGGGGGGGGGGGCGTACGCCGCGAGAGCACGAGCCCACACATATGCAGCGGACACGCGGCACGGACCCGAAGGCCAACCAGACCGAGCCCGCGGAACGCACAGACCGCATGGAATGGCGTACCGGCGGGCGAAGGGAGGGGACACCCGGACGGAACAACCCGCAGCACGCACCGCGGGGAGCGCGAGGGAAGGGGGGGACTCGAGGGGAGATGCGAGAGCCAGCACCGGGCCCAACCCCCCTGACCTACCGCGAGCGCCGCGCACACACAACCAGAGCACTGCACCCACCAAGGCAGTAGTAGCACACAAAGCTACGCACCAGCCCAATGGCTAGGCAGCCTCTGCGCCAGCCCACGGGGGTCCCACTGGCGACAAGCCAGTAGCAAGGGTCCGGCAGTGCCGGCAACCCGGGCGACCAAGCATCAGGAGGGTGGCGCGGTGGATAAGCGCCTGCAACCGCGGTTGTTAAGTGACGCACTGACCGGGGACTGGCAAAATGGGGAGGCCGGGGAGGGACAGGGCTCCGAGCCCCGTGAACTCGGGGGACTCCGCCACCAGGCAGGAGGTGTGTCATTGAGGGCCCCCCACTAGGTCCCGGTGGGGAGGATATCACCTGGCCCGACCAGGTGGCCCCCCGGGCGGGGCCGAAAGGTGTCTAGTACCCGAATACTAAAACCTAAAAACCTCAAAACCCCGAGGCAATGGCCGTGCGGAGCGATGCAACCAATCAATTCTTCAGCGTTTGCGAACACACGGCATTCTTGGTAATAATGAGTGGGATGTTGACCTCTTGTTTGCCGAGATCCAGTTCAACAACCTGACGTCCAACAGTCTTCGACTGTCACCTTTCGAGATGGATGAGGGATGCACACCCATTTTCTGGTCAATTTCCCGAGAATGACATCTCATGCACAGGAACCTTGGACCTTGAGTTATTACATGCATGGAGCTGAGCGTACCTTCGATTCTGTGCGCGCCATGCTCGGTGAGGAACATCGACGCCAGATGCATGTGGTGCTACCAATGGAACGACCCGTGCGAGTGCCTGAAGTGGGGGAGCGATGGTGGGTGCTAGTACCCGAATATCGACATAAGGGAAAACGGGATGTTGTTTGGTGTGGCCCATACAAACTTTTTCGAGGTGCTCAAGAAGGGCGAGAATGTTAAACTGAAAATCACTGCCCTCTTCGACGGGCTGCGTGTTTTCAATGGTGACAGCATAAAGCCCTACATCCATCAGCAGGGACAACCAGGGTGGGAATTCCCGATGCCACCTGTCAAGACTGGAGCTTCATCTCGACTCGTTGAGATTGTGGCTAGACGTCGAGTAGGGTCCAAAAAGCGCTGCGCATTTCTATATCCATGTGAATGGGATGAGGCGCGTGGTCTTGAGAATCGAGTAAAGCTCTAGATGAGGAAACAGTGTACCTTGAGTTCCTTCAACTCCACCCTGAGTAGCTTCACTCTCTTTACAGCGTGAATTTTCAAAAACTCTTGCGTGGGTCCAGATCCACCGCTGGAGCCAGAGAGACACATTCGACCCACAGTTCCGCCACGCAAGCATCCGGGACTTCTTCTCGACCTTCGCCCTCTCGAGCATCTGCGTCGAACGGCATCAATGTTGACGAGATGGACAACGTCGACGCCGCATCAACTTCAGATGCATCGACGTCAGCGCAGCCGAGCCGCAGTCGATCAGTTGCATCAGCCCGAGCCCAGCCAAGCTACAGCCGATCAGTCGCATCGACTTCAGCCCAGCCGACCTACGGTCGATCAGCTTATGCGGGCAGCTTGAAGGGCAAAGAAGACAAAGGAGGAGGCAAAGGAGCTTTGAGCCACAAGCCCCAAGGTGTGTCCCCCACAGGGACGTTTGCCGGGATAGCAACGAGCGGTCGAGTCATCATGTCAGGAGGCAAGACCGGCTTAGGGATACTGGAACGAGCCGTTGCTAACATGCCTGTTCTACTGTTGACTTGGGAGGGGGGACCCCCGACCGACATTGACTTCAAAGTCTATAAAGTGCCAGGGTGCCCTCCCCCGAATGATGCTGAATACCTTCGACAGCAATGTGAAGACGTTTGGGAGCACGATGCTCAGTCCGAAACTGAATCAAAGGAACCGTTCGCCTCACGTGCAGAGTGGTTCGACCCACAGGAGGAGGGGGATCTCAATTGCTACGCGAGATACCACTGAATCCCTCCTGTTTTGCTCAGTGCCTGGATGGGACGAAACATCGGTCGAAAAATTGTGGCTGGGAGAGTTGAACGCCCCAAGGACGCGAGCCTCCACTCGATCTGCTCAAACCAGTGCCTACAGCGAAGAAGACCACGACGACGATGGCACAAATGTTTAGGACTACGATATGCCGCACTGGTCTTTTTTGACTAGTCAGCAACCCAGCTAGAATCAAGTCCATCGACCGGAATCCCTGTGCCAACCGTATTACATGGAGGCTTACGAGAGCAAGTTGGAAACTGTCGATGAACTTCAACAACTGGGCAAGGTCTGAATGAAATCGCCCTATCAATTTGGGACACACGAAGAGGACCCGCTTGCTTGATGGTATAGCAAACTGGACCCAAATGTGCTTGTCATCGCATCAAACTCGGTGGAAGAGCATCACCCGCTGAATCAGCGACACGCATATGTCGTGTCAAGGACAGGAGCCTGCATTAACGACCTTCGTGAGGTCATCGACATGGATAGTTGGCGCACAACCACACCGTTTCCCTTCGAGTCCCTGCAAGCTGCACCCGACACGTCTTTCGACAAAGACGGGAACCCTGGCAGCGCACCTCCTTGCCAGTGGTACAGCCGGATCGAAGCGGCCTGTCGTAATCTTTGATCAGCTCTCCTCGCATGGCAAAATTGTGATGAGGAACTCATTTTCGAGTTCCGCGATCGACTCGAAGAGGTGAACCTGCCCAATCTCATCCGACGCCTGAATCGCATGCATCGAGAGCTCTTTGGGATTGACGATCTGATCCACGTCGTCAACGGAATCGACCTGTTCTTTCGATACCGACGTTTCAGGACAGTGAGGTAGATGCGTCGGTCGGCTCCATCGGCTATCTCGATTCTTGGGCTTTTTGGAGATCTCACCAAAGTCTGTCGACCAGATGATTTGGTATTCGAGGACCAACCACCCTTCCTCGCGTACAAGACTGATCTGCTTCTTCAACGACATCAACTCCCAGGCCTTCCAGGTCCCATTCCACTCGGGTACAAGATGTACCCATGTGCCCCAGTTCGAACCCAAGACCTCATGGTCCAGTTGCAAGAATATCATCGATTGGGCTAGTCGACCGGGCCGTACCCGTACAATGTGGTCACTCCGGGGGCGCCAATTGATTTGGTTCAGCTGTCGACGACCTATCAGATCACCACTGGACAAGTCACCTAGCACAACTTACAAAGAGAGATCCAAAGGGTTGCACGCCTACCGCCGACCGACGAAAGGTATACCAGCCTTTTCCCCCTCCAAAATCGTGGAGATCTTATCCAACATCTGGGAACTTCGAAGTACCTCATGTCTCCCTGGAAAAGCGGATATGATGACCGCGAGAATTATTGGCGCCGCCTGGGTTCCTTTCGAGGAGATGTGTATGTCGACGAACGACAAGAGCTGGACTCCAGCGGCTCGGCCGCGGGTGACCCATTTCATCCGGATCCTCTCGAATACCGGTTCTTGCCGCCAGATTCGAATGTTTATCGACACCACTTCGACGTGCTGATGCTCAAATTCCTCTCGCCGATTCAGACTGACTTCCAAGCTCCTCATCAACAGAATGTACACTGGCGACAATGTGTCTTCGACGCTGTCATTGTCGACACGGCGGCGAGCCTTGGGACTGCAGAGGCGGTTCGATTGGTCCTGCAGAGTGCTCTCACCGACAACCAGTACGTGCATCAACATCTCGGTCAACTTCAAGCCGATTCTCGAAAAGAAACTTTCCA
This sequence comes from Eutreptiella sp. 'Long Island Sound 2002', assembly GCA_964036045.1. NCBI lineage: Eukaryota > Euglenozoa > Euglenophyceae > Eutreptiales > Eutreptiaceae > Eutreptiella > Eutreptiella sp. 'Long Island Sound 2002'. The sequence continues at coordinate 42,959,153 of OZ038378.1, read as the reverse complement.
GATTCGTCAGTGATACGCTCTCGGTCCCGGCGACGACGATGTCAGCGCGATCATCGTTGTTCGAAGGTTCTCGATAGGCGACACCCCATGGTGGCGAGTCGACTCGACGACTGGCCAGTTTTACAACAGCGATGCCGCCGGTTCCGGTTCAAGCCAGAAGTATCGATGGACTACTGGTCGACATAATGCACGGTCTTTCCAGACCACTTGTCGACAGGATCTTTGGAATCATTCCATATGGGAGCAATTGAACCTGTGGGACTTCTACACTGCCTGTGCACAGACGCTGAGGTAGGTAGGTAGGTATCTTCGGGAGCTCGGGATGCCTCCTTTGACATTGCAGGAAGAAGGTCTTATCAAGGGGACGTCCTGTCCCTCCCACTGCCCTATGTCAGGTGCCTCTTGAGCCGCTCCCGCATGTGCTTGGGAAGGCATTGTTGCGGCCACCCGGTCCATGTGTCCCAGGTGGGAGGGTGTCCCCACATGTGTCCATGGGTAGGGCCACATGCCCCCTCCTTTGGGCGGCAGCTCTGTGGGCTGCCCAGCCGTGTGGAGTATCTCTCACCACAAGGGGTATTGCTCCCGCTAGTCTACGGTACGACCGCCTCATCCTTGTGGCTTGAGTTGCGGGGCCGATCTGCTTGGCAGGCGACCCCCTCCTGGACTGTGTACCGGCTCGCCTGTCACCGGTTGCTTCCATGGCTCCGGGTGACGTTTGCCATGGTCCCCGATGCAGCCTGGCCGGGCTCGGACCAGAGGCCTTGGAGTACCGCTCCTGCCACTGGCCCGGTGGGTTGGCTGGGTCGCCCCAGTGCGTCCGACCCATGAAGTGTTGGTTCTTTCCTGTCCCTCGGCCGCCCTACATGTGTGCAGTGTCCTGGGCCGCTTGGCTCCTGTTCACCGGTGTGCCCGCGCGATTTGTTGTGTTGCGTCTGCGGTGTCCTAGGCCACTTGGCTCCTGTTCACCGGTGTGCTCGCTCGGTGTGATGTGTTGCGTTTGCGGTGTCCTCGGCCACTTGGCTCCCGTTCACCGGTGCGCCCGCTGGGTGTGTTGTGTTGCGTGTGCGGTGTCCCGGGCCACTGGGCTCCTGTTCATGGGTGCTCCCGCTCGGTGTGTTGCTTTGCGTGCGCAGTGTCCTGGGTCACTTGGCTCCTGTTCACCGGTGTGCCCGCTCGGTGTGTTGTTTTGTTTGTGCGGTGTCCTGGGCCACTTGGCTCCTGTTCACCGGTGTGCCCGCGCGGTTTGTTGTGTTGTGTCTGCGTTGTCCTGGGCCACTTGGCTCTTGTTCACCGGTGTGTCCGCTCGGTGTGTTGTGTTGCGTCTGTGGCGTCTTGGGCCCCTTGGCCTCCGCTCACCGGTGTACCCGCCCGGTGTGTTGTGTTGCGTGTGCGGTGTCCTGGGCCACTTGGCTCCTGTTCACCGGTGCGCTCGCTTGGTGTGTTGCTTTGTGTGCGCGGTGTACCGGGCCTCCTGGCTCTTGTTCACCGGTGTGCCAGGCCGTGGTGTCTCGTCCCTTTGTTGCCGTCGGTGCACGCGTGTGTGCGGTGTCCTGGCCCTCGTGGCGCCCGTTCACCGGTGTGCGCGCTGTGTGCGGTGTGCGTGTGCCATTGGTGGTTGTGTCCTACTTCTTCCCCCCCTAATTTTCGTTTTTTTTTTGATGGAAAAAGAAAAAAGAAAAACAGGGGCGCGCGTACACTGCAGGCACAGGCACGGGCAGCTGGTGCGGCGGTGCAATAGTGTTGTGTCCTCTGGCGTGTGTCGTCGGTGCTGTTGCGGCGGTCGCGCCCGAGAAGTGTGGCTCGCGCGTCCTGATGTACACGGGTATGGGCCAGGGTGGGTTTGGTTCGTTGTCTCTTTGCTTCTGGAGCTGACCCGTTAGGCGGCTGTGTGGGCTGTGGGTGTTGGCTGTGGCTACGTTGTTCCCTCGGCAGGCCTGGTTAGGAGTCAAGGGTTAGCGGTTTCGGGATGTGGCTCGGGTTGGATTTGTGTTTGGGTTTTGGCTCGGTTTGGCGGTTGCGACGGTAGCGGGCCTGGGTCCGGTGCCTTTGGGCGTAGTGGTGCCCGTTGTCCTGTGCGTTGGCGTCCTTCGGCGCCCCGTTCGTTTGCTGACTTCGGGGCAGGGCCTGGCGTGGCGCCCCGTGGTGGTGGTTTGCTGGGCAACGGGGTTAGGTGGCGGCGCCGCTGGCCGGGGGGTCAGGAGCGTTGTGTTGTGTGGCGCGCAGGGCTCCTGTGGTGTTGTGGGTGCCGCCGGTGTCGGTGCGCCGACGCTTGTGGGGTGGTGAGGGGGTGTGCGTGTGCGGGGCTGGGCTTTGGGTGATGTCCCACAGGCGGATGCCGTCTCGCTGTGTCTCCTGGAGGGTCTCCCGCAGGCGCCTGAGGACATACGGGTGGTCCTGGGGCGCGGGCAGGTTGCCGGGGCGGACTCCCAGGGGGTGGAGCGCATCGGCCAGCATGGCTTCCCATGCGGCCTGCGGCATCCACCCCCCCGACGGCCGGAGGCGGCAGTTCTCCACCCACCCCTTGCGAGGCCGGTGGACCAGGCCCTCGAGGGAGGGCTCTCCCCGGGCCCACTTTTGCAGCTCCCAGAGCTGCGTGTGGGTCCAGCGCTGCCACCACTGTCCCTGGGCGGGGCCGCGGTTTCGGGCGGAGGAGTGGGCGTGGGTGGGTGTGACGAGGTCGTGGGGACCGGTGGCGGTGGCGGGCCCGGGGGATTCCTCGTAGTCCTGTACCGTGGGGGTGCGCGGGGAGTGGGGGCGCGAGCGGATGTGGACCCGCGGGTGTGCGCGCACGGTCTCCGCCTTGGGGTTGGGTGGGGACTCGCGGGGGCGGCGGTAGCGGGGCATGCGCTGTATGTGGGCTGTCATCGAGGGTTGGTAGGGGGGCGGGGACGCTGCTGGCAGACCCTGGCGTTGTTCTGGCCTGGTCAGGGGCGGTCTGTGGGCCTGGGGTGCGGGCTTTGAGAGGTGGCGGGACGAGGTGCGCCGTGCTGGGCGCTGCTGCCTCCGGGCCTGGGACGGCTGGGGCCGAATGTCATAGAGGGGGTCCTCGGGGAATCGGGCTCGCGCTGCCGTCGTGGCGCCGGGTTTGGACTTGGGTTTGGGCTTGGCTGCGGGTTGCGGTCGTGGCGCGATGACGGGTTTGGGTGGCTGTTTGGCGGCGGTCTTGAGTTTCGGCTGGGTCGCGGGTGTGGGCCTCGCCGGGGCGTGGGCCTTGGCGGCGGCGGGGTTGCTCCCGGTGGGGGCGTGTTTGGGGGCCCGTTTGGGAGGTGTCCCCCGCGGCCTGGGGGGTGGAGTGTTGGATGAGGACGTGGTGGTGGTGGTGGATGAGGTGGTCGTGGTGGTCAAGGTTGTGGAGTCGGAGGCGGAGGAGAGGGCTGTGGGAGACGGCGGAGGGCCCTGGGCTTCGGGACGTCGCGTAGGATGCTGGGTCCTGCAAGTAGCGAGAATGAGGGTGCGGGTTCGGGCACGGGGCGTGTGCGCGCGTTTTCCCTGGTGACATGTGCGTGCTGGTGCTGTTGTGGCGGCGTTGTCTCGGCTGTGCGGGCACGTGGGTTACCCGGGGGGTGGCCATATCTGCTCAAGGACGTGCGGGTGTGTTTGCTGGAGGTAGTCGAGGGTGCGGAAGAAGCATCGCTGGATGCCGGGCATGTCCTCCTCTGTGAGGTGGGGGTAGTTTTGGTTGGGGTGTCTGGGCCCGGCCACAGCAGCGCCATGAGGCGGGCTGCCACCATGTATGGGCAGAGCTGTAGGGTGGTGGGTCGTGGGGGGGGGGGTCCCCTGCGGTTCAGGGGGTCTTCCCTCTGCTCGGGGCGCAGCGTGACCCTCCACAGCCACCGGTCCGTGGGGATCCCCCAGGTCCGTTGGGTCCACTTGGCGAGGCAATACATCACCCTACCAAGGCCCTGGCTGCCGCTGCGGATGGAGAGCAGCATGTCCAGTGATTTGTGTTCCCAGGTGCCCCAGATGTGGGGGTCGTCCAACTTGTCCCCCCTGGCGTACGTGTCGAGGCCTGGGTTGTGTGGGGGGGGGGGGGCGTAGTCGGCGGGGAGGAGGGAGTCGGTGCCGTGCACCACCCAGTGGTCAGTTGGTGCGTGGTAGTTGGTGGTGGAGAGGGTGTAGTGCAGATTGTACATGAGAGTCATGTACGTGGAGGGGGTTGGCTGCCGGTCGTCGGGGGTGGGGATGTCTCCCGGGACGTGGTGCCGGAAGTTGCTCAGGGAGGCCATCCGGGCTACCCATGTTCCCCGCTCCGACTCTTTGGTGTTGTCGGGGGTGGCGCTGGGTGGGGGGTGGGCCATGTTGGGCTCGCGGTAGCGGGTGCGGCCCTGGGTGTTCTCCCGCTCCGGCATGGGGTGTCCGACTAGGTGTCGTCCCCAGTCGATGGGGGGCAGCCAGATCCGGCTCCCCGTGGGGGGCGGGCTCTCGCCGTCTGGGGTGGCGCGTGGGGGGCGGTCGTGTCGGGCGACGTGGAGGAAGGCGTCGAAGAGGAAGTCTCGGACGCCTTCCTCCAGGGTGGCCGCATGGATCAGGGTGGTCGCCTGGATGCGCTGGGTGGTGCCGGAGGTGCAGAGGCACAGCACGTCCTGGTCCCCAAGTCCCCGGAGGTGCTGCCGGACCGCTGCGAGGGTGTGTAGGGCGTAGGGTTCGGCCGGTGCGGCGGCTGGTGGTGCGGGGTTTGATGGGGGGGGTGGTGTGGGTTCGGGGGGCTGGTCGTTGTTGTCGCGTGTGGGGTCCGGTGATGGCGTCTCTTGTGGCGGTCGCGAGAGGGGGGATTCGCGGTGGCGTGTGTCGGCGGGGGCATCTACGTCAATTGGCTGGTGCTGGCTGCCGCGTGTTGCGTCCGTGGCCTGGTTCTGGGGGGGGGGGCGGGGGGGGGTGGTGTCGGGGTGGCACTGATGGTGGTGGGGGGGGCGGGGGTGGGTGTTGTGCTGGCTGGGGGTCTGGGTGTCCCTGTGGGTCGTGTGGGTGTTGCGTGTGTGCGCCGTGCGGTCCTTGCGGTTCTTGACTGGTTGTGGTGCCGAGGTGTGGGTTGGAGGCGGCCGCATGGGCGTCTGGGTGGGGCTGTGGTCCGTATGTTACGGGTGGCTGCTGGTGGATGGTGCTCGCTGGTATGGGGTGTGGGTGGGGGGGCTGCTGGTGGTGGTGGGGCGCTTCTACTAGGCCCTGGTGTTGCTGGTGTGCGTGCGCGGCTCCCCGCGGGTCCATGGGGGTGTACCGTGGCTCCTGTGTCGTGGGCCCGTGTAGTGGGGGCGGCGGGTGGTGCTGGACCGCTTGGTGGTGGTGTTGAGGGTGTGCTGGTTGTGTGTGGTACCCCGGCGTTGGTGGGTGTGGTGGTAGGGGCTGGTGGTGGTGGAATACTGGATGGTGTGGTACGGTGTGTGCCATGTGGGGTGGGTGGTTCGTGGGGCCTGGTTGTGCTGGGGCGTGGTGGGGATGTAGCTGGTGGGGGTCGCTGTAGCATGGGGGCATCAGGGGGTAGGGGTTGGGAGGGACGGGGGTGTGGTGGTGGTGTTGGTGGTGCCATGTCCCCTGGCTCTGCGCGTATGGTGGTCCTGGCATGGTGTGGACGTGTGCGGGAGGTGGTGGCTGACTGGGCTGCAGGGTTTGGGTGCTGCGGTACGGTGGTGGTGGTGGGCGCTGGCGGGGGCGGTGCTGTTGGTGTGCCCCGGGGGTCTCGGCGTGGGGTGGTGCGATGTGGTTTGACCCGGGCCCTGGTCGGGGCGTTGCGCCCTGCTGGCGGGCGCGCTGGCGGGCCCCCTGACCTGTCTTGGTCCTCTTGGCCTGGTGGGTGTCGGGGGCGGGTGAACCCCCCTGTCCCCGTGGGGGCGACGGGGAGCGGGCGTGCCAGCGGTGTGCCTCTCGGAGGCTCGTCTCGAGGCCTCTGACGTAGGTGCGCTGGTCCCTGAGGCCCATCCGTGTGGCAGTGGCCTCGTCGGGGGCGGCCAGGTGGGCGTCCCGAAAGGACGCCCAGCCCCCGGGGGCTTCAGTTGTGCGGGCTGGGGGCGGTGTGCCGGGTAGAGGAGTGCGTTGAGTGGGAAAGGTGTTCCTTTCTGTCGGCCGAGGGCGGTGTTGAACCGGCGGCAAGTGATTCCGAGGTAGGCTGCTATCTCCTCTGGTGCCGTGTCCGCCCACGCTTCTGGCGTCAGGGCTGCTGCTTGGGGGGCCGGGAGTTGTGGGTCTGGGAGGTGTAGGTCACGGTGGTGGAGGTATAGGGCGAGGAGGATGTGGCGGGCCGCCACGTTCGAGGCGCCTCCGCTGTGGCGTAAGGGTGGGCGGGGGGGGGCAGGGGTGTGCTGCCCGTGGCCACGGCTATGGTGCGTGTGTGGTCCGCCGCGTCCGCCACGTAGTACCCTCCCAGGTGGTCCCGGAGGGGGTCGCTGAGTGGCCCGAAGAAGCTGGGGTGGCTGGCGGGGGGGGGTGCGGCTTGGGCCGCGGGCTGCTCGCGGTGGTGGGGGTTGAGGTCCCCGCAGTGGGGGCAGTGGGTGAGGCGGTGCAGGGCTCCCAGGCAGACCCCGTGGTCTGGGTTGCAGGGCAGGGCCGTCTGTGGTAGCCGCTGGCGTACGCAGATGGGACATGCGGTGGCTGGCGGTTGGTGGTACCTGTGGACGGACGGTGGCGTGGGGGGATGGGGGCTGGTGGCGCGCGCATGCTGGTGGGCGTGTGTGCGGTGCCTGTGGTGCCCGTGTGTGCCGTGCCAGTGTTGTGCTCGGTGGATGGTGTGTAGGCGTGGTGGGGGTTCCGTGTTGGTATCTCACGGGGTAGGTTCTCATGGTTGGTAGAACAGGAGTTTGAGGAGGTGGGCTTGGTCTGTTTGGGGCAGGGTTGCTGCATCCTGCAGGTATTTGTGGGTGCGGTATGTGAGCTGCTCCGCTGTCTTGGCAACAGCCGTCCGCTGCATGTGCGCCGCCGTGGCCTGGGGGTCCTCCGCGTGGGTGCGTAGCAAGGTGTAGACGGCAGTGGGGACGAGTCCCCTGCGGACCGCCTCGAGTACCTCCGTCTGCTTGAGGACGGTGGTGAGTTGCTGGGTCGCCAGGGACTGCGTCAGCCATCCGGCGTGCTGTGCGATGGTGTGGGTTGGGTTCCAGTGTATGCGGGTGTCCAGTCCTCTGTACAGGGGGCACACCTTGAAGTGGTCTCAGGTCTCTTCTTCCGCGTGGACACAGATGCATTTGGTGTATCCTGCGGGGACGTGGATCGAGCGGCGCGCATACCATCGGTGGTATCGGGTGAGGAGGGGAAGCTGTTCGAGGGCGAGTTGGAGTCGGGGTTTTTGTAGGTGTGCTGGGAGGCTATCCGGGCGCAGGGCGGAGTAGTAGAGGGGGGTGTGGACGGAGTCTTCGAGGCGTCGGAGGAGTTCGGTGTTCGCTGGGTGGCTCAGTGTGGTGGCCAGTTGCTGGATCGGTGTGGGGTAGTGGTACTGCTTGTCTCGATCTGTGTACGGCGTGTCCTCGGGCATCCATTGGGGGGGCTGTGTGGCCAGGGGTATCGGGGGCAGGTGCTGCAGGTGGCTGTGGTGTGGGTTGTCCAGTCGCACGTGTTCGAGCCCTGGGTTGTGGCTGGTGTTCTGGTGTTTGGCCTGCGTGTCTGCTCTTCCATTGCCGTATGCGAAGCGGTGTGACTCCTGTTTGACAATGTGTAGGGCGTCTTGGGGGTGCATGCCCCTGAAGGCCATCCATAGTCCCAACGCTTGTGTCGTGAGGCCGGACTCGAGTGCCTTGCTGAGGGGCAGGTCGGCAAGGCGCCTGGTGAGGTGGATGTCGACCGTGGCGTCCAAGACTACCCAGATGTTGCGGGGCCGGATCGTTGTGGGTGGCGGTGTGGCGGTGACGGCGTCTGCCAGGGTGCGCAGTTCGCCGTGGGAGGACGCCCCAAAGATGGTGGCCCCGGTGTGGTGTTCCACGTGGAGGCTCTCTGCGTGCCAGGTGATGCGCATGGAGGCGCAACCGACCCTGGGGGTGCGTTGCTGGGTGCCGGATGCGTCAGTTGAGTAGATGATGTCGGTGTCGCTGGGTATGTGTAGGCGGGCAATTGCTGTGGGGTGATAGACGTAGATGGGGTTCCTTTGGGCGGTTCTGGCGGTGATTTGCGTGGGTTGTAATAGCGGCGCTGCATAGACGCCTATCCCCTGGGTGATGATGGCCTGGGCTCGTGGGGCGAGGCGGAGGAGGCCCCTGTCTGGGCGCCCCTGGGTGATATACGCGTACATCACGTGGAAGAGGTATCCCGTATTGGGGTGGAACTTCTGGCACGTGATGGTCTGTCGCCGCTCCTTGTCGTCTTTGTCGCCGCGGAGGATGGGGCATTTGTGCTGTAGGGGGCGCATGGGTGCCTCCTGAGGTCCTGCGCGGTGTGGGTCGCAGCGGTCGTACTCTATGGCCACGCTGTCTGGGTCTGCCCGCTCGTTGGTGAATGTCGATGTCGCCATGGGTGTTCGGGTCCAGGCTACGTGCGCCGGGTGGTCTGCGGGTACCGTGTGAAACCAGGGGGAGAGCCATGCCTGCTGGTCGGCGGTGGCGGCAGCAGTGGGGGTGTGGTAGTGGGTGGAGATGAGGTGTAGCAGGGGCCACGGAGTGTCGAGGGCTGCCGGGCCGCAGTGCCAGCACGTGCGTGGTATGCCCTGGTCACTGTGTCTGACTGGTGGTACATCGGTCTCCGGTGCATTGTGTTTGGGGATGGACCAGGGGGCATGGTGTCGCTGGACAGTGCGGGTAGCATGTTTGTGGCCGTTTGGTGCTAGTAGCAGGATGGTGGGTGGTGTCCAGCCTTCGGCTGATGGGGTGGGCTCCTCCTGCGTCGTCCCGCCGTCGTTGGGGGTCTCGTGCTCGCCCGGGCAGGGCCGGGGGTGCTGGCGCTGGAAGGCTTTGTACGCCGTGTCGATGTCCTTGGGCCCCGGCATGTCGCGCCCTGCCTTCGTAGCACATGCGCGGAGGTACGCTTGGAAGACGTGGCGTGCTGGCCATTGTTGGTCCGAAAGGAACGGGGCATGGTGGGCGTCGCACTGGGCCATGATCCTCATCTGTGTTGGGGTGATATACACTATGGTGACGGTTGCCCCCACGAGGCGCAGGGTGTCCACCTCGCCTGCCGGGTGTCAGTGGATGTCGGTGTGCGTGGCCACGAGTGGCCCCTGTTGATCGCAGTGGTGGTTTGTCAGGATGGCGTGCATGTGGTGTGGTATGAGGAGTTGTAGCTGGGCCCAGATGCCAGTGCCCACAGAGGTGGAGACGCCGTGTTGCGCCAGTATCCACCGGGGGCAGGTGTTGCGGGCCATTTGCGCTTCTTTTTTGCGTATGGCTGCCGCCTAGCGAACTTCAGGTTGGTGGTTGTGTGTCACCCTGTGTAGGAGGTGCGCTGCGTGTTTGGCATAGGCCATGTCGACCAGGGCGCCTTTATTGTCTCCGTAGTAGCGCCAGTGGGCCATCATGGCCTCCTTGGGGAAAGACGTGGGCCAGCCTCCGTGTTGCGCCCATGCCTTCGTCACTTGCTGTCGAGCGTGGCGTAGGGCGTCTTGGGGGCGAGGGAGGTGCAGGGCTTGGTACCCGATGGCCGCGTTGAGCACCGCTTCCATGAAGTACGCCAGGCCCTGCGTAGACAGGAGGTCCCCCCTGGCAATTTGGGGTAGCCGGGTGAGGCGCTCTTCTAGCTTGCTTGGGAGTGTGATGTGGTGGTGCCGCGTGGCCTGTGTGACTCCCAAGTGGACTGTGCTGTCTTCCAGGTGTAGGGGTTCGCCTTTCCGGATGTGGGGGGTGGGGGTCCGGGCGTCGGCCAGCCCAACCGATTTGCGGGGGTGCACTAGGAGCTGGTGGGCGTCCAGGTAGGTTGTGGTGAGTTGGAGAATGGCGGACGCTTGCTCGGTGGTCGTTGGTAGCCCTGCGTTCTCAGGGTCGCGGTGGCGGGTGGCCGTAGTTAGGAGGTTGTCGTCCGCGAAGTTGATGAGGGGGGACTGTAGCGGGTATGGGGCGTACCCCGGGTATACCCGTGCTAGCTTGAATTCCAGTGGTAGGCTGACGAGGAGGTAGAGGAAGGGGCCTTCGGCGCCTCCCTGGGGGACCCCGCTGTCTGTGCCGGTCCAGGGGTTGAGGCCTGCGGCTGTGATGACGGCGTAGAGTCGGGTCTGGATGTACCCGGTCATGATTGATAGGAATGGGAGGCCCATGGCATCCCATACCTCCGTCAGGAGCCGGTGTGGGGCGTGGGGGAACGCGCCTTGGACATCGAGGGAGGCGATAATCATCTCGTAGGGGTTCATGTCCAGTGCGGTGTCCTGGAGGAAGATGGCCTTGTGGGGGGACCTGCCGGCCATGGCTCCCCACATGCTGGCGGGCACGTGGGCGAAAACCGCCGGCGCGATGCGGCCTAGGATGAGCGCCCACACCAGCTTGACCTCGGTGGTGGCGCAGACTATGGGCCGCCAGTTCCCCGGCTGCGCCCAGTCCCCCTTTTTTGTAGAGGGGGTGGACCAGGTTGGCCCACTGAGGGGGGATGGGCGTGGCGCCCGTAACGATGTCCCACAGGCCAGCTGCCAGGCGGCGTTTGACGGGCAGGGTGAGGCGTTGGTACGCTTCGGCCGGCAAACCGTCGACACCGGGCACGACCCCCTTCTTCAGGCGGTCTAGGGCGCGTTGCAGTTCTGAGATGCTGAAGGGGTCATGTTCGATGGCGCGCCGCTGTTCCCGGTTGAAGACCCTGGGCACATGCTCGCGGCTGGTGTTTCTGGTGTGGGGGTCGAGCTCGGGGAGGGCGTCCCCGTGATGTGCCTGGAAGCTGTCCACGACTGCCTGGAGGACGGCGTCAGGGACATTGGTGAGGCTTCCCTTGGGGGTGCGCACCGCGTGGATGATACGGCGCCCCGTGTCCTCCAGGATGCGGCTGACGTACCGCAGGGACTTGTACCGTGTGTCGTTTCTGCCGTATCTTTCGCGTTCCTTGGCTGCGACCGCTATGCGGTGGGCGTGCCATTCCTGGAGTTGGTGGCGACGGGTGGTGAGGAGCGCACGGAGGTGGGCGTCCCTGTCTCGTGCCTCCGGTGTGCTGGGGCATAGCAGGGTGGCGAGTTCCTCTTTCGTTGTTCAGATATCAGGGACGAGTTGTTGGAGGGTGAAGTCCGATGGTGCCGCCGCGTGGCTGGTGTCACGCTCCATGCCGCATGCTTGTGCCGCCCGGCGCATGGCGGTGGTGAGTGTCGGTGCATCCGGGCGGCGCAGGATGGCATGTAGGGCCCTGTTATACCTGTGCCAGGCGCCGTGGTTGTCCTCGGCCGGGAACTGGAGTGTGGGTGGGAGGGTGTCGTCTGGCAGGGTGGCCGCGGCTGGGGGTAGGTTTGGGATGATGAGGTCGATGTAGAGGGGTCGGTGGCCCGTGCCTGTGGGCGGGAGGTCCCCGTAGGCTGCTTCGTGGACGCGCACCGTGGTTGGGTCCCCGTAGCACGTGTTGATGCGGGACGGGTGGGTGCCGGCTTGGTGGGGGTAATGGGAGGGTGTGCCGGTGAGTCCTGCCGTGAGGTCGGACAGGCCCAGTTGGTGCATGGCGTCCCGGACAGCTATGTCGGTGGCTGTGGGTGGGCCGGTGCGGTCGTCGTCGGTGGGGGCGGCGTTTGGGTCGCCTATGATGATGGTGGGTGCCAGGAGGGAGAGTCGGCGGTACGCCAGGCTCAGGGTGTCCAGGAAGTCCTTGGTCTCCTCCCCGAATGGGACGTGCGTAAGTAGCACGTTTAGCTGCCATCCGGGCCCCACACACTCGTACGCTCCGAGGCGACTATCCACTCCGAGGTCGGGGCGGGCATGCACCGTGACCGACGTCCTGTGGTAGAGGGGCACCCCCCGTTGCCAGTGGGGGTGATATTTGTTCCCCTCCGGGTCCAGGATTGGTGCTGGTTCGGGTTGGTCTGCTCTGCGGAGGGCTTGCTCCAGGAACCCCAGAAGGTCTGCGCCTTTGGGATGTGGCCCGGGCATGGCTTGCAGTGTGGCGGCCTTGGTCGGGTCGTAGGTGACCGCAGGCTCGTTGAGGATGTTGATGCGGGCGTGGGGTTCCGCAGGTGCCGGTTTCTCGGGACCGGTAGTTGGGGGGGCGGGCCGTGTCCGGCCCTGGCCCCGTCAGGCGTCGAGGAGGTCGATGACGCCCTGAGCTGCGGGTGCCTTGCGGTTCCGCTTCTGGGGCTTGGGTAGGGGCCATGCATTGTGGACCTCGCCCGTGTACTCGGTGCCGGTGAGGTGCTCCGTGTCGGGGGTGCACAGCTGCATGGGGACCATCTCACGACCGGTTCGGTCTCGGCAGAGTTCGATGGTGCGCCCCACCTTCTTGTCGTTGGGGGTGGCTGGGTCGCACTTGACGTGGATCTTGAACCCCTGGTGGACCCCGGTGACGAGGTACCGGTGCTTGACCTCCCCTGCGGCCCATATCCACTTGGAGGGGCCCGCGGCCGTGGCGTACTCGAAGGGCAGCTGCACCCGGGTACCGATGGCGTATTCGGGATACAGGGCAGCGGCTTCCTCTTTGGTCCAGCTCTTCGACTTGGCTATTGGCTTGGGCGCGGTTTTGGCCTGTGCGGGGGCCATGCGCTCCTGCGCACCTTGGCGGCGCCGGGCAGCGGGTTGTCCCCGTTGGAGAGGTGCGGTCTGGGGCTGCTGTACGGGTGCGTGGCCCAGTGCAAACACGGGGTGTTCGCGGGCAACTGGGAAGTCAGGCTTCGACGTGGGGACGGGGTCCTTCAGCTTGAACACTTGCTTGGTCATGAGGCCAAGCACTTCCTCGGCCTCCTGCAGGGCGTCGGGCAGGTCCGTGGGCCAGGTGAGGAGCCGGTGCCCGGTGCCTGCCCCGTGGCGGCGCATGTGGGCCGTGTAGCGGGTGGCGTGGCGTGTCCACGCTGGGGTGCATTCCGGGGGGAGGGGGCCTTCTGGCGCCCCCTGCGCACAGTAGAGGGCGTAGTGCAGCGCTTGCCAGGCTGCCTCTGGGGCGTGGGGGATGCGTGCGGCGAGTCGCAAGCGGTCCCCTCCGCGGGGTGGGGGCGGGACTTCGTCGTCGGGGGCGTGTGCCGTTGCCCGTCTGACCTTGCCGTGGTCGTCCCATTCCACTGTCCACCAGGTGTCCCGGTCTTTGAGGATGTGGACCTCTGTGGTGGTCGGGGGGGCGTCCATGGCGTCCCAGCAGACGAGCTGGATGGAGCGGACTTGGGGGTCGGTCTTCGCCGGTGCTCGAATGTTGAGGATTTGGTGGATTTCCTCGGCGGTAGGGCCCGTGTCGGCGGCGTCCTGCGCTGCCTGGGCTAGAGGTGGGGAGGGGCGGTCCTCCCAGAGGGGGGAGGCGGACGCCGTGGCGTACATGGCTGTGATCAGGACGTGTTCCGTCAGCCCTTCCACCATGAGATGGTTTTCCCCCTCAAGGTCTCGGGGGATGGTGGCTTCCGCCTTTAGGGTGAGGAGTGCGATGGCGTGTTTGGGTCCAGGTGTGGCGTGCATCGGCTCATCTGGCGGGCGTCTTTCGGATGGGGTGTGGGGGGGGCGCTTCTGGAAGGGGGATGGTCCCACCGCCAGGTGCTCGACAAGGTGTAGTGTCATGGCGTGGTGGCAGTCCGCTGCGGGCAGGAGGTAGGGGCTGGGTCACCGGGTACAGTGCCGAGGTATATGCCCCCCCTGTAGGTAGGGGTGGGCAGGGGTTGCTGCAGAGCGCCTGCGCATGGTAGCGCGCACCGGGGGTTGCATTGGGTGCATTGGGCTGTTATGGGGTGCGGTACCGCGTACACGGTGAAGGGCCCTACCGCGCGCTGGATGTGGCGGGGGATGATGGTGCGGAGGTCCGCCACCCGTGCCGTGCGGCTTTCGCCATAATATATCTAGAGTGTGTCCTCCAGTGCCATTTTGGGGCGTAGCTTGCGGGCCAGTAGGTTCAAGGTGTTTTTTTGGGTGGCCTCGGTGACGGTGCCGGGTCCAGCGTTAATGCCTGGGAGCAGGTGGTTTTGGTGGTGTGCCGCGGCCCGTCTGCGGGCTGTGTGGAGGGCGGTGCTGTCGGCGGGAGGGGGCGCATGGTGGGTGGGCCTTTTGCGCGGGGTCCGGGCGACGTGTAGTGGATGTTTCTATGCCGGATGTGGGTGGTGTTGCGGTGGCTGGAGGCCAGGGTAGGTGGTGAAGGTGTATATGGTGACGGGGGAGCGCTCATGCATGGCCTGGAGGTAGTAGTGGTCGTGACCCGTGATGTGTGTGACGATGACGTTTGGCGTTGGTATGTCATAGTGGAGTGCGGTATTCAGGAGTTGTTTGGTGATGCGTGCCGTCGCGTCCCCCATTTTGGGCGCGGTGTCGTGGGGCACGAGGATGTCAACGGCCCACGCATCGTGGGCAGGGAGGTCGAGGTCCAGTAGGGTGGGATGAATGGGGCGTCCCCGGAAGTGTGCGAAAGCTGGGTTGTGGTGTGCCGCCGTTTCTTTGATGATGGACGGTGCCCATTGGGGTGGCGCCCCGACTGGCTGGGCCATGTCGGCGACGGCGTGGGCGATCGCTGTGAGGTCTGGGCCGATGCCAGGCTGGTCTGCCGGTGGCTGCAGGCCCCCTTCTGGTGCGGGGTGGTGCCACCATAGGGTGTAGCCCTTTTGCGTGTTGTCGTGGGGGGTGTGCAGGAGGCCCTGGTGGTCGAAGATGGCGGTCTTGAGGGCTTCCGCTGCCTCGCGGTGGAGGGTGCGCGTGTAGGCCCAGACTCCGGTGGGGGGAGCCGCCCCGGTGTGAGATTCGGCCGTGGTGGGGGCCGGCTCGAGGGTGTGACTGGTGAGGGAGGGCCTGTGCAGCCCATCGTGCAGGGAGGCGCACACGTGTGCCCACCTGTCCGCCCATCCCCATTGGGCGCTTCCGTTGTCTGCCCCTGTGGGCAGTCGCACGATGACCACGTGCCAGGGGTGTCGCCCATACTACGGTGGGGGGTGTGGTGTACTCGTGAGCGTGCAGCCATATTGCGGTGTCTGCGTTCGCCGTCAAGTAGTCCTCTCCCTCCGCTGTGTGGACGTTTTCGACGGCGGCCTCTCCCTCTAGGGTGAGGACGAGGTGTGTGCCGGGGGGCTGCGTGTGCGTCTCCGCGTCCCGGAGCCACAGGTACGTGAGCGCCACGGTGCCGGGGAGGATTTCCCCCCCCCCCGTGAAGGTGCCTTTGGGTGATGCCCACTGCAGGGGCAGTGTGCGGCGTCCCCGCGAGTTGTTGGTGGCATGGTAGTCGTGGGGGAGGTGACGCTTGGTGAGCCGGTGCGGCATGCGTTCGGTGGTGGCTGTGGGGGGGTCCCAATTTCATTCCTCCGGGGGGGGTGCGTCTGCGTGGTCCTCCTGGGGCTGGGCTAGCGGCAGCGCCTGTGCATTGGGTTTGGCGTCGGGTAATCCGCTGACGGTGAGGATGTAGAAGCCCTCGGGGGTGAGTTGGAGGACGATGTCCCACTTCGCCGTCTGCTCTGGGGACCACTGGTGGGGTCCGTCCTGCGGTCGGTGGAGGGTGACCTGGTGGCCCCATCCCCAGCTGTGGTAGGCGCGGAGGCTGAGGACAGTGTCTTGCTCCGGGTCCTCCACGCTTTCCACGTATGCCGTCATGTTGGTGACGTCGACGGCGTACTTGTCCTCCCATTCTTGTGTGGGAGTGCCTGGAGAGGGGGGGGCGGTGGTGTACCCGTGGAGCCCCGGCCCCGTGACGTCGGTCAGGTCGTGCTCGAGGGACGCCCGGTATTCGGCAGGCCCTTTGCTGGCTTCGTGGGTGGGGTGGTGGCGCCGCAGGGCGTTGGACAGGTGTGTCCAGGGCGCCCGCTCGCGGGGGGGGGGGGGGCGCGATGGGGCATTATGCGGGCTGGAGTCCGCGGGGCCGCTTGCTGCGGGCTCAAGCTCCGGCGGGTGAGGTCCATATGATGCTCCGTGTCCTCCGTGTGTTGGAGCTCCAGCTCTAGCAGGCTGTCAATGTCCAGGGCCATGGGGTCATCGTGTGTGTTCACGTGTTGGGGTGCTGCTTCATGGCACGGTGGGCGTGTGATGCTGGTGCTCGTGGCACGTGCGGCGGCCGGTGCGGGGTCGTGCGCCGGTGTCCGGGGAAGCGCGCCGTTTGGCGTGGTTGTGGTGTGTGGCTGCTCGCTGGTGACTGTCCTGGCCGGTGGTGTTGCCCCTGTGTGCGGTTCGTGTTGTGGCCGGTGATGGGCGTTGAGCTGGCGTGAGGTGTGCGGGGTTTCCAGGGGTGGTGCCGGTGGGGTGGGGTGCGGAGTTGGCGTGGCGCGGCTTCGTTCCTGTTTTGGTGGGCTGTGGTGTCCCATGTCCCCGGGTGGGGGAGGGGGGTGCGGTGTGGTATGGTGGTGCTGGGTTGTGTGGTGGCCTTCCTGGTGGGGGGGGGGGGGGGCACCGTGTCCAGGTCTGGTGGGGTGGGTTGTCGCCCGTGGCTGGTCCTCTGGCGGTGTGGGGTAGCCCCGCGCGGTCTCTTGGTTGTCCTCCTGGCGTGTTTCAGTACGTGGGCTGTGCAGGGTCGGTGTGGCGTGGGGCCTCGGGTCCCCTGGGGCGGGGTGTGTGGGACTGGAGTGTCGCAACCAGGGGGGTGTGGTCGTGTGGTGCTTCGGGGTGTCGGCCCACCGTTGAGTGGGCCCAGTGGTGCGGGGAGCGCCGTGTATGGGCCACGCGCGGGCTATTGCGTTTGCGGGGTCCGCGGGTCGGTGGGTCGCGGCATCTTGGGCGTGTTGTGGCCCCGGTGCGGCGCCCGCGAGTGGTGAGTGGCGGTGTGTGGCTGGGGTGTATCGTTTCCACGGTGGGGGGGGGGCTATTTGCTCGGGTGCGGGGTGGGCCCGTGGTAGGCTGCTGGCTGGTAGCGGGTGTCGTGGCCTCACTGTGGGTGGGTCTTCCGCGGTGTCCCCTTGGTGCGTCCCGTGGTGGTCTCTGGTCGGCTGGCTGAAGGGGGCTTTTGGGGTGTACCGCATCCATGGGGGCACCATTGTGTGTTGGCGCGCCGCAGCCGGGGTGCGGTGGGTTGTGGGGGTCGGGCTCGTGTCGGTGTCATCCGTGTGGTTGGCGGCGGTGCGTCGTGGTTTGTCCTCGGCGGCTCCTCATGGTGGTCTGTTGTGGTGGTGCCTGGGGGGTGGTCTTGGGCTTGGCGGTTCCTGGGAGGGTGCGGAACATGCGGGGTCGGGTTAGCTGGGGGGGGGGGGGGGCGTGTGTGGGCCTGCGTGTTTGCCTTCTGCTCTCCCCGCGGTCTCTTCCTCTGCCTTTCCCTTGCTCCTCTCTTTTCGCTGGCTTGTTTTGCTTTGTTGATTTTTATTTTTTTTGGGGGGGGGTGGCTGGGTTGCGGCGTTTTTGGTGCTGTGCGTGGGTGTGGGTGTGTGCTGGTGCCGGTGCTGGTGTGGGCGTGGGTGTCGTGGGGGACGGGGGTCGGGTGGCTGTTGCGCTCTGGGTTCCCTGTGTTTGCGCCGGCCCCCAGGCTTCCGGTTTCCAGGGCGCCGGTCCGGGGGGTGCTGACGGCGGGTGCTTGGCGGCAGTGGTGGCTTGGCGCTTGCGTGGGTGGTCGCGGCTCCCAGGTAGTGCCTGGGTGGCGTGGCCGGGCGCGGGCGTGCGTGTGGGTGTGTTCATGGCGTGGGCTGATGGGGTGGTGGGCAGTGTGGGCGTGGCTGGTTTCTGTGGGTGTCGGGTATGTCTGCGCCGAGGGCGCGGTGGGTTGGGCTGGGGCACTGTGGGCGATGCAATGGGTGGAGGAGATGCTGGCGACGCCTACGGGGGGGGTGCTGTAGGCGTCGAAACGGGTTGGTGTTGTTGACGTGGGTGCTTCAGGTGATGCGCCGGGCAGCGACGGGGTTGGTGACGCTGATGGTGTCATAGGTGACGGGGCGGGCGCCAGGGGGGGGCCTGCGGCTCCGGTGGTCGCTGTAGGTGGTGCAGTGGGTGGTGGCGTAACTGGTGATGTCGGCGGTGAGGGTGTTGCAGGTGACGTCGATGGTGAGGGCGCTGCGGGTGATGTCATGGGTG
This sequence comes from Eutreptiella sp. 'Long Island Sound 2002', assembly GCA_964036045.1. Classification (NCBI taxonomy): domain Eukaryota; phylum Euglenozoa; class Euglenophyceae; order Eutreptiales; family Eutreptiaceae; genus Eutreptiella; species Eutreptiella sp. 'Long Island Sound 2002'. Next base: position 42,941,202 of record OZ038378.1, on the reverse strand, counting down.
GTGGCGGTGTTGATGTGGGTGTTGCAGGTGGTGTGCCGGCTGGTGGCGCCGCTGGTACTGTCCTTGCGTAGGGTGGTGCTGGGGGTGCTGTGGGCGGTGGTGTCGTCGGTGGTGCCGATGGTGAGGGTGACGCAGGCGATGCACCGGGTGACGGTGAGGCCGGTGTGTGCCGTAGGTGACGCTTTGGGAACGGGTGGTGGGGGGCTGGAGGGGGGGTTGCCGTTGGTGCAACAGGCGATGGTGGCGTTGGTGTCGCAGGTGGTGGATCGGGTGATGGTGTTGTTGGTGATGCCGACGAGGTGGTTTGTCTGCCTGCCTGCCTGTGGAGTCGGTGCCTGCGTTGGGCGGTTGCCTGTGCGTGTGGTGGTGGCGGTGAGGGTCGGTGCGCCGGGCGCTTGGTGGGCGTGGTTGGGTGCGGGTGCGCGTGTTGGTGTGTACTTGGTGCGGGCTGCCGGGGGTCTGTGGGCGGCGGGTGTGCTGTTGCCGTGCGTGTGGCGGTTTGTGTTGTCTGATGGAGCGTGGCCGGCGTGTGCTTTGCGTGGATGGTGTGGGGTCTGGTCGGCGTGGGTGGTGTCGGTGTGGGTGTTTGGGGTTGGGTGCTGGTTGTGGGCGTGTCGTCCGCGCGGTGCGGTCGGGCGTGATGGTGGTGCCGCTGGCGACGTCGATGGTGACGGTGCTGCAGGTGATAAGGGTGGGACGGCGATGTTGGCGGTTTCTGGTGTGGGTGCTGTGGGTGGTGTTGAGCATGGGGGTGTTGCAGGTGTGGTGCCGGGTGATGGTGGTGTGCCTGGCGACGGCGTCGTGAGTGCTGTCGGGGGGGAGGGTGTTGTTGGTGATGCTTTGGGTGGCGGTGCCGCCGATGAGAGGCTGGCGGAGAGGAGAGGGCGGTAGTGCGGCCGGGCGCAATGTTGGGTTCTTCGGTGTGGGTGGTCAGCTGGAGGTGGGTGCGGCTGGTGGTGTGGCGCTCGATGTGTGTCGCCTGTGCCGAGTATCTTAGGTGCGCTTGTTGGTGGGGGTGTGTTGATGGCGGCAGTTTGTCCGCCTTTCTGCCTGTGGAGTTGGTGCCGGCGTTGGGTGGCTGCCTGTGTGCGGTTTGTGCCGTTGTGTGTGGCGGCGGTGGTGGGGGTCGGTGCGCTGGGCGCTTGGTGGGCGTGGTTGGGTGCGGGTGTGCGCGTGGACGTGTACTTGGTGGGCAGCTTGTGTTGTCTGATGGTGCGTGGCTGGTGTATGCTCTGCCTGGATGGTGCCGGTGTGGGTGTTTGGGGTTGGGTGCTGGATGTGGGTGCGTCGCCTGCACGGTGTGGTCGGGCGTGATGGTGGGTTCTCTGACGTGTGTGGCCGGCTGGTGGCCGGTGCGGTCGGGCCGGTGTGGGCTGGGTGGTGGTGGTGGCTGTGGCTGGACTGCCTGGTGGTTGTGGTGTCGGTGGTCGGCCCTGATGATGGGCCTTGGGTGTGTGGTGGCGGGTGGGCGTGTATGGCGGTGCTGATGGTGTGTCATTGCGGGTGGTGTTGGGTGTGGTACCGTTGGGCGTGTGGTTTGCGATAACTGAGCACTCACCCCTCCGGGTGGCGCGGGCCCGGTGGTCCGGTAGCCCGTCCGGCAGGCAGTGCGTGCCCGCCGGGTGCTCATGCGTCCCTCCGGACGGCGGCTGTTCCGTAGCCGGCAGGGGCTGGGTTCACTGCCGGGCACACACACCTCCCTCTGGACGGCGGCTGTTTCGTAGCCGGCAGGGGCTGGGTTCACTGCCGGGCGCGCACATGTCCGTCCGGATGGCGGCTGTTTCGTAGCCGGCAGGGGCTGGGTTCACTGCCGGGCGCACACACGTCCATCCGGACGGCAGCTGTTTCGTAGCCGGCCGGGGCTGGGTTCACTGCCGGGCGCACACACGTCCATCCGGAAGGCGGCTGGTTCGTAGCCGGCAGGGGCTGGGTTCACTGCCGGGCGCACACACGTCCGTCCGGACGGCGGCTGTTTCGTAGCCGGCAGGGTTGGGTACCCTGCCGGGCGCACACACATCCATTCGGACGGCGGCTGTTGCGCTGTGGGGACTGCGGGGCTTGGACTTGTTCTTGGCGGCTCGTTCGTCGTCGGGCGTGGTTGTTTGCCGTGGTGGTGTCGTGTTTTGTGCCGTGGTGCGTGCTGGCGTGCGGTGCTGCGCGTGTGCCCTGCTTGGCCTGCGTGTGGCACGCGCTCCTTGCCCGGGCGTGCTGTTGCGCAGGCGCGGGGACACACCCTCTCTCTGGCGGGCCTGTTCGGCTCCATGGCGGGCCCTGTTGGCGCCCGGCTGCGGCCCGGTGCGCGGCAGTGGGGTGTGTGTACGTTGGGGGGGGGGGTTAGGTTCCTCTCCCCTCGCCTTCCCCGCCTTGTCCCTCTGTCCCTTTTCGCCGGCCTGCCCTGCCTGCCTACCCTCTTTGTACCCGCTGGGTTGGCCTTGGCTGGACGGTTGGTCTTGGTGGTCTGACATGGTGTTTCTTTTCTGCAGGGCGGCGTGGGCTGGGTTCGTTTTGGGGGCGGGTTGCTCGTGTGGTGAGCCGTGCCGCCTGTACGGTGTCCTGGGCCTCCTGGCTCCTGTTCACCAGCGTGCATGCCCTGTGTGTGGTGTTGCGTGTGCGGTGTCCTGGGCCGCTTGGCTCCTGTTCACCGGTGTGCACGCTCTGTGTGTGGTGTTGCGTGTACGGCGTCCTGGGCCTCCTGGCTCCTGTTCACCTGTGTGCACGCTCTGTGTGTGGTGTTGCGTGTTCGGTGTCCTGGGCCTCCTGGCTCCTGTTCCCTGGTGTGCACGCTCTGTGTGTGGTGTTGCGTGTTCGGTGTCCTGGGCCTCCTGGCTCCTGTTCACCGGTGTGCACGCTCTGTGTGCGGTGTTGTGTGCACGGTGCCCCGGGCCTCCTGGCTCCTGTTCTCCGGTGTGCACGCTCTGTGTGTGGTGTTGCGTGTACGGCGTCCTTGGCCTCCTGGCTCCTGTTCACCGGTGTGCACGCTCTGTGTGTGGTGTTGCGTGTACGGTGTCCTGGGCCTCCTGGCTCCTGTTCACCGCTGTGAACGCTCTGTGTGTGGTGCTGCGTGTACGGTGTCCTTGGCCTCCTGGCTCCTGTTCACAGGTGTGCACGCTCTGTGTGTGGTGTTGCGTGTACGGCGTCCTAGGCCTCCTGGCTCCTGTTCACCGATGTGCACGCTCTGTGTGTGGTGTTGCGTGTACGGTGTCCTGGGTCTCCTGGCTCCTGTTCACCGCTGTGCACGCTCTGTGTGCGGTGTTGCGTGTACGGCGTCCTGGGCCTCCTGGCTCCTGTTCACCGGTGTGCACGCTCTGTGTGTGGTGGTGCGTGCACGGTGTCCTGGGCCTCCTGGCTCCTGTTCACCGGGGTGCACGCTCTGTGTGTGGTGTTGTGTGTACGGTGTCCTGGGCCTCCTGACTCCTGTTCACCGGTGTGCACGCTCTGTGCGTGGTGTTGCGTGTTCGGTGTCCTGGGCCTCCTGGCTCCTGTTCACCGGTGTGCACGCTCTGTGTGTGGTGTTGCGTGTACGGCGTCCTAGGCCTCCTGGCCCCTGCTCACCGGTGTGCACACTCTGTGTGTGGTGTTGCGTGTACGGTGTCCTGGGCCTCCTGGTTCCTGTTCACCGGTGTGCACCCTCTGTGTGTGGTGTTGCGTGTACGGTGCCCTGGGCCTCCTGGCTCCCGTTCACCGCTGCGCACGCTCTGTGTGTGGTGTTCTGTGTGTGGTGTCCTGGGCCGCTTGGCTCCTGTTCACCTGTGTGCCTGCTCCGTTGTGCTGTGTTGTGTGTACGGCGTCCTGGGCCCCTTGGCTCCGGTTCACCGGTGTGCACGCTTTGTGTGCGGTGTTGTGTGTGCGGTGTCCTGGGCCTCTTGGCTCCTGATCCCTGGTGCGCGTGCTCATTGTGCTGTGTCGTTTGTGCCGTGTTCTGGGCTTCTTGGCCCCTGTCCTCCGGCGTGCCCGCTCTGTGTGCGGTGTCGTGTGTGTGGTCTCCTGGGCCTTTTGGCCTTTTTGTGCTGCTGTGCCCGTGTGGTGTGTGTTGTGTTGTGTGTGTGGTGTCCTGGGACACTTAGTTCGTGTTCTCTGGTGTCGCGGTGTGTTGCGGTGTGTCTGGTGTCCGGTGTGCGGTGTTGCGTGTGCGGTGTCCTGGGCCTCCCGGCCCCTGTTCACCGGTGCGCACGCCCGGTGTGTGGTGTTGTGTGGGCGGTGTCCTGGGCCGCTTGGCTCCTGTTCACCAGTGTGCTTGTGCGGTGTGTTGTGTGGTGTGTGCGGTGTCCTGGGCCACCTGGCTCCTGTTCACCGGTGTGCCCGCGTGGCGTGTGTTGTGTCGCGTGTTCGGTGTCCTGGGCCCTGTGGCTCCCGTTCACCGGCGTGCTGTGTGCTTGTTCGGTGTGTTGTGTGTTGTGTGCGGTGTCCTGGGCCACGTGGCTCCTGTTCACCGGTGTGGGTGCTCGGTGTGTTGCGTGGTGTGTGCGGTGTGGGTGTGAGTGCGTGCTCGCGTGCGCCATACCGTTGCAGCGACGTTGCGGACTCTTTGTTTTTGTTTACACATGGATAGACACATTGGGGAACGCCGCAGCGAACTCGCCACTGGCATCCCGGCCACCAAGGCGTCCAGCATCCTATGGTGTCTTACTTATTCTTCCCGTCCTGGACTCTCTGATTTTGGCGACGCCCAAGAGTAAGCGTGTCTTAATGCATGCATGGTGGTGTATGCTATTTACTCGTTGCCTTCCGGACTCTTTGCATTTTGCGACGCCCAAGAGTAGGCGTGTTTGCTTAATGCATTCATGACATGCTACTTATTTTTTTTTTCGTGGACTCTTTGTTTTTTGCGACGCCCAAGAGTAAGCGTGTCTTAATGCTTGCATGGCGGCATATGCTACTTAATCGTTGGTTTGCGGACTCTTTGTATTTTGCGATGCCCAAGAGTAGGCGTGTTTGTTTAATGCATTCATGACATGATACTTATTCTTTATGTCTTGGACTCTTTGTTTTTTGCGACGCCCAAGAGTAAGCGTGTCTTAATGCATGTATGGCGGCATATGCTACTCACTCTTTGGTTTGTGGACTCTTTGTTTTTTACGACGCCCAAGAGTAAGTGTGTCTTAATGGGCACAAAGGTGGGTGGGAAGGTACATGGAGAAGGACAAAGGAAGAGAAAGGGTGCGAGACGGAGGGCGTGGCGTGTTAGAAAACTATTTTTCGGTTTTTACGCGCTGCTCGCGACGCGTTTTTCGTTACCTATACGGCGTGTTAGAGGGCGAGAGCCACGGTTATTGTACTCCTAAGCTCGGTACGATGCTTACGGCGTTAACTATTCACCTATTCAAGCCCGAAAAACTTTTGGTCGCGTTTTAACGCGTTTCGCTGCGCGCTTTTTCGCCTAGTCGTTTTTAATGCTAATTACCTTTATTTTCAGCTATTTAGAAAGTTTTTTCGTCGTGTTTCACTTATCTTTTTATTTTATTTTGGCGCTGGCGATCAGCGCACGCGAGCCCCTCCTTTGCTTCTTCAACGACATCAACTTCCAGGCCTTCGAAGTCCCATTCCACTCAGGTACAAGATGTACCCATGTGCCCCAGTTCGAACCCAAGACCTCATGGTCCAGTTGCAAGAATATCATCGATTGGGCTAGTCGACCGGGCCGTACCCGTACAATGTGGTCACTCCGGGGGCGCCAATTGATTTGGTTCAGCTGTCGACGACCTATCAGATGACCACTGGACAAGTCACCTACCACAACTTACAAAGAGAGATCCAAAGGGTTGCACGCCTACCGCCGACCGACGAAAGGTATACCAGCCTTTTCCCCCTCCAAGATTGTGGAGATGTTATCCAACATCTGGGAACTTCGAAGTACCTCATGTCTCCCTGGAAAAGTGGATATGATGACCTCAGGAATTATTGGCGCCGCCTGGGGTCCTTTCGAGGAGATGTGTATGTCGACGAACGACAACAGCTCGACTCCAGCGGTTCGGCCGCGGGTGACCCATTTCATCCGGATCCTCTCGAATACCGGTTCTTGCCGCCAGATTCGAATGTTTATCGACACCACTTGGACGTGCCGATGCTCAAATTCCCCTCGCCGATGAAGACTGACTTCCAAGCTGCTCATCAACAGAATGTACACTGGCGACAATGTGTCTTCGACGCTGTCATTGTCGACACGGCGGGGAGCCTTGAGACTGCAGAGGCGCTTCAATTGGCCCTGCAGAGTGCTCTCACCGACAAGCAGTACGTGCATCAACATCTCGGTCGACTTCAAGCCAATTCTCGAACAGAAACTTTCCAGATTCGTCATCGATACGTCCTCGGTCCCGGCGACGACGATGTCAGCGCGATCGTCGTTGTTCGAAGGTTCTCGATAGGCGACACCCCATGGTGGCGAGTTGACTCGACGACTGGCCAGTTTTACAACAGCGATGCCGCCGGTTCCGGCTCAAGCCGGAAGTATCGATGGACTACTGGTCGACATAATGCACGGTCTTTCCAGACCACTTGTCGACAGGATCTTTGGAATCATTCCATATGGGAGCAATTGAACCTGTGGGACTTCTACACTGCCAGTGCACAGACGCTGAGTATGGGGCAGCATCAAGCCCTTGCCCGTGAACATGTATTCGTTTTCCAATACAAGTGCCTGTCGACAGACGACGTGGTGACCCCAGCCTTTGATTGATCAATCATCGATCCGGAGTCCTCATCGAGAAACTAGCCTTCGAAAGCAACATCCGTCGACATTACACTGGACGGGACACCTTGAAGTTTATGGCCAGCCCCGAAACGTTGAAGGAGGTGAACAAAGTTTGTCGATTGGGCGTGAAGAAATCGTCCACGTTTCTGTGGGGTATAGGCTGCTGATTGGACGAATCATGATGCCAGGTAATGGCTCGATTGACCTAACGTGCCCTGTCGATTGTGACAGATGTATAGTCTTGTTGGCTGATTGTTTTCTGGACACTTGTCCGCGATGGCTGTCTCCTTATGTTACGGTTTCCGGACGATCCCAAAGTCTTGTTGTGGGTAGCCCCGTACCCTGGCGAGGCTTCCGCAGCTTCGAGCAAGACACGATGCCAAAGTCCAACACGGCGTGTAAAAAGGCGCTAACGACGGGGGTTCTCTGCACTCAAACCAGGTCTGTGGGTCTCGATCATTATTATATTTCATCAAACCACCACACGTGGAGGTCCGGAAAAAATATTTTCTGCCGCTGTTTGTCCACGCTTTGACAGTGCATTGCCCACCCGTCTGAGTGAGACCTCTTTGAGGTCTCAAGGGTGGGTAGCGTTATGGTTTCGGGCGGCAGCAACAAAGCGAGACGCAAATGCGTGACCGCGCACTGCAGTTTGCGAATATACTTATGAAACATTGAGATGCCCGTAGCTGTGAATGAAAATGTGTATGATATTTTGATATCTCTGAACAGGTTTTTTGTCTTCGAATGGTGGATCGGGTTTGATTTGGTTCCCCGCTTAACGATCTCGCGCAAGGCTTGTTGTTTTGGGGGATTTTTCAGAAATCGGACAGCATCAAAGTCGAACCTCAACACTGGAGCCGCTCTCCAAACGCTGCACACACCCACAAAGGTCTCCAATTGTCGGTACATGCTTCGAGAGCGGTGTTCGCGGTCGTCAGCTGCAGAAGAGGCATGCACGGCCCCTTCAAGCAAATAAACATATTGCGTGTCTTGTGCAAACCCAACATCTCCTCGTGCTGAGGTGTCCCCCAAGTCCAAGCGAAAAATTTCACTCTAGAACCCCGTTGACCGCTCTGCAGCGTCTTCGCCCTCAATGGAGAAACAAACAAGAAACACCGGCAACCCACCAGTCGTAGCCTCGCTGCTCTTCATAAGCCCTATTCTGCTCATACCGTACACTTAGATCCAACTCCTTGTTCAAAGCATTTTACTGAAATGTAATGAGGATGTTGGTACTTGGTCTCACTGAATCACCAAAGCCTAGTGAAGCGGTACCCAGAACCTATGGCCCATTGCCCGGAGGCCTGTGAGCCGTCACACCCGTTATGGCCCATGGCCCGGGGGCTTTGAGCCGTCACACCCGTGCGGAAGCCGTTGACACCGGCTGTCAGCGGGACATCCCTGTTCTCTAACCCGCGAGATCTGGAATCCGATTTCTAACCATTAAATCAATGCAGAATTACCATAATTTTATTGTCTTAGGCGATTTTCAGTCGGAAATCGGTGAAATACCCGATTTCTACCGCGATTTCTAATTGTCGTGAAATCGCCGCCTGATGTCGCCTGTTCGCGCGCCTTCGTCGCTTCTCCGTGGCGAGTTTTGTTCTGGACTTTTCTCGAGTACCTTTGACGTTCTAAGAGAACTTAAGGGTGGAATCTAGTGGGTATTTAATGTACTTTCATCTGGTGTGTTCACCAGAATTTTTCGCCGTTGCGTTTTCAAGAAAATCAGCGCGCAAGGCTTTCCGTCGATCGTGCGAACTCATGCTTCTCAAGGACCATGAGTTCGCACGGAACCCTACATCTCCCCCCTATGTCCTTCATCCATGCCCCTTTCACGCGGGCATATCATCTTGCTTAGGGAAGCGGGCAATGGCGGTGTTTTAGGCAGCCTATGGGTCTCGCAAACCCAAGTCGTTTGCGTGCGCAAACGCTAACTTTGTGGCCTTGTGAGCATGAACGTTAATGACCGAACACAATGCTCACAAGACCAAAAACCCGAGGCCATTTTCGTTTTTCGAGCCAACTCAACGATGGCTCCACGCAATTCAATGCGTACCAAAACTCTATTTTCAAAAGAGGGCAAGTTTTGGTCGAAAATTAGGCCAAAATGGCCAAACCCCCGAGGCTCGTATTCGAAGCCTATGGGGAGTTGAGCCTCGAACCAAGGCAATATGTAAAGTAGAGACCACGAAGGACATCGTGGATGGCTTGGTCGATTTTTACAACCTTGTCTTCTATTTCATATAATTTCGCCTTGTGAGCACGCGTGCCATATTGCCTCTTTGCACACGCGCTCATATGCAAGCACTAATGACACGAGTGGGCCGAGACAGTCTAACCATGGTGTGCATATTTGAAAGCATCTACAATGGGCCTACTCCAAAAGTGTTTACTCATATTTTTGCTCCTCAAGGTCCCAAAGATATTTTCATGCCAATATCGCCGATATATGCACTTTTTCCCATAAATAGTGTGCTTCAAGGATTGAGGTGTTAAAAATGCTTTCATTGTCCTTTGAACCTCAAGCCTTGTTGCAAAAGGGAAGCAAAGCTTCCGTTTGCATCCATGCAAAAGCCCGAGGCTCCTTTCTCTTGCGATACGGAGATACGATATTTGGAGGGACCACTTTTGGGTGAATTATGGCCGTTTTGGCCAAAATGGCCACAAACTCCTTCTCCCCCTGATTTCACCCCCGAGGTTGCGTGCGCCACTTGACCAAGGGTAAGGGCAATTCGGAGAGGGCACATAAACCCGCATCGAATGGGGTATTTCCTCATGTGGCCTCTCCTCTCGATGGGAGAATTGTGAGTCACCCAATTTGGGGTATGTTGCCATTCTACCCCATTTGTGTGTCATTTTCCCTCCAATGGGAAAAATAGCTAGAGGCGATCATGAGGGTTGGCAAGTGGCACCTATTGGGACTTAAGTCCCATATGTCTATAGCATCTTTGGTTGAAAGAATCCTCGCCGTGGCCATGGAGATATGGAATCATGAGTGCGGGCCATTTTGGCCAAATTTCGCTGTTTTTGCCATTGTGTGCCATATTGGAATTACCATATCTCCATGGGGTACGGAATCTAGCCAGGAAGAAAGGGCGATTATTGTAGCATATAACCAAGGGTTGAATGCCACTGAGTTTCGTATTTGCTCCTCCGGCTCATCCGGGGTTTTTCAACTTTTGGTGCGATCCACGATCCCCCCCTTTGCACCGCATGTTGCTTTCTGCCCCGTCCGTGTGGTCATCCCCTCGGTGAACAGTAAGCAGCCAGCGTGACAGCAGGCGATAACCCAGGGCATGGGACCAAAGGGGATATCAAGGATTGTGAATCAAGGCTTGGCGCGTCAATATCGCCAAGATTTCCTACCCTGGACGGTCGCCCGAGACGGCCAATTTTGCCATTTTGGCCATTATGACCCCACTTGACGAACCCCTGATGCCCTGATGCCGGGACCTCAGAGGGAACCAGGTTGGGTGAGGGCTCCAGGGAGTTCGTATGCGAAGGGCATAGGGTCAGTTGCCTCGTCCCTACCTCTGGCGGGTCCGGAAGAGGGGTCAATTGTGGAGATTTTTGAGCCAATATCAGTTTGGGCTGAAACAGCCCATTTTCAGCTACCAACTCCCAGGGGATAATGGCGGGGCCATGTCTCTGGCTTAGAGAGGAGTTAGGACCTGCCGTTAAGGGAGCATAGGGAGCCACCGTCGGTTGGTGTTGGAGCATCTTGGCTCCCAGGAACTCGCCTGTGGCTCGGCGAGACACCCCCCCTATTGGCAGGGTTTCAGGGTCCGGACTGAGCAGGGCATGGGTTCTGTTTGAGCCCCCGCCCCCACCAGCCACTGAGAGGGTCGGACCTGGGATTGGGATACGAGTTGGGATAGAGTGTCTATTGTCCTGTGATGCCCTTACCCCAGTCCAGTCTTAACCCCATGTGTACATATCCTGATGTGTTGCTGTACATACCTTCGTTCCCTCATTTCAGAGTGGCAAGGATTCTGAAACGCTTTGTCTCATGACACGAGCGTAATTGATGCCCCTGTGAGCGCAGTGCTTTGCCTGCGTGCTTGCTTGTGCGTGTCACCGCAGCGTCCCGTGGCCGGCCCCCAACGGGAACACATCAAAAGCGTTTCACCGCCGCGGGGTTACCCATCCCTCGCGTGCCACTCGGGGCCACCAACCCCGAGCAGCGCGGCGCAGCAGCTCGCAGCTCGCAGCTCGCAGCGCAGCGCAGCAACTGGCAGCGCAGCGCAGCGGCTCGTAGCGCCGCCCAGCAACAGCGCCGAGTTTGTCACGGAGTCCGCGGCGCCGTCCAGAGCATCGCCCTGGCCGCGCCGCGACCGTGAAGGAGGTGGACAGACCAGGACTCCTGCATCTGCGAGTCCCATCGGCCGACCAGCAAGGCCGCGTCAACCACTTCCACAACCACAGGCCGACCAGCACCGGCCGCACACCCAGTCCAGTGCTGCAGCACCCGCCTCAACAAACACCACCAGGACCAGTTCGTTGAGTGGAACGAGTGCACACCAAGGACCTCAAGACCAAGTACGCCCCCGCTGCCATGGTAAACTTGCAAGAAGCGGGTAGGACGTGGCCACGGCCCCACCCCCATGCAGCGCACCTACTGCGTGGGTTGGTTTGGGACCAGCACTACCGCCACAGCCACCCCCAGTGCGAAGGCGGCATGCCCGGGAGCTTCGAGCTCCGCACGGACATGGCCCCCGACCGCCTGCAGGCCGTGGAGGACTGGCTGCGGGCGGAAGGGTTTGCCTTCCGCTTTCAGCAGAGGCGCTGGAGGACCTGGACCCGGCCGGACAGGCCCGGCGAAGGGCTGCGCCCCGACGGGATTGAGGAGGACGAGAACTCCAACGAATACCCGTCGGGCGCCTCGATCAACGTCTCCATGTGGGACATGATCGAGAAGAACTTCCGGGAACCGGGGAGCGAGCGCAGGCTGCAGGGCAGCAGTAGCGCGTCTCCGGGGAAGGAGAAGGGGTCCGCCGGGGACAGGAAGCAGGACCGGAAGTGGCGGGAGTACCAGGAGTCCCTGGCCGCCGAAGCCACCCAAGGCACCAAGGGCGGAACCCCAGCCCCAAGTCCCCAACGGGCCAATGGTGGTCACCAGCCCGGCCACGCCACCCTTGGCGACTTCATCCAAGTCGCCAAGCAGACCCAGGCCAAGCCCCGTCCGCTGCTCCTGAGGAAGTCAGGCCCCAGCAGCGACGTGGAGTCGGCCCACCGCGAGAGGATGCCGGCCGACCAGGCCAGCTCCAGCAGCAGCGTCGCTCCCGACAGGGACGTGGCGCGCGCCTGTGAGCGCGCCTGTGGGGTGCCCTGCAACCTTTGGGTTGCCCGGCAACGGGCCAGGCAGCACAGCGCTGCCGTGGAGGGCGCCGTCGGCATCGCCCAGGAGGAGGCTGCGGAGTGGGCGCATGGCATGGCCATCCACGCCCAGACCGTGGCGGCCATTGCGGCCGGACTCACGGCCGTAGCCGCCCATGGGGCAGGGACTGCCCAGGTCAACGGTGAGTTGGCGGCAGCCGACGAGGAAGCCCGCCTGACGCAGGAGGCCATTGCCTGCAAGGAGGCCGAGGTGAGGGCGCTGGAAGAGGCGCTTGCCCAAGAGAGGGCAAAGAAGGAGGCGGAGGAAAGGGCCCACGCCGAAGCGACGGCTAAGGCCCAGGCAGACGCCGCCAAGAAGGACGCCATCGAGGCCGCGCGACGGAAGGTCGCTGAGGAGAGGGGCAAGACGGAGGCGGAGCTGGCGGCGTTGGAAGCGGACAAGGCTCGGCTGCAGCAGGCCCGGAAAGCCGAAGCGGCTCGTGCCCGGGAGGAAGCCGAAGCGCGAGCTGCCGCAGCCACAGCCGCCGCAATGGAGGAGGCAGAGGCCAAACTCCGCCGCGAGACTCCCCCGGGAGGATCACGAGTGGAGACCCTTCAAAAGCTTTTCGAAGGGGACGCCTCCTCCAGGATGACGCTGGATGAGGCGGACACGGGCAGCAGTGGGAGCAGTGGCCCCACTGCCCATCGACGGAGGAAGGGCAAGGGGAAGACCCCCGAGAGGCCGCGGAGGCCAGCGGGTGGACACCCCCACGACAGTGACCCCTTCTTCACCGCCAGCGACGGGGATGAACGAGGCCGCCGACATCGCCAAGTGGTGGCTTGGACGGGCCAAGGAGGCGGAGACGTCCCCATGGAGCCGGAAGGTGAGGATGAGGATCTCCCTCCTCCCTACCGGAGCTCGGAGTCTTCCGAGACCGAGACGGCCAGGTGGGGCGACATGGACGAGGATGACGACATGGACTTCGGCATCACGAAGAAGCGCCCATCCTCGGACCCACCGAGGCGACCCGGCGAAGACGCACCGGGATCCCCTGGCGGAGGACCATCAGGACCCCCTGGAGGACGCCCCCCAAGTGGACCCCCTGGAGGCGGACCACCGGGCGGGGGAGGACCCCCTGGACCGGGTGGACCCGGCGGAGGCCCTCCTGGAGGACCCCCTCGGGACCCCGACGACCCACCAGGGAACGGCGACCCGGATACCACCTGGCGGTGGATTGTCTACCTCCGCAGGAGGGTCCAGTTCCTCGAGCGCGAGGTAGACACGGGCAAGGGCGAGATGAATCGCATCGCCAGGGTCGCCGCGCGCGCGCAAAGAGAGCTGGACATCGCCAGGGCCGAGACCAAGTCGCTGAACAAGGTCATCAGCGGCCTGCAGCAGAGGCTGGACGCGCTGGAAGCCCGTGGGAGCGTCAGCAGCGACCACGCACCCCTGGAGTCTGGCTCGTGGGACGACGGCTGGGGACCCAGACCAGGTCCAGGCAGACCCTACGCCCCCGGCGGAGCCCCCAGGAGTCGCCCCAGCGCCAGTGCCCCCTCTCTCACCGCCCCCTCTCACCACAGCGCGGGCCGCCGCAACGAGCGCGTGCCGCCCGGCAGTGGCAGTGAGGATTGGCGTGATGAGTGGCTCAGTTCGGACTACCACAACCGCCGTGCTCCACCGCGGACGCCTGTACGCCCCCGACGCCCCGCACCAGCCCCGGAGCCAATCCCAATGGCTGGTGGACGTTATGGTGGACTCAGGGATGAGGTCCCCAGAGGAGACGTGGAGTGGGATGTCGGCGAAGGTGAGGACCTGGACCTGGACCTGGAGGAGTTCGACATCAGCCCGCCGCGTGGTGTACGACGGGAGGCCGCTGAACGCAGCCGCCGGCGCCGTGATGAGGATGCGTACATGGAAGGAGTACGGCGTGAACATCTAGGTTCAGCGTACATGGAGGAACCGCGGCGTAGCCACAGGGATTCCATGGAGGAGATGGACGTGGCGGCCGTGGGAGTCCGTGGGCGAGGCCGATGGGAACCTCGGTCGACCTCGCGGCCGGCGTTCATGGTCTCTAAGGCCGCGGATGCCGCCGTTTGGGAAGACTTGAAGGACATCAAGCCCCCCATGTACGACGGCAACCCCCTCAACCTCGACCGCTTCTTGGAGGAGCTGGACGATTGGGGGGTAACCGTTACTGAGGACATGCATCCCGCTGATGCGGAGAAGTATGTTCTCCAGACGGTTCAGGTACCGCCTGCCGGAAGTGCTCGGAGAGCTATACTTCGTGGCGACCAAGGAGGGGAGAATCAAGACCCTCAAGGAAGCCAAGAAGTGGCTCAACGAGCAGGAGCGGGTGGATGCTCCGCAGGTGGCTGCCAAGCGGTGGAAGTCCATCAATCTTCAGCATGATGGACGGGAGATTCGCCTACGGGACTGGCGAGACTTTCGAGGGCATTACACCCTCTTCCGCCGCAACAAGGAGGATTGGAACGAGGGTGACGAGCAGGCTCGCCTGCTCTCCATGCTGCCGGAAGCATGGATCAAGAGGGTCACCAAGGAGGAATCCAAGCGGGCCAAGTCCAACCACACGGTCAAGATGATGCTCCCCAAAGAGTATCATACGAACGTGGTGGCTTGGACGAGGAAGAACGTGGCCCGGGAGGTCAAACGGCACTCCCTGCGGAACGCTCTCCTCATCACCGTCTCGGGCGATCGCGAGAAGACCGCGATGTGGCGCCTTGACGAGTGTGAGTTGAGCGGCCAGACCATCCGTCTGCAGGCCATCCCGGCGCGGATGAGCTGCGACGAGATCCTGGAGTGGGTTGGAGAGGAGGTGCTCAAGTAGTACCGGAACCTCCACCACACCCGCGGGTTGAGGCCCGGCGACCGCGACGTCAACTACGTTGGCGAGGGACATGGCAAGGAAGCTGCCATGGACCCAGCTGGAGCCGACGGCGATGGGACTCTCGTCGACGATGACGACGACGATGAGCCCGCCGAGGTGGCCGTTTGCGCCTTCGTGGCCAACAACCTGAGCGCGGGGAAAAAACCGGGAAACTGGAAGCCCCTGCAGCAGGGTTGGAGGAAGAAGGAGAAGAGGGACCCTCGCCGCATTGGCGACCCTCCGCTGTCCTTTGGGGAGTTCATACGAGCTCACCCGCAGGGCTGTTTCGTGTGTTATGGGAGGAAGAAAGGCTTCAACCATGACCACCGAACATGCCCCACCCACAAGGCCGACACGGAGGCTTACAAGAAGGCGCACGGGTCGAAGAAGCGTGCGCCCGCGGGTATCCGGGAAGCCAAAGTGGAGGTCGACAAGGACGAGCTGGCCAAGCTGATGTCGTCAGTGGGGACCGAGTTGGCCAAGGAGATCCAGGAGATCAAGCGGAACTGGGTCCCCAGGTCGGACAACAAGAACAAGGAGAACAACCAGAATGTCCAGAACAAGGACAAGGACAAGAAGGGTAAGAAAGGGGGAAGAAAGAAGGGCGTCAACGAGGTTGATGCGGAGGAGAACACCCCTACTTCCACAACCGACGCCCCCTAGCGGAGCCCCTGCAGCCAAGGGCACCAGCTAGGGCGGTCGCAGGATGGTGACGTGGGAAGCGCCGAACCATCCCAGTCGGGAGTCGATAAGCACAAAGGGACTGCCGCGGGCGGAAGGCCCGGTCCGGCACCCAGTCGCGGAGGCGGAGTGAGGGCAAGTGAAGGCACGAACCCTTCTACCCGTCCGTCCTTCGCGACCAAGAATGTGTTTGATGTACTTCAAGATCTATCCGAGAGTATCGGAGGATCACCCGGACCGCAGCTGGATGCTGCAGATGGGCAGCCTGAGCCCATTGTCCCCGACCTGCACCAGTCGCTTGTTGAGCTTCTGGAACGGCCGGAGATCCTGAGTTTGCACGCCGTGCGCCGTGTCGGTCGCGAGCGGCAGTTGCATCTTAAGGTCCGTGCCCTATGCGGGGAAGTGGAAAAGGTTTTCGACGTGTTGGTTGACACGGGCGCTCAGGTCAGCTTGGTCAAGGCTGGCCTACTTCCGCCAGAGTGTCTGACTGACAGTCGGAAACCTGCCAGGCTGAAGGTGGCGAACGGCCAGTACATGGTGGGAGGCACGAAGGAAGCGGCCATCGGGCTGCAGTTCGTAAACCATCGTGAGCTGAGCCGCCCAGACCTCGGCAAGGAAATCCTCCTGCACGGTCGCTTCTACGAGGCCGAGATGGACTGGGACATGATCGTTGGGTACAACTTCATGATGGAGACGGACTCCGGCGTCCTCCCGGCCCAGGCCTCCATGACCCTGTACCAGGACGACCAGCTCTCGTGGCTTTCGTCACCTGAGCACCATGTGGAATGCCAATGGATCCACCCCGAACGCAATCAGCTCGAAGTGGCCGCGCTGGACACTGAGCCCACTGGGCCAGCAAACCAGGAGTACGGCGTAATGCCGGAAGTGGCGAACCGAGTGGTCGCGGACCTGGGAGCGTCGGATCTGGCCCTGGATGCGTTCTCTTCAGGAACCTCCGCCCGTCTTCGGGTATTTGAGAAGTACTGGGGCGCACAGGACTCCGCGTGGAAGAAGCACTGGGGTCCGCATCAGGGCTTGATGTGGATCCATTGCCCGCGATGGGACATTCCAAGAGCGATAGCGAAGATTCGCAAGGACCGCTCCAAGGCAGTGCTGGTTGTTCCTATGGGATGCACCGAGGAGGAAAGTACCCGACATTGGGTAGCCTCATTGACCAACATGACCTTAAACAAGGTCGTCCTACCGGCTGGAGAGAGTGTCTATCAGGACGCTAAGGGACAGCCCATGCCACCCCAGAGATTGCCAACAGAATTCCACTATGTGGATGGGGGCCTTGATCAGGCCAACGCCACGGACTTCGTGTGTGTCAACCGCATCCTAGCAGAGCCATGGAGGCAGTGCTTTGCGGTTCCCTCTGTTGACATCGAAGAATCGGAAGACCCCCTCACAGAAGAGGAGATGGATCTAGTTCAGGGGTATATGGATCAGCCCTTTCACGACTGGGGAAACCAGCGTGAGGGCAAGGGCCAGGACAAAGCCTGGTGGGAAGTGGACTCAATCGTCTCCGGTTCCTATGATGGGAATACCTTCGTTCAGAGGGTGCTGGATCACATTTCCAGCCAGGACGAGCCGCCTGGCGGTAACCCACCCACCTACGGCGATCTGTTCTGAGGCAAGACCAGAGATGGCCCTTTGGGCCACCTGGGAAGACCACCTGAGCCGAAACCGAGCGGGGTCGCTACCCCTCAAGTAAGCTCCGTGGTTCAAGTGCCCGGAAAAGCCAAGGCGGAGTCTGATGACTGCCCCAAGATCCAGGCATTGAGGGCCAGGCTGAAGCAGAAGTATGGTGATACCTTCTTCAGCGGTAAGCCTGTGTTTCCCCCACTGGTGCGTGGACCGTATGGCGAGGCCAAGATACGACTGAAGCAGGACCCCCGTGTGTATCGTCACCGGGAGTTTGCCCTGAGGGGCGAGAGGAAGGAGGCCATGGAGAAGATCCTCCGTGACTTCATCCAGAGAGGCTGGCTGGAGCCGTGCCACTCCGAGTGGGCCTCTCCGTGCTTTGTCGTCCCCAAGAAGGTGGCCGGTGAGTGGCGGCTCGTGGTCGACTACCGTGGCCTAAACGCCCAAACACAGCATGATAGCTATACGCTTCCCCTCATTGAGGACATGCTGCAAAAACAACACCGGCGGAGGATCTTCACGGTGATTGACCTGAAACATGGTTATCATCAGATGCCTCTCGCCGAGGAGTCCCGTGCCTGCACAGCCATGAGCACCCCACTTGAACCTCTCCAGTGGAAGGTGATGCCCATGGGCGTTACCAACGGCAATGCGGCTTTTCAGCGGATGCTGGAGAACCTGCTTGAGCCGGTGCGTGACTGTGCGGACCCCTTCGTGGACGACGTGATCATCGCGTCCGGGAACCCCAGTATGAGCTACGAGGAGCTCCTGGAGGCACATGAGAGGGACGTCACTCGAGTGCTGGACCTCCTGGTTCGGCACAAACTCACGGGCAGCAGTGACAAGGCCACCATTGCGGTAAGCGAGGTGGTCTTCGCTGGCCACGTAGTCGGGAACGGGCAGCGAAAGCCCATACCTGGCAAGGTGGCTGCGATCGAGCACTGGGAAAAGCCCAAAACGGTCTCTGAGCTACGGGCGTATCTGGGGTTCTGCAACTACTACTCGGGGTATATCAAGATGTATGCCGAGTATGCAGCCCCCATGACGACCATGCTCAAGGGCAACCGAGAGGAGACCAAGAAGGGGTCCAAGAAGGCTCTGGTCTGGACAGCTGAGTCCGACCGTGCCTTTGAGGGGATGAAGCAGGCGCTGCTATCCGCAGTGGGTCTGCACCTCGTGGATCCCGACTGAGGGTTCGTCCTGCGCACCGATGCTTCCGACTACGCCGTTGGCGCTGTCTTCGAGCAAGTGCTTGACGACGGGAGGCACGTGCCCGTGGCCTTCTGGAGCCGAGTCCTGGCGGAAGGCCAGAGGCGGACGTGGACGCCCCGTGAAAAGGAGGCGTATGCCATTGTCATGGCTCTCAGGAAATGGGCTGGGTACATAGCACTCTCCTTCCCGTCACCGTCTGCACTGACCATCAGAGTCTGCAGTCGTGGCACAAGGAGCACGTGGACACCCCCTCAGGTCCCGCCTCCCGACGGGCAAGATGGCATGAGACCTTGGCCAAGTTCGACCTCACGGTTGTGTATATTTCTGGAAAGGATAACACCGTGGCGGACTGTCTCAGTAGGTGGGCCTATCCCGCCAGCAAGGGCATGACGGATATCTCTGCCCATGGCGATGAGGCTGAGACCGCCGAAGCCAAGAAGATCATTGAAATGGAGCGCCTGATGGAGGAGGAGGGTGTAAAATGCTTCGTCGTCATGGCTGCGGATGCCCCCCTCGGAAAGAGGATGGGCAGAGCGGTCAGAGTACTCGCCCCTGAGGGAGCTGAGTCCGACAAGCACCTCTTCCCGGAGTCTTGCCTCCAGGACGACTGGACTGACGATTACGCCAAGTCTGAGGCCTTTGCGGCCGAGTATAGGGCTGTGACCGACCCTGATGACGGGCAGAAGTGGCCAAAGGGGCTGACTGAGGAAGATGGCAAGCTCTACCGGAACGGTAAGCTGCTAGTACCGGAGTCCCGGGTGCTCGAGCTTTGTGAAGCTTGGCACCACCACATGCTGCACCCAGGGGTCAAGAAGCAAGCCCTTGACATGCAGCGTCGGTTTGAGATCGACCATATCCTTCTCTACACCGCCATCAAGAAGGTTAGGAAGGGTTGCTCGGTCTGTCAGGCCTGCAATCCTGATAACCGGAACGTCAAGGGGGAAGCCCAATGGACCCTGGTTCCTGACCAGCCCATGGAGAGCGTGGCCATGGACGTCTTCTCCATGCCCGAAGTGCACATTGGCAAGGAGACCTTTGACTGTGTGGTTCTCTGTGTGGATCGCCACAGTGGCTACGTAGTAGCCGTTCCGGCACGCAAAAAGGGGTTGCTTGCCAAGGAAGTGGCAGTCATGATGATTCGTCATTGGCTGACCGTCTTTGACATCCCCCGCACCATTTGCAGTGACCGAGGGCCCCAGTTTACTGGTGGCTGGTTCAAGGCTATGTGTTCCCTCATGGGGATACGTCACGCCAAGAGCGTCGCCTATCTCAGCCGGTCTAACGGCCGTGCTGAAGTGGCTGGACGGCAGCTGTTCGAGAAGCTGCGCAAGATTCACATCACCAATCCACATCGGAACTGGTTTGAGGAGATGTGGCCCGCTCTGAAGGCCCATCATGACACCCCCACACCGGGTGGTTTGTCCCCTCACCAGATTCTGTTCGGCAGGGACCCCCTGGGTCGGGGACTTCCCTTGTCTGGTGATGGCATGGCCATGGATGCCAAGGAATTCTTCGCGCGGCAAGAGCAAACGGCGCGGGACATCCGCCAGCAGCTCGAGAAGGAGCATGCTGAGCGTCAGAAGTCCGCCCCGAGCTCGACAGGGCAGAAGTTCAGGGTGGGAGACCCGGTGTGGGTGATCAGACCCCGCCCTATGGGTACCCACCGCACCAAAACCTGGTTCACACCCGGAAGAGGTGGTCCGCAGGATTGGTGAGGACACCTACCGCATCAAGGTAGGTCACGGACAGTTCCGGGAGCGCCACGAGAGTCAGCTCCGTGTGCGGGAACCCGACCTCCGTGGCCAGCATGTGTCCCTGAGCTATGCCGCACATGAGGCCGATTCGGACGACGACTATGCTGAGCAGGACGACTATACAGTCGAGAAGATCCTTGCTCAGCGTCCGAAAGCCTCGGCACCCGGAGGTCTGGAGTTCAAGGTTCGTTGGGGAGGCTATGGGCCGTCCCACGACACCTGGGAACCCGTCTCCTCGTTCGTGCCGCGGGTCAATACTCCCTTCATGGAGTACATCCGCAAGCACAAGACCAAGATCCATGTCTCGGACTTGGCAGAACTCACCCGGGCGATTGCAGCCAGGGGTGCCTGATCAGCGCCCTGAGCTCTCCCCTGATGCATTTTGAGCACTTGTGAGGTCGACGGATCGTCCCTTACTTGCTTGCTCTCTCATCTTTCGGTGACCTGCCATCAGAGTGGCCATATACCCCCCCCCTGCTGAATCCAGAGGAGGATGGCCCCTCTCTTTCAATTCTATTCGTCACTCCCCACCTGCTGAATCCTTGGGAAACCAGGTAGGGCAACTGACCTTCATATTTTCTGAGCTCTTGGGGCCTTGAAGCCCATACGACGTTGCGCAACGGATGCCGCTGTCATCGGCATTGCGAGTTTTTGGTGTGTGGTCTGGTTCCATGGCACTTGCGGAATCCAGACCAGTCGACGTGTGTCTGCAGACTATATATGGCCTGAACTCAGGCGTTTTCTTGTCCACCCTCCTGCATATGCCTTATCCTAACCGGGGCGTGGTTTGGCACTCTGTCCAGAGTGTGTTTACACGCCTGTTTACCTGTTTTTTTTTGCTTATCTTTCTGTCCCCCGGGATATGTGCATCTGTATGGTGGCTGTTGTCAGCCCATCATCAGGTTAGGGACTGTTTTTTGCCCCCAACGGGATGCGAATCGACTACGAAGGCGCCCTGAGTCGCCGTTTACATGTTTTTACTTAAGGTCCAGCCTGGACCAGTACCTAAGTACAGATTATGCTGTTTGAGTGCCCGTGATACCGTGTGCCCTATTCGCTGTGATGTGGAGATCCTGATGGCGCCAGGCGGGAAGCCCAGTTGCCTGACTACACTCCCAGCGGTCCGCCACTGTCAGTCCCAGTGTGAGCCTACCGACTCGCAGACGCACTTGCAGTCGGATGGCGGCCTCCGGTGCTCCTGACCTCGGTCAGTCTGCCTGGGAAACTGGTGGTTTGAGGAGTCGACGCCTCCGCCCACACTGCATGAGGACTCCCTCATGTATGGCCTTCGTGGTAATAGGGCGAGGGAAAAGACGGCCTTGATGCCCGATCCCTTAAGGAGGAGCTCGTTCGGCTGTACCACTCTGGACTAGCGTCGTAAGGATATGGACATGGTGCGCCCGAGGAAGGACCCGTGGGGACTCTCCCCCAGCCGGCGGGCCTTGGGAAGCTTGGGGTAGCCTGATGGATCTTTGTGGTCGCTCTCGACCTGTGGGACCACCTAGGTCGTCGTGTGTCGCCTATGTTGGCCGTGTATGCCACTGCCACTGTGGTGGTGACCGTCGCACCCGGCACCCGGTGCGCCTGGTATGGGTTAACCGGTCCTTTGGATGCCGAACAATCGCCGCCAGGACCCGGGACTTGATACTTGATACTATACTTCCAGTTACTAACAGGTACAGCACCGTACCTGTCATACTGTGGGATTTCAGCCTAACCTGCGAATCAGCCTGAAGTGAGATGTGACACCCCCCCCCTTCAGGGGATGGTCCTGGGTACCCGCCGCCATGCTTGGGTGTTATCGAGCCCCCCCCAGGGTTTGCTCTAAGGAGGGGTGTGAAGCGGTACCCAGAACCTATGGCCCATGGCCCGGAGGCCTGTGAGCCGTCAGACCCGTTATGGCCCATGGCCCGGGGGTCTTGAGCCGTCACACCCGTGCGGAAGCCGTTGACACCGGCTGTCAGCGGGACATCCCTGTTCTCTAACCCGCGAGATCTGGAATCCGATTTCTAACCAATAAATCAATGCAGAATTACCATAATTTTATTGTCTTAGGCGATTTTCAGTCGGAAATCGGTGAAATACCTGATTTCTACCGCGATTTCTAATTGTCGTGAAATCGCCGCCTGATGTCGCCTGTTCGCGCGCCTTCGTCGCTTCTCCGTGGCGAGTTTTGTTCCGGACTTTTCTCGAGTACCTTTGAGATTCTAAGAGAACTTAAGGGCGGAATCTAGAGGGTATTTAATGTACTTTCATCTGGTGTGTTCACCAGAATTTTTCGCCGTTGCGTTTTCGAGAAAATCAGCGCGCAAGGCTTTCCGTCGATCGTGCGAACTCATGCTTCTCAAGGACCATGAGTTCGCACGGAACCCTACATCTCCCCCCTATGTCCTTCATCCATGCCCCTTTCACGCGGGCATATCATCTTGCTTAGGGAAGCGGGCAATGGCGGTGTTTTAGGCAGCCTATGGGTCTCGCAAACCCAAGTCGTTTGCGTGCGCAAACGCTAACTTTGTGGCCTTGTGAGCATGAACGTTAATGACCAAACACAATGCTCACAAGACCAAAAGCCCGAGGCCATTTTCGTTTTTCGAGCCAACTCAACGATGGCTCCACGCAATTCAATGCGTACCAAAACTCTATTTTCAAAAGAGGGCAAGTTTTGGTCGAAAATTAGGCCAAAATGGCCAAACCCCCGAGGCTCGTATTCGAAGCCTATGGGGAGTTGAGCCTCGAACTAAGGCAATATGTAAAGTAGAGACCACGAAGGACATCGTGGATGGCTTGGTCGATTTTTACAACTTTGTCTTCTATTTTATATAATTTCGCCTTGTCAGCACGCGTGCCATATTGCCTCTTTGCACACGCGCTCATATGCAAGCACCAATGAAACGAGTGGGCGGAGACAGTCTAAGCATAGTGTGCATATTTGAAAGCATCTACTATGGGCCTACTCCAAAAGTGTTTACTCATATTTTTGCTCCTCAAGGTCCCAAAGATATGTTCATGCCAATATCGCCGATATATGCACTTTTTCCCATAAATAGTGTGCTTCAAGGATTGAGGTGTTAAAAATGCTTTCATTGTCCTTTGAACCTCAAGCCTTGTTGCAAAAGGGAAGCAAAGCTTCCGTTTGCATCCATGCAAAAGCCCGAGGCTCCTTTCTCTTGCGATACGGAGATACGATATTTGGAGGGACCACTTTTGGGTGAATTATGGCCGTTTTGCCCAAAATGGCCACAAACTCCTTCTCCCCCTGATTTCACCCCCGAGGTTGCGTGCGCCACTTGACCAAGGGTAAGGGCAATTCGGAGAGGGCACATAAACCCGCATCGAATGGGGTATTTCCTCATGTGGCCTCTCCTCTCGATGGGAGAATTGTGAGTCACCCAATTTGGTCCCTACCAGGACCGGCCCCCGCTGTGCCCCTTCCGCCAGTAACCCCTGCTGATTTACTCCTGATCAATGATTGCATTCCTCAATTTCCAGGGTCCAAATCCAAAAATATAGAAAGTGAAATCCTCCTTCAACCCTGAATAGCAACCAGATCCCACAAGTACAGCAATAACCCAATTCACAATCCAAATCAGGCTGCGGGCTTTCGTTCAGCACACCGGTATTCCCACGGTGGCGGGCATGTACAAGAATTGCACCAAGGAAGAAAGCCCTGAAATTGGCATATGAACACAAATGAAGCAAAGTTGGGGAAAGAGGTAAACAGACACATTCACAACCATTAACCCCTCATTCCCTGGACTCAAGACCTTCCCTTGACTCACCAACATATTGCCCTGAACCAGGTCAAATGAGATGGCTGAATGCCATATGTCAAAAGTCACTACACAAACCCCAAAAATGTGTTCACTCCCAAGCCTCTATATCCTAGCCCAATGAGGAAGGTGGCGTGTCATTGCCTAGAGTGGCACTCAGGACCATGCCCTACCCTGACATAACCTTGGTTGGACTTGGAGTCGAATGGGCTTGGAGAACTGCCCCATGAAGATGACCTCACAACATGGCAAAATCAGGCAAATTACACCATTATGCCCAAAAATCAATTATATACTCAAAAATGCATATGGCAAATGTTCATATGCTCCATGCATGTGTCAAACCGGAAAGTAATATACAAGGGTGATATAGACCAAAGGTCCATGCCCAAGAATATCCCATCAGTGGCTCCGAAACTCCTCCGGTTATGTACATGGCATGTTTCACAAGTCAGCTCATGAGTATGAGACCTAATTTTGTGAGGCCTCGTGCGCCAAGCCAAAGTGACCACGTGATCCGGCATATGGTGAGGTACAACACAGAAGCATATGCCAACATATAAGCAACATACCATAGTTCACGGATCTCTAGGCACCTTGCTGTTAGCCCACCAGTTGAGCACATAAAACACAAAAATGAGCATAAAATGAGGTCAAAAACATGAAAATATGTCCAAATACCAAGTTGTCATGATACTATATCTCTATGCTCACCCATGATATCCGCTCATGGTTCAATACACAAATGATTGGAACCATTTGCGAACAATTCCCCCACTTGGATCCCCAATCGGGCGCATGGAGATACCTTCGCCACTAATATCTACATGCCCCATGAAAATGGGAGTGCACCCATGGATCTCTTTGTCAAACATACCATGAGCAATACATACGCGGTAGACTTGGTCTAGCGCTTCGAATTCCACAATTGAGACATGGGCCAAACCCTTTTCACGTATGGCTCTCCATCTCTTCGGCCACACGAAGATATATAACATGGGCGTGAGCATATCAAGACATATACCATGCATATAAAATATACCCTCAAAAGTAGCTCCCACCATGATATGCCATGTCCCTCCATGGACATAACTTCACGTTAAAAGTGCGTAGGAACCCAAGGAGAGTTGCTATGCAACCCCAACACTCATGCGGCACACTCGAAAGTCGCATTAAAATATTCGGTTGCACGGTCCAAGAGTTATATATCAATTTATACCCTCTTGACCCTTTTCCCTTGCTACACCGGGCATGTGTGCGCACCAAAGGCGTTTGATGCTTCCTAAATTAACTTGAGACTAAGGCGCTTGCAACCCAACCTTCCTTATTCTCTTTCCTCACACTCGCGCGTAGATATGTCTCTTCAAAGTGGTCCCACCATTCACTTTTGTTTCCCTTATATCTCCAAGTCAAATGGGTGGCAAGTATAAGGGAAACCTGATTCAAGCATAGGGAAGAGAGTATGACCACTCGAAGACGACAAAATCAAGTGCGGCGATGTCAAAGTCGAAAATCCGATTTCGACATCGCGAAAAATTCAGATTAAAATTTCGAGTGCCTATTTAGAGAATTGCGGAAGCAACGAACCCTTTGCTGATGAAATCTGACCCTTCAACGGAGTATCCGCCAAAATATCTGGAAATAACAGTTAACCAATCGGTTACCGCAAAATCGCGAGCCAACTGACAGTCGCCGATACATTGACCATCAGAACGAAAGGCTGAAAAATTACGGAAACATCATGATAATAAAACCCTGTTGATTCCTGATATTCCGATATATAAATCTCCGCTGGCGGTGCCTCGGTTCTGAATATGGCCGCTCATAGCCGGAATGGCCAAACCTATCACACTATCACATCAGGTTAGTTCAGGTGGACGGGAGAGTATGATATCAGCCAATGGCGGCTTGCCGGCACATAGATACACACCCCAAGTGACCCCAAGATGGCCACGGGGGTCCGAACCGGCTTCACCCCCCTTCTCAGAGCGTTGTATCCGCTCGGAAACCAATGAAGAGAGGACGGGAGGACCCCAACGGGCTCCAACCCCCCCCTCCATGTCCCAAGGACACATGGAGGCCCCACACACGTCGTAGGCGTCCCCCATGCCCCAAGGGAGGGGTGAGGACACTGATAATCAGCGCCCTACGCCATATCCGGTCTCCTCTTGATCTACAACATGGACCAAGGGGATCAAAGATAGAAAAACGTCGTCGGTCGACCTAAAAAAGTATACCACAATGCAATATATATGTGGAGATCGAGTGAAGGGGCTATATGGCCAATCAAGGCCGAAAAATCCCCGGATGAACGCCCTCAGCCGTCTCCGCAAGCACAGAAACAAACAAAATGCCAAGGGGGGATCCATTACGGTGCTACAGCAGCAACCAAATGGACCAACACGTCCTTGACATCCAAAGAAATATTCTTTTTCTTTAGGTAGTCCATCCAGACCGTGGTATACCTCGGCACAAAACTGCTCGGAGGTTCCCACGAGTCCCTGGATGCGGCGAATCCCTTCCAACGGACTTTGTAAAGCCTACCCCCAGGCGTCCCCGGGTCCGGCTTGTCCGCCAGGATCTTCTCGGCGGTGAAGTCGTCGTCCTCACCCTCGTCGTCCGAGTCCACATCGCCGGCCGTGAACTCGAAGGTGACGGGACGTCCGCTGGGGTCTGGTGCTCGGGGACGAAGCTGGGTATGGTCGCGGTCCAGGATCTTGTTATCCCCCACACGAACCGCATACACATCCTGCCCGACCTTCCGCACGATTACCCCCGGCACATACCAAGATGCCTGCCGATGCCTGGACAGGACATCCTTGTGGTGCCGCTCCACCCACACAGTGTCCTGGAGAGCATACTTCTGGACTTTTCCCTGCTTGAAGTACTTGGCCCTCTTGTCATGCTCGTCCTGAAGTGCCTTACACACTTTGGCCGCCGTGTCGTCCGCCTCAGCCATCATAGCGTTCGCATCCCGGGCCACTTTGCCATGGTTCATCCACGGAAGAGTGCGTGACACTCGATCCCGTAGGAACAGGATGCGATGGGGCGACAGTCCAGTGGGTCCCAGAAGGTCGTGATACGCCTGGAGCACTCTCCACAGCGAGTTATACCAGTTCCGGCCCGGCCCGTCAATGTGCAGCTGGCGGAACTTCTCGAACATCTGCCGCCCGGCCACTTCAGCACGGCCATTCGACCGGCTGTGATACGCCACGGTCTTGGCGTGCCGAATTCCCATGTGCTTACACATCGTCTCGAACCACGTGCCCACGAATTGACTGCCCCGATCGCTGCAGATGACAGCTGGGACATCAAAAATCGTCAGCCAATGCCTGATCATGGCATTAGCGACGGTCTTGGCCTGCAGCCCCACTCCATGCTTGTTCTTCTTGTCCTTCTTCTTGGACTTCTTGCCAGGGACCGCCACGATATACCCACTGTGCCTATCCACCGCCAGGATGACACAGTCGTAGGTCTCTCCTTCCACGGTGCCCTCAGGCATGGCGAATACATCCATGGCCACGGACCGCATAGGGGCCTCCGGTATAGCCCTGTACACCGGGTTGCCCGCTGTGGAGTGGTTGGGGCTCTTCGTGGCCCGACACACGGCACAGTCGCTGCAGTACCTATCCAGGATGGCGTAGTACCCCGGAGGGAACTTGAAACGCCACTCCAGGTCTTGCTGCATCTTGTCTCGGCCAGGGTGCATGAGCTGGGCGTTGTGCCAATGGTCGATGAGCTCCTCCACCCGGTTTTTTGGCACCAGCAGCTTGTCCTTCAGGAACAACTTGTCGCCATCCTCGGTCAAGCCCTCGGGCCATTCGTCGTCCGACAGGGCGCTCACGGCATTCCAGTACTTGCTCCAGTGCTCGGATGCCGCGTATTCATCCGACCAGTCCTCTGTGAGCACCGACCTGACTAGCTCTACAGGGGCCACCATCCATTGCTCGAGGGTTTCCTCTCGAATAGCTTGGACGCGGGCACCCCGGAACTTCGCCAGGTCCGTACGGTTCGCCATCACCACAAAGCACTTGACCCCCTCTTGCTCCATGACGTTCTCCATCTCGATGATGCGCTTGGCCTCCTCGGTTTCCTCGGCGTCCCCATGGCTGGATATGTCCATCCAAGCCTTGCCCGCGGGGTAGGCCCACCGACTGAGGCAATCTGCCACAGTGTTGTCCTTCCCCGGGACGTATACGACGCTGAGGTCGAACTTGGCGAACGTCTCGTGCCATCGGGCCCTCCTAGCCGCTGGTCCTGAGGGGGTGTTGACATGCTCCTTGTGCCAGCTCTGTAGGGACTGGTGATCCGTGCAAACCACCACCGGCTGCAGTCCGATGTGGCCAGACCACTTCCTGAGCGCACATACAATGGCGTATGTCTCCTTCTCCCTCGCGGTCCATGTTCGGCGTTGGCCCTCGGCCAGGATCCTGCTCCAAAACGCCACGGGAACATGAGTCCCGTCGTCCCGGACTTGCTCGAGGACTGCCCCCACGGCATAGTCCGAGGCGTCCGTCCGTAGCACGAATCCCTTGTCCGGGTCCACCAGGAACAGCCCCAACTGCCCCAGGAGTCGCTCCTTCAGGCGGTTGAACGCATCCTCAGCCTCAGGGGTCCAGGCAAGCTTCTTCTTGCTCCCCTTCCGGCCATCGAACTTGCCCACTTGCAACATCTTGTGCAGCGGCCCCGAGAGTTCTGCATACATCCGGACATAGCCCGAATAGTAATTGCAGAACCCCATGAAGGACCGGAGTTCGCTGATGGTCTGGGGCTTCTCCCAGTGGTGCAGGGACGCCAGCTTCCCAGGCATGGGACGGCGTTGCCCGTGACCAACCACGTGACCCGCGAACTCCACTTCCTTCACGAAGAGTGAGGCTTTGGTGGGCTTGCACACCATGTTGTGCTTGTCCAACTCGCTGAGCACTCGGCGCAGATCCTTCTCATGCGCGTCGATGAGCTCGTCCTCAGTCATGTTCTCCGTGCCGGACCCGATGATGATGTCATCCACGAAGGGATCAGCACAGTCCCGGACAGGACCGAGTAGGTCCTCCATCATGCGCTGGAAAGCGGCGTTGCCATTCTTGGCACCCATAGGCACCACTTTCCACTGCATGGGCCCCAGCGGCGTCGACATCGCTGTGCAGGGCCTGGAGTCCGGGTGTAGCGGCATCTGGTGGTAACCGTGTTTCAGGTCCAACACCGTGAAAATCCGCTTTTTCTGTTGCTTTTGGAGGATGGAGTCAATCAGGGGAAGCGAGTACGGGTCGTGCTCGGTCTGCTCGTTCAAACCTCTGTAATCAACCACCAACCTCCACTCGCCCTTCTCCTTCTTGGGCACGATGAAGGCTGGGCTGGCCCACTCACTGTCGGAGGGTTCGATCCATCCCCGCTCAATGAACTCGGCCAACAGCTTCTTCATGGCCTCGGCCCGATCGCCCTGAAGTTGGTACTCCCGATGACGATAGATCTTCGGGTTCGGCTTCAGCTTGATCTTCGCTGTACCAAACCTCCCACGATCTGGAGGATTCTTGTTGGCGACGCCACTGAATAGCCGCGGATAGGCCTTGATCAACCTCTCCTTCAGCTCGGCGACCTTCGGGTTCTCCTGGGCCTCTTCAGCCGCTTGCTTCAGTATCGATACAACCGACCGCACTACGGTATAAGCCTCTTCCGGGTCCAAGTCCGACTTCTCCTCGTCCGATATGCCGTCTTCATCGTCGTGGGGCGCGATTCCCACCGATAATCTTCGAAAATTTGCGGCCTCGGGCTGGTGCTCGTCGCTACCGGCTCCCACTCTTGGAAAACCCCACGTTGGTGGGTCCGACCCAACCGGACCATCGTATTGGTCCGCGATGTGATCCATGACCCTCGCCACGAACTCATCCTTCTCGTACTTGCCGGTCACCAACGTCTTGTCGTCCCAGCAATGCGGAGATGTGACCATGGCCCGCCTCTTCTTGGCTGCCACACGGTCGTGCATCCCCATCCGCATGTAGTTGACGACGTCGTCGATCTCGGCATGGGACAGGAAGTCAATGCCATCAATTGGCTGATTCGTCCCCTCCTTGGGCTCAAACATGACCTTCATGGGCACCGCCTCCATCCTACGGATGAATGCTTCATCACCCGTGGGCTGGGCTTGCGTCCCATCCACCAGGAAAGCCTTGGTACCCCACGCTTGACCCGGGGAGGGCATTGATACACCCTTGGCGTCGATGAACAGCTCCTCCTCTGGCCCGAATGACATCTCGTTCAGGGTGATGGAGTCCAGCGTCGACATGAGACCCTCCAGCGGACATGGGGTGGATCCTATGCCGGTTATGACCAGGATCCCCTTCGCCCTATCCGCGATGATCTTCTCCACCGTACGTCTGGTATTGTCCAGGGAGCCATGCCAATACATGGGTCCCCACTCCTTCAAACCCCAATGCCTGTGCCAGGCTGAGTCTCCTCGATGCCAATGCCTCCTACACTTCCGCAAAAGTGGGGCATCCCGGGAGGCGAAGACGTCCGTCTCGGGCACTTCAGCTCCCAGCGTCTGAATAATCCTGGCGTACACTTGCGGCGCCATTCCATACTCCGTGAGCTGAACTCCACGGTCTCCTCTGGACTTGGCACCCACAGCTTGCACCGCTCGGACGATCCGATCCTCTTCCTCAGCATTCCATTGGGATGACCCGCACGCATAATCCGTGGACAGCCATGTGAGGCATTCGTCATCCTCCCGGACCAGCGTTGCGCGATGGGGAAGGGCTCCAATGGCATTGGCCACCATGAAGTCGTACCCCATGATCATATCCCAATCCGTAATGTCGGCCACATAGAAGTTCCCGGATAGAGTGCTTCTCTTCGCCTGATCAGGGCGGTTCAAGCGCTCATGCTCCCAGAATTCCATACTGATAGTTGCCTCATGGGTGCCACCACCCATAATCTCTCCGTTGGCGACCTTCAGGCGGACCGGTCTCCGGCTGGGCTGCAGGAATTCCTCCTTGAACAACCCTCTCCGGACCAGGCTCACCTGGGCACCCGTATCCACTAACACATCCACCACCTTCTCCTCTCGTCCACACCGTACTCGCACTTTCAAGTGCAACTGCCGCTCGTCGCCATGAGGTGTATGGACGACTCTCACGGCATGCAACTCTAGCACGTCCGGGTGCATCAGGACTTCAAGGGTATGGTCACGGATGGTGTAGATCTTGGGTTGGTCCTGCCCGTCCACGGGGCTCTCCGTGGTCGCTCCTTCCTTCTTGCCATGTCCTGTACCCACATGTACTTCCCTTGGCAGGGCGCTCCAGGGGTTCGGAGTGGCGAAACTCAGTGGTTTTGGCTCTTCCGGAGCCTTCTTCGGCACCCGATGTGCCTTTGCTTTCTCTGGGATTCCACTGATTTTCGGAGGAGAGACCTCCGAGGTCCCACTCCCGTTGGGGCTCCTCTAGACTTGGCTTCCCGCAGCCCCTTCCGGCTGCGATCCGCCAGGACTTTGTCCACCACGTTGCTGGGCTTTGAGTTCCTCCAACGTCCTCAACATGTCCTCAGCAACCTCCTCGATCGACCTCACTCGTCGGTCTTGGCCAGGTCCACCACCATAGCCTCTTCCTCCGCCTTTTCCTTGGCCTTTGCCTTGGCCTTCTCCCCCGTCTCCGCCCTTCGCCTTCCAATCGGAAATCCGCTGCTCCTTGGGCTTCTTCTCGGGGTGGGCTGCGAAGTAGGCCTTCTTGTCCGCCTCATACACCTTGCACTGACGATGGTCGTGTGCATGGTTGTTTCCCTTGCCATAACAGACCCAAGACCCGTCGTGCTGAGACCTGTACTCTCGGAACGAGAGCGGTGGGTTACCGATCCTCCTTGGCTCTTTGCCCCTTGGTCCCGCCCGGCTCCATCTGGACCGATCCTGCCCGTTGTTCTTCACGTTGTGCGCCACAAACGCGAAGAAATGGGCCTCCTCGTGATCCTCCCGGGACCAGTGGTCTTGACCACTTCCACTACCATCTTCCGCGGAGTTGGCCGTGTCTTCCTGGATCTCTTGATGATGGCGGTCTTCTCGGTGGCCTCGTTGTCCATGACCATGTCGATCCTGCACGTGGGCCTCGTTCTTCGCATTGAGCTTCAACTCCACCGTGATGTACTTCACGATCTCGTCCAGGCTCATGCGGGCGAAGATGACTTGCATCCTCAGCGGCTCCCCGCGCCTCCACTCCACGTTGTTGAGGCGCAGCAATCTTTGCCCCATGGAGTCTCCGAACACCTCCACGTACACGGCGTTCTTCAGTCCCAACATCCGGTTGGGTTCGCCCAGGTTCCTCTTGAAGAACTCCATGATACCCGCATGGGTATCCTCCGCCGCCATAATCCTCACCGCCACCCGCTTCTTGTCGCGCTTCTTCTCCTCGTCCTCCACTCGTCTCTTCCAGTTGCCGGGGAGGACGTCCTTCAGCAAGTGGCGGATTTCACTGGCCTCGTTCCAGTCTTCCACCAGCTTGAGGCATCTGCGGTACTTCCGCAGATACCGGTTCCACTCCCGGACCCGCAACTCACCGCGGTCCAGCGGCAGTGGAATGTGGAATGGACCACAGGTCCTCCAGCTTCTGGTTTGGAGGGTCCACCCGCTCCTCCTCCTCCAACCACTGGAGGCAGGTCTGCTCCGTACGGATCAATCCTTCCCGGATCTGATCCCGCAGCTCCTCCTTGAGGTCCTGCGCCAGCCGGTGTGGGAATGTCCGGCATACCCACTTGTCCCGCGGCGCTCCCCGCATCTCGCCGACGACCTCCTCGGCGAAGTCCTCCCAGTCCAGGATGAAGTCATCCAGGTTGGACGGGTTCCCGTCGTAATAGGGGATTTTGATTCCCCTGAGGTCGTCAATCCTGATGGCGTCTCCGACGTCTCCAGCCACCACTCCACCGAGACGGATACCACCTGTGGCCGGGGGGTGTGAGTACACTCCCCGTACATCCCTCTCCTCCATGGAGTGCGGTCCAGTTGGGCCTGAACCCATGGGGTTTGGAATGCGGGAAGGATTTGCCCAATCGGCCGTCCATATCCCCGTATTGGGATCCTTCGCCCACAGATTTCCGCTTGGATGGCCTCGACCATGTCCGTCGGCGCTTCCCATGGTTCGCCCCTGCATGGTCTGGTTCTGGATCTCGATCTTCTCTTCCGCATAGACTGCCATATTCGTCGTGAGCGGTACATCCTGGGCGGCATGGGACATCTGTACCGTCAGGCTCCTCGGGTCTGTGGTCACGTGCCCTTCCCGCATGGACCCAGCCCATGCCCTGTGTTCCCCGAGCATTGTGGATTCGCTGAACAGGGGAACATACGGCAGCGCACCCGGGTCAACACGCGGAGGCGCGTATGGTGCCTCTGCAGGGCCGCCCATGGGTTTCTCCATGGCGCTCCTGAGGGTCTTAACCCGCTCCACCAGCTCTACCGCGGCCGGCTTTGCCGGGAGCTCCGGACCCGAGGCGAGGGGCTGTCGCTCCTCTAGCCTTCTCAGGCGTCCCGACATGTCCTCCACTAAGTGGAGGAGGCTGTCCACCACTTGCTGCTGCTTCTGCAGGGCCAGCTCCAGATTCTCCCGGTACCGGGCCTGATCCGCTCGCAGCTCCTCCATGTGGTTCTCCGCGGCCGACTGGTCGTCCAGGATCCCCGCGACGTCCTCCTCTAGAGCGTCCTTGGCGTTGTCCAGGCGGTCAAGGTGATGCACGATGGCGTCCATCCCCATTCTCGGGTACTTGCCCATGAGGAAGGACACGTGCTCGCAATGGCACGTAGCGTGCTTTCCGCCGGATTCAGCGCATCCCGCGGTTCCCGGCATCTCAGACTCATCGCCCATGGGCGTATCGCCTATGGCGTCCGTCTCTGGTGCCGTGTGCCGGGGCACAGGTGCCGTCCGGGCCCTGGCTGGCCTCTCCAAGCCCTCGGCGTCGTGCTGCAGGGCGGGCTCGGGGGCCGTATGCGCCCTGGCGATCGGCGCGGACATCTCCGACTCCGAGGGTGGCTCGTGGGCTGTCCGATAGCCCTCGGAGTGCCCCTCGGATTCCCACAGCCTGACCGGGCTGGGGTCCGTGTCCATAGCCCCGGCGTCCCTTGCCGCGGACTTGGGTGACCCGCGCTTCCGGTAGCGCCGGGCCCGTCCTCCACTGCTGCCTGAATGGCAGGCCTCATCAGAGTCCTCCGCGGCGGAGCGGAGGTTGCATGCCTTTCGGCAGCGACGCTCACACATGGAGACCAGGTCCTCCATGTCACGTCCTCCTCTTCCCGAGTGTCGTTCTTCTCTTCGGGCTTCAACTTCCGGAGTTCGCCATGCTCTTGAACGTCTCGGTCCTTCTATGGCTCCAATCTCCGGCGTGGTCTCCACCGAGTCCACAATACGCACCCGGGGCGTACTTGAGCAGGGCTCATAAGGGCCCAAGTCCCCGGGTCGGCGGTTGGTAGGGGCAGCAGGTAAGCCTCTGCTACCATAAAGAAGGTCCCTACCAGGACCGGCCCCCGCTGTGCCCCTTCCGCCAGTAACCCCTGCTGACTTACTCCTGATCAATGATTGCATTCCTCAATTTCCAGGGTCCAAATCCAAAAATATAGAAAATGAAATCCTCCTTCAACCCTGAATAGCAACCAGATCCCACAAGTACAGCAATAACCCAATTCACAATCCAAATCAGGCTGCGGGCTTTCGTTCAGCACACCGGTATTCCCACGGTGGCGGGCATGTACAAGAATTGCACCAAGGAAGAAAGCCCTGAAATTGGCATATGAACACAAATAAAGCAAAGTTGGGGAAAGAGGTAAACAGACACATTCACAACCATTAACCCCTCATTCCCTGGACTCAAGACCTTCCCTTGACTCACCAACATATTGCCCTGAACCAGGTCAAATGAGATGGCTGAATGCCATATGTCAAAAGTCACTACACAAACCCCAAAAATGTGTTCACTCCCAAGCCTCTATATCCTAGCCCAATAGGGAAGGTGGCGTGTCATGGCCTAGAGTGGCACTCAGGACCATGCCCTACCCTGACATAACCTTGGTTGGACTTGGAGTCGAATGGGCTTGGAGAACGGCCCCATGAAGATGACCTCACAACATGGCAAAATCAGGCAAATTACACCATTATGCCCAAAAATCAATTATATACTCAAAAATGCATATGGCAAATGTTCATATGCTCCATGCATGTGTCAAACCGGAAAGTAATATACAAGGGTGATATAGACCAAAGGTCCATGCCCAAGAATATCCCATCAGTGGCTCCGAAACTCCTCCGGTTATGTACATGGCATGTTTCACAAGTCAGCTCATGAGTATGAGACCTAATTTTGTGAGGCCTCGTGCGCCAAGCCAAAGTGACCACGTGATCCGGCATATGGTGAGGTACAACACCGAAGCATATGCCAACATATAAGCAACATACCATAGTTCACGGATCTCTAGGCACTTTGCTGTTAGCCGACCAGTTGAGCACATAAAACACAAAAATGAGCATAAAATGAGGTCAAAAACATGAAAATATGTCCAAATACCAAGTTGTCATGATACTATATCTCTATGCTCACCCATGATATCCGCTCATGGTTCAATACACAAATGATTGGAACCATTTGCGAAGAAATTCCCCCACTTGGATCCCCAAGCGGGCGCATGGAGATACCTTCGCCACTAATATCTACATGCCCCATGAAAATGGGAGTGCACCCATGGATCTCTTTGTCAAACATACCATGAGCAATACATACGCGGTAGACTTGGTCTAGCGCTTCGAATTCCACAATTGAGACATGGGCCAAACCCTTGTCACGTATGGCTCTCCATCTCTTGGGCCACACGAAGATATATAACATGGGCGTGAGCATATCAAGACATATACCATGCATATAAAATATACCCTCAAAAGTGGCTCCCACCATGATATGCCATGTCCCTCCATGGACATAACTTCACGTTAAAAATGCGTAGGAACCCAAGGAGAGTTGCTATGCAACCCCAACACTCATGCGGCACACTCGAAAGTCGCATTAAAATATTCGGTTGCACGGTCCAAGAGTTATATATCAATTTATACCCTCTTGACCCTTTTCCCTTGCTACACCGGGCATGTGTGCGCACCAAAGGCGTTTGATGCTTCCTAAATTAACTTGAGACTAAGGCGCTTGCAACCCAACCTTCCTTATTCTCTTTCCTCACACTCGCGCGTAGATATGTCTCTTCAAAGTGGTCCCACGATTCACTTTTGTTTCCCTTATATCTCCAAGTCAAATGGGTGGCAAGTATAAGGGAAACCTGATTCGGGCATAGGGAAGAGAGTATGATCACTCGAAGACGACAAAATCAAGTGCGGCGATGTCGAAGTCGAAAATCCGATTTCGACATCGCGAAAAATTCAGATTAAAATTTCGAGTGCTTATTTAGAGAATTGCGGAAGCAACGAACCCTTTGCTGATGAAATCTGACCCTTCAACGGAGTATCCGCCAAAATATCTGGAAATAACAGTTAACCAATCGGTTACCGCAAAATCGCGAGCCAACTGACAGTCGCCGATACATTGACCATCAGAACGAAAGGCTGAAAAATTACGGAAACATCGTGATAATAAAACCCTGTTGATTCCTGATATTCCGATATATAAATCTCCGCTGGCGGTGCCTCGGTTCTGAATATGGCCGCTCATAGCCGGAATGGCCAAACCTATCACACTATCACATCAGGTTAGTTCAGGTGGACGGGA
The DNA here is from genome assembly GCA_964036045.1 of Eutreptiella sp. 'Long Island Sound 2002'. Lineage (NCBI taxonomy): Eukaryota > Euglenozoa > Euglenophyceae > Eutreptiales > Eutreptiaceae > Eutreptiella > Eutreptiella sp. 'Long Island Sound 2002'. The sequence goes on along the minus strand of OZ038378.1, from coordinate 42,904,517 downwards.
GAGTATGATATCAGCAAATGGCGGCTTGCCGGCACATAGATACACACCCCAAGTGACCCCAAGATGGCCACGGGGGTCCGAACCGGCTTCAGTTGCCATTCTACCCCATTTGTGTGTCATTTTCCCTCCAATGGGAAAAATAGCTAGAGGCGACCATGAGGGTTGGCAAGTGGCACCTATTGGGACCTAAGTCCCATATGTCTATAGCATCTTTGGTTGAAAGGATCCTCGCCGTGGACATGGAAATATGGAATCATGAGTGCGGGCCATTTTGGCCAAATTTCGCTGTTTTTGCCATTGTGTGCCATATTGGAATTACCATATCTCCATGGGGTACGGGATCTAGCCAGGAAGGAAGGGCGATTATTGTAGCATATGACCAAGGGTTGAACGCCACTGAGTTTCGTATTTGCTCCTCCGGCTCATCCGGAGGTTTTCAACTTTTGGTGCGATCCACGATCCCCCCCTTTGCACCGCATGTTGCTTTCTGCCCCGTCCGTGTGGTCATCCCCTCGGTGAACAGTAAGCAGCCAGCGTGACAGCAAGCGATAACCCAGGGCATGGGACCAAAGGGGATATCAAGGGTTGTGAATCAAGGCTTGGCGCGTCAATATCGCCAAGATTTCCTACCCTGGACGGTCGCCCGAGACGGCCGATTTTGCCATTTTGGCCATTATGACCCCACTTGACGAACCCGTGATGCCCTGATGCCGGGACCTCAGAGGGAACCAGGTTGGGTGAGGGTTCCAGGGAGTTCGTATGCGAAGGGCATAGGGTCAGTTGCCTCGTCCCTACCTCTGGCGGGTCCGGACGAGGGGTCAATTTTGGAGATTTTTGAGCCAATATCAGTTTGGGCTGAAACAGCCCATTTTCAGCTACCAACTCCCAGGGGATAATGGCGGGGCCATATCTCTGGCTCACAGAGGAGTTAGGACCTGCCGTTAAGGGAGCATAGGGAGCCACTGTCGGTTGGTCTTGGAGCCCCTTGGTTCCCAGGAACTCGCCTGTGGCCGGGCGGGACACCCCCCCTATTGGCAGGGTTTCAGGGTCCGGACTGAGCAGGGCATGGGTTGTGTTTGAGCCCCCGCCCCCACCAGCCACTGAGAGGGTCGGACCTGGGATTGGGATACGAGTTGGGATAGAGTATCTATTGTCCTGTGATGCCCTTACCCAAGTCCAGTCTTAACCCCATGTGTACATATCCTGATGTGTTGCTGTACATACCTTCGTTCCCTCATTTCAGAGTGGCAAGGATTCTGAAACGCTTTGTCTCATGACACGAGCGTAATTGATGCCCCTGTGAGCGCAGTGCTTTGCCTGCCTGCTTGCTTGTGCGTGTCACCGCAGCGTCCCGTGGCCGGCCCCCCACGGGAACGCGTCACAACGCTATTGATGCTCCGTTGTTCTTTTGGCAAAGTGAACGGAGTCAAATACTGAACTATCTTTTTGGTAAATTTTTTTCTGAAAGTTTTTTGTCAATATACGACTGCACCATGTTAGCATGAGAGCATGACACCATGTCATCATGCAACAGTCTGCGACGTCCTCATTCTGACGGCATTGCTGCATTTTGAAGTTTGGACACAACAGCAACGTTCAGGGCCAAGCCGTCACAACCGTGCTGGGATCTACAGTCCGTGGTTTGCCTACTTCACCTATCTGTTGCGGGCCATCAAAGGAGGCACGGCTTGATTTTTTGGAGACCCATTCGTGCTTTTGTTGACCGTGGCATACCCCCTTCACTTTATTTCAACTCTTGCAAAATAGAAAAATGTGGTGCGAAAAATGCAAACCCTCCCGCATACTGGCTGTGTCGCGGCATGAGGCCACGACACTCCGTTACTGACGCAGAGTGTCAGGACTTTTGTATGGAGATATCAAATGGAAATTTTCGTTCCTGTTCATCGAAGGAAATCCTAAAGCACGGCCTCGTCCCTTCAAAGAACCATAAAAACAAGGCTCTGATTCCTCTGCTGAAAAGTGATAGAGTGATGGCAAGTGATATTTTCAGCGACACCGATGTTTCTTCAATGAGATCTATTTTGCATTACATTGACGGTGAGTGGACCGGCCTACATCAAATGCTCATCGGGGCTAGTAGTTTTTGGGGTGAACGTTATAGTGGGGACAACATTCGGCAAGACACAGTGAACGATTTGCAGTTAATGGGTTTAACATTGAATAACATTCGTGCAAAGAGATCTGAACACGGCCGCAACATCAAAAAAGCATGAGGAGGTCAGCGTGGTGGATACTGCGCTGCCCATACTCTCCAATTGGCTGTCAAGGGGTTCGTGTAGGCTGATGGCGTCCAAGATGTTGTGAGCAACACCAAGGGCATGACTTCATATTTCCATCGGTCAAGTCATCCTCTGTAACCGGTGGAGGCTTTGCAAGAGCACTTGGAAATACCAAAGAGGCAGCCACCGACAACGGGGAACACAGTGCGATGGCAGTTCACCAAAGACAACATGGAATGGTTTCAAGACCAGAAACGCGTGGTGCAAAATTATGACACGAACTACGGGGCTGAAGCTCGACATGAGGATGGTCCATATGGTCATAGGCACATGGACAATACCAAACTAAAAGTTAAACGAACACTCGGTGGCAATCTTGTTCCCATTGGCAAAAGTGTGCTACGATGTTCAAAGCACAAAGTGTGTAACTTTATCTTTGGTTCTACCCTCTACAACATGCTAAATCAAAAAGCACGCAAAAAGGATGTAACCTTTCTCACGGATGAAGGAACGGTGATCATAGCACCAGAATTGATAACTGAGGATCATGTAGCACATCAGCAGTTGGAAAATGCCTGCATTCTTTGCCAGCCCATATTCTTGGTCTTTATCGGATTACCACTTTACTTGCTCCTTGGTTTGACAACTTCGGTTTCATGATAGACCAAGATAAAGCCGACGCATACGAAGCACTGCGGGAAGAATGGGAGAACAACTGCCGGCTAAAATCTGCCTGAGAAATGTCCATCAACGAAGCCAGCCGATGTACGTGTCGAGCAGAGACAAGGTTTGATACCGCTTCTAGTCAACGAGTTCCGCGGAAATGTTGCAAGCCATGACGACAAGGAACAGATGAACAAGAATAAACGCGGATCGCCCGATGAGTTGCATGACAACTTGGCCTTGCCGGTGACAAACATGCACACGGGTGTGATCACGTGGTGGCGTACGCACGGAAACGTGTTCCCTAGTCTTAACGAGCTAGCCCGGCAATACTTGGGTTGTCTAGCGACCTCAACCGGTGTCGAACGCTTCTTCAGCGCTGCCGGTCTCACCTCCTGCGAACTGGCAAAAGCAATGGAGGAAGAGACGCTGTTAAGCGAGGTTGATGGCCGCATATAATTATCAGTTACATATGTTCGTGCAGGTCTGACCACTGTACATACGTAGTATTATTTTTCTTACTTTTGATTTCATCTTTTGTGGGCAGTGGTTATTGATTGTACGTTGCATTCTGTCTATTGTGCGGCTTTCGTATATCGTGCGGCGCGCGCGGCGACAGTTACCAGGGCAAAAGAATTTTTCAAAAAATAACCGGTTCGATTCGAATAATAGGTTTTTTTGCTGCCGATTAATTCCAATGAATCTAATTGATTTGTTAATCAAGATAACCGGTTCTAAACCCTAGTCTCATGCGTATGATTGAGAATGGTTGGGCATTGCGGCTCCAATAGGACAAGAGTGGATTTCTAGAAAGAGTACACAGCATGAAAACCTCTCAACCCGAAACCCAAACTTAGAGCAGCAGTGGACGGTTTCAAGTGTGGGACAACGGTGCCAAGCGGAGATGAGGCCATGGTTGAGGACAAAAAGGGTCATGCGACCTTGAGCCGTGGCGATGAAGACGTGCGGTCCGCAAGAGTCCTGCCCATGAAGACCTTGAAGCTGCTGCGCAAAACACCTAGGGTGCCCATGTATGTCCGGGAGTTCGCTCGCTTGACGAGACAGATGGCAAGTGCGGGAGTGGCAATAACAGTGCTCGGCATAGAGGAGTTGAAAATGTGGAAAGTCTTTTTGCATTGTGATGAGAGAGGTAAAAAATATTTTACGGCGGCAACAGTTACAAAAGGCAAAGGCAAAATCCCAATTGAAAAAAAGAGAAATAAGAAAGGAGCGCGCCTCATGAAAAGAAAAAGCTGAAGAAATCCTGGAAAAAGAGATAGTATAGGGTAATTCAACTCGCAAAGTATCCAACATTGTGCGCACTGGAGCAATGGCACCGATTTGAATTTTCAGGCGCACAAGTGCATCTAATTGGACGCAACATGAAAGGTTGTAGCTACATTCGCCCCGAATGTGAATGTACGTGAAATCGTGAGATCGCTTGTTGCCACCGCACTGCGCGAGTAGAACCTTTGTGGACCGGTCCCTATATCAGGCATGGTTATTGAAAAAGTCAACAAAGGCTTTGTGTTTTTTTACTATTCTTCCTGTTTTCAATCATTTTGAAATGTTTGTTTTGCGGTGTATCAATGTAAATGCGGACATCAAAAAGCCATTGCAAAACACGGTTCACGACGATACTGCTCGGAAGTAGAACATTATAGACTAGCAAAAACACAGTATGCACACTACATCCCCACCAACCCGTGCATCCCCACCAACCCAGCAATGACTGTTCACACACCTGCCTGCAACGACATTCCAACAGCAGCTCAAAACCTTTATTTTTATGCTAAAAACATCACGCCCAAGGACCTGCCAACCCTCTGCTGGGACGCGCTTCGACTGCCCCTTCCACACCTCACCCCGCCTGGGTGCGCATGGACTCGCCCTGACCCCCTAGATGTGCGGACACCCCCAGATTGCCTCCCTGCTTCAGTGCCTGCCCAGACGGTGACCCCCCCCCCCCGGCCTCTCTGCGAAATCACTGAGCGTCTCACCAAAAAACGAAACAACTGTGCTGCGCATTCTTAGGGCCAGATTGAGCTGCACAATAGATAGAGTGCACAACATCACCGATCCCACCCGCGTCTCTCCCACATACTACACACATACCTGTTGCGCGGCACTGCACTCTGTTTTCTCTGATGAAGGTTCTGTGGCATATGCTGTGTCACAGGACGTGCCACAGCCACAAGAGATTTCCTCGGGGATGCCGTCCAAATACATGCAATGTATAGCATTCATACACACACCCACACGCACGCACGCACGCATGCACGCATGCACGCACGAACGCGCCACGACAGGCACAGAGCAAGAAGCACCAGCGAGGCAGGAGCAGCAGGCAGGGGAGCGCGGGCTCCTTCTCTTAAAGAAGCGGACATCCTACTTTCCAGTTCACCGGATCGTAAACTTAGGAGAATTTCCAGACTGGCTTCATTAACACCAGATCACGACCTCATGGTCGCCAACTGTCTCATTTATGCTGCGTGCGGCCCCCATCATACCTACAATGGGTAAACCCCCGCCCCAAAAATAGGAACCGGTTCTTATTTTTGACCCAGTTGGTGGCGGTAGCAGGGGGGGTTCTTATTTTTGGGGGCGGTTCCTATTGCGTTTGACACCTCCTCCTGCCTTCAGAAAAAATGGACATTTTTGATGGCTTGCACCCACAGTGTGCGGACTCCATTGACGTGGAAAAATCAGACTCATCTGAGGACTCGGATATGGAGGTGATTGAGCAGTTGATTGAGCCTGCGGAGGCTGATCTGGCATTCAGTGTTCCCCGCTTTTGTCTTGCTTGTGTCCAAGGTGGTTCTTATTTTTGACCCGCTCGGTGGAAAGCCCCAGGCGGTTCTTATTTTTGGGGCGGTTCTTAGTTTGGGGCCAGTTCTTATTTTTGGGGCAGGGGTTTAGGTCACTTCACCCCAGAGGACTCGACTGCAGTTCAGCAGCTCTGCTCGGTATTGTGCAAGCTGGTCCCATTATTCCCAGAAAGCTGCGCACTCCTTACCCTGATCTAGAGTCGGGTTACGCTGCTCATTCTGCAAACTGGTCCAGAGGGAGAAGGAAGAGCCTACTTGCTCTCTGCACTTTAAACTGGACAGCACATCGCCACACGCAAATGCACATGCGCGCACGCGCACGCACACACGCACGCACGCACATACGGACACACACACGGACAGACTGTATGATGGTTCGTCTCGGTAGACGTGCAAGGGCCCAGGACAGTGACCCGCGTTGGTCGAAAATTTTGCCACAGAATCCAATAGTCGTGCCATACAGCGTCAGGTAGAGCCCCGCGGCGTACCCCTCCGAAAATATACTCCGGTGGTCACCCAGCCCCAGGGGTGCACCATTCTCAGGGCTGCACTCAGGAGGGTCGCAGTGTTGCATCCATGACATGGCCTTGGTAGCTTCCCCCCTTCTTGCCAAGGAACCAGCAATGTTTTGGTGTGTGGCCAGCGGGTGGTTCTTGGACAGTGTTTGCAAGCCAAAAAGTGGCGTGGAATCAGCGCACGTCCATGAGCAGACCCATACCACGTGAAAAAACAATTCCGGGGTGGTGCACCGGGGGATGTATGCCCTTTCCTTTCTTACAGTGAAACACATGGACAAATGAACACCGAAGGACAGGCATTCATGTATTGTCATGTAACACACATCAAACCCCGTCCTGCATGCCTGAATTGTTGCCCGACATCCACCACAGCCATAAAAACCCAATTTTGTGCAAAAAAAGGTGTCAGAAAAAGTGCCGCAGAATCAGGGGGTGGTTCTTGCGCACAAGGGTATTTGGCCATAAACGACGATGGTTGTCACCCTGCAGAATCTCTCCGGAAACTCTCACAGTGCATTGTCACGAATATGGCGCCATGAGGCGCCGTCACAGATTTTTCAATGCGTTGTCCGCTTTAGGTCTATCGATTCACTCTTGATTATCCCTGCCCTCCGTGCCTCCGAGACTTGCCACGGCGTGTGTCACTCACATCCGTGCTGCAGTCTGATCCCCCGACTCAAAGCACCCTGTAGCCCACACATTGTACCGCCAGGTGTCACTGACATTTGTGGTGAATCCCGAGCTCGAGTTCTGATCCTTCTCTGACGTGCGGCGGTTCTTGGGCAAAGCGGGGAGGGGTACAAATCTTTTGGGATACCCGGTTGCTTTGGGGGTGGGGGGCAGTAGGTCTGGGGACAGGCGCTCCAGGAATAGGAGGGGGCTTTGCCAGGTTTTCACTCATCATGGAGCTTGAAAATGTCGTTCGTCCCCGAATCGCCCGTGAGCGTCACCTCTAGAAAATGTCACTTTTAGAAAATTGAAGACTTGGCTGAATCGAGAGAGGGCAGCTGCTGTCCCCCAACCGCCAGCAAATTTTCCGTTGCATTACACAGACAATTGGTGAACCGCGGACCGCACCCAAAGTTGGCGCGCCGTGGGGGCAGCTAGCCATAAGTGACGGAACCCACGGGCGCAAAAAAATGGGCAAGTTCTGGAATTGGGGGGCTCGCCGGTGTGACTACAGAAGCTTGTCTACCGCCCCACTTCCCAAGTTTCGAGCAGAAGTGGGAATGTGGAGGTGTTGGGTAACGGGTGTGTACTGGGGTGGGAATGTCTGTCTGTCTGACTGCCCGTCCATCTGTCCGTCTGTCTCTCCCTCTCAGCCTCTCTCCCTCTCCCTCCCTCGCTCCCTCCCTCCCTCCCCGCTCTCTCTCTCTCTCTCTCTCTCTCTGTGTGTGTGTGTGTGTGTGTGTGTGTGTGTGTGCGTGTGTGTGTGTGTGTGTGTGTCTGTGTGTGTGTGTGTGTGTGTGTGTGTGTGTGTGTGTGTGTGTGTGTGTGTGTCAGGCATCACTGAGTCTATCTCAGAGAGGTTCGGCGGAGCCTTGAGTCCAACAGGGAACCTGCAACGCTCTCGTCTGCCTAGGGGATGGAGGGTGGAACAGACAGCATGAAGACTGGTGCTGGACGCAGAGAGAGAGAGAGAGAGAGAGAGAGAGAGAGAGAGAGACAGAGAGAGAGAGAGAGAGAGAGCCATGACAACGCATGATCCCGACCCCGGGCACTGTGGGCCTTTGTGTCCGCAGGACGGGGTGTGCAAGGGGGGGGGGGGGGACACCCGACCCAGACGTAGACATGCCGTGCCATAACATGGTCTAGAACAAACGCTGAAAAGGTTAAGACGGACCAATGCAAGAAAGAGTAATAAAAAGCTATCGTCAGGGTCATCTTCCGAAAGCGGGGCATCTGAAATAGGACAGTGACTCACATCGCACGGACCCTCATTGGTAACCCTCCAGTGCTACATTCCGCCCTGAGGATAGTGATGCGCAGGAACCTCCACAGAGAAAACGCAAGCATTTGCCTGCCCTGAGTGCCCCAGCACCTGACCCTACAGCAACCAAATAGTCCTGCCAAGCGACTGACCGTCAAGTGAGTCTGCGAGGGTCACGGCAAGTTTGGTGACACTCGTTGGGTATCCCTCAAAAATAGACAAATGGACCCATTGTAACGGCTGCAGACAGCACAAGAATCGGTGCATTTGTGTTTGGCAGTTCTGCTACCTGTTTCTTTGTGTGTGGTGTACATGGAAGGGACAATACGATGAGGGATGTCCTCATGTGTGTTCCATGCCAACTCCAAGTCGTTGGCTGCAGGATCGCATTGCTCACATTCTTGCAATTGCGGTATGAAGGTGGCGGTTGATGATCCTGCGATGATGGTGTTCACTGTGGACCGCAACCCCAGGGCCCTGTCGCATCTCGGTGTCCGATGCTAATCTGTGTGTTGTGGTTGTCTGAAACCCACGGTCCATAACACCGTCAACGGAGTATGCACGCATGCGTGGTCAAGCAGTGGGAATACTGATGTTGAAAGAAAGTCGTGATATGCGGCTCTAGTTCATGCAATGCGAGCAGCATATTACTTCATGGGTCCCACAAGGCGAAATAATGCCAGGGACGATCTCGGGGCAGGCCGTCAACTCTTGTGCAATCCATTCCTAGAGCCTTGGAGGCTGATTTTTCATCTTTCCATCTGTTATCGTACTTTTGGATGGGTCAAACCAGGTGTATAGATTGTGTCCGGGATGCTGTTCTGCCACCAGACAGGGTGTGCACAATGGCAATGCTCAAGCAGGAAGCCACACAAGCCCAACACCACTTGTTCCAGAGCGACCACTGCCGGAGACACGATGCTCTCGTGGGCCTGGGTCCACAGACGAGACTGACAACCGACCAAGGTGCATACAATCCATGAGGCAGAATGTGCGAGCCCCCTCGCCCCGTGAGGTTGGCAAGATGAACAAACCCTCATGGTCCAGGAAGCAGCATGGGTGGTGTTGGGCGGGCATGGGGAAATGCTGGGCAGACAGGCATAAATGCAAACCTGCAAAAAAATGATAAAACATGTCGTGTCATGCTGTGGTGACTTTGACATTGTTGAGAAAGGTGTCAATCTTTCACTCACTTGCTTTGGTTGTGCACAACGGAAGTGTAGCATTCCCCCCATTGGGCAAAGCATATGGGTCGGCCTTCTGGGACGCTCCACGCTCTTGCCCCAAAGGGTGCCGGTGCCTTAGGCGAGTGCAGTCTTAGCCCAGCAGCCCAGATGCACACTGCACCAAGGTGTGTTGGGTGGAGTGAAGGAGAGCACAGTGAGGAGCAGCAACGTGCGCCTCCTTCAATGGAGCTGCCCTTGACCTTTGTGCAGCCAATCCGGCGTGATCTAGAATTTTTTCTCTGTCCGCACCGCAGAAGAAAGTCCTTTCAGCTTGTGGCACTACCCCCGGCTCCTGTTCGTGAGACAAAACTTGGTCGTGTGGAGATATCTGACGCGCTTTGGACCTGGAATGGGAGTGGGAAAAACCGACAGAGTATCTGGTTTCGGTTTCGGGGGCTTCAGGGTCGGGTTGTCCTTCGCCAAGTTTGATGAGTCGCGGGAAGGAGTGCAGCGGTAAATCACATGAAGAGAAGGGGCTCTGAAAGGGCTGTGCAGGGGTAGCTACAGAAGGGGTTACTGAGCAGGAAAGCGGTGGGACGCAGTTTGTGGCGGTTACAAAAGTGGTTGGGGGAGATTGGGAGTTTCGAAAGATGCCGTTTTGGAGGGCGCAAGTGGCTGTGTAAAGGCAACGGAGTTGCCCCCTGCCCCCACTTCCCCTCTTCGGCGATTCCCTGGGGCAAGGCAAGGGTATGGCGTGCCGCTACGGGGGGGGGGGGGTGACGGGGAGCGCAGGGGCACCAACTTCATCCTGCGCCCCCGTCGCCCGCCGATTACGGGGCCGCGAGGGGGTTCACCGCCGTCGCCGCCAGGGGGTTCACGGCGCTGGCGGCCAGGGTGTTGACCGACGTAGCCGCCGCGTTGTATGACGCCAGCAGCGGGTTCTGCGACATGTCCCGAGGTTTGTTGAGCGTCAGGGTGCTGAGGTCAATGCCGTGGCCTTTCAGGAGCTCCTGCGTCCGTCTGATCTTGTCCGTCGCGTGCACAGCCCCCGTGATAGGGGCGGCGGAGGGGGACCCGGGGGAGCAGCCATTGGGGAGGGATTGCTGCGCCCCGGTCGCGGTGAAGGCGCTGCCGGGGGGCCGTCGGTCTCCGGAAGGGTCCGCCGCGCTGAACTTGCTCATGCTCAGTGCATAGGACGCACGGGGGCTAGGGTGGCTGTGGTTGTGGGGCTGGGGGTCCGCAGTGGCAATGCGGGGCCCGGGGCTGGGGGGCCGCCCCACAAAGGCGGACATGCTTGCGTTCGGCATGTGCGCGGCGGGGATGTGCGGCACGGAGGTGGAGAGCGCGGCCGTGAGGGGGGGCACCGTTGGGGGCAGGGCCACGGCCTGGCCCCCGTGCAATGTGTCACCTGGTTGGGGGAGTGCCGCGCGGAAAGGAGTATACCATTCTCGCCAATATGCAGGGCAGGCTTATCATTCGTCCCATCTGTCCAGTTCGCCATCCGTCCGAAAATGCCGGTACGGTAGGATGCCCCTCTTTTTCCTTGCAGCATGCTATGTGCGTGTTTGCGTGTGTGTGTGTGTGTGTGTGCGTGTGTGTGTGTGTAGGTGTGTGTGTAGGTGTGTGTGTGTGTGTAGGTGTGTGGTAGGTGTGTGTGCGTGCGTTCGTGCGTGCGTGCGTGCGTGCGTGCGTGCGTGCGTGCGTGCGTGCGTGCGTGCGTGCGTGCGTGCGTGCGTGCGTGCGTGCGTGTGTGTGTGTGTGTGTGTGTGTGTGTGTGTGCGCGCGCGTGTGTGTGTGTGTGTGTGTGTGTGTGTGTGTGTGTGTGTGTGTGTGTGTGTGTGTGTGTGTGTGTGTGTGTGTGTGTGTGTGTGTGTGTGTGTGTGTGCCACCCAACCAATTTAAATGATGCTCAAACTGCAAGTTTCAACAACTAAATCCTGCTTCTTCTAAGCGACCGAACCCTGAGTTCAGAAGTTGTGGTGCCCCGTTGACAGGCTGTTGGGAACTAGCTTGAGAGACACTGGCAAGCAGGCAACAAGAGGGGGTGGCGTAGTGCTCCTACCGCGTCCTACATCCCACTGGTGCTGTCCCCGTGCTTCCCTGGTGGAGGCCCCACTGGGCGAGTCCACTGTGCTGTCGGCGACCGCGGGGGCTTGTACCCACGAGGCTCGCTGGAGCTCTTGTGCAGGGCGTCCAGGGGTTGGGGGTGGAGCTGGGGTCAGCGAAACAGACGGCGTGTTGTAGCTGTGTCTGTCCTGGATCTGTTTACCATACGTTCTACCTCTGCACTGCTCAGCGGTGTATATGGAAGAGGACCGAATGCTGGGGTCCGCGGTCGTGGGGGTGGAATATAGACTCTAGGTGACCCCAAGGGCTCGTGTAAGGCCTGCCAGCGCACAAAAGGGGGCGAGTATTCAAACTAAACTGTGGTCCCGCCCTGACTGCATATTGACGCTCCACTGAAGCAGAGCAGCGACTCTGGGTCTGGCAAAACCATGTCGGGGCCTTGCTCCTCCTACTCTTCCTGTGTGTCGCGATGTGTCACAGGCGACGCTGGAGCCCCCCCCCCGAGGGGGTCCCCGCCGCTTCACTAACTTTTCGTAAAAACATTTCGAGTTCTGCTCTTGCCTACGTGTTCGACGGGCCCTTTGACCACCCTGGACCACTGCATGTCATGCTACGCACTGCTCCCAAATGTGCTCCAGTAAGGGCTATGCTTCGTGCACCCTAGAGTACCATTGTGAGGAGGTGCCCTCTTATACCCTCTCCGGTATGTATGCCTACAATTCTCTCGTTGTACAAGAGATGAGCAAAGGAACGTCCCCTGGCGTGTCTCTTAGAACCTGTACCACCGCTGCGCACTCCCCTTGCAATGTGGTTATAGGACTCATAAACACCCTCTGAAAATACTCTTGCCTGTCGAGCCCAAAAGTGGCGCCACCAGCCGCCAGGCTAGCAGGCGCTTTGGCTGCTGTTGTCCACACTTGCACGCGTGGGTGAGGCCGCCGACAGCAGCTACGACGGTCGCTTGTGCTTAGCGTCCCGGCATGGATCTAGAAAACCTACCCTAAAATGCCATTGCCCGTGGGGGTGGGGGGGGGGGGGTGATAGCATTAGATCTCTAGACTTGCAAGAAACTAGAAATGGCCGAAATGGTGATCCGCACGGATCCTGCTGGCAGTGCCCCAGCGTCCCCCATTGTTTAACGATGGAATACCAATGCCTCAATATGGCTGTGGGCGCATTATCCCTTTGCAGACTTAATCACTTACACCAAATAAGCCAACGCGCATATATGGCCGCCCAACACGGCCAGCCCTGAACCGAAGTCAAAGAAACAACACAATGTTCAAGGCAAATGCGGGATGGCTCCAACCACCTATTACTCTCCACTATCGCGCCCCACAGGCGCCTGATTATGGAAAACAGCAACGAAAGGTAGGGGCACTTCCTCAGTGCATGTGAATGGTCTTCTGAATTACAGCACAGCGGACAAGCGTCCGTTGACGTCATTTTAAATGTGAACATACGTGTGACTACCCGCAACTTGCGCCATAGTGCTCGTAGGACGAAGTGGTGCAATCATGGTGGCACATTGAATTCGGACAATGTGGACCACACTTCATCCGATTGCCTGTCTTCAATGTAGCAGAGCGACGCACTTGCCCGACGAATCGCTTTGAAGGACAACATGTCCAATGGGGGGGTTTGATCTGTTGACATCCCATTTTCCCTTCCGTGCATGGTCTGAAATGTCGATTATTCGCTTGGTATATCTCTCAGGGACATTCATAGTGCGCCATCACGGTGGGTTTTGGCACTTTTGCAGGGTTTTGTAAACTGTTGGTCCAATGCGCCCAAATTTCGTCCCTTTGGGGGGGGGGGGTATGTGTATTCTTTTTGAAATATGTGAGAAAAGGCCGTTTCAGAAATGTATGGGTTGGGGAGGGGGCGGGTAGGAGGTCACATTTTTGAGCAAACATAGCTGCAAATTGGACAATGCATAGGACGGGGCAATGCTCGAGGGACCACTGATTATTCGGAACCTGAATCGTCCTCATTGTTGCCCCCTTCCACAAGGGCAGGGAACCCATTTGGGCACACATCTCCCTGCTTGTGAATTGGAACATATTTTTCAGTTTTTCCCAATCCTGCAGCCTGTGTGCCTTGACTGGCACCCACCCCGTGTTGAGAGGCATGGTCCACAGGCCGTCAGTTGTCAGGTCCACGTTGCGCTGCTTGGTCTGCCGGACCTTGCGCCAATGGTCTCACTGTACCCTGATTTCACCCAGACAAAGCCAGGATGGGGCTGCTGGATGGGGTTCTTAGGGTCAGGTGTTATACCAAAATCCACCCATTTTATTTTGTCATCTCTTATCAAAACACGGTTCTGCAGGTGGTCCAGATAGCTAGATGAAGACTTATGGCACCACGCAACCATTTCGACAAAGGAGGCAGCAAGCAACAGAGGCACCGTCCAAAACGGACGAAAATCTCAAACACATTGTCAGTATGCATGCAGACCCAGAGTGTTCCAAATAGCCCTTTTCAAGGGCTTTCCGAATATACCCCACACACCCCTACCTACGGGACACCCAGTGAACTCAAATGAGGCAACAATGGCACCGACCCTTGAAAACCCACCGCGTTGGATCAAATGTTACCGTCCCCTAGAGAAGTGCGGCTCGTATTGTTTTTGTAGAACCGGAATCAGATCCACGTGAATCTGCCCTTCCGGTGCAATAAAGTCCTATGCAAATGCCTTTGCAGCGCAACTTCGGGTATGTAAACGATCTTTCTCTCATCTCTCTCACTCGTGATTTGATAGACTTAGTGAAAACAATTGTGCGCCACACAGGCTTGTCTAGTAACCTGTCGCCCGCCAGTCATGTACCCGGTGACCCCTTCTTAAAGCATGAAAACGCCACCGAAGAAGTCGCTGCTAGTGGCCAATTGTCCTGTGGGATAGCACTCCACGATAAAATTGTAGCTGCAACCTTGTGAGTAGAATGTCTGACTGTTGTGATATCCAGGCATGCAATGCCCGAAAGGTGTCTACCGAGCGTGGGTGGTTCACTCCTAGCTTTAGGAGGCGCACAAAAATGTTGGGATTGCACCTAGAGCATATAATCTCCTGTGGTTCCCAGATAATAACCCCCCTAGTCCCGTGGTTGTTGCCAACACGCCACTGGCAGGTTCCAGTTGCGTGTGTGTTGGGATTGCACCTAGAGCATATAATCTCCTGTGGTGCCCAGATAATAACCCCCCAAGTCCCGTGGTTGTTGCCAACACGCCACTGGCAGGTCCCAGTTGCGTGCGTGCACTGCCGTTCTCATGGCCATGTTAGCCCGTCAGACAATTGTGACTGATGATAAAACCTGCATAGCCACATGTCTTAGGACTGGGTACGCCTATAGATGCAGCACCTGAAATTTTGTTCGCTCCGTAAGTGGGAGAGTCACCAAAAATTGAGCCTTCGCCTGGATTTGGCCTGTGTGTGTGCGCGCGGGGAATGACTGAGCGGGTAATCGGGTGCGTGATTGAGTGAGTGAGTGCGACTGAGTGAATGAGTCAGTGGGTGAGTGGTTGGGTGCGTCACTGAGTGAGCGAGCGAGTTTGTGAGTGAGTGGATGGGTCAGTGGGTGGGTGAGTGAATGGGTGCGTGCGTGAGTGTGTGTGGGTGGGTGAGTGAACGACTGATTGCGTGAGTCCGTGTGTCAGTGAGTGGGTGCCTGAGTGAGCGGGCGGATGAGCAAAAATGGAAAACAGGGCAGAATTGAACTCACCTTGTCCAGGGCAGGGTGGGCCTTGACCCCCTTGGGGCGGTTGGTCCACGGGTTGCATCTGGCTTGTTTTGGGGGATGGTTCATAATCTACGACACGAATTGGACAATGTCTTCAATGCATCGTTTTGTTGAGGTGTGCCTCTTGCATATTTGATTTCTCCGTATTAAAATGCACAATGCTGCCTGTTTTCACTTGTGTTCAAAGTGATGACCTGTTGCAGCACGACCAGCAAGACCTGTCCCTTTATGCAGCAGCCTGGACAGTAGGCTGGAACCCTGCTTTTGTGGCCCTTGTTTTGAAAGTTTAGAGGAATTGTGGCCAAGATGGGTCCTAAAACCTTGAAAAATGTATTCCCACCAAAAAAAAATAGTGGCAAGGCGGGCATGGGTTGTTGACCAGTGACACCCCAAGGTCGGACCGCTCGTGGGCATTTTTTTTTTGGGGGGGGCACCCTCCGCGTGAAAACTCCCATGTTCACAAGCACTAAGAGTGTACAGGGGCAATCATGAGTTACTTGTTGTGCATTCATTGCATATCAGATCAAATCGCACCAGCTAGATTTGTCATCATAGATGGTGTGGCTACAGGCAGCATTCCTCCATAGTATCGAAGAATAAGGCTTGCAGCACCTCTCTGTGAGGAGGCATGCCTGCTCACCCACGCAATCACCCACCCACTCGCACACTTACTACCTTTTTTCTGTTTTGGTGCTGGTCTGGATAGGGCATAGTTCAGCCAAGACTACGCGCCTCGTTTCACGCAGGTTGGGGGGGGGGGGTCGGCACTCACAAGGCGCGCACAGGGGCCGGGTTTGGCACTACCAGGGAGTACATGGGGGCCGGGTTCGGCGCTACCGAGGCACAGGGCACAAAGGAGGGGGGGGGGGGGGGCGGGGGGGAGTTTGGCACACGGGCATGGCAGTCTGAAATCTGTAGACGCAGTCGACGCGCATTTTAGACGCGATCTGCTATTTGTAGACACTGTTTGCATGCTGTAGACGTGAAGTGACAATATTTGGGAAGCGGGGGCCGCCCAAAAAGGTTCACCAAGTCGTTTACCCATGCACATGGGCATGGCGCTCGAGCGAGCGAAGCGGGCGAGAAAGGTGCATGGGGGCAGGTCTCGAGCGAGCGAAGCAACCGAGGAAGCCGCATGTGGGCAGGCGTCGAGTGAGCGAAGCGAGAGAGGAAGCTGCACAGGGGCAGGGGCGAGGGCTTAGCGCAATTTGGGAGGTTTGGCACGCGGGAGGGCTTAGTGCTAACGAGGTGCACAACAGGGGTAGAGGGGGGGGGGCTACCGAGGCGCACAAAGGGGCCGGGTTTGGCGCTTACGAGGCGCATGAGGGGGGGAGGTCTGGTGCCTGATTGGTGCCTTGTATAATGAGGCGCACAGTTTAAGCCAAATACTCGGACAGGGCGGGAAGGTGGAACTTCCCTGTGATACAAGCCTATATACATGCTGGAACTTTCCAGGATCTGCGTGGGTGGGTGAGTGTCTATGAAAAATCTGTCTGCAGGCACACCATGTCTCACACGGCAGCAAATGCAAGGATACAACTAACCATGCACATTAGTAGGGTGGCAAGCACCCAGGCCCCCCTCTTCCCCGGACGCATCTCTGGAATGTTGGCCCACCCTCTCTAAAATTACGTCTTGCTGGGTAAATCTCTGCCATGCTCTCTAGTAGGGGTACCCAGTCGCCATGTTGCCGCCTGTGTATTCTGCCAAGAGCCCTCCCCACACCACCTGCACATTAGAACAAAGCTATTCACTTATTTTGTGAAACATTCTTTGGGGATACTGAATTGCGTAGTAACCCGCCACCCCCTCCACCCGCCAAATCCCATCCCATCCATCCATTCCCATTCCCAGTCCCATTCCCATTCCCATTCCATCTCCCATCACATCCCATCCCGTCCCATTCCTTGACCAGGCCCTTTGCTGCTAAAGTCTTGATACTGACAGGCAGGTTCTGGGAAGACATGCAAGTTCAACTCCATGCACACGTGACTATCAGCACCTGCAATCAAACTCGGCGGCCGTTCTTGCCGCCTCACTTCTTGCGTCAGGGTCTCAACCACTTGCTCCAGGGTGGACACCCGCTGCTGCAGGCTGTCAATGAGCATCAGCATGCGTTGGTACTCCTTGGGGTCCACCCCCTGCACCACTGGCGCGGCTGCAGGGGGGGATGTTTGGAGGGCCACAGGAACCGTCTGCGGTGTGCTCTGATGCAGAGGCTTTGCGGGTGCATCGTCTGTCCCTTGGGGCGGAGCGGCGGCCGGGCCATGCTGGTGGGCAATGGGCATCGTGGCCCTTGCAGAGGAGTCCCCAGACCTTGCAGAGGTGCCCACAGACGCCGGCCTCTGTGACAAGTTGTGGTGCCGCATTGACGACTTCTGCGGGGTTTGCTGCAGGGCCAAGACAGCAGCGGAAAATGGTGTGGGTGGGTTGCTACCGCACGCATCAATGGATAGGGTTTTCACAACTACCCGCCAGATGACAACGACAGATTTCTGGAGCAAACTGACAGCATCATGCACAGACAATGGTCACCAGCACGCCGAGCATTCATACAGGGGATGGGCCTCCTAAGCTCAGGACCATGGGGAGTGGGTGTATTATGTCGGCCTAAACTAATGCTTGAGACTGCATATTGTGTCCCTTGTTTGTATTATGTTTTCTGGGTGCCGATGATATACGAAAGAAGAAGCAATGAATTCTGTGACTCGTGGTAAGCCTGTCAAGTGAACGTTGCATGATTATATACTGATGTAATACAATTATACTGATGTTTGGCCCCCAGTGGCATCTCGTTGCTCCGCTCGGCGGGATCCTAGAATTAGTGTTTCACAACTCCACTTGGTTAACCATTAACCGCACCAAAAGCTGGATTACACTGGCAGTTGCCGTGTTTGGGCACGGGGTGTGCTTGTCGTTTTGGGTTGGATCACTCGAGCCCACCGCAGGTACAGCAACATAGACTAGCCCCTTTTCATTGCAACTTTATTGGGGGGGGGGACCGGCAAGACAGGATGACGGATTCCCCAGGACGCAGTTTTGGGTTGGATCACTCGAGCCCACCGCAGGTACAGCAATATAGACTAGCCCCTTTTCATGGCAACTTTATTGGGGGAAACCGTCAAAATGGGCTGACGGATTCCCCTGGACGCACTGATTCCTAAAATTGCAGCTTTGTTTGTTTCCCACTTTTTGGGTCCTTTGGTGCCCTCGGAGACAGGCGGTCGCAAGACGGGCAGCTCAAGGGATGCAGAACGGAGGCACTAGGGCCGACACCCACACGTCGAGCCCGGTGCCCGGCAACCTCCAACCCCCCCTCCTCCACCCCCTCCAACCCGGGGCCGGGCACCTTGACGTGGTGTGGAGGCATGGTGGGGTCTCCCCAGCGCGAACGGAGCGGATGGAGAGAGCCCCCGTGCCCGCGACCCGATCGCTCTAGTGCCCAGCATCACGGCGTGGCGGGTGGCCTACCGGGAATGAAGATCTGCTGAGCATAGCGAAGCCGCGGCAGCAAGGCTGCCCCCCCGTTACGTACCGGGGATCTGGCGGTGGATAGCCCGTGTCCACCTCAGCTCAGCAAGCGGGAACGTTGTCCCCTTTCCCAGGTATCTGCGCTTTGCAAGCTTTGCTCTTGTCTGTCTACGAGCGGATGGTGGGGTGGGCATCCCGTGAACACCTAGCCGGTGGGGACCCGCTTTGGTACACCATCTGCGCTTTGCCCGTTTTGCTCTCTATCTACAAGCGGGTGGTGGGGTGGGCATCCTGTGAACACCTGTCCGGTGGGGACCCGCTTTGGTACACCACCTGCACTTAGCATGCTTTGCTCTCTATCTACAAGCAGGTGCTGGGCGGGCATCCCGTGAACACCTATCCGGTGGGGACCCGCTTTGGTACACCACCTGCGCTTTGCACGCTTTGCTCTCTATCTACAAGCGGGAGATGGGGCAGTCGTCCCATCAACACCTATCCGGTGGGGACCCGCTTTGGTACACGCACGCTTAGCTCCGTTTTGCGCGACTCTAGCTGTCACCAAGCTACCGTCGGCGTCCGACGATCAGACAAGTCGCCTGGAGACGCCATGCTGGGCGGGGGCCTCTATGCGTCCGCTCGACCAGGGTTCCAGCCCCAGGTTGGGTCTGTCGCCGAGGTATCCCGGTTCAGCAGGGGTGTTGGTTTGGAGACTAATAGACCACGCCCAATTCATCCTACGCCCGGGATGGACATGGCTAGTCTAGTCTGTGCTCTTGCATCCCAATCCGTGTGGTGGAGACACGGGGAGTGGGCACCCTTTCCCGGCTATCCGCTGGCACGGGCCCCGCGCTGATCGCCGGCAGCTCCTCCTCCTCCCCCCCCCCCCCCGCCTCATTGATCTCACCGCCGGAGGTCAAGCGAAGCGAAACACGGCAGCAAGAACTAGCAACATCCCATCGGGCTGCCGGGCAAGCCCAAAATCCCACAGGCTAGCACACAGGTCTGCGCAAGCCTCGGGTTGCTAGAAACCACATGATGCACCACACGTGTGGTGTGTTGAGATTGAACCGTTACATGATGGCCAATGACGCCTCTCCCCGTTTGAGATTGCGCAACACAGACGCAAGGGCTATCAATGTCGGTTTGATCGAAGACAACTAACATGCACCAAATGTGTTGCATTTTCGGGCAAGCACACATGGACATTGCACAAGACTACGATTCGGCCACCTTTCATTGAGGCGCACGCGACGGTTTTAACGCCATGATGGCGGGTTGGTGACATGGAAATCAAATGGTAACCCAGAATGCTACCGGACATATGGGCTTTTGCTCCACCAATACCACCCATGATGAGGCACCAAGGGAGAGTCCAAAGTGTGTAAACTCATTCATCAAGCTTATGAAAAGAGCCCACTTTGTGGCGTATCTCTACAAGTTGTTGGAATGGCGGTTGGAGTCGGCAAAAGTAGGATGGCACAACAATACTTGTTGAAACGTGTCGGCTCCGTCGTAGCTTGAGCGCATCGCGATTTGATCTCGCGTGACACTCCCCACCGGAACCTCCCCCATCGTAATGGATGCCATTTCACGGGACTCCATGTTGCCTTCGGATTTGACCTTCTCTTTCTCCCTCTCTTGCTTGCGCTTTTTGTACAACTCGTTGTGTAATCGCTTGCAATTTTTGATGAGGTCTCGGCATAAAAGTGCCTTATGCTCGACGAAACCGGCCTGCCACAAAGCAAAAGGGTGGCTCCCGATCCTGGGCAACCACGGAGGAGGAGCAACATGTGACAAGCAAAGTCGTTCCCACGCTCGAAGCCTGAAGGCAGATAGCTCAAATATTGCTTGCTCAATTTGAGGGTAGCACAACCAATTGTTGCACGGAATGGGGGGGGGTGCTTCCAGGGCGGGGGGGGGGGGTCGCTTTCCTTCCGATCCGTTGCTTACAAGCCTGGGAGGAGGAGGGGGGGTTAAGACCTAATGAGTTGAGAACTGATGAGAAGAAAAGGAATGAGCAGGGTTAGGAGGGGGGTCCACAACAAACGCGGCCCGCAATGACTTTTATCCCATCCCAACGGACAATCATCCCTTTGAGATTGCCCTCGTTAGCGTCACGCGACTCACAAAACCAATACAACAATGTGGGACAAATTGGCGGAAACCCAAGGCACTCGACGAGCACGCCACCAACAAACCACGTGCAACATTGGAAGCCCCCTTCGCATGGGTGTTGCCGTGATTGTTTACCCCCTGAACAAATGCTTGAGGCCTAATGCGGCATGCACCATCAGTGCAAGCGATGGTCAAAATTTCTCACAAGAAATGCCAAACACAACCCAGACGATGTGCTTGCCTTATTCGTTTGGGCATTTAGTTCGGCTCATGCGCGACTGTGTCGGCCTTCGACTTCACAAAACTTCGTGGTACACTACTTCTTCACGTCATGCACGCCTAGGCCCAATGTTTTTGCTTGTCGGGAATGCGGTGGTGGAACCAAGTTGGCCACTCGTATTTTCTGTGATGATATATTAGCGGAACGCGTTGCCGCGAGTGCCTTCAAAAAGAGCGCGGAAGATTCAAAGTCACAAGCCACAACACAATGCCTTGATGATGGAGCAAGGGACGCACATTAATACGCATTGTATTCAAATGTAGCCGCTCCATGTCACACAAGGAAAGAATCGCAGACGATTAGCCTCAATCCGTTTGCAGTTGTGGGTCAAGCAAGCGCAGACGGGAGAAACCTGGAAGAATTGCTCAGCACTTAGCGAAATGTTTACTTTGAACTCGCGTCGTAAGAGCTGGAAGATGTTGCTCATGAACGCGTAATCCGCTTGGGCATCGACAACTAAATTATTTATCGTGAGATACGTAGAGACAGACCGAGAAAATCCGAGCACGGCATATCGCGCAAACATCATATAAGTGCTCGGGTCGCCACACGCCACGGCTTCAACATCCCAAGACTTCTCAATATCAAATTTGATGGACACTAACTCATGCTTGAGTTTTTCAATTGCATTCTTTTTGTCGCCGGTCGCCATGTCATCACATAAGGCACCTTTGGAGGTTATGAGACGAGTGATACAAGGAGTAGTCGCGGTTCGACAAAATGGGTTACAAGGTTTACACCGCATCCGCGAACCGAGTTGGCATCGGTTGGTGCGCTACCGTGTTTTTTTCATGCATGTCGATCGTGCTCAAAATAGCACAAAGAAACAGTTGGACTATCCACAACGGCATAATGTTTTTGTACGGCATGCAGCTCAATCAATGACACTTCATACCCCATTCCGCCGAGCGATTTCACCATTGAAAGTTATTTTCTGTATCTAAACATTTTGAATTTTCAAGATTGTGACGGTACTGCAATTGATGTTCCTGGACAGCTATGGAAGTGTGGCATTTGTGGTTGCCTTTCGGTTGGCAAACATTACGCTAACTGCGCTTGCCGCACGCGCAGATAAGTGTTGATTTTTTTTGAAGTGCATTATTTGTGGGAATATTGAAGGTGCGATTATTTCTGGGAAAACAAATGCACCCGTGTTGTTGCATCAGGACATCATGACGACAACCATTCTGGCTTGGGCTTTGGCTGGTCAAGGTTAACTTTGTTCTCTTGCGTGCCCTTTCAAGGCAAATCAAAATAAAACAAGGTCGGCTCGTTGGGTGCAGACTGTCTCCGTTCGACAATCGGTCTCAAAAAGTTCAAGGGAGACCTAGTGCACTTTTCCAGATCCAGGGCCAGTAATTTAAGAGACCTGGGTCAACCCTTGGGGGGCGAGGAGCAGTGAGGGCACAAGAGAAACAGTTGTCACAGTTGCGTGAACACCATTGCTTTACGCACTTCAAACTCACTCAGAAATGTCCACGAACACACCGCTCTCTTGTGCTTGCCATGCACAACTTCAAGTCCACCAGTGACGGACGCAGCCCAAAGACGGACGCCATGAAGGTCAAGTTGGAGGCCCCAGCCGGAGGGCCATGAAGGTCAAGTTGGAGGCCCCAGCCGGAGGGCCGTGTTTTGTGCGGGCTGCAGAGCTGTGATATGGGAGTTTTGTGAGTCGAGCTTCCTGGTTTGAAGGCCAAGCCTTTCACGGGGCAAAGAAATAGGGTGGTCACGTTGACATTTGCAACCGGATACTCCAACTTTGAATTTGGATGGTGTCGTCTCACACACTTCCGAGACATGAACCGGAGAGAACCACCTTGATGCTTGTGCCTTTCATTCTTCAGTATTTCAAAGGTGACTGTTGTCACCGAGTGATGCCGCCATCACCCACAAAAAGGGTTTTCCAATGGATTTTCAAATCTTGAAGTGTATTTTTCCAAGTTGTCTCTTATTATGATTTGGTCCGGCTCCATTTGGGTCTGGCTAGATCTCGTCAACAAAGTTGCAACTGCAAGAACAAGAGAGTGGGGATAGAAAGTTGTTTTTGAAGAATAGGCTTCAACATGGTCCTTTGCATGACACGTTATGGGGAATGGGGAAGACAAAACGACGGCGATGTTGGTGGTCATAGATAGCCCTCATTGGCGTGCAAATTCAACACAAATGGCAAAATGTTCACAATTGTTTGGTATATTGTGATCTCCTATATTCCTAGATGTTCTCTAACCTCACCTACAGTTGCATTCTTAATTTTTCGGAAACGTTTCCAGCCTAGATCTTCTTAAATCCATATTCTTGCTGGAGTAGCCACACTGGAATCCATAACTTAAATATGGGGGTGGGTCTTCTAAAGTGCCTTTGGTTGGTGGGTCCACTATTGAGCGGGTACATGTACAACCACCGCTTTGCGCCAATAGTCCATGTTGAAGCCCATTCCTCAAAAACAACTTTCCGTCCCCGCTCTCTTGCCATTTCGTTTTCTTCCCATCTTAAAGTGTACTTTTCTAAGTGGGTCTCTTATTATGACTTGGGTCCGGCTCCAAACATGGGGGTGGGTCTCTTAAAGTGCCTTTGGTTGGTGGGTCCACTAATGAGCGGGTACATGTGCAACAACCACTCGACACCAATATTCTAGTCCACAACTTGCGGATTGATTTCGCAGTGACGCGTTGGTGCACACGTGTATGTGTGTCAATTTTGAGAATTACATGTTTGCATGGTTAATTGCATCAAGCACTTTACACAGTTCTGCCTACCAAAGAACAAGAGTGATGAGTTTCTCAACTTACTCAAGTGGCGGATCCTATTTAGCCACTACAGACACCCCATGCGGTGGCAGACTGATAGGCCACTGCCTCACGATGCTCGTGAACCTGTGCCCTATGTATTTGCGTAGTTTAGAAATGCCGCACACTAAAGACTTGTTGTCCGCAGTGCGCTATTGGAATGTCCGGCTGCAAGCCCATTCCCAGCACAAGTGCTTCGCTGACCTCGCCGTATCGTTTTGGGAGTTAGATGTTAAGGATATGTTTCCCTCACTAAATAGAACCTCTGTTTTTGATGCGATTGTATTTATCCATGACTCCATCTGGGAAACCATGACCAAAACACGCAAAGCCAGAGGTGACAGCATGGTGTTCTATGTCAACCGGGTGGGCAGGGGGGGAGACCCTAAACTCTTCCATCGCATCACCTTCAAGGATGTGAAACAATTTGTGCGTTTTGATTTAGAAGCCAATGACGTTTTCTTGCTGGGTTCAACCCTGGTGCGCCAATTACGCGGAGTTGCCATTGGAGGCACGTGCTCTGCACCGCTGGCCTGTGGGTACTGTATAGAACGTGAAAACAAGTTTTATCAAACGGTGCGGCCATATGCACTGAATCCTGACACAGGCCTGCACCCTCTGCACCTCCCTGCACAGCCGGTACGGTTCCGTGATAATTTACAGGGCTTGAAATTTGAGGGCCAGGATATCTGTACTTTGCAGCACTCGTTTGAGGGAATGTATAACTTAGACCTGCAGGATGAAGGTGAGGGCACATCCTGGGACTCCTTGCAGTGCCATATGGATATTCAGTCCGTACAACAGGTCCCTGTAATTTCCTTGACCCTTGCGGACAAAAGCAAAAAATTTCCGAAGGATCACCAGCGCCTCTATCAGTATCCAGACCGCCATTGTGCTAAGGCTCTGCGTATCTTGCGGTGATACCATCCCAGGCTAAATGGGCAACGTACTTTCGAATCATGCCATCAGACCTGCAGCACAACATCCAGGTGATCTGTCAGGAAATGGTGCGCAAAGGCTATGCGACATCCAGATGGAAACCACAATTAGCCAGATGCCTTACTAAATGGGGAAGTTACCAGACACCAATTGAAGGCCTGTGGTCTGTGACGGTTTGGTGACAGCCTGGTGACATTCTGGGTCCAACTTGTATCCTGTACCTCCTGCCTACAATGCATCCAGATGAAAACCACAGCCAGCCAGATGCCACACTTAATGGCAGACTACCAGACGCCAATTGTTGACCTGTGGTCTGTGACAAACTGTTGACTGTTTGGTAACACGTCTGGTTGATTTGCTGGGTCCGACCCCTGCCTTGTGCCACCTGCCCACACTTCAGCCCCCCCCCCCCCCCCCATAGATCCCTGTCTCCCTTCCTAGCCGCGCAATGTGTGCCTTGGTGATGGTTTACACTGTGACCAAGAGTCAGAAGAAGGTCTATCCACCTGCCATTCTGACTTTACGATTTTGGATTTTCGAAGTCTAGTGTTGTCTGTTGACTTTACGATTTTGGATTTTCGAAGTCTAGTGTTGTCTGTTGTTGTGACTCACAATACCTGCACAATACGGACTGTCTGTTTCTCTGCAGAAAGCTACAGCTCAGGCCACCCTGGTTTTGTGCTTTGCATGTCTCTTTGCTTTGCTACAAACTGGAGTGGATAATTTGAGCCTTCGTTAACGCAGAGACAGATCAGAGAAGATACCAAGACGGTTTGTGCAGTCCCCCATTACTTGAACACACCGCGCTCATAAATCCTCGGAAATGACGAGTGTGGTCCATGATCCATGAAGCGGTGGGTCCTCAATGGCGGCCAACAATGTGGAATGACATGGGAGAGCAGTGAATTTGCTTTCCTTTTTCGTGTGTACGGATTTCTACGGCCCCTGAGTAGTCGGCAACTGCCGGTTTAGCACGAGCGGTGGTTTGTTTTTTTTTCGCGTGTCGCTCCTATCCATGTATCTTATCGGTTCAACCTTGAGTGGCTTTGCACGCTCTCAAGAAATCTTTTCAGGATTCTTGTGACATGTAGACAAGTGCGCTTACAACGTTTCAACGGTTATGTTGGCTACAACTTTTGTTGGGCATTGGGGATTTGTTTCGGATTCGTCAAAGATAGATAGGTGATCTGCTTTGAACCTTCAGTGGTTATCTTGCAAATTTCTGTGAGGCATAGGAGGAGATTGATTGTCGCGTATGGTTCTCGTAGGTGTTTAATCTGTTTCGGAAACCACATAACTACCCACAATATAAAACAGACATGGAAACCCGTAGTTGGCGCTAGTCAACAGTTTGTGGCGTCCTTTTTTCAGCGAACAATGAAACGATGATTTTTGATGTCAACACTATCAGCGGCTCCAATTGGCTCGTACATTGGGTCTCGACGAGGCGTTCGAAACCCTTCTCCTAGTGCACCAAGGCGATATGAAGCTCTTCCCAAGGTCTGCTTTTGTACCGCGCATAATGGGTGGTTGGGGTACGGCTTTCGTTGTCTATGAATGGTTGCCCGCACAACACGGCTCTTTGATGTCCCAAAACGTGATGTATTACCTTGAAATGGCCAGTGCCACGCTAAACACGCTGGTGGCGGTTGCTTGGACAAGTGGTCTGTACTGGACCTTGATCCACCAGTTCCCGCCTTGCACCGTGACACAATAGTTCCAAGCAAGAAAGCAAGCTATCCCAGAGTAAAGTCTCTAAAATCGTTGCAGGTCCTTGCAAGCCTTGCAAACCACAAAAGCCTGTTTTGCTTACACACCACGAGGCGCATACAAGCAAGGAAAGTCCTCACAACCCAGTACAGCACCATGTTGATTGCCTATCCGTGCTGATTTGGTGCTTTGCTGCTCGGGAACGTACTCATGTGTCGCTTTAATGGGTTGTTGTGGCCTGTTTACTGGTTGTCGTGGTCAGCACGTGATTGTTGTCGTTGCTGGTGCTGGTGCAGCGGCCAGGCCTTCATCCTCACTTGTGGGAATGTTCATTTCAGGTCCCAGTGCCACCACAGCAGCCATTGGAGGGTGGCGATCCGGTCGACTTCAAGCGCAAGCCTCTGGGCCAAGGTCACTTCTTCCCTGACAAGTGCGTTTGCATCTCAGTCTGGTAAGTAAGGCTGCAAATGACATATTGAGTGGCTTGTGTTCGTCCGAGATGAAAAAAAAATCATTTGCTAAAGACGGGGTAGCCACAGAGCCGCAGGGACCGATAACCTGGGGCACCGGGAATGTTGGTCCAGACAACAAGTGGAAACGTCAACCAGATGCCAACCAGAGACCTTTTCTGCAAGGAGAAGACACACCGACGTCTTGGTCTTTGGGTCTCCCCATGTGACGGGCAGGGGCTCAGAGAGGGGGCATCCCGAGGTCTGGCCCCCAATTTTTTCACAAACATGCAGACCCGATCTCCAGTGCCCGCAACTTCAGGCGGAGGAAATCGGCAAGCTTCTCTGACGTAATGCAACATTTTCCACGACAAAAAGTTGACAGCCTCTGGGGATTGAATCTGCACTTGGGGATTGAATATGCACTGCCCACCGCCAACACTTGACTGCCCACCAACACCGCTGATGTCCAGCAGTCAAACTGCCCTCGAGCACCATGAGACACTGACCAATGTCAGTGCCTTCCAATATCTCAGCCTCATTCATAATGTGCCAAGTTTTTTTAAAAGTCCTGCTCCTATGTGCAAACATGTCACCATGCAGGGGGGGGGGGGATACTTTTTGAAATCTGTGAGCAAAGTCCGTTTCAGAAACATACACATGCACTGCATAGTTCCATCACATTTATTCTGAATCATCATCATCATTTGCGTTGCCTTTTTCAGGCAGGGCTGGGATAGAATTGGGACAAACATTGCCCTGTTGTGGACAGGGACATTTTTCTTCAATTTTTCCCAATCCTGCAGCCTGCGTTCCTTCGCTGGCACCCACCCTGTCTTAAGAGGCATAGCCCACAGGCCATCAGTTGTGAGCTCCACGTTTCGTTGTTTGGTCAACCGGACCTTGCGCCATGG
The DNA here is from genome assembly GCA_964036045.1 of Eutreptiella sp. 'Long Island Sound 2002'. Lineage (NCBI taxonomy): Eukaryota > Euglenozoa > Euglenophyceae > Eutreptiales > Eutreptiaceae > Eutreptiella > Eutreptiella sp. 'Long Island Sound 2002'. Next base: position 42,876,704 of record OZ038378.1, on the reverse strand, counting down.
AATGGCCTCACTGTACCCTGATTTTAACCATACATAGCCAGGACCACCCACTTCACACCCCCAGAGCGTGCTCTTTTACGAACCAAAGGTTTCTGTGGTGCATCAGGCAACAGCCCGTCGCGTGAATTTGCAGGCAGACATGGTGCGTGCCTGTTGACAAAAAGGGGCAGAAGGCAGCACGCGCACTGTCCAAACGGAGGAAATTGTCAAATATGTCGTCAGTACAGCACCCGGGTGTTCCAAACAGCCCTTTTCAAGGGCTTTCCGGATATACCCTGGATACCCCCCCCCCTTCGGGACACTCAGTGGGCACAAATGAGGCAACAAGGGCTGCAACCTCCAAAAACGCACAAAGTTGGCACAATCCCCACTGATGCCGAGAGATATTCAGTTCGCATTATTACTGAAAAATGGTCAACATCAATGTGATCTGAGATGAGTATTTGCAACTGTTGCCGCACCACTGCTCAGCCACAAACCTCTGTTTCCGGTGGAGGGACGCCTCAGTTTTCAAACAAGCTCAGTCAGTGTGATGGAAGCATTGTGCTCCTGAAATTCCAAGTTTGCCAAGGATTGGACCAAAGGCATCGTCTTTGCGTTGGATGGTCCTGATATGTTGGGTGCAGGGTGATGTTCTCGTTCCCCAAAGTAGAGTCTGGGGCCTTGGTCTGAAAGACTCGTGGTTCGCTTTGACAAGTTGACGAATAGATTGGGCAGAAAATGGAAAAAACGAGGCTGGCACCCAGGGGAGTCCTGGTGTCGCTTTTTCCACCCATTCCGAAATTGAGATCTGCTGGCACAGTGATAAGAAGAGCAAGTCGTGTAAGTTGCAGTGCGCAGGTTGCAGTGGTGGAATTGACTGAGCACAAACAACATTTCAGGTTCGGGATGTGAGATAGCAGCACCTCCAAACTCGATGAGTTTCGAAAGTACTAAGCGTTTGGCCGCTGCTGGCAGTGGACAAAAACAGTTGTGCGTTGTGCGTTCACGCCGGCATTGGTGCAAAACCCAAGAGCACCCGTGCAGTACCTGGCGGTGCTGCTCAAGATGGCACAGATGATCTTGGTCATTGGTGCGATGCTGTGACTGTTTGGACATGCAATGGTCACAGGCGTGTGGCCCCCCAAGTTGTGGATTATTTTTTCAAGCGGCCAATGTGCCTGCACATCTTTGCAAACAACAGCGAGTAGAGCCCTTGCAATGGCATCCTTGCAATCCAACACCTAAAATAGGGCAGGCGCAATGTGGGATGTTGGATCGCTGCGTTGCGAGACCGTGTGGCTTCTTGCAGACTACAACTACCGACCTCGTGCGGGCCGCCGCCAGAAGCGTTCGGAGCGTCTCAACAAGGATGAGCTTGATGACGAGATTGTACGGCTCAACGTCGGGGGCACCAGAGTGATGGCCCTGCGGTCCACACTGCTTGCGCGAGGGGCGAATTTCTTCAGGTGTCTGTCATGTGAACAGGGTAAGTGATAGACGACTGCAACTAACGCTCAACATTGTTGAAGTGCAGCACCAACAGTATGTCCAGATTTAGACACACTGGCTTTGGCATCCTGTCGTCTGCAAATCCAAATGCCACGGGTTTGCTTTCCTGGGTACCACTTGCCACAATCCCCATGTCATGTGTGGAGGACACATGTCCCGTCAGGTGTCCACCAGGAGCTGCTTCTGCATCTGCAGACGGTCGCCAAGGTGGGTGCAGTGCGCCTTGCCCGCTCTGGTGACCAAGCCGTTCTGCTGCGCGACGTGGTGGAGGCGGCACAGAGTGGAGGGCTGCTGGCCGTGGTCGCCGCTGCCAAGGTGGTGTGGGCGGTGGCACTGCTGTGCGGGGTGGCAGCCTTGCTCACCCCCTTCCCGGTAGTTCCTTGGAGGGACCTGGCACCCCTACAAGAAGCCTCCCTTGGGTGGGTGTGCAGCTGGCATACCCACACCCACGGGTATGGACCTGCAGCTGTGGCAAGCCCGGGTGGTAGTGTCCTAACTGTCCTGGGCTCTTCCGGCCCTGGACCCTGTCCCTCCACCTGCCCACGGTGGCGGCCCAGCTCGCGGCGGTTGACCCGGAAGTCCGGGTGCTGCAGGGCAAGCCGGGGTACAAGGTGGGACCGGGGCTGCAGCTCCAAGTGGTTCGGCTGCCGGACCTCTTGGCCGCGGCACATGGGCCCCGACACACGGTTGGGGACCTTCGTGGTGCTCTGGGGTTGGGTGGCAATCCGCAGCCCAGGGGGCCACGTGGGGTCTGTAGTAAAACCTAGTAAAAAAAATTTTTTTACTAGGTAACAGTTTACTAGGTTCACTAGTTTTTACTAGGTATCGGGAACCTAGTAAAAAAAAAGTATTTTTTCTTACTAGGTTTCAGAACCTCCAAAAACAAAAGAACTAGGCTTTAGGACTTGCGGGCCACTTGTTGGCCACTTCTGATCTTGCCCCCCGCTCTGAGGGGCTTTTTTCCACTGGCCTGGTGAGGCAGGGTGGTCCAACACTTTTTTTGGTTAAGGACCGCCCTTAAGGACCCCCAGTATGGGATTTTTTCCAGGAGCCCGGCGCGGGCCACTTTTGAACCCCTTTTTGGGGACCCCCAAGAACATAGGTGTTACGTAGCACTTCCGCCCACTTGTGGGCCACTTTTGTTTCCGTCCCCTTATGTAGGGGACCCCCGAGAACGCAGGGGTGATGTTGCACTTCCGCCCTCTTTTGGGACCCCGAGAAGGTAGGGGTGAGGCAGCCACTTCTGATTTTGTTCCCCTATGTTGGGGATCCCCGAGAATGCAGGGGTGATGTAGCATTTCCGCCCTCTTTTGGGCCCCCGAGAGGCGGCCACTTCTGATTTTGCTCCCCTTTGTTGGGGATCCCCGAGAATGCAATTTTGCCTCCCACTTTCTTTCCCTTCTTTTTTTTTCCCACGCTTTGTTGCGTGGCCCCTCGAGTTGGGGTTAGGGACTCACAATCCACGCTTTGTTGCGTGGCCCCTTGAGTTGGGGTTAGGGACTCCCAATCCACACTTTGTTGCGTGGCCCCTCGAGTTGGGGTTAGGGACTCACAATCCACACTTTTTTGCGTGGCCCTTTGAGTTGGGGTTAGGGACTCACAATCCACGCTTTTTTGCGTGGCCCCTCGAGTTGGGGTTAGGGACTCACAATCCACGCTCTATTGCATGGCCCCTCGAGTTGGGGTTAGGGACTCACAATCCACGCTTTGTTGCATGGCCCCTCGAGTTGGGGTTAGGGACTCACAATCAACGCTCTGTTCAGATGGATGTTGACACACACACGGAGGATGGGACATAGGAGGAGGGTTCTTCATCAGATGAAATGAAGGAGTATGAAAAAAAAAAAGGATGTGTTGCATGCATTTCGTGTGAATGGGTTCAAGTACAGGTACACACAGAGCAACGATTGTGATGCGTTGTGTTGTCTCACCCGTCCTACCGGTAAGGGATCTTGGCAGGGTTGTGCTGCTGTTGCGAAAGTGCGGAGAGATGCTGCCTCAGCTGGGATGTGGTTCGTTGAAGTTACTACACCTGACTGCGATGACTGCGCCCATCGCACAATGGGCATAAGGCGAGGCGTCTGGTCACAAGAGGCTGGCCGCAATCTTATCGAGCAGCAATATTTTGAATATCGGCAGTCTCCCAATGAGATTGCATATAAGTTGCAAAATGAAAAAAAAGTATGCCACCAAATGAGCAACACCCGCCTACAGGAGAAGATACGCACATTCCTGCAGGGATGGCGTCGCAAAAGGTACGGTCATGGCATGAACATGACATATCAGGAGTTCTGCGCCATATTGGACGCATGGCCCATGGGCAGTCAACTGCCAGATGAGGTCATTTTTTTTATTACAAGCTTGACCCTTTCGTGGCCATTGTTTTTGGTACGAACCGTTTCTTGGAAACTGCTAGACTAATCTTTGAAGAATGCCAGCGATCAGGCCAGGTGCCATGGTGTTGGTTGGACGGTACTGGCAAGGTGATATGGCAACGCCTCCGCATTCTGCTTTTGGGGGGCCTCACCATGAACGACACCACCGCACTTTTTTCCTTTAGTCTTGCAGAAAAGGAGAACACTTATGCTTTGCACTTCATTCTGGAGTGCACGAGCCGTGCCATATCCACCCGCTATCCACGCTTCATTTGGAGCGTGGGAAAGTTCATGAGCAATGGTGACCCCACCATGTATAATGCAGCAAAGCGAGTGTGGGTTGCAATTGTGTGGCTTGTGTGCTACTGGCACGCACAAAGAGCAATGCTGAAGGCTTTGAAGAAGGTTATCTCGGACCGCTCCACCCGGGTAGAAGTCCACGCAGCCATCGGGGACGTGCATCTCAGTTGGAGCACATCCGTTTTCAAAGGTGGTTGGGTCGCGTTAAGTGACCATTATGCGGCAACTCCCCATTATTTGGAGCATGCCCAAAAAGAATATATCGACAAACGCCAAGGGTGGCATGTGGGCCACTCCGACCCCGGTGTCCAGTGTAGCACACCTGCAGAGTCAAGAGCTTTTTGTATGAAACTTCTTAGTGGGCACAAGTTGCACGGGCTGCGTGAGTTTCTGCAAGACGCTATGCCTCGAATGGGTGAACAATGGACAAAAGGCCGCGAACAACTAGGGGGTAAAGCTATGCAGCCTGCTCCTTGGATGTGGCAAGAGGCCCAATGCATACTTCATGATGCAATCTTGTTCGATGATGGAGATGCAATCTTCTTCCATCAAGGTGTTGCATCACGAAAGCGGGCTGCCAGCGGCAAGCCTGTCCGGGAGTACCCCCCCATTGATGGCATGCAAGTGCCCCAGTAGAAGAAAACCTTGGCCACCATATCTAACGGAGGCTGTCACATGGCCCCAGTTTGTGGACTTCTTGAGGGTTCACCGTGTCACAGCCGAGGCTTGCACATGTGCCACATGTTGCACATTAGGTGTTTGGGAAGGTGTTTGTTGTGGCTTCTTGTGGAACCCGGCTTCAAGGTGCTTTTGCGCTACTCCTGGAAGTTTGTTGGTTCCCGTCCCTTTAAGTTTGGTCGTGTGAGACGCACCGTTGTAACCCGCGTTGAAGCGCCTCATTTGCGTGCTGTGAAGTCACAAGGAGGCCCCAAAAAAAAGAAAGCAGCCAAGAGGAGCCAAGAATTATCAGACTCCAATTCTGATTGTGATTCTGTTTCTGATTCCTCATCGGATGGTAGCTGTGACGGTGAGACCCTTGCCGTTGCACCCCTTGTGAAGCGGGAATTGGACTGTGGAAGCAAGCGGTGGCATTCCGTGCACCTGTACCGCCCCCCCTTCACTTGTGGGCAGTGCCATCAGAAAGTTTTCTTTTGGTGTGTCTATTGCGAGGGGTGCATGTGGTGTTTGGAAGGTGAGGAGTGCGTTGCTCGCAAGTTTAAAGGCAGAGATGAGTCGTGATGGGTCTTGCAAAAGTGGGAGGAGGAGGTTGAGGTTGGGAAGATCTTGCATCCCACGCAATCCCATGCTGAAAATACCCCCTCCTCCCCGTGTGCCCTGTCCCCAACCCTCCCCACACCCGGGTGGCGATGGCAGCCTCCCCGCGATTACGTCCGCAAATGCCTCTCCTACTAGCCCGCCTCTAGCCATGGAGAAATTGGACGACCATCCCAATGCTCCGACGGAGACTGTCCCCCCACCCCCGTGCTCTAATACCACCCAGCCGTCACAGACTGGAATGGTTAATACGAGGCCTGTTTGTGGAGATGACGTCTTGGCCGCAGTGTGCCATGCGCTAACTAATGGCCCAGGCAGCCCTACGGCCCAATTGCAACATGTTGAGTCATCTCTCCATGACGAATGGGAACGACCACTTGACGTGATCGCTCCAATGTCGGGGTCTCAACAATATAGGTTGGAGGCATGCCATTTGAGGGATGTTTACTCAGAATCTTACGTCACAGATAGTGCGGAGATTGTTGTGTATTACTGGTGGCTCACTCGGACAGCTTTGAGTGTGGACTGGGTTGTTATGGGTGTGGCGTGGGTCGTGCGTGACTCGTTGTGGAATGCGTCATCTGCGCCGTGGGGTCGTAAGAAGGTGTTGTCTGAGTCATGGGTTCTGCGTACCTTGGAAGCAGCGTCCATTGATATGGTCTATGTGCCTCCCTTGCTTGCGGCGCAAATATATAATGTGCGCAATGAACATTGGGTGCTGCGCTTGTTGTTTGGTTTCCCCAACGCGCACTTTCTTGTGCCTCGTGTTCGATCCGCTGTGTAACAAGCCGTACATAGTGGGTGCAAACACCGAGGAGTTTGTACCCACTGTGAACGGAACTTTTGAATGAGTACGCTCACTTTGCTGATTTTCAGCCCGTTTTGCCTGTTGTGCCCTGTCTTTGTGCCTGTTTGCGGTGCTTACTTCACTTAAAATTCATAAAAATTCGTACCGCACAATTTGTAGCTTGAATAGGTCATAATGTAGCTTAAATTCGCAAATAAAATTCGAATTCGCGTTCGCATTCCCAACCCAAATTTGCCACTAAATTCGCATTCATATGTGCCTTCACATTCGCGCGAATATCCTTTGCTTTTCGCGTCAGCATGTTGTTCTTGTCGTATGTTTTTTGTTCAGACCTCACTTTCGCTTTTTCTGTGACCATGTCCACCCTGCAGTCGATCCCCATGTCCCAGATCGGGTCCCTCTCCCTCCCCGACCCGGCCGACGGCACCCTAGGCCGCCGCTACCAGGGCCTTTCCCTTCGCGCCGGCACGTTGGAGGAGGCCACGTACACGGGGGCCCTGGCAGTGGAGGAGGTGGTGGGTTGGGCGAAAGGGTTGGCCACCCCCCCCCACTTCATCCATGTGGACATGCGCACCCCCGAAAGGGCGGGATGGTTTGGGAAAAAAGGTTGGGCCACTCGCCTTTTCCCGGAGTTGCAGGTGGCCCTCCCGGGGTTGCGGGCCGTCCGGCTCATTCCCACCCGCGACACGGCGGAGAGCCTTTTGGGAATCATGGCCACGCACACCGTGGGCAAGCCCAAGCCTGGCCTTGTGCCATCTACCCCACCACTGGCCTCGTTCACTGCCCCATGAGGATGGACATGATTGCCATCAATAACTATTTTCCTGCCGGTGAGCCGCAGGCTAACCATTCTAACCTTCCTTTTCAATGGCAGGGAGTGCAGGCCCAGTGGTGGGACGATATGGGCATCTTGCCCAGCCACCCGACCGTGCCCCCTCTCCACCACATCCCCGATATCACTGTGCCCACTCTCCATAGGATGAAGGGGCTCGGTTGGTATCGGGGAATCGCGGACCCCCCCCCCTTCATTACGCCCGAGCCCCCCTTGCGCACGGCACCCCTGCAGGACCCCCCCTCGTATGCCACCGCTAACCCCTCCGTGAAGGCTGACCGCCCAGCCCCCCCGATGGCTCGCAACTCCGTGGACGGCCTTGGCTACAGAGTCCACCGCGATATTCTTCTCGCGGAGGACTGCAAGACCACCTAGGGGAAGGTGGAAAAAAATTGGGGGGGGGGGAACCAAGTTCCTCAACATTTTGACCCGGTGTTCAATGTGAAACCGGTGGAGGAGCAGAGGAAGGACCCCACCCTCCCCCAGCGGTACCAGTCCAAGCCCTCCAAAACCGGGGGGCTGGCTGGTGCCCTTATTCAAAAGTTTATTGACTCCTTGCAGGACCGTGTCCCCGATCCGTTCGAGGACTTGTTTCAGATGCCGTGTTCGGTCATCGTGCCGGATGCTGAGTCGGGGGACCAGCTCCCGCACACGGATGTCTCCACCGCCCCCGACATGCTCCCCCCCCCTGACCGCCACCCCTCCAACTGCCACATCTCCACCTTCGTGGCCCTCTCCCCCCAGTACCGCCTCAACATCCAGGCGGGAAAGGCGCCGGGGGAGGCCACGGAGGAGAGGTGGGACAAGGTCCTCCTCGAGCAGGGGGAGGTCCTCGTCATGGTCAGCACTGCCCGGCACCACGGGCTCCCCTCTCCCCCCGGGCAAAAGATGCAGGGGGCATTGTTTACGCAGTGGACCCCCGATCGGCGTCATTCGGGGGTTAAGCCAAATACGACGCATCTGGACCCCCCCACCCCCCTGGAGCTCAAGGACTGCCTCGGCCTGCTGGAAAGGGGGGTGGGGGAGGACGTGCCCACGTTCGGGCAACTGTTGCTGTTGGGTGTTGGATTGGAGGCTCGGGTGGGGCTGGCCAGCCGGGAGGTGGTGGACGAAGTCTTCAGCCCCCCCCGAGGTGTAGCCAGGCCCCCCGGTGTGCACACACCATCCCCTGTTCCTCTCGCCCTCCGCGCACGGCATCTCCCCCGTCACCGTGCGCGAGGGGGAAATCCTTATGTGGAACGGGGCGTATGAGATGGAGGTGGTGAAGGCGGACTCGACCGACGGGGACGCGGAGGTGACATGGGCACTTGGGGCTACGCTGCCCCCCACGCGCCCGGCCCGCGCGTGGCGGCTGCTCCACGCTGTGCCAGAGTGGAAGCGGGCGAAGGAGTCCAAGAGGGGGACGTGGACTGTGACTTGCCCGTGTGAATGTGAGGTATGCATTGTTTTCTACCCCGTATTCGCGCGAAGTTCGCAACCGTGTGCTTCGCATTCGAATATGCTCATTCACGAATTTCTCGCGAAGTTCGCGCGAATTTCACATGAATATTTACATTTTTCCATTTCATCTCATTCTCAGGAGCCATGGCACTGCTGGCTGCCCGACCCCCGAGCGGCCGTGGCCGCCCAGAAGCGATTCCGCCCGGCCGGGCACACCAGTGCTCCTGCACAGCCGGGCACGGGCGGCCACTTGTCCTTCGACGTGCCCTCGAGTTCGGCCGGCGCCCGCCCGCAGACATCCGACCGGCCGTTCCCGCGGCCCCCCCTCCAGCCCCGGGCCCCGACCCCGTGGTCGTCGCAAACCCGGTGGCAGGAACCGGTGCCACGGCCTACCCGTCGGACCTCCCCCCCATCACCACCCTCTCCATGGTGCGGTCCCAGCCCCCGTTCGGATGGAAGCTGGACCTCCCGGGACGGAAGCGGGCAAGGGAGGAGTTCGTGGCGACGACGTGGGAGATCGAGGTGGAGACGCAGGATGGGGCGCGGGAGCCGCCCCTCAAAATGTCCTTCCCCTGCGCCATCACCTACCCCAACCCCGGGGGAGGTTGGAAGGAGGGGGAGAGGATTATTGCCCTCTACGCATACTGGCTTCCTGGAGGGCATTGGAGGATGGATTGTTGCGTGCAGGGTGAGGCGGGGGTGCCAGAGGGACAGTTGAGGCGGTTGGCAGTGTTGGCGGTGACGGGGGTGAGGGGATGGGGGGACCGGGTGGAGGAGCACATGAGCTACGCCTGGCTCCAAATGCTCACCCGAGCAAAGGAGGAGCAACGCCGGCATTTGGGGGAGGTGGGGGGAGTGGTGGACGTGGATGCGGAGGAGGGGGAGGGGGAGGGGGACGATGCCTCCTCCATGCGAAGCTCCAGGAGCGGCGGGTCCAGGGGCAAGGTGGGCCGGCCCCGCAAGGCCCCCAAACTGCCCGCCAAGTCGGGGGCCAGCCCTCGGCTGCAAAGCCCCCGCCGGCAGCGCACGTGGACGCGTGGGTGGCGGCGCAGGCGGGGGCCATGCCCGAGTGGCAAAAGCGGGCGGTGGCGGCAGAGGGGGAGGTTCTCCTCCTGCGGGGCAAGCTCCAGGAGGCAGAGCAGCGGGCGTAGGAGGCGGAGCGGCGGGCAACGGCAGCGGAGCGGGAGCGGGACCTGCTGCGGGCGCAGGCCTGCAAACCCAAGCCCAAGCCGGGGCAGCAGCAGGAGGTGGGGGGAGCGGAAGAGGGGGGGGGGGTAGCGGCGGCGGGGGGGGGGGTGAGCGACGGTGTGAAGTACCTTATGGCGGGGAGCCAGGCCGGGAAGTCCCAGGCAGAGAAGGTGAAGGGGGAGCTCTCAGCAGTGGCCGCCACCGCGCGCCTGCTGCTTGGCCAAAAGGAGGGGGGGCTGTCCTTCGAGTTAGTGGTGCCGGGGTATAAAACTGCCTTGGACAGCCATGACGCTGTTGAGAAGCGTTACCCGGGGGACGCCCTGGTGGAGGCCGCCACTAACCCTGCCTTCAAGCCCCCCACACCCCCCGAGGCCCATGGCTCTGGGAGCTCCATAGGCACTGCAAGCCCGTAGTGTCACCCTGCGAACGGCCCTTTTAACCATTGTAAATTACACCGGGGCCAACCACTGTCCTGAACATGCTGCGAACTTCGCGCGCACTTGGCGCGAACTTCGCGCGATTCCTTGCAAATGCGCGAACGACCCAGCCGACTACCGTCCGGGGTTGTTTGCGAACTTCGCGCGAACTTCGTGCGAATTTATACAGTATTTGTCTTTAATAGTGGTTCCCAATACATGGGGTGTACGAATGTGTTGTACAAATTTTTTGTTGTGCGGTGGATGCCAATGGGGCTGACTTTGTCTGACTTTCTTGACTTTCATAATCAACATGCATTGCCTTTTGCCTATTGTCAGTGTTTTTTGTCATGGGACGTGGGAGTGGCGACAAGGGGAAGAAGGCCTTTGCCCATGTCAAGTCCAGGCAGTACCGGGCCCGCCGCTTGAGGACATTGCAGGAATATCTGGTGAGGCACCTTCCGGACACAGGGCAGCTTGTCCTCACGCCAGTAGACAGGGGGGGGGGGAGTGGTGCTCTACCCACTGCACCATCCATGTGGGAGAAGACCGTCGCAGCGGTGTGGCGCATCCGATTGCTGCACCTGTCCAGGACGGAGGCGCAGTACCTCACTCCCCATTTAGTGGAGGGAGTACCATCGGAGGACGTGTGGGTCACCATGCAGCAGCTTGCGCAGCCCGCATCGGAGGGGTTTGTAGCCAAGACGGGGGATGACACGGAGCTATACGGAGCCTTCTGCCCGTTACCGGCGCGGTTGCAACACTTGTACCGTTGCCGACCGGTTGAACCCGCCCACGTCCAACAACCGGGCAATCCAAGGCTGCATTGGATGCCACTAGCAGTGGACGGCACGTCGCGGCACGAGGCGTCCTTCGTGCATTGCACCCTCGGGGGTACCCGTAGCCCCGATCAACTAGCAAGTTGGTGGCTATTGGGGGGTAGTGAGGAGTGGTCGACCTTGTACGCGGCTGCTCAAGAGGTTGACTTCGACCAACAGTTGTGGAATGCTGGTAAGGTTGTCTTCCAAGATACTTCCGGTGCCGACCGGGAGACACTTTTCTTCCTCTGTGCCGATGGCAAGGCACAAATTTTAATGGCCAATTGTAAAAATTTTAAAGCCGAGGCTCCGCGAGCCATGGTTTGTTGGGTTTGCGGCCGCAATAGGCCAGACTGCCTTGCCAATTTTGGCTTGGAAGCCACCATTGATGGGTGGTGGGAGGTTGTGCTCCCCATGGGAGCCATATATAGACACATCCCAGCCAAACGTCGCATTCCTGACTACGGGTTGCACGGGATGCTGCGGGTAACTATTTGTGGTATTTCCGGCATGAGGGATGCGGTGTCGGCTGACACTGGCAAGTCCGCGGCGGTCGTTGTCCGCAATTTTTTCCAACCGATCCTAGATGTTGCCCGCATGGCAGCCAAGACGGTAACAAAGGGTAGGATGGCAAAGGGCAACGACACCGCCAACGCGAAGGGAAACGTTAGGCTAGAGTGTGCCGCGGCTGTGCAACTCATGCGCACCCGGAGGTGGGAGGCACTCATTGCCGTGTGCCTTGAAGAGGGGGGAATGAACAACAAGCGGGTGGGGGGGAAACCATGGGGGGATGTTTGTAGGCAGTGGTGGGACAATTTTGCCAAGATGTGTATATATGCATGGCGGACATCTTGGCTGTCCGGGGCAGACCTAGGAAGGTTACGTGACTGTAGCATAGCAACGGGCAAAGCCCACTAACTCTTGGAATGGCCTAAGCTATTGTGGTCACATTTGTGGATTGACCACATGTCTTTTTTTGCCAGCCATCGGAGAAATCTCTCCCAATTTTCATGCTTCGCCATGGAAGGCAGCCACCGTAGGCTCAAGCGCATGTTGCGCAACAGCGGGGGCCTAAGCCTTCTGCGTTGGCGGCTAGGTGTGCAGGTTGTCGTTGACAACCACACCATAGACGACAGCCTCCGTGCGGAGGGGTGGGACGTGACAAAGAGGTCCATGCGTGGGCAAGGCCCAGTGACCGTACAACAATTGGCTAGGCGGGCCTGCAAGAGGGCCCTTAGTGACCTCAACTATGTACATACCCTTACGCAACGTTTCAGACGCCGCAAACAGCGCAAACAACGAGCATAGTACGTTTGGACAGTTCATGGCCGGCGAAGTGGACGTGCGTGTTATTGTGAATTAAGATGTGCATACCTGTACGCGAATCTGGGACAAATTCGCGCGAACTTCGCGCCAAGTTCGCGCGAAGTTCGCGCGAATTTGTCCTAGATTCGCATTCGCAAGTGTCGCAGCAGACACAGGCGAACGGCACAATACGAATAGGGCATTAAACGGCTACCATGGCCACGCAGTGTATGGAAAAGGGGTGGTTTGTTCTCGCAGGGACCTGTATTTTATTTTTTTAGAATGTTTGAAACCATGTCCTCCATTCCAACCCATTGAAAAAGACCTTTTTCGGACAAAATAGTTGTTTTGGGTACCCATATTCGCTCTCTCATTCAAAAGTTCCCTTAACGGCAATTCGCAAAGGGTACATTGGCCATAGTCAACCTCATTGCCGAACAAGAAGGCATTGAGCCAAGGCCACAAAAGAGGTGGGACAGGTTCTTGGCTGAGTTTGGCAGTGTAGCTTTTGCTATAGCCCCCCTCTACTCCACCTTTCTACATCAAGAAGACGGTGTGAGCTACCATCCCGCCTTTTGATGCTACATTGCCTTTTGTCTAGGCGTGTTGTCCACGGTAGCATCCAACTTCCACAAGACAGACTGTGGTTGTTGCGTGAGATTGCACAGGCAGCTTTGCACTATCATGATTCTGCACATGCCCCCCCTATTGAGACCACACCCAATTGGGCCTTGGCACGGATGTATGCTAGGCCCTATTGTTCACCCAGCCGTTCGTCGTGCTTTTTTTGTGACGACACAGCCCACATCATGTGCCATGAATGTGGAGTTTATCAGTGTGCCTGCATGCTTCCGTTTTGTGTCCCTTGGAGATATGCATGGCATTGCGCAACTGGAGAGTGCAATTTACTGCCACACTAGCATGCATTGTATTGGCATTCGCATTGGGTGACCGGCTTCTGTTTGACCAGCCGCCTTCTGTAGATGAGGTCCGTCCAAAGGTGGTGATCCGTGGTAAGGAATTTTGTTCCAGAGCATTACCCCAAAGATGCCTGTGGTAAATTGTAGTATGACAAAAAATTGATTGAAGAGTTGGATACAAAGACCACGGACGTGCTTCGCAACATGTGCAAGCACAATCCTCCCTGAGCACAACCCACCTACAAAGATAAGAAGGCAGACCTCATCTACAAGCGTGTGTTTTGCGACTTCACATAAAGCACATGTGTGTGCACCACACGTGTGTGCACCTCATATATGTATATATATTACTACACCCCTCTCCCCTTAAATTTAGCTAACAACAAGCAACAACAACAAGCAACACGTCTCCGTGCCGTTTCAGCCATTGCACCTTCCCAACGCCTCGGGCCTAACTCTACTTTAGCCATCCTAGAGCCTAGGTGGTGCCCTTGCCAAATCCAAGTTTTGAGCCAAAAACTCACCGGTGGCGGCCCGGGGCGGGGGCGCCAAGTCGGGAGGTGCCCTCCCAAAACTGCGCAGTTTTGGGCCAAAAACAGCCATTTTTCGCCCAAAACAGCCCTAGTAAGGGTTCAAAACAGCCAAACGAAGGCAATCGGTTGCTACACTGCACGTGCGGCTTGACTTTCTCGCGACCAAGGGACTTTTGGTGCCCTCTAACTCCACGATATGTCCGAGAAACGGCCCAAAAAGGCGCCAAAAAGCCCCAAAAACTGCGCAATGTGCACCAGCACCCCGAAACCAAGAATGGGCCGTATCTTGGGCTACGTGGCTCAACAACGAATTCCGAGGGCACCTAGTCCACCCGCAACCCCCCACATTTTGTGGTTTCCAAGCCTCAGACTCGCCCAACGAGACACGTAGACCCCCGTACCAGTGGTCACTTGGTGCAGCCGGAGGGCCGGCCAGCCCACGCACGGTGGGGGCCAACGGTGGGTCCACCAGGGTCCCCGGGGCGAAAAAAACATTTTTTTCCCAAGTTGTTCCCGGACCACTTGGGATGCTCAAACACGTGTTTTTGGCCCGTTTTGAGCCCGTGGTGGTGCGTTTTGGGCCACGGAAAATCCCAAAATGCCTTGAAAATGGGCCGTTTCAAGACCAAAAATGCGTCAAAAATGGGTCAAAAACGCGTTTTTCCAAAAGTGATCCTAGACCATTTTGGATGCTCAAACAAGTGTTTTTAGCCCATTTTGAGCCCATGGGGACGGGTTTTGGCTCCTGGAAACTCCCAAAATGCCTTGAAAATGAGCCATTTTGGGACCAAAAATGGGTCAAAAATGGGTCAAAACGCGTTTTTCCAAAAGTGATCCCGGACCATTTGGGATGCTCAAACAAGTGTTTTTAGCCCGTTTTGAGCCCGTTTTGACCGAGTTTAGCCCCTTCCACGACATGTATGCACCACTTTGTGCCCTTCACCCGTACCTTAGAGCCGTGTGGAGCCACCTAGAGTTGGGAGAGGGGTGTAGATTGGAGGATATATATATATATATATATATATATATATATATATATATATATATTACTACACCCCTCTCCCCTTAAATTTAGCTAACAAGCAAGCAACAACAACAACACGTCTCCGTGCTGTTTTGGCCATTGCACCTTCCCAACGCCTCGGGCCTGACTCTACTTTAGCCATCCTAGAGCCTAGGTGGTGGGTGGCCTTGCCAAATCCAAGTTTTGAGCCAAAAACTCACCGGTGGCGGCCCGGGGCGGTGGCGCCAAGTCGGGAGGTGCCCTCCCAAAACTGCGCAGCTTCGGGCCAAAAACAGCCATTTTTCGCCCAAAACAGCCCTGGTAAGGGTTCAAAGCAGCCAAACGAAGGCAAACGGCTGCTACACTCCACGTGCGGCTTGACTTTCTCGCGACCAAGGGACCTTTGGTGCCCTCTAACTCCACGATATGTCCGAGAAACGGCCCCAAAAGGCGCCAAAAAGCCCCAAAAACTGCGCAACGTGCACCAGCACCCCGAAACCAAGAATGGGCCGTATCTTGGGCTACGTGGCTCAAAACCCAATTCCGAGGGCACCTAGTCCACCTGCAACCCCCCCACTTTTCATGGTTTCCAAGCCTCAGAATCGCCCAACGAGACACGTAGAACCCCGTACCAGTGGTCACTTGGTGCAGCCGGAGGGCCGGCCAGCCCACGCAGAGTGTGGGCCAACGGTGGGTCCACGAGGGTCCCCGGGGCGAAAAAAACATTTTTTTCCAAAGTTGTTCCCAGACCACTTGGGATGCTCAAACAAGTGTTTTTAGGCCGTTTAGAGCCTGTGGTGGCGCCTTTTGGGCCATGGAAAATCCCAAAATGCCTTCAAAATGGGCCGTTTCAAGACCAAAAATGGGTCCAAAATGGGTCCAAAACGGGTTTTTCCAAAAATGATCCCGAACCATTTATGATGCTCAAACAAGTGGTTCTAGCCCATTTTGAGCCCGTGGCGACGGGTTTTGGCTCATGGAAAATCCCAAAATGCCTTGAAAATGGGCCATTTTGGGACCAAAAATGGGTCAAAAATGGGTGAAAAACGCGTTTTTCCAAAAGTGATCCCGGACCATTTGGGGTGCTCAAACAAGTGTTTTTTGCCCGTTTTGAGCCCGTTTTGACCGAGTTTAGCCCCTTCCACCACATGTATGCACCACTTTGTGCCCTTCGCACGTACCTTAGAGTGGTGTGGTGGAGCCATCTAGAGTTGGGAGAGGGGTGTAGATTGGAGGATATATATATATATATATATATATATGTATATATATATATATATATATATATATATATATATATATATATATATATATATATATATATATATATATATATATATATATATATATATTACTACACCCCTCTCCCCTTAAATTTAGCTAACAACAACAACAACAAGCAACAACAAGGACGTCTCCATGCCGTTTTGGCCATTGCTCCGTCCCAACGCTTCGGATCTTCTGCCCATGTAGCCATCTTGGAGCCTAGGTGGTGGCCGTGCCAAATCCAAGTTTTGAGCCAGAAACTCACCGGTGGTGGCCCGGGGCGGTGGCGCCAAGTCGGGGGGTGCCCTCCCAAATCTGCGCAGTTTTGGGCCAACAACAGCCATTTTTCGTCCAAAATAGCCCCCAAACCCGGGCGAAACGCCCAAACGAAGGGAAACGGTGCCTACACTACACGTGCGGCTTGACTTCGCCGTGTTAGAGAGCCCTCTAGTGCCCTTCAACTCCACAATATGTCCGAGAAACAGCCCAAAAAGGCGCCAAAAAGCCCCAAAATCTGCGCAATGTGCACCAGTTAACACCCTGAAACCAAGCACGCGCCGTATCTTGGGCTACGTGGCTCAAAATCTGATTCCGAGGGCACCTAGTCCACCCGCAACCCCCCACTAACGGACGCCTAGACACCCGTACCAGTGGTCACTTGGTACAGCCGGAGGGCAGCCAGGCCCGCGCACGGCGGGGGCCAACGGTGGGTCCACCAGGGTCCCCGGGGCGAAAAAACTCATTTTTTCCAAAGTTGTTCCCAGACCACTTGGGATGCTCAAACAGGCGTTTTCAGCTCGTTTTGAGCCCGTGGTGGCGCGTTTTGGGCCATGGAAAATCCCAAAATGCCTTGAAAATGGGCCGTTTGGAACCAAAAATGGGTCGAAAATGGGTCAAAAATGTGTTTTTCCAAAAGTGATCGTGGACCATTTGGGATGCTCAAACAAGTGTTTTTAGCCCATTTTGAGCCCGTGGTGACGCGTTTTGGCCCATGGAAAATCCCAAAATGCCTTGAAAATGGGCCGTTTTGGGACCAAAAATGGGTCAAAAATGGGTCAAAAACGCGTTTTTCCAAAAGTGATTTTGAACCATTTCGGATGCTCCGACAAGTGTTTTTAGCCCATTTTGAGCCCATTGGGACAGGTTTTGGCCCTGGAAAATCCCAAAATGCCTTGAAAAAGGGCCATTTTGGGAGCAAAAATGGGTGAAAAATGAGTCAAAAACGCGTTTTTCCAAAAGTGATCCCGGACCATTTGGGATCCTCAAACAAGTGTTTTTAGCCCGTTTTGAGCCCGTTTTGACCGAGTTTAGCCCCTTCCACGACATGTATGCACCACTTTGTGCCCTTCACCCGTACCTTAGAGCCGTGTGGAGCCACCTAGAGTTGGGAGAGGGGTGTAGATTGGAGGATATATATATATATATATATATATATATATATATATATATATTTATATTACTACACCCCTCTCCCCTTGTTGTTGTTGTTGTTAGCTAAATTTAAGGGGAGAGGGGTGTAGATTGGAGGATATATATATATATATATATATATATATATATATATATATATTACTACACCCCTCTCCCCTTAAATTTAGCTAACAACAACAACAACAAGCAACAACAAGGACGTCTCCATGCCGTTTTGGCCATTGCTCCGTCCCAACGCTTCGGATCTTCTGCCCATGTAGCCATCTTGGAGCCTAGGTGGTGGCCGTGCCAAATCCAAGTTTTGAGCCAGAAACTCACCGGTGGTGGCCCGGGGCGGTGGCGCCAAGTCGGGGGGTGCCCTCCCAAATCTGCGCAGTTTTGGGCCAACAACAGCCATTTTTCGTCCAAAATAGCCCCCAAACCCGGGCGAAACGCCCAAACGAAGGGAAACGGTGCCTACACTACACGTGCGGCTTGACTTCGCCGTGTTAGAGAGCCCTCTAGTGCCCTTCAACTCCACAATATGTCCGAGAAACAGCCCAAAAAGGCGCCAAAAAGCCCCAAAATCTGCGCAATGTGCACCAGTTAACACCCTGAAACCAAGCACGCGCCGTATCTTGGGCTACGTGGCTCAAAATCTGATTCCGAGGGCACCTAGTCCACCCGCAACCCCCCACTAACGGACGCCTAGACACCCGTACCAGTGGTCACTTGGTACAGCCGGAGGGCAGCCAGGCCCGCGCACGGCGGGGGCCAACGGTGGGTCCACCAGGGTCCCCGGGGCGAAAAAACTCATTTTTTCCAAAGTTGTTCCCAGACCACTTGGGATGCTCAAACAGGCGTTTTCAGCTCGTTTTGAGCCCGTGGTGGCGCGTTTTGGGCCATGGAAAATCCCAAAATGCCTTGAAAATGGGCCGTTTGGAACCAAAAATGGGTCGAAAATGGGTCAAAAATGTGTTTTTCCAAAAGTGATCGTGGACCATTTGGGATGCTCAAACAAGTGTTTTTAGCCCATTTTGAGCCCGTGGTGACGCGTTTTGGCCCATGGAAAATCCCAAAATGCCTTGAAAATGGGCCGTTTTGGGACCAAAAATGGGTCAAAAATGGGTCAAAAACGCGTTTTTCCAAAAGTGATTTTGAACCATTTCGGATGCTCCGACAAGTGTTTTTAGCCCATTTTGAGCCCATTGGGACAGGTTTTGGCCCTGGAAAATCCCAAAATGCCTTGAAAAAGGGCCATTTTGGGAGCAAAAATGGGTGAAAAATGAGTCAAAAACGCGTTTTTCCAAAAGTGATCCCGGACCATTTGGGATGCTCAAACAAGTGTTTTTAGCCCGTTTTGAGCCCGTTTTGACCGAGTTTAGCCCCTTCCACCACATGTATGCACCACTTTGTGCCCTTCACCCGTACCTTAGAGCCGTGTGGAGCCACCTAGAGTTGGGAGAGGGGTGTAGATTGGAGGATATATATATATATATATATATATATATATATATATATATATATATATATATATATATATATATATTACGACACCCCTCTCCCCTTAAATTTAGCTAACGACAACAACAACAAGCAACAACAAGGACGTCTCCACGCCGTTTTGGCCATTGCTCCGTCCCAACGCTTCGGATCTTCTGCCCATGTAGCCATCTTGGAGCCTAGGTGGTGGCCGTGCCAAATCCAAGTTTTGAGCCAGAAACTCACCGGTGGTGGCCCGGGGCGGTGGCGCCAAGTCGGGGGGTGCCCTCCCAAATCTGCGCAGTTTTGGGCCAACAACAGCCATTTTTCGTCCAAAATAGCCCCCAAACCCGGGCGAAACGCCCAAACGAAGGGAAACGGTGCCTACACTACACGTGCGGCTTGACTTCGCCGTGTTAGAGAGCCCTCTAGTGCCCTTCAACTCCACAATATGTCCGAGAAACAGCCCAAAAAGGCGCCAAAAAGCCCCAAAATCTGCGCAATGTGCACCAGTTAACACCCTGAAACCAAGCACGCGCCGTATCTTGGGCTACGTGGCTCAAAATCTGATTCCGAGGGCACCTGGTCCATCCGCAACCCCCCACTAACGGACGCCTAGACACCCGTACCAGTGGTCACTTGGTACAGCCGGAGGGCAGCCAGGCCCGCGCACGGCGGGGGCCAACGGTGGGTCCACCAGGGTCCCCGGGGCGAAAAAACTCATTTTTTCCAAAGTTGTTCCCAGACCACTTGGGATGCTCAAACAGGCGTTTTCAGCTCGTTTTGAGCCCGTGGTGGCGCGTTTTGGGCCATGGAAAATCCCAAAATGCCTTGAAAATGGGCCGTTTGGAACCAAAAATGGGTCGAAAATGGGTCAAAAATGTGTTTTTCCAAAAGTGATCGTGGACCATTTGGGATGCTCAAACAAGTGTTTTTAGCCCATTTTGAGCCCGTGGTGACGCGTTTTGGCCCATGGAAAATCCCAAAATGCCTTGAAAATGGGCCTTTTTGGGACCAAAAATGGGTCAAAAATGGGTCAAAAACGCGTTTTTCCAAAAGTGATTTTGAACCATTTCGGATGCTCCGACAAGTGTTTTTAGCCCATTTTGAGCCCATTGGGACAGGTTTTGGCCCTGGAAAATCCCAAAATGCCTTGAAAAAGGGCCATTTTGGGAGCAAAAATGGGTGAAAAATGAGTCAAAAACGCGTTTTTCCAAAAGTGATCCTCGACCATTGGGGGTGCACGAACAAGTGTTTTGAGCCCATTTTGAGCCCCTTTTGATCGATTTTAGCCCCTTCCACCACATGTATGCACCACTTTGTGCCCTTCACCCGTACCTTAGAGCCGTGTGGAGCCACCTAGAGTTGGGAGAGGGGTGTAGATTGGAGGATATATATATATATATATATATATATATATATATATATATATATATATATATATATATATATATATATATATATATATATATATATATATATATATTACTACACCCCTCTCCCCTTGTTGTTGTTGTTGTTAGCTAAATTTAAGGGGAGAGGGGTGTAGATTGGAGGATATATATATATATATATATATATATATATATATATATATTACTACACCCCTCTCCCCTTAAATTTAGCTAACAACAACAACAACAAGCAACAACAAGGACGTCTCCATGCCGTTTTGGCCATTGCTCCGTCCCAACGCTTCGGATCTTCTGCCCATGTAGCCATCTTGGAGCCTAGGTGGTGGCCGTGCCAAATCCAAGTTTTGAGCCAGAAACTCACCGGTGGTGGCCCGGGGCGGTGGCGCCAAGTCTGGGGGTGCCCTCCCAAATCTGCGCAGTTTTGGGCCAACAACAGCCATTTTTCGTCCAAAATAGCCCCCAAACCCGGGCGAAACGCCCAAACGAAGGGAAACGGTGCCTACACTACATGTGCGGCTTGACTTCGCCGTGTTAGAGAGCCCTCTAGTGCCCTTCAACTCCACAATATGTCCGAGAAACAGCCCAAAAAGGCGCCAAAAAGCCCCAAAATCTGCGCAATGTGCACCAGTTAACACCCTGAAACCAAGCACGCGCCGTATCTTGGGCTACGTGGCTCAAAATCTGATTCCGAGGGCACCTAGTCCACCCGCAACCCCCCACTAATGGACGCCTAGACACCCGTACCAGTGGTCACTTGGTACAGCCGGAGGGCAGCCAGGCCCGCGCACGGCGGGGGCCAACGGTGGGTCCACCAGGGTCCCCGGGGCGAAAAAACTCATTTTTTCCAAAGTTGTTCCCAGACCACTTGGGATGCTCAAACAGGCGTTTTCAGCTCGTTTTGAGCCCGTGGTGGCGCGTTTTGGGCCATGGAAAATCCCAAAATGCCTTGAAAATGGGCCGTTTGGAACCAAAAATGGGTCGAAAATGGGTCAAAAATGTGTTTTTCCAAAAGTGATCGTGGACCATTTGGGATGCTCAAACAAGTGTTTTTAGCCCATTTTGAGCCCGTGGTGACGCGTTTTGGCCCATGGAAAATCCCAAAATGCCTTGAAAATGGGCCTTTTTGGGACCAAAAATGGGTCAAAAATGGGTCAAAAACGCGTTTTTCCAAAAGTGATTTTGAACCATTTCGGATGCTCCGACAAGTGTTTTTAGCCCATTTTGAGCCCATTGGGACAGGTTTTGGCCCTGGAAAATCCCAAAATGCCTTGAAAAAGGGCCATTTTGGGAGCAAAAATGGGTGAAAAATGAGTCAAAAACGCGTTTTTCCAAAAGTGATCCTCGACCATTGGGGGTGCACGAACAAGTGTTTTGAGCCCATTTTGAGCCCCTTTTGATCGATTTTAGCCCCTTCCCCCACATGTATGCACCAAGTTGTTCCCTTCGCACGCACCTTAGAGCCGTATGGTGGAGCCACCTAGAGTTGGGGAGAGGGGTGTAGATAAGAGAGAGAGAGAGAGAGAGAGAGAGAGATATGTAGATATTTATGATATAAAAGCTCCTTCTTTTCTTGAGCCTCATTTTGTTTTTGCTGACCTTACAATACACGGTTTGGCCCGGGTGGGGCGCCACTTACACAAGTGTCCTAGAATCGACCAGGGGGCACCATGCCCTTAAACACAAATACCACCTACCGTTGACCCCCCCCCCCCCCCATAAACTTTGTGTTTTTTGTTCAAATTCAAGTCAAAATTGTAACTACCTAGTAACCTAGCAAGGAAAATTTTTGAAAAATTTTGCTCTTTTTACCTAGTAAAAAAAAACTTTTTAAAAAAAATTTTTACTAGGTTTTACTACATTTTACTAGGTTTTACTACGTTTTACTCGGTTTTACTACGGCGCATACTAGGTTTTACCAAATGCCCGTGGCCGTGTTCGCAGCCCCGCGCGGCATGGTAGTAGTCTCGGATGTGCGAGCTGCCCTCCAGTGGGGCTCAGCCCAGCTGCAGCCGTGGCACGACCTGTTGGCTTGGGTGATGCGGAGGGACATCCCTTCCTAGCGGGCTGCCATCTGGCCTGCCACTATTGGTAGGCATCTCCCAGCGGGGCTCCGATGGCTTTGAGAGCGCACAGATGCCTCCCCGCCGCCCTAGGAGTTGCGTGATTCTTTGAAGCGGATGTACTGTACGGGTAGTGAGGAACATCGACCGCAGTATCCGTTCCTTGTGGCGACTTATCACACCTGAGCTGTGTGATCAGACGACGGCTCTAGTGTCGGACGCGGCGTAGTGCATGGCCCCTCACGCAATGATCCTCCCTAGGGAGGGGTGGGAGGGCCAGTAGCACACGTGAACTCCCGCCGCCCTGCTCGCGGGTGCCGGGGGCAGGATGAGGTGGTGTAGATACTATACTATTTTTCTCTTCACAGCTCTGAAACAACATGCCCTTGTTTTTGGTTGTCCCTGGCACCAATGTCACTGATCATGGTGAAAGCACAATGGAGAGACTTCTCCTTGTGGTGGTTGTGGGCCCATCAGAGATGCAATTTTTTTAGCATCCAGTGCGAGGTGCATAGTAGGACAATTGCACGTGATTGTGCATTTCACCGGTTGGAATTTCGCATCCACACCCCATTGCCTTCATCCCTTGGAACACCCCACTCTGCCAAAGAAACCAAGAAACCAAGAAACTAGCATCCAAAACCCACTTGGAAATAACAACAACTGCCCAGAAGCCTCCAGGCTTTACTGGCAACCATCAAAAAGCCTCTCGCAAGAATGATTTTGTGCTAGCAACTGCGGTTTGGTGGTGTTCTATGGGCTTTTTGGGATGGTTCGCTGGTGTTTGGCCCTTAAAGGTTGCCACAGTATGTGCATGGTGCACACGCGGTGCAACAACTCCTTCTAAAGCTCCCCATCTCACGCCCTAACCACTCCTCCCCTCTCCTTTCCTTCCAAAGAAACCCTGAAAACATGTCAGCTCACCATTTCATGTTGTGAGGACTTAGGGCAATGAGAATCTTTCTTTTGTTGGATGCAGTGGTGCTAAACCATTTTTGTGTGTGCTGATTGATCACTTCCAAGTATCGAATGTCATGAGACAATTCTGTTCTGAATGTCATGTGTGATTTTTCTTGTTGGATGCAGTGGTGCTGAGCCATTTTAGTGTGTGAGAACTCATCAGTTCCGAGTTTCAAATGTCGTGAGACAATTTCTGTTCTGATTGTCACGTGTGACGCTGCATGTGCTGTATGCACTGTCACCCCTGCACTCCTGCTACTTTGTGTCTCATGTTCATGTGGTTCTGTGCATGTGCAGCGGCTTGCTGAAAGGAGATATCCCTGCATGCGTTGATGATGAGGGGTATTATTTCATCGATAAGGACTTTGAGTCTTTTCAGCCTGTTCTAGAATATCTGAGGACGGGGAAGTGGCAGCTGTACAATTGCATGTACGAGCAGGTGTGCAGTTTCGTGCATTTTGGGAGGTTAGTGTTCAGGTATCATGGGAGCACGGGAAACCATGTGTTTGATGACCAGTAATGCTGGTGGAGTCCGGCAGATGGCGCATCCTGTAAACAGTGGCGGCCCAAGGTGGCAACACTGGAAATTCAAAGGAGCCTAAGAGGTCACAGGTCCATGGTAGTGAGTTCAGCCCTGGCTGGTTTCCTTGTAAAAAAGGGGGGAATCAACCCGTTTGAGCAAGTCAACTAATCAAACCTGTACAACACCCTCGAAAATTACATTTAGGTTCAGAAGGTAAACTTAAAGTCTACCAGCATCTACGTCAGGGGGTCTTGAACTCTAGAGCATCCTGTGACCATTACATTGGACAGGTGTTCAGCAGTGTTGGTACTATTTCTCCCTCATTCTGGGTTCCTCCGGCACAAAAATTTACTCAAAGTGTGTGTGGCCCCATCCAATGAGTGCAGTGTGGGTGCTTTGCTCAGGCGAAGAACACTCGGATTGTGTTGGCATGGTGCAGTGCAGATGGAATTTGGTTATTCGGTCATTGACAGCTCAAACAGATGACTGCACAAGTGACTGTGGGCTGGCCCGCCTCTTTCGAGAGCCATGCCATTTTTCCTTAATTTTTGTGTGTGGATTTTAGGATGGAAGCCAACTGCACTCGGAGGGGGCTGGTTGGAGGGCCACCAACGGTCGAACAATAGCAGACGGTAATTAATGGATAGTCTGTCACCGTTTTTGTTGGCAGCAGTGTCAGAGAAGCTGTTCACCCCCCCATGTGTGTGCATCACAAATCCTCCACGGCCCACATGAGCCTTCAGAACTGTTGGAGGCTCTATGACCCCCCACGACCCCAGGAGCCAATGGCAAGGGCTGTTGCCCTCCTCTGAGTGGACCCAACACAGAGCAGTGAAACAGCGACAGTCTGGGCGCGTCGGTGGCATAACCTACCAAGGGAAAGGACGGGAGTACATGGTGGTAAACCCTCCCTACACAATTGTCGGCCCATCCTTACTTAAGCAAGCAAGGGCACTAGCTGGTGAGAGGCTGATGGGCACTGCCACCTCCGGAGGAAAGGAGTTCAATGGCAGGACAAGGGTAAGTGGTGAGAGGCCAATAGGCGCCACCAGCTTTAGGCAGTAATCATCCCGGCATCATGCCACCCCCCCCCCCTTTTCAGTACGACTTGTTGTGGAACGACGAGCAGGATGAGTCGGAATCATGCCCTGGCCCCCGTCAACCAGTGGGCCACAAACAACCTTGAGAAGAGTGATAAAAACCTTTGGACGGCGAAGGATGAGATTCATGGTGATGAAATTCATGGGTGGGATAAGGATTGGGTTTGGTTGATAGGGATTGATTAGGGGAGGCAGGGGAGCGAAGTGGCTTGAATTTTCTTCCATGAGCTGGCGTAAAAGTGTGTGTTCTTCCATGGGTATGGGCTTCTGGTGCTGTGCGGTGATGATCAGTGCGGTCTCTCCCTCTCTCGAATTGTCATTTTCTATTCTTGTGAGAGTCTGCCATTCTTGGTTCTTGAGCACAGGGATGTTGGGTAAGTTTAGGAGAAAAAAGGGCGACACACAGCACGAAAGCATTCGGCATTCATTCGAACTTGCAGTCTGAGTTCTAGTAGTCAATGTCATTCTCGGAATCGTGAGCAGGTTCTAGGGAGGATTCACTTGTAGATGCGGAGATACTGTCCCAGTCCAATGCGGGAGGTTCAAGATGGTGAGCCTGATCTCGTGGAGCGCTTGGCCACTCGTCCTGCAACAGAACTTGTGTAAGCTTGCCAGCAGTAGTGAGTGTCAGTTCTCTGTCAAAGCTGATGTGCAGCTCTTGAGATACTCTGAACGTCACAGCGTGTGACTGACCATGGATAACAGCAGGTGAAACTGATGATACGTATACTGTGCTTGGTTCGGGATCAGAGGTGGGGCATTCTGCTCTAGCTTGAAACGAGAGAGGGGTGACGGCCGAGGGGAGGAGGCTCAGTGGGACCGGGCTGGTGTCGCACATCAGTGAGTTGTTCTGACGCCCAACGAAGTTGAACGCCGCAGTGATTGCATGATACTTCCATTCTGTCTTGAGCGTGGACCATCCTTGCGAGTTTGGTTCCGTGATCAGGTGCTCTGTGCGTACAGCACGTGGCCATGTTCTCATGGAGCCCCGGCAGTTTGGGTACTCTGAGGAGATGGTTATGGCGTCAACCGTGGAGAGGGGATTTCTTTTGGAACGAAGGACTACTCCTGACCAGGTGATGCATACGCCGAGAGGAGACCATTGGGTGTGGGATTCGAGCGAGAAATTCGGGATTAGTCTCCATGCATGCTTTTCGTCTTCTTTGGTGGTGGACAAAGCAGCTGGTGATTGCCATTCGATGGAGTATCCTTGAATGGCTAGACAGTTTGCTGCGTTGGCGAACGACCACAAGCATAGGAGTGGGTGCATGATGCAGGCAGATTGCATGTGGACACCCCAGCCGGTGGCCATTGTGCGGCAGAAGGGGCATGAGAATTCGTCTTTGGTTCCTTCATGGCAGTGAGGGATTGTACGGATCCAGTACACTGCTGTGAGTCCGGCAATGGTATACTTGCCTTATGTGAGTCCTCTGCGCCAGACAACGTTGCATTTGGTGTCGCCGGGTGTACACCCGACTTGCCTATGCCTCTTTGGGACTCTGTGTGCAGGGCCGAATTCTGGACATCTTCAAAATATATAGATTTCAGGAGCCACCTGGCCAGACCTCGTAATTCCTTTGACATTGCCAGCTCCGAAGGGAATGTCAATGTAGTTCACTTGAAGACAATTTCTGGTTCTGGTGCTAATGCTACTGGCGGTGAGTCCCCTTTTCAGCTTTGTCTTGTTAATCCTACTACCATTTTGAATGCTATTGTTGTTGGGTTGCTGTTCATACTAGCTGTTATTGAGGTTCCAAAAGGCCTCTTGATGTGCGACATGTTTCATTGGGGAAACCATTGGTGGTTGCTGGTGAATTGGCGGACGTTCGAATCATCATGAGCCAGCTGCAGACTGACCTAGCTAAGGAGGGAGTGAATCAGGTGAGTGTCATGGTGTACAACACTGGCAGCCGCAGTCCGAGTTTCACTATGATGCAATCAGTGCTGGCAATTGTCACGTTGACTCCAATTCCAAGGAAGGTACATTGCCCCCTGTGAATTGAACCCCCAAAATAGCAAAATCTCACAATCGAGCGAAATTTCGCCACTCCCGTCATTTTGTCCAATTTGCACCATCTGTTTAGCTGCCGTTGTACATTACGTTCGGTGAAGGCCCATTACCCAGTATCCTGTGTCCTGAGGCTATTCAATGGGTGCTGGAGATTCTTAAAGTCCCGATGAATCTTACAAACTGGGTGCTGGTGGGGTCTTGCTCTCCAAATCCGGCTGTTCAGCTTCACATTCGTCTCAAGTCGGAAATTTCGGTTGGATTTGGTTTCCTCAAAGCTGCGGCTGATGAACTACCTAAAGAAACTGTTGAGCAGAAGGAAAGCGATGACACAGCAAAGTCAACACTTCAGCATGCAGCGGAGGGCCAAATACCCATGCCAGAGACCCTCGATGACATGATGATGTGCCTTCACAATGGAGTACTGGTTGCCGACATGGTACGTGCATTGGATGCTCACAATATAACACCACTCTAACGGCCACAAGCTACCCCGCCACAACGCCGCTCCGGTGTTGCTCTTGGTGTTATGCTGTGCCGGAATGTATACTTCCGGGATACCGTGTCTACATAGGAACTGCGCGTATGACATGCAGTATGCGTCAACCCAGATGCATTTGGATAGTTTGCCTCCGTCACCACCATGCATGGCTCCCAGGTTGTCCGAGATGGCACCTGTGATTTGGCTTGGATCGATGTGGAAGCGATGGATGAGCAGCATGTTAAAAAATTTTCCACACCATTCGGCAATGCAACTGCTGCCTCCTGTGCATCTCACTGCGGAGCTGGCTTTTAGGGCGAGTCCGGTTGCTGTCGATCACAATTGCAGACCATGCATGGTCATCGATTTCTTTAGAACTGTCGGACATGAGGATAAGGTCACCTTTAGGGGTGTGCAGTACGTCAACCTGGATGGGGCATTGTGTAAGGTCTGCTGGAAGGTGGAAGGAGACGTCGTGCTGGGCCATCCATTGTTGCGCAACGATCCAATCCGGGTGGGGGGGTACATTGGGCTTGGGATACAGCATGAGCGTTGTGCTGGTCTCCCTGGTATACGTGCTTCTGCTGTTGCAAGCAAGGAAGAGGCCTTTGATGTATTGGCACTATAGGCGAGAGAATACGTGAGGGACTGCGAAGCCCATGTCGTCGAGAGCTGCCCAAAGCATCTTGTTCGAGGTGTGAACCGGGATGCATCGTGCTTTGCAGACTATCGTCTTTATTTGTGTCTGTTGCGGTTGAACCCATTCTGCTCGCACTCGGATGGCTGAGAACACGTAGTCTACCACGGACAGGGTGTCCGTGATCAGGATGCGCAGTATGAGAACAAAGGAGGGTTGCACGCATGCGAGCGTTCCTTGAAGGACAGAGAGGCGTTGGGCGAACTTCAGAGTGGGTTCTTTGGGGATCTCTCCACGGTTGAGTGGGATTCCGGTCATCTTGAGGTCCGATTTCTGGAGGGTGAACATGTCCCGCATTGTCTCCACTTCGCCATCCATGTACTCTAGTGTGCCATTCTTTGGTTCTGCTCTATACATTTTAATCTTCTTACATTGTGACGATCCTCCTGTCGACCAGCAGCCGTGGCTGAACGTGTTGTACATGTGAGCCATGTCTTGGGGACTGGTGGCAAAGCCTCTATGGTCATTGCTGTACACGATCTCGAGTACTTGGATGTATGGGTTCCAAGGTGCTGCCAGGCTTCTGTACTTGTGTTGCTCAGAGCGGGGGCCCATTCTTCTACGCGGAGTGCATCGGACGGGAAGAGGCACTCCATGTGCTTCCTGATGGTGTTGCAGAATGTGTTACTTTCGTGCCAATCGATGATGAAGACTTTGCCATAAAAGTGGGCGAACCAGCATACCAGCCATCAGCATGTGATGGCGCACATCTGCGGTGACAGCTGCTTTTTGTAGGCATAATGATCGGGGGGAACCTAGGCAGTCCAAATTCGAGCATTGCTGATGGTGAAGAAAGACATTGCTGGACTCTAGCTGACGAAGGTACGGTTCTAGGAGGATGGGGCAATTGTTGGGAATGGGCCATTTCAGTTGTTTCTTGATTAGGCACAGGTGGAGTAGTGCACAAAGCAGTTGGTCGTGGGCACCATGTGCAAAGGCTTGCACGAGGGAGGTAAACAGGTGGAGGCTGAATTCGTCTTGTCGGCTGATTAGAGCATGGGGTAGTTGTTCCAGCGATGTGGCTTCGGAGGACGACAGCTTTTTCTTTGGGGAAGTCTTTTCCATCGGCGCTGATCTCATCCACAACCTGCAACTTGTTCTTTTTTAGTTTTATGGTGTGGGTTGTGGATGATGTGATGGAGACACTTTTCACTTTTTCCAGAGGGAAGTGGAGCTTTGCTGCCATGGCCTTGTTGTTTCTGTTCTCCCACCATCGGGCAATTTCAGCTAAGCGTCTTCCACTGTGGGAATGCCGGGCCGCGGCTAGGATTTTGGTATGTGTTGATGAGAGGGACATTTTCGATCGGCGGCGGGGTATGATGTTGTCCGTGGCCGTGAAGTACAGGTGCATGACGGCAGTGGGGTGCCATTTAGAGATGTTGGCCCATGAGAAGAGGACGGAGCATGCGTTCGCCACTTCTTGGAAGTCATTTTGGTCGAGCTGGCGCAAGTCATATCTCCTGTTGGAGGGGTCCGTGGGTTTCATCTGGTCACACTGAATGGCAAGGGTGTATTGCTGCACATTGTGACTGTTGAGGCTGGGTAGCCCTTCTCTAGTGCATGCCACACAAAGGATGCTGCTTTGAAGGAATAGGCAGTCTTTATCTGTCATGAAGATACCCTTCTTGGTGAGAACTTGATTCGTTGGCTGGCCCGTGGTTTATGGGCAGTGGTATTCTTTCCAAGTTTTGGAGAGTGTGTGTTTGAGCCATCCTTTGTAGCTGTACCTCGCAGAGAATCTAGCCCGAGCCGACACAAGAGACTTGGAATGAACACCTGCCACGTGTGACGCTTCATCTACGCTATACCGGGTAGGGACGGTGCGCACCACTTTTTGTACACTACATCCCCAGTCTCCCTTGTCCTCATAAGCCACCGTACAACTGCTAGCGTTGTTGGAGCTATTGGCAATGGAGGGTGATGCACCCCCCTTCCTCCGGCAAACTTTACATTTTCAGGCATTGTCACAGAGGCCTTGCTCGGACATGTCCGCACCGGACTCCCCCTCTATGGCTTCAATCGTGTCATGCAGCACCGAAGGATCCGCTGCTTCATCCCTTAGATGTTGTACATTGAATGTTTCGAATTTTTACTGCACATGTATCCACGGGGTCTCTCAACCTAAGGACCTATCTTTGTCCATCTCGGTGTAGCCCAATGGGGCCAGCAACTATTTCAGCATGGAGAGGAAGTGACCTCTGACCAGGATGCACGCATAACTGTGTAGAGACTTGAGTGCGAATATAGCAAGCGGACACAAGGATGAGGGTTGAACATGAGATCACACTTCGTATTGTGAAAACACCGTATGACTGTGTGATGGAGTGGGGCAGGCGCACCCCATGCCTAATGCTGACATTGCAATTGACTCTTTGAGGCCCCCCTCCCAACTTATGCCTATGAAGCAGTTTTGCCAATGGACGGGAGCGGCAGTTTGGCTCTCGATGAACTCTTGTTTTCCGGCGGGGGACTGGGGGACCTTTGTTGCTTGGTGTTAAGTTTTGTAACCTGTGAGTTGCTATTTTGCGCATTGTGTGCTTTTGGGGTACGCCCGAGGCTCAAGTCCCAGCACGTTGTGTGGCATCCTAGTGCGGTGATTGGCACGGGGCGAATCGACAAGGCCCAAGGCCTGCGGGGCCCCTACGTAACCAGCGCCGCGGCTGCGTTTCTTACGAGCCGGGCTGCCGGAGGAAGACTGGATGGACGTGAAGGAGAAGAGCTTGTGGAGTCCCTTGCCAACAGCGAGTACGGGTTACGAGTGGAGTCCGTCTACCGCGGCATGCGGGACGACAAGAACGTGGATGGGTGACGCGAGGGGGAGGATGCTAGAGACAGGGGTACGTGTGCGGATCCTGAATGGGGTTGGCTACTCACCACCTGCGGAGGGGACGGGTACCATGGGGGATTGGTCCGGCGCGGAAGTTACCCTGGCTGTGAGCCAAACAACCACGCCGGTGGGCATGCCGCCGCAGCCGATGGGAGCAGAAGCGCAAGGCTTTACCGTGTGGCGCCTCTGAACCGGCGCGCGGGGCGTGCACGGCTGATTGAGGTTTGGATCTAGGCACCGACAGGGTGGGCATAGAGGCAAGCGAGGGACGTGGGGGAGCTGCAGCTCGCGGTGCTGGATCAATTGGGGGAAACAGAGGACGAATGGTGGCTACTAAAGGGGGGGAGGGTGCTGGATACGGGCCAGTCTGGGTTGGCCCAAGGAGACGATGCTCATGTGTGATTTTGTGGATCGAGGGGAGGGGGGGACTATGGCGCCGCTCATGGGGGAGCACAACGGGGAGCGCACAGCGGTGAGGGGGGAGCAGGCCAGACGCTCCAGAGGATGATGGAGATCATGAGGCTGCAGGAGGAGCAGCTGCAGATCCTGGGCAAAAGTACAAGTGGCTTGCGGAAGGAGGTGGAGGACTTGAAGAGCGGCAAGGGGAAGGAGCAAGAGCGCGAGAACAAGGAGGACACCATCCGGCTTTAGCTGGCCAACGTGGAGACGATGGAGAGTGCCCCGCATCTGCGCCGGTGGATGTCGTGGCAGCGTAAGCTCTTGTAGGAGCTTTTGAGTGCGTTGGGGGAGCACTGGGTGGCTGAGGACATGGAGGGGGTGGATGGGGTTCAGGGAACAATGCCGTGGATTTCGACAACGTCATCACGGATCTTGAGGATCGGGGGACCCCTTGGGACAATTTTGCGTGGGGGATTTCGGTCGGAATGGTCCGGATTCAGCGCGATTATAGGGCCAAATGGGGGGGATTTAAGAAAGCTGCTTCAGGTCAACCATCGGAGGCACACGGCATGGGGGCGGAGGGACGGGGAGTGGCGGCCATCACACAACCTAGGTTTTGTACGGGGGTTGAGGTTGCGTTGCATCAGGGGATAATGTGTGTCAAGACCATGGGGAACAACCACAAATGGGTTCCGCCGTTAGGCAAGCCCACCTAGCCTTGCCGGCGTTGCATCCGAATGGGGTGAGCCGAGAGCACGCCCTCCATTGGCTGGTGTATTGTCCTAATTGGACGGGATGAAGCGCTGTTGAGGATCCCTTTGGTGGGGGGACGAGGGCACGCAAGGGGGGCGGTAAAGACGGTGCGGTGGAATGGCTGGGGGACGGGTATAGGTCCGCCTGGGCGCGACTCTGGGGTGCTCGGAGCTGGGGGATAGCCCGGAGGCTCTGGCAGTACAATCCGTTGCTAACCGCACCTCAAGGAGTAGCATTGGGGAAGTTATGGAAGTACGCCATGAGGAGCTCGGGGAAGGGGAAAGAGGAGGTGTTCTCCGTGTTTTTGTTGCAATAGTCCAGGGATTGGGCCTCCGCATTCTCCATGCGGGGAACTATTGCGGCCGTGCGCATCGCAGAAGACATGGGATGGATCCCCCACACGGTGGCCCCGACCCACAGGCGATTGGCCAGAAGCAGGGGGGGGGGCGGACTTCCAATTTTACCTTTTTCTTCCACATGTGGCACATGTGCACAACGTAGAACATAGGAACAGAGAGTGATATCCTCTCGTCATCAGGGGCAATTTTTGGACATACCTAGTGATGGGCGTGCAATCCGGTCCGGTAGCGTTGGTACTGGGTCTTTGAAATGGGTACCGTTGGACCCCTCTTAAAACGCCTGGAAGTTTTGGTCGCGAGAGCGGCCCGAAAACCGCAACCAATACTGGTACCCATGTACTAGGATCTTCCCGGCCAAGATGCCTTGGAAGACATTTTGGTCGCCATCTTGGAGGCATAAAGTACAGGAATGTTGTCTGCAATCTTGGTGCCCACTTTGCATGACGCCTAGCAGGGTGGAAGAAAAGTGTAACATGAAGTACCCAAGCTTGTGTAAGGACATTGGGTATATCATTGTGTTCGTGCTTGTCTTTGTGCGTAGTGTACTTGTCAAAGGCATCAGGTATATTGACGTGCAAAACCTCCAAAGGGGTGTGCTTGAAATGTGTGTCATTGCCTCGGATGTCCTTTTTTCCCATTGCCTTTCCCCTTTTAACAGATTGGAAAAGGTCTAGTGGTAGCTAGGTTAGGGTGCTAAGGGATATTTTGGACCAGGAGGTTAAAAAGTCTGAGGGGGCAGAGCAGCGGGTGCGGGAGGCGTTTGGGGGGAAGAAGGAGGGGGTGCTGGCCTTAGGGAGAAGGAGCGCAAGCTCCGGCACGCTGCCTCTGCCCTAAGCAAAAAGGCATCGGGGCTGCCGGAGCACATGCCTGCTCCATGGGGGCGGCCCAAAAAGCGCCAGCTCCTTAAGGCGCTCCCCAAAACGCCACCCTCCACCCTCGCCCCCTTTGGGGTATGGGAGGTGACCAGGGGGGGGTCGGAAGAGTTGCTCAATGGGGTCGTTGTTGTGGTTGAAGTTTATCACTTGGCTGGCGACAATGCCTCCAAGTCATATTGTGAGCAGTTGCGGAAAGGGGGGGTTGCAGTCACCTTGCATACCGGCTCCCCGCAGTGCAATCAAAAAAATTGTTTATATATTGCAGTGCGGGTGTTGCTCTGGCCTACAACATCCGCCGTGGGAGTGGCCCGAGCAACCCCCCCCCTTAAAAATGTTGCCATGCTGCGGAGGGAGTGTAGGGCCATGTTTGACATGGTAACAGCGTGGGTGCAAACACCAAGGAACCTTAGCCTCCGGCGCACAGGGTGGGCCCCCAGTGTGGTGAAGGATATCACGAAGGTGGCTGGGGAGTTGCCCGGCTGTGTGGGCAAAGGGCCAGTCCCTTTTGCCCCCCTCACGGGCAACAATGTCCCCGCGGTGATGCTTCACCAGATCACGACATCCAAACAGGCTGAGTGTGAGTCGGAGTCCGACCCGGGTGTGTCTGTGTCCTCCACAGGGGTGAAGGGGAAGAGGAAGGGAGCCCCCCCCTCCCCTGTGCCTGAACCTTAGACTGAGTGGTGTGCGTCTGACCCCGATTCCCCCGTGGCCTTTATAGGGGTGAAGGGCAACAAGAAGAGGGTGGCAGCCTCTGCCGGGGGGAACAGGAAGAAGAAGACCGCCCCTGGCCCCTACTCTTTGTGGAGTGGGATAGGGAGGGGGGGGGGCAAGGAGGGGAGGTTGGAGCGTTCCCTCCCCCTTTGGATAGTGACATTTGTCCGCAGAGTGCTGCACTATGTCACGGGTACAAGTCATCGCTCCAAGACTTGGATGGCGCCGTTCTCCTTGCTGGATGGGACACCAGCTAAGGGGGCACTGCTCCTCCTCATTGTCTCCCCTGATACTAAAGCAAGTGGCTTGCACAAAGCCTACCAACAAAATGTTCCATGTGCCCTGTTTGTGCTTGTGTGCCTACGTGTGGACGGGGGCGGATAGTCGAGCACCCTTGGAGCCTTCAGATCTCTGTGCTCCTGTGTGCACAAAGCCTGAAATCAAGTTCTGGTGAGAGCTACTGCTCGGGGCTTTGCATAAATCCCTTATTTGCAAGAAACTAAAACACTGGGCCCATAGACAGGGGCAGATAGTCGAGCACATTTCGAGCCTCCAAATCTCTGTGTTGGTGTGAGCAAATGGCCTAAAATCAAGTTCTGGTGAGAGCTACTGATCGGGGCTTTCCCAATTTGCTTTACTTGTAGGAAACCAACACAGTAGGCAAAGGGGCAGATAGTCGAGCACATTTCGAGGCTCCAGATCTCAGGCTTGGTGTGAGCAAATAGCCTAAAATAAAGTGCTGGTGAGAGCTACTGGTCAGGGTCTTCCAAAAATGCCTCACTTGCAGAAAACTAACGCAGTGGGCCCCTGGACGGGGGCGGATAGTCGAGCACATTTCTAGCCTCCAGATCTCAGGCTTGGTGTGAGCAAACAACCTAAAATAAAGTTCTGGTGAGTGCTACTGGTCTGGGCTTTCCAAAAATGCCTCACTTGCAGAAAACTAAAACAGTGGGCCCCTGGACGGGGGCGGATAGTCGAGCACATTTCTAGCCTCCAGATCTCAGGCTTGGTGTGAGCAAATAGCCTAAAATCAAGTTTTGGTGAGAGCTACCGGTCGGGGCTCTGGAAAAATGCCTTACTTGCAAGAAACTGAAGCAGTGGGCACCTAGACACGGGCGGACAGTTGAGCACATTTCGAGGTTCCAGATCTCAGGCCTGGTGTGGGCAAATAGCCTGAAATAAAGTTTTGGTGAGGGCAGCTGGTTGGATCTTTCCAAAAATGCCTGACTTGCAGGAAACTGAAACAGGGGGCCCCTTCACAGGGGCGGATAGTCGAGCACATTTCGAGCCTCCAGATCTCAGGCGTGATGTGAGCGAATAGCCTAAAGTAAAGTTTTGGTAAGAGCTAATGGTTGGGGCTTTCCAAAAATGCCTCACATGCAGGAAACTGAAACAGTGGCCTCCTTAAAAGGGGCGGACAGTTGAGCATACTTGGGGCCTCCAGATCTCAGGCTTGGTGAGAGCAAATCGGCTAGTATAAAGTCCTCGTGGAAGCTGCTGGTTTGGTCTTTACAAGAATGCCTTGGTTGCAGGAAACTGAAACAGTGGGCCCTTTTTGCTCTCCCATCCTCTACTCTCCTTAGGGGTACTCCTGAAGCACAATGTTTCAGTATTATTTCGTTATGGACAACTATGCTGTATGGGTTAGGGGCAATGTCTCCAAGTTGGAGCCCTTTGCAAGCATATGTCGTGTCCCTGCGGATCAGTTTATGGTGTTGGCCTTTGTCATGAACTTCCTAGGAGCTACCCCTTTGGACTGCAAGGAGCTAGACAACCTGCCCCGCCCCTCATCTGGCACAATCAGGATTGTGCGGCGGCCAATGGCCCCTTTGCCTGGCACCCAAGCCATTCCAGCACCTCAAAGCCATGCTCATGCAAGTTCAGGGGGGCCCATCAGTTTCAAGGTGTTTCGAACTTAGAAAATGTATACATCATACTGTCTCTGTTGCACCACAACAAGGGTAGTGCATCGCGGTTGCTTAGTGTCATTGGGCGCACACTCCGGCCTCAGTCGCAACATGAGTTGCTGCAAGTTATAGTTCTTGTGGCAAACAGGCACAACCCTAGATCCCTATCACCTGCTCGCCGGGAGCACCGGCGTTTGGTGAGGGGTCGGTTCCTGGCTCTGATGAGCTTAACAGGCCGTGAGGCTCGGACAGCAATGGGCTGACTAGCAGGTGGCATGGTTGTGCTTGTGCCCTTTCACTCAATAGTTTTGGTGTATTGCCACATGGTGCACCTCTTTTGTGGTTGTGCAAAGTTGTCCACTTGTTCATGGCGTGCTATGGGGTTGGTGTGCACCTACATTGTGCACATCATCCCTGAATTCGCCGAAGAGGGTTGCGCAGCGACTCCATATATGCACGGGTGGAGCCACACATGGTTCAACCCTCGCACCCCCATGTTGTTCTCAGATGCGGCAGGGGAGAGGGACTTAAGGGTTGCAAAAAAGTACGCGCCTATCAATAGTACACAATAGAATGTCAGTACTTCCGAACCTTTGAAACACGAACTCTACCAAAATTTCGTACGTAAGAAGCAAAAAGTTCCCTCTCCCAAAATTTGCGCCCCTGTCCATCGAAATTTTGTACTGGAGGCTTGAATGGTGGCTGCCAATGTGCTGTAGCGCACAATGTTTGCACGCTTGTTACACCATCTCTTTTAATTGCAAGAAGCAGGTGGCTGTACTATATTAATGCACACTGACACTCGCTCTGGAAAGTGCACTTTCGTAGGTGCCAAGGAGGAAGTGGATGTGTTTTGCGTGTGTGGGAGTTGTGGCACAACATGTGGCATGTGAAGGTGGGTGCCAGCCAAGTTGGAAACTATCCAAGGTTGCCCTTGGTACACGCTAGAAGACCCAATCTTGTTCTAGCCTAGAACACTCTAGCCTAGATGTTCTAGCCTGGACTGGTTCAATACTAGAACGATATAATGTCTACCCAAATGTCCCAATTTCTTCATTGTTTGGCCGTGCATGCTTGCTATTGTCTGTAGTTCATTGTTCCATGCTTCCTTCTCTCGCGCTTAGATATTGCACATTTCTTTGCAATGAAACACCCCGCCACTTCCCCCCTTGCTCCTCAACCGGGCAGGATACTTCCCTCTTGTCGAAGGCGCTACGGGAGTTGAGTGGGGCATCTAACCTCAAGGATGAGCGGGTGGGCCATTACTTGGCCACGTGGGCGGTATCATGCCCCCTAGCACGGCGGCAATTCAACAACGCCATCCAATATGTGAACACCGCCACTTCTACCCATACCACGGGTGAGGCATGCAAGGCCGCCGTTGAGGCATACACCGCCTCCCTTCCGCCCCCCCACCGCCATGTGTGAACCATCGCTCAACATGAGGGCCCCCAAGTCCTCGTGGAGGACCTGGGGGCCCTCTCGGACCTCTACACGCTCCGTAAGTTGGAGTATCACCGAACCGTCCCCGCTGGCCCCTACTCCCGTCCCATTTGTACCGAGCGGGCTTTCCAAGCCCGTTGGAAGGAGTTGGTCGCCCCGGTGCAATTGGATGACCCCGTTGCCACGGTGTTGCCCAAGGCCACAGGGATCTCATGGCCCTTCGCCTCATGCGTCACATACATTCTCTCCAGGCCGGGCTTGGTGCGGTCAATCAACCGCAACTTCCCGTTGACGCTCATCGTCCGGGGAGATGCCTACCCCATGGCCGGGGGCAATTGGACCCAACACACCATCTCCTTGGCCAACTGCTTGGCCAAGGACCAACCTTGGCCGACTGCTTGGCCCGCTGCCCCGCGGGCCTTTGGCTGTTGAGCATGGCCAATTGCGATGACAAGGCCATGAAAACCCTTGGGACGTTGTGGAAGAGGAATTGGGAGGTACTCCTCTCACCTAGTGCCTTTCGCTCCTTCTAGTTTTGATCTAGTCAGCCTCGAACACCACTCGCTAGAAGCTAGATTGGACTAGACTAGAACGAAATTACCCACCCCCCATGTCTCGTGTTTAGGTGGGTCACGATATCATCGACACGGGGCTGGTCCAATGGGGGGCCTCCAAGGAGGAGGCAAAGGTGACCCTTGGGGGGGATCAACCGTCGACGCGAAGGGTGATCGGGGTGTCCACTTGCCCCCAAGTGGGCTCCATGTTAAATGAGGGGATATGGAATGCGCAAACGACGACTTGGGAGGGTAGTGCTATCCGGCGGGCCATGGAGGGTGATGAGGCCAACTGCACGGCCTTCCTCCTTGGGACGCCTTCCTTGC
Source organism: Eutreptiella sp. 'Long Island Sound 2002' (assembly GCA_964036045.1). Taxonomy (NCBI): domain Eukaryota; phylum Euglenozoa; class Euglenophyceae; order Eutreptiales; family Eutreptiaceae; genus Eutreptiella; species Eutreptiella sp. 'Long Island Sound 2002'. Next base: position 42,838,443 of record OZ038378.1, on the reverse strand, counting down.
AAGCCACCGGCTGCAGTACGCAGCGCATTTTGAAATTGCCACGTGCGTGGGTCGTCTTGTGCATTTTGCACTTGACAATGGCCATGGGCCATTTGTTGGGGGAGTTTGTCGACCGGGAGGCTAGGTCGGTCACCCCTGCGCTCCGTCAAGGCGTGCAAGTTCTCCTATCAGAGAGGCGTGCAGGTTGGAGCGTTTATGGGTCAGCTTCCCCGGACGGGGAAGAGACGGCCAACTTTTTTGACGCATGGCCGGATGTTGCTAGGTGCCTCGGCATTAGGCCTAGCACGGCCAAGTACAAGGCCATCGCGAACCTGTGGGACCTGCTGCAAGCCCTTTATTGTACATATCAGAGCCCTAACCCACCGAACTGTGCCTGTGGCCCGCGATTTCCGGCGCCACTGTACTGTCGGAACCACATCATGGTACTTATTGAGCCTTGAGCATGATGTAGATACCCCGTTGCAGAACATTAAGCCATTTAGGCTGGCTCTGTACTGGGTTGATATTTCGGAAAGCGTGAACCGCTTTTTGAAGCATGGTCACAACGAGCACAACAGCCGGCGGGGGGGGCCTGTCGGGTGGAGGGGGTGGACGAGGTGTCGGGTCGTCACTGGTCGGCCATCCAGAGGGAGGCCAATGTGCAAGCACAGTGCATGACATGGCTGTTTGCATACTTTGACGTGTCGTGGGTTGTGCATGGGGGGCCGCGGTCACAAGTGCCAAGCTCGGGCAGGGATGCCATGGAGGTAAGGAGGGGCCAGGGCTACATGCAAGCTTCCCTGAACCAGAAAATTGAGCAACAAGATGGCATCGCCGGAGTTGATGCACGAGCTGCTGCGCCACGTATATTGTCTTGTTGTGCGTTCTAGCGCTCATCTAGGGAATCGTTCTAGTCTTGATCTAGGCAGCACGATCGGTCGCTAGAACGCCGCTAGAACGGTTGCCTAGAACGCCACTAGAACGCTCCTGTGTTTGCTACAGAATCTGGCGACCCAAGCGCTGCTTTCGCAGGTGGTGGAGGCGCGGAAGCAGGCACAGCAGGCGCGGGCCGAGGAGGCCGAGCCGAAGGCCGAGCAGGCCCCGAAGGGCAAGGCACCCCCCCTCGCCAAGCCCACGGCCAAGCCCCAGTCCCAACCCCAAGCCCCACCTCCACCATTGGCAACCCCTTCCCTGTTGGTCGCCGGGAAGTCGGAGGGAACGGTCCCGGCGGAGGACCCGGAGGTGGAGGAAGTGCGGGGGGGGCTCAAAGGGCTCTCGGCTTCCCTCGCAGCCTCCAAGGGGGCCAAGGCCAAGGCTGAGGCAAAGGTCTCCCAATGAGAGACCAAACTTGGCCACCTGCGGGCAGGGGGGGGATGCGGAGAGGGTGTGCATGGAGAAGACACTCTCCGCAGGGCGAAGGCCACGGTGGCGGAGAAGGAGGAGGCGATCGAGGCGCTCGATCGCAGCGTGCGGTGGATGGAGGGAGAGTTGGCCAAGACGGTGGAGAAGGTGAAGGAGGAGGAGGTGGATGAGGTGGTGGAGGTGGAAGTGGAGGCAGAGGAGATGGAGGAGGGGATGATGAAGGAGGAGGTGGAGCTGAAGGTGGTGGTGGAGACGCTGGCGGGGGGGGGGGGGGTGCGGGGGCCATCCAGGACCTGCCATGGCACCCGGCTATCTGGGCTGGCCTGCACCCCCCAAACCTGGACACCCCCCTCCTCATCGCCCCGGAGACTCTGGTTTGGACTCTCCGGTTTTTGTTGGTGCGGGTGCACCACCGGCTGTTGGGGGCGGGGCGGTGGGTATGGGTGGACGAGGGGGGGGTTGTCCACCTGGACAGGCCCCTGCGCATAGGGGTGGTCAACGTGTGCTGGGGGTGGCAACCTGAGCTGCCGGGGCCGGGGAAGGGATGGGGGGAGGTGCGCGCCCCCCCCAAAAGAGGGGTGAAGATGTTCGAGTTGGCGCAAACCAACATCAACACCCCTGAGAGGAAAAAGGGGGGGTTGAGTATGCGGGGAAGGCCTGGATCTGGACGCCGACCTGGTTGACGCTGATGGACGTCGGGGGTTTCAACCCCGAGGCGGCGAACCGGGGGGCGTATGCCGGGGTGGTGTATAGCATTGCCTCTTGGCCCAAGTCCAAGCCGAAGCCCGCCGCAACCCCTGCTGGGGGCCCCCCGCAGCCGCACCCCCCCAACGCCCGCGACGCCTTCGCCAAGGCCCTGGGAGCCATCTCCCCCGCCCTGGACCGCCAAGGCACGGTATGCTGATTGCCTTCTAGCTTTGATGTAGCGAACCGTTCTAGTCTTGATCTAGCCACCGCCGTGCCGCCGCCGCTAGAACGTCGTTAGAACGCCGCTAGAACAGTTGCCTAGAACGCCGCTAGAACGCACCTGCCTTTGTTTCTGTCGGCAGGTTGTCAACGTGCAGAGGTGTGGAGCCGACCCCCGCGGGGTGCGTGTGGAGTGGCGCGATGGCGAAAGGCGGACGTGCCTCGTGGGGGTCACCGCGTTGAGCCGGATGATGGGGGCGGACCCCAATCGGGCCCTCTCGGTGTTGGAGGGTTTGGGTAGGTGGGAATCGGGCCGGACTGCTGGGGGCATGGACCCGCAGCGCAAGGGTTGGGCCAGGGTGCAGGACCGGGCGGAGGAGACCAGCAGTAGCAGCAGCAGCAGCACCAACGGGGTCAGGACGCCCCTGCCCCCCCAAGGCCCCCAAGTAAAAACCCCGCCACTTCGAGAGTAGCGACGAAGAGCCCCCCCCCCCCCAAGCCCAGCAAGGCCAAGGCGAAGGCCAAGCCCCAGGCCAAGGGTAAGGGCAAAGCCACCCCCCCCCCCCCAAACCCCAAGCCCCCCCATTGCAAGATAGGGGCCGGGACCCCTATGGGCATGTGCCGGGTGTGGGGGACACCCGGTATGTCCCTTGGGCGGAGGGGGGCAATGGGGGGACCGTCGGCCAAGTGACGGTGTTGGGGGATTGGGATGAGGAGTTGGACCCGGGGGAGTGGTGGGTAGTGTCGCAGTGGTCCAATGGGGAGGGGGAGGGGGGGAAGAAGGGGAAGAAGGGGAAGAAGAGGAAGCGGGAGAAAGAGGGGCCATGGGGTTTCTATGTTGCTACCCGATGACGTGGATGAGTCCAAAATCGGTGGCACTTGTAGTAGAGCCCCCAGATACGTCTTGCCCACCATTATGTGAGTCGGGGCCAGAGGGGCCTTGAGTACTACTGTCACCGTTGCGGCTACTACTGTTGATGCTGCTACTGCTGCTACCGTTTCTGCTACAGCTGCTAATGCTGCTGCTGCTATTGTTGCCACCATGTGCCACGAGTTGGTGCTCGATGTCACTATCAACAATGGGGATACACATCAGCTTAGCTTTTTGTGGAGGCTGAACACGTTGTTCTGTAGTAAGTACATCAAGGCCCTGAAATGAGGCTACACTATCATTCCCCTCCGAAGGAGGTACAATGCCAATGGAGGCACTATTTCGGTTAGGGTTAGGGGCTGGTTCAACAGCACGTTTTCCTTTGCCTCTTTTTTTAGAGACTTTCGAAGTGCAGCACATGTTTTAAATTGGGCACGACTTTTCAGACCCTATGTGGGCCACCCTTGGTACCCCCCCGCATGGGGGGGGAGGGGGGAGATGAGGTGTCTAACCTGGACCCCCCTATCCATACTCGGGGGCCCATACCTTTTTTTTCACAATTTGACTGCTTTCACCTGATTTTGGAGTCCAAAAAAATTTTGTTCTAGCTGTTCTAGCGAGGTTCTAGCGAGCGAGCTAGAACGCCGCTAGAACGGTTCGGTAGAACGCCGCTAGAAGGATATATACGAATGCTTCGCCACTCCTCAATTAGAACCTGCCCCGGCTACCATGGCCAGACGTGGCGAATCACAGGGTCCCGATGCTAGACTCGACTATCGGAGCGCCGGGTTCCCCCCCTCCCAACCCCCGGTTAACCCTGTTAGCCCCCTGCCGCACTTCATAGGTCACTTGGAAGGTCACTTGGTGGTGGGTTAGCCCAATTAGGCCGGTGAGCCCCCCTGCCTCCTCCGGCCCCCATTTGCGAGTCGCGACACGCATGTTACCCCTCCTCCGTGCTGGGGGGTTGCCGGGGCTCATCCTTGCTCCCGGCACCCCCCTTCTCACCCCCCGTGTCCCCTTCCTTCTCACCCCCCTTGTCACCCCCCACCTCACCCCCCTTGTCACCTCCTTGACCCTTGTCACCACCCTCGTCCCCCTCGTCATCCCCGTCATCCCCGTCGTCCCCCGCCCTCAAGGCCTCCCGGAGGTGGGCCTCCGCCTCCTCCCGGGTGCAGAAGAGAAGCTCCCCCGGAACCCGGAAGGTTCCCGAAGCAAGAAGTATGGCCGTGTGGCTGTACATATTGGAAAGGAGGTAGTGGATGTGGATGCCATGTCCAGTCAGGCATGTTTAGTACGAAAGCTAAGTGAAGGAGAGTACAACGTTCACGCTTCAAGTTAAGTAAATACTTTCTTCTTGCCCTTCTTTTGCAGGTGTCTTTGCACTGCCTAGTTAGAATATCATCTCCTATGGTGCGCAAAGATTTTTGAAACGCCACTGGAAGTTGTCAAAACGGCTAAAAAAAACGCCCGGAAGTTTTGGCCGGGAAAGCGGCTCAAAAAATATCGGTAGCGGCATCCCGGGGATTTTCTGGCCAAGATCCCCGGGTATGTTTGCAGGAAATTTTCCATGCTATGTTGCTTGCAATTTTCGAAATCCACGCTGCGACATGACTCGGATTTGGTGAGCATACATGGGCGGCATTTTCGAAAATCCTGTGCAATACGAGCAGCAATTTCCATTCAATTTTTACCTTCTATGCTATGCGTCTCAGCCACAAGTGTGGGTACTCAGGGAAGTGGCAAGAAAGGGGTCGGATGAACCGGGGGGGGGGGGGGCATGGTGGCGCTCATGTGCTTTTCATGGTTCGCCTTCCTTCGGGTTGGCGAAGCCGCCTCCATCCGGGTGGCGGATGTTACTGGGCAAAAGGCCCTCCGGTTCTGGGCCACTAAGCGGGGGTTCATCGGTTGCCGTTGGCGCCGTTGGTCTGAGTGGATAAGGGCTTGGGAAGGTTACGTGCGGAATTACACTAGAGCGTGGGAGGGGGATGACAAAGTGGTGCCTTGGGGGCCGCCGGTGTTTGAAGCAGCTTTGGCAAGCTTCCTCTAGGGGACAAAGTTGGCGGATGGACGGTGGCATGGGCATAGGAGGGGGGGCGCCGCGGCGGTGTGGGCTTGGGGGCCACTAGGCGCGTGGTTCCTTTCTTTTGGGCGGTGGGAAGAAGGGCGTGCGGTGATGGGCTACGCGACAGATTTTCAAGACCCGCGTGTTCTCAGCGACCTCCTTTTACCCCCGTCCTTGGGCGGGGGATACATTGGAGTTCAATGAATTGGCGGCCAGCCAGGTTTCGATGGGGGTGCAATTTGCGTCGGAACACCTCGGGGGCGGGAGGTGGAAGAGGGGGGCCGATCGTGACTCCAATGCCCTCGTCCCCGCCAAAGACTAGTAGTCCTTGGGCACCAATGGACGCGGAGGTCAGTCTTCGCAAGCTGGGGTGCAGGGCGCGGCAGTAGGCGGCGACCGCGACGGATCGGCGGGGTCTTCCGACTTGGACGACAGCACGCCGTCGGAGCCCCCCTCCCCCCTTCCCCCCTTCACGAGCGAGACGCCGCAAAACAGCACCCAAGGTGTGGGGGGGGGGCGTGCGCCTAGTTCCATATGCTCCTGCAAGGGGAAGGGGCAAAGGCAAAGCTATAAAGCTGAGTGACAAGTTGGTCACGTCGAAGGGTTCCACTTCCTCCAAGGGGGGGGATTCCTCCGCTGGGGAAGGCCCCAAGGGGGGACCTCTTGCGACTTCCCATGCCGGGACAAGGGGGCAGCCACTTGCTGTTGAAACCATCTGTGTCTCGTTGGCATCAGATGGTGATGGTGGAGGGACGGGCACGAGGGGGGCGTGGCTGGGCTATGGGAAGGTTCGTTGTCGGCGTGAGACCACACCACGGCCTCGGCGGGGGGAGGGGGGGGGGGGGGCAGCGCAAAGCTGCTGCCAGTGCGTGGTACCCCCGGGAAAGGAAGGCGTCAATGTATGGCTTGCTGGAGTTCGCGTAGGCTGAGGACGGCAAGTGCGGCGGTGGGAGTTGCTGATGGCGGACCCCGGGTTAGACGTCCCAGGGGGAGCGTTGTTGGTCGTGTGCGGGGTTGTGTCCGAAGTTGGGTATTGAGATGGAAGGGGAGACCCGAAGAGACCAAGAGTGGCCGGGCCTGGCCTAGTGCCGGTCCGAACTCGCGAGGGTGGCATGGTGGGAGGCATGTAGGGTGTGGGTCGAGTTAAAGAGACTCTTGGGGCGGTGCAGGGTCCTGGCTGAACGAATATTCTCGCCGGCCAAGGACGGGAGGGTGGGGGAGATTGTTACCTGTTTCTTGCGGGTTTTAGGAGAAATGACAGAGGACGCGTTTGAGTCTCTAGAGCATCTGGGGTCCTCCCCCAAGCCAAAGACGGCCACCGTGTCCGAGGAGATTTTGTGTAAGGGATCGGATGACATAGGAAGTTGTGCTATTCCCCGCGTGCCGTGGGATCGGCCTGTCCCGGCGGGCCTACGAGGCTTAGGGGAGTGTTTCTTCCGACTGGGAAGGGGTACCCCAGTGCTGAAATTGAGTTGATGCTGGAGGTACTGAAGGGACAGGGGGTTTTCATGGAGGTGCAGTTGCCGCTGGGCGAGGTGGGGGGGCCGGATTGTATGCCTTTCGTCTTACCCTAAAATGACATGAAAGCTTCAATGATCATGGACTGCACCCCTGGCAACGCAGTCGACCCTGAGCCCCCCCCCCCATTTCATTCTGGCTTCTTGGACAGCGTTGGGGGAGTGGATGCAAGTTTACAAGGAGGGGGGGGGGCGACTTGTGCATGACACATGTTGAAATGTCTAATGTTTTTTGGAGATTCTTACTCATTTAGGGGTATGAGGGGATGTTTGGACTTAGATTTGGTTGGAGCCCGTGGGATATGAAGAGATTGCCTTTCGGACGGAAGTATTTACCAGCTAAATGTCATGAACTTTTGGGATGGTTGGTGAGAGATGTGATTCCCCCTGAGGCTTTGCTTTTCATAATCTCGATGACTTTCTTCTGATTGCTAGGGATAGGGGCCTTTTGTGGGGGGTGACGGGAAGGATGGCCTCGCCTACCCTGGATTCCGGGTTCCTTGTGAGCCCTAAGAGCACTTTGGACCCCACGGACTGGCTTATTTGTTTAGGCAAGTTTTTTGATGTGTGTGTGTGGGGGGGGGAGGCTTATCACTAACACCCAATTTTCGTTGGCCAAGCCGGTCTTGGCACGGATCCGCCGGAGTGTGAGGGTGTTCCCAGCGGTGCTTGTAGTCCTTTATGGGATCGTAGCAATGGGGTATGCAACCGCGTACGGGTTCGGGTCCTATTGTGGCGGGGCCCCTGGCCTGGGTGGTGTGGGGCAGGGAGCGTTGTGACAGGCTGCTGGCGAGGGTGGGTGAGGCCATAGCCTAGGTCTTTGGTCATGTGATGCCTCCGTGGAGACCTGCAGGTGGGGCGATGGGGTGGTCTTTGGGGGGGGGGGGGGTGCGAAGCGGAGTGGGGTTTGGGAGGCTAGGTGGGGTCCCGGCGCCTTATGGGTTGGGATACCATCCGGTGTTGGGGTACCCCCCCCCTATTAATGGATGCCGCGTGGGATTCGCTCCGGGAGGAGGCTGGGTAAAGGGTTGGTGTGGCTTTTCTCACGGCGCATGGGGACACGCGTGGAGTGGTTGGGGCAGGATATTTCTTTGGAGAACCGCCGTAGACGCTTGGATCCGCAAATTGCTGAGTTATGGGGTGTATGGATAGCGGTTAAATTTGCTTGCCACGTGCTGTGGAAGGGAGTTACCCTGTTTTTGGACAATGCGGAGTCATTTATCAAGGGGTGCGGGGGAGGGCTTCAGAGGGATTGTGGGTTCAGCATTGGTTGTTGCGCCGGATTAACCTATTTTTGTTTAGGAATCCGTTGGCGGTGCACTTGGGTTTTGTGCCAAGTTTTTTACAACCTGCGGACCCCGTGTCTAGATTAGAAACCTTTTGTTAGGGATTCAGGTGTGTGACGGATTCAGGTTGATGGCGTCGGAGGCGACGTGGTAGATATGGAGGAGGCTTGGCAACAATCTTTCCTATGCCTTGTATATTGGGTCAGTGACTAGATATGTGGGTGAGGGGTTCGGGCGCGTAAATTCCTATGCCCGAGGTGGATGGGGGCAGGGGTGGATCACTTGACCTTGTAGGGCGATCCCGGGTCTCAGGATGGGTGGAGAGGGAGGGAGCGTTTATGCGTTTTGTGGGGTCCAAGGGTCTGTGGGTTTGGGTGCCTGAGAGGCCTCTGGAACCATGTACGCTGTGTGTGGCGGTGGGCGAAAATTTTGAGAACAGCTGGCATTGGTTTGTGGATTGCCCGCGGTATAAGGTGGGGGGGGGGGGTGAGGCGGGGGGGGGGATAGTGGCATGCCGCTCCGGGGGACCCTTTGCCCTTTAGCCTTATGCCGGTTGCTGTTTTGCTGCCCGTTTATCGACCATTGCCCCCTCCGGCGCCATGGTCGGGGTCGGATGCTCGTTGGGCGGAGGGGAGGACGGTGCTGGCAGTGTTGGAGCAGAGGGTGAACCCCGTCCCAGTTGTGTGGACGTGGGCACGCGGTTGCACAGCGTGTTGTCCGACGGCACGTTCGGAGATAAGGGCGACGGAGAGGGCATACTCATTGTGGGCGACTCTGGCTGCGGCCCCCAGTGTCCTAGTCCTTCAGGTTGTGCTCGTGGGGGCCTTCCGGCTTTTCGTGGCAACAGGGGCGGCGGAGCCCAGGGCGTCTATGTTTAATACCCCCCATACTTTTATAATGCCCCCCATGACCTAGAGATTTCTGTTGCCGCCCTTTCAGAGGCCTTGTGGTGGAGATATCCGGGGGAGACGAGCATCTGTTGGTGTTGCAGGTTGCATTGGAGCCACGGGGCGGATTTGTACTTGCTGCACTCGCTACTCGCTCCGCTGTGGAATGGGGGACTGATCCCAGCCCGCCAGGTAAGAACTTAGATGCCGGGTTGGGATCACGAGCCGCATCGGCGGTTGGTCTCGGTTGAGGGGTACGTGGCGGGTATTGTGCCCGTTGCGCCCAAGTATGTGGTGGGACTGAACAGTAGGGGATTTGTTTTTTTTGTTCTCGGCTTGGTGATTCGAGGACCGGGAGAGACATTCGGGAGGCGGTGAAGTTGGTCCTGGGGAGGGTGGGGAGAGCTTGGAAAGTTTAGTACGTATTGCTGCAAAGGGGGCACGCGTCCAGGGGTGATGGTGGCTGAAGGGTTTCCTTCGCCGCACTGGAGGGTGGGGGACCAGAGGTTGTGGAGAGTGATATGTACGGTGCTGTCGGATTGGAGGCAGCACCATTCTCCGGTCCGCGGGTTCGTGGACGTTGCCTGACCAACGGCGTATCCTAGGTTCTTCATTGTCTCCTTCTCTCCCGCATCGGAGCTCCTGGGGGGCCAACGGTGTAGGGAACCCGAGAGGCCCTGAGAAATAATCGGAACGGTTTTCGTTCCACCGATTGCTCGGTGCCTGAGTGTGTTTGGCTCCTCCCTCGTTGTCTTGTTACGTGTTGTGACGGCCTGCGGTGCCCCTGTGGCGCCTGTTTCTATTTTTTATCCATCGACAGCTGGCCCTTCGGGGGGATCACCCTTGCACCCTTCTCGTTGGGTGGGTTTGATACTGTATGTTTAGCATGTCCTGGGTGGCGTGTCAGGGTGCGGCCAAGCGGGTGCGACGGCTTGTAGAAGAGTGCGCAGGTTTTGTCTGGATGCCCACACAACGGCGTAGGGATCGTGGGGGGGTGGCAATATATACCGCCGGCTGATCCCACGAATTCCTTTGTGCTTGTGTTGTTGGCATGGGAAACGACAGTTTGGCTCTCGCTAAATAGTTGTTTTCTTGGGGGGGGCCTGTGGGAATTTTGCTGCTTGGTGTTTGGTTTTCTAACCTATGAGTTGCCCACCCTACTCAACCCACCTAGTTCCTATTGTTGGGAGTTCTATGGACTCTGAGGGCGGGGGTCCTGTTTGGAGAGATGCATGACAAGCGCACCAGGACAATACTTGTGTAACCGCCGGCTGAGCCCGCGGATTCCTTTGCACTTGTGTTGCGGGCATGGCCGGAAACGCGCACCCGGCATTCAACAGCTTGCACGGTTGTGGCAAAGGTGGGGTAAGCGAGCAGATGACGGTGCACACGGACGTTGAATGGGGAATGGAATGTTACCGCTTGGACTTATGTGTGTTCACAATGCCGGAAACAAAGTGGGGGATTTGTGACCAAATCATTTTGCATCAACCCCACCGCCCTTCCGTGCCTCCTGTGTGATGGTTGTTAATCGGGAGCAGGATTTGCATGCCAATTTTGGTAGTGCTTTCCCACATTTTCCCAAGTTGCACCCCCCCCCCCCCCTCCACGCGTGAGGTAATTCCTATGCAGCTTGTATGCTTTTTTCCGTGGATTTTGGGGGCACAACAACATGAGTCAAGGGGTGAACGAGTTTCTTCTAACGAACACAGGCTTTCATTTTATTGTTTGAGACCTAGCATCCCCCCCTGTCCCCCCACAAAACAACAACAAAACAGGTCACTCCGTGCACGTGTAATTGAGCCGTCGTGGCTTTTAGCCCAATCGCTATCAATATCCGCCCATTGCTGTTGCACGTGCAGATGCATGCAGCGGTGGGGGCGAGAAAAAATTCACCCCGGCAGGCGAAATTTCAACCCAGTAGGGGGGGCGGGGACAAGTGTCGCGGTCGAACAAACACCCAAAGTTGAAAAAGTTCCCGGTTGGGTGGGGTGTTTTGGGGACCGCTGTTATGGTAGAGAAACTTCATGTTCGTGGCGCAAAGTTAATCGCCCCCGAGTGATTGCGGCATTGGAGGTCCTGGTGGACGGTTCATGAAACAGGGTAACTCTCCGTAAGCTTGGAAGCTTAGAGCTGCCAGTGTAGCTATGGTGCAATCCACAGATCCCCTGTTTGGGCAGTACGCTCTTCTTTTTTTCATGGCGTGCTGCCCAAACAGGGGCCCCCGGGGGCGCCGTCCACACTTGTGCGTCTTGCTCATACGTTGTTCGTCCGTTCCGAAGTGGACTTGGGCTTTTTGGGTAGACACGTGGTTAATGGCAAGGGTAGGGATCGATTGTGGTTTCACATCTGCAAAATAGTTGCCCAAACGTAGCTTGGTTGTGCCGATTCCTTCTTTGTTGGAGTGTGACCGTGCTACGTGGTTGTACCCATGGCCCGTGGGAGCTCCTGGACAGTGCGACAATGCGAGCCTTGCCGTTAGACCCCCTCCTCCCCGTTTTTGTTGCAGATACAGTTAAATATTCCACTTCCTCACGATGGCTGATATGTGTGCATCTCCCCACTTCTTTCCTCCCATTAATGTTGCCACAGGGTGGCGCAACCGCGACATCCCGACAAAGAAGTGGCAGTTCCCGTGTGGCCAGGTCTTGCCCATAGTGCAGAACCCAGAGAGCAAGGCATTTAGCATCCACTGCTCGGGTACCTAACACACCGATTGGGTGCAGTACGGCAAAATCATGCCGGAGTTTTTTCAGGGTAGTGTCAGCTCAGACACTCCCCTATGCATGCTCATCCGCGTAGAAAAGCACACGTAGCTCCTAGGGGGTGTCCGGCTCGCATCTACATTGGCCGACACTGGTGCAGCCGCTGTAGCAGAGCTCGGGCCCACTCTCTAGGTGCCAAATGTGGATGTAGACTCTGCAATGGAGATGGACCTTGCCCTTGACCCTCCGATTCCTCTTCGCGAGCGCAAGTGTCCCTGGGTTCTCCCTAGACAGGCCCCCACTCTGCAGCAGCTGCGGCGGATGCAACCCATCATGCGGGGCAACTACGCGAAGCAGCCCTGGGAGTTGTGCGACCGCCGAGGGCTATTCGCTTTGGATTGCCGCACATATGGTCGTTGGGACGAGGTAGCGGGCCGCTATGGCCCCTGTCTGCCGTGCCTGGATTTGCTATCCAGGAAGCATGCGGCTCGGCTCAACAGCTGGATGAACACCGCCATTGATCCAAAGGACGCAGAGCCCCTGTGCCGGCAAGGGCCCCATGTCTTGACCGCCGCCTCAACGAGGCCAACCACAGGGGGTAAGTTGCCAAGGAGACCCTAGGCCAGTTGCAGGAGGCTTGCACCAGTTCCGGCAGCGTTGCGAGACCTACAAGGCGCTCGCTAGTGCCATTGCGGAAGACGACCATCCGCTTGCTGGGCGTCGTGCAGCACGGCTTTTGAAGGCTTGGTGGGCTCCCGCCAAGGTGTTGGGGCACCTGTGCGATGCCTGGAGCGTGCAATCCTGGGATGCCCAGGATAGGGATGGCGCCGTGCTAGCCGCACTGGGCGTCGTGGGGCCCAAGCTGTTGCAAGCACTGAACAACGCTGGGTACCTGCCTAGCTGCGACACGGGCCGAAGGCACGTCGCGGGAGCCCCCCGTGTTCGTCTGAACGAAGCGCCATGTCTGCCGTGGCTGCTGGAGGCCCTAGGCCACATCCCGGGTTCCCATGTGTCACATCTATCCATCGACGAAATCCATGTGGAGGACCTCATCAATGTCTCTCGCGAGGCCGTCACAGTCAGATTGTGCGCTACATGTTGCTGGCACCCCATGCCGTTGGCTAGTGGTGCTGACGTGGAGGCTCTGGCACAGTGGCTGCAGCAGGATCCAGATACATACCACGCCGCCAACCAGGCGACGGTGGTGTTTGTTGCTCCTCATACAGAGGAGGGGTACTCTGCCAGCCCTGTGTGGGTCATCCCCACCTGCGGCAGGTTCAAGGCAGAGCATTGCCATGCTGTTCGGAAACACATGGCTGAGCTATGCGGCAATGCTGCATTTCTGGACCGCCACGGTTTTCTCCTGTCCGCAGATACGGAAGGTGATGCACGGCGGTCCCGTGAGATGCAACTGGCACTGTATGCCAACGGTGCTAGCACCCTCCGGTGGATGCTTGAGATTCCACACATTCCATTCCAAACGGATGAGTTCACAATGTGTGGGAATTTCGACTCCCCCCACTTGATGAAACGGGTGTCCCACATGTTGGGGGGTACTTCCCTTGTTTTGTGGGGTGAGTTGTCCAATGGTGTGGCTGCATAACCATTATGACGACCCCAGGCCTGCCTTGCCCCACCTGCCACAGGACAAACAAGAAGTTGAGCCGGCGTTTGACCTCCTAAAATGCATGGCTGCTATAGGCCGCGCAGCCCCCAACAACCTGAACCTGCCGCCCCCTCTGGTCCATGCTGTTGGCGATGCCGTTGTTTTGGGTACGGCACTAGAAAAATTCATAGGGGGGGTTTATAACACAGAGCCGCCGCCAACGGTAGCCGTGGAAAACATCGCCGAAGCTGGATACATCATTTATCTCATCCACATTCGGTGTCAACCATACCGGGATTGCTCGTACTTGCATTTCGTTCGCACAATCCAGGCGTTCCTGGTGATTGCCGCCTTTTTGCAGTGGCTCGCTAAAAACGGGCATGGGGCACAAAAAATTTTCGCATGTCTGTGTGGCAACAGAGGGCAAAGGACGGCTTTTGCCTTGTGAGGACAATGGTGATCGACCGCAACTGCTCGGTGGCTGAGGTGGCAGTACGGTTGTCGGCTGCAATGGTTGTAGCCACAATCCAGAGCCGCCACCCGACCTGGCAGCAGAAGCGGTCTCGCTATTCCTCCATTGACCGCGCGCGGCCGCGCCACTACACGGCGGACATGGATATCAGCCGGGTAGACCTGCCCTCGGTGTGTCAAAGGGCTGCCGACAAGGCTTTGGATTTTGTCCGTTTGTGGTGGCCCGGTGCATCGTACCCTAACCCTAAGGAGCGTAACTTTTTTGAACCGTTCGGGGAGGGCCTTTTGCATGTTGACCCCAATCATGTATGGATGACTCTAGGGGATAGTGGGGGTGGGGGAATAGAGTTCGATGTGGATACACATGCTGAGCTTTTTTGGGAAGCTCAAGGGGGGCGTATAGTGTATCAGGGGCGCGACATGCATATTATGAGTGCGGTAAAATCTGCGCATCAACGGGAAGCATGTCCGGCGGTCGGCTGGCCGCCTTGCGAGGACTGCCGGCATCCCGGCTGTCAGAGGGGTCCCGGAGCCCACAATGAGCCCGGCTCAGTTGTGGAAGGGCTGCCCGTTTGTGGCAATTTTGAACCTGCCAGGGCAACCACCACAAAGTGCGCTCTTTTTGCTCATGTTTTCCTCTGCACTCATTGGGGCTTGGAGTGTCACTGACCCCTCGCATCAGGAGCTTGCAACGGGCGCGGCGTTCGTGATAGGGATGCCGCAGAGATTTTTTTTGTAGGGAGGGGGATGGGATGTTGGTATGGGAGGGGGCGATGGGCAAACTGATGCAGGTGGAATATACTGCATGTGATTTGGTGTGGGTTTTGCAAGCGGGGTACCTCGATAGCTTTGCGCAGCAGCTAACCCCCAAAACACAAGCAGCACCATTGGTGCCCAGGCAGGCTGTTGCCTATGAGGGGGTTACGCTGCTGCCTGCAATGGTCTGTAGGCGGGATCTCGAGGTTGTGTGCTGCGTGCTAGGTTGTGGGAAGACGGTACCGCTGGGGAGGATTTGGATTGACATTGCGTTCCACGTGCACTCGGCAAAACTCCACCCCCCTTGCCGTGGATTTTGCGGGAAAACCGGCTGTGTCCTCCGTATGCGCCGCGTAAAGGGGGGGGGGGGGGCACATGCGCAGCCCGTTTTTTGTGCAAACGGATTTTTTTGGAAGGTCAGCATGCGGGCAGCATGCAAGCCAGGTGTGCAGCCACTGCCTGTTGAGTGCCCCGTCCAGGGGTGCGGCTGGCAATGGCGGCACAACATGCGCCGCCACTGTGAGCAGCAACACGCGGACCACCAGCTGCTTGACGAGCGCACCGCGCAATGGGGCTGTGGCTCGGAGGAGCTATCCCCTCTGAAGGGCTGCCGAGGCCTCAGAATGGTCCTCCTCAACCCGCCGCCTGGGCGGCGCAGGGACGGTCCCCCCCTCCTCCCCCCTTTCCCGTGTGTCAACTTGCAGGGCATCGCGGAGCGCAGTGCGCATTTTTTTTTGCGCTTCTGCTTCCTTTCCGGTTGCGTCCACTAGTTTTTTCTCTTATTGTCCCAAAAGGCCCCCTCCCCCTCCCCCAGGACAATCAGCTCGATTGGACCAAGGTCGAAGGGACGTGAGGCGGGCAGAGGCAGAGGATCAGGGCTTCGTGCCGGGCGACTCCTCGTCCTCAGAATCCTCCTCCTTTGAGGGGTCGTCCGATGGGTCTGCCTCAGGGGGGGGGGTGAACGCACTTACCTAAAGGCGTCCCAGTCCTCTGCTGCGCCATTAGGGGGAAGTATCAATCTTTTCCAAGCCTCCCCCAGCCGAAGGGAACCGTCGCCGCCTCGGTCTACTATCTCATTGTCTAGTCCTAGTAGTCGGGGTCGCCCCCCACCCGCACCCACGTGTGCTCCCCCACCCCCACGCCGCCGGCCAGCCAAGTAGGCGTCTGTCACCCGTGACCCTCTCTTTTCAGCTCGCCATGTCGTCTAGCCCCCTTAGCTTGGCCTCTTTAGTCCCCTCTAGCCCTTCCTTCTGGCACGAGGAATGCGGCTGGGGGGATGTGCCGGAGCTCCTGCGGTTTGGAGACCAACCCCCATCGCCGCCGTGGGACTCGGATGCTGAGAGGTGTCTCAGCGAAATGGCCCCGCCCTAGCCTCCATGGGTGACACCGCCCCCCTCACCCCCTTCATCTAGCCGCGCACCAACAACCTTTCCGACGACAGTAAGTCCTCTGCCCAGACCCCACGTTTCATCAACTTCATACCAGGTAACCTTGGAAGCCGTGGAGGAGGCCATGATGTCCACTGCCGTGCCACCACCATCCCCCCCACAACCCCCCAAGTCCGTACCCAAAGACCCCCCCACCCCCTCCAAACCCACTGTTCACGGGCCCTACAGTGCCAAAACATTGTAGATCATCCGGGACAATCGCGGGGGTGGGGTTCAGTATTTTATACGGGGTGCTGAAGCGCCGAGCGATGTATCGGGTTGCGGTTCAGCAGCCCAAGAAAAACCCCTTGCGGGTGTGGCAGAAGGGAATGCGAATTAGCCGTTCGCATTTTCTTAGCAAGGACGAGGAGCATGCAGCAATGGTGCTTGAAATCCCCTGTGCTGCCCCAAAACACCCCCGTATACCCAAGCCGCCCCCACGACCTCTGCCACATCGGCCACCGCCCCCTCCAGCGAGTGATCAGGTGACCCTGACCCAGTATAGCAGGCACCGCCGTTCCTCACTGCTCCCACTGGCTCCCGGTCCAAAACGGCCGTGCCCCACCCCACAGTTTGGTTCGTTGCTCCCTCTGCAAGCCCCCCAACAGCGAATCTCTCAGTCCGCCCCCCCCCACCGCAGAGGCCCCAATTTGGGTCATTGCTCCGTGCGCAGCAATCCCGGACTTCGACGAGACGTTCCAATTTCTAGTTCTTCGGCAACGGCTGAGGAAGCGGATCTTTACTGTGTTTTTCAGCACCACCAACCAGCCTGACAGAACTGAAAACCCGTGCACTGCTGACTGATGGTACTTGACGAGATGTGCCCGGCCAACAGGTAAGTCATGGATATATCACACCATTTTGTACACCCCAGTGGGCGCCTCAGCCATGGCAAAAGGAATTGGGACTATTGGGGACGGGCACTCGGAGAGCTGTGAGGGACAAGTACGACGCTTTGGGGGGTTTATGGCCTTCTTTTGCCTGCGATGCATCCAGTTGGTAGAGTGAAAACGCCTGCACTGCTAACTAATGACATTTCAAGTGTTGTGATATGCTAATGGGCAGTTCAGGCTGAAGTGAGGGATTATGTGTACCCCAGGGGGCGCCGCCGCCATTGCAAAAGGAATTGGGACCATTGGGGATGGGCACTCGGAGAACTTTGAGGGACAACTTTGACGCTTTGGGGGGTTTATGGCCTTCTTTTGCCTGCAATGCATCCAGTTGGTAGACTCAAAACCCCTCCTTTGCTGACTGATGGCATTTGAAGTGTTGTGATCTGCTAATGGGCAGTTCAGGTTGAAGTAAGGGCATTATGTGTACCCAAGGGGGCGCCGCCGCCACTGCAAATGGAATTGGGACCATTGGGAATAGGCACAGGGAGAAATGTGAGCGGCAAGTTTGACGCTTTGGGGGGTTTGTGGCCTTCTTTTGCCTGCAATGCATCCCCTTGGTAGAGTCAAAACCCCTGCACTGCCGTCTGATGGCATTTGAAGTGTTGTGATATGCTAATGGGCATTTCAGGTTGAAGTGAGGGCATTATGTGTACCCCAGTGGGCGCCGCCGCCACTGCAAAAGCAATTGGGACCATTGGGAATAGGCACTCGGAGAACTTTGAGGGGCAAGTTCGACGCTTTGGGGGGTTTATGGCCTTCTTTTGACTGCAATGCATCCCCTTGGTAGAGTCAAAACCCCTGCACTGCCGTCTGATGGCATTTGAAGTGTTGTGATATGCTAATGGGCAGTTCAGGTTGAAGTGAGGGCATTATGTGTACCCCAGGGGGCGCCGCCGCCACTGCAAAAGGTATTGGGACCATTGGGGACGGGCACTCGGAGAACTGTGAGGGGCAAATTCGACGCTCTGGAGGGTTTATGGCCTTCTTTTGCCTGCAATGCATCCCCTTGGTAGAGTCAAAACCCCTGCACTGCCGTCTGATGGCATTTGAAGTGTTGTGATCTGCTAATGGGGAGTTCAGGTTGAAGTGGGGGCATTATGTGTACCCCAGGGGGCGCCGCCGCCACTGCAAAAGGAATTGGGACCATTGGGGACAGGCACTCGGAGAACTTTGAGGGGCAAGGTCGACGCTTTGGGGTGTTTATGGCCTTCTTTTCCCTGCAATGCATCCAGTTGGTAGACTCAAATCCCTTGCACTGCTGACTGATGGCATTTGAAGTGTTGTGATCTGCTAAGGGGCAGTTCAGGTTGAAGTGAGGGCATTATGTGTACCCAAGGGGGGGCCGCCGCCACTGCAAAAGGAATTGGGACCATTGGGAACAGGCACTCGGAGAACTGTGAGGGGCAAGTTCGACGCTTCGGGGGGTTTATGGCCTTCTTTTGCCCGCAATGCATCCCCTTGGTAGAGTCAAAACCCCTGCACTGCCGTCTGATGGCATTTGAAGTGTTGTGATATGCTAATGGGGAGTTTAGGTTGAAATGAGGGCATTATGTGTACCCCAGGGGGCGCCACCGCCTTTGCAAAAGGAATTGGGACCATTGGGGACGGGCACTCGGAGAACTGTGAGGGACAAGTTTGACGCTTTGGGGTGTTTATGGCCTTTTTTTGCTTGCAATGCATCGAGTCGGTCGAGTGAAAACCCCTCCTTTGCTGACTGAGGGCATTTGAAGTGTTGTGATCTGCTAATGGGGAGTTCAGGTTGAAGTGAGGGCATTATTTGCACCCCAAGGGGCGCCGCAGCCACTGCAAAAGGAATTGGGACCATTGGGGATGGGCACTCGGAGAACTTTGAGGGGCAAGTTCGACGCTTTGCGGTGTTTAGGCATCCAGTTGGTAGAGTCAAAGCCCCTGCACTGCTGACTGATGGCATTTGAAGTGTTGTGATCTGCTAATGGGGAGTTAAGGTTGAAGTGAGGGTATTATGTGTACCCCAGGGGGCGCTGCAGCCACTGCAAAAGGAATTGGGACCATTGGGGATAGGCACTCGGACAACTTTGAGGGGCAAGTTCGACGCTTTGGGGGGTTTATGGCCCCTTTTGCCTGCAATGCATCCCCTTGGTAGAGTCAAAACCCCTGCACTGCTGACTGATGGCATTTGAAGTGTTGTGATCTGCTAATGGGGAGTTCAGGTTGAAGTGAGGGCATTATGTGGGCCCCACGGGGCGCCGCAGCCACTTCAAAAGCAATTAGGACCAGTGGGGACGGGCACTCGGAGAACTGTGAGGGGCAAGTTCGACGCTTTGGGGGGTTTATGGCCTTCTTTTGCCCGCAATGCATCCCCTTGGTAGAGTCACAACCCGTGCACTGCTGATTGATGGTATTTGAAGTGTTGTGATCTGCTAATGGGGAGTTGAGGTTGAAGTGAGGGCATTATGTGCCCCCCAGGGGGCGCCGCAACCACTGCAAAAGGAATTGGGACCATTGGGGACAGGCACTCGGAGAACTGTGAGGGACAAGTTCCACGCCTGGGCCTGTTTGCTTGCTTTTGTGCAGGCACGTGTGTTGCTGACCTGCCGGGCGTTGAGGGGATCGCCCCCAAGCTGCAACCGGAAGAGGCACCCAAGAAACCAAGGGAGGCCGAAGCTCAAGCAGCAGAAGCAACCCAATAGGAGGCACCAAAAGAGGCAGCAGAGGCAGCCCTAGTGCCAAAGGAGGCAAAGCCGCAAGCGCCAAAGGAGTCAGCAAAGCAGTCGGCAGAGGCAGGAGCGCCAAAAGAAGCAAAGCCCGAAGCGCCGAAGGAGGCCGCAAAGCAGCCAGCCGAGGCATCAGCGCCTAAGGAAGCAAAGCCGCAAGTGCCGAAGGAGGCAGCAAAGCAGCCAGTAGAGGCAACAGTACCAAAGGAAGCAAAGTCGCAAGCGCCGAGGGAGGCAGCAAAGCAGCCAGCAAAGCAGCCAGCAGAGGCAGGACCAACAAAGAAAGCAAAGCCGCAAGCGCCCCATAAGGCACCAAAGCATCCAGCAGAGGCACCAGGAACAAAGGAGGCAAAGCTGCTAGCGCCACGGGAGGCAAAAAAGAAGGTAGCACAACAGCCTGCAGAGGAGTGGTTGCAAGCCGGGGTTTCCATACCTGGCTGGGGTGCAGAGTCGGATGATTCCTCTTCAGCTGGACACTGCGCCGAGTTCTCAGAGGGTGAAATTGCCGAGCTTACGGATGTTGAAAGGGTAGCCTACAAGGAAGCCAGCCCACCACCATCGGATCCGAGCGGCTGGATTGTCCCCAGGTAATGTGGAATTGCCCTAGTTGGACGGAGTTGGCAAGACAGGGAGTGGAGGAGGGAGTACAGGAAAGAATACCGTACTGCCGCAACGGAAGCGGCAAGGATGGTGACCAAAGAGGGTAAGCCCGTCCATTTTACTGTCACAACACGAAAGGATAGAGCAACGAATGAGAAGACACCATGTGCGTATTATTACATCCAAGGAACCATGACCGCGGCCTGGGATACCAGCGAGTTTATACCGATAGAGGAATGGCTAGAGGAATAGGAGAGTCTACACCAGAGGCAGCGAGAGTGCACCAAAGGCAGCGGCAGAGGCAGCGCAGGCGGAGAAGGAACATGCTGCGGACGAGCCGCAAGAACAGGAACAACAACCAAAGAAGAGACATGCCGCGGATCAGCCATCAGGAGAGAAGGCAATGGAAGGATCCGGAATATCAACGCAAAAGCTTTGGAGCACACAAGGACCCCCACCAGGGGCGCGGAGGGAGGAACCCGCCATGAAGAATTCACCCCGCTCATATGTGGGCCAACCACTCGTGGCGGACTCGAACACGGACAATCCGCTGGAGTCGGAGGAGTCGGACACAATTGCCAGCCCAGTACGAACATACAGGCCAGACCCGCAACAAGACGCCGTACGAAGACAGATAGAGAGAGAGAATGAGCAAAGAGAGAGAGAGGGAAGCAAGAAAGGCGGAGGACAAGAAGCTCCTCCAAGGCCTGAAACGGCGGTACAAGAGGCAAGCAGCAAAGGATAAGATGCAGTGGATGGCACGGATCTGGGAATCAGAACGGGAGCAAGCGGTGACGCTGGCCACAAGGTGGGTCGACCGGGTCGCCAACGTGCGCGCCCGATCGGGCGCGCAGAGGAACAGGCAGCTGCAAAGTTCCAACACCGCCCTGGCCGAGTATGTGGAAAGGAGGCGGTCGCTGCACAAGCTGCAAGGGGCCATGAGGCGCGCGCACTGGCTGCCTGCAAGGCGCACCGGCCATACCACAACCCCTGCGATGAATGGCCCCTCCGCCCCTCCCGGCCCAGCCGCCACTCGTTTGTGGTGCCTGTGGACCGGGAGGGCGGGGAGACGTGGATTGTGGATCCGCTGCACCTGCAGCCGCCGCAGGACCTGGCAGTGAGCTTCTAGCGAGCCGGATTCATTGTGCATGCCGTGCAGGAGCCCTGTCTGCAGAAGGTGGCCCAGAAGCAGAACTGCTCGTACCTGGCGGTCAAAGCCGCCAGCGAGTTCGTGTACAAGCCCACAAACGAGTGAAAGATTCCCGATCACGGCGACCTCTTCGACAAGGGCAAGTCCATGACACAGCAGCACCGGGAAGAACAGCGTTCCACGCTGGAACAGCGTTCCACGCAGGAATGACTGCAGGGATGGAGCCAGATCAAGGTGCGGCCGCAGTCGAAGAGACGGGGCAAGTACGTCCCCAAGCGCCCCCAGATTGTCAGCACCGCAGAGACCACCCTGCAAGAAGGACCGCGGCCGTGCGGGTACACAGCGATGAGCAAGGAGGCGATGATGGCGGCTGTGGCCGAGGCGCAGTTGACGGGCCCCCGACGTGATGAGGAGCGTGGCGGCCGGCCCTGAACCGGTGCTGCTGCCCGGCGCCCCGGACATGGAGTTGAGGTACTGCAGTACCTCGCGAGCGCAGGAGTTGCTGGGCTTGGCGCACCCAAGTCGGCAGTGGAGCAGGAGCAAGACCCGCAAGGAGGATCTGGTGGCGAAGACTTGGTGGCTGGTGCTGATCGTCAGGGAGATTGAGAGTGACGCGGTCGTCGGCGTGCGGGCGCCTGGGCAACCAAGGAGGCAACAGACCAAGCAGGCAAGCAAGGCACGCAAAAGAAAGGAGGAAGAAGCGGAGGAAGAAGAAGAGGAGGAGGAAGAGGAGGAGGAACCTGCGCAGAAAAGAAGAAACTGCTGAAGAGGAAGATGAGGGAAAAGATAAGCATAGAGCAGACATATGAGAAAAGGGAACCCAGATGGAGGATAGGGACAGTGGCCAGCGCACCACGGCACCGGTGACTGCCCTGTGGCGTGCGGCGTGGATCTGGCGTTGGTTCGTGCAGCCCGCCATTGTCTGGTTCGGGGGGGCCAGACCGCGCAGACCCCCACACCAAAATCCCCCTCCACTGCGCGCACACTCCGGTGGAGGTGCAGGTGGAGGTGGCAGGCCCGCCTGTGTGTGGTGGTGGGACCACAGCCAATGTTGGGGAAGCGACGTGCGCCATGGGGTGGTTCCAGTGTTGTGGCAGTGGGACCAAGAGGGGGAGGACACGGGTGCAGATGAGAACCGCAGGGGGCATGGGAGCCAGAGAAGCAAAAGAAGGGGAAACACAGGAAGAAGGGAGCAGATGGAAGCTGGCAGGGGCGATGCAAGGGTGATGCATGCGCGATGCAAGGGCGCCGCACCGGCGATGCGCGGAGGACCCCGTGGGCCTTACCATGGCAGCCACACGGATCAGGAGCTGACCTGAGGTGGAAAGGGAGGAGGGAGGAGGAGAATAATGCGCCTGTGCAGTCTGACCAACTACTGCACAAGACAGGGCTGGCTCACCAGGACAAGGTACAGACAGGGAGGCAAACAGGCCAAGTGACGGTGACCGTGACCCACAACAGGGAGGAAGGCAGGCGAGATGGGTGGCAGCGAGAAGGGGAGGCAACAGAGAAGAGGGAGGATAGAGAGACGAGAGGGAGGGGGGCAAGACGGGAGGGAGGGGGCAGGCCCGCCGCCAACGACAGAGGGTGGAGAAGAAGGTGGACAGAGGGACCAGAGGGAAGGGGGCAAGGGGAATGGCGGCGGGCTGGGGGGTTGGGAACCCGGCGCTCCCTGAATCTCCCCCGCGATCGGGGGCATGTGATTGGCCACGCGAGGCTAGGTAGCCGGGGCAGCCTTCACAGGAATTCACTGCAGTTTCTGTGGAGGTGGCGGAGCAGGGGGGAGGGGTGGGGTGCTTGTCATGCATATCGTCCATGTTTGCTTGTGTAGTGCAAAGTGCGCTCCGGAAGCTGTTTGCAGGTATCAAGATTTTGTGGACGAAGGATGTGCGTGAAGGAGTGCCCAAGCTGATCTGCCAGTGGGCGAGGCAACAAACAGGATGTGGCCAGTGCAAATCTGGATGGCGTTGAAGACAGGCAAACAACAGGTGTGTTGTGCATGCGATTTTTTTGTAGGTATCAAGGCAGAATTCAGAAGAAGAGCGGATGCTACTGCGGCAAGACTGCGCGCCATTCAAAGAGCGTGCGCGACCACCAGCCCGTATCTTCGCATGGCGCTGAAGACAGGCATTCGAAAAAACAGGTGTGTTGGCGCCCCGGCACACGTGCCACTTTTCTGCAGGTACCAAGAATTAGTGGAGCAACAAGAAGACCCTAACCCTCAAGTTGAGAATGGCCGCATCATGGGCAGCGCATCTCTGGATGGCGCTGAAGACAGGCAAAAAACAGGTGTGTTGTGCATGCCACTTTTCTGCAGGCCCCTCGGTGTTCTGCTCAAGTCCAGCACCTGTGCCAACAACCGAGGCTGCTGCGACCACTTGACGGCATCTTCGCATGGCGCTGAAGACAGGCATTCAACAAAAACAGGTGTGTTGGCGCCCCGGCACAGTGTGTGCAGGATGCAAGTCACAAGCGTTGTGCGTGCGAGTACCGAGTGCGACGCAGTGCTGAAGGGTGCAATTCCCTTCTACGCTTTTGCACATTGAGCCGGGGCCGTAGTCTCTTCTCTTTGAGAGAGCGATAGTGTCAAAAGATCAATGTGCTCCTGTACATATATATGTGAACAATCGATCCGAAAGTTGGTGCTCGTGTGCTTGGAACCCGGCGCTCCGTGAGTCAGCCCTGGGATTGGGGGCATGTGATTGGCCACGCCTGGCCATGGTAGCCGGGGCAGCCTCCATAGAAATTTTGTGGAGGCGGCGAAGCAAGGGGGGTGGGGTGGGGGGTGGGGGGGGCAACGGGGGGGGGCTTTGGGGGGGGTCTGTGGGCCCAGTGGGGACAATGGGGGGTTAGGGTAGAAAAAGTCCCCCACGGTAGAAATTTTTGTATACGGGGTTGGGGGGGACAAGTGTCGCGGTTGAAAAAAAAATTTTCACCTCTTGGGGGGATTTTTCTTCCGCCCTCCCCCTCGATGCAGGCCCCTAACCAAAGGCAGGATAGGATGTGGTACCCTCAGTGGGCAAGGCGGACGGAGGGACCAGCAAAACACCATGTTTGCTACCCTGAAACAAGTGAAGAAGGAGGGCTGTGGTCACAGGGAACGCCGTGCACGCAGTGCAAGGTTTTGTATGTCAGCAAATAGTCGAACCCTAGTTTTGGCCCCTTTCCACAAGTTTTTTGTTCCATGCAAGCTTCCTATGCCTTTGGGGGGGGGTTAAGCGCAGGGTACCCGTTTTGGTGCTATGGTGGCCCATTTCTAGTTGGGGATATGGACTCGCCCCTTTCCGGTTGGGGATATGGTAAAGTATGGATATGCGACCTTGTGCCGGGAACCTTAGCGGATGTTATGATTTGGGATCAACGTGGTCCTTTGCGAACACATCGGCAATTCTTCAATTTTGAAATAGGTGCTCATGATGGCGCCTATAAGGGCTGCTTGCACATTGTTGTACCTTATATTGGGCGGGCGCCTTTGAGTGAAGCCCAAGAAGAATATAACAATATCCATCGCTTCTATCGCGCAAGGGTGGGGCACCTCTTTGTACGCTTGTAGCAATGAAGGATTGTTTGCAATGTGTGACACACTTTGTAGCAGAGGTGCATCGCCATGTGTGTATTTTGCTCCACCTTACTCAATTTTGTATTTGCAGGTAGACTAGGTATCAGCCCCATGGACCTTGGCCTCATGTGCTTGAGTTTGTGTGGGCACAGGAGGAGGGTACCATTGAGAAGGAGGAAAATGATGACGGTGTTTGTTGCCAATTGTGTGGCCACCGTCTTGGTGATATATCAAGTGTGGCACTTGCCACTTGAACATGTGTGCATCTTGCATGCCACTGCATAGTTGTACCTTACAAGGCTGAGTGGTTTGCTCATAGGTACGTTGGAGTACCAACTTGAAAGCAGTTTTTTTGTTATCTTGTGGGCTTTGCTGCTTTGCCATGCTATCAAACAGGTGGCAGGTGATCTTGGGTGAGTTCCCCGGCAGGTGCACGCAGTGCGCATGCAGTGCAACAACTTGGCCATAGATCCTGATGCATCTGAATCTGTGTCCGCAATGAGTGTCCCCATGTTCCTGCATCTGGGTTTTGCTGTGCGTTTGGCCTGACCTGAACCCTCACATGGTTGTGAGCCCCCGCTATCAATCTACCGGCGCTCCTCGTTCGCCCTCTCCCGCGGTGCCCCTGCCGCACAGGTTCGCGAAACTGCCCAGTTCTTTGCCGTGGACGTCCCCGAGCTCCTACGGGATACCACACAGAATGCGCGGAACGAGTTCTTGATGATCCTGAATGGGGCGTGTCACCGGGAGTGCCCCCCGCGATTCAATGGGGGCTACTTCCCGAATCTGGATCTCTACAAGCTCAACTTCACGGGGGTGGACTTCCAGAAGTGCCATTTGAACAATTCGGCTTTCACCAGCTGTGGGTTCAAGAAGTGTCTGCTGGATGGTGCATCCCTCACCCTCACCCATGCCCTTGCCCTCACCCTCACCCTCGCCGTCATTTTCACCCTCACCCTCACCCTCACCTCCCTTGCTGTCATTTTCACCCTCCTCCTTACCAGCACTCTCACCCACAGCCCGAGTGTAGTACAGGTTATCCCTGGTGCTACTTGTACTTTCACTCACTGCTGTACCAGGTACCACACGGTGTGCCTCCGAAAACAACGGCCGGCTTGTGCACCACAATGCCTCCATCCAGCTCCAATTCCAAGTGCTCACACCCACCTTCAACCTCTCCTTAAGCCTAACCGTCAGTCACCCGTACCCATCACCGGCAGCAGTTGCTGGTTGACGGACTACAGATTTGCTGGTAAACGCCAGCAGCTGTAGGGCAGGGCTAGGGATGAAGATGCAAGAAAAGCTTAAGGTGAGGCTGAGGGCCATGCGTATAAGCAGGTGAGCCATTGTCGCTCAGCAGTTGCTGTTCAGTGCTGCCTTGTTCTGCGAACACGTGGCTTTTGGTTTTTATCGTTGAGGACCCTCAATGCAAACAAACATCATGACCCAAACCAATGCGAACACCCAGAAATGCCACACGGCACTCTTACTGAGTTTTTATGGCGACACCCCCTCCCCTTGACCCAAATTTCTTGACTGGGAAAGAATCAAAATTCACTGAAGGGCCCACTCTCACACTCTCCTCACCCTCACACCCTCATCATCACTTGCGCAGAGGCCTCCTTGGGAGGCTGTCGGTTCATCGATTGCGTCTTTGAGAACACGAAGTCGTTGGAGGGCAACTGCTTGTTAAAGAATTGCAAGGTCAAATGCCGCTGCTACTGCGGGGGTAAGAAAGGCTGCGCCTTTTCATTCATGGGACTCACGTTTGAGAAATGTGAGTTCTTCAGGTGTGCCCTTGATATTGCTGTGTGGATATCTGCGCTTGTGCCAGGGGAGGGAGCTATTTCATTTTCATTTTCGAGGGGGGGGGGGGCGGTCAGTACAACCTGTTCCTGGGATATTCTGCCACGTCTTGCCTTCTAGATGGTTGCTGTTAATTCTTGGTGCCTTCTGCATGTTTTGCCGGCGGACAAAACATGGGCACTACATGAGCTTGGAAATCCTAAAGAAATTCCGCTCATTGATGATGCCATCAAAAGCACACAATGAATCATACAGGGCGAACGAGCGTGGCCTTTATGGCAAGCATCACCAAACTGCAGCCCACAAGATGTGGTGAAGCCAACACAATGGCTAGCCCTCACTCATCCGTACTCAGGCAATGGTCGAAAATATGTGCACCAGGGGTGCCCCAGGACAAAGACACAGTAAATTCGAGCTGAGGGACAACAAAAATGACCATTAGGGACACCAACATGCATGAATGGGTGGCAGGAGGTAATATGCCGTTGCAGGCACCCCATCACAGCACACATTACCAAAACACTCTGCTTTTGAGCCTGCAATGTGGCAAAAAGCAGCGCCCATACAAATGGACATACAAAACCTTTGCATGGTGTGTGCAACACGCTATTTGCACCCCCGAAGGGGGGTTTTCATTACAAGGATGCACCCACCATTTTGAAAAGAAAAAATTAACCCCCCCCAACCCCTCAGTTAGGGTGTACTGTCACAACATCCCAACACCCACCCCTCTCGAGGAGTACCATAATTTCCCAAGGCCACTAAAGCCACCTTCTGTCCTTGTTTAAAAAAAGCGGTCTCAGCAAGCCCCATAAACTTGAGGCCCGAGATTTTTTTTGCCTTCGAGTTGAAATTTTTTTTTTAAAATAAACCGTCGTCTTGTTGTCAAAAAAGATGTGGGGTAGCGGTCAATTTCTACCCCACAAGCCCCCACCCTGCACCCAATCCTAGTCAGGAACTCAGGCCTGCTAGGCATTTTCAGCCCAAAACTTGCAAACCCCCGAATTCAAGGGTGACAATCAAGGATAGCAAAACCCCTGCCCCAAAAATAACCAGTGGCACATCTACACCCCAAAAATGCCACAGGTGCTTTCTCACAGCCAGGTTGATCTCATAACATTGCTGAGGAGGTGATCGGTTTGCAGCAGTGCAGATTGGCGGCACCATATCGCTCAATGGGAGCCCTTGCCCCCCCCATAGATGTATTAGAATGGCTCACCACCAGTTGGGGGGGCTCCCCGTAGACCCCTCCTCCTCCTCCTCTGATGCATGATCCAGGGAAGAAATGTTGTGGACACCAAAGCTTTGCCTTGCAACCTGCGGCCATGCAAAACTGCCTTTTTGGTTGCGAAAGGGCTGTTTCTTTCCATACTGTATGTACTATCATTTAACTACTTTCACCTCCGTTTGTTGGTTGTTTTGCCCAGGGTGTTTCTTTCATATTGCAGGCCATAAGCCACACCATGGAGCATTTCCTTGTGGTGAAAAGTCACTTCTCCCTGTCACCACTGAGGATCTCATTTACCGTGATGCATTTTCAGTGCACTGACTGTGCAACAGGTAAAACTAAATCAGCGGCTTTTAATGAACCACAGAAGGCTGCAAGAAGGTTGTAATAAACTACCATCACAAGCACAAGCGGCATGTCCAGCGATTGCATGAATTGCTGACAAGGGAAAGAAACGGAAAACAGGGGTGGATTCCGATGAAGAAACATAGTTGGTTAGTTAGTTTAGTTGGTTAGAACCAGAGCCTGCTTCTAGTGGGGATGACGTTACCTATGTGACACGAGTGGTATGGATGCCAGTAGTTCGTAACATTCCAGGTCTGATCTCAGCTCTAATGACAATTCAGATTCCACGTCTGACCAAATGTAGCTCCAATTTTCACTAGACCAAGCAACAATGGCACACATTTCTGCACTACCTTTAACAACAACACGCCATCGGGGGCTGAAAGGGCTGAAACGGAGTGTCTGGTCTCAACCGTTTGCTGCTTTTTCTCTTTTTCCGTGACGCCGAAACGTCGTTGCAGCTTTGTCCACAATGTGCATTGCACAACTGAACCAATGGTGAAGAATTCCACTAGATCCTTCAAAAAATTCTCATTACCCCGGTAGGCATTTAGTCCCACGCATCCTTCATCTCATGTCATGGAATTGTAGGACGGCAAAACAAAATTCTGTGGACACACTTTTCCAGGAGGACCAAGAAATCAACTCGTAATACCCGATCATCAGAGGGCGCTCAGTGGCACTAAAAAGGCGCGCTCCAATCAGAGAAAAACACGTGCGCCAGCATCCTTTGCCAAAGGAGGTAGGTAATTGCAAATACAAAAAAAAAGACTACATCCATACAATACCCCCAGATACCATGTGCACTGGGCGTGCACTGCATGCATGTTTCCCTCATTGTCACACTCAAAACTATCCTAGCACCAACATGCATGAGCACCAGAGACCCTGATGAAGATGGCGCGGTTGTGAGCCAAGCACCGCGGAATCGTTTTTTCAATTGGTTTATGTTCAAAATCAAGTCAGTGACATGAAATTCTCGAAACACGAGAGCAAGCAAAATAACCCCCTTATGGGGATGAGCACACAGTGAGAGGGGGATCTGAACCATGAAACATGACAAAACAATTGCCTCACAGCCTTGGGCACCCTGTGGGGTACCCTTTTCAATGTGACAAGCTGTGCCCAAGAGGTCTCCCTATGCTCAATGGCCTTGGCAGGGGGCATGGGCAGCTACAACTACCATGACCTTGGTGAGGAGGTCGAGTGTAGGCCTCTGTTATTTTATGCTAACCCATTGGGCCACCATATTCTTGCCACCCTGCAACCCTGCCAAAAAGTGAGCAAAAAGCAATCAAGAATGGGCGCACAGTGCGTGTGTGGTGCTATGTGCGGTGCGCATAGTGCGCATGTTTCACTCTATTGCAAAACCATATTTTTTTGCTGCTATGGGTTGACGATCATAGGAGGAAGGGGAGTAGCCAGCCCAAACCTCTTGCTTGACTGAAACCCTATCCACCTCCTCTCTTCTAATGCACCAATACATACATTCCCCCCCCCCCCCCCGCTTTCTACTGAAACAACTTGCAAAATGCCTCAACGTGCTGCGCACACCCCTCATGGGTACCATTTTGTTGATCCAGAACCCCTGGCCCTGTGTTACATTTCCCACTCAGTGGTGGTGAGCACCCTCCAAATTTCACTGTCTTGGGGTGCAACATGCCGGCGCCGGCATGGGAGGGACACCAAGGACAGCAGAAGCACTTGAGTACTGGGACAACTGTCCAACTCTCACGCAGTAAAAAGAATTTTCCCCCGCCTAATTTTCCCCCGCCTGTCACATAGCCCAACAGGCTGCCCACCATTTGCGGGGGTTTTTTGAACTCGCCCTCTTCAACCCCAACCCAACGGGTGGGCAACCAACGTGGAGGATTCCTTCCTCAAAAGGTGAACATGCACGTACACCCGGGATTACCAACCAGCATGCTCTTTCAGCATTTATGGCATCCCCCCCCCCTCCCCCTATCAGCCTGTGGAGAGCATTACCTCATTTTGCTTTCGATGCTGATTTCCTTCTGTTTGTCATCTCATTTTCAATCATCCAATCCTGTTAATTAGGGTTCCCCCGCCCCCCCTTACTCAGCACTTACGGCAACCCCCCCGCCCCCCACCCCCACCCCACCCGCCACTAGGAGCTTTCACATATGTGCTCACATGTGCAAGAGTCGGAAATTTGAGTCACATGAACAAGCCAAAAGCTTCACTTAGGGGTGGCCTGAGGGGCGGGGGACTTGGACTTGGTGCTGGGCCCCTCCAAACCGACCCCTGGGGCACCCAACAGCACCCGGCCCCATCCTTTCCTGCTGCTAAGTCTGCAATTGGGCTGCATGGGCTCAAGTTTGGCTCGAAATAAAACAGTGAAAGAAAACAGTGCCCACAACGGGGTCTCAGTGACTGATGATCAACAGCCCTATTATCAAGCTACACTTCACTGGCGCTCATTGATTGGGGCCAGAAATTTTCTAGCCAGCTTTCCGCCAACCAAAGTCATGAACAAGGTGGATGGGTAGGCAGGCAGGCGGTTGGTTGTGGGGACTGTCATGAGGGAGGCTTGTATTTTGCTTTTTTTTTTTTTTTTTGCTGAAGACTGCCAATGCCACCTCCTCCCCAGTTTTGAGCAATGGGAGGGGTGACCAATGAGGGCGGAGTATTTTTGCCAGTTGGTACTTCGGTTTGACAAACTTGGGTGTGTCATGTGGAGGTGTGCCCAGAGTTCCTTCCAACAATTGACCATCCCCCAGAACCCCCCCCCCCCCTTTTGTTTGTGGTTTAACCAGGTTTGGCACAGAGAATAAAGATGCACTTATGCCTTACTATGGAGTGCATTACCTCTGGTTTGCATTTGTCTGTTTTTTAATTGGGTCTCACCCCCTTGTTTGCCCCCGACAGGAGAGCCCCTTCATTTTCATTTTTTAGAAGCCTGTGCTCCATGCGGTCACACCTGATGGGGTGGCCTGCATGCAGGCAGCCGGACGCTTGGACCAACAACGTCTGTTCAAGATGTATTTGCACACCAGTTGTCCTTTGTATTGTGTGGGTGTCTGTACTGTCTGTATTTTGGTTGTTCAGGTTCAACCAGGTCTGAATTGGAGAATAAAGGTGCCTTTCTTTCAGACTGTGGAGTGTATTACCTCTTTTCTTCTCACATGTTTGTCATTTCGTTTTCAATCCCTCAGTTGAATTTGGGTCCCCTAACCCCCTCCTGAAGATATTGGACCACAGTTTTCTTTAGTGCCAGGTTTCAGTTGTGACAGTCAGTTTTTGTCCTCAGGTTTTCTCCATGATGCCCCTTAAAAACTCAGCACCCCCAATGGCGAGAGGGGGAGCAACAGTGTCCAGCATGGCACCAGCCTGTGTGCATATCGGCACTGGGGACTGCGAACCTACCGGTGCCCATTCCATGGCACCTGACCGCCCTCACTCTCCTGGCAGAAAGGTACCCCCCAGGGTACCCATGGGCTTTTGGCTACTGACGAGCATCTGTCTTATGTGCTGCTAGCGCGTGCCATCGCACTGTCATAACACAGCTGTCCAAGCGGGAATGGGGGGTACCCCTGACCCCCCCCCCCCCCAACCTCCACCCCTCATCCATTTGGGCATGCCTTCGGGCTGTATACTGCGGATGCTTCGTGGTGTAGTGTTTCTGCTGCCCGCCGTCCAGGGAGGGAAGTGGCCAAGGCCTGGTGACAACCCTACCAGGGCTGTGTCACAACCCCCCCCCCCCCCCAAATCGGGGGCCGATTTCCCTGATTTGCCCCAATTTGTTATTGAGCCTCGTTCCCTAACAGTGATCAAGGACCATGTACAAACCCGAGGGTGAACAATTTTTTTTTGAAAATGAGGGAATGCGGGTTTGCATATGACTCTGACTGTGCAACAACCAAAAAAAAGGTGTGTTTGGGGATTGGGACCAAGCTCCAGGTCAGTGGGATGCTGTGTTGTCAACAACTGTGCTGAAAGCCTGCTGAGAGTGGTCCCCCGATTTGTTGCCCCGATTTGTTCGAAAATTTCCCCCGATTTGAGGTTCGGGTTGCAAACACCTTTGTACATCATGAGTGAGTGAGGGGGGGGTCCAAATGTTTACGTGAAAGGTTACTGGTCACTTGGTTTGGCAATTGATTGTCCACCATGTGTGATCGTGTCGTGCCCTGTGATGGAATGTCCTTTTCTTGGACCAGAGCTGCAGCATGGCCCAGGCTGCAAGTACCACTCCAGTACAACTGACCAACCGGGTGGTTTTGCATACCTCTCCCCTCATCCAGTACGGCACTACAGCGATCCACCAGCCCAGTCCTCTGCTGCAATACGACGAGGCATGGAAGGTTGTATGAGGACTACCTTGCTTCAGAAGTGACAGCTTTCACCATTTGCACCTCTGGATGCCGGGTTCAGTCCACTCCCAGGTTTTGTTGTTGAGGAGCCATGTCTGGGTGAGTACCCCCTCCAAACAGGAGGGATACCAAGGGGCAGAAGCAGCACTTGTGAGCAGAGGGACAACAGTCCCACTCTCGCCTGTCTTTTCCCCAGTGGCCCTGGACAAGCAATGTAGACAATTTGTTTCTAAAAAAACTCATACACCCGGAAGTACCACCCTGCACACTTAGCCTTTATGGCAACCCTCCCCACCGCAAAACAAGAACACACGTCGCCAAAGAACACACACACAAGTTCTCTTCATTTGCAGGCACTGTGAGTAAAACGGACTTGACCAGTGGATGTCCTTTCCTTCAAAAGCTCAAAAATGATATTGAACTCAATAAGGGCGGGGGTCCTCCAAGGGAGGCACCATCAGAGCATGCACATGTTCTTGTGTGGAGCAGGGGTCTATGTGTGGTCCTTCTTTCAAGCCCCTTTCTCTGCTACAACTCAGTGGTGAAGAGTTTGAGCGCCATCCCATGCTCTTCAAGAACTGTACATTTTCCCAATGCTATATTATGATCACGTTGTACAACGTTGGGGCCGTGGACATTAAGTTTCTGGACTGCAAGTTTACTGACTGCAAGATTGAATTGATGTACAGGTGCGTTCATGGGTCTTCCATAGCCGCCGCCCCCCCCCACCACCTGCCCGCCTTATCTGCTTTCCCCACTCCTTTTCGCTGTGCACTTTCACTACTCCAGGGCTGTGCTTGAAAGGGGGAAATGGAAGTATGATTTCCCCCCCTGCAAACTGCACAGCCTTGGGAAAGACTTTGTGTGAAACATGCCGGCACCGGCATGGGAGGGACGCCAAGGGGTAGAAGCAACAGAGGACAACTCTGCCACTCTCACCTAGCAAAAATAATTTCTCTCGGCTGTCAGGGGTAGCCGAGCGGGCTGCCCACCTCTCATCCCCTTAATCCCCAATGCAACAGGTGGGCTACCAACCCACCAATCCACGAGTGGAGGATTCGCTCCTCAAAAGGCAAACAGGTGCGTACACCTGGAAGTATCAACCGGCATACTCCTTCAGCCTTTCTGGCACCCCCCCCCCCCCCCTGCAGCCTGCGACAGAACACGATGACAGCCGTGGGACAGGTGCGGCCAGAGCCTAATGCGGACATTGCGACCTGACCATTTGAGGCCCCCTGCGGCCGACCAAAGATGCCTCAGGGCAAAAATCAAAGTCTACAAACCAAAACATTCTTGGGCCGTTGTCGGTGTATACACCCTTGGTCCAAGACCCCAACCCGCCCTGCCTCCCACCCCCTACCGTCTGGGTAAAGCACAGCCCTGCTCCATCCCCCCAGAACTGACAGCCCTGCTTTTCCTGGGTGTGGAGAGCTACCCTCCCCCCCCCCCCCCTGCCTCCCCCTAAGGAGACGACAACTTGAGCAGCACTATCATTCATTCTTTCTCTACTTTTCTGGAGGACCCAAGGATGCGGAACGCTGGAACCCCAGCTGTCAAAAACTCGGCCTGCAACTCGAGTGGCGCTCTTGAACCCCAAAGGCTGTACTGCGGTCATATACTGGCTTCCTTGTATGCCCTTTTGGATACCCCGCCCCTCCCCCTGCACCACTGCCATCCCCCCGCATGTAATATCCCCCGTGGAATGGATGGTCATGCTACCCCCCACCCCCGCCCCCCTCTTTTAACTGCGCACCCGTACCAGAATGGACATCTTCCTACCAACCTACCACCCCTGGTGATCCTTGTTCTCTGCGGTTTCGCAAATGCCCTCTGCCTCATCCACCAGCCATGTCCCTTTGTCGTCCCTGTGTTGTGACGCAGCGCTCCCCTGTGCCAAAAGCAACGACAAAGAACACAGACGGACACACTGCATATTGCAGTGCTGAGCCCCTCAAGTACACTCAAGTGCGAACGAATGCGCAGCAATGGGAGCTTGCCCCCGCTTTTAAGCCCCGCCTTAGGCTCTGACAAGGCCGCCCTCTGAGGTGGGCAAAAAGTCGAAAAGCAGTGCCCCCCCCCCCCCCCCCCAACGCTTGCAGGGGGGTAGGGTTCGTCTGAAGGGCCATTGATGAGCCACCAGCTGAAGGCCCCCCAAAAAAATCGGGGCTTTAATGAAATTGTTCTGTTTTTTGGCATCCACACCCATCACGCCTTGTGCCGCCACCACTCTGCCGCCTGCTGAGGGCACCAACCGCGGTCACCGCTGCAGCTGTGGAACTGTGGACAGCCAGTGTCCCTGGGGGATGGTCCAATGAAGACATGTTCAACAAACATGTGTGACAAAACAGATAACAAAGAATCACAAGCACCAATCCTGACAATAATGGCTCTCCTGCATTTTCTGAAGGTGAAACGGTGCGGGGCACTGCTGCCAGGAATATTGGGTCCAGACAAGGTACGGGGGAACTGGGGAACTGGGTCATGCCAACCAGAGACCTATTTCACAAGGATTAAAGACACCAGCCTCTTGGTCTTTGAATATCCCCGCTTGACAGGTTGGTGCTCGGAGTGGCGGGGGAGGGAACCTCAAACATCCCACAAGTGCCCCCCATTTTTGCACAACAGGCACGTGTAATCCCACAATTTCGGGTGGAGGGTGTCGGTGAGCGTCTTTGGAGATGCAATGCAACACTTTCCATGTGAAAGTTGACAGCCTCGGGCAATTGAATAAGGATCCGGCCATTCTGAGGGCTCTGTCCCCTAAAACTGGATACCACTTTTTTGAGGGGGGGGGAGGGGGTCAAAAGTTTTCGCTCAGCAGGCTGCAAGCAATGGGGAGGCCAATTGCTGTTACATCGTACGCCGGTTGAATGGTAACGCGGCCGACTGCAAAGTTTTAGGTCGGAGAGAGTCCCTGTCAATGGAGCATTTTACAGACCCCCCCCCTCCCCCCAGTTTTCGAGTGCTCTATTGACCCCTGCCCCCCCGCCCCCATATGAACATCCCATTTCCCCAAGACAGCAAGAAACACCCCACCGCTGTCTGCAGCCCTCTTTCAGACGTGACACAGGACGTAAAATTGGGTTAAACGTGGGGAAAAGAGGGGGATTTGAAGAACAACACAAGTTGGTTGACTGGATTGTCAATTGCTCCCACCGCTGCTGCTGTTGTTGCGGCTGCACTTCTGCTGCTACAAGGCAAATGATGACCTTTCTGGACCCCAGCAACGCGCCAAAAAATCCAAATTCCCAAAATCGCAGTTTCATTTCTTTTCCAAATTTTGGGATCCGGATGACCCTCGGGGCCCTGGGGGCCTCGTCAGCCTTTTTTGGGGAGGGGGTCTGACCAGTGGGCTCTATTGGGCCCCTCCCCCGCTTCCATTGAAAACCCGTCCACCCCTGTCTCTCTCACTTCATCCGTGTTGTCGCCACGCTCCATTGTCATGTGCATCTCTCTCTCTCTCTCTCTCTCTGTGTGTGTGTGTGTGTGTGTGTGTGCAGCACATCCGCTCAGTTGGGGGACCGGGCCCCGTTGGACTTCGTGCGGAGCTGCTTGGTGAAGTGCCGGACCGAGTCCACAAAGTTGATTGTCATCCAGGCTCACGAGGCACGCCCAGCCTCTGGGGACGCCACGTCAACTGTGTATAATCTCTGATGCAGCCCATGTGTTGTTTGTTCTCTCATCGGCTTTCAGTGCCGGCTTCTGCCCAGTCCCCTTGATTACGCATCTCCGTCTGCCCTCTCCCGGGGGTCCTTTGGGAGCCCTTTCCTTCCTCCCCCCCCCCCTCCTTCAGGAACCAGATCCCCTCTTTCCCCCACACCTTGTGCACCGTCGCGTGTACCGCCAAATGCTGTCAATTGACTGGGGACAGTCCCCCCCCTCCTCTACATTTTTGCCCCCTGCACCTTCACTTAGCTCACCTTGATTACGTCCAGCCCCCCGCCCCCCCCAAACACAAAATTACCTGCAAAACCTTACTCAGCCTTTACGGCAAACCTCCCCAGATCTCCCCCTGACCCTCTCAACCTCATCTTGCTAACCTCCGTAATGAGGCTACAACAGGCAGGGAAGGAGGCGGAGCTGCATTGCAGCAGTCCTGCATGGCACAGCAGCCAACGCCAATGCCCCCCTTCTGCCGTGCCGGGCCCCTGTCGGAGGCGCCACCTACGCTCTGCGGCGCCTGATCCTGTGATCCCGGCGATCTGCTGTCAGGGGCTTTGTCCTGAAACCCGCACCATCTGGCGGCGTTGGCCAAAGCACATGCAAATTGGCACGCCTGGTGGTCCCCACCAGACATCCCCATGCCCCAGAATGCTCCAGGATGGGGATGGGTATGCAATGGACGTCATTTTTCTGGGCGGGGTTGGGGTGTGTGGGGCCTGCAGCCCCATGACAAACGACGAAAAGACACTGTAGTGGCGCCGCAGGGAACCGTTTGGCCAGGCTGAGGTCTGGGTGACAGTGCGCTGGTTGCTGCCGGCAACCGGTGTTGCGGACCGGTGTCATGTGGGATTCAGTATCATCGTGGGTGGAGGGCAGGGATGCACTCGAGCCTTAGGGGTCCGCAGCAGGGGTGTCAGTAGTTGGCAAAATGGCTCCGAGAGGTTGCTGTTTCTTGCCAATGCTGTTGGCGGCTGACGGGAGAGAGTGGCTGGGCCGCAGGCTTGGCTCACAGAAGGGGGGGGGGGGTACCTGCCCCCTTTCCAATGCATCCCTGGTGGAGGGGCTTGGGGGGTGGGGAGGGGCAGCAGAATACATCCCTGCTCTGCTGTCCTGTGGTGTGCCCCCCCCCCCCCTCCATGCCCCCTGCTCGGGATGTCCGGTGTCTACATCGCAACGCCGGCAGAGCGGTGAGGGCGCCACACGCACGAATGAAAGAACGGAGAGCCTTGTCCAGACCGCATGAGGTGCAGTGTCTGCATCTTTCAGTTCTTTCCCCACATTGTCCGCGTGGGGGCTGGCTGCGCTTGAAGGGGAAGGGGGCTCCAGTGGGCCGCCAGCGGTTGATGAGCAGATTGATGGCGGTGTAGGAGTTTTTTCAGCCCCTGAAAGCGTACCTACAGGGGTTTCCTTTGTATTGTTCCACTAGGGAATGTCCCGGTCCCCCAAGATTTGGGCTGGGGTCCGGCGGCTACTTGTCTTATATTGGACAGGTCCTTCAGGATTGCATCGTCGACTGTGGGAGCGATTAACCGCCCTGCGTGTCCGAGTTTCCAACAGACAGCTGGAGTGGCTTGTTGGGTTCCAAGCAAGAGAACACCCAGCGCACCACCATGCTTTCCTGTGAAGGTACAGGGATCGGCTGTGCGTGGTTGCACACCCGGCAGAGCAGTGTCCTGACTGGGACATAGGCAACGCCCCCCCAACCGCCCCCACCTTGCGCGACCATTTGCATCTTAGCCAAAACGGCAAGTGTCTTTAACCCCCAACCTCTGCCAACCGCCACAACCTCCGTCACCACCACAAACCGTCGCACACCCTGCTCAGCACTGACTGCTTTCACAACTACCTTGCATGGCCCCTGCAGAATCCTTTCCCTGGGAGCGATTCCCTATCCTACACCGCTTCCCAACGGCACATATTTTGACCTGAACAGACACAACAATCAAGTAGGGGCTGGGTATTGAAGGGGTTTGAACACCGAGGGGGCGCACTTAGCGCAGTGTGCGCAGTGCGGCTATTTTGGCGTCTGGCCGTCCCAAAAACCCATACTGTGTGATACTCTGGGCATCATTGTTGTTTGACTGCAGGTTTTGATGCTTCTTCCACACCGGGGATATGGCATTTTTGGAATTTCACGTTTCACCCATTACCACCCCTTTTCACACATTTTTTGCTCATTTCCACCACATTCACTCCGTTCTAGGTGGATTTCTCCCACCATGGGCACCCCAAGAATGCAGGGGCTATGTCGCCATATTGACTTCTCCCCACCCTGGGGACCCAAGAAGGCAAGGGTGATGTAGCCATATTGATCTCTCCCCACAATGGTGACCCCGAGAAGGTAGGGGTGATGTAGCCACATAGCTTGCTCATTTCTAGGCCACGGAGACGGCAAGCAATATGTAGCCACTTTTAGGGAACGTTAGCGTGCCCGGCAAGGTCCCCCCCCCCTTTCCCCCTATTTCAGTCCTATGGGGAATCTAAGCGTCTTAAGTCTTCAATGGGAGGAGAGGTGCTCATTGTGGAAGCATAGACAGGCCCACATAGGGTTAAGGACTCCCCCGCTTCTTTACATTCCGCCTCCCTCTTTTTGCACATAGAGGGCGACACCCGTGATGCGCACCTGCGGCGCACGTTAGGAAGAATTCTGACAACAAACAAGATGGGCAATTTATTGTTATTGTATTCAATACTGTTTCATACTCCACCCCTCTACATTGTGCAATACGTCCTTTGGGGACTCTTTTTTCATTTTTGAGTGCCCCCCCCCCCCCACCCGTGTGTGTTGGGGCTCGGGGTTGGGGTGATGGGGAATGCCGGGTCATT
Organism: Eutreptiella sp. 'Long Island Sound 2002'; assembly: GCA_964036045.1. NCBI lineage: Eukaryota > Euglenozoa > Euglenophyceae > Eutreptiales > Eutreptiaceae > Eutreptiella > Eutreptiella sp. 'Long Island Sound 2002'. The sequence continues at coordinate 42,799,514 of OZ038378.1, read as the reverse complement.
TAGCCATTCCGCCCACGGTCTATGGGTACCAAGTTTGCTTCCTCTACACTTTGTTGTGTTTGAAGGGGTTCGTGAAATACTTTAGCCCATGTGGTCATGCTCAAGAAGTCAGGGGTTATGTTAGGCTACCTGAGAAGGTAGGGGTTCCCTTTTGCTACCTTGTCATCAAACGCCCATGCTTTGAGCACCAAATTCGCAAGACGAGGTGCTATGCAAATGTCGTTGGTTGCTCAATGAAGATCCTGCATTTGGAGCTATTCCCCGGCTCAAGTGCGGTCCTTCTGCTGTTCACCCAGTGGGTTTTGTACAGGCAGGTACTCCAAATGGTCATGGAATGGTGTTTTTCCCTTCTTGTGGCAAGTTTCAGTGTTTTTGCAATTTAAGAGGAACACTCCTGCCCTGTGGCGCGTGCAGTGCGCAGGTGTAGCCCTCATATGTTGCGAACTAGGCACTCAAAGCTCGTTATATGGTGTACACTTTGAGGGTGCCTACTGCAGGACAGCATATTTCTCTCCTCATTTCTTAGACCACTCTCTCCATCTATCCTAGTATTGGAGACACGGTGTTCTACACCCCCTCCAACGGCATGTGAGTCAGTGCCACGGTGGTTGGGACGGCAGATGGATTCCCCCACTTGGAATGCTACTAATGCGGTGACAGTGGTAAATCGGCAGTGCAACATGGAGTCCAGCTCCTTTTCCATCTTCAGTTCGGATTTGCCACCTCATTGCGCTCCATCTCCGCCGCCCCACACAGAGCCCGGTGCCCAGCCGAAAGCCCCCACTCTTTCACCATCTATATGCAGGCATGGATGCAGGAAAGGTATACAAGCCGGATGAACCAGGACTCTTGATGCCCGGATGTGCAAGGTGCGTATGGCAAACATCACTCAAAAAATCAATTTCCTGATACACCAACAGATGCCAGCACGGCAGAAATTGGGACAGTGGGACCTATGGCAAGCATCAAAATAAAATTCATGGCACACTAGTAGAGCCCAAAAAGTTCAGGAGTGGAGTCAGAGAGTTGGAAAAACAATCAACAATGATGTCCAAACCACAACCAAGAATCAACAACAATGCATCCAAGGTTTAGAAAAAAGAGCAATGTCCAGACCACAACTAGCACGAAGCAACATTCACTTCCATTGCATTCAGAGTTGTAAAAATAAGAGACGCATCGTGGCAAGGTTATGTGCATGCCCAAAAAACCCTAAAACACCCGTAAAAAGGCCTCAGACGTCACAATATTGCGAAAAATCATATTTTTTGTCTTGGAAAAAAAATCTGGAAAACGGGTTTTTTTTAAAAAAAAACCCCGTTTTGGGTGTTTTTGGGTGTCCGGGTGTCTGAGGGAACATGTACTTGCACAATGTATGGGCCGCAACTACAAAGCAAAACAATGATGATGAGAATGTTGTGGATGACAATGGGGATGTATGTACCCTTTGTTGCACCAAGTCTGACCCTGAGAAGATGTCCATATGTCACAAATGTCAGTTGCCATATTGTACGGATTGCATTTTAACTCATACATGTGACAACATGATAGTGCTTTAATTCTGCAACTATGTCATGTTGTGCACACAAGTTGCTTATCCTGAGATTTTATTTATTTTGACAATTGAACAGAGGGTTGCACGTCGTTGTGTGTGATACCCTGGGTGGCAACCGCCGTCGTGCATGGTGTTTTCAATTTTGCATTATATCTTATGTGAAGGGAAGGTAGCTACAAATGTCTTCGGCTAGGGCACTTGGGGTTGCCGAATTTGAAGGGTGTTGGGAAGGGGTGTGCTTGGGGGTTTTTCGGCGGGAACGTAGTCTAAAAGTAGTGCTCGTGCGCGCACAGTGCAAGGACATCCCCCGGATCAGCCCTAGTTTGGGGTGCTGGGTCCTAGACATGCATGGGCATCACGCCACCCTCCGAACATCTGTAACGCCTTTCTGCTTTGGATATCTTTAACCTTGTTTGTTGGGAGAGCCTTCGCGAGGAAAGTCTCTACACCACAAGCAAAGTCCGTTTTAAGTCAAGCAACACTGCACAAACCTACATGTATGGCAAACCTATGTGTGTGTGCGCGCGTGTGGGCCCGTAGAAATGAGCCAAGTCGCTTTTTTCCTTGGTGTTACCCGAGTGTGTTTGCACGTTGTGGGCACCTTCTAGGCGCATTTTGTCTTCACGAGTCCGCAATTGTGGATCCCATTCGAAGGAACCCCAGGTTTGTCCGTATTAGTACGCAGCTGGTGACACTAAAGGTGACCATGTGCACACATGTGCCAATCTAGCTTTTCGTCTTGGCCGGGGAAGCAGTGTGCCCTGTTGGGGGCATATTGCACGTTGTGCGCCTGCTGTGCACAAAGGTTGTGCAAGGACCATACCAAAGCTGCATAGTGGTGCCTAGTACGAGTAACAATGAGGCTTGGCATGCAGTTATATGAGTTGCTTGCATGCCTAGCCCTCATTTCTAGTGCATTTGTGTGTGTCGTTGCGTAGTTCATTCAAAAAAGGGTACCCATTTTGGTGCTTCTTTTTCCATCCCACACTCTTCAAATCCGGCACCCCTTCCCCTGAAAAGCGAAAGCGCACTCCCTCCACAAAAAGTGATGCCACCCTAGATGAGGAAAAGAGAGCATTTGAATGAACGACCAAGCAAGCATTGAGGTACGTTTTGAGGTGTGGAATGGGATCGCCCATCCAAATCTTGTCAAGGAACAGGACATGTGTTGGGGGATGGAGAGGTGTGGTAGGAGACAAATAAAAGACGGGAAGGAACTCATCACACCTTGTAGGTCCCTTCGCGAGCATACGTAGTTCATAGTAGGACAACAATTTGCCGATGAAAAAAATGACAACGAGCAGCCTTGCACAAAAGTCAACGATGTCATCGCAGAAGGCAATCCAGGGATTCCACAAAGGTGAAGGGTTTAAGCAAACGGCAAGAATGTCATCGTGGTTCAAAAGTAACCTCAACAGCTAAGACAACGTACTCACCTACACACACATTTCGTGAACAAAGCGACCCACAAGGAGCAAAACAACCAGCCGAGAGTGTCGTCCACTTCTCGTCACACAGACGCCCCATACACACCAGCAACCTGGGCCAATACACACTAGCAAACTAGGCACTTTTCTGCAGTACAAGGTCAAGGGGCAAGAACAGGGACCTAGCACCCAGCATAAAGGTCTGTGCCTCCAGGGCTTTTGCCATGCCCTAGGCTTGAGCAAATGACATGCAGTACCAACATTCAGCACTTTGTCGAGGTCAACCAGCCCTACACTAGCGCCAATCAGCGACCCGAAGAAAGCTCTGTTACGTCCTGCCAACCTGGCAACCCATGCCCTAACCATGCACACGAGACGACGCTGTTGTGCAGCTCTGGATGGCACATGGCAACAGCGGAAGGAGATGCAATGCAAAGACACCAAGCAACACAGGCACCAACTAGGGGCGTTTGTGCACAGCCGTGCGCACACGTGCACATAGGAGGCACACACAACGCACCCACAACGGACGTACAACGCACATGTTACGCGGAGAAATTGGGGATTTTTGCTAGAATTGGTAATATTCTTGCCTATCTCGACCATGCTACATCCTCAAAATGTTAGACAACGTCATACTTCACCCCACCCCCACCCCTCAAGCCACCGAACATCTGGTGCGTGGTGCAGTGCGAGGCATGAGGAGACCAATCCAAACGATGAGTAGACCAATCCAGACGATGTTCCCTTCGTGGTCAATTGCAACAGATGGCTTCCAAATATGGCTCGCATAGTGCGGATTAAACAAGACATCCGGCAGTACCATGTATTGAATTTATAGGCATAAGGTCCGTGAAGTGGGTCACAAGGTACGGGAAATGAGTTCTGTGAGTATAATGGTTCAAACGGTGAGAGCATCAAACCTCGGCCACCATTTTAAGATACTTGCGAACTTATTTCACAATTTCATCAACTACATAAGAACTAGCTGCACATTGCGAGATACAGGCCGATACATCCGTGGCCATCGCATGCTTCATCTTTAAAAAAAATAAACATCTCTTCTGGCATGAGCAAGAATCATGCCCATATTTCTGATACCACTCCTCTGCATTCACCAAATCGCAACCCATGAGGGCGGTTCACGATTGCCCCATTTTCTGCGAACTCTGTTCCCAAGCAATTTGCGTAGCAACCCTATGGTGTGGTGTGCAGCTTGTGTCCCACTATTCAAAAACTGTTCATTGACGATTCACAAGCTAGGATTTCTGAACAAACCCACCTGGCCACCTAGCCACGGAGTCCGACATCGTCCGCCACCTCCTCCTAAAACGCAAACGTGTCCTCTCGCCTGGGGGCATGAGTGGCAAACTCCCATGCCCCAATCTCCAGGGAGGCACGTGCGTAGTGTATTCCATTGGGTCCCTAGTGCGACAGACTCTTTTTTTACTTCACTGACGGCATCCAGCTCACTGGGTCTCCTATCCAATGGGGCGACGCTAGACCGGATATTTAGCCCGGCTCTACCGCCCGAGGATGTGTGCATTTGGGCGCTCCTCCCATAAACCAAACCCGTGCCCCGTACCCCACACGAAGTCCGCCCCCCCCCCCCCATGTCCAACTCCTGTGATCTGAATTTGCTGGGCTTGACAAAGCCGTGGTAGCCTACACCGCTGCATAACGTGTGCAGTAGCTGCAAATTGCCCCCCCCCCCCCCATAGCGTCCCCAACACGGAGACATGCCTCGTCCGCATGAAGCTGCAGGCTACCCAATCCATACTGTACATATTCTCTGGGCGTGAGTGCCTACGCACACCGTACCCCGGATAGCCTGAACTCAGTCTGGTGTCAGCCACAAAAAAAACTAGGATCTTTTAAAAAAGCGTGCCAAAGATTGCTCGGTGGCATAAAAGTCTTTGTGGTCCATGTGACTGGTAGCAATTTCCTCACGTGAGCATTACCAGTGTTCTGCTTGTCATGCAACAAATTTTCATTGATGATGAGGAGGGCTTGGCTTTGCATCCATTAATCGTTTGTTTGTTGAAACAAAATGCTGCTATTTGTAACCAGGCGCCAAGCAGAGCTGTGGATGAGGCAGGCGTGCAGTGTGCCACAGTGCATGTCGTGACAAAGCTCATAGTGAACCTTCGCTTTTTCCTAGGGGGGAGGGGGAAGCACCGACGCCAGCGGATGTTGCCCCACACCCACTAGAGCCACTCCCGGCGCCGCTGTGCTCGCAGCGGGAGCCACGCCCCCGGGTGGGTGGGGTACGGTCCCAGTGGCGCGATCCACTTTTTCGCTAGGGCACGGGCTTCAGTGCCGCCAAGAGAGATGCTAGAGGGGGAGGTCTGGGTGAACAGGGGTAGGCAGAGGGTCGTGACAGTTTGGCTAGCCGCTCAACTTCATTGTTGCGCTGGATTTTGACCCGCTGCTACACGTCGCGAGCGTCGGACAGTTGGCGGTGGCCTGGGATCTAGCCCACGGTGATGGATTTCTCGTGGATCACATGAGCGGCCATCTCGCAGAGGCCAAAATGTGACGCCTCTCGGTGGGGATGGGGTGTAGGGCATTGTCTACTACTGCCTTGTTATCTTAGGTGATGGTGGACACACAGACCCCTCAGCTCTGTATTGTAGGAGGTTTGTGGGCCGTGGACACACACAATCAATTGAAATTGACCACAGGTGATCGCCATGCCCGTCCGTGGGCCCCCATGGGCGTCTACAAACACCGGTCGTACTAAGAGTTTACTGCCATCATTGTGCCATTCCCCTTCCGATAATGGCTGGCCTTTAGCGTAAACCTCAAAACTTGATACCACAGACAGGGTATACCCCTCAAGTAACATCGCCATAGTCGCATGCCGCCCTAGTCGGGGAGTACCAGTGGTATTTCTTTGCAAACTCTATTGCCTTCGGCAATGCACCTTGAAGAGAGGCTGACGGTCAACCAATCAGTGAGTTAGCCAGGCCAGCAATCGGTCACACGGAAACACACGGTTTGGGTTTTTTGTCACCGACAGACGCGGCCCCAAGCAGTGGGGAGAACTTTTGACTCAAGGCAAGCAATGGCCGAATGGTAATACAGCCGACCGCAGACTTTTTGGTCGGCGGTTCGAGACCAGGTCAGGCGAATACGGCGGCGGCGCCACCGACGACAATCCAATAAAAAAAAATCCATTGGGGGATTGTCTTATTGGGCAAAATAATGATTTTACAAGGGGTTGGACAACAAATATCATGCCTTGGGGTATGCTACGCGAATGACCCCCCCAAAGGGGGGGTATATGACGCCCACGCCTACGCTTGATCTAAGAACGTCTCTTCGAGGTGATTCAAGTTGGCCCATTGTGGGCTGTTGGAAGGCCAACAAACGGCCGTCCTCTGTGTCCTCGCTATCATACAAGTTTGGCCCTCCCGGGCGCCACCGCATTAGCTGCAAGGACACCCTTGGTATCGCGCCCATCGACTACAAAAGGGCCACATAGGTTAGCACGGGTGCTTGGATGCGGAGCACGGGTGCTCCCAGAGGGTAACGGAACAGCTCCGGATGCACCCGCATTGCGTGCAGCAACTTGCGACTGTACGCCAAATACATTTGTCCCATGCCCCCCTCTTTGGGGGGAGTCCCCAACATTTGGTGGTTCATTGTGGCCTCGATGCTCTTGGGTGTGCGGATGAACTCCAATCTTTATTACCATGCCATCTGATGCACGATCTGATCGGAGGGGAGGAGGACATTGTGCTGCAACCAACGCGGGGGACGCACAAAGTTGACCAGCTTAGACGGCTTCTTTCGTGAAGTACCCCCGCCGGAAAAGCGTGATGAGGACCAATGTCAAACAAGTCCCCATGAACCCCCCTCCATTGCAACCCCTTGTTTGCAAATTTTAAAAACTACACAATGTATGTAGAAATATGAAAAAATTAGGGGAAACAATTAAAACACATCAATGGGGGAAATGAACAATCACTCTCAGTGTAGCCAATTTTTACCTTTGGTTATGCAAAAAAAGCTACAGGCATAACACAAAGGGGGTTCACTTGTTTCACAAACTTTGCACTGGTCGTGGACCCCCCATATATCTTTGTGCTACATCCCAGGTTCCTAGAGAGAGAAACAAATACCCTATTAGGTAATAAGGTTGCAATCACATACAATTGACATTGAACAATGTATTTCTCAAAGCTGTCAGTCAACCAAGGAGGAAGATATCATCATTGTTACACATGAATTCCCTACTGTAGGTGGTACACGTACCAGGAGATAGGTAATCCAATGTGGTGTTTCCGCCTTGGTGATCTTTGGCACGCTTTTCCTTAAAAAATGAGTACAAATACAGGTGAATTCACATGTAACGAAATGGAAATGTAAAGCACAAATGGGCAACAAAAGATCATGCAGGGCACAAGATGGAAGTGCTTGTTAAACGAAACCAGCAAAAAAGAAGGCGAAGCGTACGAAGAGAGGGAAAGAACATCAATCACTTCTTCCCTTTTGAGGAAGCTGCACCAGTTGCCCTCTTCACACATCCCGTTAACATAGCAAGTGTGCTAGGTTTGGCAGCTTTTGTATTCTTTGGTGACTCCACACGTTTTGCTGGCATATCATCATCACTGTTGCCCTCATCCAACTCACGAACACGCTTTGTCCTAGTCGTTTGTGCTGTTTTCCTCGTATTTCTACCTCCATTAGGATTCTCTGCGGCGTTTGTTTTGGTGGCTGAAGGGGGTTCCTTCTCCTCGCTGTTCTCACTGTTGTCCTCAGAATGCAAATCTTGTCCTTTACCAACATATCTTGGTTCACCACACCGCATAGTTGGCAGCCATGAGTTCCAAGAACAGAGAAAAGAGCAACCAAATTGTGCAACCAAGCTGCTCCCATCCCATGTAAAATTGGCAATCTCAGACTGAGGGCCCTGGAAAACCAAGACCAATGCTTACCAACTGACGAAATGCTTATTATTTGCGCCGCCAAGTGGCAAGTCTTTGATAAGATTGGTACCCCGGTAGGGTCTTTGTTTAGAACAGTCCGGACATCGGCTAGCACCGAGTTTCCCAAGCAACTAGCTAGCTAGGGCAATCCCAGTCAGAGATCTCATAGCTTTTTGGTCGGATGTGATATAATTTGGAATTTTGTGACCCAACCCTTCAGGGATACCAAATGGCAGCACAATGCACGGACAAAGCATATAATTTGTAAAGAGAACGAACATCAAGATTTGTGAATGTCCACTGCCATCCATTAGAAGCATCATTGTCCCAACATCCAAAGATCAAGATGTTCGCCACCTCACGCAGCCCAGAGAATTGGTGCGAACCTGGGGGCCGTGGGCCAACTAAACCCAGCAATGGCTTTCATCAGCGTCCCCCGAGGACCTGGTGCAAATTTCCAAGCCGTGTGTCCCGCAATCATTCCTTGACGGCATCCCCCCCCCCCCCCCCCCGCCCCCTTTCAAGAAAGATTGGCGGTACCGCGTGACATGGCGAAAAAGGGAAAGCCCACCCGACCGCACCTGGGGACCGGGGGTGCACACGGTGCAACTACTACAGCTATGCCCGGCAGACCACGTGTCGCGCATGTCAGGCGGCCAAAACGGTGACCATGGCCCTTGAGGATTGGTTGTGTCCACGCTGCGACAACCACAATTGGGCATGAAGGACACACCGCAACCGATGCCAATTTCCACGCCCAAAAACGACGCGCATGCCCACGAAGGAGAAGTTCCGTGTGACCGCCGAGCCCTCACCCAGGATATCCGCACACCACGAACATCCACAGAAGCGCTCACGAGCCTCTGAAGGTGTATCAAAATCGGTGCCCAAGGGCACACAGGGCAGATCAGATCTGCCCTTATGCCCGCGATTGCAGTAAGTGTGCTGCCGCACGCTAGGCAGTCTCCCCCTTGGAAAGTGTCGCCGCAGATCGCCCTGCCGAGAGATTAGGGACCAGAGACCTGAGCTTCGTGCATGCCAAGTCGTGCTCAGCTAAGGTGGGCGGGTTAATGTGAGCAGAGGGCGCCGGCACGCCGGGATGGTCGACTGCAACCATGTGGAATGAATATGACGATGTGTGGACTCCTCATGTTGGATTGGTAGCGGTGAGGGAGGGCACTGCCTCCTATCCTTGTGGAGTGAATCTCATTTGGGATTGGTAGTGGTGAGGGAGAGCGCTGCCACCTCTTTGGACTGACCTTGTGGCCTCCACAACAGACAAGGGGACCACGGTGCTCTTTGCAGGCACTGGGTGTGGGCCAGGGGTGGCCGTGTACTATGTTTGAGGTTGTGGCCACACGGCCCGTGAGAATCCACGATTTTCCCTACTAGGACGAATGCCCGATGATGCAGGTACCCGCTGGCGCAACACAACCGGACTGAGTTGACCCCAAGTGACCGTGGCTCCAGCCGCGCCACCCTTGCGCGTATGATTGTATTTTGTACTACCCTTGGGATGTCCAAGGCTCATCGACTGAGACACTGGTACTTGTGGCAAACCTCGTCTGCACTGGCATGACAACCGACATGTGTCGTTACCTGTCCCAACAGATGTCCACTTGTGGACACGCATGACTTGCATGAAGTCTGTGGTGATGGTTTCGGCGGTTGTACATACGCTAGGCTACTGCCTAAGTGCGTGTGCTTTGTTCATTGCTCACGTGCGAACTCTGGACTCATGTGGCACCGGAACACAAAAAAAAGATTTGCGGTACCGGGTGGCGCGGCACCAATATCACATGATGAATGCCACTATCATCCTCCGGCAATCCCTCCCCATGGCTTAGGTGGCGCCGGGCGCACGCAGAGTGACCACGACCAGCATGCCAGTTGGGTACACGTTGCTGCGCCGGAAAGCAATCCAACAACATCCCACCAACGATACCTTGCGCACTCAGGTGAACTCTAAGCCCAAACGGCAGGCGAAACACAGACATGGACCAAAACGGGTGGGACTAAGTCCGGAGGCCAGGGCACACACATTGACGGGGAAAGCCCTCACCATGGCCACCACCAATGCGCTCCTGCGGCTGTCGCCGCACCTCCCCCCCCCCCCCATTGAGCCATTGAGTGCAGCAAGGCAAAACACTGAACTGAGTGGTGATGACCATGCGCCTGTGACACGGGGGCGTATGCGAACCCAGTATCTGTTGCCTCATGGCCCCATTGAGCCAAAAGGTCCAAGAGTGTGTTTCCTCCGTGTCTACTCCCCCCCCGGCCTGCCCCTCCATCGAACTGGAGTCACGTCCCGGGGCCCCTGTGCACACTGCAGGGGGTAGCCCACGCCCACTGGATGTGGACACTGCCCCGGCAGGACCTAGCCGCCCACGTCCGGCCGCACTGGTGCCTCACCACGGGTGCGCGCGGGCTTACCCAGTGGCTCCAGAGGGTCCTTGGCACGTGGAGCGCTTCCATGCTAGGCATTTGCTTTTGGTTTCGGCACTCAATAGTGCTTGCCTCCTTGGTGATGAGAGAACAGTTTGCTAACTCCCTCCTACAATGCCACTCCTACACTCACTTGTACCTCCCCACCTTGTCTCTGCATGGGTAGCTGTACGATGTCTACACTCGGCAAGTGCGAACAATCGGGGGGGCACCCTGCACCATCCGGCGATGGCCCACCAAAGGTAATTGAATTGGGCGGCCATGGTGGCACACTACATGCGCGCACACAATCAGTGGCTGCGCATGGCCTGCAAAGGGGTAGAGGAGGTGTACCTAGCGTGCTTTCGCAAGGTTTCTTGGGAGTTTTGGGGGGCATATGACGCTAAGATGCGGGATTGGTGCTGTCACAGCTACACTAGGGGGGGCGGGGACAAGTGTGCTCTTTTCTCCCAAACTGTCTCTCTGAGCATCCAAAAGCACTTGGCGACCCACGCCGTCCGGTGGACTGCGACCTCTGACCACTGGCTGACCAATGCTTGGTCCCAAAAAGAGTGCCACTTGGGTGCAAACGCTGATGCTGTCCGCCTCTTTCTCCTAAACCGGAAACGTGCCCACTCCCCCGAGGGCATGCATGGCGAGCGAGCGCGTGTGCTCTTACGAAAGGGGGGATTCATGCGCGGTGCAACTCGCTGGTTCTCCTGTGCGGCGACCCTCCCCCACAGAGACGCCATCTAGCTTACACGGTCTCCTGTCTGCTGGGGCGGAGCTGATTTGGGGGACGGCTAGTCCCAATTCATGCTGTACATATAGTCTGGGGCTAGATGCCCACACACACCAATGGCCCAATGGTGTGAACTGAGTTTGGTGTCATCATAAAAAAGAACGAGGTAAAACTTAGTAAACAAAAAATTTTCGTTCAAATTTTTAATGTTTTTTATTTACTAAGTTATACCTCATCTGGTACTAAGCTTTACCAAATACCCTCTTAGGCCACTGTGTCCCTGCCTGCCTGACAAGGTTGTCCAGTACACCAGTAAGTGACACGTCTACTTCCGCGGTGCAGTGCGCGGTGCGATTGAGGCACCCACATTAGCGTCCAGTACCTTAACCGGCCCGAGTCCCCCTTAAATTGGTATGTCCTTCTGTCGTGCCGCACCTCTCGGGGCTAGCTGAGAGGGCAGAGGCGGGCTCAGACCCTGCCTTCGGTCTGCAACTCACCCCAAGGCGCACCAGCGTCCTGGACCTTAATAGACAACCGCCCCCTCTGAAAATGACACACGCAGGCGCGCGCTTCTTCTGGTCTTCACCAGCATTGGTCAGCAGTGTCAGTACCACGGTCAGTACACACGCGGAATCATGCGGAATCATCGGCCATTCTAAGTCTGGCAGCTGGACCACCAGAAGACCTCCTTAATGTCACCTCCTTAGTGCGACCCCCCCCCCCCCCTGTCACTCGTGGACTGATGCAGTGTGAATGATGATTGCGCCTGTCACTCGTGGATGTAACTTGCGATGGAGTGGCCCCACTCTGAATGTCAGCCTTGCCGCCCCAGACTGATTTATGCACATCCCGCGCCATCCGCGACCTGTACGCGCACCCTGACCCGGACCAGTTGCCCTCCATGCATGCTGGTCCCTCCCTCGAACCGTGTTCTGGAGGGTAGTGTAGGGGGTTGGAGTGCCAGGTAAGCTGCTCCCTAATTCCGCAATCCCTGTTACACCAGCTTCCCCCTGTGCAAGCGTCTTGACCGGATCAGACCTCTGCCCTCCTGACGCATGAGGAACTCATTTGCAAGGGCATCTTGGACCCGAATAATAAAAGTGGCCAGGGTGTGGGACAGCCCAGATCCACCACTGCACTCCTTGGCCTTACAAGGTTGCTGCCCTTCCTCCCCCCCCACCCCCCACCCCCTGCTACATGTTTCATGCCACCGGCTGGGCAATGAGCAGGCCGCCTGTATTCCTGACTGTATATCTGACCCTGGAGCATGCTGGTGTCCCTCCTCGTTGTGGTGATCCCAGGTACACCAGCGTCCTGGACTTTGATGGACTAATGCCCTCCTCAATGTGGTTTTCCCTTACAGCCCCCCCCCCCCCCCCCCTCCCAGAACATCATGCTTGTCAGTTGTCAGGACAACACCAGGTGTTTGGAATCATTGAATGAATCTGGCGGTTCCAGTCTTCTGAATGTCCATGAAGATGAAGTTTTTCTGTGATTTGGGGTTGGGGATGGTGTTCTGGGGATGCTGATTACTGTCCTGCTACTTGTTGCCACATGTCTGATTGTCCAGGTGTGCAGGTTATCAGACATGGATTGGGCACTGGTTGTGTCACTGCTTGCGTCTTGTCATGGTGTAAACACCGCCTTTGTCAGAACAACAGGAGGCGTCGTGTCCGTTGTTTTTACAGTTGTCTGCGCAAGTGAGGGGAGGGAGGACTTGTGTCATGTACATATGCATTTTCTCGCATACGCTGGGCTGCTGGGAGTTGCTGTGGACCCTCCAGGTGTGTGGCTATCTCCGCCACCTTGCCTGTAATTCTATATGTGCAATGCAATCATTGTACATCCTAAGCGAACCTGGGCACCTTGAGGTGCTGACTGGTTGACCCCTGAAATGTCTTCCTGTACCCCCTTGGCCTTCCACACCTCGTCTTGTGTGTCTCATTCCCTTGTACTTTGTCTCCTGTTTTCCTTTGGTACATCTTTCTTCCCCTTTTGTTTCTTCTTCACGGGCTTACATTGTTGGGTTGTTGCTGTCATGGGGCCTTTCTTTTTGGGCATTCCTGCCCCTTTTCTGTGAAGTTCCTTCCCTCTCGCTCCTGTGCTGTTTGCATGCATCCCTCCATGCACACCCCCACACTGGTCTACAGACACCGCCTTGACACTCACTTTGACACAGCCCTAGGGTGACCTGGTTGAAACTCAGAAATCACAGAGGCCAAGGGGGTCCTGGCGCAAATGAAAACACCTCGGTGCACAACATGGGGCAGTAGTGGCACAGCATCTGCAGACCGAAGGTTCCATCACCCAACCTGGGTTGTTGCTCCCCGTAGGTCTCCCTTGCACTCGTCGTGTGTGAGAGGGCTTCACCAGCTCACCTGGGCCTAGAGTTGCCCCGGAAAAAGAACAGACAGCTGGTATATACCTGCCTCTGACTAAGAACTTCCACAGACTGGTTCATCTCCTTTCCACCAGGTAACCCATGGTCTAATAAGCCATGTGCATGACACATTTTGTTGCTGTAAGGGCAGACATTGGGTGTTGTGTGTCTTTTGTATGCAACCAGTGGGTGGGATATTTCAAGTGACAGGGTGGAGTATCCACCAAGCAGGCAGGCAACCAGGCTGCCCACCTCTCTTTCACTGGTTCAATGAAGGGGAGCCCAAGGATGACCTGATTCTGGGAGCATTGGCATTTTATTTAATCGACCAGTTTCAGTTCTTGTGGGCTGCTCACATTTTAGAAAGGGTGCCCTTGGCGCGGTGCGAGTGCAGTGCAAACTTTGGGTATGTCAAGGGACCATAGGGTCCAGTAGCACCCGATTAGGAGCGCCAAGCAACTGCTTGCTGTGCCCATTTGCTGCAGCTATGTTGTTTATTTGTTTTGGGTTGTCCCTGGTACCAATGTCACCTATCAGCATGCATGCACAAATTTCAGAGTTGTTGCACTTGTTGTAGGTGCATCAAAGACAACAACAACAACAACAACAACAACAACAACAACAACAACAACAACAACAACAACAACAACAACAACAACAACAACAACAACAGCAATGACAACAACAGCAACAACAACAACCAGTCTTGCACAGGCTTGGGTAAGGGGTTGAAGTCAAGATGGACAGCAACGTTTTGAGCATCTAGTATGAGGAGAATGGCAGGATGATTACCCATGATTGTGTCCCTTTTCCACCACGTTCCACATCCGCAGCCCATCACCATCATCCCCTAGAACACCCTGGTCCACCGAAGCAAAGAGCACCCTTGCAGGGCACAGAAGTACCCAGTTTGGGTACGTTTAGCGGAACACTATCCGGGAAATGGGCCAAGGTAGGAAAAATGGGTGAAAATGGAGGTAAATGAGGGAAATTCAGATTGCGTGGTGGAAAAATGGGAAATTTAGGGGCTGAAAAGGCCAAAAATCAAGGTTTAGGTTGGCAACAAGGCTGTGGGGGGGGGCGCATTGGCGAAAGCTCCCGAGGAAAAATGGGGGAATATGGGGAAAAATGGGGGAAAATGGGGAGGAAATGGGGAGGAAATGGGGGGAAAGGGGACCGGTTGCAGCACCCAAGTTTCCTTACTTCCCCCCATTTTCCCCCATTTCCCCCCCATTTTCCCCCATTTTCCCCCATTTTTCCTTGCCATGGGTACATTGTGGGTACGTTTGTGGGTACAGTACCCGCCACCGGAGCCGGGTACTTCTGAGCCCTGCCCTTGGGGGGACCTCAAGCGCAGTGTGCGCGCAGTGCGACTGTTTGGGCGACCCACTGGACTACATAGAAACCTATACTTTGTGATACTCAGGGCAGAATCGTTGTCTAACAGCAGGTTTTGATGCTTCTTCCACGTTGAGGATATGGCATTTTCACCGGGAAAATTTTTTTTAGATGCGAAAATGTATTCTTTCAGACGCACCAAAAAGGAAAAAATTTCTAAAAAAGAATACAAAATTTGTAAAATTTAATACAAAACAGGTAAAGAAATGTCAAAAGTGAGGAAAATTTTAGATGGTTCTTTAAAAAACAAATCGACTGCAAATCTGAAAAAAATAATCCCATGACGCCAATGAAACCAATTCGGGATCCAAAAAAAAAGCAATTTTTACAATCAAATGAAATAATGGCTAACATTGCACCCACGTCTTTACCCTGCCCCTACATGCAACATTCAATAGAAACCATCGATTCACATTGTCTTTTGCATCTAGGGAATGCATGACACTACGAAGAAAAATTTCTTGTACATTGAAATCCTGAATTTCTGATATGACCAACCGGAGCCCCAAGAAATACGGAATTTCCATCCCTCTTTGTTTGCAGCTTGGAGCACCCATATTGACCACTTTCTGAAGACAGTTAGAAAACAATCAAAGTGCACAAATGGATGAAATGGCTGAACAATTTGACTTTGTGCACTAAAGAATGATTCGCACAAAGGTTTTTAGAAACGTGGAACTTGGTACTGCGTGGGCAGGCTGCAAAAAAATGAGCATACATTGTAGGAAGGGATGCAATGCTCCCCAAGAGTTGATCTCCACGACTGTCAAACACTAAGACTGCGGCAATGCAAAGGCCGGTGGGTGGCACAATGCACTACAGAATGAATGAGCGAAAATGGTAGGGGGGAGATGGCCGCACCTGAAAAACACCGCCTCTGCTCCTCAGCAGCACCGACCCTGGCTCGTTAAGAGGAGTGACCCTAGTAGTGCTCCTCCGGAGCAACCGACCCTGATAAATGCTCCTCAAGAGCACCGACCCTGTACGAGCTCCAAGGGCGGCCATTCTCAGGAGCGGCTAGGCCCCTAGCTCTTGAGGAGCAATGATCCTGGCTCCTTAGGAGCAAAATCCTTAACAAGACAACTGCCGCTCCGAGAATCGCCGACCCTAGAGATGGTACAGAGTCGGTGCTCCTGAGGAGCATTTACCAGGGTCGATGCTCCTGAGGAGCGGTACTAGGGTCGGTGCTCCTGAGGAGCCAGGGTCGGTGCTCCTGAAGTGCTGGCTCCTCAGGAGCAGGGTCGGCGATTCTCATGAGCGGCCATTCCCCACCTACCGGTTTTTGTGTGAAGTATTTTGCTCCTGAGGAACTAGGGGCATTGCTAATGAAGAGCTACGCACAAAGGTTGGCATTCCTCCTCGGGAGCCAGGAGTGAAGGAAGGGGTGGGAAAAAGAATTCGAAAGTTGACTGTCAACTATGGTCCATGTATGGTGTTTTCCATATTGAGTGCATTTGTAAGAGGAATCATTGTCACTAAATCTTATATGTTGGTTTTCGTATGAGAACTAGCCATAAATCAAGTAGGTAGGTAGGTAGGTATCTTCCGGAGCTCGGGAAGCCTCCTTTGACAATGCAAGAAGAAGGTCTTACGAAGGAGACGTCCTGTCCCTCCCACTGCCCTAGTTCAAGTGCCCCTTTAGCCGCTCCCGCACATTCTTGGGAAGGCATTGTCGCGGCCACCCGGTCCATGTGTCAGGGGTAGGAGGGTGTCCCCGCATGTGTCTGTGGGTAGGGCCACATGTCCCCTCCTTTGGGCGGCAGCACTGAGAGGCTGCCAAGCCGTGTTGAGTATCTCTCACCACAGAGGGTATTACTCCCGCGAGTCTACGGTACGATCGACTCATCCATGTGGCTTGAGTTGCGGGATCTTGCTGCTTGGCAGGCGACCCCCTCCTGGACCGTTAACCTGCACGCCTGTCAGCAGTTGCTTCCATGGCTCCAGGTGACATTTGCCATGGTCCTCGATGCAGCCTGGCCAAGCTCGGACCAACGGCCTTGGGGTACCGCCCCTGCTGCTAGCCCGGTGGGTTGGCTGGATCGCCTTAGTGTGTCCGACCCGAGAGGTGTGGTTTGTTGTTTCCTGTCCCTCGGCCGCCCTAGGTGCGCACCTGTGTGCGGTGTCCATGGCCACTTGGCGCTCGCTAACCGGTGTGCGCGCCCTTTTTTTGATGTGTGCGGTGTCGTTGGCCTCTTGGGGCTTGTTCACCGGTTTGCGCGCCCGGTGTGTGGTGTGTGCGGCATCCTTGGCCTCTTGGCCCTTGTTCACCGGTGTGTGCGCTTGGTGTGTTGTGTGTGCGGTGTCCGTCGCCTCTTGGCGCTTGTTCACCGATGCTTGCGCCCGGTGTGTTGTGTGTGGTGTTCTTGGCCACTTGGCGCTTGTTCACCGCCGTGCGCGCCAGGCGTGTTCTGCGTGCGGTGTCCGTGGCCACGTGGGCTTGTGCACCCGTGCGCGCGTCGTGTGTGTTATGTGTGCGTTGTCCTTGGGCCCTTGCCGCTTGATCACCGTTGTGCACGCTTGGTGCATTGTGTGTGCGGTGTCCTTGGCCACTTGGTGCTTGTTCACCGGTGTGCGCGCCCGGCATATTCTGTGTGCGGTGTCCGCGGCCACTTGGCGCTTGTTCATCGCGCGATGTTTTGTTTGTGTGGTGTCTGTGGCCCTTTTGCGCTTGCTGGCTCAGCTAGCACTACACAATCCCCATATATGGGCCAACTCCTCTTAAAACCGGTCACGCGCTCACTGAGTTGTTCAACTAGTGATTTGCTGTACCCAGAGCTTTGATTTCTGATGCAATCCAAAATGTTTTAAGGATATAAAATTTTAACAAAATGACAGAAGGAAATGAGACACTGGATTTTCACGAGTTTGTGCTGAAATTGCCGGATTCGGCGTGGAACCTGAGTTCTGAGTCGTTGGAACATGCAGCACAGTTGGCAAAGGAAGGCGCGATGAGTGGTCTCAGTCCTTGGCAGGCAGCGTCACTGTATTCCAGACTTACAGGAAAGAAAACACTGGCCACTGTCAAAGACACGATGGCCTTGGTTCGTGATGCCTTACTCACCTTAAAGGGCGACGACATTGGCAGAACAGGAACGTCGTCGCATCGCGAAGACGTCTTCTTGGCATGCGAAACTTTGAGCGGTCCCAAGGACCACGCTGGCCCCGCGTCGGACAAGGAGTCCACGTTCGTGTGGCGCGATGAGGTTCTGTCGCTTCCTTCACGCTTGTCTGCACTCCTGGAAGAGCGAAAGGTTTTGCAAGACGAGTTTCGCAGAAAAAAGATGTTGAAGCACCTGCCAGTGTTCGACGAGTTCCATAGGGCAGCTGTTAATAACGCGCCAACGCACAAACATCCAGCGGACGCGGAGAAGCGTCGTTGGGAACAACAGGTAAAAGACACCATGCGAGTCCTGGGAGTAGTCTTAGCACGCGAAGATGACACAACGGTAGCTCCGGAAGCACCTGTTTCATTGGTACTATGTGAACATTTGTTTGCAATGTTGGGTGCGTTGGACTACAGCATCCAAAGCTCCCGGCGAGTGGCAGTAGATAAACGGTTTGAACAACCTGCGATTGCACCAGAGTTACTCTCGAAGGATGACATGTCACTACTTCAGTCGCGCAACAAGTTACAAAAAGACCTGAGAGGCACGCGTTTCTCCCCTTACTCGCATCGTAGTTCTTTCCGTTCGTTTTCAACACGAGGTCGTTTTGATCCACGGAGATCTGGCAAAGGAGGCAAAGGCAAAGGTAAGGGTTTCACCCAAAGATTTGTGCCACGTAACGACAAGTTAGATGAACGACCACAGCAGTAGCTTGACTGTAGAGGATTTATTGGCACCAGCCGTGTGCGTGCCACCGCCGATCCATCCCCACATGCCACTCTATTTGCGCTGTCGTGCACAATTGCATGAATGGGAAACGTTGAAGGACACATACGCGGCGTCAGTGATTCGCAATGGGCTGCAGCTTGATTGGGTTGACGGTTTTGATCCGGATCGGCCAACCGACGACTTCCGTCCTCGTTCTTCCCACGCAGAGGTAACCGACCCTGAATTGGTAAAACACGTGTTGGATGCAGTGCAACAGGGTTGCATGGAACGCGTCGAGCGAAAAGACATTAAGTGTTGTGCAAGTATGTTCGCAGTGGACAAAGCGTCAGACGAGGCACATCTTGAGGGAGGCCGTCGACCTATCACCAATTTGAAGAACGTGAACCAGTTTGTACAGACCACCTATTTTCGTTTGGTCACTCTGTGGGGCATTTTACCGTTCTTGAGACCCGGTCAGTATGCTTGCAAAATTGACCTGAAAAGTGCTTATTTTCACATGGGTATCCATCCGCGGGATCGACCTTATTTGGGGGTCTACGTCGACGGTGAATTTTACAGGTGGTGCCATTTGCCGTTTGGATTAAACGTTGCACCACGGGAATGGCAACGCCTCATGCAACCAATTTTAAATGCCGTGCGCGAACGCGGAGCACTCGTTTGGGTCTACTTGGACGATTGGCTCATCATTGGCAATACTTACCGTGAATGTCTGGAACACACACGTTTTTTGGTACAACTTTTGCATCGGTTGGGTATATTGGTCAATGTCCCCAAATCATGTTTGGAGCCGTCTGAAGAAATTATAATGCTTGGTTTTATGCTAAACTTCAGGGAAGGATTCGTCGCGGTACCTCCAAAGCGCCTACAAGCAATTTTTCAGGACGTGAACAGACTGGCACACAGTCACACACCATCAGTGAGGCGATGCGCCTCCGTTCTTGGAAGAATCCGTTCCTTGTTGTTCGCCATGCCCCATATCCGACTCCTCAGCGACGCCCTGGCGGTGCACGTGGCGGTGGCGGTCCAGGCTGGCTGGGAGGCAGACGTGGCGCTCCCGGAGCGCGTGTCACGTCAGTTGATGGATCTGGCGGACGAGTTACACCAGTGGAAGGGACGCACCTTCGTAGTTTCCATGGGTCACGTCAGGGACATGTACTCGGACGCGTCAGATCTGGCGTGGGGCGGAGTCCTTCAAGGGAATGCCCAAGCAGCGTTCGGTTGGTTCCTGAATCGAGAGGAACACATAAACGTCAAAGAGTTCAGGGGAGCCCTACTGACGATTCAAGCGTATGCGCTGAGGGACACCACGCTGCGATTTTTCACCGACTCAATGGTCCTTTACTGGTATCTCCGCAAGTGGGGAGGTCGCAAGCCGCGGTTCAACGCATTGATTCTCCAACTGTGGAATTTTACACAAGCCAATCGCATCGAGATTCAACCGTTTTACGTGCACACCTCGGTGAATCCGGCCGACATTTGGTCTCGGCTTCGTTGGACACCGTCGGAGGCTACCTTCCCGTCGGACGTGTTGACTTGGATCCTGGAGGAGTTCAAAAGTTGGATTCAGCCCGAAATGGATTGGATGTCAAGGAGTTCCAATGCGGTGTGCAGCAAGTTCGTCAGTCCGTGTCCTCAGCCGGGGGCTTACGCCATCGATGTCTTCTCCCAGAATCTAACTTTACTTTCACCGGGGTGGGTCTTCCCGCCGTTCAAGCACATACCTCAGTTGGTCAACAAAGTGTTGGAGTCACCAGGGGTGAAGGTTCTCATGGCTCTGCCGTACAGGCCGCGCGAGGTTTGGTGGAACCTATTGATGAAACACGTGAAGTTCGCAGTGAACACGTCGGAGTTCCGTTTGCAAATGCTAGACGGCACGGAGACGCAACCACGTTTCGTGTTGACCTTGGCGTATGTTTGCGTGAATACTATCAATTGCGAGGAGCTACCAACGAAGAGGCGACGCTTATCATCAATGAAATCGGGAAGGACACCTTGAAACGTTACAATTCTGCGTGGCACATGTTTGGTACGTTCTTGTTACAAGACGCGGCGCTTGCTCCACTGTTAAAGGTGGAGCGCTTTGGTCAAATCCCACTGATGACGGTGGCGGTGCAACTTTTAAAGTTTTCACGCACGCATTCTTTAAGTGCTGGGCGTATGGCGTATTCAGCAGTGTGTTTATTCCCGTGCTTTTCGCAACTACGTTTCGAGGGTATGCTACGCAACTTGAAACGTGACTGGTTCGTCAGTGTTCCTCATTATCATCGTTTCTATGATGTACGGCGTCTTATACAAGTCATGCATCAGCAACCTGTGGAGACGGAAGCTCAGCTGCGCTTGCAAGCCATTTTGTCCTTGAGATTCTTTGCCTTGTTCCGAGGCGTTGATCTGGCGCGATCACGTAGGGATATCCAACGCGCTGCTCAGCCTTGGTTCATTTCTGCTAAGCGCAAAGGGAGGAGATACTATGCACGTTATCCTATTCACAATGTTACGCCACCGTCAATTGATCCGCAGCGCTGCTTAGCGCGTTATTTGGAGGCTACTGGTGATTACGAGGGTTCTGAGATTTTTGTGTCCCTACGAAAGCCACGGAAGCCTTTATCATCTGATACCATCAACGGTCTCACTACTCGCTGGTTAAGGAAACGCCTACTGGAATTGGGGGAACTGGAGACGGATTCGTTTTCCGCGCATTCTACACGAGGAGCAGCAGCAACTGCACTAATCTATCTTGGCGTGGATCCGCATGTGGTAGCAGCATTGGGTGATTGGTCCTGTTACGATACATTCAGGAAGTTTTACGACAGGACCAGAGCTCTGTTGCGCATCGCGCAAGTTCTGGTCCCTCCTGATCTGGCGACTGGAGAAGCGGCGCGCGCTTCGCGCTTGGCGATTAATTAATTCTTATAAAGGGTTCAGTTCACGGGAGCTCAGTTCTTCCGTTCTGTTGCCCATATATGGGGATTGTGTAGTGCTAGCTGAGCCAGCTCGGATTTACCCGAATAGGTGAGGAGGAAAGAAGAGATGGCGAAGCAATAGCACTACACAAGACACATATATGCCCACCCTGTCCCTCCCTTAAGTTCTTCGCTCACCGTGAAAAGCAGTTGACACTTGGGTCGTCGGTTGCCACGGTTTTAAGAGCATGGGAGGTTAATAGTGGTTGGAGCATGTAAGGAGTACTGATTTTCCAAATTTTTTATTATACTACGGTTTTCTCTGAGATCGTCGACGACAGGTCGTAGCTTAGAGGAAAAACACAACTCTAAGGTTGGTAGAGTGTGGGTTCAAACCCCATGGAGGGGGTATTTGAGGTCAAAAATTTCATTTTTCATGTATAATACCATTTTTGTGTATATTTTGAGGGTGCCCGTTTCAATGAAAGGTAGCAAAGGGCACCAAAAGAGCAGAAAACAGAGAAAACAAACCGGTTTTAAGGAGTTGGCCCATATATGTGTCTTGTGTAGTGCTATTGCTTCGCCATCTCTTCTTTCCTCCTCACCTATTCGGGTAAATCCGAGTCCACCTTTGTGCGTGCTTGCTGTGTGGCGTGTGCGGTGCCCATGGCCTCTTGGCTCTTGTTCGCCGGTGCGCACGCCTCGCGTGTTGTGAGTGCGGTGTCCTTGGCCCCTTGGCGCTTGTTCCCCGTTGTGCGTGCTTGGTGTTGCGTCTTTGCGGTGTCCGTGGCATCTTGGCGCGTGTTCACCGGTTGGCGTTCTTGGTTTGTTGTGTGTACGGTGTCCTTGGCCCCTTGGCAGTTGTTCACCGGTGCATGTCTGCCCGGTGTCTTGTTCGTAAGGCCTCCTTGGCCATTTGGCACTTGTTCAGCGGTGTGCGCGCCTTGTGCGTTATGTGGTGTGGTGTAGTGGGTGGCGCTTTTTTCTTTTGGCTGTGGCTCCGCCAAGCGCCCGGCGGGTCCGTGCGCTGGTCGCGAGCCCTACGCGCTCTTCGTGTTTTGTGTGCGTTTTCCGTGGCCGGGTCCGTAGGTGCGTGTGTGTGTTTGTGTGTGTTCTCACCCGTCCTGGTGTCCTAGCCGGGTCGTGTGGGCCGGCCTCTAGTGTGTGTGTATGTGTGTGTGCGTGTTCTTGCCTGTCCGGGCGTCCTGGCCGGGTCGGGCGGGCTGGCCTCCCGGGTGCGTTCTCGTGCGCCCCTTCGTTCTTGTTGCCGTTGTGGTTTTTATTTCGGCCCCCTCTGGGCTTGGTGTGCCCCTGTTTTGTTTTGTTTTTCTTTCTGCGCCCCCCTTGTCCGTGCCGTTCTGTTGTTCCCGGCCCTTGGCCCCCTTACCCTTGTTTTTGTTTTGCGCCCCCGCTGTCTCGGGTCTTCGGTGCTTCCCGGCCCTGGGTGTCCTAGGCCCTGGAGCTGTTTGGTTGCACTTCTTTTCCCTTTCTTGGGATGCGGCCTTGCGTGGTTTTGCGTCGTGGTTCCGCGTTTCTTTGCTGTGCCCCCGCCCCTCCCACCCCGGCTCCGGCGTTGTGTGGTTCGGGCACCGGGTTCCCCGGGTCTTGGTGGGCTGGTTGCTCTTTGTGCCCCCCCCCCCCCCCCCGGCTCCGGCCGTGTGCGGTCCCAGCCCTTGGTTCCCTTGGTGGTCTCGCCGCTATTCTGGGTCACTTTCTTGTCGCCCCCCCCTCCCCCCGCCCCCGGCTGGGGCCCTGTGTGGTTCCGGCTGCCGGTGCCCCGGGCCTTGGCGGGTTGTTTCGTTGCTGTGCCCCCCCCCCCCGGCCCCGGTCTTGTGTGGTTCCGGCCCCGGGTGTCTTGTCCCTTGGCGCCGTGGTGGGCGGTTTCCTTGCTGTGCCCCCCCCCCCCCCCTGTGGCTGTTGCTCTGCATTGGGTTGCCGGGCTTCCTTCCCGTTTCGTGGCATGCTACTGCTCCATGTCTTGTTGTGCTGTTTGTGTTGTGCTGTGCTGCCCTGTTGCGTGCTGTGCGTTTTTCCTGGCGCCATGTGGTGTTGTGGTGTGTGCGTTCTGCGGTGGCTGTTGCTCCCCCCTCCCGTTGTTGTGCGGGGTTCTGCTTCTTGTTGTGTTGTGCCTTGGTTTTTTTTTGCGGTGCGTGTTGTGCTGTGCTCCGCTTGGCCGGTGTGTTGGTTTCTTGGTCTTGCGACGCAACTTGTTGTGCTTTTTTGTGTTGTCTCGTGCTGTCTTGCTTTGTGGCGCGCTGTGCTGTGTTCTTTGGTGTTGTGCTTCGCCATGACGTTGTGCGCCCTGCCCGGGGGTTGCTCCTGGTGTTGTGCGGTGTCCTGCGTCCTGTTAGGTGGTACCGCGGTCGAGTCTGGACTGTTTTTTGTGCTTCGCGGTGCTGTGCTGTGCTGTGCTGTGCTGTGCTGGTGCTTTGCTGTTTGATGTGCTGCCATGCTGTGCTGTTCGTTTCGTTGCTGGCCGTTTCGTGTTGGCGTTGGCTGCGCCGCTTCTGTTGGTGTCCTGCAGTGTCCTGCTGCGACGTGTTGTTTGGTGCGGTGTTGCGTCGTGTATGGCGCTGCCGTGCGTTGTTGTGTGCTGTGGTGCTTTCTTTGGTGCTGTGTGGTGTTGTGGTGGGCTGTGTCGTGTGTTGTGCCGCTGTGCGGTGCTGCATTGTGCTGGTTGTACCGGTTTGTCCTGCTCTGCCCCCCCATCCCCCCTCCTTGCTGCTGCCCTTGTTGTCGGGCCGTGCCCTGCGTCCTGTTGTGTTGTGCCGTGTCTTGCTGTGTGTGTGGTGTTGTGCTGCGCCTTGCTGGTTTGCTTGCGTCGTGTTGTTTCGGTGCCGGTGTGGTCTGTGTGGTTATGGTGCCTCGTGTTCTGGTGTGCTGCTGTGTGCTGTGCTGTTTCCTTTGGCGCTCTGTGGCGCGGTGGTGCTGCCCTGTTATATGGTGTGGTGTGTCGTGGTGCCGTGCTGCCCTGTGATGCGTGCTGAAGTGCTGTGCTGCCTTTGGTGCTGTACTATCCGGCTCTGCTGTGCTTTTTTCTGTGCTGCTGCTGGTTGTTTTTCCTTTTACCTTTTAAAAACACTGCTGTTTCTCTTTACCTGTGAAATGTTTTTTGAAAAACAAAAGAGATGAATGTTTCTCACTAGACAATGTGACATCACCCAATGCACGCATACAGGCAGGCAGCAAGACCATTGTTTCATTTGTGACTTACTTGGTACCGCACGACCTTAATGGTGTTGCTGCCGGTGCAAGGGGTTGACCGCGTTTACCCCAGGGCCACTCGCCTGCACTGACAGGAGAGGAGAGCGAGGGAACAAGGGGGAGAGGGGCAGTACATGGTACTGCTTGCGACGCGTTTTTCTTCGACCATATGGGACAATATAACAGGAGCAACACGCCGTTATGTTCGTAGTTGCATTACGGCGCTTCCGGCGTTGTTTATTTACCTATTTGAGCTGTAAAACTGTTTTGTCAGGTTTTTACGTGTTTTGCTGCGGGCTTTTCGGCCTGACTCTTTTTTGTGCTAATTGGCTTCGATTTCAGCTATTCAGAAACATTTTTCGTCTTGTTTTGCTTATCTTTTCATTTTCTTCTTGTGCCAGTCGCCAGCGCGCGCAACTGGCCCAACTGCATTGTAGAGAGTAGAGACATACCAATCAGACAATTCCCGAAATCCCACAAATCATTTCTGATGATGTGGGGGTTGGTATGGACGATTTGCAGCCAAAAGAAGAGCAGAGTTGACAGCGCCTCACCGCTGTGTTGTCATGCATCTTTGCATTCATTGTGCACAGTGCCCAACTTTTGCAGTGGATCTTGCAGAACTTGAAGTCCACGCAACTACCCCCAGACTCCGACAAGAACTCAATGATGGAACCTACACGAAAAAAATCAAACGCATCGAAGGGCGCACAGGTCTGCCCCCTCCCGCTGAAATACTTTTTTCTTCAATTTTCACCCATCTTGTCAGTTATCTGGTCGACGATGTACTGCACGTGCTTTCCGCCATTGAATGTCGAAATGCTCTTGACCAAGCTGCAATGCTGAAACTGTGACCATCGTTCTCTTCAATTTCAATGGTAGACTGACGGCTGGGCAACAGTTCTTTACCCAGCAATCTGGTCATCCCGTTGTCAACAATTGGTCACCAAGGACTTACAACAAATCGTGGACAGGCATAATTTGAATAAAGGCGAAAGCTTCTAATGATGGATGAGTGAATTGGACGTACGAATGCACATTTGTGTATCGTTCAGCTGTGAATGGGGACGACAATTTTTTTTGTCCTGCTGCGTGAATCAGGGCGCTTCGCGACATACAAATCGCGATACCCTGTTGTGGTGTTTTCTGGTTCAATGGCCTTTTTTTCCCTTTTCTAAGCTCTTGCGAGATCGTTTCCAAAGTAATAAACATCAGCGTAATCAAGGTATGGCGCATATGCTGCGAAAAACCAACTTATCAAATTTCATGGCAACCACTCCATTTATAAATGCATGCATCATGGAAGACACCATGCATAGACCATAGTTGACTGACTGTCAATTTTCAATTCTTTTCAAAACCCCTTCCTGGCTCTGGGGAGCAACGCCAACCCTTGGCCCTAGCTCTTGAGGAGCCAGGCCCCTAGCTCTGTAGGAGGAATGACCCTGGCTCCTTAGGAGCAAAATCCTTAACAAGACAACCACTGCTCCTGGGAAGCGCCGGCCCTGGAACTTGTGCAGGGTCGGTGCTCCTGAGGAGCATTTATCAGGGTCCGTGCTCCTGAGGAGCGGTACTAGGATCGGTGCTCCTGAGGAGCCAGGGTCGGTGCTCCTGAGCAGCTGGCTCCTCTGGAGTAGGGTCCGTGATTCTGAGGAGTGGCCATCTCCAACCTACCGATTTTGTGTGAAGCATTCTGCTCCTGAAGAGCTAGGGGTATTGCTCATGAGGAGCTGCGCACAAAGGTTGGCATTCCTTCTCGGGAGCCAGGAGCGAAGGAAGAAGTGGGAAAAAGAATTCGAAAATTGACTGTCGACTACGGTCCATGTATGGTGTTTTCCATATTGAATGCATTGCAAGCGGAATCGTTGTCATTAAATTTTGTATGTTGGTTTTCCTGTGAGAAATCCGTGTAATTGATTGAGCTGATATTTAGTACTGTGCAATCAAAGCTCTCACGAGCTTCGTAAACAAAAAAAAATCTGTTGAACCAGGAGACACCCCAACAGGGTATCTTGATTTGTATGTCGCGAAGCGCCCAGACTCACACAGCGCGAGAAAATGAATTCAGGCTCATCCCGATTGAAAGCTGAACCATACACAAATGTTTATTCTTACATGCTAGACGTCCAACTCACACCTCCAACATTAGAAGCTTTTGCCGCGTTCCATATTACGCCTGTCCACGATTCATTGTAAGTCGTTGATGACGAACGGTTGATAGCCGGGTGACCAGATTGCTGGGTAAAGAACTTGCCCCAAGCTGTTACTGTCTTGTTCAAATCCAAAACATTGATGGTCAGTTTCGGGGCATCCATGTGCATTCTCAAGCGTACCATTATTATAAGGAGTTGCACATGCAGATATCACGTTTGCTGACTTGGACACGAAGGAAAGCGAATTCGGAGGGTAAGGGGTATTTGGAATTCACGCTCACATGGCGGTTTCGCAATTCGAAGGGACTTCTGCCTGCTGAAGGGCAAGCCAGTAGGCCATGGCTTTGCAATAGTTTGCATGCCCTGCAGTTGTCCGCAGGCAACCAATGGATACGTGAAGTTCGATGCTGCCGCTCATGGGAGGTCAGCAGGCGAACATGATGAGCCCGTGTTTGTCTTGGATCCTGCCAGCGACAAGTCCGCTAGAGGCGTTGAATGGATAATGGGCAACGGCTTGTTTGCAACAGAGCTGCCTTTTCTTGTCAGGATGAGTCGCGTTGGCAAGTTGCGTGCTATCCAGTTTGACCACTGAAAATTTTCTGCCCGTTGGGACATGGTGTTGAGGTTTGTGCGCGTGGTCGCACTTAATATCACACTCCATGAGGTGATGAAGATGTGGGTGGTGAAAGGAGAACAAGATTTGAACAACTATCACGGCCAGAAGCTGCAGCTGCACGTCAAAGTTGATGACAGGGGGTAACACACGTGGCACCGCAGAGATTGGCAGGCGAATCTGCTCGTTGACGTAGCTGGTGTATTTCAAGTGTCGGCGTCATGCTTATTAAGTGTAGGACGTGATTTGCATTCTAAACATAGAAGGTTGGCCTGAAGGGGCTGCCCTCCCTCATTGACTCCTACAATACGGAAGTGTAGGAAGGCAATTTTCGATTATTGATCAGACGTAACTGAGAGCTAGTGAGCCCTGTAACGCATTCCACAGAGGCTCCAACAAAGGAGAGGAAAACAAAGCCATTTGCCTCTGGCGGCGGTGCCGAAATCCTCCTGGCGCCAAGAAATACAAGAACCGTAGGTGGTTCCCGCACGGTGCCCAAAGCCCTCCAAAAACCTTGACGATGATTGACGTTGCACTTATCTTTTTTGAGCTATTGTTGGATGGCCGTGTTTCATACCAGTTGCAAAGGTTTTTTGTGCAACTAAATCACCATCTTTTGTGGCTGTGGCTGGTTTCATCAAGTGTAGATCACACGAGTGTAAGTTACTGTCACACAGGTGTGTGCATAAGTCACTGTTACCCGGGGTCAGAGTTTTTTGGTTGGCGCTACAAAGCACCCACCACCCTGGCTCAATATGAGGCTCAGTGTACGTGGGAAGAATGCTACTGGAGGAAAAAAATCAGATGGTGGGCAATGGGGCTGATGCGGCACTTGCTGCTTTTGCTCTGTGCCCACGTCTGTGCTTCCCTTATTTCCAAAGGCCAAGAAGAGTTGCCGTGTTTTCTCAAGCGCTGTTGGTTGATTTCGGTTTATGGTAGGACCCAACCAACGTCAGAAAACCACCTATGTCAAGGGTTGCCCGATTCCTTCATCGTTGGGGGGTCATGAAGGGCATGCACGCGCTATCTTCACAGCTGTCAACAACCCTCTGGACACATTGCTCCCAAACAGCCAGCATCCAGGCTGACGGCACCATGACGCTTACGTATGTGTCAATGCACCACGGTCTTGTCCCCTTCTATCATTTCGATCTCTTTTTACAGCATGGGCTATGGGTGACAGGCCTGCAGTATGAGGCGATGAGAGGGCTGCTGTTTGGAGGGCTGCAGTGTGTGCTAGAGATGAGAAAGCTACAGTATGTGTCGTACGCAAGAAGGCCACAATGTCTGCTGCGGATGAGATGCTACCTTGTGGATTGTGAATGTCTCTCATTGCCAAGCAACCTCGAGTTGCAGAAATGTTTCCGTTTGGCGCTGCATAAACTGCCTGCCTGCCACAGTGTTTTGTGACCGCCCAGACAGCGGAACACCCCAGACCTGATTGCGTGGCACACGCGCAATTTCCTTGTCCCACGCTCACCGACCTGAACTCCATTCTTCATTGCTGACGACAGTCCTTGTCAACTTGCTTCATCTGCACAAGGGCCAAGGGCAATGCAGAGTTACAAAATGAATTTCACGATGATTGCTGCCGCAGGAGCACTGGCTTCGAAGAAATTTATGCATCCCGTTCAGCAGTTGCCGTTAATGATTGGCCCCGAACAGTCGCCCATTATACTCGCGAATGTTTCCACTGTGTGCTAGTGTTCTTGTTTACAGGTGTTGTTCTGCCCATTTGTCAACTGAGTTTAAGCCGATCCAACCTAGAGGGAGCAAAATGAGTTGATTGCACGTTCAGAAGCAGCAAAGGAGGTTGCAATACTGACCACTGATGACATTGGCTTTTTCAAAATGTAATCCGAAATTGGCGTGATAAAACATATCTCTGGGAAGCTCTGGCTGAGACAGCCCCAGGCCGCATCAGAAGGCCGCATTGCCGTGCACTTAAGGCTGACAAGCCCCCTAACAGAGGCCACATCGCCCGGGACAATGGCATTGTTGAAACAGCCTGAATCCATTTAGTCATTCATTTTGTGAGGGCTTACGGCTGCTAGTGCAAGTAACAGAGCAGTGAAGATGTGGCTGTAGCCGTAACAAAGATCGTGGGGTTGGTAGTGTGGCCTGTAATCTGAACGTAATTGTTCCCTTAGTGTGATGAAACTGAAGTTAGTGGCTTATGGTGGTGTCTGTGTGTTGTGGCAGTTACAGTTGTTTTTCAAAAGGGCCTGGGAAGGCAGCAGGCCCTTGAGAAGCAGCAACGCCGACCTTGCAAAAAGGGTGCTGTGATATTATTGGTTGCTGTTGAAAACGATCGCGATTCCGGGTCCTTGTTTTTGACTGAGAAAAACTTGATGCTTTTCCCCAATGCAAAATGAAGTCCACACCGAAATAGTGTAGGGCAAATCCAGGCAGCAGATGGAAATAAAATCAGAACAAGTCATTCCAATTCAAAACATGAGTAGCAAAGAGGGGCTGCGAGAAAACAATGCAGGCTTAAAAACAAAGCGCCAAGCAGATATGCACAAAAAAATTGATTGTATAGTGAAAGCTGGCATCAGTCTGGCCTGAAGAATAGTCCCAAGCACTTCCTGTGCAGACTTTGACATGCAATGAAGCTGGTTGGGAATCTGGGGCAAGTAAGTTGATCCAGACACAGGATATGAACTGGCCAGCATGGCCAAGCAACTGAATTCAGAATAAGTTAAAAAGTAGCACCCGAAAACGTAGGTGAAACAGCTATATATAGGGGTCCTGAGGTGGGAGACCACTAGGCTTCACCTACAAGGCCCAAGGCATGAAGTACCTAGTTCATTTCGGCAAATCCACCAAGGAAAATACGTCCGCTCACTTGAGTGCTACAGGTGAACTTCATGGGCGGGCTAGGGTTATAACCCTAGTTACTTTGAAAAATGTACTTAAAGCTTCAAAGAAGTGATAAAATGATTATGTGTTAGTTGTCATTACTTTCCAAGGGTTAGGGGGGGCTTGGCCTGGATCACGTCCCCCAAGAAAGACCTTGTAGTGGCTTTTTCTTACTCCCCCCTGTGCAGGGCTGAGCAGGGCCGTGCAACCCCGGCCAATGGTAGGAACGACCTTTTGGAGCATTCTTGAATGGTTGCAAAACTTCTACAGGAATGTGCAAGGTTGAAACGAGTGCTTTTTGGGGTAATTTTGGCGTTTTCAGGGTTTTTTTGGGTGTTTCTGGCTGTTTTGGCTGCTTCTTGAGCTGTGCAGGGGGCGTGCATCGCGAGAAAAATTCAAAAATATTTTTCAGATGTTACTCTACGGTTATCAAAGGCTTGGCAGAGGTTTTTGAAAAAATAGCATATGAGGGACCGTTTGCCACTGAAGGTCCCAGGTGACTGGTGGATTAAGCTAGTAGGACCAAGGAAAAAGGCTCAAATGACCCTGAAATTACCTCAGAAAATGCTTCAAACCGGCAAATGACTCCCTCATCAGTTCATAGAAGCTTATCACACTGTTGGTACCCTTGAAAAACCGTGTAACGTACCGTGAATGATGTCCCTTCGAAGGGGCATTCCTCAAAAGTCGCTGGCGTGCGGTGAAAACCTTTGGTAAAAATTTGGGAGGAGAGGGGAATGACCCCAGGACCTCCTCCCTAGAGTGTACGTGGTTACCCACTAGGGTACGGTTGAACGCTCTAATGCGGACGGCCATCGCTGTATAAACAGCAATTCAGTAAGCATCCTGACCAAGTGTCAGGGCGGAGCAATACTCCTGATTGAGTTCACAAAACTCCAGAAGCTGACAAAAAGGAAAATGAAGCCAACAGGCTGTGAGCCCTACAGCTTAGCGAATGGTATAGCAATTTAAGAAGTCAAATCGCTAAAATTTGACCTGAAGTCGTTAGACATCGTCATTTAGAGTCCAAAGCTTACAGTCACGGATAAGCGCAACAGTGCCGCGCTCAGAAAAAGAGGCTGGGAAGCCAAACGGCTCCTTGAAAAGAAGGTATGAGCCGTGTGTTCAAAAGCGTTCAAAGGAAGTTCCTGCACAGTTGCATCAATAGTTTTTGTAAACTTTCGGAACAAAGCATGAAACATTAAGCACACAACAGAGCAAGCAGACAACCTGCATCTCAGGTGTCTTACTGTCATTCCACACGCATGCATTGTGTTTGTGTTGTTTGTTTCGTCAACAAGCTAGGGTTGTCACCGCTGCGTCTGTTGGGGGTGAGGGTCCTCTCCAGCCTTGTTCTGCACAGGAAAAATGGCGAATCAAAGGTATGCCAAATGAATGGAGCACGCAGCGCGCACATAGGGTTGTATTAAGTGCCGTGCTTGCATTGCATGTGTCTAATCCAATTTTTCACGCGTTGTTGTGCTTTCCCTGTGCATCCCGTCACTCTCTACTTCTTTCCATAGGTTCCAAAGCAAGTGCTTGTGCGTGCCTGTCATCGCAGTTGCGTTAAAGTAGCGTTGCTTAGAACGCTAGGCTTGGTTTTGCGCTGTGCTTTTGCCATTCACCCTGTCCTCTCTCCTGGAGGTTACAAGAATGGAAGCGCGTGATACACACGATGTATTAATCGTTTAGGGTTGTTACAAATCGTTGTAGGCTTGATTAAGTGCTTAGGGTCGTATTGCGCTCGTTTTCCTCGGCATTAACACACAGTGCATGGTGAGTACGGTGAGTAAGCCAAGGAGGGGCCCACCGCCTGGTCGAGTTTGTTTATGATGGTGTTGATATGGTTACGTGCTTGGTTACAACACTGCCTCCCTTCCCTGCATGCTCACAATTCATCAAAGGGTTCGGGCCACGCGCAGTGCACACGGTATTAACCCTTGCCAGGTTACGCAGGGCTCTGCTGTACATTCTGTAAGAGCCCCGGCGGAGTCCTTACAGCTTGCCTGCTTGATAGAGCAGTTTGGAAACAGTCAATTATTTTCCAGTCAGAGATCCGTATAATACTGCGAGGCTGGTTACGTTGCAGGACCAAACTGCTCTCCATGTGTCTCTCTCAGGTCGGAACAGGGAAGGGTGATTGGTGCACAACTACAAAGTGTTTGCCCAGCTAAAAAGGGCACTGATCACACATACAATATGGGGATTATGAACGACCTGACCATGGACAAGACGTACTACACGCTGTGCGCTCAACAAGTGCACTCTCTACCCCAAGGCCCGGCAGGGAAACCCGTCGGGGCGTCGCTCTTGGGCCACAGCAGCCTGGTGGCTCTGTGTTCGCTTGCTTTTTCACAGGGGTGATAATAGGGCCTGAGACTCCTTCTCCAAAGCTACCCAGTAGTGCGTGTAGGGGTTGGGGTCAGCAAGCCTGGAAGGGACTGAGTGCGGTTGTGCTCACCTTACCTTCGAAGGCTGGTGCTGGCATTAGTGAGTGAAGTGTAGTGGTGTCCCCTGCTCCGCGTGCGTTTCCTCGCGGGCAGGGGAGTGTGTTAGTTTTTGGCCTTTTGAAAAACGGGCGTTTTGTATGCCCTTAGCACACTTGACCAATCCCTCCCTCTTTAGTAGGTAGGGGTTTTGCTGTACTCCCCAAAGATAGGCGCCAGCACAGACATTACAGACATTGGGCGCCCTAGGGGTAGTACCAGTAGCTGACTAGGACCTTCGGTCGGACATCAGTGATGGCCAACAATGGCAACTACGCTGGGGAGCGAAGTGAGACACACACACACAAACACATACGTAGCGCACCTGGGGGTATGGTAACAACGCCAAGCCGCGTAGAACCCCATGGGTCTGGACCAGTTAGGGGTCCTAGCTGTGGGCACGGTTGTCCCCAAGGAGGGTGGACATACCTTCTCTCTCATCACCTTGCTTACCTTTCCCCCCCTGGTCTAGGAAGCCACCGCTTCTCGTTGGCTCCCGGAAGGTCATCACATTAGGGCATATCCCATGCAACACGTGGTGAACAAGGCACTGACTCACGGTGGAAACCACAGGCATGGGAGTGCAGGGCGGAACCAAGGCAGCGTCAGAGCTCTGAAAGCAGCGGATGTGGACGTGTTTGGAGGATCCAACCTGAGTGAGGGCGGGTGTTAGTACACTCACTGAAACTGCAGCTCTACCGGAGTCCTGAACCTGTCCTGGCACACATTGAACAGGCCTAGTTGTCAGCACAGGAGTACTCACCGCCCCTGGGAGGTTACGAAACAGAGGGGGTCGCAAGTAAAAGGCCTCAACTGTGAGTTCCGAAGGGACGCAATCTGTTCACCTAGGCCGGCCTGCTCAGGTGACGAACAACTGGGGTGCTCGTATGGAGGGGGAAACCTCGGACTGATCCGACCCCATGGATACCTAGTCCAGCACGTTGGCAGGTACTTGGTGCTACACTGTGCAGGATGATTGCACGCTGAGAGGCTGGGGCAGTAGGAGTCACCACCATTGGGCTGCAAACATGATAAGCGGCCTTGTTGTATTCCGTATTGACTTCCTCCATGACAGGGAAGTGTACCTCCGGGGAGAGCCTATACTCCTGCAGAGGTGACCCGAAGGAGACTCCCAAGGGGAGGAGGAAATTTCTGAGAATTACCACCGCCTCCTGAAGCTTGCAACCTCCTCATTTTGGTCAGGGGCAGCAAATAAATAGGCAAAAGGAGATTAGTTTTACTTCGTACAGGGTAACTTGGACAGGGTCTCAGCGCGGGTTAGTAGCTGATGCTCAATGTTCTGCAGGAGGTAGGAACGGAGCTTGGGGTTGATACTCCCATCTGGTTGTATAAAGGCTGACATGGGCTCCCAGGTTGCCTCAGATAGCCCATAGCTGTCCCACAGGGTAAGGAAGTTCCAGCCCTGTTTATACTCGTGGCGTGCAATACCTGCAACCACGTACTAGCAATCGGCTGCCAACTCATCGGCAGTCATTTCTTCGAGTTCGTCTGCCTCCTCAGGCTTGGCAGCGTTCTCCAGGTCAGTACGCTCGACTTCTCTGTCCGATAGACGCTACTCGTCCTGGGACAAGCCGTGGTAATCTTTCAGCTGTTTACGTGCACACAGCAGCTGTCCACCTAGGCGGGGACTGCACTTCACGTGGATCCTGGATCCATTTATCTTTGTAATGCGATAAAGCCCAATGAAAGGAACGTGCAAAAAGTTGCGGGGCAAAGTGGCCAATCACAAGTGTTGTAGCAGCACCACGTCTCCCACCTTGAAACCTGCAGGACATCTCGTGCCGTTACACCTAGTTAGCTCAGGTTCAAGACCTTGTTCCAGGATAGCTCTGGCTATCTTGGCCAGGTCCTGCTTGTGTTCCAAACAATCCCCTACGTGGCTCTCGTAGTCCTCAGGGAAAGGGGTTTTGAAAAACCATGCAGGACGCCGCCCATGAAACAGTTTTTGGGGGATATAGGCAGTCAAGGAACTCTCTTGAGAGTTCATGGTTAGGACAGCCCAGGGTAACAAGCGTACCCAATCTTTAGTACATTCTTGCTTCATCAGAATCCTGAGGTTCTGCTCCACCACACGGTTCCGCCTCTCGCACAGAGGGTTGGATGTGTGAGTATGGGGCACACGTGTGGTTACATGGATGTTCAGGGTGTCCAGTACCCGCTTGTACCATCCGGTGTCACTCCGGATGCGTACATCATAGTCTGAGTGCACCTCCTTAGGTTGCCCATAGTGTTTGAAGGATTGCTCAACCAACATGTTCACAGTCTGTTCCCCTGTGATCTTTTTGTTGCAGGGGAACGCACAGGTGAAACGGGTCAAACGCCAGGTGACAACCAGACAACTGTCGTAACCACCAAATGTAGGCAGACCGTGGATGAAATCCACAAACAACACATAGTTAGAACAGTAGGGGATAGGTACCCGACCCTCCAATGGTAAAGGGGCCCCTAATGTCTTCTACTGCCATCCTACGCACGATAAAGGTGGACCATGCCACTCGCCCGAGTGTGATGGACGGGCTGCTTGAATGCTCCAACTGCAGCGCAAGCAAAAAACTAAAGATGGTCAAGAGGTGAAGCACCGGGACCATTTCCGCTGCACGATAATGTGCGGATATTGCGGCAAGCGTCGGTATCATGAGGATGAATTCCACATAAAACGCCGCGAATTCGCAAAACTTAAGAAGGCGGAGAAAGAGCGGCATAAGAACGCCAGTAGGGGTAAACCCGAGGGGGCAGTCCGCAATCTTGGGGGATCTCCCGGTATGGGTAACACTGGTGGAGGGCGAAGGTCCTCAGCCCCCCCAACTGGTTGAAGAGGAACACCCAACCCCACACGCAAGGGTGAGCCGCGGGTAACCAGCGGACTGTACGCTACACCCTCAGCGCTGGCGCCGCCGAGCAGGGCAAGAACGCCAAGAAGCGCAGGCTCAACTGGCATTCTAAGTGCCTGCAGGCTGTTGGGGTGGAAGTGAAAGTCCCTGAATAAGGATAGGGGGGCGGCCCCGAAGATGAGGATTTGATTTTCCGGATCACGGTCAAAATAGGTGCTCAGGTTTACAAGGTGGTCTTCGACACAGGCGCCACGCTTTCCATTGTGGCGCGCAGATTGGTAAAGCAAGCCAAGATCCGGAACACAAAAAATGTGGCCATAAGGGACGGGCATGGAAGAACCATCCATTCCCTGGGGGGGCTGGATGTGACCGTATACCTGGGCGATGAACAGGTGACTCAGCACTGCAAAGTGCTTGACACCAACACCTTTGACATTGTCATTGCGACAAACATTCTGCGCCGTATCCCCCCGATGAAACTGTTGTCCCTACAACGTCCCTATGCCCTACAGTGCCACTTTGGCAGTGGCCATTTCTCCGTCCCTCTGGAGCTGTCAGGACGAAAACAATCCGGTCCAGGGCTCTGTGAACCGGTCTTATCGAACTGAGAACCATCAGTTGGTGCGACCGGTCTTGGACGATGGACTGGCCGCCCTGCAGGTAGAGCTGAATGAAGTTAAGGTGGAATTGTTCGGGAGTAAGGAGCAGCATATGATGCAGCTCCATTGTTTGCGATATATACCGGAGATCGATGGGGTTGTGCTATGCTAACCTGCCATTCTCCCGACTCTCTAAGGTGTTGACCAAAATCGCCCTTGAAGGAGCGAGAGTGGTGCTGTGCACCCCCGACTGGGGTACCAAGGGAAACACGCATATTGGAGGCATGTGTTGGACAGTATGACAATTGGCAGAACTGAACTTATCAACGGCCCAATCTGCGTCCTCGAGGACGCTCAGGAGACCATGCCCGCCACCGAATGGGGCGGTTTCTTGTCCACCGTAGATTGCTCTCTAAGCCCCGTACTGGTGAGTGACCTTGACCAGGTAGTACTAAAGGAGTTGATGGCCAAAGACTGAGGCCTTACCCTCCTGGATCTTAAAAAAAGATCCGAGTACTCTTCGTTCACCACTACGAGTGGTGAGTGCTCCAATGAGCAGGAGACTCCAACAGTCTCTATTCTCTTGGCTGATGCTGACGACCACCTGCTGGCGACCACTCAGATAGCCAGTGCAATACCACCGATCGACCTGGAGGTGCTTACACTGAAGCACGGCGCCTTCCTAGCGCAGCTGGTTCTGGAAGAGGTGAATTTTCCTGAGTCCACCGCTGGCTGGTCTGATGACAACGCTGCCTTCTCAATGCAGGCCACAGATGGCGCTACAAGTCAGGTACCTGGCGCTAAACCCTCACCAAACAACATGCCCGTATCTTGGTACAACGTACAGGATCTTCGGCAGGTTGTATGGGCTAAGGCTGAGGGTATCAAGCGACGGACCCGCCTGGACCTCCTCAGGAGGACCTGGAAAACATCTGTATGGTCCAAGGAGGATGATGAAGAAGTGACTCTCCCCGATCCCGAGATACCCCTGGTATACTCCCTCCACTACGTCGAGCCGGGCAGCCAGAACTGACAGGACGAACTCCCCCCCGAAACCATGGGGCTCATGAAAAAACAGTCAAAGGGGAAGAGTAAACTCCACTCTGAGAAACTGGAGAGCATTAATCTTGACCCTCGTCGCAGTAAGCTGACCAAGAAATAGGAGGAGATTTTTTGGAGCGTTGCCCCCAGCCCTGTCTTGCAAAACGGTGGTCCAGATAAACCTCAAACTCAAACAAAGGTTTGAAGGGTCTGTGGGAAGATGGCATCCGTACCCCGCCCGACAAGACCAAATCGAGCAGATTGAACACCACATCAAGGAATAAATAGATGCTGGACTCTGCCAGGAATATAATCACGGGGAGTATCCCCGCCGGCGTAGTCCTTGTTTCCTAGTGGCTAAACCTGGGCCCAGTGCTATGCGCTTGGTCGTTGACTATGATGAGGTCAACAAGAAGACCCGAAACCACTCGGGGAGTATCTCCAACATGGAGAACACCCTGGAGAGAATAGCCTAGTGCCACTTCAATACTAAGATGCACACGCGCAGTGGATTCTGGCAAGTAGACCTAACCCGAGCGGCCCAGGACATGCTCGCCTTTTGAACCCTGTTTTGGGATTGACCAAGCAACTTTCCCTTGTTTCTTCCATGTTCTTTGAACGTCTCTTGGGTCAGCGAGGTTTTTCCTTGAGGCATTGAGGGTGCGTTTGGTTTCCGTCATGCCCTGTGCCCCCCACCCCCCCCCAGTGGGGCCTGATCCCCGGCTATGGGGACACATACTCTTCTTTTTGCTGACGCCCGTCATCCCTTTGTGTAGGCTTTTATGGGCCCACACTATGGGATTTGATAGGGGATATCATTAGCCTTCATCCCCCCTTAAGCTTTCCTCTCATGGCACTTTTGACTTGAACCTGCAGTAGGGATATCAGGGAACTCGGCGTGTTTTTTCGCCGCTTTTGTATCAGTTGATAGGGAAATCATTGCCCTGTTGATACCTATGCGAATTTGCATTATAATTGCATAGGTACAGAAGTTAGATGTTGGCAGCGGCCTGGTGGTGAACCGGCGTTGCGCCAATTCGCGGGCAAACTGCCAGTTGGGATCTGGCGACCCAAAATCGGGGAACCATGAACTGGCCGTTACGGCAAGTCCAGCCTGTTGAGTCAAATTAATTCTGACTGCATGGTTGTAATAATCAATACTTAGTTTTTAATCGGGAATCAATTGTTCAAGCTCCGGTGCCACTATTTTTAGAAACCCCCTAACCTCATGATGCCCAGGCATTTAAAGTATAGGGATACCTCAGGCATCGTTGCCGGCACCTTACGGTGCCTTTTTCTTTTACGCACCATTGTTAGTTTAGGCATGGCATGCATATCCTATGAATTACATGTGCTCACTTCTGTCTAACTGTAAATTGATATTTTTCATCCATTTCTCTTGGAAAGAGATGCAATGGGATGGCATGACTCTCCTTTACAATGGTATGTTGTTTGCTTGTGTGAGTTACCAGCCAGGTTAGAGGTATACCTTATTTACTACGATTGAATTGAGCTTTGGTTGTGGTGAAGAGACCAGGTTGAATCTCAAGGTCAAGTTAACTCCGATGATCCTGGAGTGAAGTCAACTCTGGTACACAATTGGGTTTGCCTTCCCTTTCCTTTGCAATGTGGAGATATGGTCGTGGTGGGTCACCACACTCCATGGTGGGACCCACTTTCATGCTTGAATAGTGCATTTTTGTGTCGTTCATGATGCCAATTTCCAGTTTGTGTGTCGCATCATCGTCGAGTTTTTTTGGTAATTTTTTTTTGGCGTCGTAACTATCAGTGTCTTGTTACATAATCACCTTGATTCAAGCTCGTTTGAGCCAATGGCAATTTTTGGTGTCAATTTTGGTTTCGAGATTTTGAGCACTTTGTTTCCATGTGCTCAAAGTTTGCCACTATATCTCCAGTATATAGTGGCGACGGAAATAAGTAAGAGCACATTTTGTTCGTACTTGGTGAGTAGAAACAATACATGTTCAGGTTTTTGTTGCGTTTCGAGGCTTCGGACATCTTTTGTTTCGAAGTTTCAAACTTTTTTGAGCTCATTTTCGCATAGTCATTTTATGCCAAAAATCACTCATTTCTGGCCCTTCATGGGCCTACTTTTCGAGCTTGGATCCCCAAGTTCGTGCCGAGTACCAGTCTAACTGTTGTTTGTGTGTGTTGTGGCATGTGTCTACCTTTGATAATGCGCTTTATGTAGCCGTGAATCATTGTACATGGGGCCACACACGAATTTTGGTTATTGTGTCTTGAATTTTTAATTCTTCATGTGTTCACTTCTGGTGACCATGAAGATCCACTACTATTGACATTTTTGAAGAACTTTCGATTATGCGTGGTCTCCATGGTTCCTACTATCCATATATGGTCATGTGCCATTTTGGTCAATTTTTCCTTGTAGTAAATTTGGTCATGTGAACATTGCCCGAATTTTCTCAGTTG
This sequence comes from Eutreptiella sp. 'Long Island Sound 2002', assembly GCA_964036045.1. Lineage (NCBI taxonomy): Eukaryota > Euglenozoa > Euglenophyceae > Eutreptiales > Eutreptiaceae > Eutreptiella > Eutreptiella sp. 'Long Island Sound 2002'. The sequence continues at coordinate 42,759,657 of OZ038378.1, read as the reverse complement.
TGGGTTGATCTTTGAACTCATATCTTCGTGTACCTGTTGAGTTTGAACCCAATTACTGATTCCAAAGAAAGATCATGCTTTCCATTGTACGTGCATGTCTTTACCTGGTTCTAGCTCACTTTGGGCTTACCACACCATTGCAATCTCTAACACCTTTTGGAGATGTCAAATGTTGTGTATTCACTTCATTCACTTGGTTCTTTTGGGTCTTTGGGCCAAATCTCCTTGTTCCTTGACCCAAGACCTCTCCAATGCTTCTACTTTGGGTAGTCAAAATTGTTTTGGTATGTTCTATCATTTATCGAATCCATTGGAACCAAGGTTGCCAAGTATCCAAGGTAGTGGTTTTACATGGTCCCAGAGATGTACATTATGGACCCTGAAAGCCCCCCTGTCATGTAGTCACTTGGCGGGTAAACAGTAAAGAACCTATGAGGAGTTGGACCTTGTGGTCTTTTCCTATGTTTCAATTGTGCTCTCTACCTTGTATTAAGCATTTGTTGGAAGGTTACTGGTACATAGGTCCACGTTTTTGAATTTTCGCAGGAATTTAGTTGAAAATTCCAAATTTCATGAGGTCACTCCTGGGCCATGGCAAGGTTAGGCCATCCTCTGGATTTGGGTCAATATTACACCCATGGCATCTCATCTGTGTCTATTCTCTATATTTGAGAGGTTTGAGGTATGGCCTACCCTTATGGGATCGGACCAAACCCATATGTTCCCTCAATTTTGACTTCAAATTTTGCCTTCTTGCTTTTTTCTTACCTGACGCGCTACTATCCCCTCGGCTTACAGCAGTGAGCCTATGACACGTTAATTTAAGTCTCCTTGCATGGTTCACAATGAGGACTTAGGCCTTGCATATATGCACTTGTGTCCCATGCAGCGTCCAAATTTCCTACCCAGGATAGGCCTGCTTGGTAGGTCATTTCAGTGACTTTTGCCGAAGTGCCTCGTCATGTTCTGACTCTCCTGCCCTGCCACAGCGAGCTCAGGAACTGCTAAGTGCGGGCAAGTGAGGGAACATCATGGAGTATATGCTCAAAGACTTTCGTTGATTGGGGCCCCAAAGCTTGGGAGATATAGAGGCACCATGACCCCCCATATAGGGTATGGATGGTGAGGTCATGGGATTTAACCCCCCCTGGGGTATATGCGGATCCGTGGTTTCACTTTACAACCTCCGTGTGCCAAGCAGAGGTTGTGTGCCAGCCTGTCCCATTGGTCATGGCCTTTGTTGGGTCCTTAGACCACCTGGACCATATTGGTGTGGGTTAAGAGATCCTGAGTTTGTGTGGGTGATATACCTCTTGTTGACGTTCTGAGTCAGTTTTCAGGTGCCAGCTTTTCCAGGGCACCCGAGGACCTTCCCCTCGCAGTGGTGTGGTGGGTCTAGCTTCCTCCTCTTGTTCATGTGGTTCCTCATCCTAACCGGAAGATGGTTAGGCATTTGCATGAATGCCTTTACATGTTTCCTTGACCCATGTGCATATGTCTTTCTTTCCTTTGTATTTAGACCTCAAAGGGATCGCTTCAATTGCGTCGCATCCCGATGGTTTGCTCACGATGGATTTGATTTGATCAACCGATGTTAGTGTTTTTGTCTTGTGCAAGTAAGCAAGGGAGTCAGAGGGCATGTACGAGGTCAAAGTCCCTTGGGAACATTCAAGGGCACCGCACATCGAAGCCTCTTCGTGCCGGACATCCACAGCACCATTGGTAAGGCGCAAATCAAGCCCCTTTGCCTCGGAAAGTGTCAATCTCTCGGATGTGGACTTCGAAAAGACCACGGATGCCCTACCCAAGGCTCTCATGGAGTTGGAAGAGTCTGGGAGAGAGCGCCTGACCCTCGAATGCGACATGGCGCGCCTCCCGATTTGGGATGACTTCGTCATTCGCTTGGGTCCTGCCCTGCGGATATGCAGGCCAGCCCTGGCCATTGGGGAGCACTTGGAGTCCATGGAGAAGAGGATTTCAGTGATTGAGGAGGCCGTCAGCGCCCCCCTACCAACCTCGTTGAGTGCACCGAGCCCGGCAGCCCCAGCTCAGGACAACCCCCTGAGCCAGGCGCCTAAACCCCCCCCAGGGGAGGCCCCTATCTCCGCCCCCTTGCAGCCATGGAGGCGCCCATCAGTTGAAGGGCAGCCCGAACGGTCGCTGCCAACTCAACAATGCCCGGTGCCTACGAGATCCACAAGAAGATCATGGGAACCACGGAGACCAACAACGGGGACGAGCACCCCACGCTGACGTCAGAGAAGAGGATTTCGAGCGGGCCGACAAGTGAAGAGTCAACGACAACAAGCGGGACCTGAACCAGCCCGAAGGGCCCCGTCGCCAACCCCTGATGACCTGGCTGACCGGAATGATGCCCCTGAAGTCCTGAATGACCCTTGGTGTGTCGCCGGGCCTGAGATGGGGCCGAATCAACCCCATTCGATTCCCCCAGAGCAGCTCATGGAGTCGACCACCGCGGCTGAACCGCAGAGCCCTCTGGAGGACCCCTTGGGCTTCAGGGATGTCCGCTCAGGGGTCAACGAGGCCGAGGAGGATGCCCAATGTGCCCCCTCAGGGGCTGAGCAGGCCGAGGAGGCAACCACAAATGAGCAGGGCGCCGTGGCCACCCGCCCCTGCCCTGAGGAGGCCCCCACGGCCATGCAGGACACCCGCGCAATCAGCCCATGCCCTGTGGAGGCTACACAGCCCCAACCAGGCGCGGCAGCCGACGCCACAAGCCCCAGAGCGCCCCCATAGGTCAATGAGATCATGGAAGGGGCTGGTTATGTCTGGTATGACCCCATGGAGGACAGAGTGGAGATCAGGACTACGCTGCCATGGGCGGGAGGTGTCGGAATGTAGGTTCCAGCCCACATGCTCCGCCGTCTCCAACAACACTTGCACGTGTTGACGGAAACCATCGGGCCCTTCTTTCCTGACGACGTCGAATGGTGACCTACAGCAGCGAGGTTCCCCAGCGGGTGACGTGCCTCTGGTTGTACTCAGGTGCAACCGGATGACCTACGGGGAGTGGAACTACCCTGCCAAGACGAGCATTCAGTTATATGCAGGTCTGGTTTGCGGTTTTCAGCCGAGTCGGGATGTTTATAGGGTTCCCTGTGGGTAACAGGGATCCACCAGACGGGAGTAGAACCCAGCAGACCTGCAGGGTGTTACCTTTTGGCTTTGTCAGCAGGATTGATCCGGTTTGGGCTTCAGCCGTTGCAACCGGCCGATGCCACATCTACTATTGTACATAGAAATCAGCCCAATGGCTGATACGAAGTGTACATAGGGGTACTTCAGGCTTTATGGCCAGAGCCCCTGAAATTCTGATTGTTGTGTTGTTATGTGGTCAGATCCGTTGCAACCGGTCAGTACCCAGTTTTGTTTCACTTCCTTTATCTTCCTCTGGGTACGTTCTATGCCTCCTTCATTAGTGGCTGATTCTGACCACCTCCGTATCGTCTTACGGCCAGTTCTCAGCCAAAAGCTCCTGAGACTGGTGCTGACCAATCGCCGCACAACGTCCTTTGTATTGCATGCGGCTGGCATGGGTTAACAGTCCTTTTGGGTGCTGAACAATCGCCACCAGCACATGCCGTATGTAAGTTGAGGCCTGAGCCGTTGCAGCCGGTCTATGCCCCCAGTTTTGCGTGCATAGTTCTGTTTCGTTGCTGAAAATATACATGGAGCACAGAATGGGAGCTTGTTCGCGAGTGCGCACGGTAAAGCTAAAGGTGATCGTGACCTTCATCTTCGCGGCCCGCACAAACGCGCCTCAAATCATGTTTCACAGAGAGACACCGACCTGAGGACGGGCGGAGAGGAGGGTGATTGGTGCATAAGTCCCCAGTCCAAAATGGGGCGCTGATCACACCCCCGAGTCCCAAAATCTCGGGTCACGTCTCTGCAGGCCGGTTTCAGTCTGTGTGTTTGTGGCCGGGGTCGGCCCTCAGCCAGGATTGGCGAGGGACCGCATTGTCCTTGTCTTCAGTCAGGTATTTGCTTAACCTGAATTCCTGAGGTGCTGATTTTTTCAGGTACTTCGGTCCAGTTGGGTATGACTGCATCCCCCCATGGATGTTACTTATTCCATAGGTGCTGAAGTGCTTGCGCTGGCACATGGCCCCTCCAGGGCAACCTCTGAAGAGTACCAAACCCATGTATTACCCATGGGGAGTGGGCTCTGCATCAGTTGTGATGTGAGAGTGGGTGCAGCTGGCGGGAACCCCTATCGCCTTGGTTGGGACCCCCTATGCTGGGGTAGGTCGCATCGCCATTGCAAATTGCATACATAGCAACATAGGTGTTGCTGGATTTTCTTGGCTGGACAGAGACATGACGTGTAGCCCCACTTCTGAACCAGTGGGAGTGGAGTACAAGTGGGTGAAGGGACGGTGAAGACGAGGTGCACGTCTTGTTGTGGCATTCACAACCCAGAGAAACTAAATGGAGACGAATGGGTTACTCTCTGTGCAGCGACCAACCTGTGGTTGAAGGTTGTGTGTATATTCTGAGCGTGACGCCCAACGAGAGTTGAGTTGCAGCCCGTTTTTTTGGTACAGTGACACCCAGGGTAAAGACATATTGACATGGACCACTTTTAGGTGGATCCTACCCAAACTGTACCGTGCAGATCCAAGGGCATCACAGGTACACCATGGCGTGTTGCACCTATGCCTGAGTCCAGCAGACAGGTGCTTCATATCTGTACAGCAGCCAGGGTAAGTCCTGGGCACCATCATATGATGGAAACAAGGGCCGGCTGGAGTATCTCCTCCGGCCACAGAAATACACCCTACGCTGGGGACCCTTGTGTGTTGGTGAGTGGTGTAAAATTGGGTTTGAACTTCCGGTGAGTTGAGTGCCGGGCCATGTGTATGGGTGGAGTAGTACCGTGACGTACGGATTCGTCGTGAGTCCAAGGGGGTAGGACCACCATGGTCTGCGTGTGAGCTTGACATTTCCGGTCCGGTCCAAGGACACGGCCTAGCGCTCTGGCTACTCCTGAAGTTCAAAGCTGATGCATCGCGCGCTCTGACCCTGCCTTGACAGTGGGTGTGCGTGTAACCGGTATGAAAGGTGCTTCTGAAGTGATGGTGCGTGCCCTACTCTTGTGGAGAGGGTAAAATAGAGTGGCACCCTGTGAGATGGGGACAACCACCAGATAATAACATACATTTGCCATAAAGTGGTCACTGCTGGCTGTGATCATTTGGCGATACGATGCCAAGGGATAGAGACAAGACCATAGTCCTTAAGGGACAGCCTATGTCTCTCCGAGGTAGTGCTGTCCTTGGCATCGCCGTAAGGTGAAAACAGGGGATCCCCGTAACAGGGGAGCAGTGGATCCTGGGGAACAGGGGATCATCGGATCCTGGGGAACAGGGGATCAGCAGATCCTGGGGAACAGGGGATCAAGCCATGCTCGTATCAGTATGTGTGTGTGTGGAGGGACGGTAAGACTTGTCGTTTGACAGACTGTACCAGCCCATAGTGATGTTGATAGCTATAGGAGCGTATATCGGAAAAGGGCCATAGCCTACAGTAGGCAGCCCCTTTTGTCCCTCCATCTGTAGGCCCGACATTGCTAGTGTCAAGGCCACCGTGACAGGACGTGTCTTGGTCCATGCCCCGTAGACGGCAGGGCACGTCATTGCCCATGCCCACTTTGTTGAGGTGCCAGTTTCAATCTGGTCACCGTCGTTTCCATGGTGCACGCACTGCCGGCGACGTTTTAGTTGTACGGAGTCGAAACTGACGTTGTTTTGGCAACCCTAGTAGGGACTGTGTTATGCACTGGTGCCAACTGCGCATTAGCAGCCAGGCAGTTTGGACAAACCACTGCCTAAAGCTCTTGCCAGGCCGAGGCCGGTGGCGACTGACTGTGCCTAATGACCTGGAGTTCAGGGGGTTATCCAGTCAGCAAAGGGAAGCTAAAGTGTGCTGTTTCACCCCAGCTTCTGAGCACTGATTTTAGGGTCTATTGTTTGTTTCGCTTCCATTGAATAGTCATTGAGATTAATGACAAATTTTCGGGTGTTTCGTTTGTTTAAGTGCCCATTACCATAATTGTATCTGTTTTTGTTGTGGTTCTGGACCAGATCACTGATCATAGGTCCAATTATACACGGAAAGCTCCCCAGTTGATCTTTGGGTGAGCCTTGAGTAAGCCCGGCGGAATGTAGTATACCGGACAGGGTGAATGTAGTACCCCTGAAGCTCGCTCCGTGATGTTCTTGAACTATTTTACATTTTCTGTTATATGATTCAGGAAACTTCAGGCGATAGTTTGAAAGGTTCACATACATGGGATACAATATGACATACGATTAAATACGACACTGTTTGCAGGTTGTATCACCCCCCCTGGTGAACGTCGGGAACATCAGAAGCTCTTGTTTGGGCAGTAACCGGCGTTGCGAGTTTGGTGTCTGACCACCGTACGCATACATGCCGGGTTATAATAGGCTGACCTCGTAACTCTTACTGATTTTCATAAGCCGTTCCTCACACAACAGAAGGGTACGTATTCCAGACATTCACGGATACGCTTGGAAATCAGTCGGAAATGAGAGGCCAGAGCTTGGTTTGTATGCATACGGGCCCTTCAGGTCCACAAAGTAAGACGTCTTTGTAGTTGTTTGTAGAATTTGTAGTATTATAATCGTGCCCTATGTTACGGTAAGTACGCTGTGCTGAGTTCTGACAGTTTCTGGGTAGAAACTGCATTCTGTGTTGTTTGCAACAGCTGGAGCGGTCTGAATTCTGACTGGCTGTGACCAGTGACCGCCGTGTACCATGCTATCCTGAAGCCGAGCCAATGCGATGACCGACGGACTTGAGGTGGGACGGCTTTCACCCCTGGCGGGTCAGGTGTTTGATGCCTGAGTCTGATGGAAGCACCTCTTCCCAGACCAAGGCCTGGACAGCAAGGAAGATGAAGCCCGAACCCAGAAGAGCAGGTCACCGTGGGACCGTCAGGAAGCTGCTGTTTTTGCAAGTCTGCCGCCCGTCAGAGCATTGGACTGAATGCCTGATCTAGATAGCGTAGCCAGGGAAAGGTATTCTTCCAAGTCCCTGAACAGGTTACCTTTTCATTAGCCCGCTTCTACGGTAGTTTGTGACCTGTTTGTTATTAACAGTACGGACTGCCAGCCCATTATGGTACGGCGCAGTACTCAATTTCCGGACGAGTAGGCGTACGGTTTGTAACTGCATTGTTTGTTAGATCTGAATTCTGACCGCAGTATACTCTATTTCAGGGCTATGCCCATCAATGCCCTGAGAAGTGGTCCATACGGCACTTACTCCACAGGTGTGTATTATATTATATTGAGGTTGACGTCCAGACATGCAGACCGGCCCAATCACCAGAGTGAATGTATGGTGAGCTTCTGTTTGAGTGCTGGGCCTTGTGACCTCTGTGTTTGTAGTGTATCCTGTGGGACGCCCAGGATAACACTGACGGCTGAGTCCCTAACCTTTCTGTTGAAGTGCATGACTGTACATACCACTGTAGGCACAGTTTGTGTATGGTACTACCCTCAGAAGTATAGTATAATACTGTTGACTGGATTGTGACAGTTTGTTTGCTTGTTGCACTCCTTGCCAACCTTTTCTGTCCCTTCTTCGTCTGCATCTATGGTTCTGAACCCTGATTCCAACCCCATACCTTCACACTGTTGGTATTGTGGTTTCCATCAGAAAATTGAGCTTTCCTTTGGACACCATATGTATCTCTTGTCTGGTGGAACCTGCAGTAGCGACACCCCCGCTATATGGGATCGTTCACAGAGATTTGTCCACACTCAAAGGCGACTGTGGGTACAACAAACTCTGTGGGGGATATGAAGTTGCTTTTTTTGTTATTTCCTTGACCTAGTTCAGGTTTACCCGGATTTGAGGCCAGTTTAAGTGTTTCAGGTGTTGTTAGGGCCTTAATGGGTCCGACGTACGTCCGGAGTGACAGGCACGTCATGACCAGGCCGTATTTTCCGTTTCCAAACTCATTCAGGCTGCACTAGGTGACACAGATGGACAGCACAATTACAGGGTGCTGTTACAGCGGGTTTTATAGAAGTTGACAAGTGGGTTAAGCCTGAGGGATCTCCGGTTTGGGGTTTGAGGTTTGAGGTTTGGTTTTGCGGGTACTAGACGCCTTTCGGCCCCGGGGGGACACCTGGTCAGGCCAGGTGATATCCTCCCCCTCAGGTCCTAGTGGGGGGCCCTCCATGACGCACCTCCTGCCTGGTGGCGGAGTCCCCAGGGTTCACAGGGCTCCGAGCCCCGTCCCTCCCCGGCTTGCCCATTTCGCCACTCCCCGGTCAGTGCATCGCTTAGCAGCTGTAGCTGCAGGCGCTTACCCAGCGCGTCGCCCCCCTAATGCGTGGTCGCCCGGGGTGCCAGCGCCGCCGGGCCCTTGTTACTGGGACCCCCGTGGGCTGGCGCAGAGGCTGCCTAGCCGTGGGGCTGGTGCGTGGCGCAGTGCGCCACTACTGCCTTGGCGGGTGCAGCGCCCTGGTCGTGTGTGCGCGGCGCTTGCGGCCGGTTCGGGGGGGTTGGGGCCGTTGCCGGCTGTTGCTTCTTCCCCGTTACCCCCTTCCCGCCCCGCGTTTCCTGCGCTGTGTGTGGCGGGCCGTCCCGTCTGGGTGTCCCTCATCCTCGCTCGCTGGTACGCCATTACATGCGTTCTGTACGTTCTGCGGGCTTGGTCCGGTTGCCCTTCTGGTTTTCCCCGCGTTTCCTTTGTGTATGTAAGCGCTCGCGCTGTCGCGGCGTCCGGCCCCCCCCCCCCCTCCCCGGGTTGTTGAGGCGCGCGCACCTCGCGCGGTCCCGGTGCAGGGCGCTGGTAGGGCCGTTCCATGCGGTCCGTGCCCCTCCGCGTGTCCTGCCTCAGTCCCGTGCTCCGTTTGGCTTGCTTTGGGGGGGGGCAGCCCGGTCCCGTTTCCCCCTAAATGGCTTGGGGCTGTGCGCCCCCCGTGGGGTGGGTGCGGGCGTGGGGACCTGTCACCAACGCCGCCGCGCGCGCTCTTGCGACCTGGCGTTGCGTGCCGTGGGGGCGGCACGAGGGTGCCCGGGGGGCGCCTCTTGCCTGTGTGAGGGTTGTCCGGGATCCGGCGCTCTCCCACCCCCGACCACTCATCCTTTCAGGCGTGGGGCCGGGGCCCACTACCCACTGGCTGTGGGTGCGGGGGGTGCGGGCGTGGGGACCCGTCATGAACCCCACAGGGCGCGCTCTTGCGAGCTGGCATTGCGCGCTGTCGGGGCGGCACGAGGGCGCCCGGGGGGGCGCCTCTTGCCTCAGTGTGGGGCGTCTGGGGTCGGGCGCTCTCCCACCCCTGACCACTCGTCCTTTCGGGCGTGCGGCCGGGGCCCACTACCCACTGGCTGTGGGTGCGGGGGGTGGTGTGGGGACCCGTCACCAACCCCACCGCGCGCGCTCTTGCGAGCTGGCTTTGCGCGTTGTGGGGGCGGCATGAGGGTGCCCGGGGGGGGGCGCCTCCTGCCTGGGCGTACTGGATTGGGCGCTCTCCCACCCCCGACCTCTCGTCCTTTCGGGCGTGCGGCCGGGGCCCACTACCCACTGGCTGTGGGTGCGGGGGGTGTGGGCGTGGGGACCCGTCACCAAGGCCACAGCGTGCGCTCTGGCATGCTGGCTTGGCGCGCTGTGGGGGCGGCACGAGGGCGCCCGGGGGGGGCACCTCTTGCCTGGGCGTGGGGCGTCCGGGGTCGGGCGCTCTCCGACCCCCGACCACTCGTCCTTTCGGGTGTGCGGCCGGGGCCCACTACCCACTGGCTGTGGGTGCGGGGGGTGTGGGCGTGGGGACCCGTCACCAAGGCCACAGCGTGCGCTCTGGCATGCTGGCTTGGCGCGCTGTGGGGGCGGCACGAGGGCGCCCGGGGGGGGCACCTCTTGCCTGGGCGTGGGGCGTCCGGGGTCGGGCGCTCTCCGACCCCCGACCACTCGTCCTTTCGGGTGTGCGGCCGGGGCCCACTACCCACTGGCTGTGGGTGCGGGGAGTGCAGGCGCGGGGACCCGTCACCAACCCCTCAGCGCACGCTCTTGCGAGCTGGCTTTGCGCGTTGTGGGGGCGGCATGAGGGTGCCCGGGGGGGGCGCCTCTTGCCTGGGTGTGGGGCGTCCGGGGTGGGGCGCTCTCCCGACCCCGACCACTGATCCTTTCGGGCGTGCGGCCGGGGTCCACTACCCACTGGCTGTGGGTGCGGGGGATGCGGGCTTGGGGAACCATCACCAACCCCACAGCGCGCGGTCTTGCGAGCTGGCTTTGCGCGCTGTGGGGGCGGCAGGAGCGCGCCTCGGGGGGGCGCCTCTTGCCTGAGTGCGGGGCGTCCGGGGTCGGGCGCTCTCCCACCCCCGACCGCCCTTCCTTTCAGGCGTGCGGCCGGGGCCCACTACCCACTGGCTGTGAGTGCGGGGGGTGCGGGCGTGGGGACCCGTCACCAACGCCACAGCGCGCGCTCTTGCATGCTGGCTTGGCGCGCTGTGGGGGCGGCACGAGGGCGCCCGGGTGGGGGCACCTCTTGCCTGGGCGTGGGGCGTTTTGGGTCGGGCGCTATCCTAGCCCCGACCACTCGTCCTTTCGGGTGTGCGGCCGGGGCCCACTACCCACTGGCTGTGGGTGCGGGGGGTGCGGGGGTGGGGACCCGTCACCAACCTGACAGCGCGCGCTCTTGGAAGCTGGCTTTGCGCGCTGTGGGGGCGGCACGAGGGCGCCCGGGGGGGGCGCCTCTTGCCTGGGTGTGGGGCGCCCGGGGTCAGGCGCTCTCCCATCCCAGACTACTGGTCCTTTCGAGCGCGCGGCCGGGGCCCACTACCCACTGCCTGTGGGTGCGGGGGATGCAGGCATTGGGGCCCCTCACCAACCCCACGGCGCGCGCTCTTGCGAGCTGGCTTGGCACGCTGTGGGGGCGGCATGAGGGTGCCCGGTGGGGGGCGCCCCTTGCCTGGGCGTCCGGGGTCGGGCGCTCTCCCACCCCCGACCGCCCGTCCTTAGGGGCGTGCGGCCGGGGCCCACTACCCACCGGCTGTGGGTGCGGGGGGTGCGGGCGTGGGGACCCGTCACCAACCCCATAGCGCGCGCTCTCGCGTGCTGGCTTGGGGCGCTGTAGGGGCGGCACGAGGGCGCCCCGGGGGGGCGCTTCCTGCCTGGGTGCGGGGCGTCCGGGGTCGGGCGCTCTCCCACCCAAGACTACTTGTCCTTTCGGGCGCGCGGCCGGGGCCCACTACCCACTGGCTGTGGGTGCGGGGGATGCGGGCGTGGGGACCCGTCACCAACCCCACAGCGCGCGCTCGTGCGAGCTGGCTTTGCGCGCTGTGAGGGCGGCATGAGGGTGCCCGGGGGGGGCGCCTCCTGCCTGGGTCTGGGGCGTCCGGGGTCGGGCGCTCTCCAACCCCGGATCACTCGTCCTTTCGGGCGCGCGGCAGGGGCCCACTACCCACTGGCTGTGGGTCCGGGGGGTGCAGGCGTGGGGACCCGTCACCAACCCCTCAGCGCGCGCTCTTGCGAGCTGCCTTTGCGCGTTGTGGGGGCGGCATGAGGGTGCCCGGGGGGGGGCGCCTCTTGCCTGGGTGTGGGGCGTCCGGGGTCCGGCGCTCTCCAACCCCCGACCACTGGTCCTTTCGGGCGTGCGGCCGGTACCCACTACCCAGTGGCTGTGGGCGTGGGGGGTGCGGGCGTGGGGACCCGTCAACAACCCCACAGCGCGCGCTCTTGCGAGCTTGCTTTGCGCGCTGTGGGGGCGTCATGAGGGTGGCCAGGGGGGGCGCGCCTCTTGCCTGGGCGTCCGGGGTCGGGCGCTCTCTCACCCCCGACCGCCCGTCCTTTGGGGCGTGCGGCCGGGGCCCACTACCCACTGGCTGTGGGTCGGGGGGGTGCAGGCGTAGGGACCCATCACCAACCCCACAGAGCGCAGTCTTGGGAGCTGGCGTTGCGCGCTGTGGGGGCAGCAGGAGGGCGCGCCGGGGGGGCGCCTCTTGCCTGGGTGTGGGGCGCCCGGGGTCGGGCGCTCTCCTATCCCCGGCCACTCGTCCTTTCGGACGTGCAGCCGGGGCCCACTACCCAGTGGCTGTGGGCGTGGGGGGTGCGGGCGTGGGGACCCGTCAACAACCCCACAGCGCGCGCTCTTGCGAGCTTGCTTTGCGCGCTGTGGGGGCGTCATGAGGGTGGCCAGGGGGGGCGCGCCTCTTGCCTGGGCGTCCGGGGTCGGGCGCTCTCTCACCCCCGACCGCCCGTCCTTTGGGGCGTGCGGCCGGGGCCCACTACCCACTGGCTGTGGGTGCGGGGGCTGCAGGCGTGGGGAGCCGTCACCAACCCCACAGCGCGCGCTCTTGCGTGCTGGCTTGGCGCGCTGTGGGGGCGGCACGAGGGTGCCCGGGGGGAGCGCCTCTTGCCTGGGTGTGGGGCGTCCGGGGTCCGGCGCTCTCCCACCCCCAACCGCCCTTCCTTTCGGGCGTGCGGCCGGGGCCCACTACCCACTGGCTGTGGGTGCGGAGGGTGCGGGCGTGGGGACCCGTCACCAACGCCACAGCGCGCGCTCCTGCGAGCTGGCTTTGCGCGCTGTGGGGGCGGCAGGAGGGAGCCTGGGGGGAGCACCTCTTGCCTGGGTGTGGAGCGCCCGGGGTCGGGCGCTCTCCCATCCCAGACTACTCGTCCTTTGAGGCGTGTGGCCGGGGCCCACTACCCACTGGCTGTGGGTGCGGGGGCTGCGGGCGTGGAGACCCGTCACCAACCCCACGGCGCGCGCTCTTGCGAGCTGGCTTGGCGCGCTGTGGGGGCGGCATGAGGGTGCCTGGGGGGGGGCGCCTCTTGCCTGGGCGTCCAGGGTTGGGCGCTCTCCCACCCCCGACCGCCCGTCCTTGGGGGCGTGCGGCCGGGCCCCACTACCCACTGGCTGTGGGTGCGGGGGGTGCGGGCGTGGGGACCCGTCACCAACGCCACAGCGCGCGCTCTTGCATGCTGGCTTGGCGCGCTGTGGGGGCGGCACGAGGGCGCCCGGGGGGGGGCACCTCTTGCCTGGGCGTGGGGCGTTTTGGGTCGGGCGCTATCCTAGCCCCGACCACTCGTCCTTTCGGGTGTGCGGCCGGGGCCCACTACCAACTGGCTGTGGGTGCGGGGGGTGCGGGGGTGGGGACCCGTCACCAACCTGACAGCGCGCGCTCTTGCGAGCTGGCTTTGCGCGCTGTGGGGGCGGCACGAGGGCGCCCGGGGGGGGCGCCTCTTGCCTGGGTGTGGGGCGCCCGGGGTCGGGCGCTCTCCCATCCCAGACTACTGGTCCTTTCGAGCGCGCGGCCGGGGCCCACTACCCACTGCCTGTGGGTGCGGGGGGGGCAGGCATTGGGGCCCCTCACCAACCCCACGGCGCGCGCTCTTGCGAGCTGGCTTGGCACGCTGTGGGGGCGGCATGAGGGTGCCCGGTGGGGGGCGCCCCTTGCCTGGGCGTCCGGGGTCGGGCGCTCTCCCACCCCCGACCGCCCGTCCTTAGGGGCGTGCGGCCGGGGCCCACTACCCACCGGCTGTGGGTGCGGGGGGTGCGGGCGTGGGGACCCGTCACCAACCCCATAGCGCGCGCTCTCGCGTGCTGGCTTGGGGCGCTGTGGGGGCGGCACGAGGGCGCCCGGGGGGGGCGCTTCCTGCCTGGGTGCGGGGCGTCCGGGGTCGGGCGCTCTCCCACCCAAGACTACTTGTCCTTTCGGGCGCGCGGCCGGGGCCCACTACCCACTGGCTGTGGGTGCGGGGGATGCGGGCGTGGGGACCCGTCACCAACCCCACAGCGCGCGCTCGTGCGAGCTGGCTTTGCGCGCTGTGAGGGCGGCATGAGGGTGCCCGGGGGGGGCGCCTCCTGCCTGGGTCTGGGGCGTCCGGGGTCGGGCGCTCTCCAACCCCGGATCACTCGTCCTTTCAGGCGCGCGGCAGGGGCCCACTACCCACTGGCTGTGGGTCCGGGGGGTGCAGGCGTGGGGACCCGTCACCAACCCCTCAGCGCGCGCTCTTGCGAGCTGCCTTTGCGCGTTGTGGGGGCGGCATGAGGGTGCCCGGGGGGGGGCGCCTCTTGCCTGGGTGTGGGGCGTCCGGGGTCCGGCGCTCTCCAACCCCCGACCACTGGTCCTTTCGGGCGTGCGGCCGGTACCCACTACCCACTGGCTGTGGATGAGCGGGGTGCGGGCGTAGGGACCCATCACCAACCCCACCGAGCGCAGTCTTGGGAGCTGGCGTTGCGCGCTGTGGGGGCAGCAGGAGGGCGCGCCGGGGGGGCGCCTCTTGCCTGGGTGTGGGGCGCCCGGGGTCGGGCGCTCTCCTATCCCCGGCCACTCGTCCTTTCGGAAGTGCAGCCGGGGCCCACTACCCAGTGGCTGTGGGCGTGGGGGGTGCGGGCGTGGGGACCCGTCAACAACCCCACAGCGCGCGCTCTTGCGAGCTTGCTTTGCGCGCTGTGGGGGCGTCATGAGGGTGGCCAGGGGGGGCGCGCCTCTTGCCTGGGCGTCCGGGGTCGGGCGCTCTCTCACCCCCGACCGCCCGTCCTTTGGGGCGTGCGGCCGGGGCCCACTACCCACTGGCTGTGGGTGCGGGGGCTGCAGGCGTGGGGAGCCGTCACCAACCCCACAGCGCGCGCTCTTGCGTGCTGGCTTGGCGCGCTGTGGGGGCGGCACGAGGGTGCCCGGGGGGAGCGCCTCTTGCCTGGGTGTGGGGCGTCCGGGGTCCGGCGCTCTCCCACCCCCAACCGCCCTTCCTTTCGGGCGTGCGGCCGGGGCCCACTACCCACTGGCTGTGGGTGCGGAGGGTGCGGGCGTGGGGAGCCGTCACCAACGCCACAGCGCGCGCTCCTGCGAGCTGGCTTTGCGCGCTGTGGGGGCGGCAGGAGGGAGCCTGGGGGGAGCACCTCTTGCCTGGGTGTGGAGCGCCAGGGGTCGGGCGCTCTCCCATCCCAGACTACTCGTCCTTTGAGGCGTGTGGCCGGGGCCCACTACCCACTGGCTGTGGGTGCGGGGGCTGCGGGCGTGGAGACCCGTCACCAACCCCACGGCGCGCGCTCTTGCGAGCTGGCTTGGCGCGCTGTGGGGGCGGCATGAGGGTGCCTGGGGGGGGGCGCCTCTTGCCTGGGCGTCCAGGGTTGGGCGCTCTCCCACCCCCGACCGCCCGTCCTTGGGGGCGTGCGGCCGGGCCCCACTACCCACCGGCTGTGGGTGCGGGGGATGCGGGCGTGGGGACCCGTCACCAACCCCTCAGCGCGCGCTCTCGCGTGCTGGCTTGGGGCGCTGTGGGGGCGGCACGAGGGCGCCCGGGGAGGGCGCCTCCTGCCTGGGTGCGGGGCGTCCGGGGTCAGGTGCTCTCCCACCCCAGACTACTCGTCCTTTTGGGCGTGCGGCCGGGGCCCACTACCCACTGGCTGTGGGTGCGGGGGGTGCGGGCGTGGGGACCCGTCACCAACCTCACAGCGCGCGCTCTTGCGAGCTGGCTTTGCGCGCTGTGGGGGCGGCATGAGGGTGCCCGGGGGGGGCGCCTCTTGCCTGGGTGTGGGGCGTCCGGGGTCGGGCGCTCTCCCATCCCCGATCACTCGTCCTTTCGGGCGTGCGGCCGGGGCCCACTACCCACTGGCTGTGGGTGCGGAGGCTGCGGGCGTGGTGACCCGTCACCGACCCCACAGCGCGTTCTCGCGAGCTGGCATTGCGCGCTGTGGGGGCGGCATGAGGGTGCCCGGGGGGGGCGCGTCTTGCGTGGGTGTGGGGCGTCCGGGGTCGAACGCTCTCCCACCCCCGACCACTCGTCCTTTCGGACGTGCGGCCGGGGCCCACTACCCATTCCCTGTGGCTGCGGGGGCTGCGGGCTTGGGGACCCGTCACCAACCCCACAGCGCGCGCTCTTGGGAGCTGGCTTTGCGCGCTGTGGGGGCGGCACGAGGGCGCCCGGGGGGGGCGCCTCTTGCCTGGGTGTGGGGCGTCCGGGGTCGGGCGCTCTCCCATCCCCGATCACTCGTCCTTTCGGGCGTGCGGCCGGGGCCCACTACCCACTGGCTGTGGGTGCGGGGGGTGCGGGCGTGTTGACCCGTCACCGACCCCACAGCGCGTTCTCGCGAGCTGGCATTGCGCGCTGTGGGGGCGGCATGAGGGTGCCCGGGGGGGGCGCCCCTTGCGTGGGTGTGGGGGGTCCGGGGTCGAACGCTCTCCCACCCCCGACCACTCGTCCTTTCGGACGTGCGGCCGGGGCCCACTACCCATTCCCTGTGGCTGCGGGGGCTGCGGGCTTGGGGACCCGTCACCAACCCCACAGCGCGCGCTCTTGGGAGCTGGCTTTGCGCGCTGTGGGGGCGGCACGAGGGCGCCCGGGGGGGGCGCCTCTTGCCTGGGTGTGGGGCGTCCGGGGACTGGCACTCTCCGACCCCCGACCTCTCGTCCTTTCGGGCGTGCGGCCGGGGCCTGCTTCCAACTGGCAGTGGGTGCGGTGTGCGGGCGTGGCAGCCCGGCTGTCCTCGGCACCTTCTCCCGCGCCGCGGTTTGTCGTGTGTCGTGCGCCCTTCCCAGGTTCGCGGCACCAGGTGGCCGTTGTGGCTTGGCACCTGTCCTCCTGCCGTTATTGTGGCCGGCGGCGTGCCTCTCTGGCGTGCCTCGTGGCCCCGAGTTGGTGCGCCGCGCCTCGTCTGGTTCGGTCGCTCTCGGTGCTCTGGTCGGCTTTCCCGTCGCCGTGGTGCCTTCCCCGGCCCCGGGGGCTTTCGCCCCCGGCTTTACTGGGTGGCTGCTCGGGTCACTTGGAGGCCGGCCGAGAGCCAGGCTCTCTGCGCCTGCCGCTGGCCCCTGCGGAGGCAAGGGCGCTGGGGGCGCTCCGCGTCGTACCCGTTCGGGGCCCCGTGATGGGGTCGTCCCTGGTGGGTCCCTCCAGCTTCGGTCTTGGCCTGTGTGCGCTGCGGTGATTTGGCGTGTGTGGACCCGGTCACTGACACGTCCGGTTTCCCGTACCGTCCGTCGTTCGACGGGGGACTCGGCCGGTGCACCGGGGCTTTTTCGTGTGGACCCCGACACCTCCCCTTTCGGGTCGGAGGACGCCACGCTCAGGTCCCGCGCGTGTGTGTGTGCGTGCTCCTCCTGGTCGGGTCGTGCGGGCTGGCCTCCCGGGCGCGTTCTGGTGCGCCTCACCTTTTCCTGTGGCCGTCCTATCCTTCTTCTTCGTTCGGCCCTCACTAAGCTGCGGTTGCCCGTGCTTTGGGTGTTTTTTTTTTGTTGCTTTTTTTCCGTTTTGTTTCCTCTTTCTTCCCCCCCCCCCCTGACGCCCCCGCTGTCTCTGCCTTTTTGTGCTTCCCGGCCCCAGGTGCCCTGGGCCCTGGCGCTCTTTGTTTTTGCTCCGTTCTCCCCCCCCCTGTTTTTTTTTTCTGGTTGTGTTCCCCCTCCTACACCCTCCCCGCGGTCCTTTGTGTTGTTGCTTTTGGTGCCCTGGGCCTTGGCGCCTTGTTGTGCGCCCCCCCTCCTTTTCCATCCCCGTTTTTGTTTTATTTCATTTTTCTTTCCCCGTTGTGTTCTCCCTTTTTTGTGCCCCCTCTTTGCGCCTCCCTTGTCTCGGCGTTTCCGTTGTTTCCGGCCCTGGGTGCCCTGGGCCTTGGCGCTCTGTCTTCCGTCTCTTGCTCTTGTTTCTTTCTTTTCTTCTTTTTTTGTTTTTTTTCCGTTTTCCCGTTGTTGTTTTCCCCTCCCGCTTTTCTTGGTTCCAGGCTCTTGGTGCTCTTGGCCTCTGGTCCGCCTGGCTGGGTTCCTTTTTCCTTCTCCGTGTGCGGCCGTGTAGCACAAAAGAGCCGCCAAGACGGAAAAGATGAACGTTGCGTGCCCCTAATCATTTAGCAAAGCGCATGCGATAGGAGTAGGGGACTTGTGCGCGCCCCAACACCAACAAGCAAAGCAAAACAACAAGACAACATAGGGTAGACGCCACGAGAACACGCCGGCCGCCGAACCAAGTATGTTACACGATACGCCACGCAGCCACACGACGAAAGGGAGCCGAGGTCAACGCACGAGGGAAAGCACACAACCACCTGGCCACCACCAACAAAAGAGCACGCCCGCTACTATCCCCCGCACGCATAGGACAAGGAAGCTATGGGACAAGCAAAGTGTGTGAGAGTGACAAGGGGAAAAGACCACCCAGACGCAAAGCGCCACACGGAAAAATAAAGAAAGGCACACCACACCATGATACACATGCAAAAGTGCCCGCGGACGCCAAGCCATGAGATATATCCATGCACGCACACGCCGTTGGAGCCGCCGCATGCACGACAAGGTATAAACAAGGAGACGTACCCACCACCGAACAAACCACCGCCACGGGCACCACGCCGCCGCCCAACCACTCACGTACGCATTCTATGCTTTCTACACTCTAGGCCGTTCACACGGAGGAAAGAAGCATGGTATGAGGGACACCCGTATGTAACCAAAAGCAGGGAACCACACGCCACCGGAGGGCACACCACCGCCACAAAACACAGGTACCACAAGCACCCAGGGGCACAAGAAGAGCAAGAGGTATGCCCGCGCACATAGATGCCGCCGCAAACAACAAAAGGTATGGATGTACACAACAAGGGTTACCGTGGATGGAGACACATGCAACGCCAACGCGCCCAGCAACCAAAGAAACCGCCACCCTTTCTCCTTTTCCGAACATGCACACCCTATAGGCCGCCACCGCCGAAGAAAATGTGCACACCGCCAAAGAACACACGAAGAACAAGAGGCCACCAACACCGCAAAACCGAATAAGAATGGTATGAGGGCATACCTAGTGGGCAGCCCACGCGGAAAGAAGTCATGGTATGAAGGGAACCCCCGCAAAACCGAGGGAAGGGAGCCATACACCGCCGGAGAGCACACCACCGCCACCAAACACACAAACCGCAGACCCGAGGGCACAAAAAGAGCAAGAGTGGTATGCCCACGCGCGCAAGCAAATACGAACAAGGTATGGCAAAGGAGCACGAGCCCGAACCCGCCGCAGCAATCGCCACGGGGATAGAAGGACCAAAGAAGGACTGCGAGCACGAAGTACACAATGCCGACCAAGGAATTGCCGTGAAAACCACCCCCCCCCCCTCCATAGGCCATCAACGCAGGAGGAAGCCGCCAACGCCGAAGAAAATGTGGATGCCGCCAAAGAACACGCGAAGAACAAGAAGCCGCCAACACCGAGGAACGGAAGATGAGTGGTATGAGGGAATACCTAAAGGGAAGAAGCGATGGTATGAAGGGCGCCCACCCCCGCCAAACCGAGAGACAGGAGCTGCACGCCACCAGAGAGGACGCCACCGCCACCAAACACACAAACCACAAGCCGGAGGGCACAAAAACAGCAAGTGGTATGCCCACACACGCAAGCATGCACGAGCAAGGTATGGTGAGGGAGTGCGAGCCCGAACCCGCCGCCGCGAACACCACGGGGATAGGTGGACCCAGGATGGACAAAGAGAACGACGTAAACAACGCCGCCACGCCAGCGCACCCGCTGACCGGGAAACCTCCAAGAAACCCACCCTCCTCCCTTTCACTGTAGGCCATCAACGCAGGAGGAAGCATAACACAACAAGCAGGCCTGCCCGCACGAGCCACACGACCGCCACCGCCACGAACAAGCACCATGGTATGAACACAAATGCAAACACAGGTATGTTATGTGCCACGCGACGGAGAACGCAACAATAATGGCGCCAACATGGGTAAAGAGACAAGCGCAAGTAAGTTACCTAGTAGCCTAGTTACCTAGTAGGCCCACGCGCCCCAATCCTCCCTCTGTCTCACAGGACCCAACAGGAGAGAAAGAAGAGGGCCCGAGAACCGGGGCCAAGGAAGCAGGCAAGGGGAAAGACCGAGACACACACCAGGGTTGAGGCAGAGAAAACGTGCATGCCAGGGAGGAGGGCCAGCCAACGAAGGGCAGAGGAAAGGGTAAAGAACGACGAAGCCGGCGAAGAAAAAGACAGAGACACACACCAGGGCGGAGGCAGGGAAAAAGTGCGTGCCAGGGAGAAGGGCGAGCAGAGGAAAGGGAAAAGAGCGACGAAGCCACGAACGAAACAAGGGGTAGCCAGCAGCCGAGCAAGGGACGCGCACAGGGAAGGCGGCACGGCAGGCACACGGCACACGGCGGGCACCACACCGCACCAAAGCACCGGAGAGGGGAGCACCAGAGGGACAAGAGAAAAGCGGCACCGCGCACCACGACACGCACCGCACAGACACCACACACACCACACACACCCACACCCGCGCCCACAGCACGTGGCCAGCGAGCCCTGGCAGCCGGCCCAGAGGGCGGGCAGCCGGGGGAGGGGGGGCGCCTGACCCCAGACGCCCCTCACAACGGCGGACAGCAACCCCCCTGGGGACGCCCTACCGCCACCCCCACGGCGCGCAACTTGCTCGCAAGGGCGCGCGCCGTGGGGCCGGTGCTGGGTCCCCACGCCCGCACCGACCGCACCCGGGACACACGGGTCGTGGAACCCTGGCTGCCCGCTCCAGAGGATGGGCGGCCGGGGGACGGACAGCACCTGACACCAGACGCCCCTCACAACGGTGGCAGGCCACCCCCCCCGGGGACGGCCCCCCACCGTCCCCCCAGCACGCAACCCCCACAGCGCATGCAGGCCAAGGGGACAGTGTTGGGCCCCCACACCCACACACCTGCGCCCACAGCACGTGGGTGGCGGACCCCAACAGCCCGCCCAGCGGGCGGGCAGTCGGGGGAGGGACAGCGTCTGACCTCAGACGCCCCTCACAATGGTGGAAGGCACCCCCCCCGGGGACGCCCTTCCGCCACCCCCACAGCGAGCAACGCCGGCCCGCAAGGGCGCACGCTGTGGGGCCCGTGCTGGGTCCCCACGCCTGCACCGACCGCACCCGGGACACACGGGTCGCGGAACCCTGGCTGCCCTCTCCAGAGGACGGGCGGCCTGGGGAGGGACAGCGCCTGACACCAGACGCCCCTCACAACGGTGGCAGGCCATCCCCCCCGAGAACGGCCCCCCACCACCCCCGCGGCACGCAGGCCCCACAGGGCATGCAGGCCAAGGGGACAGTGTTGGGCCCCCACAGCCACACACCCACGCCCACAGCACATGGGTGGCGGACCCCAACAGCCCGCCCAGTGGGCGGGCAGTCGGGGGAGGGACAGCGCCTGACCTCAGACGCCCCTCACAATGGTCGAAGGCACCCCCCCAGGGGACGCCCTTCCGCCACCCCCACAGCGAGCAACGCCGGCCCGCAAGGGCGCACACTGTAGGGCCGGTGCTCGGTCCCCACGCCCGCACCGACCGCATCCGGGACACATGGGTCGCGGAACCCTGGCTGCCCCCTCCAGAGGACGGGCGGCCGGGGGAGGGACAGCGCCTGACACCAGACGCTGCTCACAACGGTGGCAGGCCACCCCCCCTCGGGGACGGCCCCCCACCACCCCCGCGGCACGCAGCTGCCACAGGGCATGCAGGCCAAGGGGACAGTGTTGGGCCCCCACATCCACACACCCGCGCCCACAGCACGTAGGTGGCGGACCCCAACAGCCCGCCCAGTGGGCGGGCAGCCGGGGGAGGGACAGCGCCTGACGTCAGACGCCCCTCACAATGGTAGAAGGCACCCCCCCCGGGGACGCCTCACCACCACCCCCACAGCGAGCAACGCCGGCCCGCAAGGGCGCACGCTGTGGGGCCGATGCCGGGTCCCCACGCCCGCACCGACCGCACTCGGGACACACGGGTCGCGGAATCCCTGCTACCCCCTCCAGAGGACGGGCGGCCGGGGGAGGGACAGCGCCTGACACGGGACGCCCCTCACAATGGTGGAAGACACCTTCCCCGGGGACGCCCTTCCGCCACCCCCGTAGCGAGCAACGCTGGCCCGCAAGGGCGCACGCTGTGGGGCCGGTGCTGGGTCCCCACGCCTGCACCGACCGCACCCGGGACACACGGGTCGCGGAACCCTGGCTGCCCGCTCCAGAGGACAGGCGGCCGGGGGAGGGACAGCGCCTGACACCAGACGCCCCTCACAACGGTGGCAGGCCAGCCCCCCCGGGGACGGCCCCCCACCACCCCTGCGGCACGCAGCCCCCACAGGGCATGCAGGCCAAGGGGACAGTGTTGGGCCCCCACAGCCACACACCCACGCCCACAGCACATGGGTGGCGGACCCCAACAGCCCGCCCAGTGGGCGGGCAGTCGGGGGAGGGACAGCGCCTGACCTCAGACGCCCCTCACAATGGTCGAAGGCACCCCCCCAGGGGACGCCCTTCCGCCAACCCCACAGCGAGCAACGCCGGCCCGCAAGGGCGCACACTGTAGGGCCGGTGCTCGGTCCCCACGCCCGCACCGACCGCACCCGGGACACATGGGTCGCGGAACCCTGGCTGCCCCCTCCAGAGGACGGGCGGCCGGGGGAGGGACAGCGCCTGACACCAGACGCTGCTCACAACGGTGGCAGGCCACCCCCCCTCGGGGACGGCCCCCCATCACCCCCGCGGCACGCAGCTGCCACAGGGCATGCAGGCCAAGGGGACAGTGTTGGGCCCCCACATCCACACACCCGCGCCCACAGCACGTGGGTGGCGGACCCCAACAGCCCGCCCAGTGGGCGGGCAGCCTGGGGAGGGACAGCGCCTGACCTCAGACGCCCCTCACAATGGTAGAAGGCAGCCCCCCCGGGGACGCCTCTCCACCACCCCCACAGCGAGCAACGCCGGCCCGCAAGGGCGCACGCTGTGGCGACGATGCCGGGTCCCCACGCCCACACCGACCGCACTCGGGACACACGGGTCGCGGAATCCCTGCTACCCGCTCCAGAGGACGGGCGGCCGGGGGAGGGACAGCGCCTGACACGGGACGCCCCTCACAATGGTGGAAGACACCTTCCCCGGGGACGCCCTTCCGCCATCCCCGTAGCGAGCAACGCCGGCCCGCAAGGGCGCACGCTGTGGGGCCGGTGCTGGGTCCCCACGCCTGCACCGACCGCACCCGGGACACACGGGTCGCGGAACCCTGGCTGCCCGCTCCAGAGGACGGGCGGCCGGGGGAGGGACAGCGCCTGACACCAGACGCCCCTCACAACGCCGGCAGGCCAGCCCCCCCGGGGACGGCCCCCCACCACCCCTGCAGCACGCAGCCCCCACAGGGCATGCAGGCCAAGGGGACATTGTTGGGCCCCCACACCCACACAGCCGCGCCCACAGCACGTGGGTGGCGGACCCCAACAGCCCGCCCAGTGGGCCGGCAGTCGGGGGAGGGACAGCGCCTGAACTCAGACGCCCCTCACAATGGTGGAAGGCACCCCCCCCGGGGACGCCCTTCCGCCACCCCCACAGCGAGCAACGCGGGCCCGCAAGGGCGCAAGCTGTGGGGCCGCTGCTGGGTCCCCACGCCCGCACCGACCGCACACGGGACACACGGGTCGCGGAACCCTGGCTGCCCGCTCCAGAGGACAAGCGGTCGGGGGAGGGACAGCGCCTGACACCAGACGCCCCTCACAGCGGTGGCAGGCCATCCCCCCCGGGGACGGCCCCCGACCACCCCCGAAGCACGCAGGCCCCACAGGGCACGCAGGCCAAGGGGACAGTGTTGGGCCCCCACACCCACAGACCCGCGCCCACAGCACGTGGGTGGCGGACCCCAACAGCCCGCCCAGTGGGCGGGCAGTCGGGGGAGGGACAGCGCCTGACCTCAGACGCCCCTCACAATGGTGGAAGGCACTGCCCCCGGGGACGCCCTTCCGCCACCCCGAAAGCGAGCAACGCCGGCCCGCAAGGGCGTACGCTGTGGGGCCGCTGCTGGGTCCCCACGCCCGCACCGACCGCACCCAGGACACACGGGTCGCGGAACCCTGGCTGCCCGCTCCAGAGGACGGGCGGTCGGGGGAGGGATAGCGCCTGACACCAGACGCCCCTCACAACGGTGGTAGGCCACCCTCCCAGGGGAGGGCCCCCCACCAACCCCGCGGCACGCAGCCCCGGCAGGGCATGCAGGCCAAGGGGACAGTGTTGGGCCCCCACACCCACAAACCCGCGCCCACCGCACGTGGGTGGCGGACCTCAACGGCCCGCCCAGATCATGCGACACCAGGTATTTTCGTACCAGTGGGCGGGCAGTCGGGGGAGGGACAGCGCCTGACCTCGGACGCCCATCACAATGGTGGAAGGCACCCCCCCCGGGGACGCCCTTCCGCCAGCCCCACAGCGAGCAACGCCGGCCCGCAAGGGCGCACGCTGTGGGGCTGGTGCTGGGTCTCCAGGCCCGAACCGACCGCACCCGGGACACACGGGTCGCGGAACCCTGGCTGCCCGCTCGAGAGGACGGGCGGCCGGGGGAGGGACAGCGCCTGACACCTGACACCGCTCACAACGATGGCAGGCCACCCCCCCCGGAGACGGCCCCCGACCACCCCCGAAGCACGCAGCCCCCACAGGGCATGCAGGCCAAGGGGACAGTGTTGGGCCCCCACACCCACACACCCGCGCCCACAGCACGTGGGTGGCGGACCCCAACAGCCCGCCCAGTGGGCGGGCAGTCGGGGGAAGGACAGCGCCTGACCTCAGACGCCCCTCACAACGGTGGAAGGCACCCCCCCCGGGGACGCCCTTCCGCCACCCCCGCAGCGAGCAACGCCGGCCCGCAAGGGCGCACGCTGTGGAACCGGTGCTGGGTCTTCACGCCTGCACCGACCGCACCCGGAACACACGGGTCGCGATACCCCGGCTGCCCGGCCCAGATGACGGGCGGTCGGGGGAGGGACAGCGCCTGACACCGGACGCTCCTCACAACAATGGCAGGCCACCCCCCCCCGGAAACGGCCCCCCACCGCCCCCGCGGAGCGCAGCCCCCACAGGGCGTGCAGGCCAAGGGGACAGTGTTGGGCCCCCACACCCACACGCCCGCGCCAACAGCACGTGGGTAGCGGACCCCAACAGCCCGCCCAGTAGGCGGGCAGTCGGGGGAGGAGGAGCGCCTCACCTCACACGCCCCTTGCAACGGTGGAAGGCACCCCCCCCCGGGACGCCCTTCCGCCACTCCCACAGCAAGCAACGCCGGCCCGCAAGGGCGCACGCTGTGGGGCCAGTGCTGGGTATCCACGCCCGCACCGACCGCACCAGGGACACACGGGTCGCGGGACCCCAGCCGCCGCCTCAGAGGACGGGCGGCAGGGGGAGGGACAGCGCCTGACACCAGACGCCCCTCACAACGGTGGGAGGCACCCCCCCCCGGGGACGCCCTTCCGCCACCCCAACAGCGAGCAACGCCGGCCCGCAAGGGCGCACGCTGTGAAACCGCTGCTGGGTCCCCACGCCCGCACCGACCGCACTCGGAACACACGGGTCGCGGACCCCCACCCGCCCACCCCAGAGGACAGGCGGCCGGGGGAGGGACAGCGCCTGACACCAGACGCCCCTCACAACAGCGGTGGGCCAGCCCCCCCGGGGACGGCCCCCCACCACCCCCACGGCGCGCAGCCCCCACAAGGCATGCAGGCCAGGGGGCCAGCGTTGGGCCCCCACACCCACACGCCCGCGCCCACAGCACGTGGGTAGTGAACCCCAAAAGCCCGCCCAGTGGGCGGGCAGTCGGGGGAGGAGGAGCGCCTGACATCAGACGGCCCTCGCAACAGTGGAAGGCACCCCCCCGGGGACGCCCTTCCGCCACCCCCACGGCGAGCGACGCCGGCCCGCAAAGGCGCAAGCTGTGGGGCCGGTGCTGGGTCCCCAAGCCCACACTGACCGCACCTGGGACACACGGGTCGCGGAACCCCGGCTACAAGCCCCAGAGGGCGGGCGGCTGGGAGAGGGACAGCGTCTGACACCAGACGCCCCTCGCAACGGTGGCAGGCCAGCCCTCCCGGGGGCGGCCCCCCACCACCCCCGCGGCACGCAGCACCCACAGGGCATGCGAGCCGAGGGGACAGCGCTGGGCCCCCACACCAGCACACCCGCGCCCACAGCAAGAGTGGATGACGGACCCCGACAGCCCGCTTACAGGGCGGACAGTCGGGGGAGGGGGAGCGCCTGACTGCAGACGCCCCTCACAACGGACACGCGGGCCGCAAAATGCCGGCTGCCCGCCCCTGAGGAACACAGGGAATACGGGCCATGGAGACAGAGCCCGACCCCGTACCCGCACACCTGTGCCCACAGCACGTTGGCAGCGGGCCCCGACTGCCCCCAGAAGGAGGGCAGCCGGAGGGGGGAGAGCGCTCGGCCTCGCAACAGAGCCGCCACGGACAGCGGGGGGGGGAGCACCTAGTGCCCACACGCACACAGGAATGCCGGCCCGCGGAAACGGCGTTCGAGCTCCCCCACCCACGCCCCACCGCGCCCACAGCACGTGCACCAGCCACCGGAAATCTGCACCCAACCCCCTGCTCTTAGGCACAGCGACACAACAATGGCGGAACCC
The DNA here is from genome assembly GCA_964036045.1 of Eutreptiella sp. 'Long Island Sound 2002'. NCBI lineage: Eukaryota > Euglenozoa > Euglenophyceae > Eutreptiales > Eutreptiaceae > Eutreptiella > Eutreptiella sp. 'Long Island Sound 2002'. The sequence goes on along the minus strand of OZ038378.1, from coordinate 42,733,231 downwards.
GCGGCCCCACGCAAAACACGCCCCCAATCTCCGACGCTAGACGCAGCACACGAGGTCATCAGGGTGCTGGGACTCAGAGGCGGCAAAGGAGACCTCCCACAGGAGGACGCGGGCACGGACTCCGACCTGGAGGAAATACCGGAGCCCTCCACGGGAAGCACGCCCGCGGAACCTGCGCCGCCGGCGGGCAGCGTGCCCACCTTCTGCCCCGCGTGGAAACGGGGCCACTGCAGCGGCGAAGGCTGGTGCCCCAAACAGCACCCCCAGCCCGGCCCCGAAAACGGAGCGCTGCCCGAGCTGGGACGCGCCGCGGTACGCGCCGCCCTACGCTACGGGGTGGCGCAGGGCTGGATCCTGGATGGGACCGCACGCGGCAGCGTGAACTTCCAGGAGGGCGTCAACCAAGTCACGCACGCGGGACAGGCGGCAGTGGCCTTGCACACCCGGGGCCGCCACGGCGGACCCGCAGAGGGGATCATTGTGGAGCCCTCGAGAATGGTGCTGGTTCTGGCGGCGTACATGGTCCGAGGGGTGCTCCACGCATCCCGCGTGCGGCGGGCGCGCCCACAGTGGACCATCCAGGTGTACACCCCCCCACGGGCGTGGCCCTTCTCCACGTGGGCGGTGCTCGCCGTCATGTGGCACCCCGCACCGGAGGAGGCCCCCACAGGGACCGCTGAGGAAATCGCCCGGGACCTCCACACCTGGCCGGCCGGCCAGGATTACCCCTGGCGCAGGCCCCGGGGCGGCCTCCCAGTTGCACCCGCGGCAGAGGGGCTCAGCCTCCCGGCAAGCTTTCAACGGCACCTTGACAAGATGGCACGCCACTTCCTGCAGACGGGCACGGTCCCGGCTGCCCGGCCAGACTCCGAGTGGCGATGGGACGCAGGCGAGGCGCAACCGCTGCCGGGCCTCTGGGTCCTCCCGTTGTGGTAGTTGCCCATCGGCACCCTGGCCAACGCCACTCAAGCCGTCAAGGGGGCTTTCCCGCAGCCGCTCCTCCCCGGCGTGGCCCTGCTCCGCAGCCTGCAGGCGGGGGCGGCCTGCGTACGGTTGAGGGAAGGGGGCGGGCGCCCGAGCCCCTATTTCCTCCTGGTCCAGGGCCACGCGCTACTCCACGCCGAGGGCATGGGGACGGTGGAATGGGGGGCGATCGTGCCCGGCACGGCATGCAGGTGGATCACTGCGGCCGCCCCACAGCCCATGCGATCGCCGCTGGCGTGCCACTGCCTCCTACGGGTGGTCCCCTCCTTGGCCCCCCAACACGCCCTTACGAAGGACGTATGGAGGCCCATACTGAGCCACACCAGGGAGTGGCTAACGAACCCGGGTGCACGGTACCCGCCGGGGCCGGTGCTCGAACAGCTCACCGGCCCCACACCCGGGGTCCGCCACGCCCTGCACAGAACGTCGGCTCTCACGGAGCAGCTCAACGACGAGCTGCTAGACCTGGCGCTGGAGCCGCTGCGGGTGTTCTACCCGCAGACCCACATCCCACCCGCAGGCACGTCCAACCGCCTGGGCCGCCTGGGCTTGCAGCGCCGCGTCAAGGCCGCGCACCCGGGAGGCGTTGTGGAACAGTGGCTAACGCTCCGCAACCTGTCCGCCGCGCAAGGCCAATGGTACCTACACCAACTCCTCTTCCTACCCGGGGCGGCCCCGGAGCACTGCCGGCAAAACCCGTACCACATGCACCCGGAGCGCCGAGGCAAGCAGAGCTTCTCGCAGCTGGTCCCGCCCGCCCTCTCGCTTGGGCAGGGCCCGGAGGCGCTGCAGCAGGGCCCCCCGCTGGACACCGCCACCACGGTACAGCAAAGGGGAAGCAACGGTGCCGATGGTGCCGAACTGGACTGCACAAACTGCGGACCGGTGGCCTGGACGGCGGCCTGCAGGCACCTCGCCCGAGATACCACGGGGCTCAGGCAGTACAGGCCAGTGGACCGCACGGCGCTGGCGTCCGCGGTCGCGGCCGTCACTATGGGTCCCGTGGCGGCGTGGTCGGCGCAACTGCTGCCCCACGTCCCCTGCCGCGACACGCAGCCCCGCCAGCCGGCCGCAACGCACGCGCTGACGGCACCCCTCACGGCGGAGCAGCTATACGTCGTCGCAGCGGCGCTGTTGGCGGAAGGCGGGGAGAGCTTCGTCCACCAGCACGGCCCGGCGCAGATTGCGGGAAGCATACAAGGGCCGCAGCGCGATGCACCCCACCCGTGGCACGCCACACTCCGCGAGCGCACCCGCGTCTGGGATGCGGGCGGCAGCACACCCCCTCCCGGGCCTCAGCAGGGGGAGGCTCTGGTGCTGCAGACGGCAGGCTACCAGGCCATCCTGCACGGCCACGATGGAGGGTACCGGTCGCACGTCCTGGCCGGGCGCCGCTGGACTGTCTGGCACAGCACCGCCAGGCAACGGGCATTCCCGCCCCTGCCCCATGTCGACTGGCAGCAGGGGCCCATCCAGGCCTACTATATGTCGGCGGACCCCTGGCCGCTGGCAGTCCTGCTACACACCGTCAGCGCCCCCAACAAGAGGCAGGAACCGGGATGGGTCAACCCCCCCGCACTGGTGTGGAGCCCCGACCAGGAGGAGCATCTACGGGCCGCGCTGCAGGGAGACACCATCAGGGCCAGAGACCTCCCGGACCTCCACGCGGGGCCAATCACGCACGCCCGCCCGGCGGCTACCCTGGCGGTGGCCCAATGGGGACAGCAGAACCCACAGTGGGTGGTCTGCATGTTCAGCCCGGCGGATGCGCACATTGTCGTCTGCGACCCCGAGCGCCTGCCGGGGCCGCAAGCTGTGGTCCGCGTGGCGGACTGTACCCGCATGATTGTCAAGGCGCTACGGGAGGGCGAACACCACGCCCTCCTGCTCCAGGTCCGGATGAAGGACAACGCGCCAGCGGCGAAGCCGGGGGTGTGGCCGGCAGCGGCGCACCCCGCCGACCTAGAGCTCCAGCTGGCGGTCCCGACCACAATGTACCACTGGCTACAAGCCTTCCACGACCTGCAATTGAAGGGCAAACCCGACCGCCAAATCGGTTCCACGCACTGGCAAGCGTGGCTGCAGGCAGACGCGCAGCGCGATGCCGTCCGGAGTCTCGGGCCCGCGCCCGCGACACGAGCCCTCGTCGCGGCGGCCCCGGGCCGCGCGTTGGCGCCACACACGGTTCCACTGGCCAACCTGCCCTTCGAACCAGCGACAGAGGGCGCCATCCGGAAGTCGGCGCCGCTCCCCCTGGCGCGAGGGGCCACGGAACCAACGAAATGCCCCCTGTGTGCAGACAAGTACTACACAAGCGGGGCAATGCTGGAACATCTGGTGTGGCACGCAGTGCACGCTGCAGCCCCGGTGGACAACAAGGAGGCGGCCTCCAACATCCTGCAAGGGAGGGCACAGAGGTCCCCACGGCACGCCCCGTACGCCCGTTGCCCCCCGCCCCAGGTCGCCGTCCACGCAGACGGCGATGAGGAGGCACCCGGAGCGGCCCCGGGAACCGGCGGTGCGGCCCAACAAGGGTCGGTCCCCGCGGGGCTGGCCCCCCTGGCCCCCCTGTGGGCCCCGCTGGGAACGGGCTCTCCGCACGCCATGGCCCTGGCGCACCCGCGAGCCCTGGCTGCACCAGCGGACCCAGCGGCGGTGCTGATGCGGGACGGCTGACTGCAGGAGGACACGGCGGACAACGCCCTATGGCTCCTCTCGTGGAACCTGCACAACGGCCTCGTACCGCCAGACCGGTCCCTCCGGGACACGCTCCGGCGGCGCCAGGGGGCCGGCGGCCTGTACCGACAAGGAGCACCTCATCACCGGCATGCTACCCCAGGAGGGGGGCTTTGCCATCATGCTCCAGGAAACAGGGATCGCCACCCGGGCGCAGGAGATGCACGTGCCCGCGGCGCTCCGGAACAAGGGGTACACCCCCTTCTTCAGCAGCGGGCTGGCGGAGACGGGAGCCACTTCCACCTCAAGACGGGGGGACCTCCTCACCGCGGTCAGCAGCAAGTACGTGGCGGAGCACGAGGTGCTCAGTTTTACGGAAATTGTCCCTGGGAAGGCCGCGGCCCCTGAGAACCGCACGGACGGGGGAGGCCTCACCCTCATCAACGTCCACGGGCCGCAAGCAGGCTGCTCCCCGTGGGCGGGACGGGCGGCGTTCTGGGCGGACATACAAATGTATGCCACGGCACGCAGCCTCGGTGGGAGACACCCGGTGGTCAGCGCGGGTGACACCAACGTCTACATGGATGTGACCTCCAACCCGGCCACGGAGCACTTCCGCGCGGGCTGGAAGGCCTGCGGTTTCCGGAGGGCCACGGCAGGCGACGAGGAGGACATGACCCCCACGCTCCACCCGTCCCGACACAGGGTGGACACCTTCCTGGTCAACGAACCCCTCCTGCCGTGGTCCCTGCGGGAAAGCGTCTGGGCTCGCGGCATGGCACACCCCCAGGTGGTCGGCTGGGACCAACTCCCGGTCCGCCTGGCCTTGTCGGGCCTCCTCAACGCAGCGGGGTGTGCGGCGATGCCCACCCCCTACAGTCACACGGAGGGCCGCCTCCTCCCGTACGACGCCGAGGCCGCGCCCGTCCATCACTGTCTGTGGGCGGCGGTCACCGCCGCGCAGGATGAACCCTCCCTGGCGCCCTGGCTGGGTCCCGCAGAGCAGCACGCCTACGGGTCCATGCCCGCGGCTGCGGTGGACAAGGTGTTCGAACACCTCCATGCGGCGCATGACGCCCTGGCGCGTGTGCTGGGACGCCGGCAGCCGTCCTCGGCAGGGACGGACTCGGCGGAGGGGGTACCCCCGGAGAGCGGAAAGCGGCTCCAGGCGGCGGTCCTCCGCTATGACACCCTGGCAGCGTGCGCGCCAGCAGCGTACCAGGCGGACGCGGCACGGCATGGCATCTGGTCCGAGGCGGCGCTCCGGCTTGCGGAGGAGCTGCGGGGTGCGTCGCCTGGGTTTCGCCCGACCACACAGGGCCAACTACAGGAGGAGCTGGAGAGGCAAGCAGCCGCCCTCGAAGAGGACATTCGCCAACTCGGCGCACTCCTGGCGGCAGACCGCAAGCGCGCCATCAAGGACTTCTGGTGCCGCCACCCCCCCGACATCGCCTAGCTCTAGAATGCCGTGTGGGGAGCCATGGAGGTAGAGGCCCCGGGCCCGTCAGGCCTCTGGAACGTGCGGGTCCCCAACACCCAAACGCTCCTCACGGAGGCCCACGACGTGATGTTCGCAGTTCGCGCCTTCTGGCGGAAACTGTATGACAAACGCCCGGTGGGCCTCCCAGGCTTCCAGGCAGTCCCCGGCCGCCATGTCCCCCGGGTCCCTGACGGGGCCTGGACACAGGTCCAGCAGTACTCCATGCAGGACCTGCAGTCCGCCATGGACAAGGCCGATGGCAAGGCCCCAAGTCCCAACCACGTGGAGGCCCGTTTCATCAAGGCCCTCCCGGCACCCGTCCAGTGGCTCCTGGTCAACTCCTACCGGGCCATCCTCCGCGGCGCCCTGCCAACGATGCACTGGAGGGACGCGCGCATCCTGCTCAGCCCCAAGGTACCGGGCTCTGCCAGACTGGACGACTACCGGCCCATAGCCCTGGGCCAGCAGGACATGAAGCTGCTCACGGGCCCCCTCACCCAGCGCATCACGGTAGTGCTCACAAGGCACGGAGTTGTCAGCGACTGGCAGCAAGGGGCCCTCCTTGGCTCCAACACAGACCCCCCACTGTTCATGGCGCAGCGGCAGCTCCAGCGGGGAAGGCCCAACTACGTTTTCTCCTTGGACGCCCGCAAGGCCTTCGACACCGCTCCGCACGGCGCCCTCCACCTCATCCTGCGCCACCTCTCCGTGCCGCCGGAGGTCATTGACCTCCTGCTCCTCCTCCACACGTGCGCAAGGCTGCGCATCGTCACCGCACACGGGCTAACGCAGCCCCTCCACATGCTGCGTGGCGTCTGGCAGGGCAACCCCGAGAGCCCCCTCGCTGTACGCGCTCCTCCTGGAGCCCCTGCTCTGCCGCCCCTGCGCCCGCCAGGAGGGGCCGAGCAAGGCCTCACCCAGGCCTACATCGATGACCTGCTGGTAGTGGCCCACACGCTGTAGCATTTCGTCGAGGGCATGGAGGCGGTGGCCGCGTACCTGGGCATGATGGGCATGGAGCTCAACCCCCGCAAGTGCGCCATGGCCACCACGGAGGGGGTCCCGGGCCTGCAGCTGCGCCTCTGTCCCCACCTGCAAAACCCATGGCACCGGGTACCAGCGGCGGACTCCGTCCCCTACCTGGGACTCCAGCTGCAGCCGGACGGGGAGTTCACCCTGCAGCGCAAGCACCAGCTGCGCCTGGCGGCGGTGCACCACTGCTGCCTCAACACTCTCGCGCCACCAGAAGTGGTGCAGGACGTCATCCTGGCGATCCTCGGGGGGCTTGACACAGTACGTCGCCCCTTCCATTGCCGACGACTCCGACACCGCGCGCCACCTGGACCACATCATTGTCCAGGTCGCGAAGGACAGGGCGCGGTACGCCTTCGACGCCTCGCGGGACAGCCTGCAGGATGACCGGATCCTGGGGCTCACACGGGTACCAACCCGGTGCCAGCAGGCAGCAGTGGCCCTCGTGGGTACACTCATCCACCACCGCTCAACCTCCCTGCGCGCCGAGGTCACCAAGATGTTCTGGGAAATAGGCGGCGCGCACAGAATATGTCCCGAGGTGCACTAACCCGTCCCGGAGTTCGCAGCTCTAGCGGGAGGTGACTGGGTCCACCGCATACCCCGGGCCCTGGCCGCCCTGGGAGTGGGGCTCTACAACCCCATCGCGTACCCCAGGGCGGCCCACGTCCAACTACAGTCCCCACCGGGCAACATCGTCACGCTGCGCACCGTCAAGCTGCAACACCGCGACACATGCCGCCTGACAGTGCCGCACACGACGCCGTGGCATGGGCACCACGGGCCACGCCACTCCTTCCCCGACAACGACGACCCGTGGCCGACGGCGGTGCGGGAATGCCTCAACCAATGCGCTGATGAACACCTCCACTATTGCCGCCGCGAGCAGGAGCCCACCAACCAGCCCGGTTGGCGCGACGCCTTGGTCCACCTCTTCCACACCACCGGCACACGGGACCCCCGCCTGAGACTCGTCCACCCCACGAGGGCTAAGCACGACACCCACACCGGCCCACGGGTGACCCCAGACGGCCTGCACCTCCAGGTCGGGGGCTACCGCCGCCGGGGCGCCCTGTCCCCCCCCACGCGGGGGGCGGCGTACCACCCGCCGGCGGCCCTCATGTACATCCTCCACGACGTACTCGCGGAAAGCGAACACCGAGAGCCTAACGCGGATTTGGCGTGGCCCGAGCCCCTGCGCCCCCGGCCCCACGCGCCGACGCCGGTGTGGTTGGTGACCACGGACGACCAATGCACCCAAGCGGCGGGGCAAGCGCGGCTCCAGATGGAGTGGGTAATGGTGCAGGTGGGGGCAGGCCAGCCCAAGCCCCGTGGACTCCCCGGTGGCACCGCCCTGCTGGTAGCTACGGGGGTGCCGCACAACCCACACATGGCAGTGCACGCGCTGGAGGACAAGCGGGAGGACACGGGACACCTGGTGGTGCACCAGTGCGGAGGCCCGGCGTGCCTGAAGGAACATGTGACGGCACTCCGGTCCTGGGCAAGCACGATCGCAGGAGCGGAAATCCGGCTGCACGACCACCCGGCGGTCACCCCCGGCGACACCAGGGCGCTGAGCGTGGACCAGCTGACCCCCAACCACCCCGGCGTCTGGTGGCACGCCGCCGACCTCAACGCGGGGTGGTTCGGCCCGACCGGGTACTACTGGATCCCGGAGGCCTGGGGCCACACCTCTTCCGACGCGTCGGGGGGCGGACCCTGCAAACACGTCACCAGCGTCGCTCTCGCCGCCGACCTCACCCGCACGTGGGCGGTGGCCATCTCGGGCACGGTGCCCGATGGGGAGTGGGTGGCCACCTCCCTCCCCCTACAATACGGCGCCCACCGACCGTGGGTCCAGATGGTGGAAGCCCAAGTCATCCTCCACCTCCTGCGACACGCAGATCGCGAGCGGACTACGGGGGTCCCCGCGGGCGCGGCGAAGGTGCTCAACCAGATGTTCCCACGGTGGCTCTGGGACGGCCTGTGCGCGCGAGGGCGCCACACCAGGCACCAGTTCTGGTACGTCCGAGCCACCTCGCACCACAGTGACGCCCTACTGCACAAGGCGGACTGGGCGGCGTCCCAGGACACCGTGAAGCAGAACACGCCCCCGGACCCTGGCCACGCCAAACTCATTGTTGCCGGTCATGACGGCCACCTCGATCTCCGGCCCCCCACAATGCGGACGCTCGGCGAGGTCGCGCAGCGGGCGCAGACGGACCATGCGCTGACGCACCGAGGACACACACCTCTGGGCGCGGCCCACGCCACAGCCTATGTCCACACCCGGGACCTCACCGCGACGGCCACAAACCGCCGGGCGCTGCACGCCAGAGACGGCCACACGCCGGTGCAGCGCAGGCTCCGCGTCCGTAAGGAGCGGCTCTCCGGCGTCGCCATCCTCCCACAACCGTGCCTCCTATGCGGCGGCCCGGAGGAAACCCCGGTGCACATGCACGTGGGGTGCGCCCACTCACGGCTCCTCTGGCCCCACTACAGCCAGGCGGTACACGAGGCGGCCCGCCACCTCCCACCCGGGGACAAAGCCCTGTGGGTGGCCTGGTGGCGCTCCGCAGGCGCCACATGGACGGAAGTCTTCTGCTCTGGGCTGGTGCCCGAGGACGCAGAGGCGCACCTCCACGCCTTGGATCGCTACGACCCGCCGGGTGGGACTTCTGTGGACGATTTCCTCCACCACATGCTCCGGCTGGGGGAGTTCGCATGGGAGCTTTGCAACCCCCTAAGCGCGGCAGCCCGGGTGCACCGATGGCTCACCGCGGCAGAGGGCGACAACCCCCCCCCTCCCCCGCGCCCTGACAAGGACTTCGTAGCCTCCCTCCGTGTCGTGAATGGCACTCTGGAGTGCCCGCCACAAGAGGGCCCCCACCCGTACGGGGACCCGCCGGGAGGTTTCTTGAAGCACCTACAAGACGCCCTCTTCCCACCGTGGATCATCGGGCGCGGCTCCATGACCGCGTGGGAGGCACGCATAGTGGGTGAGGAGTGGGCGTGCGAGTGGGGCCGGTGGTGCGCCGCCACGCGCGCCCCGGAGACCCCTGCGCAACGATACACCGCCATCCCGCTCGAGGGATGGGGGCCTGACACCCGGCCGAGACCCACCGTGATCCGCGGCGCGGGACCTGACCACCCATGGGACGCGGCGACGGGGGAATGGCTGCAAGCGGCCCCGGGGTCGCAAAGAGGATGGAATGGGGACGTGTCCTCACTCGTCAGGACGCCCGTCCCCCCCCGCATCGTCCTTCACGCCGCCAACGTACTCCGGGCTACGGAGATACGCAAATGGGGACACGACACGGCCACCGTCCGATGGCATCCCCCGGAGGACGGGGCCGCCCAGCTCGCCGTGGCGCACTTCAAAACTGGGAGGCAGGTACACGACGACGCCCTGTCCCGGCTGGGCGACACCCAGGGGCCCTTGCTCCTCATGCTCCCCACCGACCTTGCAGCCGCGCTGCGCCAGAAGCTGGACGGCTGCGAAGGGCTGCGAGTGGGGTGGGAGGCAGTCGCAGACGTCACCCTACTGGCCCTCCTCCACAGGGACGCCGCAAACGGGTGCCAATTGGATACGCTGGCGCCCCACCTCACCAGGCACCACGTGTACACGGCAACCCCCCCCCAGGGGGCACCCCTGCCCGGCGTGGGACAACCTCATCGCCGCCTTCCACAACCACGGGATTCTCCCCGACGACACGTGGCGGGGGGTCAAGCGGAAGACGCTCGGCAGGGACTACCGGCGCCGCATCCGCCCCCGCCTGCTGGAGATCCGGGAACCCCTCCGACAGAGGGGGGACGACCTCTGGCTCCGCCATCTCGACCCTTGGTCGCCGCCCTCCCACCTCCCACACACCTGCGGACTCTGCGGGGAATGCGACAAGGTGTCCTCCGCAGCGTCGACAGGCGCCAACAGGTGCGCGCGGTGCGCCAAGGTGGCCGCGTGCCCCTGGCCCGAACCTCCCGCGGGCCCGCGCAGGCGCACGGAGGAGGAGGCCTTGCACCGGCGCATCGAGGGGGCACACGCCCCCTCACACGAATGCGCGGGCCCCGCGGGCGCTGCCCTTCTGTGGATCCACGTGCACCTGCGGAACCCCACATCCATTGCGCACCTGTCGCACGTGTTCGCGCCCTGACCTCCACCCGCCGCGACCCTTTGCAGAGCCCGCAGTACCATGCCACACCGACGGGGGGATGGGCCGGGACACGCCAGGGCCCGCCGCCAAGCGCAGGAGGCGACGTCCGGGGCCTGGTAGCGGACGCGGTGGCAGAGGCGTATGAGGCGCACGCTGCTGCACGAAGTGACCCGACGGGCAGTGCGAGGGCTTTCCTCAACGAGACCACCCTCCCAGCTGTCCGCGCCCTGAACGGAGCAGGGGCCCTTACGCTCCTCCCGGCGATGCACCGGATCGTGAACACCATCCAGCCAGTGCTCATCGGCCCAGAGGCGGCCCTCTACGGGCACTGGATGGAGTGGTGCAAGTCCAACCGGTCGGGCCGGCCCCTGTGCATGGGAGACACCCTGCGGCTGACGGGAGCGGGGTCTGCCATGTCCCTCCGCAGCAGCGCCCCAGCCCTGCTGCACACCCTCAGGACCGGCTACCCCGGGGACACGGCCCCGTACCTGAACCAGGCGCGGGCCACATACGCGGGGGGAGTGTCCGAGCTGGATGCGGCGCTCCACCTTCTACACCCACCGGACGAAGACCTGGAGGTGGGCAAAATCACGGTGTTCGTGGAAGGCGCGGACGAGGCGCCCGCCCCCCGGCCGACCAACCCGGTGTATGACAGCACCAGGCCGACCCCCCGTACGCCATTGTGTGTGAGGCGTTCCCCAGGGAGCCCGCCTGGTGCCCCGCCCTCCCGCCAGCGACGCACGCGCCCCACGGCTGGGCCAACCCAGACCTTTCCCCCCCCCCCCTCCAGAACCAGGAGTGCCCACCACAGGGGGCAGGTCCTCTGGCAAGAGCGCCCTGGCACCCCCCTGCTCCTCCTTGTCGTCGCGACCCGCGGGGACCCGGAACGGGTCCTGGGGATCACCCCCACCCACCTCTATGGGGCAGCACCCGTACCCCGCCCCCCCCTCCCGGTGCCCGCGGCGCAGGACGGGGTACCCACCTTCCTGCGAACACAGGAGGTCACCGCCGTTACGGGAGTCCACCTACTGCGGCCCCCCCCGGCACCACCTGACGACCCCCGGAGGCCCAGGGCCCTGAGCCCCGCCCCAGATTGGGAGCTGTGGCGCGACCCGTGGGCCGTGTGGCTCCCCCGCCTCCCCTCCCAATGCCGATGGATGACCACCGGCCCTCGCCCCTACGGGGCTGAGGCCACAGCCGACCCCCCACCCCCTCCCCCCTCCCCCCCGCAGAGCACTGCATAGCACTGCCCACGGCACGACACTGATGCACCGGGAGGTAGTGGAAAGGGCGCACCTGCCACCACCAATGCCTACCAGGATAACAGGGATGTCAGACTCCGATGGCTCCCCCCAGCGGGACGACCGCCACCACCGCCGGTCCCGCTCTCGCTCCCCTGTTTCCCCAGCAGGGGCGGGGGAGACCCCCGCGGAGCGCGAGGAGCGCTGGCTGGCGGAGTGCGGCGGTGCCGGTCGGGCCGCCGGCTGCACAGCCCCGGGCGGCCTCCGCTGACACCGGGCCATGGACCCAGGAGCCTGAGCAGGCCGAGGTGACCGCCCCTGCCGCCCAAACAGCAAGCCCTGCCGCCCCGCCCCGGGAGGGGGCTCCAGACGCGCGGAGAGCGGAGACCGCAGCCCCAGCGAGCCACGCCGCGGCCCCAACCGCGGCCCCTGGCACGCCGCTGACACGGGGGGTAGCCCCGGCGCAGGAACCGGGCGCATCGCCAAGGGCTGCCGCAGCCGCCGAGGGGAGCGGGGAGGGTGCGCGGGGGTTTTGACCGCGGCCTCGGCGAGCCGCGCCACCGCCTCGGCCGGCCATGCCGCGGCCCTCAGCACGCCACGAAAGCGGGAGACGGACACCGCAGGGGCCACGGGCGCCTCGCCGGCAGCCGCCGCAGCAGCAGCAGTAAGCAGAGAGGGCGCGAAGTACCGCGCCAACGGCAACCCCACCCACACCCACGAAAAGCGCCCCCAAGCCGTTCCCCTCCTAGCCCTTCCCCCCGGGGCGGACGCTGCACGTCCGCCCCCCGGCGCCCGAGCGCTTGCCGCCAGGCGTCACGCTGCCGCAGCTGCAAAGGCAGCGGGACGCCCGGCGCGTGATCCAGGAAGGAGGGGACGGCGCGCAGGCGGAGCTGCGTGCCAGCCACGGGAGTGCGGAGCGGGGGACAGGAGGCGACAGGGGAACTCCCCAGGGGCACACGCAGGGAGCGGGCGAGGGCACACGCGGCAAGGAGCAAGGGCGCAAACACGAACGGGGCACCCAGGCCAGCAGCAGCGGAGAGGGACAGAGCGCGGGCAGCGGACGGCGCGACACAGGGCAGGGAGCCAGGAAGGGGCCAGGGCACGGGAAGGGCGCGCAGGGACGCGTGCAGGGCGCCCAGGTGCATGGAGTGGAGCGAGGGACGGTGGGCGAGCAGGCAGGCGAGGTCGTGGGTGACAGGGGGCGGGACCCACGGCACGGGCAGGGGGACAGAGTCGTGGGGGCAGGAAGGGGGCCCAACGGCAAGGGCAAGGGCGCCACAGGGGCCCAGGGACAGGCGGGACGGGGCATGGGAGCCCGGGAGGGAGGGCGGGTCGGAGGGAGGGGGGCGGGGGGGCGGGGCACCCCTGCAGCCGGACGTGCAGCCGGTGAGGTGCATCCCCCTCGGCATCCAACAGATGCTGGCGCACCACACCCACGACTCTCACTGCCCACTGCCCCAGGGCAGTGAGGCGGTGCATTGCAGGAGTTGCACTGTCCACTGCCCCCAGGCAGTGAGGCAGTGCATTGCGGGAGTTGCGCTGCCCACTGCCCCCAGGTAGTGAGGCAGTGCATTGCAGGAGTTCCGCTGCCCACTGCCCCAGGGCAGTGAGGCAGTGCATTGCAGGAGTTGCAGTGCCCACTGCCCCCAGGCAGTGGGGCAGTGCATTGCAGGAGTTCCACTGCCCACTAGCCCCAGACAGCGAGGCAGTGCATTGCAGGAGTTGCACCGTCCACTGCCCTCAGGGCAGTGAGGCAGTGCATTGCAGGAGTTCCACTGCCCACTGCTCCGGGACAGTGAGGCAGTGCATTGCAGGCGTTGCACTGTCCACTGCCCCCAAGCAGTGGGGCAGTGCAATGCAGGAGTTCCGCTGCCCACTGCCCCCAGGCAGTGAGGCAGTGCATTGCAGGGGGTCCACTGCCCACTGCCCCAGGGCAGTGAGACAGTGCATTGCAAGAGTTGCACTGCCCGCTGCCCCCAGGCAGTGGGGCAGTGCATTGCAGGAGTTCCACTGCCCACTGCCCCGAGGGAGTGAGGCAGTGCATTGCAGGATTTGGAGTTGCACTGCCCACTGCCCCCAGGCAGTGAGGCAGTGCATTGCAGGAGTTGCACTGCCCACTGCCCCCAGGCAGTGCGGCAGTGCATTGCGGGAGTCTCACTACCCACTGCCCCAGGGCAGTGAGGCGGTGCATTGCAGGAGTTGCGCTGCCCACTGCCCCCAGGCAGTGAGGCAGTGCATTGCAGGAGTTCCGCTGCCCACTGCCCCAGGGCAGTGGGACAGTGCATTGCAGGAGTTGCACTGCCCACTGCCCCCAGGCAGTGGGGCAGTGCATTGCAGGAGTTCCACTGCCCACTGCCCCCAGACAGCGAGGCAGTGCATTGCAGGAGTTGCACTGCCCACTGCCTCCAGGCAGTTGGGCAGTGCATTGCAGGAGTTCCACTGCCCACTGCCCCAGGGCAGTGAGGCAGTGCATTGCGGAAGTTGCACTGTCCACTGCCCCCAGGCAGTGAGGCAGTTCATTGCAGGAGTTCCACTGCCAACTGCCCCAGGGCAGTGAGGCAGTGCATTGCAGAAGTTGCACTGCCTACTGCCCCCAGGCAGTGAGGCAGTGCATTGCAGGAGTTGCACTGCCCACTGCCCCGAGGCAGTGAGGCAGTGCTTTGCAGGAGTTGCACTGCCCACTGCCCCCAGGCAGTGAGGCGGTGCGTCGCAGGAGTTGCACTGGCCACTGCCCCCAGGCAGTGAGGCAGTGTATTGCAGGAGTTCCACTGCCCACTGCCCCAGGGCAGTGAGGCAGTGCGTTGCAAGAGTTGCACCGCCCATCGCCCCCCGGCAGTGGGGCAGTGCATTGCAGGAGTTCCACTGCCCACTGCCCCCAGGCAGTGCGGCGGTGCATTGCAGGAGTTGCACTGCCCGCTGCCCCCAGGCAGTGAGGCAGTGGATTGCAGGAGTTCCGCGGCCCACTGCCCCAGGGCAGTGAGGCACTGCATTGCAGAAGTTGCACTGCCCACTGCCCCCAGGCAGCGGGGCAGTGCATTGCAGGAGTTGCACTGCCCACCGCCCCCCAGGCAGTGCGGCAGTGTATTGCAGGAGTTGCACTACCCACTGCCCCAGACAGTGAAACAGTGCATTGCAGGAGGTCCACTGCCCACTGCCCCCAGGCAGTGAGGCAGTGCATTGCAGGAGTTCCACTGCCCACCGCCCCCAGGCGGTGCGGCAGTGCGTTGCAGGAGTACCACTGCCCACTGCCCCCAGGCAGTGAGGTAGTGCATTGCAGGAGTTGCACTACCCAATGCCCCCAGGCATTGAGGCAGTGCATTGCAGGAGTTCCACTGCCTACTGCCCGAGGGCAGTGAGGCAATGCATTGCAGGAGTTGCACTGCCCACTGCCCCCAGGCAATGCGGCCGTGTATTGCGGGAGTTGCACTGCCCACTGCCCCCAGGCAGTGAGGCAGTGCATTGCAGGAGGTCCACTGCCCACTGCCCCAGGGCAGTGAGGCAGTGCATTGCAGAAGCTGCACTGCCCACTGCCCCCAGGCAGTGAGGCAGGGCATTGCAGGAGTTGCACTGCCCACTGCCTCCAGGCAGTTGGGCAGTGCATTGCAGGGGTTCCACTGCCCACTGCCCCAGGGCAGTGAGGCAGTGCATTGCCGAAGTTGCACTGTCCACTGCCCCCAGGCAGTGAGGCAGATCATTGCAGGAGTTCCACTGCCAACTGCCCCAGGGCAGTGAGGCAGTGCATTGCAGAAGTTGCACTGCCCACTGCCCCCAGGCAGTCAGGCAGTGCATTGCAGGAGTTGCACTGCCCACTGCCCCCAGGCAGTGAGGCAGTGCGTAGCACGAGTTGCACTGCCCACTGCCCCAAGGCAGTGAGGCCGTGCATTGCAGGGGTTCCACTGCCCACTGCCCCAAGGACAGCGAGGCAGTGCATTGCAGGAGTTCCACTGCCCACTGCGCCCAGGCAGTGAGGTCGTGCATTGCAGGAGTTGCACTGCCCACTGCCCCGGGGCGGAGAGACAGTGCATTGCAGGAGTTGCACTGCCCACTGCCCCCAGGCAGTGGGGCAGTGCATTGCAGAAGATCCACTGCCCACTGCCCCAGGGCAGTGAGACAGTGCATTGCAGGAGTTGCACTGTCCACTGCCCCCAGGCAGTGAGGCAGTGCATTGCAGGAGTTCCACTGCCCACTGCCCCAGGGCAGTGAGGCAGTGCATTGCAGGAGTTGCACTGCCCACTGCCCCCAGGGCAGTGCGGCAGTGCATTGCGGGAGTTGCGCCGTCCACTGCCCCCAGGCAGTGAGGCGGTGCATTGCAGGAGTTGCACTGCCCACTGCCCCAGGGCAGTGAGACAGTGCATTGCAGGAGTTGCACTGCCAACTGCCCCCGGGCAGTGAGGCAGTGGATTGCAGGAGTTGCACTGCGCACCGCCCCCAGGCAGTGAGGCAGTGCATTGCAGGAGTTCCACTGCCCACTGCCCCAGGGCAGTGAGGCAGTGCATTGCAGAAGCTGCACTGTCCACTGCCCCCAGGCAGTGAGGCAGTGCATTGCAGGGGTTGCACTGCCAACTGCCCCAGGACAGTGAGGCAGTGCATTGCAGTAGTTGCACTGCCCACTGCCCCCAGGGAGTGGGGTAGTGCATTGCAATTGTTGCACTGCCCACTGCCCCAGGGCAGTCAGGCAGTGCATTGCAGAAGCTGCACTGTCCACTGCCCCCAGGCAGTGAGGCAGTGCATTGCAGGAGTTGCACTGCCCACTGCCCTAGGGCAGTGAGGCAGTGCATTGCAGGAGTTGCGCTGCCGACTGCCCCAGCGTGGCTCGACCAGAAGGTGGGGCCACGGGCGGCCGCAGTGCGTCACCAGCTGTGCTAACTGACTGTGCTGGAGCAGTGGGCGGCAGCCCTGCGGACCCCCTCCATGCAGCTGGCCCACCTGGAGTGTACGGGGCCCCACTCGCTGGGCACGGAGTTCCCCCGCCACGTCGTGGAGGAGTCCATACGGATCTGGTACGCCCACGCCAAGGCGCGTGCCACACTGCTGAAGGCCCGCCTGGGCCCGGGCAGCACGATGGCGTGGGCGCTGCAGGAGCTGCGCCTGCACCAGCAAGCAGAAAGGGAAGGGGTGCAGCGGGAGCTCCTGGAATAAGCGCGGTCGCCAGAGGCGAACTCACCAGGTCTCCCCGACTCCCCCTTCCCCTGCCGAGGCCTACACACTTACGCACGGCGCGCACACAACACACACAGCCCAGCCCGTTTACCTTTACCCGTGGGTAGACATCCCGGCCTTTTGCCCTTTGGTAACAGCGCCTTCGGCACACCCACCACCACCACCACCACCACCACCACCACCTCTACAACATCGACCCCGACGACGGAGAGCTCATCCCCCCCCATACCCCCACGACCCCAGCACCAGCCAGCCCCCCCCCGCGCCGAGAGCGGAGCCGGCGCGGATGGCCTCGGCGGGGGGGGGCGCGGCGCGGCACCGGCGCCGCAGGCACAGGGGCCGCAGGGGGAGCCAACGCGAGGGGCAGGGGGAGCCCCGCCCTGGGACCGGGACTGGGGCACGGTCCCGGACCCTCTGGGGGATGAAGCCCTCCCCCTGGTGGGGGAGGTGTACGGGTGGTTGAGCCCGGCCAACCAGGGGACCACCAGGGGGCTGAGGAACCGGCCTTTCGATGCCGTGCTCCTCGGGAGGGACGGAGGAAACTGAGAGGTACCCCCGGGGGGTGGGCAGCCCCAGAGGACCACGAGAGGGTCCTCAGGTCAGTGATCAGGGCGGCGTGGCCCGACAGGGGGCCGACGTGGCCGTCCTTCCTGGAGGGGGGGGCGCTGCTCCGCATCACGGACGTGGACGCCAACAACTGGCTCCCCCGGGCCTTGCGCAGGGCCCTCGCCCACTGGGGCTACCGCCGGCGCAACCCGCCACCGCCACAGCCCCAGCCCCCACATAAGCGGCGGCGCAGGTGACGGCCCAGACGGCGGACGCGAGAGAGTGGGGGGGGTGCTGGGCCCCCCGACCCACGCCCCCACCACGATACGGCGTGACGGAGGAGCGCGCGCCACCTCCCGCTGGAGGGAGGGTGGAGGCAACGAGCGCGGGGGGGAACCTACTGCCCCGCGGCCCGCTAACTGCTGACCGCTAACCCTCACGGCCGCCCCCGGCCAGCCAGCGCCGCGCGGCAACGGCGGGGGGGACAAGGGACCCCAGCGCGGGCCTGCACGAGGGTCCGGCTCTAGGTAGAGGGGGGCGGGGCCGGGACTGCCGGGCCGCCCCCCCTCGGCCGTCAGGGGGCGGCGCCAGGGGACCAGAGGGCCCCCCCCACTCCCCCCCCCCTCCCCCTCAGGCCCAAGAGCAGACGGAGGCAGACCGAACAGACGGCGGCCCCGCGGCCCCCCCGAAGAGGCCCCTACACCCGGGGTGAGCAGGCACCGCGGCCGCGGCGAGCGCCCCCGGTGAACCGCCCGCACACTCCCGCCCTGCCCGCTGCCGACCAACGGCGGACCGGCGGCGCCCAGGACGGCGCAAACGGAGCGGCCCCTTCAGAGGCCGGCCTGGGGAAGGCGGGGACGCGAACCAGGGCAGGGGGGTGCCCCCCCCTTCCTTCCCCCCCCCGCGGCACTGACCCAATGGCGGCCGACAAGGCCGCGCCCGACACGCGGCCGCCCGGCAACCCCCACGGCGGGAGTATACCCCGAGGGGGCGCGCCGGAGACGACGGATGGCAGGCCGATGCCCGACGGAGCGGGGTGGCGGGGGGCGGCAGAGCGGCCCCCCCACCCCCCCCCCCCGCTCCCCCCCCCAGCTTGAGGGCCACAGGGGCGACCCTCCGTCCCCCCGGAGCCAAGGGGACGCCCCCCCTCCCCCAGAAGGGACCGCGACGCCGGGGGGGGGGATGTGGCTGGACCTGCACACCGCGCGCCCCAGCGCCCCCAGCCGGCTGCTCCCAACCCACACCAGCTCGCCGGAGCGGCGCGCGGACCAAGCCTGGGGGCGGCGCACGGCGGCGCACCAGAACAGTATGGGGGCCGCGCCCTCCATGACCCCCCCATGACCATTGCCCACTTGGGGAGGGCAGAGGGGGGGTTCAGGTCAGAAGGGGCCCCCGGGGGAGGGGTCCAGGGGCCGCCCCTCATCCCCCCCCCCCCCAGGGGCGGCCCAGCAACCCCAACCGAACGCGCACGCCGGGGGGGAGTGCGCCGACGACAAGAGGGGGGCCAGGGTAGGGAACCGCGGGCTGCCCCCCAGAGGGGAAGCAGGGAGGCCGCGACGCAAACCCCCCCCCCCCCACCCCCCCCACCGGCATGCAAGCCGCGGGGGCGCCGGACCCCACCCCCAGAGGCAGGGGGGATGGTCCCCCCCCCCCCCCGCCCGAGAGAGGAGCCAGAGCACGGCCCGCCCCCCCGCCCCAGTCGCCGGCCCCCACAGGAACCGCGGGGAGCAAGGGATCCCGCGCCAACGTGCCAGGATGCCGCACAGATCGCGCCCAGAGAAGGCGGGCGAGCACGAACCGGAGTGATATGGGGACCACGCCCCCCATGACCAGAACGACGCCAGTGACACCCGCTTTGCTGCCTGCCCAGGGTAGGCAGAGGGACAGAACGAGGCAGAGCAACCCCCCCGCTACTGGCCCCCCTGGCCGCACAAACGGGGGGCACGGCGCAGGGGCCGCCCCCCCCCCCAAAACCCGCCCCCTGGCACACGAACGCCACAGACCCGCCCAACGGGGGGCGCACAGCCCCAAGCCAGGTACGGGGGAACCGGGACCGGACCGCCCCCTCCCAAGCATGCCAGACGGAGCAAGGGACCGAAGCAGGACACGCGGAGGGGCACGGACCACGTGGAACGGCCCTACCAGCGCCCAGTGCTGGGACCGCGCGAGGTGCGCACGCCAAACCACCCAGGGGGGGGGGAACGGACGCCACGGGAGCGCAAGCGCACACACACGCAAAGGGCACGCGGGGACTACCAGAAGGGCAACCGGACCGAGCTCGCGGAACGCACAGACCGCGTGGGATGGCGTACCAGCGAGCGAGGGTAAGGGACCCCCGGACGGGATGGCGCCACACGCAGCGTGGGACACGCGGGGCGGGAAGGGGGAAACGGGAAAGACACAACACCCGGCACCGGCCCCAACCCCCACGAATAGGCCGCAAGCGCCGCGCACACACGGACCGGGCACTGCACCCGCCAAGGCAGTAGTGGCGCATTGCGCCACGCCCCAACCCCTAGGCTAGGCAGCCTCCGTGCCAGCCCAAGGGGGTCCCACTGGCGACAAGCCAGTAGCACGGGCCCGGCGGCGCCGGTGCCCCGGGCGACCACGCATTAGGGGGGCGACGCGGTGGGTAAGCGCCCGCAGCCACGGCTGCAAATTGATGCACTGACCGGGGAGTAGCGAAATCAGGAAGCCGGGGAGGGACGGGGCTCCGAGCCCTGTGAACCCGGGGGACTCCGCCACCAGGCAGGAGGAGCGTCTTGGAGGGCCCCCCACTAGGACCCGGTGGGGAGGATATCACCTGGCCCGACCAGGTGGCCCCCCGGGGTTGAAAGGCATCTAGTACCCGCAAAATCAAACCTCAAACCTCAAACCCGTGTGCGGCTGTGCGTGTGGTGCGTGCGCTGTGTGCCGGGGCTGCCGTCCGCGTGGTTCCTTGCGGGTGCTACCCTGTTGCTTCGTTTGCGCTGGCCGGTGCCGTGAATTGTTGCCTGTGGTTGCGGGGTGGTCGCTGCTGGATGTGGTTTGCCGTTTGTTATTTTCCGCTGGTGTGCTTTGGCGTGGGTGGTCCTGCCTGGCCGCGTGGCTCGCCGCCCTGCTGCGTGCTTTGGGTCGTTGTGGCGTCCCGCTCCCCTGTGCTGTGTCAAGTGTTCTGTGGCCCTGTGTTGCCGTGTGGCGGCGTGCTGCGGTGCTCGTTGTCCGTTTTGCTTTGTTCTGTGGTCGGTGTGGCGCTGTGTTTCTCCTTGGCGTTGTCTGTGGTGCGTTGTGCTTGTCTTTGGGTGGTGTTCTGTGTCCCCGCCGTGTGCCCCGAGCTGTTCTCTGCTGGGTCTGGTTGCCTGCTTGCCGTGTTGTTTTGTTCGCGCTGGCTGGTGCTGTGTGTTGTTGCCTGTGGTTGCCGGCTGTTCGTTGCTGGGTCTGGCTGCCTGCTGTTGTTTTCCTCTCGTGCGTGTTGTCTCGGCTGCTCCTGCCTGGCCGCGTGGCTTTCTGCCCTGCTGTGTGCTGTGGTTCGTTGTGGTGCCGTGTTCCCCTGCGCCGTGTCCCGTGTTCTGTGGTGCTGTGTTGCCGTGCGGTGCCGTGCTGTGGCGCGCTGCTGTCCGGCTTCGTTTGCTGGTCGTGTTGGTTTGTGTCTTTCCCCGGTGTGTGCCTTGCCGTGTTGCGCTGCGCGTCATGTTGTTTGGTGCTTGTTTGGTCTGCGCTGTCGTTGGTGCCTCGCGCTGCTGTGTGTCGCTGTGTGTTGTGGTGCCTCCCTTGGCGTTCTGTGGTGTGGTGGTGCTGCTCTGGTGCGTCGTGGCGTCTTGCTGTGCTGTGCTGTGTTCTGTGGTGCTGTGTCGGCTTGTGGTGCCGTGCTGCTGGGCTTTGCTGTGCGTTTTGCTTTGCTGCGGGTGTTCGTGTCTTCTCTAAAAACCATTTAGCGGTTTTTGAAAATAAAAATAAAATAAAATAAAACAAAATAAAATTATACTCTACCCAACTCACGCACGCAGGCAGGCAGCAATACCAAGGTCATGTTGCTGACTTATGTGTGGCCGCGCGATGTCGAGGAGGGTGTTCTTGTTTGCAAGGGTTTGACCGCGTTTCCCCCAGGGCCGGTCGCCTAAGCTGACGGAAAGGGGTGAGGGGGGGCACGAGAGAGGGGAGGTAGGTGCATGGAGAAGGAAAGAAAATGAAAGGAAGCAGGGCGAAGGGACGCGGCGGCTTAGAAAACATTTTCGAGTTTTACGCGCTGCTCGCTACGCGTTTTTTTAGACGACGAGAGGGACGGCGTTAGGGTCCTACGCGCGTTAGAGTACTTACAGCGCTAACTATTCACCTATTTCATGTCAAAAATCTTTTCTTCGCGGTTTTACGCGTTTCGCAGCGCGCTTTTTGGCCTAAGCGTTTTTTATGCTAATTAGCTTTATTTTCAGCTATTCAGAAAACTTTTTCGTGGTGTTTTACCTATCTTTTTATTTCGTCCTGGGACAGGACCCCAGCGCGCGCGACAAGTGTACGGATACCATATGTATCTATTGTTTGGTGGAACCTGCAGTAGCAACACCCCTGCTATATGGGATCGTTCACAGAGATTTGTCCACACTCAAAGGCGACTGTGGGTACAACAAACTCTGTGGGGGATATGATGTTGCTTCTTTGTTATTTCCTTGACCTAGTTCAGGTTCACCCGGATTTTAGGCCAGCTTAAGTGTTTCAGGTGTTGTCAGGGCCTCAATGGGTCCAATATACGTCCTTAGTGACAGGCACGTCATGCCCAGGCCGTATTGTTTGTTTTCAAACTAATTCAGGCTGCACTAGGTGACACAGATGACAGCACAAATACAGGGTGCTGTTGCAGCGGGTTTTATAGAAGTTGACAAGTGGGTTAAGCCTGAGGGAGCTGAGAATTCCCTCAAGCGTTGAGATTTCCGCCCAGGCATTGCCTGTTGAGGATACTTGGGGCTGGTGGGGGGAGTGTTCCAGGAAATTGACAGCTTGTCTGGGGATTTAAACACCCACCCTTCCCTCCCTTTTGTGTCTCTTTCTGCTGGTCACTCCTGAAATGGAGTTCCCAGAAGCAAGTCCCTACTTGCGCCTTCGGGGGGAGAGTTTTTTCTGGATCGACCAAGCCTCTTTCCCTTGTTTCTTCCATGTTCTTTAATCCTCTCTTGGGTCGGCCAGGTTTTCCTTTGAGGCATTGAGGCTGTGCATGGTTTCCGTCATGCCCTGTTCCCCCCGGCCCCCCCGCTGGGGCCTGAACCCGGCTATGGGGACACATACTCTTCTTTGTGCTGACGCCCGTCATCCCTTTGTGTAGGCTATTATAGGCCCACACTATGGGATCTGATAGGGGATATCATTAGCCTTCATCCCCCCTTAATCTCCCTCTCATGGCACTTTTGACATGAACCTGCAGTAGGGATATCAGGGAACTCGGCGTGTTTTTTCGCCGCTTTTGAATCAGTTGATAGGGAAATCATTGCCCTGTTGATACCTATGCAAAAATGCCTTAAATTCGCATAGGTACAGAAGTTGGATATTGGCAGCGGCCTGGTGGTGAACCGGCGTTGCGCCAATTCGCGGGCGAACTGCCAGTTGGGATGTGGCGACCCAAATCGCAAGACCATGAACTGGCCGTTACGGCAAGTCCAGCCTGTTGAGTCAAATTAATTCTGACTGCACGGTTGTAATAGTCAATATTTAGTTTATAATCGGGAATTAAAAGTTCAGGCTCCGGTGCCATTATTTTTAGAAACCCCCTAACCTCATGATGCCCAGGCATTTAAAGTATAGGGATACCTGAGGCATCGTTGCCGGCACCTCACGGTGCCTCTTTATGTTACGCCCCATTGTTAGTTTAGGCGTGGCATGCATATCTTATGCATTTCATGTGCTCACTTCTGCCTAACCGTAAATTGATGTTTTCCATCCATTCTTCTTGAGAAGAGATGCAATGAAATGGCATGACTGTCCCCTACAATGGTATGTTGGTTGTTGGGATGAGTTGAGAGCCAGTTCAGAGATGTGTTCTAATTATTAGGATCAAATTGAGTTTGGGTTATCGTGAAGAGACCATGGTGAATCTCAGGGTCAAGTGAACTTCGATGATCCTGGAGTGAAGTCCACACTGGTATACAATTGGCTTTGCCTTCTCTTCTCTTTGCAATGTCGAGATATGATCTTGGTGGGTCACCACCCTCCATGGCGGGACCCAGTTTCATGCTTGAATAGTGCATTTTTGTGTCGTTCATGATGCCAATTTTTTGAGTTTGTGTGTCGGCTCATTGTCGATCTTTTTGGTAGTTTCTTTTTGGCGTCGTAACTATCAGTGTCTTGTTACACAATAGCCTTGATTGGAGCTCGTTTGAAACAATGGATTTTTTTGGTGTCTATTTTGGTTTCGAGAATTCGAGCACTTTGTTTCCATGTGCTCAAAGTTCGCCACTATATCTCCAAGATATAGTGGCAACAGAAAATAAGTAAGAGCTCATTTTGTTCGTAGTTGCTGAGTACGAACAATATGTGTTCGAGTTCTGGTTGCGCTACGAGGCTTTGGACATCTTTTAGTTCAAAGTTTTAAGCTTTTTTGACCTCATTTTGGCATAGTCATTTTATGCCAGAAATCACTCACTTTTGGCCTTTCACGGGCCTACATTTTGAGCTTGGATGTCACAGCTCCTGTCTACGTTGACTCTGAGTGGTGTTTGTGTGTGTTGTGGCATGTGTCTACTATTGTTAATGCGCTTTATGTGGCCGTGAGTCATCGTACATAGGGCCAAGCATGAATTTTAGGAATTGTGTCTTGAATGATATATTTGTCATGTGTTCACTTGTGGTGACCATGGGGATCCACTACTATTGAGCTTTTGGTTGAACTTTCAGTCAGGCGTGGTCACCATGGTCTTTACAATTTTTATGTGGTCACCCTAGGACGTTGTCGACTTTTGCGTTTATGCTAGTACCAATTTTTTATGTGCCATTTTGGTCAATTTTTGCTTGTAGTAAATTTGGTCATGTGACATTGCCCAAATTTACTCAGTTGTGGGTTTAATTTTTGAATTCATCTCCTCATGTACATGCTGAGTTTGGACCCAACTACTGATTCCAAAGAACTATCATGCTTTTCACCCTACGTGCATGCTTTTACTTGGTTATAGCTCACGTTGGGCTTACCACACTATTGCAATCTCTAAAACCCTTTGGAGATTTCAAACCTTGTGTATTCACTTCATTCACTTGGTTGTTTTGGGTCCTTGGACCAAATGTCCTTGTTCCTTGACCCAAGACCTCTCCAATGTTTCTACGTTTGGTAGTTGAAATGATTTTGGTATGTTCTATCACTTACCCAATCCATTGGAACCAAGTTTGCCAAGTATCCAAGGTAGTGGTTGTACATGGTCGCAGAGATGTACATTATGGACCCTGAAAACCACCCTGTCATGTAGTCACTTGGCGGGTAACAGTAAAGAACCTATGAGGAGTTGGACCTTGGGGTCTTTTCCTGTGTTCCAATTCTGCTCGCTACCTTGTTTTACGCATTTGTTGGAAGGTGACTGGTACATAGGTTCACCGTTTTGAAATTTCTCTGGAATTTAGTTGAAAATTCCAAATTTCATGAGGTTACTCCTGGGCCATGGGAAAGTTCTGCCGTCTTCTGGACTTGGGCCAATATTTCACCCATGGCCTCCCATCAGTGTCTCTTCCCCATATTTCAGGAGTTTGAGGTATCGCCTACCCTTATGGGATCGGACCAAACCCATATGTCCCCTCAATTGTGACTTCAAATTTTGCCCTCTTGCTGTTTTCTGAGCCGACGTGCTAGTATCCCCTCGGCTTACAGCAGTGAGCTGATGACACGTTAATTTAAGTCTGCTTGCATGGTTCACAATGAGGACTTAGGCCTTGCATATATGCACTTGTGTCCCATGCAGCGTCCATATTTTCTACCCACGATGAACCTGCTTGGTAGGTCGTCTTACTGACGTTTGCTGAAGTGCCTTGTCATGTTCTGACTCTCCTGCCCTGCCACAGCAAGCTCAGGAACTGCTAAGTGCGGGCAAGTGAGGGAACATCATGGAGTATCTGCTCAAAGACTTTCGTGAATTGGAGCGCCAAGGATAGGGAGATATAGAGGCACCATGACCCCCCCATATAGGATATTGATGGTGAAGTCATGGGATTCAACCCCCCCTGGGGTATATGCGGATCCGTGGATTCACTTTACAACCCCCATGTGCCAAGCAGAGGTTGATTCCCAACTGTCCCGTTGGTCATGGCCTTTGTTGGGACCTTGGACCACCTGGACTATGTTTGTTTGGGTTAAGAGATCCTGAGATGGTATAGGTTATATACCTCTTGTTGACGTTCTGAGTCAGTTTTCAGGTGCCAGCTTTTCCAGGGCACCCGAGGACCCTCCCCTGCAGTAGTGTGGTGGGTCTAGCCCCCTTCTCTTCTTCATGTGGTTCCTTATCCTAACAGGAAGATGGTTTGGCATTTGCATGAATGCGTTTACATGTTTCCTTGACTGATGTATACATGTCTTTCTTCCCTTTGTATTTAGACCTCAAAGGGGTCGCTTCGATTTCGTCGCCTCCCGATGGTTTGCTCATGATGGATTTGATTTCATCAACGGATGTTACTGTCTTCGTCTTGTGCAAGTGTGCAAAGGAGTCACGAGGGCATGTACGAGGTCAAAGTCCCTCGGGATCGTCAAAGGGCACTGGGGATTTAGACAAACACCTAAGGGCCGTGTCTTGCACTGGAAGGTCATGCCCTTCGGTATCGCGAATGCCCCTGCCCTCTTTCAGGAGCTGCTGAATAAAATCCCATATATCCTGAGACGCAGAGTCCTTATTCAGGAACTGGTTTCCCGCGGGGCCGAAATGGAGGCACACATCAATGATGTGAGCTTGGGTACTACACCTATGATTTTGTGGGGCATTCTGCGGCCAAAACCGCATTTACGCTACCGCACTGGATCTGAAACGGCTTACTGGATCTGAAACGGCCGTGGTGCCAAAAATATGTCGTTCAAACATGAATTTTTGCAAAATCCATTGCTTGAATACATTTGATTCCTTGGCACAAAAGTGTGGATGTGTCAGAACATTACAATGCTGTGGTTGAATCTAAAGATGCCTGCCAAAAGTCGTTTTAATATTGTTGTTCTGCTGTTTTTGTGCTGCTCAGCTGTAGTGCAGATCGATCCGGACATTTCCGGCTATTGACTGCTAAATTTTGACACAACATTTCTGACTAACGCTAAGTACTAATTGCCTTCGTTTTGCCTTGCTTGCAAACACAACGTTGAACTGGTGAGAACTGTTGAGAACTGCGGTCCCTGGGACTTGATTTGTGTTGCTGGTAAAGGTTTCGGAAGGTTTCCATTTTGTATTGTGTTGGACAAGTAAGTAATTCATTTCTCCACACAAATTGAGTTTTTGTTTTGCCCGAAATATTGGATGTACATGACATCTTGGCACTCAAAATGAGCCATGCGTCAACTGTTATTATGAATGATAGGCAAAAACCACAAAATTTTCGAAACAAGCTTAATACACAACAAAGATGTGTCAATTTTGTCAACCATTTGAATAGAATCCGGGTTTTGGCCATTTTGTGCCCGGTAAAATCAAAGGTGTAATGCCCAGGAGGATCACATCCTCCTCCTACAAGAGTGTTTCACTGTCTGTCAGGAAAACCATCTTAGCATCAAACTCCAGAAATGTAAGCTCATCGGCGTGGAGATGAAATATCTAGGTGTCGAACCTGGGTATCGCTGGTACAAACCAGCCACATCAAATATGCAACCTCTGCAGGACATACAGATACTGGATGACCCCAAGAACGGTCTTCACGACCTTCGGAGCTTTGTTGGCGCGTGCAATTTGTACCTGCGCCATTTACACAACTTTACATATTCATCAGCCCCCCTGACTGACCATATAAGAAAGACCAACCGTTGGCGGCGGACAGACAAGGAGGAGGCTTGTTCCCAGGAGTTCAGGAGGAAAATCTCCTCTACCAACTCTCTGGGGGTACACCGCCCTAAGGGCGGGATAATGCTTGTCACAGATGCTTGTGATGCATGGGGGGTGGTACCTTACGATAGTTGCAGGAGCTTAACCCCGCTGAGGTGCCACACTGCCAATTTCACACTTCAGGTTTGAACCCTGATGGTACTCTGAAGCATGACTACCCTGGCAAATGACTGGCGTCTCGTGTTCCTTGGGCACTGGAACTGGAAGTGGCATCAAGCACGATCCGACTACAGTACATTTGAGGTGGGGTTACGTGCTGCTCGTGACGCTTTTCTCTTTGACTATATACGGCATTATGACACTACGAAACATGCCGTCATGCTCGTGGTTGCGTTACGGCGCTTACGGCGCTGTTTATTTACCTACCTGAGCCCGAAAAATGTTTCCTGGTGTGGGATCTCCTGAATGGGTTTCAACTGTCCACCTCAGTTCTTCCCAGGGTTAGAGTTGTGTTGAGGCAACCTGTCTCCAGGACTCTTCTCAGCAGGGGTCTCCCTCTGCAGATGCTTTCGCAGGTACTGATCCATGTGAGAGTTATTCTACCACTCAATGGCCAACTCGATCAACAGATCAGTTACGTCATCATAGGAGTGTGTCGGAGGTTTCCTCTCGGACGTCTCCCTGCAATTTTCCCAAGTGTTGAGAGGGATCTTCCCTACAAGCCAATGGTGAGGCTCTGTAGGCCCATAGGATGTGGGGTTCATACGCCCCATGAGCTCTTTCAGCTGCGCGACAGACTCTGAGATACGGACAAGTGTAGGGAATTCAAGGAGTGATGGCAACTCTTCGATTTCCGTACGGACACTCAGGTCAGTCTCATAGACTGGTTATATCTCTTCCAGTCTCTTCAGGAAGTCTTCCCGGTTGGAGCCCTTCCTGATAGCCGTCTTCACTTGCCGCTGAAGAAATTTGGTTTCGCACGACTTCTCGATAAGTGTGAATTTTCTCCTGACGTCAGCATGTGGCTGACCTGTGAGGAGCAAAAATTTGGAGAACTTGGCAGCCCACCCGGGCAGATTTTTGGGAACCAACGCTTAGGGACGCGAGGCGGAGCGTGCAACAGCCAAGCACCTCGGAACCCCAGTACCAGAAACATGCATGCATGCCCTTCGAACGGGATACGCGGGGAAGTCTGGTAATCCCCTGGGGTTCCGCCAAAAGGAGGGGACGTGCGCAAGCACGGCAGCACACCCTCCGCGAGACAAGTACGTCGCGCTGGCGGCGATCAGCCCTCCCGGTGTTGCCCAGGGCCGCTTTGTTCCAGGCCACCTGTCAGGTCTAGGGGGATGTAAGCCGCCTCCCCTCTTCAAGCGAGGAGCCTCCTGCTGTTCGGCGCAGCGGCAACGCCAGCGGGAACCATGGGGCGCCTCTCCACAACCGAGTGCAGCTACCTACCTACCTGGGTTTCAACTGTCTACCTCAGCCCTTCCCAGGGTTAGAGTGGGGTTGAGGCAACCTCCCTCCAGGACTCTTCTCAGCAGGGGTCTCCCTCTGCAGATGCTCTCGCAGGTACTGGTCCATGTGAGAGTCATTGTCCCACTCTATGGCCAACTCCATCAACAGATCAATCACGTCATCATAGGAGCGTGTCCGAGCTTTCCTCTGGGACGTCTCCCTGCAATTTTCTGAAGTGTTGAGAGGGATCTTCCCTACGAGCCAAGGGTGAGGCTCTGTAGGCCCATAGGATGTGGGGTTCATACGCCCCATAAGCTCTTCGAGCTGGGCCACAGATTCTGAGATACGGGCAGCTGTAAGGAACTCAAGGAGTGATGGCAACTCTGCGATTTCAGTACGGACACCTCGGTTAGTCTCATAGACTGGGTATATCTCTTCCAGTCTCTTCAAGAAGTCGCCCCGGTTGAAGGTCTTCCTGATAGCCGTCTTCACTTGCCGCTGAAGAAATTTCTTTTTGCAAGGCTTCTTGATAAGTGTGCACTTTGTTCTGAAGTCAGCATGTTGCTGACCTGTGAGGAGCAAAACTTTGGAGAACTCCTCAGCCCGCCCGGGCAGACTTTTGGGATCCAACTCTGGGAGACCGATCCGAAGGTTCACCATGGCGATGGCCTTGGTTTCCGCTACCTGGTACACCTGGGTCAGCTGTTCCACCTGAAGGGGGTGAGGCGTGTGTAGTGGCCAGTGGCGTGGGTAGAGCCAGCCCATAGCTCTTCATTTCAGCCTCTGAGGTGTCGTCTACACTACAGACAGGCACACTCCTCACACGGGGGTGGAAAACGCTAGGACAGTTGTCCATAGGGGACCTACAGATGCCTCTGCAGCGCTTTTTACACCCGGGGCAACAGTTCCACACCAGGGGACATGGGGGGGGGGGGGCTTCTTCAGATGGGAGACCTCCAGTCTTGCTTTGAGTGCCGCTGACAGGGTATTCAGGTCCGGGTCTTCATCTCCTGCACCCAGGACCCGGGAAAGCAGCTTCGTCGTCTCATCGGGACCCAGCTTAGGGGCTGCCATGCGGGGGGGCAAGGATCGTTCCACGCATGAAGGGCCTAGAGCCACGCCCCTTGGAGAGGGTTCTCGCTTCAGGCACTCAGGCTTCTTGGAGGGCGTAGGTTCCTTAGACACCCAGTTGGGTTCCCATTCTGACGATTTGGCCAGCGCCAACGCATCACATTTGCCGTAAGCTATCTTTTTTAAACCATGTCAACATCTCTGAGGGTTCATGTGGGTTCAATTCTACACACAGTATGTACAGGGGGTGTTTGTGGCTTACAGTGGCCTGCTTTTGGCTTCCTATGGGTCCATCGGGCTCCCCTGTGGCCTAGCGTCCACCCAGCGCGTGTACCTGTGTCTTTACCTAGTGCCAAATGAACAGAATCACAGTATGTACAGTTGATTTTTCAAGGAAAAGAAAAAACAGTGCTGTCAGTCCCCTCTGGGCCTTTAGGCCCTGGAGGTGCTGGGCGGACCGTGACTGGAACCATCAAAGTTTGTTTTGTAAAAAAAAAACACCCTTTGCCAGCTGTGATGAAGTGTTTCCACTTCAGAAAGAAATTGATTGGCTGAATAAAAAAGCAGGTACATAGATCAAGGATGGTTGATTTGATGGGTGCATAATCAAAAGGCTGGTTGATAGCTGCAGAGTGATCTGCAGCAGAAAGTCGATGTTGGTTCAGGCTGGATGTTGGTGTCAGTTTTCTGCCACAAAAAAGACAAGTCAGAGTACGTTAACATTTGCTGGGTATGTAATTGTCTGTGTGTGTGTGTGTGTGTGAATGTGTGTGGTTCCACTGTAGCCAAGAAAGCGGCTGTTGTTTATGTTGCGTGTGAAGTGAGCTGACGTGCTGGTGCCTGGTGGGTGTCGGTGTGTGTAAGCAAAAAGAACACGGTTCAAGAGCGAAATAAGCTACTCCCGTTCTTGAGCGTGCGCTGCAGGTAACACCTGCGCTTGCACAGTGGCAAAGTGATCAACGAATTGAAACAAGTTGATCAGGGCAGTGCAGCATAGGCAGAACAGCGCAAAGCACTGTGGAGAAGGGCAGATCCGACTCTGACTGAAAAATCAGTGCTAAAGGCTGGAAGGGCACACAGGGAGGCTGTTGAATATGCGGCCTCGGGCAATATAAAAGCAAAGGTGAATCCATATATAGCATAGAGAAAGCGAAGAAAGCTTTGATGGACGGCATGTGAAGCTGCACGCAATCGCCTTTTTTGAGATGCGTGGATCAAATCTTACATTCCGTAAAGAGCAGGCAGTCGCTTTTCAGTTACTTGGCTTGAAGTGCTCGTGAACACTCTGCTACTGAAGCAGGCAGCCCTTTTGGTTGCTCGGAGATGGCGGTGACGATAGCGGCGGTTGGCGTCCCTTGCTCAATCCACAGCGGCGGCATTCAGTACGGTCCTGGAAGTTTTGATATCCGCAAGAGCACGACCAATCGTGACGCATGCGGCCTATCGGGTCTCTCAGTCTCTGGATGCGGACTCCTTGGTTGAGTCCGTGGTATGCCTCGGCGTAAACCAGGGCTGCATTTTGACAAGTCGCCGTTGAGTGCATGGTAGGCAGGGCGGCCGTCTGGGGCGTAGCTTCGGAGCCAAGTTGGCGTCGCTGACTCGTGTCATGGCGTTGTCGAGGGCGAGTTCGTCTTAGCGCATTTGGACGATGACAAGCAGTCGACTCTGTAGCTTCGCGAGGAAGAGGTGGATACCTTTGGAGGTCTCGAAGGTCGCCTACGCTGTCAGAGCTGCTTTCATCGTGGTAGTTTCCGTGCGGTTTGAAAGACCCAAGAAAGTCTCTCAACGGAACGCGCTTCGTAATCTTTGCATGGCATCGGATTCTTTTTCGTAGCCTGAGCTTGCGTTCACGGCGTGCAAGCGGTCTTTGTTGAGGACGTCCGCGCAGCCGATCATAGATCTGTTCAACGAAGATGCTAAACGAGATAACGGCATAAAGAAAGTACAGAGGTTCCGGCAACAGGGCGCCTATGCTCGTGCTGACGGCTGCTTCACTTTCCGAGTGTCCTGCTGCAGGCTGGCGCTGTGTGTGTTGTAGCGGCGGTGGTGCTGGCAGCGGCTGTGGTTCACTGTACGTCTCCGAAAGTGCCTCGTTGAAGCGGTCTAGTTCTGGTGTTAGTTGCAATTGGCGTCGGCTGAACTCTGGATTGCGGGGAAAAAGGTGTAGGTGCTGAAGAAGTTCTGCGGTGCGTTGATAGTCTGCGAGTTTGGAACAGAGCTGCGCTGCGAAGTTATTAATCGCCTCTTCCAGATGCTCGACCAGGGGAATTTTTCGATCGCATTCCATGGGTAATAAAAAATCGAAAAAAAAAAGACACTCAGAAAGTGATTGCCGTAAGCTATCCCGACCATGTCATCTCCCCATGTGGCTCAGAACATCGGACCCAACGCGGCATGCTTTCCTTTTCCTTTCCTTGCTGCTCTCCTCCAGACTTTGACCTTTATAGGCAGGTACACTGGTGTGCAGCACTGTTCTGCAGGACCAGCCCAGAGCAGGGAAAAATACCCCAAAATAGGCCAAATTTCAGGGTTTTTGATATTTCTGGACAAACGCCGGGTAGGAGGAACCCCCCCCCCCTATTTTGGGGCCGTAGGAATCAAAAAAGTAGGTCATTTCCCGCGAAAATCTGCCTTTTGCTGACTCTTTGAATTTTGGGAAAAAACAGCTGCTAAAATCATAGGTGTGGCGTTGGCCATCGTTTTTGCCCTGTGCCATCCAACTATCCGAGTGGCGGCTCCTGAACATTGGCCACCTTGGCCATCTCCTCGAAGGCAGGAATAGGAGTGGTCTGAGGCAGGGGAGGGCATGACACCACGGAAGCTAAGGCTGCCGCCAAGGGGCCCCTTGTCTTCAAGGCATTTGAGGTTCGCCTGCGTTCAGCCCGGGACTGCGGCGTCTGGACGGACTCCTTCTATGTTATTTTCATTATTCTCTTCCGCCCCTCTTGGTTCTGTATTCTCTCCTAGGGGACCAAAATGACTGGGAAGCCCACGTCTAGATGATGGTCCAGTCCTCACAGCGCCAGCCTTTGGTCTGGTGTTTGTGATTTGTTCAGTTTTGGCCCGAAAGGTGACAGACATTTCCGCAGTTGCAGATACAAGTCTTCTTCGTTCTTCTTCGTGTCATGCTTCAGTCTTCTACGGAGCTGTCCCAGCTACGAGAAAAGGTTTCTGGCTTACCCAATCTCCTGCTTGTTCCTTTTTCTTGATAGAGAAAACCTTGATGCTTTTCCCCAATGCAAAATGACGTCCACAAGGAAAAGGAGTAGGGCGAATCCAGGCACCAGACCGAAATGAAATCAGAACAAGGGGGCGCGGAGAAAAAAAAACAAAAACAAAGAAAGAAAACGCAGGGGACAGCAAAGGAGCAAAACCAAGAGCAAAGGCAAAGACAAGGGGCGGGGGGGGAAACACACAAGGCAAAACAGGGCAAAACAAACAGCACGCCAAGTAGACGGAGGCCCAAGGCGGAAACCACGGCGGAAAAAAATAAGGGGCGCGGGGGGGGGGGGCGAAAACCACACAGCGCCAAGGCCCAGGACAGCCGGGGCCGGAAACCAGAAAAAGCCCGAGACAGCCGGGGCGCAAAAAGAGCACGACGAAGGAAAGAACCAACGCAAGTAAATGGACAAGAAAAGTGCAACCCCGGCCCGGAGGAGCCCAGCAAAGCAGGAGGACAAAACGGCCGAAGGAAAGCCGAGGTGCACCAAAACGCGCCTGGCAGGCCAGCCCGCCCAACCCGGACAAGAGAAGCACCCACAAGCACACACGCACGGGACCCGGGGTGTGGCGTCCCCCAACCAAAAAAGGGGAGGTGTCAGCGTCCACACGAAACAGCCCCGGTGCACCAGCCGAGGCCCCCGTCGAAAGACGGAGGGTACGGGAAACCGGACGCGTGAGTGACCGGGTCGGCACACGCCCACCCACCGCAGCGCACGCAGCCCAAGAC
The DNA here is from genome assembly GCA_964036045.1 of Eutreptiella sp. 'Long Island Sound 2002'. Taxonomy (NCBI): domain Eukaryota; phylum Euglenozoa; class Euglenophyceae; order Eutreptiales; family Eutreptiaceae; genus Eutreptiella; species Eutreptiella sp. 'Long Island Sound 2002'. The sequence continues at coordinate 42,699,530 of OZ038378.1, read as the reverse complement.
TGACGCTGGAGGGACCGGCCAGGGACAACCCCATCGCGGGTCCTCGAACGGGTACAACGCGGTGCCAGCCCAGCGTCCATACCTCGACAGGGGCCAGCGGCAGGCACAATGAGCCCGGTTCCCGGCCGGCCTCCACGTGCCCTGCGCAGCCGCCCAGTAAATCTGGGCGCGCCAGACCAGGCGTGGGGAAAGACAACACGGCGTCGGCGAAGCTGACCGGAGCACCGAGAGCGACCAGAACGGAAGAGGCGCGGCGCACCACGCGGGGCCACAAGGCACGCCAGAGAGGCAAGCCGCGGGCCACAACCAACGCACACGGACAGGTGCCAAGCAACAACGACCACCGGGCGCCGCAAACCCGGGAAGCGCGCACAACACGCAAGGAGCCACGGCACGGGAGCATGTGTCACGCAACGCCCAACCCACACACCACAAACCCCAGCCAGGACTGGTTGGGTACAGGAGGGGGGCGCACACAAACACACACGCCCAAATATCTCAGCCAGGAATGGCCACGTGCAGCCGAAACCCGAACCCAGAAACACGCACTCACACTGCACACCCCAGCCAGGAATGGCGGGGTACAGGCGGAGTGCGCACACCAAGACACACAGGCCAACACCCCAGCCAGGAATGGCGGGGCACGGCCGAAGCCCAAACCCAAGCACACACACCAACACCGCACACCCCAGCCAGGAGTGGCGGGTACAGGCGGAGCACAGACATAAACACACACGTCCCGACATTACAGCCAGGAATGGCCGGGTGCAAGCCAAAACCCGAACCAACAGACACGCACTGCACAGCCCAGCCAGGATTGGCCGAGTACGAGCGGAACCCGCACACAAACACACACACCCCAACACCCCAGCCAGGAATGGCGGGATACAGCCGAAATCCGAACCTGAGCGCACACAAACACACCGCACACCCCAGTCAGGAATGGCGGGCCACAAGTGGAGCGCGCACAGAAACAAACACACCCGGACAGCCCAGCCAGGATTGGCAGGGTGAAGGCTGAAACCCGAACCCACAGATACGCACCACAAACCCCAGCCAGGATGGGCGGGGCAAAGGTGGAGCACGCACAAAAACGCAAACACCCCAACACCCCAGCCAGGAATGTCGGGGCGCAGCCGAAACCCGAAACCCAAGCACAGACATCTACACTGCACACCCCAGCCAGGATTGGCGGGGTACAATTGGAGCACGCGCACAAAAAGGTTTGAGGTTTGAGGTTTGATTTTGCGGGTACTAGACGCCTTTCAGCCCCGGGGGACCACCTGGTCGGGCCAGGTGATATCCACTCCACGGGTCCTAGTTAGGGGCCCTCCAAGACGCACCTTCTGCCTGGTGGCGGAGTCCCCCGGGTTCACGTTGCTCGGAGCCCCGTCCCTCCCCGGCTTCCCCATTTCGCCACTCCCCGGTCAGTGCATCAATTCGCAGCCGTGGCTGCAGGCGCTTACCCAGCGCGTCGCCCCCCTAGTGCGTGGTCGCCCAGGGCGCCGGCGCCGCCGGGCCCATGCTACTGGCTTGTCGCCAGTGGGACCCCCGTGGGCTGGCGCGGAGGCTGCCTAGCTGTGGGGCTGGTGCGTGGCGCCATGCACCAATACTGCCTTGGCGGATGCAGTGCCCTGGTCGTGTGTATGCGGCGCTCGCGGCCGGTTCGGGGGGGTTGGGGCCGGTGCCGGGTGTTGTGTCTTCCCCGTTTCCCCCTGCCTGCCCCGCGTTTCCTGCGCTGTGTGTGGTGGGTCGTTCTGTCTGGGTGTCCCTTATCCTCGCTTGCTGATACGCGATTCCATGCGGTCTGTGCGTTCCGCGGGCTCGGTCCGGTTGCCCTTCTGGTTTTCCCCGCGTGTCCTTTGTGTGTGTGTGCGCTCTCGCGGCGTCCGCCCCCCCCCCTCCCCGGGTTGGTGTGGCGCGCGCACCTCGCGCGGTCCCGGAGCTGGGCGCTGGTAGGGCCGTTGCACTCGGTCCGTGCCCCTCCGCGTGTCCTGCCTCAGTTTTGTGCTCCGTTTGGCTTGCTTGGGGGGGGGGCGGCCCGGTCCCGTTTCCCCCTACCTTGCTTGGGGCTGCACGCTCCCCGTGGGGTGGGTGCGGGCGTGGGGACCCGTCACCAACCCCACCGCGCGCGCTCTTGCGAGCTGGCCTTGCGCGCTGGCTTGGCGCGCTGTAGGGGCGGCACGAGGGCGCCCGGGGGGGGCGCCTCTTGCCTGGGTGCGGGGCGTCCGGGGTCGGGCGCTCTCCCACCCCCAACCACTTGTCCTTTCGGGCGTGCGGCCGGGGCCCAATACCCACTGGCTGTTGGTGCGGGGGATGCGGGCCAGGGGACCCGTCACCAACCCCACAGCGCGCGCTCTTGCCAGCTGGCTTTGCGCGCTGTGGGGGCGGCATGAGGGTGCCCGGGGGGGGGGCGCCTCTTGCCTGGGTGTGGGGCGTCCAGGGTCAGGCGCTCTCCCACCCCCGACCACTCGTCCTTTCGGGCGTGCGGCCGGGGCCCACTACCCAGTGGCTGTGGGCACGGGGGGTGCGGGCATGGGAACCCGTCAACAACCCCACAGCGCGCGCTCTTGCGAGCTGGCTTTGCGCGCTGTGGGGGCGGCATGTGGATGCCCAGGGGGGGCGCCTCTTGCCTGGGTGTGGGGCGTCCGGGTCCATAGCACACAAAGACACACACCCCAACACCCCAGCCAGGATTGGCGGGGTGCAAGCCAAAACCAGGCACCACACAGATGCACCACGAACCACAGCCAGGATCGGCGGGGTATGGGCGGAGCGCGCACGCAAACATACACTCCCCAACGCCCCAGCCAGGATTTGCGGGGTAGAGGCGGAACAAGCACACAAAGACACACACCGCAGCACCACAGCCAGAAATGGCGGGGCGCAGCCGAACCCCGCATCCAAGCACACACACCCCCAACGCACACCGGAGCCAGGACAGGTGAGGTGCACATGGAGCGCGCACACAAACAAAAACGCCCCAACACCCCAGCCTGGATTGGGGCGGTGAAAGCCGAAACCCGAACCGACACAAACGCACCACAAACCCCAGCCAGGAGTGGCAGGGTACAGGCGGAGCGCGCACACAAACGCAAACACCCAAACACCCCAGCCAGGAATGGCGGGGTGCAGCCAAAAACCGAATTCAAGCACAGACACCCACACCGCACAGCCCAGCCAGGATTGGCGGGGTACAGGTGGAGCCTGCACAGAATGACACACATCCCTACACCCCAGCCAGGATTGGTGGGGTGAAGCCAAAACGCAAACCCGCACCAAACACCCGAGCCACAGCTGACGGGGTACAGCGTGCCCGAACACACGCACCACACACCCCAGCCAGGAATGGCAGGGTACGGGGGGAGCGCGCGCATGAACGCACACACCCCAACACCCAAGCCAGGTTTTGCGGGGTGCAGGCCAAACCCAAACTGCAACGCACACACCTCAAACCCCAGCCATGATTGGCGGGGCAAAGGCGAAACCCGTACCTAAAAACACACACACCCTAGACCCCAGCCAGGACTGGCGGGGTTACCGCGAAACCCAGACCCAAACACAAGCGCCACACAACAGTAGGAAACCAAGTGTCCATAGCCCGGGCACTGAGGCAGCCCGAGCCATGCAGGTGGCCCAGCCAAACGTGATCCGGAGACCGGGGGTAGGGCTGCATCCTAAGGCCTGCGCTGCTTTGGAACTCGAGGCGGAGCGTGCGACACCCAAGCACCTCCGAACCCCAGTACCAAGAGCATGCATGCATGCCTTGGAAAAGGGATACGCCAGGAAGTCCGGGAACCCCTAGGGTTCCGCCCAAAGGAGACGTGCGCAAGCACAGGGGCACACCGGCCCCGGGCCGCTTTCTTCAGGGCCACTAGTCAGGTCTAGCGGCATGTAAGTCGCCTGCCCTCTTCAACCTCGGAGCCTCTTCTTGTCCGTCACAGCGGCGATACCAGGGGGAACGATGGGGCGCCTCTCCACAACCAAGTGCACCTACCTACCTACCTCCGCCCCTCCTTGTTCTGTATTCTGTCCTAGGTGACCAAAATGACTGTGAAGTCCAATCTAGATGATGGTCCAATCCTCACAGTGCCAGCCTTTGGCTTGAGCGGCTCAAGTTGCATGGTATAAAACGACAGAAAGTGCCCAAAATACAGGGCCTCAAAAAACATCAAAAGAACCATTCTTTGGCTTGCAAAAAATCAAGCCGTTTTTGAAACACCAAAAGAACTCTTATGTAAGGAATTGTGGCCTTTTCTTGGTCCAGATGGGTCCAAAAAATATATTTTTTTGGTCAATGGACTGTTCCTTGCGCAAGGCCTCGCGCAAGGAGCAGTCCATTGCCCCTTCAAAGTCAGGTAATGATGGTAGAATTGAGGAATCAAGCAGGCGCCTACACTGGAGTGACATTACAGGCACCCTTGACTTGATCACATTGTACAATATGTTTAGGCGGGCGGACATTCAGCGCTCTAAACAAGCCTTGCAAATCTCGTTGATGACTCAAGAAATCATCTCTAATATTGTTGCTCTCCTAAGAAAAGGAGCACATACGTTGGAGGTGTTGCACAGGGTCCATCCTTCAGCATTGCTCCTGATGCACACCTGCCACAAGTTATGGGGAGTGTCAAGCAGAAAAAAGAGTATCACTGGTAACACATGAAGCATGTCCACTCAACAGATGACGCTCAGCTGGACAGGGACCCCCCTTGTAGCTTTGGCTGAAGAAAAATTGATCCTTCCGTGGTTGCCTATAGGTAGGTAGGTAGGTATTGACGCGTTCCCGTGGGGGGGCCTGGCCACGGGATGCTGCGGTTGACACGCACAAGCAAGCAGGCAGGCAAAGCACTGCGCTCACAGGGGCATCATTACGCTCGTGTCATGTGACAAAGCGTTTAAGGATCCTTGCCACTCTGAAACAAGGGAACAAAAGTATGTACAGCAACACATCAGGATATGTACACATGGGGTTAAGACTGGACTAAAGTAAGGGCATCACAGGACAATAGACACTCAGTCCCAACTCATATCCCAATCCCAGATCAGACCCTCCCAGTGGCTGGTGGGGGCGGGGGCTCAAACACAACCCATGCCCTGCTCAGTCCGGACCCTGAATCCCTGCCAATAGGGGAGGTGTTTTGCCCAGCAACAGGCGAGTTCATGGCAACCAAGTGGCTCCAAGGTCAACCAACAGTAGCTCCCTATGCTCCCTCAGCGGCAGGTCCCAACTCCTCTCTGAGCCAGAGATATGGCCCCGCCATTATTCCCTAGGAGTTGGTAGCTGAAAATGGGCTGCTTCAGCCAAAACTGATATTAGCTCAAAATTCTCCGAAATTGACCCCTCGTCTGGACCCGCCAGAGGTAGGGACGAGGCAACTGACCCTATGCCCTTCGAGTACCAACTCTTTGGAGCCCTCACCAAACCTGGTTCCCTCTGAGGTCCCGGCATCAGGGCACCACGGGTTCGTCAAGTGGGGTCATAACTGCCAAAATCGCAAAATAAGCCGTCTCGGGCGACCGTCCAGGGTAGGAAACCTTGGCGATTTTGTCGCGCCAAGCCTTGATTCACGACCCTTGATGTCCCCTCTGGTCCCATGCCCTGGGTTATTGCTTGCTGTCACGCTGGCTGCTTACTGTTCACCAAGGGGATGAACACGCGGATGGGGCAGAAAGCAGCATGCGGTGCAAACGGGGGGATCATGGATCGCAGCAAAAGTTGCATAACTCCGGATGAGCCGGAGGAGCAAATACGAAACTCAATGGCGTTCAACCCTTGGTCATATGCTACAATAATCGCACTTCCCTTCTGGCTAGATTCTGTGCCCCACGGGGATATGGTAATTCCAATATGGCATACAATGGCAAAAAAAGCGAAATATGGCCAAAATGGCCCACACTCATGATTCCATATCTCCATGGCCACGGTGAGGATCCTTTCAACCAAGGATGCTATAGACACATGGGACCTAGGTCCCAATATATGCCACTTGCCAACCCTCATGGTCGCCTCTAGCCATTTTTCCCATTGGAGGGAAAGTGATACACAAGTGGGGCAGAATGGCAACATACCCCAAATTGGGTGACTCACAACTCTCCCTTTGAGAGGAGAGGCCACATGAGGAAACACCCCATTCGATGCGGGTTTATGTGCCCTCTCCGAATTGCCCTTACCCTTGGTCAAGTGGCGCACGCAACCTCGGGGGCAAAATCAGGGGGAGATGGGGTTTGTGGCCATTCCGGGCAAAACAGCCAAAATTCACCCAAAAGTGGTCCCTCCAAAAATGGTATCTCCGTATCAGAAGAGAAAGGAGCCTTGAGCTTTTGCATGGATGCAAACCGAAGCTTTGCTTCCCTTTTGCAACAAGGGTTGAGGTTCAAAGCATAACGGAAGCATTTTTAACACCTCAATCCTTGAAGCACACTATTCATGGGAAAAAGTGCATATATCGGCGATATTGGTATGTACATATCTTTGGGTCATTGAGGAACAAAAATATGAGTAAACACTTTTGGAGTAGGCCCAAAGTAGGTGCCTCGAAATATGCACACTATGGTTAGATTGTCTCCGCCCACTCGTGTCTATAGTGCTTGCATATGAGCGCGTGTGCAAAGAGGCAGTATGGCACGCGTGCTCACAAGGCGAAATTATATAAAATAGAAGACAAGGTTGTAAAAATCAACCAAGCCATCCACAATGTCCTTCGTGGTCTCCACTTTACATATTGCATTGATTCGAGGCTCAACTCCTCATAGGCTTCGAGTACAAGCCTCGGGGGTTTGGCCATTTTGGCCTAATTTTCGACCAAAACTTGCCCTCTTTCGAAAATGGAGTTTTGGTATGCATTGAATTGCGTGGAGCCATCGTTGAGTTGGCTCGAAAAACGAAAATGTCCCGGGGCTTTTCGTCTTGTGAGCATTGTGTTCGGTTATTAACGTTCATGCTCACAAGGCCACAAAGTTAGGTTTGTCAGACCCATAGGCTGCCTAAAACATTGTCATTGCCCGCTTCCCTATACAAAATGATATGCCCGCGTGAGAGGGGCATGGATGAAAGGCTTAGGGGGGGAATATAGGGTTCCGTCCGAACTCATGGTCCTTGAGAACCATGAGTTCGAGCGATCGACGGAAAAGCTTGCGCGTTGATTTTCTCGAAGATGCAACGGCGGAAAATTCTGGTGAACACACCAGATGAAAGTACATTAAAAACCCTCCGGATCAGCCCTTAAGTTCTCTTAGAACCTCAAAGGTACTCGAGAAAAATCCCTCACAAAACTCGCCACGGAGAAGCGACGAAAGCGCGCGAACAGGCGACATCAGGCGGCGATTTCACGACAATTTGAAATCGCGGTAGAAATCGGGTATTTCACCGATTTCCGACTGAAAATCGCCTAAGACAATAAAATTATGGTAATTCTAAATCGATTTATTGGTTAGAAATCGGATTCCAGATTTCGCGGGTTGGAGAACAGGGATATCCCGCTGACAGCTGGTGTCAACGGCTTCCGCACGGGTGTGACGGCTCACAGGCCTCCGAGCCATGGGCCATAGGTTCTGGGTACCGCTTCACCCCCCTCCTTAGAGCAAACCCTGGGGGGGGCTCGATAACACCCAAGCATGGCAGCGGGTACCCAGGACCATCCCCCGAAGGGGGGGGGGTGTCACATCCTCACTTCAGGCTGATTTGCAGGTTAGGCTGCCCAAACTGCACAGTAAGACAGGTACGGTGCTGTAGCTGTTAGTAACTGCAAGCATAGTATCAAGTATCAAGTCCCGGGTCCTGGCGGCGATTGTTCGGCATCCAAAGGACCCGTTAACCCATACCAGGCGCACCGGGTGCCGGCTGCGACGGTCACTACCACAGTCGCAGTGGCAAAACGGCCAACATAGGCGTCACACGACGACCGAGGTGGTCCCACAGGTCGAAAGCGACCACAAAGATCCATCAGGCTACCCCAGGCTTCCCAAGGCCGCAGGCTGGGGGAGAGTCCCCACGGGTCCTTCCTTGGGCGCACCATGTCCATATCCACGACGCGAGTCCAGAGTGGTACAGCCGAACGAGCTCCTCCTTAAGGGATCGGGCATCAAGGCTGTCTTTTCGCTCGCCCCATCACCACGAAGGCCATGCATGGGGGAGTCCCCATGCAGTCTGGGCGGAGGCGTCGACTCCTCAAACCACCAGTTTCCCAGGCAGACTGACCGAGGTCAGTACACCGGAGGTTGCCACCCGACTGCAAGTGCGTCTGCGAGTCGGTAGGCTCACACAGTGGCGGACCGCTGGGAGTGTAGTCAGGCAACTGGGCTTGCCGCCTGGCGCCATCAGGATCTCAGCACATCACAGCCACTAGGGCACACGGTATCAGGGGCACTCAAACAGAAGAATCTGTACTTAGGTACTGGTCCAGGCTGGACCTTATGTAAGAGCATGTACACGGCGACTCAGGGCGCTCTCGTATTCCGATTCGCATCCCCTCGGGGGGGAAAAACAGTCAACCGCGGTGATGGACTGACAACTTAACATACAGATGCACATATCCTGGGGGGGCAGAAAGATAAGCAATAAGCGGGATAAATAGGCGTGTAAACACACTCTGGATAGAGCGCCAAACCACGCCCCGGTTAGGATAAGGCATCTGCAGGAGGATGGACAGGAAAACGCCTGAGTTCAGGCCATATATAGTCTGCAGACACACGTAGACTGGTCTGGATCCCGCAAGTGCCATGGGACCAGACCACACACCAAAAACAAAATCGCAATGCCGATGACAGCGGCATCCGTTGCGCAACGTCGTACGGGCTTCAAGGCCCTAAGAGCTCAGGAAATGTGAAGGTCAGTCGCCCTGCCTGGTTTCCCAGGGATTCAGCAGGCGGGGAGTGACGAATAGAAGTAGAAGATACGGGCCATCCTCCTCTGGATTCAGCAGGGGGGGGTATATGGCCACTCTGATGGCAGGTCACCGGAAGATGGGAGAGAGCAAGCAAGTAAGGGACGATCCGTCGACCTCACAAGCGCTCAAAAGGCATCAGGGGAGAGCTCAGGGCGATGATCAGGCGCCCCTGGCTGCAATCGCCCGGGTGAGTGCTGCCAAGTCCGAGACATGGATCTTGGTCTTGTGCTTGCGGATGTAGTCCATGAAGGGAGTATTAATCCGCGGCACGAACGAGGAGACGGGTTCCCAGGTGTCGTGGGAAGGCCCATAGCCTCGCCAACGAACCTTGAACTCCAGGCCTCCGGGTGCCGAGGCGTTCAGACGCTGGGCCAGGATTTTCTCGACGGTATAGTCGTCCTGCTCAGCATAGTCGTCGTCCGAATCAGCCTCATGTGCGGCATAGTCCAGGGACACATGTTGGCCACGGAGGTCGGGTTCCCGCACACGGAGTTGACTCCCGTGGCGCTCCCAGAACTGTCCGTGACCCACCTTGATGCGGTAGGTGTCCTCACCAATCCTGCGGACCACCTCTCCGGGTGTGAACCAGGTTTTGGTGCGGTGGGTGCCCATAGGGCGGGGTCTGATCACCCACACCGGGTCTCCCACCCTGAACGTTTGCGCTGTCGAGCTGGGGGCGGACTTCTGACGCTCAGCATGCTCCTTCTCGAGCTGCTGGCGGATGTTTCGCGCCGTTGCCTGTTGCCGCGCAAAGAATTCCTTGGAGTCCATGGCCATACCATCACCAGACAAGGGAAGTCCCCGACCCAGGGGGTCCCTGCCGAACAGAATCTGGTGAGGGGACAAACCACCCGGAGTGGGGGTGTCATGATGGGCCTTCAGAGCGGGCCACATCTCCTCAAACCAGTTCCGACGTGGATTGGTGATGTGAATCTTGCGCAGCTTCTCGAACAGCTGCCGTCGAGCCACTTCAGCCCGGCCGTTGGATCGGCTGAGATAGGCGACGCTCTTTGCATGACGTATTCCCATGAGGGAACACATGGCCTTGAACCAGCCACCAGTAAACTGGGGCCCTCGGTCACTGCAAATGGTGCGGGGGATGTATAAGACGGTCAGCCAATGACGAATCATCATGACTGCCACTTCCTTGGCGAGCAACCCCTTTTTGCGTGCCGGAACAGCCACTACGTAGCCCCTGTGGCGATCCACACAAAGGACCACACAGTCAAAGGTCTCCTTTCCAATGTGAACTTCGGGCATGGAGAAGACGTCCATGGCCACGATCTCCATGGGCTGGTCAGGCACCGGAGTCCATTGGGCTTCCCCCTTGACGTTCCGGTTGTCGGGATTGCAGGCCTGACAGACGGAGCAACCCTTTCTGACCTTCTTGATAGCGCTGTAGAGACTGATCTGGTCAATTTGGAACCGGCGCTGCATGTCCAGGGCTTGCTTCTTGACCCCTGGGTGCATCATGTGGTGGTGCCAAGCCTCACATAGCTCGAGCACTCAGGACTCTGGGAGTAGCAGCTTACCATTCCGGTAGAGCTTGCCATCTTCCTCAGTCAGCCCCTTTGGCCACTTCTGCCCGTCATCAGGGTCGGTCACAGCCCTATATTCGGCCTGAAAGGCCTCAGACTTAGCGTAGTCGTCAGTCCAGTCGTCCTGGAGGCAAGACTTAGGGAAGAGGTGCTTGTCGGACTCAGCTCCATCAGGGGCGAGTACTCTGACCGCTCTGCCCATCCTCGTTCCGAGGGGGGCATCCGCAGCCATGACGACGAAGCATTTAACACCCTCCTCCTCCATCAGGCGCTCCATTTCAATGATTCTCTTGGCTTCAGCGGTTTCAGCCTCATCGCCATGGGCAGAGACATCCGTCATGCCCTTGCTGGCGGGATAGGCCCACCTACTGGGACAGTCCGCCACGGTGTTGTCCTTGCCAGGAACATACACAACCGTGAGGTCAAACTTGGCCAAGGTCTCCTGCCATCTTGCCCGTCCGGAGGAGGGACCAGAGGGGGTGTCCACGTGCTCTTTGTGCCACGACTGGAGACTCTGATGGTCGGTGCAGACGGTGACAGGATGGAGGGCTATGTACCCAGCCCATTTCCTGAGAGCCATGACGACGGCATACGCCTCCTTTTCTCGGGGCGTCGACGTCCGTCTCTGGCCTTCCGCCAGGACTCGGCTCCAGAAAGCCACTGGCACGTGCCTCCCATCGTCAAGCACTTGTTCCAACACAGCGCCAACGGCGTAGTCGGAAGCGTCGGTGCGCAGGACGAACCCTCTGTCAGGATACACGAGGTGCAGACCCACTGCGGATAGCAGCGCCTGCTTCATCCCCTCAAAGGCACGGCCGGACTCAGCATCCCAGACCAGAGCCTTCTTGGACCCCTTCTTGGTCTCCTCTCGGGTGACCTTGAGCATGGTCGTCATGGGGGCTGCATACTCGGCATCCATCTTGATATACCCCCAGTAGTAGTTGCAGAACCCCAAGTACGCCCGTAGCTCAGAGACCGTTTTGGGCTTTACCCAGTGCTCAATCGCTGCCACCTTGCCAGGTATGGGCTTTCGCTGCCCGTTCCCAACTACGTGGCCAGCGAAGACCACCTCGCTTACCGCAATGGTGGCCTTGTCACTGCTGCCCGTGAGTTTGTGCCGAACGAGAAGGTCCAGCACTCGGTTGACGTCCCTCTCATGTGCCTCCAGGAGCTCCTCGTAGCTCATGCTGGGGTCCCCGGACGCGATGATCACGTCGTCCACGAAGGGGTCCGCCCAGTCACGCACCGGCTCGAGCAGGTTCTCCAGCATCTGCTGAAAAGCCGCATTGCCGTTGGTAACGCCCATGGGCATCACCTGCCACTGGAGAGGTCCAAGTGGGGTGCTCATGGCTGTGCAGGCACGGGACTCCTCGGCGAGAGGCATCTGATGATAACCATGTTTCAGGTCAATCACTGTGAAGATCCTCCGCCGGTGTTGTTTTTGCAGCATGTCCTCAATGAGGGGCAGCGTATAGCTGTCATGCTGCGTTTGGGCGTTTAGGCCGCGGTAGTCGACCACGAGCCACCACTCACCGGCCACCTTCTTGGGGACGACGAAGCAGGGAGAGGCCCACTCGGAGTGGCACGGCTCAAGCCAGCCTCTCTCGATGAAGTCACGGAGGATCTTCTCCATTGCCTCCTTCCTCTCGCCCCTCAGGGCGAACTCCTGGTGTCGATACACACGGGGGTCCTGCTTCAGTCGTGTCTTGGCCTCGCCATACGGTCCACGCACCGGTGGGGGAAACACAGGCTTTCCGCTGAAGAAGGTGTCCCCATACTTCTGCTTCAGCCTGGCCCTCAATGCCTGGATCTTGGGACACTTATCGGACTCCGCCTTGGCTTTTCCGGGCACCTGGACCACTGAGCTTACTAGAGGGGTAGCGACCCCGCTCTGTTTCGGCTCAGGTGGTCTTCCCAGGTGGCCCAAAGGGCCATCTCTGGTCTTGCCTCGGAACAGATCGCCGTAGGTGGGTGGGTTACCGCCGATTGGGTCGTCCTGGCTGGACATGTGGTCCAGCACCCTCTTTACGAAGGTATTCCCATCATAGGAACCGGAGACGATCGAGTCCACTTCCCACCAGGCTTTGTCCTGGCCCTTGCCCTCACGCTGGCTTCCCCAGTCGTGAAAGGGCTGATCCATATACCCCTGAACCAGATCCAACTCCTCTTCGGTGAGGGGGTCCTCCGATTCTCGGATGTCAACAGGGGAAACCGCATAGCATTGCCGCCATGGCTCCGCTATGATGCGGTTGACACACACGAAGTCCGTGGTGTCGGCCTGTTCAAGGCCTCCATCCACATAGTGGAATTCTGTTGGCCATCTCTGGGGTGGCATGGGCTGTCCCTTAGCGTTCTGATAGACACTCTCTCCAGCCGGTAGGACGACCTTGTTTAAGGTCATGTTGGTCAATGAGACCACCCAATGTCGGGTGCTTTCCTCCTCGGTGCATCCCATAGGAACAACCAGCACTGCCTTGGAGCGGTCCTTGCGAATCTTCGCTATCGCCTTTGGAATGTCCCATCGGGGGCAATGGATCCACATCAAACCCTGATGCGGACCCCAGTGCTTCTTCCACGCTGAGTCCAGGGCGCTCCAGTACCTCTCACAAACCCGAAGATGGGCGGAGGTTCCTGAAGAGAACGCATCCAGGGCCAGATCCGAAGCTCCCAGGTCCGCGACCACTCGGCTTGCCACTTCTGGCATTACGCCGTACTCCTGGCTTGCTGGCCCAGTTGGCTCAGTGCCCTGCGCGGCCACCTCGAGCTGATTGCGTTCTGGGTGGATCCATTGGCATTCCACATGGTGCTCAGGTGACGGAAACCACGAGAGCTGGTCGTCCTGGTATAGGGTCAATGAGGCCTGGGCCGGGAGAACGCCGGAGTCCGTCTCCATCATGAAGTCGTACCCAACGATCATGTCCCAGTCCATCTCGGCCTCGTAGAAGCGACCTTGCAGGAAGATTTCCTTGCCGAGGTCCGGGCGGCTCAGCTCACGGTAGTTCACGAACTGCAGCCCAATGGCCGCTTCCTTCGTGCCTCCCACCATGTACTGGCCGTTCGCCACCTTCAGCCTGACAGGTTTCCGACTGTCGGTCAAACACTGTGGCGGAAGTAGGCCAGCCTTGACCAAGCTGACCTGAGCTCCCGTGTCGACCAACACGTCTAAGACCTTCTCCACTTCCCCGCATAAGGCACGGACCTTAAGGTGCAACTGCCGCTCACGCCCCACACGGTGCACGGCGTGCAAGCTCAGGATCTCCGGCCGTTCCAGAAGCTCAACAAGCGACTGGTGCAGGTCGTGGACAATAGGCTCAGGCTGCCCATCTGCAGCATCCAGCTGCGGTCCGGGTGATCCTCCGATACTCTCGGATAGATCTTGAAGCACATCAAATACATTCTTGGTCGCAAAGGATGGACGGGTGCAAGGGTTCGTGCCTTCACTTGCCCTCCCCCCGCCACCGCGACTGTCCTTTGCTTTGCGTGCCGGACTGGGCCTTCCGCCCGCGGCAGTCCCTTTGTGCTTATCTTCTCCCGACTGGGATGGTGTGGCGCTTCCCACGACACCATCCTGCGACCGCCCTAGCTGGGGCCCTTGGCTGCAGGGGCTCCGCTAAGGGGCGTTGGTAGTGGTAGTAGGGGTATTCTACTCCGCATCAACCTTGTTGACACCCTTCTTCTTTTCCCTTTTCCTACCTTTCTTGTCGTTGTCCTTGTTCTGGTCGTTCTCTTTGTTCTTCTTGTTCTTGTTGTCCGACCTGGGGACCCAGTTCCTCTTGATCTCCTGGATCTCCTTGACCAACTCGGTCCCAACCGACATCAGCTTGGAGAGCTCCTCCTTGTCGACCTCCACTTGGGCTTCCCGGATACCCGCGGGCACACGCTTCTTCGACCCGTGCGCCTTCTTGTAGGCCTCCGTGTCGGCCTGGTGGATGGGGCATGTTCGGTGGTCATGGTTGAAGCCTTGCTTCCTCCCATAACACACGAAACAGCCCTGAGGGTGAGCTCGTATGAACTCCTCAAAGGACAGCGGAGGGTTGCCAATGCGGCGGGGGTCGTTCTTCTCCTTCTTCTTCCAACCCTGCTGCAGGGGCTTCCAGCTTCCCCGGTTGCTCCCCCCGTTCAGGTTGTTGGCCAGGAAGGCACAAACGGCCATCTCGGCGGGCTCATCGTCGTCCTCATCGTCAACGAGAGTCTCATCGCCGTCGGCTCCCGCTGGGTTCATGGCAGCTTCCCCGCCAGACCCCTCGCCAACGTAGTTGACGTCACGGTCGCCGGGCCTCCACCTGCGGGTGTGGTGGAGGTTCCGGTACTCCTTGAGTACCTCCTCTCCAACCCGCTCCAGGATCTCGTCGCAGCTCTTCCGCGCCGGGATGGCCTGCAGACGGATGGTCTGGCTGCTCACGTCACACTCGTCAAGGCGCCACATTGCGGTCTTCTTGCGATCGCCCAAGACGGTGATGAGGAGACCGTTTCGCAGGGAGTGCCGTTTGACATCCCGGGCCGCGTTCTTCCTCGTCCAAGCCACCACATTCGTCTGATACTCTTTGGGGAGCATCATCTTGACTGTGTGGTTGGACTTGGCCCTTTTGACTTCCTCCTTGGTGACTCTCTTCATCCATGCTTTCGGCAGCATGGAGAGCAGGCGGGCCTGCTCGTCACCCTCGTTCCAATCCTCCACGTTGCGGCGGAAGAAGGTGTATTGCCCTCGGAATTCTCGCCAATCCCGTAGGCGGATCTCCCGACCATCATGCTGAAGCTTGATGGACTTGCACTGCTTGGCAGCCACCTGCGGAGCGTCCACCCGCTCCTGCTCGCTGAGCCACTTCTTGGCTTCCTTGAGGGTCTTGATTTTCCCCTCCTTGGTCGCCACGAAGTATAGCTCTTGGAGCACTTCCGGCAGGCGGTACCTGAACCGTTTGAAGACATATCTCTCCGAATCTGCGGGATCCATGTCTTCAGTGACAGTCACCCCCCAATCGTCCAGCTTCTCCAAGAAGCGGTCGAGGTTGAGGGGGTTGCCATCGTACATGGGGGGCTTGATGTCCTTTAGGTCTTCCCACACGGCGGCGTCCGCGGCCTTAGAGACCATGAACGCCGGCCGCGAGGTCGACCGAGGTTCCCATCGGCCTCTCCCACGGACTCCCACGGCTGCCACTTCCATCTCCTCCCCGGTATCCGTGTGGCCACGCCGTGGTTCCTCCATGTACGCTGAACCTAGATGTTCACGCCGTACCCCTTCCATGTATGCCTCCTCATCACGGCGCCAGCATCTGCGTTCAGCGGGCTCCCGTCGTACACCACGCGGCGGGGTAATGCCGAACTCCTCCAGGTCCAGGTCCAGGTCCTCACCTCCGCCGACGTCCCAGTCCACGTCTCTTCCGGGGACCTCATCCCTGAGTCCACCATAACGTCCGCCAGCCATTGGGATTGGCTCCGGGGCTGGTGCGGGGCGTCGGGGGCGTACCGGTGTCCGCGGTGGAGCACGGCGGTTGTGGTAATCCGCCCTGAGCCACTCGTCACGCCACTCCTCACTGCCACTGCCGGGCGGCACGCGCTCGTTACGGCGGCCCGCGCTGTGGTGAGAGGGGGCGCTGAGAGAGGGGGCACTGGCGCTGGGGCGACTCCTGGGGGCTCTGCCGGGGGCGTGGGGTCTGCCTGGACCCGGTCCGGGTCCCCAGCCGTCGTCCGACGAGCCAGACTTCAGGGGTTGGTGGTCGCTGCGGACGCTCCCACGGCCTTCCAGCACGTCCAACCTCTGCTGCAGGCGGCTGATGACCTTGTTCAGCAGCCTTGTCTCGCCCCTGGCGATTTCCAGCTCCCTCTGGGTGGCGGTGGCGACCTTGGCGCTCATGACCATCTCGATCTTGGCGATGTCCAGCTCCTTCTGTGCGCCCGCGGCGACCCTGGCGATGCGAGTCATCTCGCCCTTGCCCGTGTCTACCTCGCGCTCGAGGGACTGGACCCACCTGAGGAGGTGGACAATCCACCGCCAGGTGGCATCCGGGTCGCCGTTTCCTGGTGGGTCGTCGGGGTCCCCAGGGGGTCCTCCAGGAGGGCCTCCGCCGGGTCCGCCCGGTCCAGGAGGTCTTCTCCCGCCCGGTGGTCCGCCTCCAGGGGGTCCACTTGGTCGGCGTCCTCCAGGGGGTCCTGAAGGTCCTCCGCCAGGGGGTCCCGGTGGGTCTCCGCCAGGTCGCCTCGGTGGGTCCGAGGATGGGGGCTTCTTCGTGTAGTCATAGTCCATGTCATGATCCTCGTCCATGTCGCCCCACCTGGGCGTCTCGGTCCCGCACGCAGAAGACTCCGAGCTCCGGTAGGGAGGAGGGAGACCCTCACTCTCACCCTCCGGCTCCATGGGGACGTCTCCGCCCCCTCCGACAGCCACTCCTCGGCGATGTCGGCGGCCTCGTTCATCCCCGTCGCTGGCGGTGAAGAAGGGGTCGCAGTCGTGGGGGTGTCCCCCCGCTGGCCTCCGTGACCTTTCGAGGGTCTTCCCCTTACCCTTCCTCTGTCGGTAGGCAGTGGGGCCACAGCTCCCACTGCTGCCCGTGTCCACCTCCTCCGGATCCAGCGCCATCTTGGAGGAGGCGTCCCCTTCGAAAAGCTTTCGAAGGGTCTCCACTCGGGATCCTCCCGGGGGAGTCGCGCGGCGGAGCTTGGCCTCTGCCTCCGCCATTGTGGCGGCCGTGGCTGCAGCAGCTCGCCCTTCGGCCTCCTCCCGGGCACGAGCCGCCTCAGCATCCCGGGTCTGCTGCAGCCGAGCCTTCTCCGCTTCCAACGCCGCCAGCTCCGCCTCCGTCTTAGCCCTCTCCTCAGCGACCTTCCGTCGCGCGGCCTCGATGGCGTCCTTCCTGGCGGCGTCCGCCTGGGCCTTAGCCGTTGCCTCGGCGTGGGCCCTTTCCTCCGCCTCCTTCTTTGCCCTCTCTTGGGCAAGCGCCTCTTCCAGCACCTTCACCTCGGCCTCCTTGCAGGCAAGGGCCTCCTGCGTCAGGCAGGCTTCCTCGGCGGCTGCCGCCGCCTCACCCTTGACCTGGGCAGTCGCTGCCTCATGGGCGGCTCCGGCCGTGAGTCCGGCCGCAATGGCCGCCACGGTCGAGGCGTGGATGGCCATGCCATGCTCCCAGTCCGCAGCCTCCTGCTGGGCGATGCCGACGGCGCCCCCCATGGCAGCGTTCTGCTGCGTGGCCCGTTGCCGAGCAACCCGAATATTGCAGGGCACCCCACGGGCGCGCTGACAGGTGCGTGCCACGTCCCTTTGGTCGGGAGCGACGCTTCTGCTGGAGCTGGCCTGGTCGGCCGGCATCCTCCCGCGGTGGGCCGACTCCACGTCGCTGCTGGGGCCTGACTTCCTCAGGTGCAGCTGACGGGGCTTGGCCTTTGCATGCTTGGCGACTTGGAGGAAGTCGCCAAAGGTGTTGTGGCCGGTGTGGTGACCGCCACTGGCCCGTTGGGGGCTGGGGGCTGGGGTTCCGCCCTTGGCGGCTTGAACGGCTTCGGCAGCCAGAGATTCCTGGTACTCCCGCCACTTCCTGTCCCGCCTCCTGTCCCTGGCAGACCGCTTCTTCTTACCAGGAGACGCGCTGCTGCTGCTTCCCTGCAGCGTGCGCTCAGTCCCCGGCTTCGGGAACTTCCTTTCGATCATGTCCCACATGGAGACGTTGATCGTGGCGCCCGACGGGTACTCGTTGGAGTTCTCGTCCTCCTCCATCCCGTCGGGGCGCAGCCCTTCGCCGGGCCTGTCTGGCCGGGTCCAGACCCTCCAGCGCTTCTGGCGGAAGCGGAAGGCAAATCCTTCCCCCCGCAGCCAGTCTTCGACTGCCTGCAGGCGGTCGGGGCCCATGTCCTCGCGGAGCTCGAAGCTCCCGGGCATGCCGCCTTCGCACTGGGGATGGCTGTGGCGATAGTGCTGGTCCCACACCGACCCACGCAGTAGGCGCACCGCATGGGAGTGGGGCCGCGGCCACGTCTTACCCGCTTCTTGCCAGTTTACCATGGCAGCGGGGGCGTACTTGGTCTTGAGGTCCTTGGTGGTTGTTGTTGAAGCGGTTGCTCCGGTGTGGTTGTGGAGGTGGGTGACGCGGCTGGTGAAGCTGGGTGTGCGGCCTTGCTGGTCGGCCGATGGGACTCGCTGATGAGAGAGTCCTGCCCTACGTGCTCATTTGGATCAGGTACCCTTGAATTACCCAAGTGAAACCGTGGTTCAACCGAGTGCAACCGCGCACTTTCATTACGGCTTCCCCACGGTTGAACCCCTATCGAGGTACAGCAACAAATTGCTAAGTAGCAACCTGAAAACCGCTATTTTTCAGCCCTGCAAGAGATGCCACACCCCCTAAAAAGAATGTTTTTGAAAACCTTCTTACCTCATTGCTGCAAAACACTGGAGACATATTTCCTTCACGGTCGCGGCGCTTCCGTGGTTGCTCAGGGCGATGCTCTGGGCGGCGCTGCGGGCTCCGTGATGGTCTTGGAGTCCTCGGGGTTGGGGTGCTGCTCGTACCTCTCGAAGGCCCCGAGTGGCACACGGGGGCTGGGTAAACCCGCGGCGGTGAAACGCCTTTGACGCGTTCCCATGGGGGGCCTGGCCACGGGACGCTGCGGTTGACACGCACAAGCAAGCAGGCAGGCAAAGCACTGCGCTCACAGGGGCATCATTACGCTCGTGTCATGTGACAAAGCGTTTCAGGATCCTTGCCACTCTGAAACAGAGGAACAAAAGTATGTACAGCAACACATCAGGATATGTACACATGGGGTTAAGACTGGACTGGGGGAAGGGCATCACAGGACAATAGACACTCAGTCCCAACTCATATCCCAATCCGAGGGTCCGACCCTCTCAGTGGCTGGTGAGGGCGGGGGCTCAAACACAACCCATTCCCTGCTCAGTCCGGACCCTGAAACCCTGCCAATAGGGGAGGTGTTCTGCCCAGCAACAGGCGAGTTCATGGCAACCAAGTGGCTCCAAGGTCAACCAACGGTAGCTCCCTATGCTCCCTCAACAGCAGGTCCCAACTCCTCTCTGAGCCAGAGATATGGCCCCGCCATTATCCCCTAGGAGTTGGTAGCTGAAAACCGGCTTTTTCAGCCCAAACTGATATTAGCTCAAAAATCTCCAAAATTGACCCCTCGTCTGGACCCGCCAGAGGTAGGGACGAGGCAACTGACCCTATGCCCTTCGAGTACCAACTCCTTGGAGCCCTCACCCAACCTGGTTCCCTCTGAGGTCAATACATCAGGGCACCACGGGTTCGTCAAGTGGGGTCATAACTGCCAAAATGGCAAAATCGGCCGTCTCGGGCGACCGTCCAGGGTAGGAAACCTTGGCGATTTTGTCGCGCCAAGCCTTGATTCACGACCCTTGATATCCCCTTTGGTCCCATGCCCTGGGTTATCGCTTGCTGTCACGCTGGCTGCTTACTGTTCACCAAGGGGATGAACACGCGGATGGTGCAGAAAGCAGCATGCGGTGCAAACGGGGGGATCATGGATCGCAGCAAAAGTTGAATAACTCCCGATGAGCCGGAGGAGCAAATACGAAACTCAATAGCGTTCAACCCTTGGTCATCAGCTACAATAATCGCACCTCCCTTTCGGCTAGATCCTGTGCCCTACGGAGATATAGTAATTCCAATATGGCATACAATGGCAAAAACAGCGAACTATGGCCAAATTGGCCCACACTCATGATCCCATATCTTCATGGCCACGGTGAGGATCCTTTCAACCAAGGATGCTATAGACACATGGGACCTAGGTCCCAATCTATGCCACTTGCCAACCCTCCTGGTTGCCTCTAGCTATTTTCCCCATTGGAGGGAAAGTGATACACAAATGGGGCAGAATGGCAACATACCCCAAATTGGGTGACTCACAACTCTCCCTTTGAGAGGAGAGGCCACATGAGGAAACACCCCATTCGATGCGGGTTTATGTGCCCTCTCCGAATTGCCCTTACCCTTGGTCAAGTGGCGCACCCAACCTCCGGGGCGAAATCAGGGGGAGATGGGGTTTGTGGCCATTCCGGGCAAAACGGCCAAAAATTCACCCAAAAGTGGTCCCTCCAAAAAACGTATCTCCGTATCACAAGAGAAAGGAGCCTTGAGCTTTTGCATGGATGCAAACCGAAGCTTTGCCTCCCTTTTGCAACAAGGGTTGAGGTTCAAAGCATAACGGAAGCATTTTTAACACCTCAATCCCTGAAGCACACTATTTATGGGAAAAAGTGCATATATCGGCGATATTGGTATGTACATATAATTGGGTCATTGAGGAACAAAAATATGAGTAAACACGTTTGGAGTAGGCCCATAGTAGGTGCCTCCAAATATGCACAGTATGGTTAGATTGTCTCCGCCCACTCGTGTCATTAGTGCTTGCATATGAGCGCGTGTGCAAAGAGGCAGTATGGCACGCGTGCTCCAAAGGCGAAATTTTAGAAAATAGAAGACAAGGTTGTAAAAATCAACCAAGCCATCCACAATGTCCTTCTTGGTCTCTACTTTACATATTGCATTGATTCGAGGCTCAACTTCCCATAGGCTTCGAGTACAAGCCTCGGGGGTTTGGCCATTTTGGCCTAATTTTCGACCAAAACTTGCCCTCTTTCGAAAATGGAGTTTTGGTACGCATTGAATTGCGTGCAGCCATCGTTGAGTTGGCTCGAAGAACGGAAATGGCTTAGGGCTCTTGGTCTTGTGAGCATTGTGTTCGGATTTGGGCGTTCATGCTCACAAGGCCACAAAGTTAGCGTTTGCGCATGCAAACGACTTGGGTTTGCGAGACCCATAGGCTGCCTAAAACATCGCCATTGCCCGCTTCCCTATACAAAATGATATGCCCGCGTGAAAGGGGCATGGATGAAAGGCATAGGGGGGGAATGTAGGGTTTCGTCCGAACTCATGGTCCTTGAGAACCATGAGTTCGAGCGATCGACGGAAAAGCTTGCACGTTGATTTTCTCGAAGACGCAACGGCGAAAAACTCTGGTGAACACACCAGATGAAAGTACATCAAAAACCCTCCAGATTCAGCCCTTAAGTTCTCTTAGAACCTCAGAGGTACTCGAGAAAAATCCCTCACAAAACTCGCCACGGAGAAGCGACGAAAGCGCGCGAACAGGCGACATCAGGCGGCGATTTCACGACAATTACAAATCGCGGTAGAAATTGGGTATTTCACCGATTTCCGACTGAAAATCGCCTAAGACAATAAAATTATGGTAATTCTAAATCGATTTATTGGTTAGAAATCAGATTCCAGATTTCGCGGGTTAGAGAACAGGGATATCCCGCTGACAGCCGGTGTCAACGGCTTCCGCACGGGTGTGACGGCTCACAGGCCTCCGGGCCATGGGCCATAGGTTCTGGGTACTGGGAGCTCGGGATGCCTCCTTTGACATTGCAGGAAGAAGGTCTTACCAGAGGGGACGTCCTGTCCCTCCCACTGCCCCATGTCAGGTGCCTCTTGAGCCGCTCCCGCATGTGCTTGGGAAGGCATTGTCGCGGCCACCCGGTCCATGTGTCCCAGGTGGGAGGGTGTCCCCACATGTGTCCATGGGTAGGGCCACATGCCCCCTCCTTTGGGCGGTAGCTCTGGGGGCTGCCCAGCCGTGTGGAGTATCTCTCACCACAAGGGGTATTGCTCCCGCTAGTCTTCGGTACGACCGCCTCATCCTTGTGGCTTGAGTTGCGGGGCCACTCTGCTTGGCAGGCGACCCCCTCCTGGACTGTGTACCGGCTCGCCTGTCACCGGTTGCTTCCATGGCTCCGGGTGACGTTTGCCATGGTCCCTGATGCAGCCTGGCCGGGCTCGGACCAGTGGCCTTGGAGTACCGCTCCTGCCACTGGCCCGGTGGGCCGGCTGGGTCGCCCCAGTGCGTCCGACCCATGGGGTGTTGGTTCTTTCCTGTCCCTCGGCCGCCCTACGTGTGTGCAGTGTCCTGGGCTGCTTGGCTCCTGTTCACCGGTGTGCCCGCGCGGTCTGCTGCATTGCGTCTGCGGTGTCCTGGGCCACTTGGCTCCTGTTCACCGGTGTGCTCGCTCGGTGTGTTGTGTTGCGTGTGCGGTGTCCTGGGCCACTTGGCTCCCGTTCAACGGTGCGCCCGCTGGGTGTGTCGTGTTGCGTGTGCGGTGTCCCGGGCCACTTGGCTCCTGTTCACCGGTGCGCCCGCTCCGTGTGTTGCTTTGAGTGTGCGGTGTCCTGGGCCACTTGGCTCCTGTTCACCGGTGTGCCCGTTCGGTGTGTTGTGTTGCGTGTGCGGTGTCCTGGGCCACTTGGCTCCTGTTCACCAGTGTGCCCGCGCTGTTTGTTATGTTGTTTCCGCGGTGTCCTTGGCCACTTGGCTCCTGTTCACCGGTGTGTCCGCTCGGTGTGTTGTGTTGCGTGTGCGGTGTCCTGGGCCACTTGGCTCCCATTCACCGGTGCGCCCGCTGGGTGTGTCGTGTTGCGTGTGCGGTGTGCCGGGCCACTTGGCTCCTGTTCACCGGTGCGCCTGCTCGGTGTGTTGCTTTGCCTGTACGGTGTCCTGGGCCCCTTGGCCCCCGCTCACCGGTGTGCCCGCTCGTTGTGTTGTGTTGCCTGTGCGATGTCCTGGGCCACTTGGCTCCTGTTCACCGGTGCGCTCGCTCGGTGTGTTGCTTTGTGTGCGCGGTGTCCCGGGCCTCTTGGCTCTTGTTCACCGGTGTGCCAGGCCGTGGTGTCTTGTCCCTTTGTTGCCCTCGCTGCACGCGCGTGTGCGATGTCCTGGCCCTCGTGGCGCCCGTTCACCGGTGTGCGCGCTGTGTGTGTGGTGCGCGTGTGCCATTGGTGGTTGTGTCCCTCTTCCTCCCCCCCTAATTTTCGTTTTTTTTTTGATGAAAAAAAAAGAAAAACAGGGGCGCGCGCACACTGCAGGCACAGGCACGGGCAGCTGGTGCGGCGGTGCAATAGTGTTGTGTCCTCTGGCGTGTGTCGTCGGTGCTGTGGCGGCGGTCGCGCCCCAGGGGTGTGGCTCGCGCGTTCTGATGTACACGGGCATGGGCCAGGGTGGGTTTGGTTAGGTGTCTCTTTGCTTCTGGAGCTGGCTGGTTAGGCGGCTTTGTGGGCTGTGGGTGTGGGCTGTGAGTACGTTGTTCCCTCAGCGGGCCTGGTTAGGAGTCAAGCGTTAGCGGTTTCGGGCCGTGGCTTGGGTTTGATTTGTGTTTGGGTTTTGGCTCCGATAGGCAGTTGCGACGGTAGCGGGCCTGGGTTCGGAGCCTTTGGGCGTAGTGGTGCCCGTTGTCGTGTGCGTTGGCGTCCTTCGGCGTCCGGTTTGTTTGGTGACTTCTGGGCGGGGCCTGGCGTGGCGCCCCGTGTTGGTGGTTTGCTTGGTAACGGGGTTAGGCGGCGGTGCCGCTGGCCGGGGGGTCAGGCGCGTCGTGTTGTGTGGTGCGCAGGGCTCCTGGGGTGCTGTGGGTGCCGCCGGTGTCGGTGCGCCGACGCTTGTGGGGTGGTGGGGGGTGTGTGTGTGCGGGGTTGGGCTTTGGGTGATGGTCCCACAGGCAGATGCCGTCTCGCTGTGTCTCCTGGAGGGTCTCCAGCAGGCGCCTGAGGACATACGGGTGGTCCTGGGGCGCAGGGATGTTGCGGGGGTGGACTCCCAGGGGGTGGAGCGCATCGGCCAGCATGGCTTCCCATGCGGCCTGCGGCTTCCGGCCCCCCGCCAGCCGGAGGCGGCAGTTCTCCACCGACCCCTTACGGGGCCGGTGGACCAGGCCCTCGAGGGAGGGCTCTCCCCGGGCCTACTTTCACAGCTCCCAGAGCTGCGTGTGGGTCCAGCGCTGCCACCACTGTCCCTGGGCGGGGCCGCGGTCTTCGGCGGAGGAGTGAGCATGGGTGGGTGTGACGGGGTCGTGGGGACCGGTAGCAGTGGCGGGCCCGGGGGATTCCTCGTAGTCCTGTGCCTTGGGGGTGTGCGGGGAGTGGGGGCGCGAGCGGATGTGGACCCGCGGGTGTGCGCGCACGGTCTCTGCCTCGGGGTTGGGCGGGGACTCGCGGCGGCCGCGGTAGCGGGGCATGCGCTGTATGTGGGCTGTCATCGAGGGTTGGAGGGGGGCGGGGACGCTGCTGGCGGACCCTGGCGTTGTTCTGGCTTGGTCGGGGGCGGTCCGTGGGCCTGGGGTGCGGGCTTTGAGAGGTAGCGGGACGAGGTGCTTCGTGCTTCGGCCGCGGCGCGCTCCGCTATGAAGGTGGTGGCGGCGGCGTTGGTGAGGGTGGGGGGGCGCCGTGCTGGGCGCTGCTGCCTCCGGGCCTGGGACGGCTGGGGCCGAATGTCATAGAGGACGTCCTCGGGGGGTCGGGCTCGCGCTGCCGTCGTGGCGCCGGGTTCGGACTTGGGTTTGGGCATGCCTGCGGGCTGCGGTCGTGGCGCGCTGATGGGTTTAGGTGGCTGTTTGGCGGCGGTCTTGGGTTTCGGCTGAGTCGCGGGTGTGGGCCTCGTTTGGGCGTGGGCCTCCGCGGCGGCGGGGTTGCTCGCGGTGGGGGCGGGTTCGGGGGCCCGTTTGGGAGATGTCCCCCGCGACCTGGGGGGTGGAGTGCTGGATGAGGACGTGGTGGTGGTGGTGGATGAGGTGGTCGTGGTGGTGGAGGTTGTGGAGTCAGAGGCGGAGGAGAGGGCTGTGGGCGACGGCGGAGGGCCCTGGGCTTCGGGGGCGGGCGTAGGATGCTGGGTCCTGCAAGTAGCGAGAACGAGGGTGCGGGATCGGCCACCGGGCGTGTGCGCGCATTTTCCCTGGTGACCCGTGCGTGCTGGTGCTGGTGTGGCGGCGTTGTCTCGGCTGCGCGGGCACGTGGGTTACCCGGGGGGTGGCCATATCTGCTTTAGGACGTGCGGGTGTGTTTGCTGGAGGTAGTCGAGGGCGCGGAAGAAGCATCGCTGGATGCCGGGCATGTCCTCCTCTGTGAGGTGGGGGTACTTTTGGGTGGGGGTGTCTGGGCCCGGCCACAGCAGCGCCATGAGGCGGGCTGCCACCATGTATGGGCAGAGCTGTAGGGTGGTGGGGCGTGTGGGGTCGGGTCCCCTGTTGTTTGGGGGGGCTTCCCTCTGCTGGGGGCGCAGCGTGACCACCCACACCCACCGGTCCGTGGGGATCCCCCAGGTCCGTTGGGTCCACTTGGCGAGGCAATACATCGCCCTACCAAGGCCCTGGCTGCCGCTGCGGATGGAGAGCAGCGTGTCCAGGGATTTGCGTTCCCACATGCCCCAGATGTGTGGGTCGTCCGGGTCGTCCCCCCTGGCGTACTTGTCGAGGCCTGGGTTGTGTGGGGGGGGGGGCGTAGTCGGCGGGAAGGAGGGAGTCAGTGCCGTGCACCACCCAGTGGTCAGTTGGTGCGTGGTAGTGGGTGGTGGAGAGGGTGTAGTGCAGATTGTACATGAGAGTCATGTACGTCGAGGGGGTTGGCTACCCGTCGTCGGGGGTGGGGATGTCCCCCGGGACGTGGTGCCGGAAGTTGCTCAGGGAGGCCATCCGGGCTACCCATGTTTCCCGCTCCCACTCTTTGGTGTTGTCGGGGGTGGCGCTGGGTGGGGGGTGGGCCATGTTGGGCTCGCGGTAGCGGGTGCGGCCCTGGGCGCTGTCCCGCTCCGGCACGGGGATTCCGACTAGGTGTCGCCCCCAGTCGATGGGGGTTACCCCGATCCGGCTCCCCGTGGGGGGCGGGCTCTCGCCGTCTGGGGTGGCGCGTGGGGGGCGGTCGTGTCGGGCGACGTGGAGGAAGGCGTCGAAGAGGAAGTCTCGGACGCCTTCCCCTAGGGTGGCCGCCTGGACCAGGGTGGTCGCCCGGATGCGCGTGGTGGTGCCAGAGGTGCCGAGGCACAGCACGTCCTGGTCCCCGAGTCCCCGGAGGTGCTGCCGTACCGCTGCGGGGTTGTGTAGGGCGTGGGGTTCGGCCGGTGCGGCGGCTGGTGGTGCGAGGTGTGTTGGGGGGGGTGCCGTGGGTACGGGGGGGGGTGGTCGTCGTTGTCGCGTGTGGGGTCCGGTGATGGGGTCTCTTGTGGCGGTTGTGGGAGGGGGGATTCGCGGTGGCGTGTGTCGGCGGGGGCATCAACGTCAATTGGCTGGTGCTGGCTGCCGCGTGTTGCGTCCGTGGCCTGGTCTCGGGGGGGGGGGGGCGGGGGAGGGGTGGTGCGGGGGTGGCACTGTTGGTGGTGGGGGGGGCGGGGGTGGGTGTTGTGCTTGCTGGGGGTCTGGGCGTCCCTGTGGGTCGTGTGGGTGTTGCGTGTGTGCGCCGTGCGGTCCTTGCGGTTCTTGATTGGTTGTGGTGCCGGGGTGTGGGTGGGAGGCGGCCGCATGGGCGTCCGGGTGGGGCTGTGGTCCGTATGTAATCGGTGGCTGCTGGTGGATGGTGCTCGCTGGTATGGAGTGTGGGTGGGGGGGCTGCTGGTGGTGGTGGGGCGCTCCTACTAGGCCCTGGTGTTGCTGGTGTGCGTGCGCGGCTCCCCGCGGGTCCATGGGGGTGTACCGTGGCTCGTGTGTCGTGGGCCCGTGAAGTGGGGGCGGCGGGTGGTGCTGGACCGCGTGGTGGTGGTGTTGAGGGTGTGCTGGTTGTGTGTGGTACCCCGGCGTTGGTGGGTGTGCTGGTAGGGGCTGGTGGCGGTGGAATACGTGATGGTGTGGTGCGGTGATGTGTGCCATGTGGGTTGGGTGGTTCGTGTGGCCTGGTTGTGCTGGGGCGTGGTGGGGATGTAGCTGGTGGGGGTCGCTGTAGCATGGGGGCATTAGGGGGTAGGGGCTGGGAGGGACGGGGGCGTGGTGGTGGTGTTGGTGGTGCCATGTCCCCTAGCTCTGCGCGTATGGTGGTCCTGGCATGGTGTGGACGTGTGCGGGCGGTGGTGGCTGACTGGGCTGCAGGGTTTGGGTGCTGCGGTACGGTGGTGGTGGTGGGCGCTGGCGGGGGCGGTGCTGTTGGTGCGCCCCGGGGGTCTGGGCGTGGGGTGGTGCGGTGTGGCTGGACCCGGGCCCTGGTCGGGGCTTCGTGCCCTGCTGGCGGGCGCGTTGGCGGGCCCCCTGACCTGTCTTGGTCTTCTCGGCCTGGTGGGTGTCGGGGGCGGGTGAACCCCCCTGTCCCCGTGGGGGCGACGGGGAGCGGGCGTGCCAGCGGTGTGCCTCTCGGAGGCTCGTCTCGAGGCATCTGACGTAGGTGCGCTGGTCAGTCAGGCCCATCCGTGTGGCGGTGGCCTCGTCGGGGGCGGCCAGGTGGGCGTCCCGAAAGGACGCCCAGCCCTCCGGGGGCTTCAGTTGTGCAGGGTGGGGGTGGTGTGCCGGGTAGAGGAGTGCGCTGAGTGGGTAAGGTGTTCCTTTCCGTCGGCCGAGGGCGGTGTTGAACCGGCGGCAAGCGATTCGGAGATAGGCTGCTATCTCCTCTGGTGCCGTGTCCGCCCACGCTTCTGGCATCAGGGCTGCTGCTTCGGGGGCCGGGAGTTGTCGGTCTGGGAGGTGTAGGTCACGGTGGTGGAGGTATAGGGCGAGGAGGATGTGGCGGGCCGCCACGTTCAAGCCGCCTCCGCTGTGGTGTAAGGGTTGGCTGTGAGGGGGCAGGGGTGTGCTGCCCGTGGCCACGGCTATGGTCCATGCGTGGTCCGCCGCGTCCGCCAGGTAGTACCCTCCCAGGTGGTCCCGGAGTGTGTCGGTGAGTGGCCCGAAGAAGCTGGGGTGGCTGGCGGGGGGGGGGTGCGGCTGGGGCCGCGGGCCGCTCGCGGTGGTGGGGGTTGAGGTCCCCGCAGTGGGGGCAGTGGGTGAGGCGGTGCGCGGCTCCCAGGCAGACCCCGTGGTCTGGGTTGCAGGGCAGGGCCGTCTGTGGTAGCCGCTGGCGTACGCAGATGGGACATGCGGTGGCTGGCGATTGGTGGTACCTGTGGACAGACGGTGGCGTGGGGGGATGGGGGCTGGTGGCGCGCGCATGCTGGTGGGCGTGTGTGCGGTGCCTGTGGTGCCCGTGTGTGCCGTGCCAGTGTTGTGCTCGGTGGATGGTGTGTAGGCGTGTTCGGGGTTCCGTGTTGGTATGTCACGGGGTAGGTTCTCATGGTTGGTAGAACAGGAGTTTGAGGAGGTGGGCTTGGTATGTTTGGGGAAGGGTTGCTGCATGCTGCAGGTATTTGTGGGTGCGGTATGTGAGCTGCTCCGCTGTCTTGGCAACGGCCGTCCGCTGCATGTGTGCCGCCGTGGCCTGGGGGTCCTCCGCGTGGGTGCGTAGCAAGGTGTAGACGGCAGTGGGGACGAGTCTCCTGCGGACCGCCTCGAGTACCTCCGTCTGCTTGAGGACGGTGGTGAGTTGCTGGGTCGCCGGGGACTGCGTCAGCGATCCGGCGTGCTGTGCGATGGTGTGGGTTGGGTTCCAGTCTGCGAGGGTTTCCAGTCCTCCGTACAGGGGGCACACCTTGAAGTGGTCCCAGGTTTCTTCTTCCGCGTGGCCACAGATGCATTTGGTGTATCCTGCGGGGACGTGGATCGAGCGGCGCGCATACCATCGGTGGTATCGGGTAAGGAGGGGAAGCTGTTCGAGGGCGAGGTGGAGTCGGGGTTTTTGTAGGTGTGCTGGGAGGCTATCCGGGCGCAGGGCAGAGTAGTAGAGGAGGGTGTGGACGGAGTCTTCGAGGCGTCGGAGGAGTTCGGTGTTCGCTCGGTGGCCCAGTGTGGTGGCCAGTTGCTGGATGGGTGTTGGGTAGTGGTACTGCTTGTGTTGATCTGTGTACGGCGTGTCCTCAAGCATCCATTGGGGGGGCTGTGTGGTTGGGGGTATCGGGGGCAGGTGCTGCAGGTGGCTGTGGTGTGGGATGTCCAGTCACACGTGTTCGAGCCCTGGGGTGTGGCTGGTCTTCTGGTGTTTGGCCTGCGTGTCTGCGCGTCCATTGCCGTATGCGTAGCGGTGTGACGCCTGTTTGACGATATGTAGGGCGTCCTGGGGGTGCATGCCCCTGAAGGCCATCCATAGTCCCAACGCTTGTGTGGTGAGGCCGGACTCGAGTGCCTTGTGGAGGGGCAGGTCCGCAAGGCGCCTGGTGAGGTGGATGTTGACGGTGGCGTCCACGACTACCCAGATGTTGCGGGGCCGGATCGTTGTGGGTGGCGGTGTGGCGGTGACGGCGTCTGCCATGGTGCGCAGTTCGCCGTGGGAGGACGCCCCAAAGATGGTGGCCCCGGTGTGGTGTTCCACGTGGAGGCCGTCCGCGTGCCGGGTGATGCGTACGGAGGCGCAACCGACCGCGGGGGTGCGTTGCTGGGTGCCGGATGCGTCAGTGAAGTAGATGACGTCGGTGTCGCTGGGTATGGGTAGGCGGGCAATTGCTGTGGGGTGATAGACAGAGATGGGGTTCCCTTGGGCGGTTCTGGCGTTGATTTGCGTGGGTTGTAGTAGCGGCGCCGCATGAACGCCTATCCCCTGGGTGATGATGGCCTGAGCTCGTGGGGTGAGGCGGAGGAGGCCCCTGTCTGGGCACCCCTGGGTGATATACGCGTACATCAGGTGAAAGAGGTATCCAGTATTGGGGTGGAACTTCTGGCACGTGATGGTCTGTCGCCGCTCCTTGTCGTCTTTGTCGCCGCGGAGGGTGGTGCATTTGTGCTGTAGGGGGCGCATGGGTGCCTCCTGAGGTCCTGCGCGGTGTGAGTCGCAGCGGTCGTACTCTATGGCCATGCTGTCCGGGTCCGCCCGCTCGTTGGTGAACGTCCATGTCGCCGTGGGTGTTCGGGTCCAGGCTACGTGCGCCGGGTGGTCTGCGGGTACCGTGTGAAACCAGGGGGAGAGCCATGCCTGCTGGTCGGCGCTGGCGGCGGCGGTGGGGGTGTGGTAGTGGGTGGAGATGAGGTGTACCAGGGGCCACGGAGTGTCGAGGGCTGCCGGGCCGCAGTGCCAGCACGTGCGTGGTATGCCCTGGTCACTTTGTCTGACTGGTGGTACATCGGTGTCCGGTGCATTGTGTTTGGGGATGGACCAGGGGGCATGGTGTCGCTGGACAGTGCTGGTAGCATGTTTGTGGCCGTTTGGTGCTAGTAGCAGGATGGTGGGTGGTGTCCAGCCTTCGGCTGACGGGGTGGGCTCCTCCTGCGTCGTTCCGCCGTCGTCCGGGGTCTCGTGCTCGCTCGGGCGGGGCCGGGGGTGCTGGCGCTGGAAGGCTTTGTACGCCGTGTCGATGTCCTTGGGCCCCGGCATGTCGCGCCCTGCCTTCGTAGCACATGCTCGGAGGTAAGCTTGGAAGACGTGGCGTGCTGGCCATTGTGGGTCGGAAAGGAACGGGGCGTGGTGGGCGTCGCACTGGGCCATGATCCTCATCTGTGTTGGGGGCATATGCACTATGGTGACGGTGGGCCCCAAGAGGCGTAGGGTGTCCACCTCGCCTTCCGGGAGTTGGTGGATGTCGGTGTGCGTGGCCACGAGTGGCCCCTGTTGATCGCAGTGGTGGTTTGTCAGGATGGCGTGCGTGTGGTGCGGTAGGAGGAGTTGTAGCTGGGCCCAGATGCCAGTGCCCACGGAGGTGGAGACGCCGTGTTGCGCCAGTATCCACCGGGGGCAGGTGTTGCGGGCCATTTGCGCTTCTTTTATGCGTATGGCTGCCGCCTCGCGAACTTCAGGTTGGTGGTTGTGTGTCACCCTGTGTAGGAGGTGCGCTGCGTGCTTGGCATAGGCCATGTCGACCAGGGCGCCTGTATTGTCTCCGTAGTAGCGCCAGTGGGCCATCATGGCCTCCTTGGGGAAGGACGTGGGCCAGCCTCCGTGTTGCGCCCATGCCTTCGTCTCTTGCTGTCGAGCGTGGCGTAGAGCGTCTTGGGGGCGCGGGAGGTGCAGGGCTTGGTACCCGATGGCCGCGTTGAGCACCGCTTCCATGAAGTACGCCAGGCCCTGCGTGGACAGGAGGTCCCCCCTGGCAATTTGTGGTAGCCGGGCTGGGCGCTCTTCGAGCTTGCTTGGGAGTGTGATGTGGTGGTGCCGCGTGGCCTGTGTGACTCCCACTTTGACTGTGGTGTCTTCCAGGTGTAGGGATTCGCCTTTCCGGATGTCGGGGTTGGGGTCCTGGCGTCGGCGAGCCTGACCGATTTGCGGGGGTGTACTAGGAGCTGGTGGGCGTCCAGGTAGGTTGAGGTGAGTTGGAGAATGGCGGACACTTGCTCGGTGGTCGTTGGTAGCCCTGCGTTCTCAGGGTCGCGGTGGCGGGTGGCCGTAGTTAGGAGGTTGTCGTCCGCGAAGTTGATGAGGGGGGACCGTAGCGGGTATGGGGCGTACCCCGGGTATACCCGTGCTAGCTCGAATGCCAGTGGTAGGGTGACGAGGAGGTAGAGGAAGGGGCCTTCGGCGCCTCCCTGGGGGACCCCGCTGTCTGTGCCGGTCCAGGGGGTGAGGCCTCCGGCTGTGATGACGGCGTAGAGTCGGGTCTGGATGTACCCGGTCACGAAGGGTAGGAATGGGAGGCCCATGGCATCCCATACCTCCGTGAGGACCCGGTGTGGGGCGTGGGGGAACGCGCCTTGGACATCGAGGGAGGCGATACTCATCTCGTAGGGGTTCATGTCCAGTGCGGTGTCCTGGAGGAAGATGGCCTCGTGGGGGGACCTGCTGGCCATGGCTCCCCACATGCTGGCGGGCACGTGGGCGAAGACTGCCACGCGATGCGGCCTAGGATGAGCGTCCACACCAGCTTGACCTCGGTGGTGGCGCAGACTATGGGCCGCCAGTTCCCTGGCTGCGCCCAGTCCCCCTTTTTGTAGAGGGTGTGGACCAGGTTGGCCCATTCAGGGGGGATGGGCCTGGCGCCCGTGACGATGTCCCACAGGCGGGCTGCTAGGCGGCGTTTGACGGGCAGGGTGAGGCGTTGGTACGCTTTGGCCGGCAAACCGTCGACGCCGGGCACGACCCCCTTCTTTAGGCGGTCTAGGGCGCGTTGCAGTTCTGAGATGCTGAAGGGGTCTTGTTCGATGGAGCGCCGCTGTTCCCGGTTGAAGACCCTGGGCACATGCTCGCGGATGATGTTTCTGGTGTGGGGGTCGAGCTCGGGGAGGGCGTCCCCGTGTTGTGCCTGGAAGCTGTCCAGGACTGCCTGGAAGACGGCGTAGGGGTCTTTGGTGAGGCCTTTCTCGGGGCTGCGCACCGTGTGGATGGTACAGCGCCCCGTGTCCTCCAGGATGTGGCCGACGTACCGCAGCGACTTGTACGGCGTGTCGTTTCTGCCGTATCTTTCGCGTTCCTGGGCTGCGGCCGCTATGCGGCGGGCGTGCCATTCGTGGAGTTGGTGGCGGCGGGTGGTGAGGAGCGCACGGAGGTGGGTGTCCCGGTCTCGTGCCTCCAGTGTGCTGGGGCGTAGCAGGGTGGCGAGTTCCTCTTTCGTGGTCCAGATGTCATGGACGAGTTGTTGGAGGGTGAGGTCTGGTGGTGCTCCCGCGTGGCTGGTGTCACGCTCCATGCCGCATGCTTGTGCCACCTGGCGCATGGCGGTGGTGAGTGTCGGTGCATCTGGGCGGCGCAGGATGGCGTGCAGGGCCCTGTTATACCTGTGCCAGGCGCCGTGGTCGTCCTCGGCCGGGAACTGCAGTGTGGGTGGGAGGGTGTCGTCTGGCAGGGTGGCCGCGGGTGGGGGTAGTTTGGGGATGATGAGGTCGATGTAGAGGGGTCGGTGGCCCCCGCCTGTGGGCGGGAGGTCCCCGTAGGCTGCTTCCTGGACGCGCACCGTGGTTGGGTCCCCGTAGCAGGTGTCGATGCGAGATGGGTGGGTGCTGGCTTGGTGGGGGTAATGGGAGGGTGTGCCCGTGAGTCCTGCTGTGAGGTTGGTGAGGCCCAGTTGGTGCATGGCGTCCCGGACAGCTCTGTCGGTGGCTCTGCGTGGGCCGGTGCGGTCGTCGTCGGTGGGGGCGGCGTTTAGGTCGCCTATGATGATGGTGGGTGCCAGGTGGGAGAGTCGGCGGTACGCCAGGCTCAGGGTGTCCAGGAAGTCCTTGGTCTCCTCCCCGAATGGGACGTGTGTGAGTAGCACGTTTAGCTGCCATCTGGGCCCCACGCACTCGTATGCTCCGAGGCGACCATCCACTCCGAGGTCGGGGTGGGCATGCACCGTGACTGACGTCTTGTGGTAGAGGGGCACCCCACGTTGCCAGTGGGCGTGATATTTGTTCCCCTCCGGGTCCAGGATCGGTGCTGGTTCGGATTTGTCTGCTCTGCGGAGGGCTTGCTCCAGGAACCCCAGGAGGTCTGCGCCTTGGGGTGTGGCCCGGGCATGGCTTGCAGTGTGGCGGCCTCGGTGGGGTCGTAGGTGACCGCAGGCTCGTTGAGCATGTTGATGCGGGCGTGGGCTTCCGCAGGTGCCGGTTTCTGGGGACCGGTAGTTGGGGGGGCGGGCCGTGTCCGGCCCTGGCCCCGTCAGGCGTCGAGGAGGTCGATGACGCCCTGAGCTGCGGGTGCCTTGCGGTTCCGCTTCTCGGGCTGGGGTAGGGGCCATGCATTGTGGACTTCGCCCGTGTACTCGGTGCCGGTGAGGTGCTCCGTGTCGGGGCCGCACAGCTGCATGGGGACCATCTCACGACCAGTTTAGTCTCGCCAGAGTTCGATGGTGCGCCCCACCTTCTTGTCGTTGGGGGTGGCTCGGTCCCACTTGACGTGGATCCTGAACCCCTGGTGGTCCCCGGTGACGAGGTACTGGTGCTTGACCTCCCCTGCGGCCCATATCCACTTGGAGGGGCCCGCGGCAGTGGCGTACTCAAAGGGCAGCTGCACCCGGGTGGCGATGGCGTATTCGGGATACAGGGCAGCGGCTTCCTCTTTGGTCCAGCTCTTCGACT
The DNA here is from genome assembly GCA_964036045.1 of Eutreptiella sp. 'Long Island Sound 2002'. Taxonomy (NCBI): domain Eukaryota; phylum Euglenozoa; class Euglenophyceae; order Eutreptiales; family Eutreptiaceae; genus Eutreptiella; species Eutreptiella sp. 'Long Island Sound 2002'. The sequence goes on along the minus strand of OZ038378.1, from coordinate 42,665,334 downwards.
TGGCTCTTGGCTTGGGCGTCGGTTTGGCCTGCGCGGGGGCCTTGCGCTTCTCTGCACCTTGGCGGCGCCGGGCAGCGGGTTGTCCCCGTTGGGGTGGCGCGCCCTGGGGCTGCTGTAGGGGTCCGTGGCCCGGTGCAAAGACGGGGTGTTCACGTGCGGCTGGGACGTCGGGCTTGGACGTCGGGACGGGGTCCTTCAGCTGGAACACTTGCTTGGTCATGAGGCCAAGCACTTCCTCGGCCTCCTGCAGGGTGTCGGGCGGGTCCGTGGGCCAGGTGAGGAGCCGGTGCCCGGTGCCTGCCCCGTGGCGGCGCATGTGGGCCGTGTAGCGGGTGGCGTGGCGTGTCCACGCTGGGGTGCGTTCCGGGGGGAGAGGGCCTTCTGGCGCCCCCTGCGCCCAGTGGAGGGCATAGTGCAGCGCTTCCCAGGCTGCCTCTGGGGCGTGGGGGATGCGTGCGGTGAGTCGCAAGCGGTCTCCTATGCGTGGTGGGGGCGGGACTTCTTCGTCGGGGGCGTGTGCCGTTGCCTGTCTGACCTTGCTGTGGTCGTCCCATTCCATCGTCCACCAGCTGTCCCGGTGTTTGAGGATGTGGACCTCCGTGGTGGTCGGGGGGGCGTCCATGGCGTCCCAGCTGACGAGCTGGATGGGGCAGACTTTGGGGTGGGTCTTGGGGGGTGCTCGCATGTTGAGGATTTGGTGGATGTCCTCGGCGGTAGGGCCCGTGTCGGGGGCGTCCTGCGTTGCCTGGGCTAGAGGTGGGGAGGGGCGGTCCTCGCAGAGGCGGCAAGCGGACGCCGTGGCGTACATGGCTGCGATCAGGACGTGTTCCGTCAGCCCTTCCACCAAGAGGTGGTTTTCCCCCTCCAGGTCTCGGGGGATGGTGGCTTCCGCCTTTAGGGTGAGGAGTGCGATGGCGCGTTTGGGTCCAGGTGTGGCGTGCGTCGGCTCATCTGGCGGGCGTCCGTCGGATGGGGTGTGGGGGGGGCGCTTCTGGAAGGGGGATGGTACCACCGCCAGCTGCTCGACAAGGTGTAGCGGTATGGTGTGGTGGCGGTCTGCTGCGGGCAGGAGGTAGGGATGTGGGTCCCCGGTCATAGTGCCGAGGTATATGCCCCCCTGTAGGTAGGGGTGGGCAGGGGTTGCTGCAGAGCGCCTGCCCATGGTAGCGCGCACCGGGGGTTGCAGTGGGTGCATTGGGCTCTTATGGGGTGCGGTACCGCGTACACGGTGAAGGGCCCTACCGCGCGCTGGATGTGGCGGGGGATGATGGTGCGGAGGTCCGCCCCCCGTGCCGTGCGGCTTTCGCCATAGTATATCCAGAGTTTGTCCTCCAGTGCCATTTTGGGGCGTAGCTTGCGGGCCAGTAGGTTCAAGGTGCTTTTGTGGGTGGCCTCGGTGACGGTGCCGGGTCCAGCGTTAATGCGTCGGAGCAGGTGGTTTTGGTGGTGTGCCGCGGCCCGTCTGCGGGCTGTTTTGAGGGCGGTGCTGTTGGCGGGAGGGGGCGCGTGCTGGGTGGGCCTTTTGCGCGGGGTCGGGGCGACGTGTAGTGGATGCTTCCATGCCGGGTGCGGGTGGTGTTGCGGTGGCTGGAGGCCAGGGTAGGTGGTGAAGGTGTATATGGTGACGGGGGAGCGCTCATGCGTGGCCTGGAGGTAGTAGTGGTCGCGACCCGTGTTGTGGGTGACGATGACGTTTGGCGTTGGTATGTCGTAGTGGAGTGCGGTATTGCGGAGTTGTTTGGTGATGTGTGCCGTTGCGTCCCCCGTTTTGGGCGCGGTGTCGTGAGGCACAAGGATGTGGACAGCCCACGCATCGTGGGCGGGGAGGTTGAGGTCCGGTAGGGTGGGATGAATGGGGCGTCCCCGGAAGTGTGCGAACGCTGGGTTGTGGCGTGCCGCCGTTTCTTTGATGATGGACGGTGCCCATTTGGCTGGCGCCCCAACTTGCTGGGCCATGGCGGCGACGGCGTGGGCGATCGCTGTGAGGTCTGGGCTGATGCCAGGCTGGTCTGCCGGTGGCTGCAGGCCCCCTTCCGGTGCGGGGTGGTGCCACCATAGGGTGTAGCCCTTTTGCGTGTTATCGTGGGGGGTGTGCACGAGGCCCTGGTGGTTGGAGATGGCGGTCTTGAGGGCTTCTGCTGCCTCGCGGTGGAGGGTGCGCGTGTAGGCCCAGACTCCGGTGGGGGGGGCCGCCCCGGTGTGGGATTCGGCCGTGGTGGGGGCCGGCTCGAGGGTGTGACTGGTGAGGGAGGGTCTGCGCAGCCCTTCGTTCAGGGAGGCGCACACGTGTGCCCACCTGTCCGCCCATCCCTGTTGGGCGCTTCCTGTGTCTGCCCCTGTGGGCAGTCGCACGATGACCACGTGCCAGGGGTGTGACCCTGGTACTACGGTGGCGGATGTGGTGTGCTTGTGAGCGTGCAGCCATACTGCGGTGTCTGCGTTCGCCGTCACGTAGTCCTCTCCCTCCGCTGTGTGGACGTTTTCGACGGCGGCCTCTCCCTCCAGGGTGAGGAGGAGGTGTGTGCCAGGGGGCTGCGTGTGCGTCTTCGCGTCCCGGAGCCACAGGTACATGAGCGCCACGGTGCCGGGGAGGTGCCTTCGGATGATGCCCACTGCAGGGGCAGTGTACGGCGTCCCCGCGAGTCGTTGGTGGCATGGTAGTCGTGGGGGAGGTGACGTTTGGTGAGCCGGTGCGGCATGCGTTCGGCAGTGGCTGTGGGGGGGTTTCAATTACATTCTTCCGGGGGGGGGTGCGTCTGCGTCGTCCTCCTGGGGCTGGGCTAGCGGCAGCGCCTGTGCATTGGGTGTGGCGTCAGGTAATCCGCTGTGTGTGAGGATGTAGAAGCCCTCGGGAGTGAGTTGGAGGACGATGTCCCACTTCGCCGTCTGCTCTGGGGACTACTGGTGGGGTCCGTCCTGCGGTTGGTGGAGGGTGACCTGGTGGCCCCATCACCAGCTGTGGTAGGCGAGGAGGCTGAGGACGGTGTCTTGCTCCGGGTCCTCCACGCTTTCGACGTATGCCGTCATGTCGGTGACGTCGACGGCGTACTTGTCCTCCCATTCTTGTGTGGGGGTGCCTGGAGAGGGGGGGGCGGTGGTGTACCCGTGGAGCCCCGGCCCCGTGACGTCGGGCAGGTCGTGCTCGAGGAACGCCCCTACTCGGCGGGCCCCTTGCTGGCTTCGTGGGTGGGTTGGTGGCGCCGCAGGGCGTTGGACAGGTTCGTCCAGGGCGCCCGCTCGCGGGGGGGGGGGCGCGGGGGGGTATTATGCGGGCTGGGGTCCGCGGGGCCGCTTGCTGCGGGCTCGAGCTCCGGCGGGGTGAGGTCCACATGATGCTCCGTGTCCTCCTTGTGTTGGAGCTCCAGCTCTAGCAGGCTGTCGATGTCCAGGGCCATGGGGTCATCGTGTGTGTTCACGTGTTGGGGTGCTGCTTCATGGCACGGTGGGCGTGTGATGCAGGTGCTCGGGGCACGTGCGGCGGCCGGTGCGGGGTCGTGCTCCGGTGTCCGGGGAAGCACGCCGTTTGGCGTGCTTGTGGTGTGTGGCTGCTCGCTGGTGACTGTCTTGGCCGGTGGTGTTGCCCCTGTGTGCGGTTCGGGTTGTGGCCGGTTGTGGGCGTTGAGCTGGCGTGAGGTGTGCGGGGTTTCCAGGGGTGTTGCCGGTGGGGTGGGGTGCGGAGTCGGCGTGGCGCGGCTTCGTTCCTGTGTTGCTGGGCTGTGGTGTCCCATGTCCCCGGGTTGGGGAGGGGGGTGCGGTGTGGTATGGTGGTGTTGTGTTGTGTCGTGGCCTTCCCGTCGGGGGGGGGGGGGGCACCGTGTCCAGGTCTGGTGGCCCGGGTTGTCGCCCGTGGCTGGTCCTCTGGCGGTGTGGGGCAGCCCCGCGCGGTCTCTTGGTCGTCCTCCTGGCGTGTTTCAGTACGTGGGCCGTGTGGGGTCGGTGTGGCGTTGGGCCTGAGGTCCCCTTGGGCGGAGTGTGTGGGACTGGAGTGTCGCAACCAGGGGGGTGTGGTCGTGTGGTGCTTGGGGGTGTCGGCCCACCGTTGAGTGGGCCCAGTGGTGCGGGGAGCGCCGTGTATGGGCCACGCGCGGGCTATTGCGTTTGCGGGGTCCGCGGGTCGGTGGGTCGCGGCATCTTGGGCGTGTTTCGGCCCCGGTGCGGCACCCGCGGGTGGTGACTCGCGCTGTGTGGCTGGGGTGTATCGTTTCCACAGTAGGGGGGGGGCTATTTGCTCGGGTGTGGATTTGAGCCCGTGGTAGGCTGCCGGCTGGTAGCGGGCGTCGGGGCCTCACTGTGGGTGGTTGACTATAGATCAAAGTAAAATGTGCAAAGAAAATATGAATTTGCCATGCGTGGCACTTTTTTGAGCGTTTGTTTGGGCCAAAAAAACTGATTCTTTGGAGAGTAAAATGCAATGTAGTGCAAACGACACCAATTCTCAACATGATGTTTGATACCCGGAGGAAGAAGGTGCCCTCGGGGAAGCAGTCTGCCAAGCGCAGGGGCTGACCCAGCCCAAGAACAGTTTTCCCGCCTCTGGGGGGGGCAAGCTTCTGGTAAATTTCAATGACTCAACGACAATTTATGTACTCGTTGCTTCAGTGAACGTTGTGCACAAGCGCTATCAGATGAGAACCTCTCACACTGGTACAAAGAATATATTTTCTGCGCCTTTTTTTGCGCGAGTCCTCACGCAATGAGGAATGCAATGCAGTCCCAGAACTTGAAAGTCACAACCTATACCTCTTTTTCTCAGGCAGTGCAAATCAAAAATCAAACCGTGGGGTGGGTAGTCAGACCACTCGACCCTGAAGCCGTCCTTCCAAATAAAAAAAGATCGGGTGAGGTTTTTGGTTTAGTAAGTTATGCGCGAGGCCTGGCGCATGGGGCAGCCCTTGAACCACATGTTGCATATGCTTTGCATTGATATTTAATCCGCCATGCTTCTGTTTTAATGATCCTTGGTCTTGATTGCGCGAGGCCTCGCGCATAGAATTCGATGAATAAATCATTTTTCCAGGTATGCAATGAACATGCAGAACAGAAAATGATGTTTCAATCATTTCTTCTGCAGACCATGTTCATCCAAAAAACAAGGGGAACGCAAAATGTATTTATTGGCCCATTTCCGCTAAAAGCACATCTTTTATCACTGAAACGATAAGATTTTTTTTATTGTTTTATAGGTTTGTTTTGTTTTCGGCTGATCGAAAAAGTGCACAAAATGGCACAAATGGTAAGAAAGATACTTTCTTTGGACTAATATTCTGTTTTCAAAAAACTGAGCCTGTGAAAAACTATTTTTTTGCATGGTCCAAATTGGGTCCATTTGGTCTGGTTTTGACCATGCAACTTGAGCCGCCTAAGTTTGGTCTGGTGTTTGTGATTCTTTCAGTTTTGGCACGAAAGGTGACAGACATTTCCACAGTTCCAGATACAAGTGTTCTTCGTTCTTCTTCATGTTCTGCTTTAGTCTTCTAGGGAGCTGTCTCTGCTACCAGAAAAGGTTTCTGGCCTACCCAATCTTGTGGTTGTTCCTTGTTTTTGATAGAGAAAACCTTGATGCTTTTCCCCAATGCAAAATGAAGTCCACACCGAAATAGAGTAGGGCAGATCCAGGCACTAGATCGAAATGGAATCAGGACAAGTCATTCTAATTCAAAACATGAGTAGCTAAGAGGGGCTGCGAGATAACAATGCAGGCTTAAATACAAGGCTTCAACCACATATGCACAAAATAATTGATTTTATAGTGAAAACTGGCATCATTCTGGGCTCAAGAATAGTCCCAAGCACTTCATGGGCACACTTTGACATGCACTGGAGTCGGTTAGGAATCTTGTGCAAGTGGGTTTGGCCAGACACAGGATACGGCTTGGCCAGCATGGCCAACTAACTGAATTCAGAATCCATTAAAACGTAGGCACACAGCAAGTAGGTGAAACAATTAAGTATAGGGCTCCTGAGGTCGGAGACCACTAGGCTTCACTGACAATGCCCAAGGCATGAAAAGCCTATTGTATTTCGGTATAGCCTCCATGAAGGAAGATACCTCCGCTCTCTTGAGTGGTAGGGGTGAACCTCATTGGGGGGCTAGGGGTATACCCCCAGTTACTTTGAAAAATGTAATTAAGGCTCTAAAGGAGAGATAAAAATGATTCAGTGTTAGTTCTCATTACTTTCCAGGTCTTAAGGGGGGCTTGGCCTGGATCAAGTACCCCAAGAAAGACAGGGCAGTGGCGTTTTCTTACTTAATCCAACCATTTCAAGAATTGCGAACGAAGAACTCATTATTGTGAACCTAGCAATATTTACCAAACTGTCACCTTGGTCAACAACCACCCTTTACCACTGTGCTTTCAGGGCTGCTTTGGCATCTCAGCCTTGATCTCAAGATTAGCCAAGAGGGATGAGAGACCACATACACCCTGCCCCCCCCCCCCCCCAGTTTGGAAAGGAAAACAGGCAAAAGTCATTGCACGGGCCGGGACTTCCGATCTTTCACTGTGCAAGTACACATTTGGCGAGCCAGCATGCAAGTAACTTACCACAACATCATGTCACATTACCTCATCTGCTGCAGACAATCTTGACTCGCCCGTGGCATAAGGGGGGGTTGTATTGTAAAGAAGGTCCCTACCAGGACCGGCCCCCGCTGTGCCCCTTCGGCCTGTAACCCCTGCCTATTTGCTCCTGATCAACGATTGCATTGCTCAAAATCCAAGGTTCCAAATCCAAAAATATAGAAAGTAAAATCCTCCTTCAACCCTGAATGGCAACCCGATCCCACAAATGCAGCAATAACCCAATTCACAATCCAAATCAGGCTGCGCGCTTTCGTTCAGCACATCGATGGTCTCACGATGGCGGGCATGTACAAGAATTGCACCAAGGAAGAAAGCCCTGAAATTGGCATATGAACACAAATAAAGCAAAGTTGGGGAAAGAGGTAAACATACACATTCACAGCCATAAACCCCTCATTCCCTGGACTCAAGACCTTCCCTTGACTCACCAACATATTGCCCTGAACCAGGTCAAATGAGATGGCTAAATGCCATGTGTCAAAAGTCACTACACAAACCCCAAAAATGTGTTCACTCCCAAGCCTATATATCCTAGCCCAATAGGGGAGGTGGCATGTCATGGCTTAGAGTGACACTCAGGACCATGCCCTACCCTGACATATACGTGGTTGGACTTGGAGTCAAATGGGCTTAGAGATATGCCCCATGAGTTTGAACTCATAACATACCAAAAAACTGCCAATTCACACCATATTGGCCATATATCAAATATATGCTCAAAATTGAAGTTACCACTTATCCGAAGGCTCAAAGTATGCATGGAATCGAAGTCTAGTTTTCATGGAGGATGGAGACCAAAGGTCAATGCCCTTGTACATCCCCATCTCACCCTCGAAACCCCTTCGGATATGGGCCCCATGCACTGCCCAAGTCAGCCCATGATCTTGAGACCAATTCTTGTAATCCTTCGTGCGCCAAGCCAAATGGAGTACGCGATCCGGCAAATGGTGGTGTTCAACTCCAAAGCATATGCCAAGATATGAACAACATACCATGGTTCGACTTTCCATAGGCTTTTTGCTGTTCGCCGACCAGGTAAGTACACAAAACGCAAAATGAGCAAAAATTGAGGTCAAAAACATGAAAATATGACCAAATACAAAGTTGTCATGATAGTATATCTCTATGCTCACCCATGATATCCGCTCATGGTTCAATACACAAATGATTGGAACTTTTTGCAAACATTCCCCCCACTTGGAACCCCAATCAGGCGCATGGAGATACCTTCGCCACTCATATCCACATGCCCCATGAAAATGGGAGTGCACTCATGGATCTCTTTGCCAAACATACCACGAGCAATACATATGCGGTAGACTTAGTCTAGCGCTTTGAATTCCACAATTGGGACATGGGCAAAACCCTTGTCACGTATGGCTCCCCATCTCTTCGGCCACGCGAAGATATATAACATGGGCGTGAGCATATCAAGACATATACCATGCATATAAAACATACCCTCAAAAGTGGCTCCCACCATGATATGCCATGTCCCTCCATGGACATAACTTCACGTTAAAAATGCGTAGGAACCCAAGGAAAGTATCTATGCGACCCCAACACTCATGCGGTACACTCGAAAGTCGCATTAAAATATTCGGTTGCACGGTCCAAGAGTTATATATCACTTTTTACCCTCTTGACCATTATCCCTTACTATCACGGGCATGTGTACACAACAAAGGCGTTTGATGCTCCCACAATCAACTTGAGACTAAGGCGCTTGCAACGCAACCTTCATTATTCTCTTTCCTCACACTCGCGCGTAGATATGGCCTTTCAAAGTGGTCCCACGATTCACTTTTGTTTCCCTTATATCTCCAAGTCAAATGGGTGGCAAGTATAAGGGAAACCTGATTCGGGCATAGGGAAAATAGTATGACCACTCGAAGAAGACAAAATCAAGTGCGGCGATGTCGAAGACGAAAATCCGATTTCGACAACGCAAAAATTTCAGATTAAAATTTCGAGTGCTTATTTAGAAAATTGCGGAAGCAACGAACCCTTTGCTGATGAAATCTGACCCTCCAACGGAGTATCCGCCAAAATATCTGGAAATAACAGTTAACCAATCGGTTAACGCAAAATCGCGAGCCAACTGACGGTCGCCGATACATTGACCATCAGAACGAAAGGCTGAAAAATTACGGAAACATCATGATAATAAAACCCTGTTGATTCCTGATATTCTGATATATACATCTCAGCTGGCGGCGCCTCGGTACTGAATATGGCCGCTCGTAGCCGGAACGGCCAAACGTATCACACTATCACATCGGGTTAGTTCAGATGGATGGGAGAGTATGATATCAGCCAATGGCGGCTTGCCGGCACATAGATACACACCCCAAGTGACCCCAAGATGGCCACGGGGGTCCGAACCGGCTTCACCCCCCTTCTCAGAGCGTTGTTACAGCTCGGAAGTCATTGAAGAGAGGACGGGAGGACCCCAATGGGCTCCAACCCCCCCCTCCATGTCCCAAGGACACATGGAGGCCCCACACACGTCGTAGGCGTCCCCCACGCCCCATGGGAGGGGTGAGGACACTGATAATCGGTGCCCTACGCCATATCCGGTCTCCTCTTGATCTACAACATGGACCAAGGGGATCAAAGATAGAAAAACGTCGTCGGTCGACCTAAATAAGTATACCACAGTGAGATATATATGTGGAGATCGAGTGAAGGGGGTATATGGCCAATCAAGGCCGAAAAATCCCCGGATGAACGCCCTCACCCGTCTCCCCAAGCACAGAAACAAACAAAATGCCAAGGGGGGATCCATTACGGCGCCACAGCAGCAACCAAATGGACCAACACGTCCTTGACATCGAAAGAAATATGCTTTTTCTTCAGGTAGTCCATCCAGATCGTGGTGTACCTCGGCACAAAAATGCTCGGAGGCTCCCACGAATCCCTGGATGCGGCGAATCCCTTCCAACGGACTTCATACAGCCTTCCCCCAGGCGTCCCCGGGTCCGGCTTGTCCGCCAGGATCTTCTCAGCGGTGAAGTCGTCGTCCTCACCCTCGTCGTCCGAGTCAACATCGCCGGCCGTGAACTCGAAGGTGACGGGACGTCTGCTGGGGTCTGGTGCTCGGGGACGAAGCTGGGTATGGTCGCGGTCCAGGACCTTGTTATCCCCAACACGAACCGCATACACATCCTGCCCGACCTTCCGCACGATTACCCCCGGCACATACCAAGATGCCTGCCGATGCCTGGACAGGACATCCTTGTGGTGCCGCTCCACCCACACGGTGTCTTGGAGAGCATACTTCTGGACTTTTCCCTGCTTGAAGTACTTGGCCCTCTTGTCATGCTCGTCCTGGAGTGCCTTGCACACCTTTGCCGCCGTGTCGTCCGCCTCAGCCATCATGGCGTTCGCATCCCGGGCCACTTTGCCATGGTTCAACCACGGGAGAGTGCGTGACACTCGATCCCGTAGGAACAAGATACGATGGGGCAACAGTCCAGTGGGTCCCTCCACAGCGAATTGTACCAATTCCGGCCTGGTTCGTCGATGTGCAGCTGGCAGAACTTCTCGAACATCTGCCGCCCAGCCACCTCAGCCCGGCCATTCGACCGGCTGTGGTATGCCACGGTCTTGGCGTGCCGAATCCCCATGTGCTTGCACATCGTCTTGAACCACGTCCTCACGAATTGACTGCCCCGATCGCTGCAGATGACAGCTGGGACATCCAAAATCGTCAGCAAATGCCTGATCATGGCATTAGCAACCGTCTTGGCCTGCAGCCCCACTCCATGCTTGTCCTTCTTGTCCTTCTTCTTGGACTTCTTGCCCGGGACTGCCACGATATACCCGCTGTGCCTGTCCACCGCCAGGATGACACAGTCGTAGGTCTCTCCGTCCACGGTGACCTCAGGCATGGCGAACACATCCATGGCCACGGACCGCATAGGGGCCTCCGGTATAGCCGTGTACACCGGGTTGCCCGCTGTGGAGTGGTTGGGGCTCTTCGTGGCCCGACACACGGCACAGTCGCTGCAGTACCTATCCAGGATGGCGTAGTACCCCGGAGGGAACTTCAAACGCCACTCCAGGTCCTGCTGCATCTTGTCTCGGCCAGGGTGCATGAGCTGGGCATTGTGCCAATGGTCAATGAGCTCTTCCACTCGGTTCTCGGGCACCAGCAGCTTGTCCTTGAGGAACAACTTGTCCCCATCCTCGGTCAAGCCCTCGGGCCATTCGTTGTCTGACGGGGCGCTCACGGCATTCCAGTACTTGCTCCAGTGCTTGGATGCCGCGTAGTCATCCGACCAGTCCTCTGTGAGCACCGACCTGACTAGCTCTACAGGGGCCACCATCCATTGCTCGAGGGTTTCCTCTCGAATAGCTTGGACGCGGGCACCCCGGAACTTGGCCAGGTCCGTACGGTTTGCCATCACCACAAAGCACTTGACCCCCTCTTGCTCCATGGCCTTCTCCATCTCGATGATGCGCTTGGCCTCCTCGGTCTCCTCGGCGTCACCATGGCTGGATATGTCCATCCATGCTTTGCCAGCGGGGTAGGCCCATCGACTGAGGCAATCTGCCACAGTGTTGTCCTTCCCCGGGACGTATACAACGCTGAGGTCGAACTTGGCGAACGTCTCATGCCATCGGGCCCTCCTTGCCGCCGGTCCCGAGGGGGTGTCGACGTGCTCCTTGTGCCAGCTCTGCAAGGACCGATGGTCTGTACAAACCACCACCGTCTGCAATCCGATGTGGCCAGACCACTTCCTGAGCGCACAAACAATGGCGTACGTCTCCTTCTCCCTCGCGGTCCAGGTGCGGCGTTGGCCCTCGGCCAGGATCCGACTCCAAAACGCCACGGGTACGTGTGACCCGTCGTCCCGGATCTGCTCGAGTACTGCCCCTACAGCATAGTCCGAGGCGTCCGTCCGTAGCACGTAACCCTTGTCCGGGTCAACCAAGAATAGCCCCAACTGCCCCAAGAGTCGCTCCTTCAGGCGGTTGAACGCATCGTCAGCCTCAGGGGTCCAGGCAAGTTTCTTCTTGCTCCCCTTCCGGCCATCGAACTTGCCCACTTGCAGCATCTTGTGCAGCGGCCCCGAGAGTTCTGCATACATCCGGACATAGCCCGAATAGTAGTTGCAGAACCCCATGAAGGACCGGAGTTCGCTGATGGTCTGGGGCTTCTCCGGGTGGTGCAGGGACGCCAGCTTCCCAGGCATGGGACGGCGTTGCCCCTGACCAACCACGTGACCCGCAAACTCCACTTCCTTCACGAAGAGTGAGGCTTTGGTGGGCTTGCACACCATGTTGTGCTTGTCCAACTCGCTGAGCACTCGGCGCAGATCCTTCTCATGCGCGTCGATGAGCCCGTCCTCAGTCATGTTCTCCGTGCTGGACCCGATGATGATGTCATCCACGAAGGGGTCGGCACAGTCCCGGACAGGACCGAGTAGGTCCTCCATCATGCGCTGGAAAGCGGCGTTGCCATTCTTGGCGCCCATAGGCACCACTTTCCACTGCATGGGCCCCAGCGGCGTCGACATCGCTGTGCAGGGCCTGGAGTCCGGGTGTAGCGGCATCTGGTGATAGCCGTGTTTCAGGTCTAACACCTTGAAAATCCGCTTTTTCTGTTGCTTTTGGAGGATGGAGTCGATCAGGGGGAGCGAGTACGAGTCGTGGTCGGTCTGCTCGTTCAAACCTCTGTAATCAACCACCAACCTCCACTCGCCCTTCTCCTTCTTGGGCACGATGAAGGCTGGGCTGGCCCACTCACTGTCGGAGGGTTCGATCCATCCCCGCTCAATGAACTCGGCCAACGGCTTCTTAATGGCCTCGGCCCGATCGCCCTGAAGTTGGTACTCCCGATGACGATAGATCTTCGGGTTCGGCTTCAGCTTGATCTTCGCTGTACCAAACCTCCCACGATCTGGAGGGTTCTTGTTGGCGACGCCACTGAATAGCCGCGGATAGGCATTGATCAGCCTCTCCTTCAGCTCGGTGACCTTCGGGTTCTCCTGGGCCTCTTCAGCCGCTTGCTTCGGTATGGATACCACCGACCGCACTGCGGTATAGGCGTCTTCTGGGTCCGATTCCGACTTCTCCTCGTCCGATATGCCGTCTTCATCGTCGTGGGGAGCTCTTCCCGGCGATAATCTTCAGGAAATTTGCGGCATCGGGCTGGTGACTGTCGCGATCGGCACCCATTCTTGGAAAATCCCATGTTGGTGGGTCCGACCCAACCAGACCATCGTATTGGTCCGCGATGTGATCCATGACCCTCGCCACGAACTCGTCCTTCTCGTACTTGCCGGTGACCAACATCTTGTCATCCCACCAATGCGGAGATGTGACCATGGCCCGCCTCTTCTTGGCTGCCACACGGCCGTGCATCCCCATCCGCATGTAGTTGACGACGTCGTCGATCTCGGCGTGGGACAGGACGTCAATGCCATCAATAGGCTGATCCATCCCCTCCTTGGGCTCAAACATGACCTTCATGGGCACAGCCCCATCCACCAGGAAAGCCTTGGTACCCCACGCTTGACCCGGGGAGGGCATTGATACACCCTTGGCGTCGATGAACAACTCCTCCTCTGGCCCGAATGACATCTCGTTCAGGGTGATGGAGTCCAGCGTCGACTTGAGACCCTCCAGCGGACATGGGGTGGATCCTATGCCGGTTATGACCAGGATCCCCTTCGCCCTATCCGCGATGATCTTCTCCACTGTACGTCTGGTATTGTCCAGGGAGCAATGCCAATACATGGGCCCCCACTCCTTCAAACCCCAATGCCTGTGCCAGGCTGAGTCTCCTCGAACCCAATGCCTCCTACACTTCCGCAAAAGTGGGGCATCCTGGGAAGCGAAGACGTCCGTCTCGGGTGCTTCGGCTCCCAGCGTCTGGATCATCCTGGCATAGACCTGCGGCGCCATTCCATACTCCGTGAGCTGAACTCCACGGTCTCCTCTGGACTTGGCACCCACAGCTTGCACCGCTTGGACGATCCGATCCTCTTCCTCAGCATTCCATTGGGATGATCCGCATGCATAGTCCGTGGACAGCCATGTTAGGCATTCATCATCCTCCCGGACCAGCGTTGCACAATGGGGAAGGGCTCCAATGGCATTTGCCACCATGAAGTCATACCCCATGATCATATCCCAATCGGTAATGTCGGCCACATAGAAATTCCTGGATAGAATGCTTCTCTTCGCCAGATCAGGGCGGTTCAAGCGCTCATGTTCCCAGAATTCCATACTGATAGTGGCCTCATGGGTACCGCCACCCATAATCTCTCCGTTGGCGACCTTCAGGCGGACCAGTCTCCGGCTTGGCTGCAGGAGTTCCTCCTTGAACAACCCTCTCCGGACCAGGCTCACCTGGGCACCCGTATCCACCAACACATCCACCACCTTCTCCTCTCGTCCGCATCGTACTCGCACTTTCAAGTGCAACTGCCGCTCGTCGCCATGAGGTGTATGGACGACTCTCACGGCATGCAACTCTAGCACGTCTGGGTGCATCAGGACTTCAAGGGTATGGTCACGGATGGTGTAGATCTTGGGTTGGTCCTGCCCGTCCACGGGGCTCTCCGTGGTCGCTCCTTCCTTCTTGCCATGTCCCGTACCCACATGTACTTCCCTTGGCAGGGCGCTCCAGGGGTTGGGAGTGGCGAAACTCAGTGGTTTTGGCTCTTCTGGAGCCTTCTTCGGCACCCGATGTGCCTTCGCTTTCTCTGGGATTCCACTGATTTTCGGAGGAGAGACCTCCGAGGTCCCACTCCCGTGGGGGCTCCTCTAGACTTGGCTTCCCGCAGCCCCTTCTGGCTGCGATCTGCCAGGACTTTGTCCACCACGTTGCTGGGCTTTGAGTTCCTCCAACGTCCTCAACATGTCCTCAGCAAATTGCTCGATCGACCTCACTCGTCGGTCTTGGCCAGGTCCACCACCATAGCCTCTTCCTCCGCCTTTTTCTTGGCCTTTGCCTTGGCCTTTTCCCCCGTCTTAGCCCTTCGCCTTCCAATCGGAAATCCGCTGCTCCTTGGGCTTCTTCTCGGGGTGAGCGGCGAAGTAGACCTTCTTGTCCGCCTCATACACCTTGCACTGACGGTGGTCGTGTGCATGGTTGTTTCCCTTGCCATAAGAGACCCAGCGGCCGTCGTGCTGAGACCTGTACTCTCGGAACGAGAGCGGTGGGTTCCCGATCCTCCTTGGCTCTCTGTTCTTCCTGGGTCCCACCGGGCTCCATCTGGACCGATCCTGCCCATGATTCCTCACGTTGTGCGCCACAAACGCGAAGAAATGGGCCTCCTCGTGATCCTCCCGGGACCAGTGATCTTGGCCACTTCCACTACCGTCCTCCGCAGAGTTGGTCGTGTCCTCCTGGATCTCCCGATGATGGCGGTCTTCTCGGTGGCCTCGTTGTCCATGACCATGTCGATCCTGCACGTGGGCCCCGTTCTTCGCATTGAGCTTCAGCTCCACCGTGATGTACTTCACGAGCTCGTCGAGGCTCATGCGGGCGAAGATGACCTGCATCCTCAGTGGCTCCCCGCGCCTCCACTCCACGTTGTTGAGGCGCAGCAACCTTTGCCCCATGGTGTCTCCAAAGACCTCCACGTACACGGCGTTCTTCAGTCCCAACATCCGGTTGGGCTCGCCCAGGTTCCTCCTGAAGAACTCCATGATACCCGCATGGGTATCTTCCGCCGCCATGATCCTCACCGCCACCCGCTTCTTGGTGCGCTTCTTCTCCTCGTCCTCCACTCGTCTCTTCCAGTTGCCGGGGAGGACGTTCTTCAGCAAGTGGCGGATCTCACTGGCCTCGTTCCAGTCCTCCACCAGCTTAAGGCATCTGCGGTACTTCCGCAGATACCGGTTCCACTCCCGGACCCGCAACTCACCGCGGTCCAGCGGCAGTGGAATGGACCACAGGTCCTCCAGCTTCTGGTTCGGAGCGTCCACCCGCTCCTCATCCTCCAACCACTGGGGGCAGGCCTGCTCCGTCCTGATCAGTTCTTCCCAGATGTGATCCCGCAGCTCCTCCTTCAGGTCCTGCGCCAGCCGGTGTGGGAATGTCCGGCATACCCACTTGTCCCGCGGCGCTCCCCGCATCTCACCGACGACCTCCTCGGCGAAGTCCTCCCAATCCAGGATGAAGTCATCCAGGTTGGAGGGACTGCCATCGTAGTAGGGGATTTTAATTCCCCTGAGGTCGTCAATCCTGATGGCGTCGCCGACGTCTCCAGCCACCACTCCATCGAGACGGATACCACCTGTGGCCGGGGGGTGTGAGTACACTCCCCGTACATCCCTCTCCTCCATGGAGTGCGGTCCAGTTGGGCCTGAACCCATGAGGTATGGAATGCGGGAAGGATTTGCTCCATCGGCCGTCCATATCCCCGTATTGGGGTCCTTCGCCCACAGGTTTCCGCCTGGATGACCTCGACCATGTCCGTCGGAGCTTCCCACGGTTCGCCCCTGCATGGTCTGGCTCTCGATCTTCTCTTCCGCATAAACTACAATATTCGTCGTGATCGGTACATCCTGGGCGGCATGGGACATCTGTACCGTCAGGCTCCTCGGGTCCGTGGTTACGTGCCCTTCCCGCATGGACCCAGCCGGTGCCGTGCGTTCCCCGAGCAGTGTGGATTCGCTGAACATGGGAACAAACGGCAGCGCATCCGGGTCAACACGCGGAGGCGCGTATGGTGCCTCTGCAGGGCCGCCCATGGGTTTCTCCATGGCGCTCCTGAGGGTCTTGACCCCCTCCACCAGCTCTACCGCGGCCGGCTTTGCCGGGAGCTCCGGACCCGAGGCGAGGGGCTGTAGCTCCTCTAGCCTTTTCAGGCGTCCCCACATGTCCTCCACCAAGTGGAGGAGGCTGTCCACCACTCGCTGCTGCTTCTCCAGGGCCAACTCCAGATTCTCCCGGTACCGGTCCTGTTCCGCTCGCAGCTCCTCCATGTCTTTCTCGGCGGCTGACTGGTCGTCCAGGATCCCCGCGACGTCCTCCTCTAGACCGTCCTTGGCGTTGTCCAGGCGGTCAAGGCGATGCACGATGGCGTCCATCCCCATCTTTGGGTACTTGCCCATGAGGAAGGACACGTGCTCGCAGTGGCACGCAGCGTGCTTTCCCCCGGATTCAGCGCATCCCGCGGTTCCCGGCACCTCCGACTCATCGCCCATGGGCGTATCGCCTATGGCGTCCGTCTCTGGTCCCGTGTGCCGGGGCACAGGTGCCGTCCGGGCCCTGGCTGGCCTCTCCAAGCCCTCGGCGTCGTGCTTCAGGGCGGGCTCGGGGGCCGTATGCGCCCTGGCGATCGGCGCGGACGTCTCCTCCGACTCCGAGGGTGGCTCGTAGGCTGTCCGATAGCCCTCGGAGTGCCCCTCGGATTCCCATAGCCTGACCGGGCTGGGGTCCGTGTCCAGAGCCCCGGCGTCCCTTGCCGCGGACTTGGGTGACCCGCGCTTCCGGTAGCGCCGGGCCCGTCCTCCACTGCTGCCTGAATGGCAAGCCTCATCAGAGTCCTCCGCGGCGGAGCGGAGGTTGCATGCCTTTCGGCAGCGACGCTCACACATGGAGACCAGGTCCTCCATGTCACGTCCTCCTCTTCCCGAATGTCGTTCTTCTCTTCAGGCTTCAACTTCCGGAGTTCGCCATGCTCTTGAACGTCTCGGTTCTTCTATGGCTCCAATCTCCGGCGTGGTCTCCACCGAGTCCACAATACGCACCCGGGGCGTACTTGGGCAGGGCTCATAAGGGCCCAAGTCCCCGGGTCGGCGGTTGGTAGGGGCAGCGGGTAAGCCTCTGCTACCATAAAGAAGGTCCCTACCAGGACCGGCCCCCGCTGTGCCCCTTCCGCCTGTAACCCCTGCCGATTTGCTCCTGATCAACGATTGCATTGCTCAAAATCCAAGGTTCCAAATCCAAAAATATAGAAAATAAAATCCTCCTTCAACCCTGAATGGCAACCAGATCCCACAAATACAGCAATAACCCAATTCACAATCCAAATCAGGCTGCGGGCTTTTGTTCAGCACATCGATGGTCTCACGATGGCGGGCATGTACAAGAATTGCACCAAGGAAGAAAGCCCTGAAATTGGCATATGACCACAAATAAAGCAAAGCTGGGGAAAGAGGTAAACATACACATTCACAGCCATAAACCCCTCATTCCCTGGACTCAAGACCTTTCCTTGACTCACCAACATATTGCCCTGAACCAGGTCGAATGAGATGGCTAAATGCCATGTGTCAAAAGTCACTACACAAACCCCAAAAATGTGTTCACTCCCAAGCCTATATATCCTAGCCCAATGGGGGAGGTGGCGTGTCATGGCTTAGAGTGACACCAAGGACCATGCCCTACCCTGACATATACTTGATTGGACTTGGGGTACAATGGGCTTAGAGATATGCCCCATGAGTTTGAACTCATAACATACCAAAAAACTGCCAATTCACACCATATTGGCCATATATCAAATATATGCTCAAAATTGAAGTTACCACTTATCCGAAGGCTCAAAGCATGCATGGAATCGAAGTCTAGTATTCATGGAGGATAGAGACCAAAGATCAATGCCCTTGTACATCCCCACCTCACTCTCGAAACCCCTTCGGATATGGGCCCCACGCACTGCCCAAGTCAGCCCATGATCTTGAGACCAATTCTTGTAATCCTTAGTGCGCCAAGCCAAATGGAGTACGCGATCCGGCATATGGTGGTGTTCAACTCCAAAGCATATGCCAGCATATGACCAACATACCATGGTTTGACTCCCCATAGGCTTCTTGCTGTTTGCCGACCAGGTAAGTACACAAAACGCAAAATGAGCAAACATTGAGGTCAAAAACATGAAAATATGACCAAATACAAAGTTGTCATGATAGTATATCTCTATGCTCACCCATGATATCCGCTCATGGTTCAATACACAAATGATTAGAACTATTTGCAAACATTTCCCCCACTTGGATCCCCAATCAGGCGCATGGAGATACCTTCGCCACTCATATCTACATGCCCCATGAAAATGGGAGTGCACTCATGGATCTCTTTGCCAAACATACCACGAGCAATACATATGCGGTAGACTTAGTCTAGCGCTTTGAATTCCACAATTCGGACATGGGCAAGACCCTTGTCACGTATGGCTCCCCATCTCTTCGGCCACGCGAAGATATATAACATGGGCGTGAGCATATCAAGACATATACCATGCATATAAAACATACCCTCAAAAGTGGCTCCCACCATGATATGCCATGTCCCTCCATGGACATAACTTCACGTTAAAAATGCGTAGGAACCCAAGGAAAGTATCTATGCGACCCCAACACTCATGCGGTACACTGGAAAGTCGCATGAAAATATTCGGTTGCACGGTGCAAGAGTTACATATCACTTTATACCCTCTTGACCATTATCCCTTTCTAAAACGGGCATGTGTACACAACAAAGGCGTTTGATGCTCCCACAATCAACTTGAGACTAAGGCGCTTGCAACGCAACCTTCATTATTCTCTTTCCTCACACTCGCGCGTAGATATGGCCTTTCAAAGTGGTCCCACGATTCACTTTTGTTTCCCTTATATCTCCAAGTCAAATGGGTGGCAAGTATAAGGGAAATCTGATTCGGGCATAGGGAAAAGAGTATGACCACTCGAAGAAGACAAAATCAAGTGCGGCGATGTCGAATTCGAAAATCCGATTTCGACAGCGCGAAAAATTCAGATTAAAATTTCGAGTGCTTATTTAGAAAATTGCGGAAGCAACGAACCCTTTGCTGATGAAATCTGACCCTTCAACGAAGTATCCGCCAAAATATCTGGAAATAACAGTTAACCAATCGGTTAACGCAAAATCGCGAGCCAACTGACGGTCGCCGATACATTGACCATCAGAACGAAAGGCTGAAAAATTACGGAAACATCATGATAATAAAACCCTGTTTATTCCTGATATTCTGATATATACATCTCAGCTGGCGGCGCCTCGGTACTGAATATGGCCGCTCGTAGCCGGAATGGCCAAACCTATCACACTATCACATCGGGTTAGTTCAGAATAATGGGAGAGTATGATATCAGCCAATGGCGGCTTGCCGGCACATAGATACACACTCCAAGTGACCCCAAGATGGCCACGGGGGTCCGAACCGGCTTCAATTGTGACACTCGATGCTGTTTTAAATGGTAGAGGGAGACCATTTGAACAGCTTTCGCTGATGAGGTTTTTTGATGTGTTTTTTTTGAATTGTGCTCCTGCTTGCTCCTGCTGCTTCTTGTTGATGCCTTGCTTTCCACTTGCCAATGTTTTGGTGAAGTAAAAGGATAGTCCAAAGGCTTCCAAGTTTCCACAGTGCAAAAAGATGAAATTCAGGATCAAATCCACAACATGAAGGGCTGCAGTCAATGGAGAAAAGATAGACAGTGTATTTACACAAAGGAACTCACAAAGACGACAGACTTAGAAATGATAATTGGTAATCTGCCGACATGGGCACTCTCTGATTTTATAGTGCCATCTAGAGATGTGCACTCGTTGTTTTGGGTCCCATAGGTGCTGAGGTGGCATGGAGTGTGGCGCTGAGGTCACTGCTATGTCTGATGGGTACTTCCTACTTAGGTAGGCTGACTGGGTATTGAACCCAGGACCTCTCAAAAAGAGGTGCCCCATCCCTTTAGGGTGTAGACCACTAGGACAGCTAAGCATTCATGAGAAAATATAGAAAAATGTATAGGCTCTGAACTCAGAGCAGCGCCTCAGTCGATCACGCAAATAATGTTTATGTCAAAAGAGTTGGGGGGTCAGGGGTCCACACAACATCCTTGGTCTGGTGCCTTGTTTTATGCGTCAAAATCCTTTGTCACCCCTTTTTGGTTAGGTCAATACTAAGATAAAAATGTAGTAAGCCTCTAGGCATGTCTAACACAACTAAGGCTTACCCCTAGGCATGGAAATACACTTTTTCTTACTCCCCCCTTAAGCTGTGGTCGCCAGCACTGTCGCATTTTAAGGAAAAAGGGGTATTTCTCTTGGCCTCCCCGTGGTTTGAGCATCTTTTGAGAATTAGCTATAACCTGCCGCACACTCCCAAACACCAAAGGGGCGGTGCACCAGGGCAGACGCCATTTTTGCCTTGTCGTAACAATCAACTACAGACTCCACTGCACTTAGTAGCCTCCCTGGCGCGGCTTTGGCGTGGTAGGGGGTTAGAATGGGCATGCAAGGTCATGTACTCATGCATCCGTCCTTCCAAGGGGCAAAAGGCAAGAGCCAAAACAGGACACGGTCAGGGCTTGTGCTCTGGGTTGTACTCGTACCTGCAGGATGTACCTGTCCTGTCTCTAGAGCGGGGGTTTATTGCCCCATTCATGAGGTCTTTGCATCCTGGACAGTCTTCTTTGAAGCTGCGGTGCGGCCAGAATGCAGCCTACTTTGCTTCGCCACTCAGGGACATCTGAACAGAAGAGATGCACAGGACGAGGGCCTGATTGCGAATCAACGCTCCCCGATACACCAAAATCTGTCAGATGACGACCTAGAATGTTTCTGAGGGCACATACCTGTCCAAAATCTTCATGTGCATCTGTTGCACATTTTTAAGTCTTTTTGTGTCGTCACAAGAATTTGGAAATTCATGGATTCACACTCAGAAAAAAACCGCGCGCAGGGGCGCGTGTTAATTCACAGCCGGAAAAGTCAAAGAAAATAAGATTATAACAATATGTCACGTAGTTAAAAAGAACGGACGAAACAGACACAAAATAATACAGGTAGCAATTCCACCCTTGCTTATAGGAAAATTCAGGAATCACAATTCCAGAATTCAAGAGAAAGAATAAAACAACAGGTGCTTTGTGATCACGGTTAGTGCTTGCACAGTGCCTGCGTCCTGCTTTCGCTGATTAGGCATACACACTTCGCGTGAAGTAGCAAACACGTAAGAAAGAGGGATAGATTAGAAGATCTCAGGAGATTAGAGGTTAGATCAGGGCAAAACAGACAGCCTTCGACCAGAGAGTGGTTATCACGGGGGGCCATCGGTCCTACCCTGCCGTGCAATGCGGGGCAACTGTGACAAGGGCTCTTACACCACAGCCTCCCTTTTTCTGTAGCTTGGATGAGAACATACACCCGAGTGCATAGTTGCTTCGTTTAGTTTGTGTTTTTTTTCTCCTCACCCGCACTCGTTCTTCAGTGCCAGGTAAGGTGGGTGAGCCGAGGAGGGGCCAGCCCCTGGTTGAGTCTGAGATCGTGAACACAGAATCGCATGGATGGATTGTAAGGGGATTGATAGAGATAGGTGATTAGGGGAAGTGCAAGGCCGTGCACGAAGCACGTGTAAAACAGAAAAAGTGCACGGCAGTGCCCCAGATACCCGAAACTGTGCATGTATATGACGCATTAACGGGTAGGCCTGGCGTTTAGGTTACACTGGGGCTCCGCCCTACCTTCTTTGAGAGAATGGGCGGAGTTCCATAAGCTTGCTTGCTGGATAGGAAGGTTCGGCAATAGTCAATTATTTTCAGGTTGGAGACCCTTATGATACGGCGCGGCCTGTTAGGTTGCAGGGCCAAACCTTTCTGCATGTGCATCTTTCAGATGAGAATGGTTCACGGTGAAATGGTGACACCGCAAAGCCCTGCTAGACAGGGGCGCTGATCACACAATCATGAGTGGGACAAACAACATCTTCTTCATGGACAACCTGTACTCATGCTGTGCACGCGAGCAGAGCGCTCCTTCCATCCACACTCTAGCAGATAAACGTGTAATGACGTCCCTGTTAACCCACAGCTGCTTGGTAGCGCTGTGTTCTCTGGCCATTTCACAGGCCGGCCACTAGGGCCTGTTTATCCTTCTTGAACGCCACCCCTTAGCGTGTAAGTGTAGGTGTGGCAAGCCAGGTGGAGGGCTGAAGCACGGCAGTGCTCGCTTATCCTTCGTGGGCTGGTGCCGCAGTAGAGTACGTAGGACCTGTAGTGAGTGTGTCACTGTCCTGCCAAATTCCTGAAATTTCATCAGGCTGTTCTGTGGGCAGCAGCAGTGGTGGTAAAATTCTTTTGGCTGCTTACCAAACAGGTGTTTTCATGCCTTGTATCTTTTGGCCACCCCTCCCACATAGTAGGCAGGTAGATGGTCCAAACCAATACCTTGGCGTTAGGGCTGGGTATTTTTCCAGGGCTTTCGGGTGCCAACACAGAAAGTGGGCACTTAGTGGCAGAAAGACGTGGGCGTACCCGATCGCACCGTGTAAAGACACCCGCCAGGCTCAGCAAGGGTGCAGACTTGGGTATCATTAGGACACGACTTCTGCAGTCTGGTCTTAGGTCCTCAGGCTCAGCACACTCACACATACATAGGCAGGTATAGGAAGGGTTCAGTCCCTAGGCTTCTTCTGCGAGGGAAGCATCTCAGCGGGCCTCAGCAACTCTCCTAGGTTGTTCTGGGACAAGTAGTCAACCAGAACAGAGTTTAGGCATCCCTCAGGGAGCAAAACGGCAGAGAAGGGTTCCCAGGTACGTTCCTCCACTCCAAAGCCTTCTAACCGGGTGAGCAATCGCCACCCTTGGCGGTAACTGTGTCGGAGCATAGACTTCACCATGTAGAAGCCTTCCTTGGCCATCTCCCTAGTGTTCATGTCGGCACGTTCACCTTCCACTTCCATGAGGCGAGCAGCGCCCTGTAGATCCAGAGCGGCGATCTTCTGGTCGTTCAGTTCCAGCCCTTCCTCACAGAGGTCATCAGGGCCGTAGTAGCGCTTCAGCTGCTGGGCTGCGCTCATCAGGGTCCCCCCTATTGGGAGAGAACACCGCATAGTGATGCGGTGACCGTGCGGGGTCAGGATCTTGTAGGGCCCAAAGTAGGGGTCTTCATTGGTGGAGAGGGGCCAGGCAGCCAGCCCACTGTGGTGCACCAACATCCAGTTACCCTCTTGGTAGGATGCAGGCACTCGGTGTCTGTTGTTCTTGGTCCACTGTTGCTCCCTCACACTTTGGAGCATCGCCTTTGCCTTGTTCACCTTGTCTCGGTGCTCCTTCACCCATTTTCCCACCGTAGAGTAGGAATCCTCTGGATAGGGAGCGTGTAGGAACCACACCGGGCGCCCCATGAATAGTTCGTGGGGTGAGTAGCCAGTTGCTGAACTCTCCTGGGAGTTCATCGTCAGGGAAACGACTGCAAGTAGTCTCACCCAGTCTTTGGTGCCTTCAGTCTTGCACCATATGCTGACGTTCTCCTTGAGAACTGGGATCCGTCGCTCACATAGGGGGTTACTCGTATGAGTGTACGGAATCCCTGTAGACACTTGGACATTGAGGGACCTCAGGACTCTCTTGTACCAACCAGTGTCTGAGCGTATCCAGATGTCCTCGTCGAAATTGATCTCTTTAGGTCCCTCATAGACATAGAACCACTCTTCGAGGAGTATCTTGATGGTCTCCTCCCCGGGGATGTGTTTGGTGCATGGCAACACTCTGGTAACCCTAGTCAACCCACAGGTTACCACTAGCGCGAAGTCATAGCCCCCAAACTTCGGCACCTCCCTGTAGTCCACATAGAGAACACTGTTGGCACAGTGTGGGACGAAAAGGGTTGAATAGAGGCTTCTGTCCCTGATGTCCCCAGGGTTACAGGATTTGCACAGGCACTTGTCGACGATAGGCCCGAGGGCTTTCTGTGGTTCATTATCATTCCACGTACAGTGGAACCACTTCTTCAACAGCTTCAAGGTAGGGTCAGCCGGAACGGGACCACTAGACTCATGGGTCCACTTGAGGAGAGCTGGGATACGGTCACTACACACGACTATTCGGTGCTCGTGCCAGAGGTAGGTCTTGTGGCGCTTGCACTGTTCCTGGTTGACGAGGACAGCTTCTGGACGCTTCACCAGGCGTTTGTAGATATCCCCAAACTCCTTCAGGTACTCGACTTGTTCGAGTCCATCTAGAGGACTTATCATGGCCATGCTCACATCAAGGTGCACATCCATACGGCTCAACTGCTCTCTGGCTAGCACCTCAGATCTGGCACCAATCACGTCGTCGAAGTTGTTGCGCCTGATGTAGTCCGCACACTCGTTCTCGACGCCCTCGATATGGTGCACCGAGAGCTGTAGCTGGCTCAGGTAGGTCCACCAGCGTCTGAGCTTGATCTTCTCATGAGGGGGTTCCTTCTGCAGGGTGTGGACCGGTTCTTGATCACACAGCCAAACCACAGGGTTGCCACCGGACACTCGGGACGCAGAGGATAGCAGCAGCATACTCGCAAGCAGTTGCTGTTCATAGGTAGAGTAGGTACCCCTGGCCTGCTTCCATTTCCAGCTCCAATGGCCCAGGGGAACAAGGACCGGTTTGTCCTCAGGGGCACTGTGCTTCAGGGTTCAATCTCCATTCAGTCCGTCAGTACCCCATTGGCATATTGCCGAGTTGAACTCCTCCTTCTCTAGCGGTTACCACTGGAACAAGGTAGGTAGGTAGGTATCTCCGGGAGCTGGGGATGCCTCCTTTGACAATGCAGGAAGAAGGTCTTACCAAGGAGAAGTCCTGTCCGGCCCACTGCCCTAGGCCAGGCGCCTCTTAAGCCGCTCCCGTAGGTGCTTGGGAAGGCAGTGACGCGGCCACCCGGTCCAGGGGGTCCCAGGTTGGAGGGGGTCCCCACACGTGCCCGTGGGTAGGGTCACATCCCGTGTCCTGTAGCCGGCAGCTCTGGGGGCTGCCCAGCTGTTTGGAGTATCTCTCACAACAGGGGAAATTGCTCCCGCGGGTCTACAGTACGATAGCCTCACCCCTGTGGATCGAGTTGCAGGCCCCCGCTGGTTGGCAGGCGACCCCCTGCCGGGCTGTGTGCCAGCTTGCCTGTCATCGGTTGTTGCAATGGCTCCAGGTGACTCCGGGTGACGTTTGCCATGGTCCCCGATGCAGCCTGGCCGGGCTCGGACCAGTGGCCTTGGAGTACCGCTCCCGCCACTGGCCCGGCGGGTCGCCTGGGTCGCTGCAGTGCGTCCGACCCTGGTGGTGTGGTTCGTTGCGCCCTGTCCCTGCCGCCCTTGGTGCGTGCACGTTTCCGGTGTCCTCGGTTACTTGGCGCCTATTCACCGGTGTGTGCGCCATTTGTCTACCGTGCGCGGTGTCAGTGGCTACTTGGCGCTTGTTCACCGGTGCGCGCGCTGTGTGCGGTATGTGTGTGTTGTTGGTCGCTTTGTAGCGGACCCGCCCCATCTTCTTGTATTTTTTTGCCCGCGTTTGGTTTTTCTTCTTTGTTCTGGTGTGCGTGGTCGGTGCTTTGTCGGTGGTTGCGACCCAGGGGTGCGGCTTGCGCGTCTTGATGTACATGGGTGCGGGCTAGGGTAGGTTTGGTTTGGTGTCTCTTTGCGTCTTGGCTAGTTTGGTGTTGCTGGCTGGTTAGGCGGTGGTCTGGGCTGTGGGTGCGGGCTGTGGCTACTGTGCTGCCTCAGTGGGCTGAGTCAGGCTCGGAGGCTTAGAGGTTGCGGGGCGTGGTTCGTGTTCCTCAAGTTGTGATTTAGCTTCGGCTGGGGCTAGGCGGCTTGGGCTGGTTAGGCGTTTTTGAGGGCTGCAGGCCTGGGTTTCACGCCGTTGGGCGCAGCGGGTGCCCGTTGGCGCGCGCGTCACCGTCCATCTGCTCCAGGTTTGCGTGGCTTCTTCCAGGCGGGGTTCCGCGTGATGTTCCGCGGCGGTGCCTGGCTGGGTAGCGGGTAGCGATGGGTCACTGCAGGGGGTAATGCTGGGCGGGCCGTCGGGCTGAGTCGGCTCCCGGGCGGCTCGGCCAGCGGGCAGGGGCGCTGTATTTGGCCGGTTGGGTGCCTCGGGCGTCGTCGGGCTTGGACGGGGCGGGTGCGTGTTGCGGTGGTTGGCAGTGCACGCGGCAAGCGGGGAGGATCGGTTCGCGGCCCGGAGCCCGGGCTGCTGGGCTGTGGCGGCAGGGAGCGTCGCCGGCGTGCGGCCCGGGCGCGGCCCAGGGAGTAACCCCCTGTGGGGTTAGGGGGGGGCACTGCCGGCTGGGGGGTCAGGCGCGTCATGTTGTGTGGCGCGCGGGGTTCCCGGGGTGCAGGTAGGTAGGTAGGTGCACTCGGTTGTGGAGAGGCGTCCCATGGTTCCCGCTGGGGTTGCCGCTGTGACGAACAGGAAGAGGCTCCGCGCTTGAAGAGGGGAGGCCACTTACATCCCGCTAGACCTGACTGGCGGACCCCAACAAAGCGGCCCCGGGCAACATTGGGAGGGCTGTTCGCCGCCAGCGTGATTGCTTGTCATGCCGGGAGGGTGGGCCCCCGTGCTTGCGCACGTCCCCTACTTTCCGCGGAACCCTAGGGGTTCACCAGACTCCCTGGCGTATCCGGTTCCCAAGGCATGCATGCATGTTCTTGGTACTGGGGTTCCGAGGCGCTTGGGCCTCGCACGCTCCGCCTCGAGTCCCAAAGCAGCGCAGGCCTTAGGATGCAGCCTTAACCCCGGTCTCCGGATCTCGTTTGGCCGGGTCACCTGCATGGCACAGGCTGCCTCAGTGCCCGGGCTATGGACACAGGGATTCCTACTGTTGTTTGGCGTTTTTTTTTGGGTCCGGGTTGAGGTTCGGTGTGGGTTTCGGTAGCCCCGCCAGCCCTGGCTGGGGTCTTGGGCGCCTGTGTTTGGGTACGGTTTGTGGTGTCGCCCCTCCTTTGCTGGCTGGGGTTTGCGGTGTTTGCGGTTGGGCTTGGGTTTCGGCCTGCACCCCTACTTTCCCGGTCAGGGTTCTTGTGTGCGCGCTCCTCCTGCACCCCGCCGTTCCCGGTGCTCGTGTGCGGTGTGGGCGTGCGTGCTGGGGTCTGGGTTTCGGCTGCGCCCCGCCACTCCTTGGGGA
The DNA here is from genome assembly GCA_964036045.1 of Eutreptiella sp. 'Long Island Sound 2002'. Lineage (NCBI taxonomy): Eukaryota > Euglenozoa > Euglenophyceae > Eutreptiales > Eutreptiaceae > Eutreptiella > Eutreptiella sp. 'Long Island Sound 2002'. Next base: position 42,637,899 of record OZ038378.1, on the reverse strand, counting down.
GGTGTTTGGGTGTGTGTGTGCTTGTGTGCCCATCCCGCGTGGTCTCCTGCACCTTCTGGTTGGGGGTGCTGTGCGGGGGTGTGTGGTTGGGCCTGGGTTGGTGCCGGGCCCCTCCACTCCTGGCTGGGGCGTCGGGGCGTATGTGTGTTTGTGCGCGCGCCCCGTTTGTTCCCCGCCTTTCCTGGCTGGGGTGTGCTGTGAGGGCGTGCGAGCCGGGCTCAGGTCCTTCGGCTGTGGCCCGCCTTTCGTGGTTGGGTTGTTGGGGTGTGTGTGCGGTCGTGCTTGTGCCCCGCTTGCCCCCGCCCTTCCTGGGGGGCCGCCTGCCGCGCGGGGTTGTGCGGGTCTTGCCGCTTTTTTTGGGGGGGGGGGGGGCGTGTCATGTCTTGGCTTTGTGGTGTCGGTCGCTGGCTGTCCTGGTCTCGGGTCTCGTGGTCCCTGTCCCCCTATCCCCTCTCTTCCGGGCTGCGTTGCTGATTTTTTTTTTCTGTCCGGGCGTGGTGTGTGTCCGCGTTTTTTGGGTGTCCCTTTTCCCGGTGGGCCGCTGCTCCTGACTTGGTGTTGTCGGTTTTGGCTGGGAGGTCCCCCTGTGCCTCTTTGGGGGGTGTTGTCTTGGGTGCCGTCTGGGTGGGGGGTTTCGCCGCCTCTTGCGGTGTTGGTGGGCGGTTTGATGGCTGTGGGCAGTTATCGCGCCCCCCGCCCCCCGCTGTTTTTTTTTCCGGGGGGTCTGCCTGTTCCTCTCTCTGCCTTCCCTGGGCTGGCGCACGCAGTGGTCGGCATTCAGTGTGGTCTTTCGGGTAGCTGTTGGTGGTTGCATTTTGCAAGGCTGTGTCTCGGCCCCATGGGTCGGGTGGGTTATGTATACGTTGGGCTCTGCGCTCCTTCCTGCCGGGTTAGGTTCTGGCTCTGCCGGCTTGGCGGCTGCGCCAGGCAGCTTCATGTGGCTCCTGTTTAGGGGGCTGGGGTTGTCCGTGTCCTTTCGCCTCCACGGTGCCGGTTTTAACTTTCTGTTAACTTTATGGCGGCAGTTTGTCTGGGTGGACCGCGACCGATGATGCCTGGCACGCGGCCGACCCTTGGCAGTGTGTGGCGGGCTGGTGCGGTTCCTTCCGGGGTGTGTGGTGGCTTGTTTTGGTTAGTCCTTTGCTTAGCGTCCCTTGCTCTGGTGTTGTGGTGTGCTGTGGTGCGCCGTGTTGCGCCGTGCCGTGCCATGATGTGCCGCTATGTGCCGCGTCGCGTCGCGTCGTGCTGTGGCGTGTTGTGCTTTGGGGTGCCTTGTCGTGGTGCGTTGCACTGTGGCGCGTTGCGGTGCGTTGTGCCGTGCTGCCTGTTGTTGTGCAGTGGTGGGTCGGTGGAGGTCAGCCTGGCCTGTGTTGTGGTGCGGAGTGCGGGTCGGAGTGTGGCTGGCTGGTGGCTCGGGGGTGCGGTTAGGTGTGGGTGGTTCGCTGGGTCCGTGCTGTGGGGGCCTGGGCGTGCCGCTCGGGCTGATGGGTTGGGTAGGTGTCCGGGGGGTTGCCCTCTCTTGGGGGCCTATGCCTTGGTCCCGTGTCCTCTGGGGTCCCGGCTCCTAGCCCTGGGTGTTGTGGCCGTGCCTTTGTCCTCTTCCGGTGCCTGTGAGGTGGCCCTTGTGGTGGCCGGGGTCGTCGCCTGGCGGTGAGGGCGTGGTGGTGGGCTGCGCGGCGGTGCTCCTAGCGGCTTCCGCTGCGGGTGTACCCCGTTCTCCCCGTGTAAGCGTGCCCTCCATCCCCTGTGTGGTTTCCGCTGGCTCGTGGGCGTGTGCCGGTGTTCTCCGCACGGCGTCCGATTCGTGCTTCGGCGGCGTGTGTTGGGGGCGTGCGCCCCCGGGGGTCGTGCGGCGTCCGCTGGTGGTGGGGCGGCGCTGGTCCCTCCGTCGTGGTATGTCATTCCTGCGTGTGGGTCCTGGCGCCCGCCTTGCGTTCGTCTTTCTCTGCGCCTCGTTCCCCGTTCCTGCCCCTTCCTGGGCCTTGGGTGGTTTCCTGCCCCCGAGTTGTGTCGCTTTCGGTGGCCTGTCCCTATGCGCGGCTGCCCCTCACTTTGGGCCCTTCCGTGCCCTCTTGCCTGAGTGTCCCTTTCTGTCCCTTGCCAAACCCTTGCCCGTGCCCCTTCCCTTCTCGGTGTGGTGGTGGTGGGCTTGGGGGGGGGCGCCATTGGCCAAGGCCTGGGGGTGGGTGGCCTGGAGCCCTTTGCCGAGCATGTGCACCCCTTCTCGCCTTCCCGCTCCCCCGGCCCACTTCACCCAGTGGCGGAGCTCCTGCAAGGCGGGGGCAGACCACCAGGCGAAGTGGGCGGGGGCCTGGGGGGGGGAGGGGTCCGAGCTTGAGGTCCTGGAGCGGCGGGAGGAGGACGTGGACATGCGGCGGTGAGGGGCGTGGCGGCGCCCGGGGGAGCGAGAGCGGCGGTGGCGGGGGCTGGGGGTGGAGGACGGGTATGAGCGGAGGGGGGAACGGGGAGCCCTGTGGGGCCCGTGGGGGGAGGGGGAGGTGGACTTGGGGCGGTGGTGGCGTGCTTGACGGCGCCAGGGGGAGCAGGAGCGGTGGTGGCTGGGGCTCGGGATGGAGGACGGGTACGGGCGACGGGGGGAACGGGGAGCTCGGTGGGGCCCGTGGGGGGAGGGGGAGGTTGACATGGGGCGGTGCTGGCCTGTGTGGCGGTCCCTGGGGGAGCGGGAGCGGTGGTGGCGGGGGCTTGGGGTGGGGGTCGCGTACGGGCGGAGGGGTCAGCGGGAAGCCTGGTGGGGCTCGTGGGGGGAGGGGGAGGTTGATATGGGGCGGCAGCGGCGCGCGTGGTGGCGCCCGGGGGAGCAGGAGTGGCGGGAGCGGGGCCCTGGGAGGTCGTGGTGGCGATTTGGGGAGCGGAAGCGGCGCGAGTGGGTGGCTGAGGCGCAGTGGCGATGTGGGGAGTCTGGGCGCCGGGGGTGGGTGTGCCGTGCGCGGGGGGGGGGGGAGTGGGAGGGCCGGCGTTTGCGGGACCGGGCCTCGTCGCTCGAGCCGGGCCAGTCAAGAGGTGTGAGCGGGTCCTGGGGGGCTTCGCGTGGTGCCCCCTGGTACTCGGGGGGGGGGGGGTCACCGGCCCTCCATGGATCCGCCACATAGGGGTGCTGGCGGCAGCGGCTGGTGGTATGGGTGGAGTGACTGTCCCTGGTGGGGTTGGGCCCGGGGGGCCCCCTCGGCGTGGACGTGGTGGCCGGGGGGATACGGTGCCTGGTAGGGGGGGGTGGCCCCTGTTGGTAGGTGGGGTATGGGGGTGGAGCGCCTGGTGGCTGCCATCCCATACGCTGGTGCTGCTCGTGCACGCGGGGTTGTGGCCCGGTGGGGTAGGGTGGTGGGCAGTGGTAGTGGTGGGGGTGGTGTTGGTGGTGGTGGTGGTTGGGCTGCTGGTGGTGGTGGCGCTGGTAGTGGTGGGGGTGGTGCTGCGGGATGGCCCTAGGACCCCTTGTGGATATTCCGGTCCCCCTGGTGGGGGTTGGGGGTTGGGCATCCTGCGCAGTCCCTGGGGCTGTACTGTGTGGTGGGCAGTGGGGGTGGGCCGGGGGCTGCGCGCGTCACCGTCCATCGGCTCCAGGTTTGCGTGGCTTCTTCCGGGCGGGGTTCCGCGTGATGTTCCGCGGCGGTGCCTGGCTGGGTAGCGGGTAGCGATGGGTCACTGCAGGGGGTGATGCTGGGCGGGCCGTCGGCCTGAGTCGGCTCCCGGGCGGCTCGGCCAGCGGGCGGGGTCGCTGTCTTTGGCCGGTAGGGTGCCTCGGGCGTCGTCGGGCTTGGCCGGGGCGGGTGCGTGTTGCGGTGGCTGGCAGTGCCCCGCGGCAAGCGGGGCGGATCAGTTCGCGGCCCGGAGCCCGGGCTACTGGGCTGTGGCGGCAGGGAGCGTCGCCGGCGTGCGGCCCAGGCGCGGCCCAGGGAGTAGCCCCCCGTGGGGTTAAGTGGGGGCACCGCCAGCCAAGGGGTCAGGCGCGTCATGTTGTGTGGCGCGCGGGGTTCCCGGGGTGCAGCAGGTCGGGGCTGCGCCGCTGCTGGCGGTGTCCGTGGGTCGACGCTGGCGGGGTGGCGGGGCGGTGTCTGTGTATGCGGGTGGGCTTGGGATGATGTTCCACAGGCACCTTCCTTCTTCCAGGTCTCATGGAGGGTCTCCCGCAGGCGTCTGAGGACATACTGATGGTCCTGGGGTGTGGGCGCTGGCGGGGGTGGACTACCTGGCGATGCAGCGCATCGGCCAGCATGGCTCCCCACGCGGCGTGCAACATCCACCCTCCCGCGCCGGCTGGAGTCGGCACTTCTCCACCGACTCCCTGTGGGGCCGGCAGACCAGGCTCTTGAGGGAGGGCTCTGCCCGGGCCCACCTTCGCAGCTCCCAGAGCTGCGTCTGGGTCCAGCGCTGTCATCACAGTCCATGGGCGGGGCTGTGGCCTTCGGGGGAGGTGTGAGCGTAGGCATGTGTGTGTGTGCTGGGGTCATGAGGACTGGTGGCGGTGGCGGGCCCGGGTCAGTCGTCGTAGTCCTGTGCCGTGGAGGTGCCTGAGGAGCGAGGCGTGAGCGTACGCGGACCCGGGGTTACGCGGACACGGACTCCGCTTCGGGGTTGGGTTGGGATCCGCGGGGGCGGCGGTAGCGGGGCATCTTCTGGATGTGGGCAGACATTGGGGGCTGGTAGGAGGGCGGAGACGCTGCTGGTTGGCCCTGGCGTTGCTCCAGTCCCTTCTGGGGCGGTTCGTGGGCCTGGGGTGCGGGTTCTGAGTGGTGGTGGGACAAAGTGCGTCGCACCTTGGTAGCGGCGCGTTGCGCCATGAAGTTGGTGGTGGCGGCATCGGTGGCGGTGGGAGGGCGCCGTGCTGGGCGCTGCTGCGGCCGACTCCGGGATGGCTGGGGCTGTAGGTCGTAGAGGACGTCCCCAGGGGGCTGAATTCGCGCTATTGTTGGGGTTCCCAGCTCAGGCGTGGGCTCGTGTTTGGCAGCGGGCTGGGGCCGCGGTCCGGCAACGGGTTTGGGTGGCTGCTTGGCGATGGTTTTGAGTGTCGGCCGGGCCGCGGGGGCGGGCTTCGCTGGGATGTGCCGCCGGCCCGCTTGGCCGGTAGCAGATTGTGAGTCTGCGGAACCCTTGGTGGCGGGGGGGGGCGCCGGCGGTTGGGACGGTTTTGCGGGCCTGTTCGGGTGATTTTGCCCACGGCTTGAGGGGTGGTGTGCTGGACGAGGATGTGGTGGTGGAGGTGTGTGAGGTGGTTTTTGGTGGTCGAGGTCTTGGAGACGGAGGCGGAAGAGACGGACCTGTGGGACGGCGGGGGGTCCCGGACGGCGGGGGCGGGCGCTGGATGCTTGGTCCTGTGGGCAAACAGGGCGAGCGCGCGGGTTCGGGCATCGGAGGTGTCCGTGCCCTTTCCCTGGTGTTCCGCGTGCGTGCCGTTCCTGGTGTTGTGCGTGGAGTCATGTGTGGTGCCTGGTGGCGTTGTGGATTTGTCTCGGCTGCGCGGGCAGGTGGGTTATCCGGCGGTGGTCTACTTCAGCTCCAAGACGTGTAGGTGTGCCTGCTGGAGACATTTGATGGTGCCGAAAAATCATTGCTGGATGCCGGGCATGTCCTCTTCGGTGAGTTGGGGGTAGTGTCCGGTGGGGGTGTCTGGGTCCGGCCACAGCAGGGTCATGAGGCGGGCTGCCACCATGTACGGGCAGAGGTGTAAGGTGGTGGGGTGTGGGGGGCCGGGTCCTGTGCGGTTGAGGGGAGCCTTCCTCTGCTGGGGACGCAAGGGGACCTTCCACGTCCACTGCTCTGCGACAACAGCCAGGTCCGTTGGGTGCATTTGTCAAGGCAGTACATCGCCCTGTGAAGGCCCTGGTTACAGCTGCGGATGGAGAGCAGCGTGTCCAGGAACCTGCGCTCCCACGTGTCGCAGATGTGGCAGCGTCAGGCTCGTCCTCCCTGGTGTACGTGTCGTGGCCTGGGGTCTGCAGGAGGGGGGGTGTAGTAGGCGGGGAGGAGGGAGTTGGTGCCGTGGACCAGCCAGGTGTCGGCTGGTGCGTGGGAGTGAGTAGTTGAGACGGTGTGGTGTCTGTTGTACATGAGGGTCATGTACGTGGAGGGGGCAGGCTGCTGGAAGGAATGTTGCCCGGGACGTGGTCCCCGAAGTTGCTCAGGGAGGTCATACGGCCGACCCACGTCCTCCTTTCCCACGCCATGGTGTCGGTTGGAGTGGTGCTGGGTAGGGGATGTGATTAAATTCCCAGACAAGTTTCGAATCTGCTACCACTTTTATCCCCTCCACTCCTTTTTTCTTAAGGGAAGGATGACCTTGTCCTAGTCACCCTTGGATCAACACCACGACACTGCAATGCAACAAGAGCAAGAAGTCCACACTTGAATCTCAATCCAAGTATCAACAATAATACAAATAAGAAATAGACACCCCCTGAAAGGAAGGGTAGAACAATGGACAAATATGAACACAAGACCTCATACCTGACCTACATGCAAATGAGCAGTTTCCGCTCTCCATTGGTTATGGGGATATAGAGTCAGGAAGTCCCCTCAAAACACACAAATTCAGCAAATTTGCTTTTACAATAACATGTTCTAATGGACTGCACACAAGGTCCCACAGCAAAAGCAAGGGAGCAATGGGCACTTGGGACTTAGGCCTCCAACATCCACAAATAGTGCATCCGAGGGGGCGTCCATAAGGGTGCACTAAGGACCTGAGAAAATGGCAAAAATCGGCAAAAATGAGGTAATTCCTATGAGTGCCCATGGCCGCCAAGGTGGGGCCCATGGCCCATGGGATAGGAGCCAGGACCTAAGACTGATATCTAAGTGGAAGACGTAAGATCAAGTCCGCGCTCCTCATGGGCAAAACGATATGGGGCCGCCAATGGACCACACGGGGGGCTAAAATTTTGGTCCCCAAAAGGGGTGTTTTGGCATACCCAAAGGTGAGCCAAATTGAAAGTATCCCCAAGTATCTTCAAGGGTATTCCTCCATGATGGCTTGGAGACGGGTCTCAACGTCCGGTGTGCAACCCAATGGGAGCCCAGAGTGCGCCCACAGGTACTTGAGTCCGAATAATCTCCATTAACCATGACATGGTGATAGGCAGAATCGTACCCACAAGTGCCAATTTGGCAAAATTGTCCACACTAACCTCTGCATAGCTCTTTGTGAGTGGGCGCTTCGGTTCGCTCACGTGGTGTGTGACTCATGCGGACCAATGTGCATAAGCTACATACCACATATAGTCCATTGGTCCATGCGTCTGGCGTTCACGGAGGGGCTAAACATTGTGCACGTTGCGCCAAAAATATAGGAAAGGGCAGAAAATGGCCAAAAATGCGCACACTCAGGGTGGGGGCAAATGGATCACATGTCCGACTTGGACCGGGGTATGCTCTAGATTTGGAACCAAGTCCCATGTGTCCAACATACCTTTTGGGCGTCCACCAAACCCCCCTTGATTTGGGAATGGCAGGGTCGCCAAGTGAGCCCATGATTTGGGATTGACCCAAATTGCCCACATGGTGGCCCTGGTGTGCCAAGCCCAAGTAGAGCTATTGGATGGGATCAAGATATGTTGGGCACCGAAGTCTGTACTCATAAAATATAATTGGGTCATGATATCAATTGAGTGCAACGTTGAGACATAAGATCACCACTTGACATCATGACGGCCTAAAGATGGTAAAATCGATGAAAAAACACGCAGAAAGCACTTGGATGTTCCACAATTATATTACAATGTCCCTGGCTTCATTTGAGTAGCCGGCAATTCCCTTCACACACTTTGTTTCGGTACCATGCGCTCTTGATCCCCCGCTTGGGGTCCACTTGGGGTGCCATGGAAGGCTACTCGCGCTGCTCCCCAAGTGGGCACGTGGAAAAATGGAAAAATGCAAATAACACACCTTGCTTGTAGCGCACCGCTTCAGGTGTGCTCACCATGGGTCTCTGGGTGAAGGTTAGACTTTCAAGTGTTGGTTGGGGTTAGGAAGAACGATGCGCTTAATTTGGAGTCCATTGGCGGGTTTGTCTTGGAATGACACACCCGCCAAATGGGCACACGACATGACACATATTTGCCCAACAACCCTGCCCAAGCCTTATATACCCAACCCTGTGGCCTAGGACCAAAGTATGCCTATATTCTTATCTAACGCTGGTTCTTGAACACACATGCAAGTGCTTGGGTTGGAAATCGACCTTATTTCGGGAAGTCGATTTTTGGCATGCAAGCACAAAATGTGGCCAAGTGGGTTATAATGGACATAGATGCACAGTCCAGGGAAGGGAAGTGATATGACCCGGGTGTTAAGGCATGCAAAGAGGGAGATTATACCAACTCAACATTATTCTACATGTACCTGGGCGCCAAGTACATGAAAATGCCCAAGTTTTGGCAAATACCAAAAATGTATAACCCTTTGGGCATATTGAGTTGGGACCCAATGGCCTTAATATGAGGGTGATAGGGGCAAACCCTCATTGATAGTGCCTATGAGGCACATTAGGTCGCCCTAGGAAGCTTCAACACGCGAATTCCTTGTTATTTAACGTGGGGGATTGAAGCGCGTTTTCAGATTTTTCTTCACGGGAAAAACCGGCGACTCATGTCAAAATTGGAGGCAAAAATTTGGGAACACTCGAAGGGTGTTGCGCCTTTAAGTTCTCAAAAAATCGCTTTACAAATTTGGCTTATCAGAGCCGCGGCACAGGCGACACCGTCATTTGCGACTGCGACGACGGGCGCCTGTGGTCACCTATTGGACCATGGTGGAATTTTGATGAAATTCGATTACCAACATAAAATTGTTGGATTTGCTGCCTGACTGATGCCACTCAGGGCAATGAACTGAAGACGTCGGGAATCGACATTCTGCAACAACTGCACACAAGGGAAAGCTTGGTATCTCAGTGAAGGAAGAAAAAACCCCAGGGACGTTGTGGGGGTGCCCATGGGCGGCCAAAGAGGCGGCCCTCACAGGCTGGTCAATCCCAAAACACTCGCCCCCCAAGACACAAGTACGGCTTGTGTCACGAAAGACCATTTGGGAATGACCTAGCAGAAATGCACAATAGGGATGGAAGGGTGGGTGTGTAAATTCCCAGACCAGCTGTGAATTACCTAAACACTCCCTTCACCAGCCCCACGTATCCCTGACAGGCATACTTGGGCGGAACATACCTCTGAAGTTAGGGAATTCACGCCCACCATCCGACACATGTGCTCTGCACACAAACAGGACGGACATGGCACCATCGCAGGCGACACCCGCATATGGCACTTAGCAATGCACACTGCAGTGACAACAGTAGACGAAACAGAACCTACACACATACCACGTGGGGGTAGACCCTAAATACAGGCCCGTAACCTGGAAACAAAACTCACTGGCTGGGATTCAGCCCAGAGGGTGCCGCAGCTTCGTTATCACCCCCCTGTAGGGAGACCCTCTGGCGCTCGAGGTTCCCGGGGTGTGATCACACAGGTTCCACACATCTGTGGTATCACGTACCTTGCCCTAACCTCGGCAGCTGCCTTACCTGCACTAATCGGCCAGTGCCGTTTTCCAGGTCCCTTTTAAACCGTAATTGCGAGCCAGGAACAAGGTCCACGCCCACGTACAATGTGGGTTAGGTCTGTATAACGTTCCTGAACTCAATTGAATTCAGGATGCGAGTTCTTGTAACCGCACGCGCGCAACTCGGATTCGAAACTTAGCGAACAACAGGGCTCGCTGTAATGACACTCTGTAATGTACAATAAACCTGTGTCAGTGTATAAAACACCAATCACATCCACTGGGGGCTGCGCCGGTCACTGCGGAGAAGGGCAAACAGTCAATGCCGGCTCAACGGTGTGTCAACGGGGTGACACGCCAAGGAAATTGGAGAGACAAGCAAGGAGGGATGGAGAGTAACCAAGCAACGTAACAAAGAGATACATGCACGGATCCATGTCTGGTTGCATAGCCCCGACAGAGGGGCACACCAACACTCTCTCCATGCCGAGGCACGTCTGAGCATCGAAGGCTGTCGTGGCTAGAACAGGCTGTGCCGGGGGCACACAATCGGGCTGGCATGTGCACACGACGCCTGTCTACTAGACTGATCAGGAACTAAGTAATTCCGAGACGGCGAGTCGCAGACCGCCTCTCAGCCGTTCGACGGTGTGTGTCCCTGCGTGCACTCCTGGACTCGGCAACTGTACTGCCCTATGGAATATCCAAGAGGATGTGAGTCGACGCAGAAACAGGGACGGAGTTTCGACGACACGTCCTTACCCTGCTCACCGCTGCACGCTCTTCCAAGGGCAAATGCTGTCTGCACCTTGGCGTCATGGCCGCTGCTGGTTTCTGTCGCATCTGCTGCACGAGGGCCATGTTGGGCAGATTAGTCTCCTAGGCAACAAGCAAACTGTGGTCCTGGCCGGTTGCCACGGCTCGGCAACATAACATACAAACCACAATGATGAGCCAGCAGTTGACCGGTTGGGATGTTTGGTGGCCCTGCAGACTGCACAGGCTTTGCAATACCGGTTCAAAACTGCGTAATAATCCAGAGGGAACAAAAACCTCGACTCCAAATCCTTCTGCCATTTATCTCGTCCTGGATGCATCAATTGAGCGTTGTGCGAATGGTGAATCAAGTCCTCCAGCCGGTTTTCGGGAACCAAGAGCTTGTCCTTGAGAAAGAGCTTGTCCCTGTCTTCCGTCAATCCCTCCAGCCATTTATCGTTGGATGGCGCACTCACCGCATTTCAATACTTCAACCAATGGTCCAAATTTGCGTAATCCTCGGACCAATCCCCCATGAAGACCGATTGCACTCCTTCAATGGCTCGTACCATGTCCTCCTTCTTCATTTGCGCCTCCATCGCTTGCACCTTGGCATCTCGGACCTCGGCCAGCTCCGCGCAGGATCCCATCACCACAAAGCATTTGGGCTCGCCTTCTTCCAGGAGACGCTCCCCCTTAATGATACGCCTAGCCTCTGCAGTCTCCTCGGCGTCGCCATGCATGGAGATTACCATCCATGCTTGCCCGGCTGGGTAGGCCCAACGACTGAGGCAATCGGCCACAGTGTGGTCCTTAGCGGGCAAATACACTACGCTCAAGTCAAACTTGGCTAGCGTCTCGTGCCACCGGGCGCGTTGGGCTGCCGGACCCGAGGGGGTGTTGACGTGCTCCTTGTGCCAACCCTGCAAACTTTGATGGTCGGTGCACACGACAATGGGTTGCAAACCAATATGCCTGGACCACTTGCGCAAGGCACAGATAATGGCATATGTCTCGTTTTCCTTTGCAGTCCAAGTGCGGCGTTACCCCTCCGCCAAAACTCTACTCCAAAAGGCCACTGGGACATGGGAACCATCCTCTCGGACTTGCTCCAGGACAGCTTCCACGGCATAAGCAGATGCATCGGTGCGGAGCACAAATCCTTTGTCCGGATTGATAACGAATCCTTCCAACTTTCCCAGGAGAGTTCTCCGGAGCGCCTCGAACGGTTGTTCCGCCTCCGTAGTCCAAGCCAGCTTTTTCTTGCTACCCTTGCGCCCATCAAACTTCCCAACCTGCAGCATTTTGTGCAATGGTCCCGAGAGTTCCGCATAGATTTGTGCTTAACCCGAAAAATAATTGCAGAATCTCATGAACGAACGCAACTTGCTGATGGTTGTGGGTCTCTCCCAATGGTTCAAGGCGGCCAACTTGCCCGGCATCGGCCTGTGTTGCCAATGACCAAACACGTGTCCCGCGTCAGTGACCGGGTCCACACACGCCAACCACCGCAGCGCACGCAGCCCAAGACCGATGCCGGAGGGACACGCCAGGGACAACCCCATCACGGGGCCCTGAACGGGTACGACACGGAGTGAGCCCGGCGCCCCTGCCTCGGTGGGGGCCAGCAGCAGGCAGAATGAGCCTGGTTCTCGGCCGGCTTCCGCGTGCCCCGCGCAGCCGCCCAGTAAATCCGGGGGCGAAAGCCCCCAGGATGGGTAAAGGCACCACGGCGTCGGGAAAGCCAACCAGAGCACCGAGAGGAACCGGACCGGACGCGGCCTGGCGCACCACGCGGGGCCACGAGGCTGCCAGAGAGGCATGCCGCCGGCCACAACCACGGCACACGGACAGGTACCAGGCAACAACGGCCGCCGGGTGCTCCAAACCCGGACAGCACGTACCACAACCACACAACCACGGCCGAGGGGCGTCACCGACGGGAAGACGAGGCCAAGCAGCGCCAGAGAGACCGGACGCCCCGGACTGGATCGTCCGGGTTGGGTCAAGCAGCAGGAACCGCCGCCCCCCGGAAAGGAGCATCCAGGGACCAGCCTCCGTGGACGCCCCTCCGGACTGGAACATCCGGCGCGGAACAAGCAGCAGGCGCCACGGGGAGCCACAGAGGCGGCCACGAGGACGAGGCCGAGGAGAAGCAGCGAAGCAGAGTGGAGGACGAGGTCGGGGAGAAGCAGAGAAAACAAGATGAGGACAAGGCCAAGGTGACGCAGTGATGCACACAAGTGGACGAGGATGGGGGGATGAGGTGGAGCAACCGCGGGGACGAGGCCGAGGAGAAGCAGCGGAGCAGCAACGAGGAGGAGCCCGAGGAGACGCAGAGAAGGGGTGACCAAGACGAGGCCGTGCACAAGCAGCCAAGAGCAGACGAAGACAAGAAGGAGCGTCCCAAGCGAAACGACCACAAAAAACGGAGGAGGGAGTCCTGACGCACCGGACTGGAACATCCGGGGCGGAACAAGCAGCAGGGCCCGCCACCCCCCGGACTGGAGCATCTGAGGACAAGTTGTCATGGCACCTTTGGCCCACCCCTGTTTTGGCACGAGAACACAGCGTGTCCAGGCGGCTGTGGCCTAGCAGGGACGCCACTACACGTACCCCCACCAGGGCTTGGAGGGGAGTTGTGTTCTGTGTTCCGTATGCTTTCACTGCCTGCTGTCTTGCCGTCCTTGACGTCGTCTTGCATACCTCCTAGGGCACATTGCCCTTCTGATGTTTGTGCCTCGCCACTCATGGTCGAGGGTCCTTCTTTCTGCTGTTCCCCCCATACCTGGCTCGGGCGTGCTACTATGTGTGTGATCTGCGCCTCTGGGTCATGCAGGGTGGGCAGCCCATGTGTTCCACCTGCGTTTGTGCACAGGAACACAGCGCGTGTTGTGTTTTTTTTGTTTGGTTGGCGGCTGTGGCCTAGCAGGGACGCCACCACACGTACCCCTGCTAGGGCGTGGTTGGATGGAGTGCTCCGCTGTCGTGCCCGGCCTGCGTCGTGGTGTCCATGTTGATGTTCTATTTGTTGTGCGTGTGTCTCTGCCCTTGATTCAGCTGGGTGGGCTGCTTTGGGTGCACCTCTTCACCCTACTTATCCCACCTGCGGAACGAGAGTCTCATGCATGGTGGGGGTGCAGAGAGGCGTAGCTACCAGCACTCACGTCTGGCCTGCTATACTCCGTCAAGGGCCCGCCTCAGCGCGGCCTGTCAAGCCGCGCTCTTGTACGGACAGGCTGCCAGCCCCGGATTCTCCTGTCCGGGGCGCCAGGCTGCCACCTGTCCCTGGATGATCCAGTCCGGGGGACGGCGGCTCCTGCTGCTTCTTCGGCTCCGAATGATCCAGTCCGGGGCATCTATTCTTTTTTCACCGGTTTTTGCTCGCGTCGTGCTTCGGCCATTCCTTCTTGCTTTGCCCCGGATGATCCAGTCCTGGGCACTTCTTGGCCTCGTCTCTTCTTCGCTGCATTACCACGGCCTCGTCCGGGTCTTCGCATCACTGCATCACCACCAGCACCTCCTCCTGCTTCAGCGGATGATCCAGTCCGTGGGCTGTTGTGTCTCCTTCCTCCGCCTTTTGTGGTCGTTTCGCTTGGGCCGCTCCTTCTTGTTTTGCCCCGGATGATCCAGTCCTGGGCTCTCCTTGTCTTCGTCTGCTCTTGGCTGCTTGTGCTCGGCCTCTTGTTGGTCACCCCTACTCTGCATCTCCTCGGGCTCCTCCTCGTCGCTGCTCCGCTGCTTCTCCTCGGCCTCCTCCCCGCGGTTGCTCCACCTCATCCCCCCGTCCTCGTCCACTTGTGTGCATCACTGCGTCACCTTGGCCTTGTCCTCATCTTGACTTCTCCGCTTCTCCCCGACCTCGTCCTCCACTCTGCTTTGCTGCATCTCCAAGGCCTCGTCCTCGTGGCCACTGCTGAGGCTCCCCGTGGCGCCTGCTGCTTGTTCCGCCCCGGATGTTCCAGTCCAGGGGGCGTCCGCCGCCGCTGGTTCCTGGATGCTCCTTTCGGGGGGGCGGCGGTGCCTGCTGCTTGGCCCACCCCGGACGATCCAGTCCGTGGTGTTTGGCCGCCACTTGTCCTCAGTTGATCCTGTCTGGGAAGTGGCGGCCCCTGCTGCTTGTTCGGCTCCGGATGCTCCAGTCCGGGGGGTGCCGTGTCTCCTTCCTCCACCTTTTGTGGTTGTTTCACTTGGGTCACTCCTTCTTGTTTTGCCCCGCATGATCCAGTCCTGGGCTCTCCTTGTCTTCGTCTGCTCTTGGCTGCTTGTGCTCGGCCTCGTCTTGGTCACCCCTACTCTGCATCTCCTCGGGCTCCTCCTCGTTGCTGCTCCGCTGCTTCTCCTCGGCCTTGTCCCCGCGGCTACTCCACCTCTTCCCCCCGTCCTCGTCCACATGTGTGCTTCACTGCGTCACCTTGGCCTTGTCCTCATCTTGTTTTCTCCGCTTCTCCCCGGCCTCGTCCTCCACTCTGCTTCGCTGCTTCTCCACGGCCTCATCCTCGTGGCCTCTTCTGAGCTCCCTGTGGCGCCTGCTGCTTGTTCCGGCCCGGATGTTCCAGTCCGGGGAGCGTCCACAGCCGCTGGTCCCCGGATGCTCCAGTCCGGATGGGGCGGTTCCTACTGCTTGGCCCACCCCGGACGATCCAGTCCGGGGCGTCTGGCCGCCACTTGTCCTCAGATGCTCCAGTCCGGGGGGTGGCGGGCCCTGCTGCTTGTTCCGCCCCGGATGTTCCAGTCCGGTGCGTCAGGACTCCCTCCTCCGCCTTTTGTGGTCGTTTCGCTTGGGCCGCTCCTTCTTGTCTTCGTCTGCTCTTGGCTGCTTGTGCACGGCCTCGTCTTGGTCACCCCTTCTCTGCGTCTCCTCGGGCTCCTCCTCGTTGCTGCTCCGCTGCTTCTCCTCGGCCTCGTCCCCGCGGTTGCTCCACCTCATCCCCCCATCCTCGTCCACTTGTGTGCATCACTGCGTCACCTTGGCCTTGTCCTCATCTTGTTTTCTCTGCTTCTCCCCGACCTCGTCCTCCACTCTGCTTCGCTGCTTCTCCTCGGCCTCGTCCTCGTGGCCGCCTCTGTGGCTCCCTGTGGCGCCTGCTGCTTGTTCCGGCCCGGATGTTCGAGTCCGGGGAGCGTCCACAGCCGCTGGTCCCTGGATGCTCCAGTCCGGACGGGGCGGTTCCTACTGCTTGGCCCACCCCGGACGATCCAGTCCGGGGCGTCTGGCCGCCAGGGAAAAGTGGCCAGACAATCCGGGCAGGAACGGGCGGAGGAGAATGCGCCGAGTGCGCGGAGGAATCGGATTTACCCGAATAGGTGAGGAGGAAAGAAGAGATGGCGAAGCAATAGCACTACACAAGACACATATATGGGCCAACTCCTTAAAACCGGTTTGTTTTCTCTGTTTTCTGCTCTTTTGGTGCCCTTTGTTACCTGTCATTGAAACGGGCACCCTCAAAATATACACAAAAATGGTATTATACATGAAAAATAAATTTTTGACCTCAAATACCCCCTCATGGGGTTTGAACCCACACTCTACAAACCTTAGAGTTGCGTTTTACCTCTAAGCTACGACCTGTCGTCCACGATCTCAGAGAAAACCGTAGTATAATAAAAAATTGGAAAATCAGTACTCCTTACATGCTCCAACCACTATTAACCTCCCATGCTCTTAAAACCGTGGCAACCGACGACCCAAGTGTCAACTGCTTTTCACGGTGAGCGAAGAACTTAAGGGAGGGACAGGGTGGGCATATATGTGTCTTGTGTAGTGCTATTGCTTCGCCATCTCTTCTTTCCTCCTCACCTATTCGGGTAAATCCGAGCTGGCTCAGCTAGCACTACACAATCCCCATATATGGGCAACAGAACGGAAGAACTGAGCTCCCGTGAACTGAACCCTTCATAAGGATTAATTAATCGCCAGGCGTGAAGCGCGCGCCGCTTCTCCAGTCGCCAGATCAGGAGGGACCAGAATTTGCGCGATGCGCAACAGAGCTCTGGTCCTGTCGTAAAACTTTCTGAATGTATCGTAACAGGACCAATCACCCAATGCTGCTACCACATGCGGATCCACGCCAAGATAGATTAGTGCAGTTGCTGCTGCTCCTCGTGTAGAATGCGCGGAAAACGAATCCGCCTCCAGTTCCCCCAATTCCAGTAGGTGTTTCCTTAACCAGCGAGTAGTGAGACCGTTGATGGTATCAGATGATAAAGGCTTCCGTGGCTTTCGTAGGGACACAAAAATCTCAGAACCCTCGTAATCACCAGTAGCCTCCAAATAACGCGCTAAGCAGCGCTGCGGATCAATTGACGGTGGCGTAACATTGTGAATAGGATAACGTGCATAGTATCTTCTCCCTTTGCGCTTAGCAGAAATGAACCAAGGCTGAGCAGCACGTTGGATATCCCTACGTGATCGCGCCAGATCAACGCCTCGGAACAAGGCAAAGAATCTCAAGGACAAAATGGCTTGCAAGCGCAGCTGAGCTTCCGTCTCCACAGGTTGCTGATGCATGACTTGTATAAGACGCCGTACATCATAGAAACGATGATAATGAGGAACACTGACGAACCAGTCACGTTTCAAGTTGCGTAGCATACCCTCGAAACGTAGTTGCGAAAAGCACGGGAATAAACACACTGCTGAATACGCCATACGCCCAGCACTTAAAGAATGCGTGCGTGAAAACTTTAAAAGTTGCACCGCCACCGTCATCAGTGGGATTTGACCAAAGCGCTCCACCTTCAACAGTGGAGCAAGTGCCGCGTCTTGTAACAAGAACGTACCAAACATGTGCCACGCAGAATTGTAACGTTTCAAGGTGTCCTTCCCGATTTCATTGATGATAAGCGTCGCCTCTTCGTTGGTAGCTCCTCGCAATTGATAGTATTCACGCAAACATACGCCAAGGTCAACACGAAACGTGGTTGTGTCTCCGTGCCGTCTGGCATTTGCAAACGGAACTCCGACGTGTTCACTGCGAACTTCACGTGTTTCATCAATAGGTTCCACCAAACCTCGCGCGGCCTGTACGGCAGAGCCATGAGAACCTTCACCCCTGGTGACTCCAACACTTTGTTGACCAACTGAGGTATGTGCTTGAACGGTGGGAAGACCCACCCCGGTGAAAGTAAAGTTAGATTCTGGGAGAAGACATCGATGGCGTAAGCCCCCGGCTGAGGACACGGACTGACGAACTTGCTGCACACCGCATTGGAACTCCTTGACATCCAATCGATTTCCGGCTGAATCCAACTTTTGAACTCCTCCAGGATCCAAGTCAACACGTCCGACGGGAAGGTAGCCTCCGACGGTGTCCAACGAAGCCGAGACCAAATGTCCGCCGGATTCACCGAGGTGTGCACGTAAAACGGTTGAATCTCGATGCGATTGGCTTGTGTAAAATTCCACAGTTGGAGAATCAATGCGTTGAACCGCGGCTTGCGACCTCCCCACTTGCGGAGATACCAGTAAAGGACCATTGAGTCGGTGAAAAATCGCAGCGTGGTGTCCCTCAGCGCATACGCTTGAATAGTCAGTAGGGCTCCCCTGAACTCTTTGACGTTTATGTGTTCCTCCCGATTCAGGAACCAACCGAACGCTGCTTGGGCATTCCCTTGAAGGACTCCGCCCCACGCCAGATCCGACGCGTCCGAGTACATGTCCCTGACGTGACCCATGGAAACTACGAAGGTGCGTCCCTTCCACTGGTGTAACTCGTCCGCCAGATCCATCAACTGACGTGACACGCGCTCCGGGAGCGCCACGTCTGCTTCCCAGCCAGTTTGGGCTGCCACCGCCACGTGCACCGCCAGGGCGTCGCTGAGGAGTCGGATATGGGGCATGGCGAACAACAAGGAACGGATTCTTCCAAGAACGGAGGCGCATCGCCTCACTGATGGTGTGTGACTGTGTGCCAGTCTGTTCACGTCCCGAAAAATTGCTTGTAGGCGCTTTGGAGGTACCGCGACGAATCCTTCCCTGAAGTTTAGCATAAAACCAAGCATTATAATTTCTTGAGACGGCTCCAAACATGATTTTGGGACATTGACCAATATACCCAACCGATGCAAAAGTTGTACCAAAAAACGTGTGTGTTCCAGACATTCACGGTAAGTATTGCCAATGATGAGCCAATCGTCCAAGTAGACCTAAACGAGTGCCCCGTGTTCGCGCACGGCATTTAAAATTGGTTGCATGAGGCGTTGCCATTCCCGTGGTGCAACGTTTAATCCAAACGGCAAAACGCACCACCTGTAAAATTCACCGTCGACGTAGACCCCCAAATAAGGTCGATCCCGCGGATGGATACCCATGTGAAAATAAGCGCTTTTCAGGTCAATTTTGCAAGCATACTGACCGGGTCTCAAGAACGGTAAAATGCCCCACAGAGTGACCAAACGAAAATAGGTGGTCTGTACAAACTGGTTCACGTTCTTCAAATTGGTGATAGGTCGACGGCCTCCCTCAGGATGTGCCTCGTCTGACGCTTTGTCCACTGCGAACATACTTGCACAACACTTAATGTCTTTTCGCTCGACGCGTTCCATGCAACCCTGTTGCACTGCATCTAACACGTGTTTTACCAATTCAGGGTCGGTTACCTCTGCGTGGGAAGAACGAGGACGGAAGTCGTCGGTTGGCCGATCCGGATCAAAACCGCCAACCCAATCCAGCTGCAGCCCATTGCGAATCACCGACGCCGCGTATGTGTCCTTCAACGTTCCCCATTCATGCAATTGTGCACGACAGCGCAAATAGAGTGGCATGTGGGGATGGATCGGCGGTGGCACGCACACGGCTGGTGCCAATAAATCCTCTACAGTCAAGCTACTGCTGTGGTCGTTCATCTAACTTGTCGTTACGTGGCACAAATCTTTGGGTGAAACCCTTACCTTTGCCTTTGCCTCCTTTGCCAGATCTCCGTGGATCAAAAGGACCTCGTGTTGAAAACGAACGGAAAGAACTACGATGCGAGTAAGGGGAGAAACGCGTGCCTCTCAGGTCTTTTTGTAATTTGTTGCGCGACTGAAGTAGTGACATGTCATCCTTCGAGAGTAACTCTGGTGCAATCGCAGGTTGTTCAAACCGTTTATCTACTGCCACTCGCCGGGAGCTTTGGATGCTGTAGTCCAACGCACCCAACATTGCAAACAAATGTTCACATAGTACCAATGAAACAGGTGCTTCCGGAGCTACCGTTGTGTCTTCTTCGCGTGCTAAGACTACTCCCAGGACTCGCATGGCGTCTTTTACCTGTTGTTCCCAACGACGCTTCTCCGCGTCCGCTGGATGTTTGTGCGTTGGCGCGTTATTAACAGCTGCCCTATGGAACTCGTCGAACACTGGAAGGTGCTTCAACATCTTTTTTCTGCGAAACTCGTCTTGCAAAACCTTTCGCTCTTCCAGGAGTGCAGACAAGCGTGAAGGAAGCGACAGAACCTCATCGCGCCACACGAACGTGGACTCCTTGTCCGACGCGGGGCCAGCGTGGTCCTTGGGACCGCTCAAAGTTTCGCATGCCAAGAAGACGTCTTCTCGATGCGACGACGTTCCTGTTCTGCCAATGTCGTCGCCCTTTAAAGTGAGTAAGGCATCACGAACCAAGGCCATCGTGTCTTTGACAGTGGCCAGTGTTTTCTTTCCTGTAAGTTTGGAATACAGTGACGCTGCCTGCCAAGGACTGAGACCACTCATTGCGCCTTCCTTTGCCAACTGTGCTGCATGTTCCAACGACTCAGAACTCAGGTTCCACGCCGAATCCGGCAATTTCAGTACGAACTCGTGAAAATCCAGTGTCTCACTTCCTTCTGTCATTTTGTTAAAATTTTATATCCTTAAAACAATTTGGATTGCATCAGAAATCAAAGCTCTGGGTACAGCAAATCACTAGTTGAACAACTCAGTGAGCGCGTGACCGGTTTTAAGAGCATGGGAGGTTAATAGTGGTTGGAGCATGTAAGGAGTACTGATTTTCCAATTTTTTATTATACTACGGTTTTCTCTGAGATCGTGGACGACAGGTCGTAGCTTAGAGGTAAAACGCAACTCTAAGGTTTGTAGAGTGTGGGTTCAAACCCCATGAGGGGGTATTTGAGGTCAAAAATTTATTTTTCATGTATAATACCATTTTTGTGTATATTTTGAGGGTGCCCGTTTCAATGACAGGTAACAAAGGGCACCAAAAGAGCAGAAAACAGAGAAAACAAACCGGTTTTAAGGAGTTGGCCCATATATGGGGATTGTGTAGTGCTAGCTGAGCCAGCGGGGAGTGGATAGGAGCGACCCGTGCGAGGAGCACGAAACGGTCCCTGGATGGATGAGGATCCTGTGGGCCCAAGCCACGGGGTTGCTGGCGGCCCGGTGGGGTATGAACACGGGACGAGGGATGGGATGGGGGCACGGGGCTAGGACAGGGGTGTGGCACGGGCCACAAAACGGCCCCATGGGAACGAAAATCCACGGGACGCGTGGATTGGGCCGGTGTCGGTATGGGGCGAAGGGGAACGGGACATGGGATGGGAAGGGAGGCCGAAAGCGCCAAGCAACAGCCCCCTGGGATTGGAAAACCAGTGGCCATGGAGTGGTGAACCATGGGATAACCATGAGGAGCCTGGCCACGGGAAGTCGGGAAAATGCCCTGAACTCCGGGACGGCCGTGAGGTGTCCGCAGGGGTTAGGGTTGACCCTGAGGTCCCCGGGTCAATGGCCTAAGTACACGTAGGTTCACGTGTGAGCGCAACCTAGGGAAACGTGGAAAGGGTTGCCCCCTGGCCTCCAGCCACGGATGGACGACACCCAGGTGCATCCGGGAGCCGAGTGGGTACTCCAACCCGTGAGGGATGGAGAGTGGTGGAATGTGGTTGACAGAGAGAAATGCTCCGCTGTCGGCGAGGGCTATGAAGCAGAATCAGTAACGATCCCTGCGTTTGCATTTTTGTAGCAGAGCTTAGCGTCGCGAAGGCTTCTGGCACATAGCGCAAAGTCACGCAAATGACGCAATTTTGCATCAGGAGAGTGACTGAAGGCAGCCCATAGCTGCCGTTACGTGTTTTTATTTGGCATTTATTTTTTATATAGTTAAATTCTGTAGCATAATATATGCGATTTGCGTCGTGTATGTTAACTCTGTTTGTTACGGAATCTGTTTGTCGTTGACTTTCAGGTTTGTGTCATATTGGAGGACCGTCCAAGGTTCTCAGAATTATTTGTAGGCCGACACTGGCCTGAACGCCGCATCCCCCGTCCTGGGGCAGCATGCAAGGGCATCGTGGACGCAAGCAACGCCCTCGTTGAGGGCCAAAGGTAGTGAAATACACCGGCGGCGCTTAGCATCGTGGCAAGAGCGCCCGCGTTGAGGGCCTACGGCTACTGGCCAAGGCGCTCAGCATCGTGGAAGCTGAAAACTGGAAGGTCTCAGCGTATGATGGATTCACTGAAAGAAACCCTCGATACAGGTTAGACCTCCTGTGGATTTGGTGCGCTGCGTTTGCCATTGGGTACCAGCAAGGCTTGGACGATCAAGGGGTTCTGTGTGTTTGCATGCAACGAGCAGCAGGATATTTTATTATCAAAATCAACCTGTGGTTCAAAAAAGCTCGTAAGGTGTTCAGTCTTTCTCACGTGAAAGCAAGGGAGGACCAAGAGTGCGGCGGCGAAGTATGCAGAAATACCAAGGGATCAGCATCTTGTTTCTCTCACGTCAAAGCAAAGCAAGGGATCAGCATCTTGTTTTTCTCACGTCAAAGCAAAGCAAGGCCAAGACAGGCTGTGATAGCAAAATGGCAGACAAAACAGTGGATCAAGAAAGGGAAAATCAGTGCAAGGCAGATATCAAAGAGACAAGTTCAGCGCAGTGTCCCGTGGGTCTCAAGGGTCGAAGGCCTCACGCCCCGCGAGGCCCGACGGTACCGCTTCAGCTATCCACAGGAAACCCGCCTGCAGGCGCCCGAAAGGCTGTGCTAGGGGGGGGAGGCCGGAGGATTGTTCGATGGGTGACCGGAAGGAGCTGAGACCGTGAGGGCAGCGACTGAAGGACACCTACCGCCGGTCATGCCCCAAGGGAACCTGGTTGAAGTTCTCGGCCGTAAGGTGAGACGGGGGTCGCCAGGTGAACTGATGGTGGAGAGCTCTCCCTCCCGCCAGAGGCGGCCACCATGTAAAACAAGCAAGGAGATGTCAGATGAGGCTGCGGACGCGGCAGCCCTTACTTACTTACTCACTTGACCGGTTGGGATGTTTGGTGGCCCTGCAGACCGCACAGGCCTTGCAATACCGGTTCAAAACTGCGTAATAATCCGGAGGGAACAAAAACCTCGACTCCAAATCCTTCTGCAATTTATCTCGTCCCAGATGCATCAATTGAGCGTTGTGCGAATGGTCAATCAAGTCCTCCAGCCGGTTTTCGGCAACCAAGAGCTTGTCTCTAAGAAAGAGCTTGTCCCCGTCTTCCGTCAATCCCTCCGGCCATTCATCGTCGGATCGCGCACTCACCGCATTCCAATACTTCAGCCAATGGTCCGAATTTGCGTAATCCTCGGACCAATCCGATTGCACTCCTTCAATGGCTCGTACCATGTCCTCCTCCTTCATTTGCGCCTCCATCGCTTGCATCTTGGCATCTCAGACTTAGGCCAGCTCCGCGCAGGATCCCATCACCACAAAGCATTTGGGCTCGCCTTCTTCAAGCAGACGCTCCCCCTCAATGATTCACCTAGCCTCTGCAGTCTCCTCGGCGTCGCCATGCATAGAGATTACCATCCATGCTTTCCCGGCTGGGTAGGCCCAACGACTGAGGCAATCGCCCACAGTGTGGTCCTTAGCGGGCAAATACACTACGCTCAAGTCAAACTTGGCTAGCGTCTCGTGCCACCGGACGCGTTGGGCTGCCGGACCCGAGGGGGTGTCGACGTGCTCCTTGTGCCAACTCTGCAAACTTTGATGGTCGGTGCACACAACAATGGGTTGCAAACCAATATGCCCTACTCTAAAAGGCCACTGGGACATGGGAACCATCCTCTCGGACTTACTCCAGGACAGCTCCCACGGCATAAGCAGATGCATTGGTGCGGAGCACAAATCCTTTGTCCGGATTGATAACGAATCCTCCCAACTTTCCCAGGAGAGTTCTCCCGAGCGTCTCGAACAGTTCTGCCGCCTCTGTAGTCCAAGCTAGCTTTTTCTTGCTCCCCTTGCACCCATCAAAATTCCTTACCTGCAGCATTTTGTGCAATGGTCCCGAGAGTTCGGCATAGATTCGTACGTAACCCGAATAATAATTGCAGAATCCCATGAAAGAACGCAACTCGCTGATGGTGGTGGGTCGCTCCCAATGATTCAAGGCGGCCAACTTGCCCAGCATCGGCCTGCGTTGCCCATGACCAAACACGTGTCCCGCAAACTCAACCTCCGTCACAAATAAGGATGCCTTGGTCAGCTTGCATACCATTCGGTGGCGATCAAGGACGTCGAGCACTCGTCTCAAGTCTTTCTCGTGGGCCTTGATCAACTCATCCTCCGACATGTCCTCCGTGCCAGACCCGATAATGATGTCATCCACAAACCGGTCGGCGCAATCCCTCACAAGTCCCAGCAGATCCTCCATCATGCGCTCGAACACTGCGTTGCCATTCTTGGCTCCCATTGGCACCACTTTCCATTGCATCGGGCCGACTGGCGTACTCATCGCCGTACACGCCCTAGAGTCCTCATGCAGCGGCATCTGGTGATAACCATGTTTGAGGTCTAACACCGTGAAGATGCGCTTTCGGGCCTGTCTTTGTAGGATAGTGTCGATTAAGGGAAGTAAGGAACGTATCATGCTCCGTTTGCTCATTCAACCCTCGATAATCAACCACTGACCGCCATTCGCCCTTCTCCTTCTTCGGCAGGATAAATGCTGGGCTTGCCCACTCACTGTCCGAAGGTTATATTTATCCGCGCTCGATGAATTCCTTCAACAACTTTTTCATCGCCTCCGCCCGCTCACCTTGAAGCTGATATTCTCGATGCCGAAATACTTTGGGGTTGAGCTTCAATTTAATCCGTGCGGTGCCAGATGGACCTCGATTCGGTGGATTTTTGTTGGCCACACCGCTGAGGAACGGTGGATAACCCTTCACCAATATTTTCTGCAGCTCATCCAGTCTTGGACTTTCCTTTGCTTCTTCGGCCGCAGCTGTCGGCACTGTCACCACTGACCGAATGGCCGTATAGCTTTCCTCCGGATCGCCCTCTGACATTTCCTCATCCGTCATACCCTCTTCAACATCGAGGGTCTGCCGCCCCGCCGATAATTTTCTGAATTCTTGGATATTGAATGGGGTGTCGGGCTTCAATCTGATACCTGAGCGTCGAAAATTCCACGTGGGTGGGTTGGAACCCACAGGCTCATCTCGATCGGCCATGTGGTCCATCACCCTCGCCACGAACTCGTTCTTGGTGAATTTCCCCGTAATCAAATTTTGATCGTCCCATCAATGAGGAGATTTGACCCAGCTTCTTGCCTGTGTGGCTGCCACACGGTCATGCATCCCATCCTTCATGTAGTGGACAACACGATCAATCTCGTCCATTGACAAGGTCATGACTTCCACTTTGGGGTCGTTGCTCTCCTCGAACATGACCCTCATGCACACAGCTTGTATCCTCCGGATTAAAGCCTCATCGTTCGTGGGATCGCATTGTGCACCGTCCACATAATACGCGTGGGTTGACCATGCCTGTCCCGGTGACGGCAAAGAGGTTCCCGTAGCGTCCATGAATATCTCCTCATCGGGCGCAAACACAAATTGGTTCAAGGCGATGGAATTGATCTTGGATCTTAGAACTTCGCCACGGGCGTCCCCTGAGCCGGGTGCAGTCAATACCAAGACTCCTTTGGCTCTATTGGCGATAATTTTGTTCACGATCCATTCGGAATCCCGTTGGGCTCCGTGTACATACAGATGGCCCCATTCTCCTGCGCCCCAGTGTTTGTTCCCCGCCGAGTCACCCTTGTGCCAGTAGCTCGCGCACTTCTGCAACTTAGGAGCCTCTTTTGATGCAGAGACATCCGTTGATGGTGTGTCCATACCTTGACCTTCCATCATGTGACAATAAGCATCCCGGGAAAGACCGTACTCCTGAAGGTGCTCTCCATCGCCACCTTCGGACTTAATTGCCGCTGCTTTCACGGCAAGAACAATTTTCTCCTCCTCATCTCCGGTCCAATGGGATCCACAAGGGGCATACTTGGTCGATAGCAATGGAAGCCTCTCGTTTGCCTCACGAATGAGTGTGGCACGATGTGGCAATGCTCCGGCTGAATTGCTGACTGATAGTATGCACGAAGTCGCCCCCCCCTACCTCCCCCCCCTACCTACCCCCCCCTACCCCCCCCTACCCCCCCCTGACCCCCCCCTTACCCCCCTCTACCCCCCCTATCCCCCCCCTACCCCCCCCAAACCCCCCCCTTCCCCCCCCTACCCCCCCCTACCCCCCCGCTACCTCACCCCCCTACCTCCCCCTCCTACCTCCCCCCCCCTACCCCCCCCCCCTACCTTCGGCTCGCTTCGCTCGAGAGACGGCTCGCTTCGCTCGACGTGGGGGCCAGCCCGCGCACCCCCCTTAAATAACATGACTCCTGCGGTGGCCACAGACCGCCTTGTGTGTGCACTGCCTTTTGTGTGTACCGCCTTGCCTGTGGCCCCGTAAGTAACAAGACTCCTGCGGTGGCCACAGGCCGCCTTTTGTGTCTTCCGCCTTGTGTGTGCACCGCCCTCCGTGTGTACCGCCTTGCCTGTGGCCCCTTAACGCGAAGGAGATCACAACAAAGGAAAAAAGAAGGCGCACAAGTATGTTGCATGTCATGCATGAATAACACACACAAGCAACAACAACGCCCCCGGCCGCCGAAAAACAAGTATGTTATATACCATATATTATATGCATAATGCCGTAACAAACGCAATACAAGGAAGTTACGTGTCAAGGAACGCCAAAGTGCGCCGCCACGAAAAGCGCAACGAAAACCGCACCAGCAAGGAAAACCAACGAGAGGTGACACCGAATGAATGCATATGCTCACCCCCGCACACATAGGGAAAGAAAGGTATGCCCGTACGTGCGTGCCCGGATCGCCGCAAGGTCATCACCGCCACGGACGAGCAAAATGGTATGAGGGGACACGACGGGGGACCAAAAAACCAACAAAGGAGAGAAGAACGCGTGAAGGAGGCCACGCACCACTGAGGCGAAGCACAACACGCAAAAAAAGCACACAAACAAAAACTAAACATACACAACGTGCACACGTGGCTAGCTGGATCCAAGTATGTTGCATGCCCTGCTACGCTACGCAACGAACACGAGACAAGAACGGCAACCACGCCAACAAAAGCAAAAAGTGACCACGAGGCGTAACCGAGACGTGCCCACCCCCCACCCGCACGCCCGCTTACGTAGGAGGCGAAAGGGGGCGAAAGGGGACAAAAGGTATGCCGCCGCATGCAAACAAATAGTAGGCAAGCCACACACCGCCACCAAGAACGCAAGTATGTTAGCATGTCGTGCCACGCCGCAAACCGCCCGGCCCGCGCCACCAACCGAGACGGGAAAAAAAAAAGAAAAAAGAAATGGCCTTCAGCCAGGGAGTGTATGACACGGAGAGCATACACACAAAAAGCATAATGCCGTCGTGTGCCGGGTTCCGACAAACACACGTTGCCACGCTACCTACCTTGTGCATGCACCCACGTTCCCTTCCCCTCACACGTCCCAAGGAGAAGCGTATGCTCGTGTTTGCGTCGTTTGGGCGTTAAAGTAGGGTTGTCTTAGACGCTTAGGCAAGTTTTGCGTCGTGCTGTCGTTTCTCATTAGCGAACGCCCGGCCCGCGCCATACACACGTAGGCAGGGAGAGAGGGCTGGGACACGTTAAGGTAGTGGGGAAAGAAACAGGTATGTTGCATGTCACGCCGCGCGCGCGGAACGGGCAACGAGCAAAGGTAGCGGCCAAAGAGGTGTGTGGAGCCAAGACGAGATCAAGTAGGAAATAAACCTACGCATACGCCTGTCGCACACGCATGTCGCATGACGTACCAGCAAGCAGAGGTGCCGTGTCGCGACAGAACCGCCGCCGCCGCAGGCCCGGTTACACCCTCTCCTCTCTCTACGCAGGTTCAAAGGAGAAAGCCCGGGCCGACAAGGAAAAAGACCGAGACACACAACAAAGCGGAGGCAGGGAAAAACTGCATGTCAGGGAGAAGGGTAGAGGAAAGGGTAAAGAGCAACGAAGCCGCGAAAGGAACAAGGGGTAGCCAGCGGCCGAGCAAGGGGCGCGCACAGGGAAGGGGACACGGCAGGCACACGGCGAGCACAACACCGCACCGAGACACCGGAGAGGGGAGCACCAGAGGAACAAGGGAAGGGCGGCACCACGCACCACGACACGCACGGCACAGACACCACACACACCGCACACACCCAACGAGCCCCGGCAACCCGCCCAGCAGTGGGCGGGCAGTCGGGAGAGGGACAGCGCCTGACCTCAGGCGCCCCTCACAATGGTGGAAGGCACCCCCCCCGGGGACGCCCTCCCGCCACGCCCACAGCGAGCAACGCCGGCCCGCAAGGGCGCACGCTGTGGGGCCGGTGCCGGGTCCACACGCCCGCATCGACCGCACCCGGGACACACGGGTCGCGGAACCCTGGCTGCCCGCTCCAGAGGACGGGTGGCCGGGGGAGGGACAGCGCCTGACACCAGGCGCCCCTCACAATGGTGGAAAGCACCCCCCCCGGGGACGCCCTTCCGCCACCCCCACAGCGAGCAACGCCGGCCTGCAAGGGCGCACGCTGTGGGGCCGGTGCTGGGTCCCCACGCCCACACCGACCGCACCCGGGACACACGGGACGCGGGACCCTGGCTGCCCGCTCAAGAGGACGGGCGGCTGGGGGAGGGACAGCGCCTGACACCAGGCGCCCCTCACAACGGTGGAAAGCACCCCCCCCGGGGACGCCCCTCCTCCACCCCCACAGCGAGCAACGCCGGCCCGCAAGGGCGCACGCTGTGGGGCCGGTGCTGGGTCCCCACGCCCGCACCGACCGCACCCGGGACACACGGGACGCAGAACCCTAGCTGCCCGCTCCAGAGGACGGGCGGCCGGGAGAGGGACAGTGCCTGACACCAGGCGCCCCTCACAATGGTGGAAGGCACCCCCCCCGGGGACGCCCTTCCGCCACACCCACAGCAAGCAACGCCGGCCCGCAAGGGCGCACGCTGTGGGGCCGGTGCTGGGTCTCCACGCCCGCATCCACCGCACCCGGGACACACGGGACGCGGAACCCTGGCTGCCCGCTCCAGAGGACAGGCGGCCGGGGGAGGGACAGCGCCTGACACCAGGCGCCCCTCACAACGGTGGAAAGCACCCCCCCTCGGGGACGCCCTATCGCCACTCCCACAGCGAGCAACGCCGGCCCGCAAGGGCGCACGCTGTGGGGCCGTTGCTGGGTCCCCACGCCCGCACCGACCGCACCCGGGACACACGGGTCGCGGAACCCTGGCTGCCCGCTCCAGAGGACGGGCGGCTGCGGGAGGGACAGCGCCTGACACCAGGCGCCCCTCACAGCGGTGGAAAGCACCCCCCCCGGGGGCGCCCCTCCGCCACACCCACAGCGAGCAACGCCGGCCCGCAAGGGCGCACGCTGTGGGACCGGTGCTGGGTCCCCACGCCCGCACCGACCGCACCCGGGACACACGGGACGCGGAACCCTGGCTGCCCGCTCCAGAGGACGGGCGGCCGGGGGAGGGATAGCGCCTGGCACCAGGCGCCCCGCACAATGGTGGAAGGCACCCCCCCCGGGGACGCCCTTCTGCCATTTCCACAGCGAGCAACGCTGACCCGCAAGGGCGCACGCTGTGGAGCCGGTGCTGGGTCCCCACGCCCGCACCGACCGCACCCGGGACACACGGGACGCAGAACCCTGACTGCCCGCCCCAGAGGACGGGCGGCCGGGGGAGGGACAGCGCCTGACACCAGGCGCCCCTCACAATGGTGGAAGGCACCCCCCCCGGGGACGCCCTTCCGCCACCCCCACAGCGAGCAACGCCGGCCCGCAAGGGCGCACGCTGTGGGGTCGCTGCTGGGTCCCCACGCCCGCACCGACCGCACCCGGGACACACGGGACGCGGAACCCTGGCTGCCCGCTCCAGGGGACAGGCGGCCGGGGGAGGGACAGCGCCTGACACCAGGCGCCCCTCACAACGGTGGAAAGCACCCCCCCTCGGGGACGCCCTATCGCCACTCCCACAGCGAGCAACGCCGGCCCGCAAGGGCGCACGCTGTGGGACCGGTGCTGGGTCCCCACGCCCGCACCGACCGCACCCGGGACACACGGGACGCGGAACCCTGGCTGCCCGCTCCAGAGGACGGGCGGCCGGGGGAGGGATAGCGCCTGGCACCAGGCGCCCCGCACAACGGTGGAAAGCACCCCCCCGGGGACGCCTCTCTGCCACCCCCACGGCGAGCAACGCCAGCCCGCAAGGGCGCACGCTGTGGGGTCGGTGCTGGGTCCCCACGCCCGCACCCACCGCACCCGGGACACACGGGACGCGGAACCCTGGCTGCCCGCTCCAGAGGACAGGCGGCCGGGGGAGGGACAGCGCCTGACACCAGGCGCCCCTCACAATGGTGGAAGGCACCCCCCCCGGGGACGCCCTTCTGCCATTTCCACAGCGAGCAACGCTGACCCGCAAGGGCGCACGCTGTGGAGCCGGTGCTGGGTCCCCACGCCCGCACCGACCGCACCCGGGACACACGGGACGCAGAACCCTGACTGCCCGCCCCAGAGGACGGGCGGCCGGGGGAGGGACAGCGCCTGACACCAGGCGCCCCTCACAATGGTGGAAGGCACCCCCCCCGGGGACGCCCTTCCGCCACCCCCACAGCGAGCAACGCCGGCCCGCAAGGGCGCACGCTGTGGGGTCGCTGCTGGGTCCCCACGCCCGCACCGACCGCACCCGGGACACACGGGACGCGGAACCCTGGCTGCCCGCTCCAGGGGACGGGCGGCCGGGGGAGGGACAGCGCCTGACACCAGGCGCCCCTCACAACGGTGGAAAAGGGGCCCCCCGGGGACGCCCTTTCGCCACCCCCACAGCGAGCAACGCCGGCCCGCAAGGGCGCACGCTGTGGGGCCGGTGCTGGGTCCCCACGCCCGCACCGACCGCACCCGGGACACACGGGACGCGGAACCCTGGCTGCCCACTCCAGAGGACGGGCGGCCGGTGGGGGACAGCGTCTGACACCAGGCGCCCCTCACAACGGTGGAAAGCACCCCCTCGCAGACGCCCCTTCCGCCGGCCACACGGCGAGCAACGCCAGCCCGCAAGGGCGCACGCTGTGGGGCCGGTGCTGGGTCCCCACGCCCGCACCGACCGCACCCGGGACACATGGGACGCAAAACCCTGACTGCCCGCCCCAGAGGACGGGCGGCCGGGGGAGGGACAGCGCCTGACACCAGGCGCCCCTCACAACAGTGGAAAGCACCCCCCCCGGGGACGCCCTTCCGCCACCCCCACAGCGAGCAACGCCAGCCCGCAAGGGCGCACGCCGTTGGGCCGTTGCTGGGTCCCCACGCCCGCATGGACCGCACCCGGGACACACGGGTCGCGGAGCCAAGGCTGCCCACTCCAGAGGACGGGCGGCCGGGGGGGGGACAGCGCCTGACACCAGGCGCCCCCCACAACGGTGGCAGGCCACCCCCCCAGGGGATGGCCCCCCACCGACCCCGCGGCACGCAGCCCCCACAGGGCATGCAGGCCAAGGGGACTGTGTTGGCCCCCCACACCCACACACCCGCGCCCACGGCACGTGGGTGGCGGACCCCAACAGCCCGCTCAATGGGCGGGCAGTCGGGGAAGGGACAGCGCCTGACCCCAGACGCCCCTCACAATGGTGGAAGGCACCCCCCCAGGGGACGCCCTTCCGGCACCCCCACAGCGAGCAACGCCAGCCCGCAAGGGCGCACGCTGTGGGGCCGGTGCTGGGTCCCAACGCCCGCACCGACCGCACCCGGGACACACGGGGCGCGGAACCCTGGCTGCCCGCTCCAGAGGACGGGCAGCCGGGGGAGGGACAGTTCATGACACCAGGCGCCCCTCACAGCGGTGGAAAGCACCCCCCCCGGGGACGGCCCCCCACCACCCCCGCGGCATGCAGCCCTCACAGGGCATGCAGGCCAAGGGGACAGTGTTGGACCCCCACACCCACACACCCGCGCCCACAGCACGTGGGTGGCGGACCCCAACAGCCCGCCCAGAGGGCGGGCAGTCGGGGGAGGGACAGCACCTGACATCAGACGCCCCTCGCAATGGTGGAAGGCACCCCCCCCGGGGACGCCCTTCCGCCACCCCCACAGCGAGCAACGCCGGCCCGCAAGGGTGCACGCTGTGGGGCCGGTGCTGGGTCCCCACACCCGCATCGACCGCACCCGGGACACACGGGTCGCAGAACCCTGGCTGCCCGCTCTAGAGGACGGGCAGTCGGCAGAGCGACAGTGCCTGACCTCAGACGCCCCTCACCATGGTGAAAGGCGCCCCCTCCCGGGGACGCTCATCCGCCACCCCCACAGCGAGCAACGCCGGCCCGCGAGGGCACACCCTGTGGGGCCGGTGCTGGCCCCCCACGCCCGCACCGACCGCACCTGGGACACGTGGGTCACGGAACCCTGGCTGCCCGCTCCAGGGGACGGGCGGCCGGGAGAGGGACAGCACCTAACACCAGACGCCCCTCGCAATGCTGGAAAGCGCCCCCCCCGGGGACGCCCATCCACCACCCCCACAACGAGCAACGCACCAACGCACCAACGCACCAGCCACAGGACATCCGCACCCCACCCCCTGCTCTTAGGCACAGCGACACAACAATGGCGGAACCCGCGGCACCACGCAAGACACGCCCCCGATCTCCGACGCTGGACGAAGCACACGAGGTCATCAGGGCGCTGGGACTCAGAGACGGCGAAGGAGACCCCCCACAAGGGGACGCGGGCACGGACTCCGACCTGGAGGGAGTACCGGAGCCCCCCACGGGAGGCGCGCCTGCGGAATCTACGCCGGCGGCGGGCAGCGTACCCGCGATCTTCCCCTGTGTGGAAACGGGGCCACTGCAGCGGCGAAGGCCGGTGCCCCAAACAGCACCCCCAGCCCGGCCCCGATGACGGAGCGCTGCCCGAGGTGAAACCCGCGGCCACACGCGCCGCCCTACGCTACGGGGTGGCGCAGGGCTGGATCCTGGATGAGACCGCGCGCGGCAGCGTGAACATCCAGGAGGCCGTCGACCGAGTCACCCACGCGGGACAGGCGGCAGTGGCCTTGCACACCCGGGGCCGCCACAGCGGGCCCCCAGAGGGGATCATTGTGGAACCCTCGGGAATGGTGCTGGTCCTGGCGGCGGACATGGTCCGAGGGGTGCTCCACGCGTCCCGCGTGCGGCAGGCGTGCCCACAGTGGACCATCCAGGTGTACGGCCCCCCCGCGGGCGTGGCCCTTCTCCACGTGGGCGGTGCTCGCCGTCATGTGGCACCTGGCACCAGAGGACGCCCCCACAGGGACCGCGGAGGACATCGCCCGGGACCTCCACACCTGGCCGGCCGACCAGGATTACCCCTGGCGCAGGCCCCGGGGCGGCCTCCCGGTGGCACCCGCAGCAGAGGGGCTCAGCCTCGCGGCAACCCTCCAACGGCACCCGGACAAGCAGGCACGTCACTTCCTGCAGACGGGCATGGTCCCGGCCAGCCCGCCAGACTCCAAGTGGCGATGGGACGCGGGGGTGGCGCAACCGCTGCCGGGCCCCTGGACTTTCCCGTTGTGGTACTTGCCCATGGGCACCTTGGCCCACACCACCCAGGCCGTCAAGGGGGCTTTCCCGCAGCCGCTCCTCCCCGGCGTGGCCCTGCTCCGCAGCCTGCAGGCGGGGGCCGCCTTGGTACGGTGGAAGGAAGGAAAGGGGCGCTCGAGACCCTACTTCCCCATGGTCCAGGGCCAGGCGCTGATCCACGCCGAGGACATGGGGACCGTGGAATGGGGGGCGATCGTGCCCAGCACGGCGTGCAGGTGGATCACAGCGGCCAACCCACAGCCCATGCGATCGCCGCCGGCGTGCCACCGCCTCCTACGGATGCTCCCCTCTTTGGCCCCCCAGCACGCCTTTACGAGGGACGTGTGGAAGGCCATACTGAGCCACACCAGGGAGTGGCTAACGAACCCGGGTGCACGGTACCCGCCGGGACCGGTGCTCGAACAGCTCACGGCCCCCACACCCGGGGTCCTCCACGCCCTGCAGAGGGCGTCGGCTCTCAAGAAGCAGCTCAACGACGAAGTGCTGGACCTGGCGCTGGAGCCGCTGCGGGTGCTCTACCCGCAAACCCACATCACACCCGCGGGCACGTCCAGCCGCCTAGGCGGCCTGGGGTTGCAGCGCCGTGTCGAGGCCGCGCACCCAGGAGGCGTGGTGGAACAGTGGCTAACGCTCCGCAACTCGTCCACCGCGGAAGGCCACTGGTACCTGCACCAACTCCTCTTCCGACCACGGGCAACCCCGGAACACCGCCGGCAAAACCCATACCACACGCACCCGGAGCGCCGAGGCGCGCAAAACTTCCCGCAGCCAGTCCCGCCCGCCCTCCCGCCGGGGCAGGTCCCGGAGGTGCTACAGCAGGGCCCCCCGCTCGACACCGCCACCACGGTACAGCAAAGGGGAAGCGATGGTGCCGAACCGGACTGCACGAACTGCGGAGCGGTGGCCTGGATGGCAGCCTGCAGGCACCTCGCCCGAGATACCACGGGGCTCCAGCAGTACAGACCAACGGACCGCACGGCGCTGGCGTCCGCGGTCGCGGCCGTCACAATGGCTCCCGTGGCGGCGTGGCTGGCGCAACTGCTGCCCCACGTCCCCTGCCGCGACACGCAGCCCCGCTGGCCGGCCGCGACGCACGCGCCGACGGCACCCCTCACGGCGGAGCAGCTGTACGTCGTCGCGGGGGCGTTGCTAGCGGACGGCGGGGAGAGCTTCGTCCACCACCACGTTCCAGCGTAGATTGCGGGAAGCCTACAAGGGCCTCAGCGCGATGCACCAGACCCGTGGCATGCCACACTCCGCGGGCGCACCCGCGTCTGGGATGCGGGCGATGGCACACCCCCACCCGGGCCTAAGCAGGGGGAGGCACTGGTGCTGCAGACGGCAGGCTACCAGGCCATCATACACGGCCACGCCGGAGGGTACCGGTCGCACGTCCTGGCCGGAGGCCGATGGACTGTCTGGCACAGCACCGCCAGGCAAGGGGCATTCCCGCCCCTGCCCCACATCGACTGGCGACAGGGGCCCACCCAGGCCTACCCATATGTCGGCGGTCCCCTGGCCGCTGGCGGTCCTGCTACACACCGTCAGCGCCCCCAACAAGAGGCAGGAACCAGGGTGCGTCAACCCCCCCACACTGGTGTGTAGCCCCGACCAGGAGGAGCATCTACGGGCCGCGTGGCAGGGAGACGCCATCAGGGCCACGGACGTCCCGGACCTCCACGCTGGGCCAATCACGCACGCCCGCCCAGCGACTACCCTGGCGGTGGCCCAACGGGGACAGCAGAACCCGCAGTGGGTAGTCTGCATGTTCAGCCCGGCGGACGCGCACATCGTCGTCTGCGACCCCGAGCGCCTTCCGGGGCCCGAGGCCGTGATCCGCGTGGCAGACTGCACCCGCATGATCATGAAGGCGCTGCGGGAGGGCGAACACCACACCCTCCTGCTCCAGGTCAGGCTGAAGGACAACGCCCGGGCGGCGAGGCCGGGGGTGTGGCCGGCAGCGGCGCACCCCGCCGACCTAGAGCTCCAGCTGGCGGTCCTGACCGCAGTGTACCACTGGCTACAGGCCTTCCACGACCTGCGATGGAGAAACAAGCCCGACCGCCAAATCGGCTCCACGCACTGGCAAACGTGGCTGCAAGCAGACGCGCAGCGCGATGCCACCCGGGGTCTCGGGCCGGCGCCCGCGACACGAGCCCTCGATGCGGCGGCCCCGGGCCGCACACTGGCGCCACACACGGTGCCACTGGCCAACCTGCCCTTCGAACCAGCGGCAGACGGCGCCGTTAGGAAGTCGGTGCCGCTTCCCCCGGCGCGAGGGGCCACGGAGCCGACGGAATGCCCCCTGTGTGCGGACAAGTACTACACAAGCGGGGCAATGCTGGAACACCTGGCGTGGCACGCGGTGCACGCTGCAGCCCCGGCGGACGACAAGGAGGCGGCCACCAACATCCTGCAGGGGAGAGCACGGAGGTCCCCATGGCACGCCCCGTACACCTGGCGCCCCCCGCCCCAGGCAGCCCACCACGCAGACGGAGATGAGGAGGCACCTGGAGCGGCCCCGGGGGCCGGCGGTGCGGCCCCACCAGGGTCCATGTCCATCCCCGCGGAGCTGGCCCCCCTGGCCCCCCTGGCTCCCCCGGTCCCCCGGGCCCCCCTGTGGGCCCCGCCGGGGACAGGCTCAGCGGATGCGGCGCACCCAGATGCCCTGGCTGCGCCGGCGAACCCAGCGGCGATGCCGATGCGGGGTAGCTGACTCGGGGAGGACATGGCGGGCGACGCCCTGTGGCTCCTCTCGTGGAACCTGCGCAACGGCCTCGTGCCGCCAGACCGGTCCCTCCGGGACACACTCTGGCGGCGCCGGGGGCCGGCGGCCTGTACCGACAAGGAGCACCTCATCACCGGCATCACCAGCGACCCCCAGCACGCCACGAACGCGGGGGACGGACCCCGCAAGGGCCACGGGCGCCTCGCCGGCGGCCGCCACAGTAGCAGAGGAGGGCGAGGAGGGCGCGCGAGGGGTGGCGACCGCGGCCCCGGCGGGCTGCGCCATTGCCTCGGCCGGCCACGCCGCGACCCCCAGCACGCCGCGCAAGCGAGGGAAGAACCCCGCACGGGCCATGGACGCCTCGCCGGCTGCCGCCGCAGCAGCAGCAGTGGGCAGGGAGAGCGCGAAGTACCGCGCCCACGCCAACCCCACCCACACACACACCAGCCCCCCCAAGCCGTTCCCCCCCAAGCCCTTCCCCCCGGGGCGGGAGCAGCACGTCCGCCCCCCGGCGCCCGAGCGCTCGCCGCCGGGCGTCACGCTACCGCAGCTGCAAAGACAGCGGGACGCCCGGCGCGTGATTCAGGAAGGGCGGGAGGGCGCGCAGGCAGAGCGGCGTGCCAGCCACGGGAGCGCGGAGCGGGGGGCAGGAGGCGACGGGGGAAGTGCCCAGGAGCGCGCGCGAGGAGTAGTCCAGGTCACGCGCGGCAGGGAGCAAGGGCGCAGCAGCTGGGCGGAGCAGAGCGCAGGCAGCGGACAGCGCGACTCAGGGCAGGGGGCCGGGAAGGGGCCAGGGCACGGGAAGGGCGCGCAGGGGCACAGGCAGGGGGCCCAGGTGCAGGGGGCAGGGCGAGGGGAGGTGGGTGAGCGGGCGGGCCAGGGCGTGGGGGACGGGGAGCGGGACCCGCGGCACGGGCAGGGGACAGGTGGGACGGGGCATGGGAGCCCAGGGGGGCGGACGGGACGAAGGGCAGGGGGCAGAGGGCGGTGCGCCCCCGCAGCCGGACGTGCAGCCGGTGGGGTGCATCCCCCCCGGCATCCAACAGATGCCCGCACACCACGACCACCACCACCACCACCACCACCACCACCACCTCTACAACAGCGAGCTCGTCCCCCCCCAACCCCCACGACCCCGGCGCCAGCCAGCTCCCCCCGCGCCGAGGGCGGAGCCGGCGCGGATGGCCTCGGCAGAGGGGGGGCGGGGCGCGGCGTCGGCGCCGCAGGCGCAGGGGCAGCGAGAGGGGCCGGCGCGGGTGGCAGAGGGGGGCCGGCCATGGGACCGGGACTGAGGCGCGGTCCCGGACCCTCTTGGGGAGTAGACCCTCCCCCTGGTGGGGGAGGTGTACGGGTGGTTGTGCTGGGCCACCCAGGGGACCTCCAGGAGGTCGAGGAACCGGCCCTTCGATGCCGTGCTCCTCCGGAGAGACGGAGGAAACCGAAAGGTACCCCCGGGGGGCCGGGCAGCCCCAGAGGACCATGAGAGGGTCCTCAGGTCAGTGATCTGGGCGGCGTGGCCCGACAGGGAGCTGACGTGGCCGGCCTTCCTGGAAGGGGGAGCGGTGCTCCGCATCACAGATGCGGACGCCAACAACTGGCTCTCCCGGGCTTTGCGCAGCGCCCTCGCCCACTGGCGCTACCGCCGGCACAACCAGCCGCCGCCACAGCCCCAGCCCCAACACAAGCGGCGGCGCAGGTGATGGCCCAGACGGCAGATACGAGAGAGTGGGGGGGGGGCTGGGCCCCCCGACCCACGCCCCCCCCACGGTACGGCACGACGCGTGAGAGCGTGCCACCTCCCGCTGGAGGGAGTGCGGAGACATCGAACGCGGGGGGGAACCTGCGGCCCCGCAGCCCGCTAACCATTGACCGCTAACCCTCACGACCGCCCCCGGCCGGCCAGCGCCGCGCGACAACGGCCGGGGGGATGAGGGGCCTCAGCGAGGGCCTGCACGAGGATCCGGCTCTAGGTAGAGGGGGGCGGGGGAAGGGCGCAACCCCCCAACCGATGGCTGGCCCCCGGGGCCAGGACTGCCATGCCGCCCCCCCCCCGGCCGTCAGGAGGCGTCACAAGGGGACCAAAGCCCCCCCCCCCACTCCCCCCCCCCCTCCCACACAGGCCCGAGAGCGGGCGGGGAGGCGGCCCCCCAACCCCCCCCCCCCCGCACCCACCCCAGCTGGGGAGCCACAGGCGCGGCCCTCCGCCCCCCCGGGGCCGGGGGGGCGCCCCCCCCCTCAGAAGGGACGGCGACGCGATGGGGGGAGCGGCGGCTGGACCTGCTCCCGCGAGCCCACATCGGCGTGCCGGAGCGACGCGCACAACAGAACAGGAAGGAGGCCGCGCCCCACATGACCCTCCCGTAACCACAGCCCACTCAGGGATGACAGGGGGGGGGTTCAGGCCTGCTAGGGCCCCAGGGGGAGCGGTCCACAGGCCGCCCCTCACGCCCCCCCACCCCGGGGGGGCACTTCGGCCCCGACCGCACGAAGGGGGCCAGGATGGAGTACCGCAGGCCGCCCCCCAGAAGGGGAGCAGGGAGGCCGCGGCGCGACACCCCCCCCCCCCGCCCCCCCACCGGCCTGCAAGCCGCGGGGGCCCCGGGCCCCAACCCCCGAGGCAGGGGGGATGGTCCCCCCCCGCCCGAGAGAGGAGCCGGAGTGCGACCCACCCCCCCGCCCCAGCCGCCGGCTCCCATGGGGGCCGCAAAGAACAAAAGAGCCCGCGCCCGCGCACCAGGAGGCCGCACAGATCGTACCCAGAGAAACCTGGTGAGCACAAACCGGAGTGCTATGGGGGGCCACGCCCCCCATGGACAGCACAACGCCAGTGACACCCGCTTTGTTGCCTGCCCAGGGAAGGCAGAGGGACGGCATGAGGACTCCCCGCCCTACAGGCCCCGCCCCGGCCGGACAACCGGGGGGTACGGCGCACGCCCCCCCCCCCTCCAGCCCGCCCCCCAGCAAATGAACGCCACGGACCCGCCCTGCGGCGCGCAGCTCCCGCAGGGCGTGCCGGCCAAAGAAACAGAGCAGGGCCCGCACACCCGCACGCCCGCGCCCACAACACGTGGATCGCGGACCCCGACAGCCCGCCCAGTGGGCGGGCAGTCGGAGGAGGGGGAGCGCATGACCCCAGACGCCCCACGCAACGGTAGAAGGCACCCCCCCCGGGGACGCCCTGCCGCCACCCCCGTTACCCCAAGCCGAGAAGAGGGGAACCGGGACCGGACCGCCCCCCCCCAAAGCACGCCAGACCGAGCAAGTGACCGGAGCAGGACACGCGGAGGGGCACGGACCACGTGGAACGGCCCTACCAGCGCCCAGTGCCGGGACCACGCGAGATGCGCACGCCACACCACCCAGGGGGGGGGGGAGCGGATACCGCGAGAGCGCGAGCGCACACACTCGAAAGGGACACGCGGGGACAACCGGAAGGGCAACCGGACCGAGCGCGCGGAACGCACAGACCGCGTTGAATGGCGTACCAGCGGGCGAGGGTAAGGGACACCCCGACTGGACGGCCCGCCACACGCAGCGCGGAACACGCGGGGCGGGGAGAGGGAAACGAGGGAGACACAACGCCAGGTACCGGCCACTACCCCCGGAACCGGCCGCGAGCGCTGCGCACACACAGACGGGGCACTGCACCCGCCAAGGCAGTAGTGGCGCACAGCGCCACGCCCCAACCCCTAGGCTAGGCAGCCTCCGCGCCAGCCCAAGGGGGTCCCACTGGCGACAAGCCAGTAGCACGGGCCTGGCGGCGCCGGCGCACCGGGCGACCACGCATTAGGGGGGCGACACAGTGGGTAAGCGCCCGCAGCCACGGCTGCGAATTGATGCACAGACCGGGGAGTGGCGAAACAGGGAAGCCGGGGAAGGACGGGGCTCCGAGCTCTGTGAACCCGGGGGACTCCGCCACCAGGCAGGAGGTGCCTCTTTCAGGCACCCCCCACTAGGACCCGGTGGGGAGGATATCACCTGGCCCGACCAGGTGCCCCCCCGGGGCCGAAAGGCGTCTAGTACCCACAAAATCAAACCTCAAACCTCAAACCTGTGGCCCCTTAAATAACAAGACTCCTGCGGTGGCTACAGACCGCCTTTTGTGTGTTTCGCCTTGTGTATGCACCGCCTTCCGTGTGTACCGCCTTTCCTGTGGCCCCTTCAATAACAAGACTCCTGCAGTGGCTACAGACCGGCTTTTTTATGTTTCGCCTTTTGTGTGTTCCGCCTTGTGTGTGCACCGCCTTCTGTGTGTACCGCCTTGCCTGTGGCCCCTTAAATAACAAGACTCCTGCGGTGGCCACAGACCGCCTATTGTGTGTTCTGCCTTGTGTGTGCACCGCCTTCTGTGTGCACCGCCTTGCCTGTGGCCCCTTAAATAACAAGACTCCTGCGGTGGCCACAGGCCGCCTTTTGTGTGTTCTGCCTTGTGTGTGCACCGCCTTCCCCCCCCATACCCCCCCCTACCTTCTCGACCCCCCCCTACCTCCCCCCTCCTACCCCCCCCTACCTCCCAGCCCTACCTCCCCCCCCTACCCCCCCCTACCCCCCCCTACCCCCCCTACCCCCCCTACCCCCCCCTACCCCCCCCTACCCCCCCCTACCCCCCCCCTACCCCCCCCTACCCCCCCACCTACCTCCAAGGTAGGGGGGGGCGACCTCGTGCGATGTATGGCTGACTATGAAATCATAGCCGATTATGATATCCCAATCGGAGAGATTTGCCTCGCAGAATTTTCCATGGAGCAGCAAGCGTTTAGCTTGGTCCGGTCGATCCAATCGGTCATGCTCCCAAAATTGCAGGCCAAGTTCGGCTTCATGGGCTCCTCCACCCATGATCTCGCCGTTTGCAACCTTGAGGCGCACTGCTCGGTCACTGCTCTTCAGATATGTGTCCGGAAACAGTCCATTCTGCACCAAGCTTACCTGGGCCCCAGTATCCACCAAAGCATCCGCGATCACCTCCTTCCGTCCACACATTACCCGCACCTTCAAGTGCAATTGCCGCTCATTGCCATGTGGTGTACGGACGACTCTCACAGCATGCAACTCTAGCACGGACGGGTGCATAAGGACTTCCAACGTGTGATCACGTATCTCATGGATTTTGGGTTGGTTCTGCCCATCCAAGGGACCCTCCGTGGTCTCTCCAACCTTCTTGTCCCAGCTGCTAGTATCCACTTGTACTTCCCTTGGTGGGGCGTCCCATGGATTAGCACTGGTTGAACTCAGTGGCTTTGGCTCCTTCGGAACCTTCTTCGGCACCGTAGATGCCTTCTTCGATTGGATTCCGCTGATTTTCGGAGGAGAGTCCTCTGCTGTCCCACTCCCGTGGGGGCTTCTCTAAGTTCGGTCCACCGCAGCCCCGTCTTGCTGCGAATCACCCGGCCATAGGGCACTTCTCTCGTTCTGCAAGGCCTGGAGCGCTTCCATGCCCCGCATTAACGAATCAGCCACTTCTTGGATTTGTCGAATTCGGCGGTCACCGCCATGCCCCTGTCCTCCCGAGCGTCCACCAGCACTTTGCCCACGCTTCCGAGCCTCTATACGCTTCTCTTTGGGCACCTTCTCGGGGTGGGCTTGGAAAAAAGCCTTCTTGTCCTCCGCGTAGATCTTGCACGTCTTATGATCGTGTTTGTGTGGGAGGTTCTTCCCATAACAGATCCAGCATCCGTCATGTTCCCGCCGGTATTCCTTGAAGGAGAGCGGCGGATTGCCGATCCTCCGCGGCGGTTTCCCCATTCCTCCACTGGGTGGTGCTCTCCTCCACTTCGACTTGTCCTACCCATGCTCCTTCGTGTTGTGCGCCACAAACGCAAAGGGGTGCGCTTCCTCATGATCTTCCCGGGTCATACTCTCGCTTACGGCGATCATCTAGGACCTCTCGATGATGTGGATCTTCACGGCCATCATGGTTCCCATTATTGTGACAGTCTTCAATATGCGCTTCATTTTTGCAGTTGATCTTCAATTCGACGCTCTCGTACTGGATGATTGAGTCCAGGCTCATTTGCGTGGGTATCATCTGCAATTTCAGCTTTTCCCCGCGTTTTCACTCGACATTGTTGAGTTGAAGGAGACGTGCCCCCGCGGTCTCATCAAACACCTCCACGTACACGGAATTCTTCAACGAGATCATCCGCTCCGGCGCTTCGAGGTTCCGTCGGAAATATTCCATAATGCCCGGGTGCTGCCCCTCCAGCGACATGATGCGTACTGCCATACGTTTTTTTGCCCGCTTCTTCTCCTCGTCTTCCACCCGCTTCTTCCAATAAGCTGGAAGGACATCCCGCAAGAGGTGGCGAAACTCACCCGATTCCGACCAATGCTCAACTTGCTTTAGAAGTCGGCGGTACTTTCGAAGATATCCCCTCCACTCCCTCAACCGCAGCTCCCCACGTTCCAAGTTGAGGGGTATTGGGCATAAGTCATCAAGCCTTTGGTTGGGGGTATCCACCCTTTCTTCTTGCTCAGACCAGTCCAAACGCTGCCCCTCCGTACGGATTCTCTTCTCCCAAATTGCGTCACGCAAATCCGCCTTCAACTCCGGGGCCAAACTGTGTGGGAAAGTACGACATGCCCACTTGTCTCAAGCATCCAATCCGAACCGCATCTCAACAACTTTTCCTCAGCGAAGTCTTTTCAATCTAGGATGAAATCGTCCAAGTTGGCGGGGTTGGCGTCGTAATTGGGTATTTTCACATCACGGAGGTCTTCGATGCGTACAGCGTCCCCAACATTCGAAGCAATGACGCCCCCAAGCCGGATACCTCCACCACTCCCGTTGCCCGGGGAGTGGGAGTAAACTCCTTGGATCTCCATGTCTTCCCGCGGTCCAGATTTGGCTTATTCCATGCTCGGACCGACCATGGCCCATATACCCGACCGCGGATCTTGCACCCATGATTCCCCACCTCATCCTCCACGTATTTCCGAGTCCATTTCAGCAACCCGGCGCTCATATGCTGCACGAGCATCGAACGTCGCAGCGGCTGGCGGGCTGCTCATGTCAATCTCAACCGTTCTTTCACGGGTATGATGATTGGGCGTACCAATCCCTGAGCCTTTTTCCGGCGTCTTCTCTCCCAACATGACACTGGCCGAGAAAAGTGGGATGTGCCTCAACAATGAGGGGTCAACCCGTGGCGGACCGTATGGGGCCGATTCCATGGGACCCTCCATGGGCGCCACTCCTTCGACGGCTGTCCTCAATGTCATCAACCGCCTCACCAAAGATTCCGGGGCACGATCCTGTGGTAGATCGGGACCTGGTGCCGGGACTCCTGCACCCCTCTCCAACTTCTTCATCCTGTCCTCGACATTCTCCAGGTAATTGATCATTTTGTCCACCATTCCTTGCTGCTGTACCAGCATTGTCTCCAGCTTGGCCTCGTAGTCCTCTTGATGTGATCGGATACTCTTTAGAGTGTTGTCGAAGATGGCCTGGTCCTCAAGAATTCCACCCGTGGTGTCGTCCAACTTGTCGATCCTTTGAATACTGGCATCTTTGCCCGGCCGGGGATACCTCCCGAAGAGGAAGTCCACATGTCGGCAATGGCAGTGATCTTCACGCGCCCCGTCCCCGCACGCCACTTCCTTGGCGTCCTCGTGTGGATGTCGACCATCTTCTTCCCGGTGCCAGCCATCCTGCGGCGGACCTCCCGAAGCTCCCCGCTCCTCTCCTCCGCCCATCACGGAGTCGCCCGTCCCGTCACCGTCCCTTCTTCCTGCCTCCGCTCCCAACATACCGAACGCGGTATGCCTTGGGACTCTTGTTGTTGCCGACCTTCGCGGCAACGTTCTCCATCATGATCAAGTTCAGGATTTGGGGCGGTGTGTGATCGCCCCGCCGGGAAATCTGGCTCTGCGCCGGCACCATCCAGAGGGTAACAAGTATGATATCCCTCGGAGTCCCACGGAGCACTGAACATCCGGCGGACAGGGCTCCCCGTCATTTCCATTGCCGATTCCTCATTCTTCTTTGACGGTTTTGGCGAACCGCGTTTGCGGTAGCGCCAGGGCTTTGAGCCGCTGCTGCAGCTCGTGACCTCCTGGTCCGATTCTTCCGCGGGTCCTCAGAGATGGCATCGTTTTCGGCATACGCCTTCACAAAAAGAGACGATGTCCTCCATGTCGTCAACAGTACCCACTCTTCTTCCTGAATGCCTTCCTTCTTCTCGGGGTTCAACCACCGACTCTCGGATGGTGTCATTGATGGTTACCCGGGGTCCACTTGGGCAGGGCTCATGAGGGCCCAAGCTCCCCGGGTGGCGGTAGGCGGCAGGTAAACCTCTGCTACCATAATGAGGGTCCGTAGGACCGACCCCTGCCCTTGTGCGGTCTCTACCGCCTATTCCCGATCTTTCCACCCTCTTCCCCGTGACAGCCATTGTCCTAGATCTCACCAATGCTTCCATGCTCACCAATCACCAATTCCCAAATTCGAAAAATGTCCCACAAACACACCCCTTGGCAACCCTTGGCAATGGAAATACAAATATGTGACCCACCAATTCAAATTGAGGGAAGTTTTCAGGACGGAGCCACTTGGGTCCATCAATACATGAAAGTCATGGAGAAGGGAAAAAACAATGACAATGTCGGGCAAAGGAGTTGAGAGGTAGAAATGGAGATGAAGCCTTGGAATAAGATATGCAATTATCGAAGACGATGTTGCATCCCTACTCCAAGAATCAATTTTTAGACCATGCACACTCCAAATCAGCGTTCTGTTATGAACGTATGACACCACGCCCACACAATCCTGATACAACGGATTGAGAAGACTCATTGGTTCACGAATGATCATGCATGACACAATGACATCGATACGGTCCATTAAGTGTATGGCAACAAACAAAGAAAAGCAGATAAAACACAATGGCATCATTGGAGTCCTCGCGAAGCTTGGGCACACATAGCCCATCCTTAGCCCTGCCCGTAAGACGGTAGAATGGAGTAAACAACATGGGTTCCAGACATAAGGAATGTTCCCATCGTTGCTCAACCATGACACCATGGCCTCCATGAACACAAAGTACGGTATGGCCACA
This sequence comes from Eutreptiella sp. 'Long Island Sound 2002', assembly GCA_964036045.1. Lineage (NCBI taxonomy): Eukaryota > Euglenozoa > Euglenophyceae > Eutreptiales > Eutreptiaceae > Eutreptiella > Eutreptiella sp. 'Long Island Sound 2002'. The sequence goes on along the minus strand of OZ038378.1, from coordinate 42,592,979 downwards.
TACATGACTTGCCCACCCTCGTGAGTCACGAATGTGTACATATGAAGAACTTGCAATGAAGATCAGTAAATATGAGTCGGGAGAGTGACCTCACGGCAATGGCAAACACTATTTGTCACCCGGCATGTGTGACATATATATTGTCATGATGGCAATGCTTCGGTACTCCACACCGGACGCCGGATGCCCGTCACTCAGCAATGTCACACACCATGGCCAGCAGGTGAATAGGCTTGACGGGTTTACTTGCTGCTTGCAAAGAAGACATCCTCCCCAAACCCCCTTCCCCAAACGGTGCCGACAATTGGTTTTTTCACCTCGTGAGCCCGGGAGGGCACTTTAGGTACCCACCCCCCCTAATTTGGGGGTGCTGAATTTAATTGTGAGGCTCATTCTCATCAACCAAGCGCTGGGACATCCTAAAATGCGTTTTTCAGGGTCCAGACCGACAGAATTTCCGTTTATCCACCCCCCTCAAACGGTGCCAAAAATGGGTTTTTTCATCTCATGAGCCCGGCAGGGCACTTCAGGTATCCACCCCCCCTAATTCGGGGGTGCTGAATTCAATTATCAGCTCAATTCTCATCACACAAGCGCTGGGACATCCCAAAATGCGTTTCTTCAGGGTCCAGACCGACAGAATTTCCGCTTACCCACCCCCTTTTCACCTCGGAACTCCCGGCAATTAAGACGCTATAGGCAGCGCCTTGACATCTCCCTCACATCATTCTCTCAAGTCTTTTACTTCGTCCATGGTGCCTACGGCGCCCCTCCGGTTCCATGCATCGCTCCCTGTGTCCGCACCCTTAACGCTCCTATGTGCCTCCCTCCGTATGTCATACGTATTCGGTGCATGCAATACAAGCTGCGCGGCTCTGAAGTCGTGCTGCCCTTCAACTACTCATTCCTACACCTGCCAGCGGGTCCCCAATGCCCCTCAGTTACCGCCGCCGCTCCGACATGACACCGCTGGGCGCCTTTGGGGCCCGTGGGTTATGCGAGTCCATGACTTTGTACATTAGCTTCTGGCTTTGTATGATAGTATCACTGGCTCCGCACTGAGAAATTTGTGACGTCTTAAAAATAGGCTTGACGGGTTTACTTGCTGCTTGCAAAGAAGACATCAAGAAAGGCCAGCCGGCCAAACCTCACATATTTAGTGTGTGCTACATACCAATTGCTGGGCTGCCCACGGTTAGAGTGTCGCGATACAAAGACATGAGTAGAAAAGCCAACACACAACATATGTCTCATGCACTCACATCCTTGGACATGCCACTCGGTCCCATCAGTTGGTGCCTAATTGCTTGGGACCCGATGGCATAGGCAACCACAATCGTCATGTGCATCAGAAACCATCCACACATGAACAAGTGAAATCAATATTGCCTATTTGCATGTTTGTGTGACACCGAACCAATTCAATGCATGCTACTTGGAGAGAGATTGGGTAAGAAAATTGGAAGACCACATGCCCCGGGTCACATTAGAGACCTAGACCCGGCCCGCAGAGTGAGTGCACAAAGAGAGGTATCCCGGGTCCAATGAGAGCACATCCATGTGAGACTGTCCCATCCCAAAGAGAAGTAGTCCTGCCTCGAAGAGAGATGGTCCCACCCCAATCCAAGCCTTGAGAGAGATGGTCCCACCCCAATCCATGCCCGGAGGGAGAACCTAACCAATTCATGACCCAGGAGGGAGAACCTAACCAATCCATGGCCCAGGAGGGAGAGCCTAACCAATCCATGTCCCAGGAGCGAACCTCACCAAAACCCAATCCCAAGAGCACGCATATGGAGGGAGAGTCTCGCCTAGCCATGACTCAGGAGAGCAGGCATGCACTTGGAGTGAGGATCCCCAACCCCGACCGACAATTGTCCCTGTATCCAATTGCCAAATTAAGTGAACTCATGCCCCATTGCTTGCAGCCAAGAGAAGGATAGTGGATCACCAACCATCTTTGACCAATGATATGAATTCACCGAAGGTCATCGGAGTAAGACGGCCAAAGAGGGGTTAACAACCAGGTCATAAGTGAAATTCCTCACCTTTAGCATGTTCACCCATTGCAGATGCACACAACATGTTCAACACACACAATCACCAAAGATTCAGCCTCTTTGAATCCATGGGAGATCAAGTTGTCATGACACATGCAAGGCAAACAAATGATAAGCCAAGGAACGAGGAATTGCTTTGCCTTGCGGAGCAACGACCGAGTAATTTTTATCCCTTCCGCTGCGCCTATCTCAGCCACATCCACTTCCACTTCACTTCCACTAGGACTCCTCCAGCTTCCAGGGACTCGTGATCCCTGATACACGTAGGCGTGGCACTGCCGAAGCAGATGCGCCCATTAACGTGTACCAGTCCGTGAACGACAGCCGGTGTGGGCGGATCGAACCACACCAGGGTTTAGCCAGACTTGAATTCGGGCCTCCTATCCTCCACTGGAGTCGCCCTAGCTTCCGATTCGTTTCCATTTCCGTAACAGGATAGGACTAACACTATATTAACACCCGTTGGGAGGAATTTTCAAACGATCGGCCGGCATTAAAGAACACAGAGCACGCGCACACCAACAGGAACAGGAGAAGGGCACGCGCACAGACAGCAGGCCTGGTCTGAACTAGAAATGTAAAATTTGCCATCCTGTGACTTATGAGTAATATAAATTCCCCTGAATTTATACCCAAAAACTGCTGAAGTCGCTGAAATCGGTGAAGTGTAGGATAGAGTGCAGCCAAAAAGGATCCAAACTGGCTTCACAACTAACCTGAAAGGCTGTACAAAAGGGTGCTTCCCACTGCCGAATCTCGGGAGGGTCCACGTGCAACAGTGGGTGAAAAAATAGAAAACAGCATTTGGTTTCAGATCAGTCAGTCAGCAAGCAGGAAAAAAACAGCGTCGGCAGAAGTAGGCACAGTCCTGGGTCCGGTGAACTCAGTATTACATCAGGATAGTGTCCGGGTACAGCGACAGGAACGGCGATTCACCACCATTTGCAGGCGGATCTGGTTCACCATTTCCTTGAGAGGGTCCTCCATTCCACAGATTCCGGAGGGTATAAATCAAGGACCCCCCCTGAGGCTCAGACTGAGGCTCAGGCTCAAGCTCAGGCGGCCGAGAGCAAAGCAGGTTGACTCCCACTCGCCATTTAAATGGAAATTTTTCACCTGTACCCTTTGCACATTAAAGTGACTGAGGTCCACGTGGAGTCCATGCTGCCTATTACATTTCATCAAGTACTGTTGATTATGTGGAGAAAACTGGCGGCGGGGTGCCATTCCAGGCGGGCATGATCGCGAAATCTAACATACCACCAAGGTTTGGCACCAGGAGAAGTTGGCGGGCGCGTTTTTCGCGGCCATTGGCTCCTGTTCGACGCTATTCATGCTTGTCCACCCGCTCCACCACGTACGAATCGTCGTGAATCTCACGACGCTCCGCGTAGTAATGCAGTGGGGGCTGACATCCGTCATGGAGCTTCACAAAGGGCTTCAGCCGTTTGACTGATGAGTCCTGCTCCACCCCATTGTGGTTAACCCGGTAAACGGAGTCAGAGATCTTGTCAATGATCTCAGCGGGTCCCTGCCATACTCTACCGAGCTTTTCCCGTTCTTCATCTCGATTCTGGACCCATACCCGGTCGGCGGCAACGAAAACAGAGGGAGGGTGTTCCTTTAGGAACTTGTCCAACTGTTTTTCGTGTATTGCCTCCAGCTTTTCTTGTACTAACTCCCTTTCCGCAGCCACCCTCTTACAAAACTGGGTGGCGTCCTCACAACCCTCACTGTCCACTACCAGAGGGTAGGTTGCCCATCCCTGAGGGGTCACGACCAAACACCAGCCGGTGGGGCGAGTAGGGTGCTACTACCCCAGGGAGGTCATTGAGACCTCAAAGGGCCAGTGGCAACGCCTCCAGCCACCTCATCTTTCTGCTGAGGAGGTCCTGCCGCAGAGTATTGATCCTACTCTGCACAGCCCTCTCAGCCCTGTCATTGGACTGAGGACTATATACAATAGACTTGGCCTGTTCAATGCCGGCAGGATTGCAAAGCGCATTGAGAAAGCTGCTGCTGATGATCGACTGATTGTCAGCTTGAATTTCTCTGGGTAAGGCCATAAAAATTCCACACCTATGCAGGAAGAGCTCAGCAGCCTTACAACTGGTGAGCCCCGCCTTACAGCAGGGTATGGCCATTACATATCCTGTCAACCGACTGATAATGACCATGGCATAGTTGGCACAAATTTTGGTCTTGGTTGACTGGCTACGGACTTCAGGTAAATCCAGGAAGTCTGTGGCCATTGAGCTGAAAGGAAACGAGGGTACGAGAAACAGTTTGCAGGAGTCAGGATGTGGGCCGCGTCTAGCTTTTGCTTGTGCGCAAACCACACAGTCCGACAATGTCTCGTTCACTGATTCCCGCGGCCGGGTATAGGGCATGTCAGCGTGAAAACGCCGTAGAAATAGCTCCAGGGTCTTTGCCCGACCCGGGTGGGCACATGCATGTACCGCCTGGATGACCTGAGACACAATGGACTGCGGGGCACAAATTTTACTATCCCGACAAATGTCGGGATTACTGCTCTGTGGTATCTTGGCCCAGAGGTATCCATCCATGGAGACCTGATTCTCCAGACTCCTATCCGGGGGTCGTTTGTACGTTCTGTCCGCCCTGTAGTGGGGCATCCAGTCCCCGTACAGTATTTTGGTCTCAGGCGGCACTTTGACCTCAGTGAAGTTCCGAAAGACGCTAGCGGCAACCAAGGTATGGTCCCCCTCACTGTAGCACAGAGGGGACACATCATCTGTCCCATCCAACACATTCCAGATGGCCTCATCAGGGCCTACACTGGATTCCGCTTCAGACGAGGAGTCCTCCTCGAGGCTCATAGTCACCTGGCTGAAGCACGGCGGAAAGGGGCAACACCGTTCACAGTGGTCAGACACGCTTTGGACAGCATCCACTGCGGGGTCGTCCAGGAGCGAACTGCTTTCATAATGTACAATTTTATGCAACCTGTTGACCTGCAACAGTAAGTCTATCGCGCTCCCGCTGTTCCTGCATGTCAGGTGATGAGGGACGTCCCTTAGGGGCTCTCACCTCCAGAATTTTGCGGGGATACTGGTTACCTGCGATGAGCTGTTGCTCCTTTTTGCGCTCAGAGGCCTCCCACTAGGTTACCCCTTCCAAATCGGCGTCCGAACCGTGAAAGGTCGCGTCATCCCCCAATCTGGCTGGGTAGGCCCAGGCGGGACATCACGTCGGCGGCATCGTTTTCCACTCTCTGTTCGTAGACAACTACAATATTATACCGGGAGAGGAATTCATGCCACCGGCCGCAATATCCGAATAGACCAGCCATGGTACAAAGCTCCTCTTTGTACCATGATTCCAGGGAGTCATGGTCAGTGAAAACAGTGATGTGGCGCCCTGATATCCAGCTTTTGAACTTCAAAAGACAGGACACCAGGGCGTAAGTCTCCTTTTCCCTCACCGACCATGCTCTCTTGCCCATATAACCCAAGACATTTTCTGTCAGCGTTGTATTTTAGGCTGCCGTCGAGTTTTGGACTGAAAAAAGCACAGGGACGCCAGTTTCCCTGGTCATCCTTCTGTTCCAGGACAGCGCCAATGCCGTGGTCTGACGCATCCGTATGGATGGCGAACTCGCCTTGGTCACTGGGTATGTACAGGCTGCAAGCCTCACACAGGGAAGTTTTGATCTTCTCGAAATTCTCACGCATCAGATGAGTCCAACTGATGGTTTGCTTATGCGCTGGGACTTTACTGGTGCGTTTCTCAGGATGGTAATTAAACTTCTCGGCAAGTAAATCCATGAGCGGCGCCACCAGTGACGGGAATACCAATTGCAGATGCCAAGGAAACTCTTCATCTGCTTTGGCGTCCGAATCATATCATCAGACCACTCGGGACACCGCGCCGACCTTCCCAGGTGCCGGAGAGCGTTCACCTTCATGCAAAATGTGGCCAACTTACTTCACCTGAGTGTAGAAAAGGAAATATTTTTCCTTTTTAAGTTGCAGGTGGCACTCCTTCAATACCTCGAACGATTTGCGCACGAGTTTATAATGTTCCATTATGGCTTACGAATCGAGGAGTTTCCCTTTGCCACTACAAATGGGTCGCGTGCCTACTAAAATGTCATCTATGTAGGCTCTGATATGGGGTTTAAGGCGGCCAACACACCAGCTCACAAGGCGCTGAGAAGCCTGTGCCCCAACAGAACCCCCATGGGCAGGACCTTCCACGCAAATGTCCCGGCGGGGTGCAAAAGGCGGTCAAATGCCTGCACTCCTCCAACAGGGGCATCTGCTGGAAGCCATCTTCCAGATCCAGAAGGGTCGAGAGATGGTTTCAAGCCTGCCCTTGGAGAAGGTCTTGGATGGAGAAACGGAGAAGACAAGATGAGGACAAGGCCAAGGTGACGGGGTGATGCACACAAGTGGACGAGGATGGGGGGATGAGGTGGAGCAACCGCGGGGACGAGGCCGAGGAGAAGCAGCGGAGCAGCGACCAGGAGGACCCCGAGGAGATGCAGAGAAGGGGTGACCAAGACGAGGCCGTGCACAAGCAGCCAAGAGAAGACGAAGACAAGAAGGAGCGACCCAAGCGAAACGACGACAAAAGGCGGAGAAGGGAGTCCTGACGCACCGGACTGGAAACTCCGGGGCGGAACAAGCAGCAGGGCCCGCCGCCCCCCGGACTGGAGCATCTGTGGACAAGTGGGGGCCAGACGCCCCAGACTGGATCGTCCGGGTTGGGCCAAGCAGTAGGAACCGCCCCATCCGGACTGGAACATCCGGTGTGGAACAAGCAGCAGGCGCCACAGGGAGCTCAGGAGAGGCCACGAGGATGAGGCTGTGGAGAAGCAGCGGAGCAGAGTGGAGGACGAGGCCGGGGAGAAGCGGAGAAAACAAGATGGGGACAAGGCCAAGGTGACGCAGTGAAGCACACATGTGGACGAGGACAGGGGGAAGAGGTGGAGTAGCCGCAGGGGCCAAGGCCAAGGAGAAGCAGCGGAGCAGCAACGAGGAGGAGCCCGAGGAGATGCAGAGTAGGGGTGACCAAGACGAGGCCGAGCACAAGCAGCCAAGAGCAGACGAAGACAAGGACAGCCCAGGACTGGATCATCCGGGGCAAAACAAGAAGGAGTGACCCAAGTAAAACGACCACAAAAGGTGGAGGAAGGAGACACGACACCCCCCGGACTGGAGCATCCGGGGCCGAACAAGCAGCAGGGGCCGCCACTTCCCGGACAGGATCAACTGAGGACAAGTGGCGGCCAAACGCCACGGACTGGATCGTCCGGGGTGGGCCAAGCAGCAGGCACCGCCGCCCCCCCGAAAGGAGCATCCAGGGACCAGCGGTGGCGGACGCCCCCCGGACTGGAACATCCGGGGCAGAACAAGCAGCAGGCGCCACGGGGAGCCTCAGCAGTGGCCACGAGGACGAGGCCGTGGAGATGCAGCAAAGCAGAGTGGAGGACGAGGTCGGGGAGAAGCGGAGAAGTCAAGATGAGGACAAGGCCAAGGTGACGCAGTGATGCACACAAGTGGACGAGGACGGGGGGATGAGGTGGAGCAACCGCGGGGAGGAGGCCGAGGAGAAGCAGCGGAGCAGCGACGAGGAGGAGCCCGGGGAGATGCAGAGTAGGGGTGACCAACACGAGGCCGAGCACAAGCAGCCAAGAGCAGACGAAGACAAGGAGAGCCCAGGACTGGATCATCCGGGGCAAAATAAAAAGGAGCGGCCCAAGCGAAACGACCACAAAAGTCGGAGGAAGGAGACACAACACCCCACGTACTGGATCATCTGCTGAAGCAGTGGGGTAGACAAGAGGCAGAGGCCAAGGTGAAGGTGAGCAGCAGCCACGAGTGCGAGACCATGGAGAAGCAGTGTGGCAGCCAAGAGGAGGAGCCAGTGGTGATGCAGTGATGCGAAGACCCGGACGAGGCCGAGGTAATGCAGCGAAGTGGAGACGAGGCCAAGAAGTGCCCAGGACTGGATCATCCGGGGCAAAGCAAGAAGGAATGGCCGAAGCACGACGCGAGCAAAAACCGGTGAAAAAAAAAAAGAAACCCCGGACTGGATCATTCGGAGCGGAACAAGCAGCAGGAGCCGCCGTCCCCCGGACTGGATCATCCAGGGACAAGTGGCGGCCTGGCGCCCCGGACAGGATAATCCGGGGCTGGCAGCCTGTCTGTACAACAGCAGGGCTTGACAGGCCGCGCTGAGGCGGGCCCTTGACCGAGTATAGCAGGCCAGACGTGAGTGCTGGTAGCTACGCCTCTCCGCACCCCCACCATGCATGAGACTCTCGTTCCGCAGGTGGGATGAGTAGGGTGCAGAGGTGCACCCGAAGCCGCCCACCCAGCTGAATCAAGGGCGGAGACACACACACAACAAATAGGGCATCAACATGGACACCACGACGCAGGCCGGGCACGACAGCGGAGCACTCCATTCAACCACGCCCTAGCAGGGGTACGTGTGGTTGCGTCCCTGCTAGGCCACAGCCGCCAACCAAACAAAAAGAACACAACATGCGCTGTGTTCTTGTGCACAAACGCAGGTGGAACACATGGGCTGCCCACCCTGCATGACCCAGGGCGCGGATCACACACATAGCAGCACGCCCGAGCCAGGTATGGGGGGTACAGCAGAAAGAAGGACCCTCGACCATGAGTGGCGAGGCACAAACATCAGAAGGGCAATGTGCCCTAGGAGGTATGCAAGACGACGTCAAGGACGGCAAGACAGCAGGCGGTGCAAGCATACGGAACACAGAACACAACTCCCCCCCAAGCCCTAGTGGGGGTACGTGTAGTGGCGTCCCTACTAGGCCACAGCCGCCTGGACACACTGTGTTCTCGTGCCAAAACAGGGGTGGGCCAAAGGTGCCATGACAAGGGAAAAGTGGCCAGACGATCCGGGCAGGAACGGGCGAAGGAGAATGCGCCGAGTGCGCGGAGGAAGGGGAGTGGATAGGAGCGACCCGTGCGAGGAGCACAAAACGGTCCCTGGATGGATGAGGATGCTGTGGGCCCGAGCCACGGGGTTGCTGGCGGCCCGGTGGGGTATGAACACGGGACGAGGGATGGGATGGGGGCACGGGGCTAGGACAGGGGTGTGGCACGGGCCACACAACGGCCCCATGGGAACGAAAATCCACGGGACGCGGGGATTGGGCCGGTGTCGGTATGGGGCGAAGGGGAACGGGACATCGGATGGGAAGGGAGGCCGAAAGCGCCAAGCAACAGCCCCGTGGGATTGGAGAACCAGTGGCCAAGGAGTGGTGAACCATGGGCCAACCATGGGGAGCCTGGCCACGGGAAGTCGGGAAAATGCCCTGAACTCCGGGACGGCCGTGAGGTGTCCGCAGGGGTGAGGGTTGACCCTGAGGTCCCCGGGTCAATGGCCTAAGTACACGTAGGTTCACGCGTGAGCGGGACCTAGGGAAACGTGGAAAGGGTTGCCCCCTGGCCACCAGCCGCGGATGGACGACACCCAAGTGCATCCGGGAGCCGAGTGGGTACTCCAACCTGTGGGGGATGGGGAGTGGTGGAATGTGGTTGACAGAGAGAAATGCTCCGCTGTCGGCGAGGGCTATGAAGCAGAATCGGTAACGATCCCTGCGTTTGCATTTTTGTAGCAGAGCTTAGCGTCGCGAAGGCTTCTGGCACATAGCGCAAAGTCACGCAAATGACGCAATTTTGCATCAGGAGAGTGACTGAAGGCAGCCGATAGCTGCCGTTACGTGTTTTTATTTGGCATTTATTTTTTATATAGTCAAATTCTGTAGCATAATATATGCGATTTGCGTCGTGTATGTTAACTCTGTTTGTTACGGAATCTGTTTGTCGTTGACGATCAGGTTTGTGTCATATGGGAGGACCGTCCAAGGTTCTCAGAATTATTTGTAGGCCGACACTGGCCTGAACGCTGCATCCCTCGTCCTGGGGCAGCATGCAAGGGCATCGTGGACGCAAGCAACGCCCTCGTTGAGGGCCAAAGGTAGTGAAATACACCGGCGGCGCTTAGCATCGTGGCAACAGCGCCCTCGATGAGGGCCTACGGCTACTGGCCAAGGCGCTCAGCATCGTGGAAGCCGAAAACTGGAAGGTCTCAGCCTATGATGGATTCACTGAAAGAAACCCTCGATACAGGTTAGACCTCCTGTGGATTTGGTGCGCTGCGTTTGCCATTGGGTACCAGCAAGGCTTGGACGATCAAGGCGTTCTGTGTGTTTGCATGCAACGAGCAGCAGGATATTTTATTATCAAAATCAACCTGTGGTTCAAAAAAGCTCATAAGGTGTTCAGCTTTTCTCACGTGAAAGCAAGGGAGGACCAAGAGTGCGGCGGCAAAGTATGCAGAAATACCAAGGGATGGGCATCTTGCTTTTCTCACGTCAAAGCAAAGCAAGGGATCAGCATCTTTTTTTTCTCACGTCAAAGCAAAGCAAGGCCAAGACAAGCTGTGATAGCAAAATGGCAGACAAAACAGTTGATCAATAAAGGGAAAATCAGTGCAAGGCAGAGATCAAAGAGACAAGTTCAGTGCAGTGTCCCGTGGGTCTCAAGGATCGAAGGCCTCACGGTCTGCGAGGCCCGACAGTACCGCTTCAAAAACATTCTGAAAATGCGTCTAGCCGCCTTAGACGCGTCCGATCATGTGTTGCAAGCAGCCGCGTGTGGAGTGGACAACAAAACCGAAGATTCCCGAATCTTTTGAGGGGTACACGTCCCGTGCCAGCGTGTACACAGTATGGGTGCTCCCGACCATGGTCCACAGTTACAGCGCGTGGTGAAGAAAGCAGCACATTACCAGCATCTGTGCTGCACGGAAGCAATGATGCGTCGGAGGGCACAACGTCGATGCAGGCCTTCGTTCAACCTTCGAGGTCTCAGCGAGAGTCGCCAAGTAACGCTGGGGAAGCCCGTCTTCGCGGCAGGCAACCTGACTAAGCTCTCAGGAGGGGCGTGAAGCAGAATCGGTAACGATCCCTGCGTTTGCATTTTTGTGGCAGAGCTTAGCAGCGCGAAGGCTTCTGGCGCATAGCGCGAAGTCACGCAAATGACGCAATTTTGCATCAGGAGAGTGACTGAAGGCAGCCGATAGCTGCCGTTACGTGTTTTTATTTGGCATTTATTTTCTATATAGTTAAATTCTGTAGCATGATATATGCGATTTGCGTCGTGTATGTTAACTCTGTTTGTTACGGAATCTGTTTGTCGTTGACGTTCAGGTTTGTGTCATATGGGAGGACCGTCCAAGGTTCTCAGAATTATTTGTAGGCCGACACTGGCCTGAACGCTGCATCCCTCGTCCTGGGGCAGCATGCCAGGGCATCGTGGACGCAAGCAACGCCCTCGTTGAGGGCCAAAGGTAGTGAAATACACCAGCGGCGCTTAGCATCGTGGCAAGAGCGCCCTCGTTGAGGGCCTACGGCTACTGGCCAAGGCGCTCAGCAACTTGGAAGCTGAAAACTGGAAGGTCTCAGCCTATGATGGATTCACTGAAAGAAACCCTCGATACAGGTTAGACCTCCTGTGGATTTGATGCGCTGTGTTTGCCATTGGGTACCAGCAAGGCTTGGACGATCAAGGCGTTCTGTGTGTTTGCATGCACGTCAAAGCAAAGCAAGGGATCAGCATCTTGTTTTTCTCACGTCAAAGCAAAGCAAGGCCAAGACAAGCTGTGATAGCAAAATGGCGGACAAAACAGTGGATCAAGAAAGGGAAAATCAGTGCAAGGCAGAGGTCAAAGAAACAAGTTCAGCGCAGTGTCCCGTGGGTCTCAAGGGTCGGAGGCCTCACGCTCCGCGAGGCCCGACGGTACCGCTTCAGCTATCCACAGGAAACCCGCCTGCAGGCGCCCGAAAGGCTGTGCTAGGGGGGGGAGGCCGGAGGATCCTTCGATCGGTGACCGGAAGGAGCTGAGACCGCGAGGGCAGCGACTGAAAGACACCTACCGCCGATCAGGCCCCAAGGGAACCTGGTTGAAGTTCTCGGCCGTAAGGTGAGACAGGGGTCGCCAGGTGAACTGATGGTGGAGAGCTCTCCTTCCCGCCAGAGGCGGCCACCATGTAAAACAAGCAAGGAGATGTCAGATGAGGCTGCGAACGCGGCAGCCCTTACTTACTTACTCAGTTGACCGGTTGGGATGTTTGGTGGCCCTGCAGAACGCACAGGCCTTGCAATACCGGTTCAAAACTGCGTAATAATCCGAAAGGAACAAAAACCTCGACTCCAAATCCTTCTGCAATTTATCCCGTCCCGGATGCATCAATTGAGCGTTGTGCGAATGGTCAATCAAGTCCTCCAGCCGGTTTTTTCGCAACCAAGAGCTGGTCCTTAAGAAAGAGCTTGTCCCCGTCTTCTGTCAATCCCTCCGGCCATTCATCGTCCGATCGCGCACTCACCGCATTCCAATACTTCAGCCAATGGTCCGAATTTGCGTAATCCTCGGACCAATCCTCCCTCAAGACCGATTGCACTCCTTCAATGGCTCGTACCATGTCCTCCTCCTTCATTTGCGCCCCCATCGCTTGTATCTTGGCATCTCGGACTTAGGCGAGCTCCGCGCAGGATCCCATCACCACAAGGCATTTGGGCTTGCCTTCTTCAAGCAGACGCTCCCCCTCAATGATACACCTAGCCTCTGCAGTCTCCTCGGCGTCGCCATGCATAGAGATTACCATCCATGCTTTCCCAGCTAGGTATGCCCAACGACTGAGGCAATCGGCCACAGTGTCGTCCTTCCCGGGCAAATACACTACGCTCAAGTCAAACTTGGCTAGCGTCTCGTGCCACCGGGCGCGTTGGGCTGCCAGACCCGAGGGGGTGTCGACGTGCTCCTTGTGCCAACTCTGCAAACTTTGATGGTCGGTGCACACGACAATGGGTTGCAAACCAATATGCCCGGACCACTTGCGCAAGGCACAGATGATGGCATATGTCTCCTTTTCTCTTGCAGTCCAAGTGCGGCGTTGACCCTCCGCCAAAACTCTACTCGAAAAGGCCACTGGGACATGGGAACCATCCTCTCGGACTTACTCCAGGACAGCTCCCACGGCATAAGCAGATGCATTGGTGCGGAGCACAAATCCTTTGTCCGGATTGATAACGAATCCCTCCAACTTTCCCAGGAGAGTTCTCCCGAGCGTCTCGAACGGTTCTGTCGCCTCCGTTGTCCAGGCTAGCTTTTTCTTGCTCTTCTTGCGCCCATCAAAATTCCCAACCTGCAGCATTTTGTGCAATGGTCCCGAGAGTTCGGCATAGATTCGTACGCAACCCGAATAATAATTGCAGAATCCCATGAACGAACGCAACTCGCTGATGGTGGTGGGTCGCTCCCAATGATTCAAGGCGGCCAACTTGCCCGGCATCGGCCTGCGTTGCCCATGACCAAACACGTGTCCCGCAAACTCAACTTCCGTCACAAATAAATATGCCTTCGTCAGCTTGCATACCATTTGCTGGCAATCAAGGACGTCGAGCACTCGTCTCAAGTCTTTCTCGTGGGCCTTGATCAACTCATCCTCCGACATGTCCTCCTCGCCAGACCCGATAATGATGTCATCCACAAACCGGTCGGCGCAATCCCGCACAAGTCCCAGCAGATCCTCCATCATGCGCTCGAACACTGCGTTGCCATTCTTGGCTCCCATTGGCACCACTTTCCATTGCATGGGGCCGAGTGGCGTACTCATCGCCGTACACGCCCTGGAGTCCACATGCAGCGGCATCTGGTGATAACCATGTTTGAGGTCTAACACCGTGAAGATGCGCTTTCGGGCCTGTTTTTGTAGGATAGTTTCGATTAAGGGGAGAGAGTACGAATCATGCTCCGTTTGCTCATTCAACCCTCCATAATCAACCACTGACCGCCATTCGCCCTTCTCCTTCTTCGAAAGGATAAATGCTGGGCTTGCCCACTCACTGTCCGAAGGTTCTATTTATCCGCGCTCGATGAATTCCTTCAACAACTTTTTCATGGCCTCTGCCCGCTCACCTGGAAGCTGATATTCTCGATGCCAAAATACTTTGGGGTTGAGCTTCAATTTAATCCTTGCGGTGCCGAATCGACCTCGATTCGGTGGATTTTTGTTGGCCACACCGCTGAGGGACAGTGGAGAACCCTTCACCAATATTTTCTGCAGCTCATCCAGTCTTGGACTTTCCTTTGCTTCTTCGGCCGCAGCTGTCGGCACGGTCACCACTGACCGAATGGCCGTATAGCTTTCCTCCGGATCGCCCTCTGACATTTCCTCATCCGTCATACCCTCTTCAACATCGAGGGTCTGCCGCCCCGCCGATAATTTTCTGAATTCTTGGATATTAAATGGGGTGTCAGGCTTTAATCCGATACCTGAGCGTGGAAAATTCCACGTGGGTGGGTTGGAACCCACAGGCTCATCTTGATCGGCCATGTGGTCCATCACCCTCGCCACGAACTCGTTCTTGGTGAATTTTCCCGTAATCAAATTTTGATCGTTCCATCAATGAGGAGATTTGACCCGGCTTCTTGCCTGCGTGGCTGCCACACGGTCATGCATCCCATCCTTCATGTAGTGGACAACATGATCAATCTCGTCAGTTGACAAGGTCATGACTTCCACTTTGGGGTCGTTGCTCTCCTCGAACATGACCCTCATGCACACGGCTTGTATCCTCCGGATTAAAGCCTCATCGCCCGTGGGATGGCATTGTGCACCGTCCACATAATACGCGTGGGTTGACCATGCCTGTCCCGGTGACGGCAAAGAGGTTCCCGTAGCGTCCATGAATATCTCCTCATCGGGCGCAAACACAAATTGGTTCAAGGCGATGGAATTGATCTTGGATCTTAGAACTTCGCCACGGGCGTCCCCTGAGCCCAGTCCAGTCAACACCAAGACTCCTTTGGCTCTATCGGCGATAATTTTGTTCACGATTCATTCGGAATCCCGTTGGGCTCCGTGTACATACTGATGGCCCCATTCTCCTGCGCCCCAGTGTTTGTTCCACGCCGAGTCACCCTTGTGCCAGTAGCTCGCGCACTTCTGCAACTTAGGAGCCTCTTTTGATGCAAAGACATCCGTTGATTGTGTGTCCATACCTTGACCTTCCATCATGTGACAATAAGCATCCCGGGAAAGACCGTACTCCTGAGGGTGCTCTCCATCGCCACACTTGGACTTAATTGCCGCTGCTTTCACGGCACGAACAATTTTCTCCTCCTCATCTCCGGTCCAATGGGATCCACAAGGGGCATAATTGGTCGATAGCAATGGAAGCCTCTCGTTTGCCTCACCAATGAGTGTGGCACGATGTGGCAATGCTCCGGCTGAATTGCTGACTGATAGTATGCACGAAGTCGCCCCCCCCTACCTCCCCCCCCTACCTACCCCCCCCCTACCCCCCCCTACCCCCCCTGACCCCCCCTACCCCCCCCTACCCCCCCCCCCCTACAGCGGAGGTTCCCCAGCGCGAAGAGGCCGCCTGGGTTTTGCCATGGGAGGTAGCTCGCCTCCCAAAACACTCGAAACCGCATGCCCCCCCCCCCCCCCCCCCCCAGGGACAGCCAGCAAGAACCTCCGGGGGCGAGAGTTGGGACCCTCCCCGGTGCGCCCTGGGCCATGAACCGACATGAGCCCCGTAAGAAACAGCCTCTGCTGGCCTGTGGCCATGCACAACTGAGCCAGCCCCGGGGGGAACCAGCCTGAACGGCCCCCCGGCGCGCCCCCCCCCCGACAACGCAGGGCCAAAAGCCTGTGGTGAGGCCCTCGCGCACACGCTGGCCCGGGCCCCAATAACCTCCTGGCCCGGAGCCCGGCGCCTGGGGGGGTCGCCAAAAGCCTGTGGTGAGGCGCCCCCCCCCCCCTCCTGCGCAGCCCCAGTCTGCGCCCCTGCGCAGCCCCAGTCTGCGCCCCTGCGCAGCCCCAGTCTGCGCCCCTGCGCAGCCCCAGTCTGCGCTCCTGCGCAGCCCCAGTCTGCGCCCATGCGCAGCCCCAGTCTGCGCCCCTGCGCAGCCCCAGTCTGCGCTCCTGCGCAGCCCCAGTCTGCGCCCCTGCGCAGCCCCAGTCTGCGCTCCTGCGCAGCCCCAGTCTGCGCTCCTGCACAGCCCCAGTCTGCGGCCCTGCGCAGCCCCCCCCGACAACGCGGGGCCAAGAGCCTGTGGTGAGGCCCTCGCGCACACGCTGGCCCGGGCCCCAATAACCTCCTGGTGAGGAGCCCGGCGCCTGGGGGGGTCGCCAAAAGCCTGTGGTGAGGCGCCCCCCCCCCCCCCCCTCCTGCGCAGCCCCAGTCTGCGCCCCTGCGCAGCCCCAGTCTGCGCCCCTGCGCAGCCCCAGTCTGCGCCCCTGCGCAGCCCCAGTCTGCGCGCATGCGCAGCCCCAGTCTGCGCCCCTGCGCAGCCCCAGTCTGCGCGCATGCGCAGCCCCAGTCTGCGCCCCTGCGCAGCCCCAGTCTGCGCCCCTACGCAGCCCCAGTCTGTGCCCATGCGCAGCCCCAGTCTGCGCCCCTGCGCAGCCCCAGTCTGCGCCCCTGCGCAGCCCCAGTCTGCGCCCCTGCGCAGCCCCAGTCTGCGCCCCTGCGCAGCCCCAGTCTGCGCCCCCGCGCAGTTCCAGTCTGCGCCCCTGCGCAGCCCCAGTCTGCGCCCATGCGCAGCCCCAGTCAGCGCCCATGCGCAGCCCCAGTCTGCGCCCCTGCGCAACCCCAGTCTGCGCCCATGCGCAGCCCCAGCCTGCGCCCCTGCGCAGCCCCAGTCTGCGCCCATGCGCAGCCCCAGTCTGCGCCCCTGCGCAGCCCCAGTCTGCGCCCCTGCGCAGCCCCAGTCTGCGCCCCTGCGCAGCCCCAGTCTGCGCCCATGCGCAGCCCCAGTCTGCGCCCCTGCGCAGCCCCAGTCTGCGCCGATGCGCAGCCCCAGTCTGCGCCCCTGCGCAGCCCCAGTCTGCGCCCCTGCGCAGCCCCAGTCTGCGCCCATGCGCAGCCCAAGTCTGCGCCCATGCGCAGCCCCAGTCTGCGCCCATGCGCAACCCCAGTCTGCGCCCCTGCGGAGCCCCAGTCTGCGCTCCTGCGCAGCCCCAGTCTGCGCCCCTGCGCAGCCCCAGTCTGCGCCCCTGCGCAGCCCCAGTATGCGCTCCTGCGCAGCCCCAGTCCGCGCCCATGCGCAGCCCCAGTCTGCGCCCCTGCGCAGCCCCAGTCTGCGCCCCTGCGCAGCCCCAGTCTGCGCCCCTGCGGAGCCCCAGTCTGCGCCCCTGCGCAGCCCCAGTCTGCGCCCATGCGCAGCCCCAGTCTGCGCCCCTGCGCAGCCCCAGTCTGCGCCCCTGCGCAGCCCCAGTCTGCGCCCTTGCGCAGCCCCAGTCTGCGCCCCTGCGCAGCCCCAGTCTGCGCCCATGCGCAGCCCCAGTCTGCGCCCATGCGCCCCTGCGCAGCCCCAGTGTGCGCCCCTGCGCGGCCCCAGTCTACGCCCATGCGCAGCCCCAGTCTGCGCCCCTACGCAGCCCCGGTCTGCGCCCCTGCGCAGCCCCAGTCTGCGCCCCTGCGCAGCCCCAGTCTGCGCCCCTGCACAGCCCCAGTCTGCGCCCCTGCGCAGCCCCAGTCTGCGCCCCTGCGCAGCCCCAGACTGCGCCCCTGCGCAGCCCCAGTGTGCGCCCCTGCGCGGCCCCAGTCTACGCCCATGCGCAGCCCCAGTCTGCGCCCCTGCGCAGCCCCGGTCTGCGCCCCTGCGCAGCCCCAGTCTGCTCCCCTGCGCAGCCCCAGTCTGCGCCCCTGCACAGCCCCAGTCTGCGCCCCTGCGCAGCCCCAGTCTGCGCCCCTGCGCACCCCCGGTCTGTGCCCCTGCGCAGCCCCAGTCTGCGCTCTTGCGCAGCCCCAGTCTGCGCCCCTGCGCAGCCCCAGTCTGCGCCCATGCGCAGCCCCAGTCTGCGCCCCTGCGCAGCCCCAGTCTGCGCCCATGCGCAGCCCCAGTCTGCGCCCCTGCGCAGCCCCGGTCTGCGCCCCTGCGCAGCCCCAGTCTGCTCCCCTGCGCAGCCCCAGTCTGCGCCCCTGCACAGCCCCAGTCTGCGCCCCTGCGCAGCCCCAGTC
This sequence comes from Eutreptiella sp. 'Long Island Sound 2002', assembly GCA_964036045.1. Classification (NCBI taxonomy): domain Eukaryota; phylum Euglenozoa; class Euglenophyceae; order Eutreptiales; family Eutreptiaceae; genus Eutreptiella; species Eutreptiella sp. 'Long Island Sound 2002'. The sequence continues at coordinate 42,574,876 of OZ038378.1, read as the reverse complement.
TGCGCCCCTGCGCACCCCCGGTCTGTGCCCCTGCGCAGCCCCAGTCTGCGCTCTTGCGCAGCCCCAGTCTGCGCCCCTGCGCAGCCCCAGTCTGCGCGCATGTGCAGCCCCAGTCTGCGCCACTGCGCAGCCCCAGTCTGCGCGCATGCGCAGCCCCAGTCTGCGCCCCTGCGCAGCCCCAGTCTGCGCCCATGCACAGCCCCAGTCTGCGCCCATGCGCAGCCCCAGTCTGCGCCCCTGCGCAGCCCCAGTCTGCGCCCCTGCGCAGCCCGAGTCTGCGCCCCTGCGCAGCCCCAGTCTGCGCCCCTGCACAGCCCCAGTCTGCGCGCATGTGCAGCCCCAGTCTGCGCCACTGCGCAGCCCAAGTCTGCGCGCATGCGCAGCCCCAGTCTGCGCCCCTGCGCAGCCCCAGTCTGCGCCCCTGCGCAGCCCCAGTCTGCGCCCCTGCGCAGCCCAAGTCTGCGCCCCTGCGCAGCCCGAGTCTCCGCCCCTGCGCAGCCCCAGTCTGCGCCCCTGCACAGCCCCAGTCTGCGCCCCTGCGCAGCCCCAGTCTGCGCCCATGCGCAGCCCCAGTCTGCGCCCCTGCGCAGCCCCAGTCTGCGCTCATGCGCAGCCCCAGTCTGCGCGCATGCGCAGCCCTAGTCTGCGCCCCTGCGCAGCCCCGGTCTGCGCCCCTGCGCAGCCCCAGTCTGCGCCCCTGCGCAGCCCCAGTCTGCGCCCCTGCGCAGCCCAAGTCTGCGCCCATGCGCAGCCCCAGTCTGCGCCCCTGCGCAGCCCCAGTCTGCGCTCATGCGCAGCTCTAGTCTGCGCCCCTGCGCAGCCCCAGTCTGCGCCCCTGTGCAGCCCGGGTCTGCGCCCCTGCGCAGCCCCAGTCTGCCCCCCTGCGCAGCCCCAGTCTGCGCCCATGCGCAGCCCCAGTCTGCGCGCATGCGCAGCCCCAGTCTGCGCCCCTGCGCAGCCCCAGTCTGCGCCCCTGCGCAGCCCCAGTCTGCGCCCCTGCGCAGCCCCAGTCTGCGCCCCTGCGCAGCCCCAGTCTGCGCTCCTGCGCAGCCCCAGTCTGCGCCCCTGCGCAGCCCCAGTCTGCGCCCATGAGCAGTCCCAGTCTGCGCCCCTGCGCAGCCCCAGTCTGCGCTCCTGCACAGCCCCAGTCTGCGCCCCTGCGCAGCCCCAGTCTGCGCTCCTGCACAGCCCCAGTCTGCGCCCCTGCGCAGCCCCAGTCTGCGCTCCTGCGCAGCCCCAGTCTGCTCGCATGTGCAGCCCCGGTCTGTGCCACTGCGCAGCCCCAGTCTGCGCGCATGCGCAGCCCCAGTCTGCGCCCCTGCGCAGCTCCAGTCTGCGCCCCTGCGCAGCCCCAGTCTGCGCCCCTGCGCAGCCCCAGTCTGCGCCCATGCGCAGCCCCAGTGTGCGCCCCTGCGCAGCCCCAGTCTGCGCTCATGCGCAGCTCTAGTCTGCGCCCCTGCGCAGCCCCAGTCTGCGCCCCTCCGCAGCCCCACTCTGCGCCCCTGCGCAGCCCCAGTCTGCCCCCCTGCGCAGCCCCAGTCTGCGCCCATGCGCAGCCCCAGTCTGCGCGCATGCGCAGCTCCAGTCTGCGCCCCTGCGCAGCCCCAGTCTGCGCCCTTGCGCAGCCCCAGTCTGCGCCCCTGCGCAGCCCCAGTCTGCGCCCCTGCGCAGCCCCAGTCTGCGCTCCTGCACAGCCCCAGTCTGCGCCCCTGCGCAGCCCCAGTCTGCGCCCATGAGCAGTCCCAGTCTGCGCCCCTGCGCAGCCCCAGTCTGCGCTCCTGCACAGCCCCAGTCTGCGCCCCTGCGCAGCCCCAGTCTGCGCTCCTGCACAGCCCCAGTCTGCGCCCCTGCGCAGCCCCAGTCTGCGCTCCTGCGCAGCCCCAGTCTGCTCGCATGTGCAGCCCCGGTCTGTGCCACTGCGCAGCCCCAGTCTGCGCGCATGCGCAGCCCCAGTCTGCGCCCCTGCGCAGCTCCAGTCTGCGCCCCTGCGCAGCCCCAGTCTGCGCCCATGCGCAGCCCCAGTCTGCGCCCCTGCGCAGCCCCAGTCTGCGCCCCTGCGCAGCCCCAGTCTGCGCCCCTGCACAGCCCCAGTCTGCGCCACTGCGCAGCCCCAGTCTGCGCCCATGCGCAGCCCCAGTCTGCGCCCCTGCACAGCCCCAGTCTGCGCTCATGCGCAGCCCCAGTCTGCGCCCCTGCGCAGCCCCAGTCTGCGCCCCTGCGCAGCCCCAGTCTGCGCCCCTGCGCAGCCCCAGTCTGCGCCCCTGCGCAGCCCCAGTCTGCGCCCCTGCGCAGCCCCAGTCTGCGCCCCTGCGCAGCCCCAGTCTGCGCCCCTGCGCAGCCCCAGTCTGCGCCCCTGCACAGCCCCAGTCTGCGCCTCTGCGCAGCCCCAGTCAGCGCCCTTGCGCAGCCCCAGTCAGCGCCCATGCGCAGCCCCAGTCTGCGCCCCTGCGCAGCCCCAGTCTGCGCGCATGCGCAGCCCCAGTCTGCGCGCATGTGCAGCCCCAGTCTGCGCCCCTGCGCAGCTCCAGTCTGCGCCCATGCGCAGCCCCAGTCTGCGCTCCTGCGCAGCCCCAGTCTGCGCCCCTGCGCAGCCCCAGTCTGCGCCCCTGCGCAGCCCCAGTCTGCGCCCCTGCGCAGCCCCAGTCTGCGCGCATGCGCAGCCCCAGTCTGCGCCCCTGCGCGGCCCCAGTCTGCGCCTCTGCGCAGCCCCAGTCTGCGCCCCTGCGCAGCCCCGGTCTGCGCCCCTGCGCAGCCCCAGTCTGCGCCCATGCGCAGCCCCAGTCTGCGCCCCTGCGCAGCCCCAGTCTGCGCTCATGCGCAGCTCTAGTCTGCGCCCCTGCGCAGCCCCAGTCTGCGCCCCTGTGCAGCCCCAGTCTGCGCCCCTGCGCAGCCCCAGTCTGCCCCCCTGCGCAGCCCCAGTCTGCGCCCATGCGCAGCCCCAGTCTGCGCGCATGCGCAGCCCCAGTCTGCGCCCCTGCGCAGCCCCAGTCTGCGCCCCTGCGCAGCCCCAGTCTGCGCCCCTGCGCAGCCCCAGTCTGCGCCCCTGCGCAGCCCCAGTCTGCGCTCCTGCGCAGCCCCAGTCTGCGCCCCTGCGCAGCCCCAGTCTGCGCCCATGAGCAGTCCCAGTCTGCGCCCCTGCGCAGCCCCAGTCTGCGCTCCTGCACAGCCCCAGTCTGCGCCCCTGCGCAGCCCCAGTCTGCGCTCCTGCACAGCCCCAGTCTGCGCCCCTGCGCAGCCCCAGTCTGCGCTCCTGCGCAGCCCCAGTCTGCTCGCATGTGCAGCCCCGGTCTGTGCCACTGCGCAGCCCCAGTCTGCGCGCATGCGCAGCCCCAGTCTGCGCCCCTGCGCAGCTCCAGTCTGCGCCCCTGCGCAGCCCCAGTCTGCGCCCCTGCGCAGCCCCAGTCTGCGCCCATGCGCAGCCCCAGTCTGCGCCCCTGCGCAGCCCCAGTCTGCGCTCATGCGCAGCTCTAGTCTGCGCCCCTGCGCAGCCCCAGTCTGCGCCCCTGCGCAGCCCCACTCTGCGCCCCTGCGCAGCCCCAGTCTGCCCCCCTGCGCAGCCCCAGTCTGCGCCCATGCGCAGCCCCAGTCTGCGCGCATGCGCAGCCCCAGTCTGCGCCCCTGCGCAGCCCCAGTCTGCGCCCCTGCGCAGCCCCAGTCTGCGCCCCTGCGCAGCCCCAGGTCTGCGCCCCTGCGCAGCCCCAGTCTGCGCTCCTGCACAGCCCCAGTCTGCGCCCCTGCGCAGCCCCAGTCTGCGCCCCTGCGCAGCCCCAGTCTGCGCCCCTGCGCAGCCCCAGTCTGCGCTCCTGCACAGCCCCAGTCTGCGCCCCTGCGCAGCCCCAGTCTGCGCTCCTGCACAGCCCCAGTCTGCGCCCCTGCGCAGCCCCAGTCTGCGCTCCTGCGCAGCCCCAGTCTGCTCGCATGTGCAGCCCCGGTCTGTGCCACTGCGCAGCCCCAGTCTGCGCGCATGCGCAGCCCCAGTCTGCGCCCCTGCGCAGCTCCAGTCTGCGCCCCTGCGCAGCCCCAGTCTGCGCCCATGCGCAGCCCCAGTCTGCGCCCCTGCGCAGCCCCAGTCTGCGCCCCTGCGCAGCCCCAGTCTGCGCCCCTGCACAGCCCCAGTCTGTGCCACTGCGCAGCCCCAGTCTGCGCCCATGCGCAGCCCCAGTCTGCGCCCCTGCACAGCCCCAGTCTGCGCTCATGCGCAGCCCCAGTCTGCGCCCCTGCGCAGCCCCAGTCTGCGCCCCTGCGCAGCCCCAGTCTGCGCCCCTGCGCAGCCCCAGTCTGCGCCCCTGCGCAGCCCCAGTCTGCGCCCCTGCGCAGCCCCAGTCTGCGCCCCTGCGCAGCCCCAGTCTGCGCCCCTGCGCAGCCCCAGTCTGCGCCCCTGCGCAGCCCCAGTCTGCGCCTCTGCGCAGCCCCAGTCAGCGCCCTTGCGCAGCCCCAGTCAGCGCCCATGCGCAGCCCCAGTCTGCGCCCCTGCGCAGCCCCAGTCTGCGCGCATGCGCAGCCCCAGTCTGCGCGCATGTGCAGCCCCAGTCTGCGCCCCTGCGCAGCTCCAGTCTGCGCCCATGCGCAGCCCCAGTCCGCGCTCCTGCGCAGCCCCAGTCTGCGCCCCTGCGCAGCCCCAGTCTGCGCCCCTGCGCAGCCCCAGTCTGCGCCCCTGCGCAGCCCCAGTCTGCGCGCATGCGCAGCCCCAGTCTGCGCCCCTGCGCAGCCCCAGTCTGCGCCTCTGCGCAGCCCCAGTCTGCGCCCCTGTGCAGCCCCAGTCTGCGCCCCTGCGCAGCCCCAGTCTGCGCCCATGCGCAGCCCCAGTCTGCGCCCCTGCGCAGCCCCAGTCTGCGCTCATGCGCAGCCCCAGTCTGCGCCCCTGCGCAGCCCCAGTCTGCGCCCCTGCGCAGCCCCAGTCTGCGCCCCTGCGCAGCCCCAGTCTGCGCCCCTGCGCAGCCCCAGTCTGCGCCCCTGCGCAGCCCCAGTCTGCCCGCCTGCACAGCCCCAGTCTGCGCCCCTGCGCGGCCCCAGTCTGCGCCCATGCGCAGCCCCAGTCTGCGCCCCTGCGCAGCCCCAGTCTGCGCCCCTGCGCAGCCCCAGTCTGCGCCCCTGCGCAGCCCCAGTCTGCGCCCCTGCGCAGCCCCAGTCTGCGCCCCTGCGCAGCCCCAGTCAGCGCCCCTGCGCAGCCCCAGTCAGCGCCCCTGCGCAGCCCCAGTCTGCGCGCCTGCGCAGCCCCAGTCTGCGCGCCTGCGCAGCCCCAGTCTGCGCCCCTGCGCAGCCCCTGTCTGCGCTCCTGCGCAGCCCCAGTCTGCGCTCCTGCGCAGCCCCAGTCTGCGCCCCTGCGCAGCCCCAGTCTGCGCCCCTGCGCAGCCCCAGTCTGCGCCCCTGCGCAGCCCCAGTCTGCGCCCCTGCGCAGCCCCAGTCTGCGCACCTGCGCAGCCCCAGTCTGCGCCCCTGCGCAGCCCCAGTCTGCGCCCATGCGCAGCCCCAGTCTGCGCCCCTGCACGGCCCCATTCCGCGCCCCTGCGCAGCCCCAGTCTGCGCCCCTGCGCAGCCCCAGTCTGCGCTCCTGCGCAGCCCCAGTCTGCGCCCCTGCGCAGCCCCAGTCTGCGCCCATGCGCAGCCCCAGTCTGCGCCCCTGCGCAGCCCCAGTCTGCGCCCCTGCGCGGCCCCAGTCTGCGCCCCGGCGCAGCCCCAGTCTGCGCTCCTGCGCAGCCCCAGTCTGCGCCCCTGCGCATCCCCAGCCTGCGCCCATGCGCAGCCCCAGTCTGCGCCCCTGCGCAGCCCCAGTCTGCGCTCCTGCGCAGCCCCAGTCTGCGCCCTGTTATGCCTTGCCGGCAGCACCCTCACCGACACCGTCCAGGCCGACGCCAGCGGCACACTGACGCCCCTGCGCAGTTGAGCCCCCCTAGCCCTCGCGCCCCAGCCCACACCACATGCGGACCCCCCCCCCCGAAACTCGGCAAGTGTCGGCCCCCGGTGGCTCGGGGTGCCGCCACGGGCCGCCCGCTTCGACCTTTCCAGGCGGGACCGAGTAAGCCGCCTTGTGGCGGTTGGGAGCCCCTCGTTTTCTGGGTCCCCCTCCGGCTGTGCTGGAGCCTCGGGCAGGTCGTCCTGAACCTGAACCTGAACCTACCCCCCCCCTACCTCCCCCTACCCCCCCCTATCCCCCCCCTACCCCCCCCTTCCCCCCCCTACCCCCCCCGCTAACCCCCCCCCCTACCTCCCCCCCCTACCTGCCCCCCCCTACCTCCCCCCCCTACCTTCGGCTCGCTTCGCTCGACAGACGGCTCGCTTCGCTCGACGCGGGGGCCAGCCCCCGCAGCCCCCCTAAATAACATGACTCCTGCAGTGGCTAGAGACCGCCTTTTGTGTGTTCCGCCTTTTGTGTGTTCTGCCTTGTGTGTGCACCCCCTTCTGTGTGTACCGCCTTGCCTGTGGCCCCTTAAATAACAAGACTCCTGCGGTGGCCACAGACCGCCTTTTGTGTGTTCCGCCTTGTGTGTGCACCGCCTTCTCTGTGCACCGCCTTGCCTGTGGCCCCTTAAATGACAAGACTCCTGCGGTGGCAACAGGCCGCCTTTTGTGTGTTCCGCCTTGTGTGTGCACCACCTTCCCCCCCAAACCCCCCCCTACCTTCTCGACCCCCCCCTACCTCCCCCCTCCTACCCCCCCCCCTACCTCCCCCCTCCTACCCCCCCCCACCCCCCCTACCCCCCCCTACCCCCCTCTACCCCCCCCCTACCCCCCCCCACCCCCCCCTACCCCGCCCCACCCCCCCCCTACCCCCCCCTACCCCCCCTCTACCTCCAAGGTAGGGGGGGGCGACCTCGTGCGATATATGGCTGACTATGAAATCATAGCCGATTATGATATCCCAATCGGAGAGATTTGCCTCGTAGAATTTTCCATGGAGCAGCAAGCGTTTAGCTTAGTCCGGTCGATCCAATCGGTCAGGCTCCCAAATTTCCAGGCCGAGTTCGGCCTCACCGGCTCCTCCACCCATGATCTCGCCGTTTGCAACCTTGAGGCGCACTGCTCGGTCACTGCTCTTCAGACATGTGTCCGGAAACAGTCCATTCTGCACCAAGCTTACCTGGGCCCCAGTATCCACCAAGGCATCCGTGATCACCTCCTTCCGTCCACACATCACCCGCACCTTCGAGTGCAATTGCCGCTCATTGCCATGTGGTGTACGGACGACTCTCACAGCATGCAACTCTAGCACGGACGGGTGCATAAGGACATCCAACGTGTGATCGCGTATCTCATGGATTTTGGGTTGGTTCTGCCCATCCAAGGGACCCTCCGTGGTCTCTCCAACCTTCTTGTCCCAGCTGCCAGTATCCACTTGTACTTCCCTTCGCGGGGCGTCCCATGGATTAGCACTGGTTGAACTCAGTGGCTTTGGCTCCTTCGGAACCTTCTTCGGCACCGTAGATGCCTTCTTCGATTGGATTCCGCTGATTTTCGGAGGAGAGTCCTCTGGTGTCCCACTCCCGTGGGGGCTTCTCTAAGTTCGGTCCACCGCAGCCCCGTCTTGCTGCGAATCACCCGGCCATAGGGCACTTCTCTCGTTCTGCACGGCCTGGAGCGCTTCCATGCCCCGCATTAACGAGTCAGCCACTTCCTGGATTTGTCGAATTCGGCGGTCACCGCCATGCCCTTGTCCTCCCGAGCGTCCACAGGCACTTTGCCCACGCTTCCAAGCCTCTATACGCTTCTCTTTGGGCACCTTCTCGGGGTCGGCTTGGAAAAAAGCCTTCTTGTCCTCCGCGTAGATCTTGCACGTCTTATGATCGTGTTTGTGTGGCAGGTTCTTCCCATAACAGATCCAGCAACCGTCATGTTCCCGCCGGTATTCCTTGAAGGAGAGCGGCGGATTGCCGATCCTCCGCGGCGGTTTCCCCATTCCTCCACTGGGTGGTGCTCTCCTCCACTTCGACTTGTCTTACCCATGCTCCTTCGTGTTGTGCGCCACAAACGCAAAGGAATGCGCTTCCTCATGATCTTCCCGGGTCATACTCTCGCTTACGGCATATTCCGAACTCCCGCCGCGATCATCTAGGACCTCTCGATGATGTGGATCTTCACAGCCATCATGGTTCCCATTATTGTGACGGTCTTTAATATGCGCTTCATTTTTGCAGTTGAGCTTCAATTCGACGCTCTCGTACTGGATGATTGAGTCCAGGCTCATTTGCGTGGGTATCATCTGCAATTTTAGTTTTTAACCGCGTTTTCATTCGACATTGTTGAGTTGAAGGAGACGTGCCCCCGCGGTCTCATCAAACACCTCCATGTACACGGAATTCTTCAACGAGATCATCCGCTCCGGCGCTTCGAGGTTCCGTCAGAAATATTCCGTAATGCCCGGGTGCTGCCCCTCCAGCGACATGATGCGTACTGCCATACGTTTCTTTGCCCGCTTCTTCTCCTCGTCTTCCACCCGCTTCTTCCAATAGGCTGGAAGGACATCCTGCAAGAGGTGGCAAATCTCACCCGATTCCGACCAATCCTCAACTTGCTTTAGAAGTCGGCGGTACTTTCGATAATATCCCCTCCACTCCCTCAACCGCAGCTCCCCACGTTCAAAGTCATCAAGCCTTTGGTTGGGGGTATCCACCCTTTCTTCTTGCTCAAACCAGTCCAAACGCTGCCCCTCCGTACGGATCCTCTTCTCCCAAATTGCGTCACGCAAATCCGCCTTCAACTCCGGGGCCAAACTGTGTGGGAAAGTACGACATGCCCACTTGTCTCAAGCATCCAATCCGAACCGCATCTCACCAACAACTTCCTCATCAAAGTCTTTCTAATCTAGGATGAAATTGTCCAAGTTGGCGGGGTTGGCGTCGTAATGGGGTATTTTCACACCACGGAGGTCTTCGATGCGTACAGTGTCCCCAACATTCGAAGCAATGACGCCCCCAAGCCGGATACTTCCACCATTCCCGTTGCCCGGGGATTGGGAGTAAACTCCTTGGATCTCCATGTCTTCCCGCGGTCCAGATTTGTCTTCTTCCATGCTCGGACCGACCATGGCCCATATACCCGACCGCGGATCTTGCACCCATGATTCCCCACCTCATCCTCCACGTATTTCCGAGTCCATTTCAGCAACCCGGCGCTCATACGCTGCACAAGCATCGAACGTCTCAGCGGCTGGCGGGCTGCTCATGTCAATCTCAACTGTTCTTTCACGGGTATCACAATGGGGCGTACCAATCCCTGAGCCTTTTTCCGGCGTCTTCTCTCCCAACATGACACTGGCCGAGAAAAGTGGGATGTGCCTCAACAATGAGGGGTCAACCCGTGGCGGACCGTATGGGGCCGATTCCATGGGACCCTCCATGGGCGCCACTCCTTCGACGGCTGTCCTCAATGTCATCAACCGCCTCACCAAAGATTCCGGGGCACGATCCTGTGGTAGATCGGGACCTGGTGCCGGGACTCCTGCACCCCTCTCGAACTTCTTCATCCTGTCCTCGACATTCTCCAGGTACTTGATCATTTTGTCCACCATTCCTTGCTGCTGTACCGACATTGTCTCCAGCTTGGCCTCGTAGTCCTCTTGATGTGATCGGATACTCTTTAGAGTGTTGTCGAAGATGGCCTGGTCCTCAAGAATTCCACCCGTGGTGTCGTCCAGCTTGTCGATCCTTTGAATACTGGCATATTTGCCCGGCCAGGGATACCTCCCGAAGAGGAAGTCCACATGTCGGCAATGGCAGTGATCTTCACGCGCCCCGTCCCCGCACGCCACTTCCTTGGCGTCCTCGTGTGGATGTCGACCATCTTCTTCCCGGTCCCGGCCATCCTGCGGCAGACCTCCCGAAGCTCCCCGCTCCTCTCCTCCGCCCATCACGGAGTCGCCCGTCCCGTCACCGTCCCTCCTTCCTGCCTCCGCTCCCAACATACCGAGCTCGGTATGCCTTGGGACTCCTGTTGTTGCCGACCTTCGCGGCAACGTTTCCCGTTCTCCATCATGATCGAATTCAGGATTTGGGGCGTTGTGTGATCGCCTCGCCGGGAAATCTGGCTCTGCGCCGGCACCATCCGAAGGGTAACAAGTATGATATCCCTCGGAGTCCCACGGAGCACTGAACATCCGGCGGACAGGGCTCCCCGTCATTTCCATTGCTGATTCCTCATCCTTCTTTGACGGTTTTGGCGAACCGCGTTTGCGGTAGCGCAGGGGCTTTGAGCCGCTGCTGCAGCTCGTGACCTCCTGGTCCGATGCTTCCGCGGGTCCTCAGAGATGGCATCGTTTTCGGCATACGCCTTCACAAAAAGAGACGATGTCCTCCATGTCGTCAACGGTACCCACTCTTCTTCCCGAATGCCTTCCTTCCTCTCGGGCTTCAACCACCGACTCCCGGATGGTGTCATTGATGGTTACCCGGGGTCCACTTGGGCAGGGCTCATGAGGGCCCAAGCTCCCCAGGTGGCGGTAGGCGGCAGGTAAACCTCTGCTACCATAATGAAGGTCCGTAGGACCAGCCCCTGCCCTTGTGCGGTCTCTACCGCCTATTCCCGATCTTTCCACCCTCTTCCCCGTGACAGCCATTGTCCTAGATCTCACCAATGCTTCCATGCTCACCAATCACCAATTTCCAAATTGCAAAAACGTCCCACAAACACACCCCTTGGCAACCCTTGGCAATGGAAATACAAATACGTGACCCACCAATTCAAATTGAGGGAAGTTTTCAGGACGGAGCCACTTGGGTCCATCAATACATGAAAGTCATGGAGAAGGGAAAAAACAATGACAATGTCGGGCAGAGGAGTTGAGAGGTAGAAATGCAGATGAAGCCTTGGAACAAGATATGCAATTATCGAAGACGATGTTGCATCCCTACTCCAAGAATCGATTTTTACCCCATGCACACTCGAACTCAGCGTTCTGTTATGGACGTATGACGCCACTCCCACACAGTCCTGATACAACGGATTGAGAAGACTCATTGGTTCACGAACGATCTTGCATGACACAATGACATCGAAACGGTCCATTAAGTGTATGGCAACAAACAAAGAAAAGCATATAAAACACAATGGCATCATTGGATTCCTCGCGAAGCTTGGGCACACATGGCCCATCCTTAGCCCTGCCGATAAGAAGGTAGAATGGAGTAAACAACATGGGTTCCAAACATAAGGAATGTTCCCACCGTTGCTCAACCATGACACCATGGCCTCCATGAACACAAAGTACGGTATGGCCACATACATGACTTGCCCACCCTCGTGAGTCACGAATGTGTACATATGAAGAACTTGCAATGAAGATCAGTAAATATGAGTCGGGAGAGTGACCTCACGGCAATGGCAAACACTATTTGTCACCCGGCATGTGTGACATATATATTGTCATGATGGCAATGCTTCGGTACTCCACACTGGACGCCGGATGCCGGTCACTCAGCAATGTCACACACCATGGCCAGCCGGTGAATAGGCTTGACGGGTTTACTTGCTGCTTGCAAAGAAGACATCAAGAAAGGCCAGCCGGCCAAACCTCACATATTTAGTGTGTGCTACATACCAATTGCTGGGCTGCCCACGGTTAGAGTGTCGCGATCCAAAGACATGAGTAGAAAAGCCAACACACAACATATGTCTCATGCACTCACATCCTTGGACATGCCACTCGGTCCCATCAGTTGGTGCCTAATTGCTTGGGACCCGATGGCATAGGCAACAACAATCGTCATGTGCATTAGAAACCATCCACACATGAACAAGTGAAATCAATATTGCCTATTTGCATGTTCGTGTGACACCGAATGAATTCAATGCATGCTACTTGGAGAGAGATTGGGTAAGAAAATTGGAAAACCACATGCCCCGGGTCACATGTAGAGACTCAGACCCGGCCCGCAGAGTGAGTGCACAAAGAGAGGTATCCCGGGTCCAATGAGAGCACATCCATGTGAGATTGTCCCATCCCAAAGAGAAGTAGTCCTGCCTCGAAGAGAGATGGTCCCAGCCCAATCCAAGCCTTGAGGGAGATGGTCCCACCCGAATCCATGCCCGGAGAGAGAACCTAACCAATTCATGACCCAGGAGGGGGAACCTAACCAATCCATGGCCCAGGAGGGAGAGCCAAACCAATCCATGTCCCAGGAGCGAACCTCACCAAAACCCAATCCCAAGAGCACGCATATGGAGGGAGAGTCTCGCCTAGCCATGACTCAGGAGAGCAGGCATGCACTTGGAGTGAGAATCCCCAACCTTGACCGACAATTGTCCCTATATCCAATTGCCAAATTAAGTGAACTCATGCCCTATTGCTTGCTGCCAAGAGAAGGATAGTGGATCACCAACCATGTTTGACCAATGATATGAATCCACCGAAGGTCACCGGAGTAAGACGGCCAAAGAGAGGTTCACAACCAGGTCATAAGTGCAATTCTTCACCTTTAGCATGTTCACCCATTGCAGATGCACACAACATGTTCAACACACACAATCACCAAAGATTCAGCCTCTTTGAATCCATGGGAGATCAAGTTGTCATGACACATGCAAGGCAAACAAATGATAAGCCAAGGAACGAGGAATTGCTTTGCCTTGCGGAGCAACGACCGAGTAATTTTTATCCCTTCCGCTGCGCCTATCTCAGCCACATCCACTTCCACTTCACTTCCACTAGGACTCCTCCAGCTTCCAGGGACTCGTGATCCCTGATACACGTAGGCGTGGCACTGCCGAAGCAGATGCGCCCATTAACGTGTACCAGTCGGTGAACGACAGCCGGTGTGGGCGGATCGAACCACACCAGGGTTTAGCGAGACTTGAATTCGGGCCTCCTATCTTCCACTGGAGTCGCCCTAGCTTTCGATTCGTTTCCATTTCCGTAACAGGATAGGACTAACACTATATTGACACCCGTTGGGAGGAATTTTCAAACGATCGGCCGGCATTAAAGAACACAGAGCACACGCACACCAACAGGAACACGAGAAGGACACACGCACAGACAGCAGGCCTGGTCTGAACTAGAAATGTAAAATTTGCCATCCTGTGACTTATAAGTAATAAAAATTCCCCTGAATTTATACCCGAAAACTGCTGAAATCGCTGAAATCGGTGAAGTGTAGGATGGAGTGCAGCCAAATAGGATCCAAACTGGCTTCACAACTAACCTGAAAGGCTGTACAAAAGGTTGCTTCCCACTGCCGAATCTCGGGAGGGTCCACGTGCAACAGTGGGTGAAAAAAAAGAAAACAGCGTTTGGTTTCAGATCAGTCAGTCAGCAAGCAGGTAAAAAACAGCGTCGGCGGAAGTAGGCACAGTCCTGGGTGGCGTGAACTCACTATTACATCAGGATAGTGTCCGGGTACAGCGACAGGAACGGCGATTCACCACCATTTGCAGCCGGAACTGGTTAACCATTTCCTTGAGAGGGTCCTGCATTCCACAGATTCCGGAGGGTATCAACCAAGGACCCCCCCTGAGGCTCAGACTGAGGCTCAGGCTCAGGCTCAGGCGGCCGAGAGCAAAGCAGGTTGACTCCCACTCGCCATTTAAATGGAAAATTATCCACCTGTACCCTTTGCACATTAAAATGACTGAGGTCCACGTGGAGTCCATGCTGCCTATTATATTTCATCCAGTACTGTTGATTACGTGGAGAAAACTGGCGGCGGGGTGCCATTCCAGGCGGGCATGATCGCGAAATCTAACATATCACCAAGGCTTGGCACCAGGAAAAGTTGGCGGGCAGGTTTTTCGAGGCTGGTGGCCCCTGTTCCACGCTATTCATGCTTGTCCACCCGCTCCACCATGTACGAATCGTCGTGAATCTCACGACGCTCAGCGTAGTAAAGCGATGGGGGCTGACGTCCGTCATGGAGCTTCACAAAGGGCTTCAGCCGTTTGACTGATGAGTCCTGCTCCACCCCATTGTGGTTAACCCGGTAAACGGAGTCAGAGATCTTGTCAATGATCTCAGCGGGTCCCTGCCATACTCTACCGAGCTTTTCCCGTTCTTCATCTCGATTCTGGACCCATACCCGGTCGGCGGCAACGAAAACAGAGGGAGGGTGTTTTTTTAGGAACTCGTCCAACTGTTTTTCGTGTATTGCCTCCAGCTCTTCTTGTACTAACTCCCTTTCTGCAGCCACCCTCTTACAAAACTGGGTGGCGTCCTCACAACCCTCACTGTCCACTACCAGAGGGTAGGTCGCCCATCCCTGGGGGGTCACGACCAAACACCAGTGAAGCCGGTTCGGACCCCCGTGGCCATCTTGGGGTCACTTGGGGTGTGTATCTATGTGCCGGCAAGCCGCCATTGGCTGATATCATACTCTCCCGTCCACCTGAACTAACCCGATGTGATAGTGTGATAGGATTGGCCATTCCGGCTACGAGCGGCCATATTCAGTACCGAGGCGCCGCCAGCGGAGATTTATATATCAGAATATCAGGAATCAACAGGGTTTTACTATCATAATGTTTCCGTAATTTTTCAGCCTTTCGTTCTGATGGTCAATGTATCGGCGACTGTCAGTTGGCTCGCGATTTTGCGTTAACCGATTGGTTAACTGTTATTTCCAGATATTTTGGCGGAAACCCTGATGAAAGGGTCAGATTTCATCAGTAAAGGGTTCGTTGCTTCCGCAATTTTCTAAAAAAGCACTCGAAATTTTAATCTGAATTTTTCGCGATGTCGAAATCGGATTTTCGACTTCGACATCGCCGCACTTGATTTGACCTTCTTCGAGTGGTCATACTCTTTTCCCTATGCCCCAATCAGGTTTCCCTTATACTTGCCACCCTTTTGACTTGGAGATATAAGGGAAACAAAAGTGAATCGTGGGACCACTTTGAAAGGCCATATCTACGCGCGAGTGTGAGGAAAGAGAATAAGGAAGGTTGCGTTGCAAACGCCTTGGTCTCAACTTAATTCAGGAAGCATCAAATGCCTTTGGTGTGTACACATGCCTGGTGTAACAAGGGATAATGGTCAAGAGGGTATAAAGTGATATATAAGTCTTGGACCGTGCAACCGAATATTTTAATGCGACTTTCGAGTGTACCGCATGAGTGTTGGGGTTGCATAGATACTTTCTTTGGGTTCCTACGCAATTTCAACGTGAAGTTATGTCCATGGAGGGACATGGTATATCATGGTGGGAGCCACTTTTGGGGGTATGTTTTATATGCATGGTATATGTCTTGATATGCTCACGCCCATGTTATATATCTTTGTGTGGCCGAGGAGATGGTGAGCCATACGTGACAAGGGTATTGCCCATGTCTCAATTGTGGAATTCAAAGCGCTAGACCAAGTCTACCGCGTATGTATTGCTCATGGTATGTTTGGCAAAGAGATCCATGAGTGCACTCCCATTTTCATGGGGCATGTAGATATGGGTGGCGAAGGTATCTCCATGCGCCCGATTGGGGATCCAAGCTCGGGGAATTGTTCGCAAATGGTTTCAATCATTTGTATATCGAACCATGTGCGGAGATCATGGGTGAGCGTAGAGATATACTATCATGACAACTTTGTATTTGGACATATTTTCATGTTTCTGACCTCAATTTTCGCTCATTTTTGTGTTTTATGTGCTCAACTGGTCGGCTAACAGTAAAGTGCCTAGAGATCTGTGAACTATGGTATGTTGCTTATATGTTGGCATATGCTTCGGTGTTGCACCTCACCATACGGCAGATCACGTGGTCACTTTGGCTTGGCACACGAGGCCTCAGGTCTGAAACTCATGAGCTGACTTGTGAAGCATGCCATGTACATAACCGGAGAGGTTTCGGAGCCAATGATGGGATATTCTTGGGCATGGACCTTCGGTCTATAGCACCCTTGTATTTTACTATCCGGTTTGACACATGCATGGAGCATTTGGGTATTTGCCGTATGCATTTTTGAGTATATAATTGAATATTGGGCACTATGGTGTGTTGTGCCTGATTTTGTTAAGTTGTGAGGTCATCTTCATGGGGCAGTTCTCCAAGCCCATTTGATCCCAAGTCCAACCAAGGTTATGTCAGGATAGGGCATGGTCCTGAGTGCCACTCTAGGCCATGACACGCCACCTCCCTTTTTTGGGCTAGGATTTATAGGCTTGGGAGTGAACACATTTCTGGGGTTTATGTAGTGACTTGTGACACATGGCATTCAGCCATCTCATTTGACCTGGCTCAGGGCAATATGTTGGTGAGTCAAGGGAAGGTCTTGAGTCCAGGGAATGAGGGGTTTATGGCTGTGAATGTGTATGTTTACCTCTTTCCCCAACTTTGCTTTATTTGTGTTCATATGCCAATTTCGGGGCTTTCTTCCTTGGTGCAATTCTTGTACATGCCCGCCATCGTGAGACCATCGATGTGCTGAACGGAAGCCCGCAGCCTGATTTGGATTGTGAATTGGGTTATTGCTGTATTTGTTGGATCTGGTTGCTATTCAGGGTTGAAGGAGGATTTTATTTTCTATATTTTGGATTTTGGACCCTGGACTTTGAGGATTTTGAGAAATGCAGTCGTTGATCAGGAGCAAGTCAGCAGGGGTGACAGGCGGAAGGGGCACAGCGGGGGCCGGTCCTGGTAGGGACCCTCTTTATGGTAGCAGAGGCTTACCTGCTGCCCCTACCTACCGCCGACCCGGGGACTTGGGCCCTTATGAGCCCTGCCCAAGTACGCCTCGGGTGCGTATTGTGGACTCGGTGGAGACCACGCCGGAGATTGGAGCCATAGAAGAGCGGAGACGTTCAAGAGCATGGCGAACTCCGGAAGTTGAAGCCCGAAGAGAAGAACGACATTCGGGAAGAGGAGGACGTGACATGGAGGACCTGGTCTCCATATGTGAGCGTCGCTGCTGAAAGGCATGCAACCTCCGCTCCGCCGCGGAGGACTCTGATGGGGCCTGCCATTCAGGCAGCAGTGGAGGACGGGCCCGGCGCTACCGGAAGCGCGGGTCACCCAAGCCCGCGGCAGAGGACGCCGGGGCTATGGACACGGACCCCAGCCAGATCAGGCTGTGGGAATCCGAGGGGCACCCCGAGGGCTATCGGAGAGCCTACGAGCCACCTTCGGAGTCGGAGATGTCCGCGCTGATCGCCAGGGCGCATACGGCCCCCGAGCCCGCCCTGAAGCACGACGCCGAGGGCTTGGAGAGGCCGGCCAGGGCCCGGACGGCACCTGTGCCCCGGCACCAGGGACCCGAGACGGACGCCATAGGCGATACGCCCATGGGCGATGAGTCTGAGGTGCCGGGAACCGCGGGATGCGCTGAATCGGGCAGAAAGCACGCTGCGTGCCACTGCGAGCACGTGTCCTTCCTCATGGGCAAGTACCCGAAGATGGGGATGGACGCCATCGTGCATCGCCTTGACCGCCTGGACAACGCCAAGGACGGTCTAGAGGAGGATGTCGCGGGGATCCTGGACGACCAGTCGGCCGCGGAGAAAGACATGGAGGAGCTGCGAGCGGAACGGGACCGGTACCGGGAGAATCTGGAGCTGGCTCTGGAGAAGCAGCAGCGAGTGGTGGACAGCCTCCTCCACCTGGTGGAGGACATGTCCGGACGCCTGAAGAGGCTAGAGGAGCTACAGCCCCTCGCCTCGGGTCCAGAGCTCCCGGCAAAGCCGGCCGCGGCAGAGCTGGTGGAGCGGGTTAAGACCCTCAGGAGCGCCATGGATAAACCCATGGGCGGCCCTGCACAGGCACCCTACGCGCCTCCGCGTGTTGACCCGGGTGCGCTGCCGTTTGTTCCCATGTTCAGCGAATCCACAATGCTCGGGGAACACACGGCACCGGCTGGGTCCATGCGGAAAGGGCACGTAACCACGGACCCGAGGAGCCTGACGGTACAGATGTCCCATGCCGCCCAGGATGTACCGATCACGACGAATATGGTAGTTTATGCGGAAGAGAAGATCGAGAGCCAGCCCATGCAGGGGCGAACCATGGGAAGCGCTGACGGACATGGTCGAGGTCATCCAGGCGGAAACCTGTGGGCGAAGGACCCCAATACGGGGATATGGACGGCCGATGGAGCAAATCATTCCCGCATTCCAAACCCCATGGGTTCAGGCCCAACTGGACCGCACTCCATGGAGGAGAGGGATGTACGGGGAGTGTACTCACACCCCCCGGCCACAGGTGGTATCCGTCTCGGTGGAGTGGTGTCTGGAGACGTCGGAGACGCCATCAGGATTGACGACCTCAGGGGAATCAAAATCCCCTACTACGATGGCAACCCCTCCAACCTGGATGACTTCATCCTGGGTTGGGAGGACTTTGCCGAGGAGGTCGTCGGCGAGATGCGGGGAGCGCCGCGGGATAAGTGGGTATGCCGGACATTCCCACACCGGCTGGCGCAGGACCTGAAGGAGGAGCTGCGGGAAGGACTGATCAGGACGGAGCAGGCCTGCCTCCAGTGGTTGGAGGATGAGGAGCGGGTGGACGCTCCGAACCAAAAGCTGGAGGACTTGTGGTCCATTCCGCTGCCGCTGGACCGCGGTGAGTTGCGGGTCCGGGAGTGGAACCGGTATCTGCGGAAGTACCGCAGATGCCTCAAGCTGGTGGAGGACTGGAAGGAGGCCAGCGAGATCCGCCACCTCCTGAAGGACGTCCTCCCCGGCAACTGGAAAAGAAGAGTGGAGGACGAGGAGAGGAAGCGCGCCAAGAAGCGGGTGGCGGTGAGGATCATGGCGGCGGAGGATACCCATGCGGGTATCATGGAGTTCTTCTGGAGGAACCTGGGCGAACCCAACCGGATGTTGGGACTGAAGAACGCCGTGTACGTGGAGGTGTTTGGAGACTGCATGGGGCAAAGGTTGCTGCGCCTCAACAACGTGGAGTGGAGGCGCGGGGAGCCGCTGAGGATGCAAGTCCTCTTCGCCGGCATGAGCCTTGACGAGATCGTGAAGTACATCACAGTGGAGTTGAAGCTCAATGCAAAGAACGAGGCCCACGTGCAGGATCGACATGGTCATGGACAACGAGGCCACCGAGAAGACCGCCATCATCGGGAGATCCAGGAAGACACGGCCAACTCCGCGGAGGATGGTAGTGGAAGTGGCCAAGACCACTGGACCGGGTCCCGGGAGGATCATGAGGAGGCCCACTTCTTCGCGTTTGTGGCGCACAATGTGAGGAACCATGGGCAGGATCGGTCCAGATGGAGCCAGGTGGGACCCAATAAGAGCAGAGCGCCAAGGAGGACCGGGAACCCACCGCTCTCGTTCCGGGAGTACAGGTCTCAGCACGACGGGTGCTGGGTCTGTTATGGCAAGGGAAACAACCATGCACACGACCACCGTCAGTGCAAGGTGTATGAGGCGGACGAGAAGGCCTACTTCGCCGCCCACCCCGAGAAGAAGCCCAAGGAGCAGCGTATTTCCGATTGGAAGGCGAAAGGCGGAGACGGGGGAAAAGGCCAAGGCAAAGGCCAAGGAAAAAGCGGAGGAAGAGGCTATGGTGGTGGACCTGGCCAAGACCGACGAGTGAGGTCTATCGAGGAGGTTGCTGAGGACATGTTGAGGACGTTGGAGGAACTCAAAGCCCAGCAACGTGGTGGACAAAGTCCTGGCGGATCGCAGCTGGAAGGAGCTGGGGGAAGCCAAGTCTAGAGGAGCCCCCACGGGAGTGGGACCTCAGAGGTCTCTCCCCCGAAAATCAGTGGAAACCCAGAGAAAGGGAAGGCACATCGGGTGCCGAAGAAGGCTCCAGAAGAGCCAAAACCACTGAGCTTTGCCACTCCCAACCCCTGGAGCGCCCTGTCAAGGGAAGTACATGTGGGTACGGGACATGGCAAGAAGGAAGGAGCGACCACAAAGAGCCCCGTGGACGGGCAGGACCAACCCAAGATCTACACCATCCGTGACCATACCCTTGAAGTCCTGATGCACCCGGACGTGCTAGAGTTGCATGCCGTGAGAGTCGTCCGTACACCTCATGGCGACGAGTGGCAGTTGCACTTGAAAGTGCGAGTACGGTGCGGACGAGAGAAGAAGGTGGTGGATGTGTTAGTGGATACGGGTGCCCAGGTGAGCCTGGTCCGGAGAGGGTTGTTCAAGGAGAAACTCCTGCAGCCCAGCCGGAGACAGGTCCGCCTGAGGGTCGCCAACGGAGAGATTACGGGTGGCGGCACCCATGAGGCCACCATCAGTATGGAATTAAGGGAGCATGAGCGCTTGATCCGCCCTGATCAGGCGAAGGGAAGCACTCTATCTGGGAACTTCTATGTGGCCGACATTACCGATTGGGATATGATCATGGGGTATGACTTCATGGTGGCAAACGCCATTGGAGCCCTTCCCCATCGTGCAACGCTGGTCCGGGAGGATGTTGAATGACTTACATGGCTGTCCACGGACTATGCATGCGGACCATCCCAATGGAATGCTGAGGAAGAGGATCGGATCGTCCGAGCGGTGCAAGCTGTGGGTGCCAAGTCCAGAGGAGACCGCGGAGTTCAGCTCACGGAGTATGGAATGGCGCCGCAGGTGTACAATAGGATGATCCAGACGTTGGGAGCCGAAGCGCCCGAGACGGACGTCTTCGCTTCCCGGGATGCCCCACTTCTGCGGAAGTGTAGGAGGCATTGGCATCGAGGAGACTCAGCCTGACACAGGCATTGGGGTTTGAAGGAGTGGGGAACCATGTATTGGCATGGCTCCCTGGACAATACCAGACGTACGGTGGAGAAGATCATCGCGGATAGGGCGAAGGGGATCCTGGTCATAACCGGCATAGGATCCACCCCATGTCCGCTGGAGGGGCTCAAGTCGACGCTGGACTCCATCACCCTGAACGAGATGTCATTCGGGCCAGAGGACGAGCTGTTCATCGACGCCAAGGGTGTATCAATGCCCCCCCGGGTCAAGCGTGGGGTACCAAGGCTTTCCTGGTGGATGGGGCGCGAGCCCAGCCCACGGGTGATGAAGCACTCATCCGTAGGGTGGAGGCAGTGCCCACGGAGGTCATGTTTGAGCCCAAGGAGGGGACAGATCAGCCAGTGGATGGCATTGACATCCTGTCCCACTCCGAGATCGACGACGTCGTCAACTACATGCGAATGGGGATGCACGACCGTGTGGCAGCCAAGAAGAGGCGGGCCATGGTCAAATCTCCGCATTGGTGGGATGACAAGATGTTGGTCACCGGCAAGTACGAGAAGGATGAGTTCGTGGCGAGGGTCATGGATCACATCGCGGACCAATACGATGGTCCGGTTGGGTCGGACCCACCAACATGGGATTTTCCAAGAATGGGTGTCGATAGCGACAGTCACCAGCCCGAGGCCGCAACTTTTCGAAGATTATCGGTGGGAAGTGCACCCCACGACGATGAAGACGGCATATCGGACGAGGAGAAGTCGGATTCGGACCCGGAAGAGGCCTATACCGCAGTGTGTTCGGTTGTATCGATACCGAAGCAAGCGGCTGAAGAGGCCCAGGAGAACCCGAAGGTCGCCGAGCTGAAGGAGAGGCTGATCAAAGCCTATCCGCGGCTATTCAGTGGCGTCGCCAACAAGAACCCTCCAGATCGTGGGAGGTTTGGCACAGCGAAGATCAAGCTGAAGACGAACCCCAAGATCTATCGTCATCAGGAGTACCAACTTCAGGGCGATCGGGCCGAGGCCATGAAGAAGTTGTTGGCCGAGTTCATTGAGCGGGGATGGATCGAACCCTCCGACAGTGAGTGGGCCAGCCCAGCCTTCATCGTGCCTAAGAAGGAGAAGGGCGAGTGGAGGTTGGTGGTTGATTACAGAGGTTTGAACGAGCAGACCGAGCACGACTCGTACTCGCTCCCCCTGATCGACTCCATCCTCCAAAAACAACAGAAAAAGCGGATTTTCACGGTGTTGGACCTGAAACACGGTTATCACCAGATGCCGCTACACCCGGACTCCAGGCCCTGCACAGCGATGTCGACGCCGCTGGGGCCCATGCAGTGGAAAGTGGTGCCCATGGGCGCCAAGAATGGCAACGCCGCTTTCCAGCGCAGGATGGCGGACCCACTCGGTCCTGTCCGGGACTGTGCCGACCCCTTCGTCGATGACATCATCATCGGGTCCGGCACGGAGAACAGGAATGAGGATGAGGTCATCGACGCGCATGAGAAGGATCTGCGCCGAGTGCTCAGCGAGTTGGACAAGCACAACATGGTGTGCAAGCCCACCAAAGCCTCACTCTTCGTGAAGGAAGTGGAGTTCGCGGGTCACGTGGTTGGTCACGGGCAACGCCGTCCCATGCCTGGGAAGCTGGCGTCCCTGCACCACTGGGAGAAGCCCCAGACCATCAGCGAACTCCGATCCTTCATGGGGTTCTGCAACTACTATTCGGGCTATGTCCGGATGTATGCAGAACTGTCGGGGCCGCTGCACAAGATGCTGCAAGTGGGCAAGTTCGATGGCCGGAAGGGGAGCAAGAAGAAGCTTGCCTGGACCCCTGAGGCTGAGGATGCGTTCAACGGCCTAAAGGAGCGACTCCTGGGGCAGTTGGGGCTGTTCTTGGTGGACCCGGACAAGGGATTCGTGCTAAGGACAGACGCCTCGGACTATGCCGTGGGTGCAGTCCTCGAGCAAGTCCGGGACGACGGGACTCATGTTCCCGTGGCGTTTTGGAGCAGGATCCTGGCCGAGGGCCAACGCCGAACATGGACCGCGAGAGAGAAAGAGATATACGCCATTGTATGTGCGCTCCGGAAGTGGTCTGGCCACATCGGACTGCAGCCGGTGGTGGTTTGCACGGACCGCCAGTCCCTTCAGAGCTGGCACAAGGAGCATGTCGACACCCCGTCAGGACCAGCGGCTAGGAGGGCCCGATGGCTCGACACGTTCGCCAAGCGTCGTGTACGTCCCGGGGAAGGACAACACTGTGGCAGATTGCCTCAGTCGCTGGGCTTACCCCGCGGGCAAGGCGTGGATGGACATATCCAGCCATGGCGACGCCGAGGAGACCGAGGAGGCCAAGCGCATCATCGAGATGGAGAAGGTCATGGAGCACGTTGGGGTCAAGTGCTTTGTGGTGATGGCAAACCGTGCGGACCTGGCCAAGTTCCGGGGTGCCCGCGTCCAAGCTATTCGAGAGAAAACCCTCGAGCAATGGATGGTGGCCCCTGTAGAGCTAGTCAGGTCGGTGCTCACAGGGGACTGGTCGGATGACTATGCGGCATCCGAGCACTGGAGCAAGTATTGGAACGCCCTGAGCGCCCCGTCGGACGACGAGTGGCCTGAGGGCTTGACCGAGGATGGGGACAAGTTGTTCCTCAAGGACAAGCTGCTGGTGTCCGAGAACCGAGTGGAGGAGCTCATTGACCATTGGCACAACGCCCAGCTCATGCACTCTGGCCGAGACAAGATGCAGCAGGACCTGGAGTGGCGTTTCAAGTTCCCTCCGGGGTACTACGCCATCCTGGATAGGTACTGCAGCGACTGTGCCGTGTGTCGGGCCACGAAGAGCCCCAACCACTCCACAGCGGGCAACCCGGTGTATACGGCTATACCGGAAACCCCTATGCGGTCCGTGGCCATGGATGTATTCGCCATGCCTGAGGTCACCGTGGAAGGAGAGACCTACGACTGTGTCATCCTGGCGGTGGATAGGCACAGTGGGTATATCGTGGCGGTCCCTGGCAAGAAGTCCAAGAAGAAGGACAAAAGAGACAAGCATGGAGTGGGGCTGCAGGCCAAGACCGTCGCTAATGCCATGATCAGGGATTGGCTGACGATTTTCGATGTCCGAGCTGTCATCTGCAGCGATCGGGGCAGTCAATTCGTGGGGACGTGGTTCAAGATGATGTGCAAGCACATGGGGATTCGGCACGCCAAGACCGTGGCATACCACAGCCGGTCGAATGGCCGGGCTGAGGTGGCCGGGCGGCAGATGTTCAAGAAGTTCCGCCAGCTGCACATCGACGAACCGTGCCGGAATTGGTACAACTCGCTGTGGAGGGTACTCCAAGCGTATCACGACCTTCCGGGGCCCACTGGACTGTCGCCCCATCGCATCCTGTTCCTACGGGATCGAGTGTCACGCACTCTCCCGTGGATGAACCATGGCAAAGTGGCCCGGGATGCGAATGCCATGATGGCTGAAGCGGACGACACGGCGGCCGAAGTGTGCAAGGCACTTCAGGACGAGCATGACAAGAGGGCCAAGTATTTCAAGCAAGGGAAGGTCCAGAAGTATGCTCTCCAAGACACCGTGTGGGTGGAGCGGCACCACAAGGATGTCCTGTCCAGGCATCGGCAGGCGTCTTGGTATGTGCCGGGGGTGATCGTGCGGAAGGTCGGGCAGGACGTGTACGCGGTTCGTGTGGGGGAAAACAAGATCCTGGACCGCGACCATACCCAGCTTCGTCCCCGAGCACCAGACCCCAGCGGACGTCCCGTCACCTTCGAGTTCACGGCCGGCGATGTGGACTCGGACGACGAGGGTGAGGACGACGACTTCACCGCTGAGAAGATCCTGGCGGACAAGCCGGACCCGGGGACGCCTGGGGGTAGGCTTTTTAAAGTCTGTTGGAAGGGTTTCCCCGCATCCAGGGATTCGTGGGAGCCTCCGAGCAGTTTTGTGCCGAGGTACACCACGGTTTGGATGGACTACCTGAAGAAAAAGAATATTTCTTTGGATGTCAAGGACGTGTTGGTCCATTTGATTGCTGCTGTAGCACCGTAATGGATCCCCCTTGGCATTTTGTTTGTTTCTGTGATTGAGGAGACGGCTGAGGGCGTTCATCCGGGGATTTTTCGGCCTTGATTGGCCATATACCTCCTTCACTCGATCTCCAAATATTTTTTTCAATGTGGTATACTTATTTAGGTCGACCGACGACGTTTCTCTATCTTTGATCCCCTTGGTCCATGTTGTAGATCAAGAGGAGACCGGATATGGCGTAGGGCACCGATTTTCTGTGTCGTCACCCCTCCTTTGGGGCGTGGGGGGACGTCTACGACGTGTGTGGGGCCTCCATGTGTCCTTGGGACATCGGGGGGGGGGGTGGGAGCCCATTGGGGTCCTCCCGTCCTCTCTTCAATGACTTCCGAGCGGTAACAACGCTCTGAGAAGGGGGGTGAAGCCGGTTCGGACCCCCGTGGCCATCTTGGGGTCACTTGGGGTGTGTATCTATGTGCCGGCAAGCCGCCATTGGCTGATATCATACTCTCCCGTCCACCTGAACTCACCCGATGTGATAGTGTGATAGGTTTGGCCATTCCGGCTACGAGCGGCCATATTCAGTACCGAGGCGCCGCCAGCGGAGATTTATGTATCAGAATATCAGGAATCAACAGGGTTTTAGTATCATAATGTTTCCGTAATTTTTCAGCCCTTCGTTCTGATGGTCAATGTATCGGCGACTGTCAGTTGGCTCGCGATTTTGCGTTAACCGATTGGTTAACTGTTTTTTCCAGATATTTTGGCGGAAACCCCGATGAAGGGTCGGATTTCATCAGTAAAGGGTTCGTTGCTTCCGCAATTTTCTAAATAAGCACTCGAAATTTTAATCTGAATTTTTCGCGATGTCGAAATCGGATTTTCAACTTCGACATCGCCGCACTTGATTTGACCTTCTTCGAGTGGTCATACTCTTTTCCCTATGCCCGAATCAGGTTTCCCTTATACTTGCCACCCATTTGACTTGGAGATATAAGGGAAACAAAAGTGAATCGTGGGACTACTTTGAAGGGCCATATCTACGCGCGAGTCTGAGGAAAGAGAATAAGGAAGGTTGCATTGCAAACGCCTTGGTCTCAACTTAATTCAGGAAGCATCAAATGTCTTTGGTGTGTACACATGCCCGGTGTAACAAGGGATAATGGTCAAGAGGGTATAAAGTGATATATAACTCTTGGACCGTGCAACCGAATATTTTAAAGCGACTTTCGAGTGTACTGCATGAGTGTTGGTGTTGCATAGATACTTTCCTTGGGTTCCTACACATTTTTAACGTGAAGTTATGTCCATGGAGGGACATGGCATATCATGGTGGGAGCCACTTTTGAGGGTATGATTTATATGCATGGTATATGTCTTGATATGCTCACGCCCATGTTATATATCTTCGTGTGGCCGAGGAGATGGTGAGCCATACGTGACAAGGGTTTTGCCCATGTCAGAATTGTGGAATTCAAAGCGCTAGACCAAGTCTACCGCGTATGTATTGCTCATGGTATGTTTGGCAAAGAGATCCATGAGTGCACTCCCATTTTCATGGGGCATGTAGATATGGGTGGCGAAGGTATCTCCATGCGCCCGATTGGGGATCCAGGTGGGGGAATTGTTGGCAAATGGTTGCAATCATTTGTATATCGAACCATGTGCGGAGGTCATGGGTGAGCATAGAGGTATACTATCATGACAACTTTGTATTTGGACATATTTTCATGTTTTTGACCTCAATTTTTGCTCATTTTTGTGTTTTATGTGCTCAACTGGTCGGCTAACAGTAAGGTGCCTAGAGATCCGTGAACTATCGTATGTTGCTTAAGTGGTGGCATATGCTTCGGTGTTGCACCTCACCATACGCCAGATCACGTGGTCACTTTGGCTTGGCACACGAGGCCTCACAAAATTATGTCTCAAACTCATGAGCTGACTTGTGAAGCATGCCATGTACATAACCGGAGAAGTTTCGGTACCAGAGATGGGATATTCTTGAGCATGGACCTTCGGTTTATATGACCCTTGTATTTTACTATCCGGTTTGACACATGCATGGAGCATTTGGGTATTTGCTGTATGCATTTTTGAGAGGGAATATTGGGTACTATGGTGTGTTGTGCCTGATTTTGTTAAGTTGTGAGGTCATCTTCACGGGGCAGTTCTCCAAGCCCATTCGACTCGAAGTCCAACCAAGGTTATGTCAGGCTAGGGCATGGTCCTGAGTGCCACTCTAGGCCATGACACGCCACCTCCCCTATTGGGCTAGGATTTATAGGCTTAGGAGTGAACACATTTCTGGGGTTTTTGTAGTGACTTGTGACACATGGCATTCAGCCATCTCATTTGACCTGGTTCAGGGCAATATGTTGGTGAGTCAAGGGAAGGTCTTGAGTCCAGGGAATGAGGGGTTTATGGCTGTGAATGTGTATGTTTACCTCTTTCCCCAACGTTGCTTTATTTGTGTTCATATGCCAATTTCAGGGTTTTCTCCTTGGTGCAATTCTTGTACATACCCGCCATCGTGAGACCATCGATGTGCTGAACGGAAGTCCGCAGCCTGATTTGGATTGTGAATTGGGTTATTGCTGTATTTGTTGGATCTGGTTGCTATTCAGGGTTGAAGGAGGATTTTTATTTTCTATATTTTGGATTTTGGACCCTGGACTTTGAGGATTTTGAGAAATGCAATCGTTGATCAGGAGCAAGTCAGCAGGGGTGACAGGCGGAAGGGGCACAGCGGGGGCCGGTCCTGGTAGGGACCTTCTTTACCAGCCGGTGGGGCGAGTAGGGTGCTACTGCCCCAGGGAGGTCATTGAGACCTCAAAGAGCCAGTGGCAACGCCTCCAGCCACCTCATCTTTCTGCTGAGGAGGTCCTGCCGCAGAGTATTGATCCTACTCTGCACAGCCCTCTCAGCCCTGTCATTGGACTGAGGACTATATACAATAGACTTGGCCTGTTCAATGCCGGCAGGATTGCAAAGCGCATTGAAAAAGGTGCTGCTGATGATCGACTGATTGTCAGCTTGAATTTCTCTGGGTAAGGACATGAAAATTCCACACCTATGCAGGAAGAGCTCAGCAGCCTTACAACTGGTGAGCCACGCCTTACAGCAGGGTATGGCCTTCACATATCCTGTCAACCGACTGATAATGACCATGGCATAGTTGGCACAAATTTTGGTCTTGGTTGACTGGCTACGGACTTCAGGTAAATCCAGGAAGTCTATGGCCATTGAGCTGAAAGGAAACCAGGGTACGAGAAACAGTTTGCAGGAGTCAGGATGTGGGCCGCGTCTAGCTTTCTGCTTGTGCGCAAACCACACAGTCCGACAATGCCTCATTCACTGATTCCCGCGGCCGGGCATAGGGCATGTCAGCGTGAAAACGCCGTAGAAATAGCTCCAGGGTCTTTGCCCGACCGGGGTGGGCACATGCATGTACCGCCTGGATGACCTGAGACACAATGGACTGCGGGGCACAAATTTTACTATCCCGACAAATGTGGGGATGACTGCTCTGTGGTATCTTGGCCCAGAGGTATCCATCCATGGAGACCTGATTCTCCAGACCCCTATCCGGGGGTCGTTTGTACGTTCTGTCCGCCCTGTAGTGGGGCATCCAGTCCCCGTACAGTATTTTGGTCTCAGGCGGCACTTCGACCTCAGTGAAGTTCCGAAAGAGGCTAGCGACAACCAAGGTATGGTCCCCCTCACTGTAGCACAGAGGGGACACATCATCCGTCCCATCCAACACATTCCAGATGGCCTCATCAGGGCCTACACTGGATTCCGCTTCAGACGAGGAGTCCTCCTCGAGGCTCATAGTCACCTGGCTGAAGCACGGCGGAAAGGGGCAACACCGTTCACAGTGGTCAGACACGCTTTGGACAGCATCCACTGCGGGGTCGTCCAGGAGCGAACTGCTTTCATAATGTACAACTTTATGCAACCTGTTGACCTGCAACAGTAAACTATCGCGCTCCCGCTGTTCCTGCATGTCAGGTGGTGAGGGACGTCCCTTAGGGGCTCTCACCTCCAGGATTTTGCGGGGATACTGGTTTCCTGCGATGAGCTGTTGCTCTTTTTTGCACTCAGAGGCCTCCCACTAGGTTACCCCTTCGAAATCAGCGTCCGAACCGTGAAGAGTCGTGTCATCCCCCAATCCGGCTTGGTAGGCCCAGGCGGGACATCACGTCGGCGGCATCGTTTTCCACTCTCTGTTCGTAGACAACTACAATATTATACCGGGAGAGGAATTCATGCCACCGGCCGCAACATCCGAATAGACCAGCCATGGTACAAAGCTCCTCTTTGTACCATGATTCCAGGGAGTCATGGTCAGTGAGAACAGTGATGTGGCGCCCTAATATCCAGCTTTTGAACTTCAAAAGACAGGACACCAGGGCGTAAGTCTCCTTTTCCCTTACCGACCATGCTCTCTTGCCCATATACCCCAAGACATTTTCTGTCAGCGTTGTATTTTAGGCTGCCGTCGAGTTTTGGACTGAGAAAAATCACAGGGACGCCACTTTCCCTGGTCATCCTTCTGTTCCAGGACAGCGCCAATGCCGTGGTCTGACGCATCCGTATGGATGGCAAACTCGCCTTGGTCACTGGGTATATACAGGCTGCAAGCCTCACACAGGGAAGTTTTGATCTTCTCGAAATTCTCACGCATCAGATCAGTCCAACTGATGGTTTGCTTATGCGCTGGGACTTTACTGGTGCGTTCCTCAGGATGGTAATTAAACTTCTCGGCAAGTAAATCCATGAGCGGCGCCGCCAGTGACGCGAATACCAATTGCAGATGCCAAGGAAACTCTTCATCTGCTTTGGCGTCCGAATCATATAATCAGACCACTCGCGGCACCGCGCCGACCTTCCCAGGTGCCGGAGAGCGTTGGCCTTCATGCAAAATGTGGCCAACGTACTTCACCTGAGTGTAGAAAAGGAAATATTTTACCTTTTTAAGTTGCAGGTGGCACTCCTTCAATACCCCGAACGATTTGCGCACGAGTTTATAATGTTCCATTATGGCTTGCGAATCGAGGAGTTTCCCTTTGCCACTGCAAATGGGTCGCGTGCCTACTAAATTGAAATCTATGTAGGCTCTGATATGGGGTTTAAGGCGGCCAACACACCAGCTCACAAGGTGCTGAGAAGCCTGTGCCCCAATAAAACCCCCATGGGCAGGACCTCCCACGCAAATGTCCCTGCGGGCTGCAAAAGGCAGTCAAATGCCTGCACTCCTCCAACAGGGGCATCTGCTGGAAGCCATCTTCCAGATCCAGAAGGGTCGAGAGATGGTTTCAAGCCTGCCCTTGGAGAAGGTCTTGGATCACCGGTAGTGGGACCTCATGTTCCTCTAGACACGAGTTCAGGTACCCGTAATCCATGACCAATCTCCATTTGTTTGTTCCTGGTCTTGGAACCAAGAACCCTTGCGCGCCCCAGGGCACTGTGGGATTGGACAATTCATCCTTTATCAAGGAATGCTTTGATTTCTTTGTTCATCTCCTCTTCCTTGATTCCCACAGCCCGTATGGGGTTGCATCGGCGGGGTTGAGAGCCAGGCCTCAAATTGAAATTGCAGAAACTCAGGTACTTTCGACCTCGCTTCAAGGCATGGGCCTCGACTTTTGTGTATTTGTTCCCCGTAGGGTCGAATACCGAATCTGCGAAGTCCTCTTGGATGCAGTTGCGAAGCTCGGTGGCCAACTCACCAAGGAGCTCACCATGAGTTATGATCACTGAGCTAACACTACGTTTTCTGTCCTGAAACAAAGCGGTAGGGGGCGTCAAGTCGGATCCCATGAGCTGTATGAGCTCTCTGAGTATTGGATCCACCTTGGTGCGCCACTGAGAAACCTTTTTGAATGACCATTCGTGGTTATCAAGCGACGGGCCATGCTTGGTCACCTTGGTGAAGGAGCGAACCATCCAAGCAGGTGGGTCAGTTTTCGCCTGGATGACTTGTCCTGTGGGTGTACTCTTGTCGGGGACCACACCCCAACCATCAGTGGCGCAGATTGGGGTTAGTTTCGCTGAGGCCTCCTGAAACTGGTCCAGGGCCTCGATCTCAGCTAGCTGCAACTGACTGATTTTTTAACGGGCATTCATCTCCTCAACTTGGAGCTGGACCAAGGGTTCCGGCTTTAGTGGACGACTCTCCTCGGCCAACTCAGGGTCTGACGTAAGCACAGGGCCCTGTCCGAGGAGTGCCAAGTTGTGGCACTTGAGCCTCCATCGTTTGCGGTCCGTACCCTTGGGCCTTTTCTGAAACAGGTAAGAACTTTGCCGACGAGAATGAATATTTTGCCCTTTGTTGGACGTCGGGGTCCCAAAAACCTCGTCCAACCCTCCCTCATAGTCCGGATCATACCTGGGATGGCGCTTCCAGTCAGTACGGTTCACGCCTCCCTGCTGGTCACCCAAACAGTCGAAGGCTATGGACCAATACTGAGTATCAGGCTCCTGCATACGTTGTCCCCCATGGACATCCCCAAAAATTGGTTCGTCCCACCAATTGACGGTTACCCCCCCTAATGACCAGAAACAAGTTTCCTTGGTCCTGATCGTGACAATTATTACTCCCCTCGCGCCATCCCATCGGCATTTTTTGACTTTGCCGGCAGTCTTGGACTCCTTGGGATGCAAAAACAAATGTGGTTACTCCAGGGTACAAAATAACCCACGGGGGGAGCATTGTTGGTCGCGCGCGTGCCTGTCCTTAGAAATGTGAACATCGTCATTAACAGGCGATGCCGAAATGGACCCCCTGTCCTACCATACAATTCCCATCACTGTGATCTGCCGCTCAGCGGAGTCCTGTTGACTACCGCACATCCAAGTTCAGTGCTTGGCCAATTGTGCTTCCTTTGTACGGGATTGGCAACGATTCAAGCTTCACATCTCTATCCCAATTCAAACGCCTTCTGAAATTAGTTCACGCCAACCCTTGGAAGCTCAATTCATAAGCCGCTTTCTTTGGCTAGTTTTTGCCTACCAACTCGCGCAGAACTCAAACAACTACCAGAGACTTCCATTCCTTGACACTGCAATCACATTGTGCCTTCTCTCTCGTTGCTATGTTCTCCATGTCAAAATGGACCGTGTACCCACAAAAGAGAAGCACTCTCCTACCGCTCACACCAAGGAACAAAATGTCCAATTGGACACGGGTGCACGAGACTGCCAAGGCCAAGAAGGCATAACCGCCCGTAGAACTTCACCGCCTCTCTCATCACCAATATCCGATTCTTCTTCGCCACAAAACACGCTTTTATCGCCTAGTTCCAAACCCGAGGCCATGCCCGCGCTCCGGTTTTCTATCAACTTTGACACTAGCGATGCAACCTCAGTTGTCACTCCGACCATGTCACACACCGATCTCGTACTTCTAACTCCCACTTCTTCCTTCCTATCTAAAATTTCCTCTCCAACTAGCTCGCCAAAAAACGAAAACTCGAGAAACAACGGCCCAAGGCCTACCCAAGACGCCATAAATCCGTCTTCATCCACGCCGCCTCAAGAGCGAGCCTCAACGGGGACCCAAGGTCCAACCAATTGACGGTTACCTCCCCCAATGACCGGAACCAAGTGTCCTTGGTCCTGACCGGGACAGTTATTCCTCCCCTCGCGCCATCCCATCGACATGTTTTGACTATGCCGGCAATCTTGGACTCCTTGGGATGCAGAAACAACATGTGGCCACTCCAGGGGACAAAATAACCCATGGGGCGACTGTTTTGGTCACGGGTCAGCATTCACATACGTTTCTTTCCGCTGTTGCCTACTGTAGTTCGACGACTGGTTCTGTTTGGAAGCATGGTATCCCTGAAACTTGGGCAAGGGGTTCAGCTCCGGCAGGAACTCTTCCCCGGCCCAATCGCAGACCATTTTATACCACTCACATATCTGGATCCGCCCTTGCGGTTGCAAATCCTCAGAACCTTTCCCTTAGCGCGCCGAGCGCTTTCCTGGAAACAATATGGGCTTGGTTGCCCTGGACATTCATTTCCACCATGGTCAAAAACTGGTGACCGAATGAGGGTGTCACCAGGTAGGCCCTGGGACTCATCCCATGTATCCACCTCCACATCCGGGGGCTGCTCTTGAGGTACATGCCGCTGGCAGCTTAGTGGGTCTGGACCCACATAATCAACGGACAGCTCCATACGGCCCTCAGAATCACACAAATAGCCGAAGTTCACCATGAATCCCAGGGGTCGGTCGAAACACAACCACCCTCCGTCGCTGGATCCATTCGGAGAGGTATCATCGCCATCTTCCGTCTTCGCATGATCTTCCTCTGGATAGTCCAGCACTGCGGCTTTGTCTATGCAGTAATCCCAGGTCTTTTCTTCCTTTCCACGGGTATTTGGCTCTGGTGTCACCATGACTGCATCAGGCGTGGGATCCGTCTTGGGGTGTAACCCACTCTGGTCCGCATCATCAGTGTTTATATCCAGATCCTGACTCTGTAAATGGGGTGTATTTGACACCTCATGGACCTGAAAAATGGGGCTGGATTCAGTCAACTGATTGTGATTCTGCACCTGAGAAATGGGATGACAATCAGCCAACTGATCCCGATCCATCAGGTTCTGCACTTCAGGCTCCACACCTGAGTGCTGGTCCTCAACATCCGCTGAGGGCTCATCTGGTATGTGCTCCTCGTGCGAACGTCATCAAACAGGAGGGAACCTCGTGCGGTACCGAGTGTAAGGCCATAACGGGCAAGGAGAGGGTATCCTGGAATAACTCTGGGCCCAAATGAGGCCAAATGGACAGTGACTTGCACACACTTCACTGTCACATACCTCCCGTCGTGCCAAACCGGCAATGACACGCTGCATTTCACTACTTGGCCTCCGCCAGCCAATCTGTTCCTGCTGCCGCCAACCAAGCGGATGGGAAAGTGAGCATTCGTATAGTGTGTTGCATCAAAAACTTCCCGCCCCGCAACGGCCAATACCTCACATCCCGAATCCATAAGGGTTGCGATATCCCGGAGAACATTTCCAGGTGTCTTATCTATAGTATATGCACCTGAAAGTATTAGTCCTTTTTGCGGTCGTTTCGGATTGCCCGGTCGGGGCTCCCTCAGCCTAACCGGCTCACCATCGGTGAGTTGCACGGTACAAAGACGGGCTCGCTTTAGACCCAAAACGAAGTCCACTTTCAAAAGTGGCTTCTTAACATGCGATTCTGGCGTCACTTTACCAGGCCGCTGACGCCCCTAGGACTTGGTCCCTTTCGCCACTCTCTTCGCTTCAAATTCAGCCTTGAGGTAGGGGTGTTTCTTCCAGCACTGATCCACCAGGTCGCCTGTCTCCTTGCAATGAGAGCATTCCTTGGGCGAACCCGTGCCCTTGAGAGTCGGATTTCCTGGTCCTGTTCCTGACCTGGGCTTGCCGGGTTTGAAAATCAACTGCTCTCAGAGGTGTGGATGTTTCTTCCAACATTTATCCTCCGTATGCCCCGGAAAACCACAAAAAGGACATTTAGGGCTTTCTTCAGGACTGGTTGTCCTATGGTATTTACATACCATTCATCCCACTCATCAGGTGGTTCAAAAGCCTCGGCGTCATTCGCGTTAGGTAGAGCCTCGGATGCCCCAATTGCATTCAGCTGTTCCTGCACGGGCTTGGCACCCATGAAATTCAAAGACGCCACATTGGGGCGCTCACCCACGGGCAACGATCGCCATTTCTGGTGATCCTGATGACGCTTGACAGCGTCTTTCTGTCTGAGTTCCACTTGGCAGAAAAAGTACAAGGTGAGGTAGGTGAATTCAAGTCCTCCCGGCTTGTTCTCCTCATTATAAATTTTCAAATGAGGCCGTCATGGTGGAGCAAAGCGTCCAAGAACCTTTGTCAGGCATGACCAAAGGTAACCCCCTCTCGTACTTGACTGCCCAAGGAAAAGAAATCCTCCATGAAGTTGGAGAGCTCACCTACCGAACAGTTCTTAGGAATAGGTTAGCCCATGGAAAGCATGGGCGGGGACATTTCTGTTCACCCGGCGGTTGAGTTCCCGCAAAACACCCCCTTTCACTTGGGCATAGCTCAGGTTCCTACGTATCACCCTCTTGTCGATCGGGATTGCCCCCAAAATTTTTTTTGATAACCTTTACTTCGCCCAGCGCGACCCCCACGTCTCGTTCCTACCTCACATAGGACACAACCCAATCCTCTGCCTTCGCCCTGTCGGGATCCCCCGTGGGAACGACGTCCCGGACCTCTACATCCTTCAGGGCAGGGCGGTCCAGTAACGGTGTGGCCATGGTGTTATACACCCCCGGGCCATACCACGGGATTCCACCTCCAGCGCGATACACATCCACGTGGTGGGGCTAGTGGTGGCCCTGAGTGCGTAGGCACCTCTGAAAACGCAAAGCCTCTCAATGGACCCATAATGGGTTTGATTTTGGGCTGGTTTTTGCCCTGGGGGAAATGTTCAATTTCCCCGGGTTCAAACTCACCCTGGTCATCAAAAAACCGGAGATCGATTCCCCGACAATGCTTGAAATTGGCATTCGGGTCTCAGTTTTCCCCTCAGTGGCATGCCATCATGGGTTGGTACCTGATGGTCTGAGAATCCATCGTATCGAGGCGTCTCATAATGGAGACCATCACGCCGGTCCCGTTGCTTGGCCATGCCTCGAACACCCCTGAGGGTTCGGGGAAATATCCCCCAAAAGGTCTTTTTGGGGCCGTTTTGCTCTGTCAGGGTAATAACCTCCTTCCTCCTGCAGTTGGGCCCTCAGGGCGTCCATATTGTGCCCGAGTGTCCTTATTTGCCCCTCCAAATACAACTTGACTTGCCCTAGCTCCCCTGCCAGATGAGCTACGGCATTCCGGTCAAAGCCTTCGGGCAGCCCTGGGGCTGAAGATGTTTTCGGGCCATCAGTTTTCTTCGCCATGTTCTCCAAGGCTTGTACCCGCGCTTCTATCTTTTTTTTCCCACAGCGTTGGCCGCCACCCGCCTCTTTCTGGCCACCTTGGTCTCGAGTCTTCAGTCCTCTGGAGTCTTCTTCAGTTTTTCCTGGCGCCGCTGTGTCTTGGTGGTGGCCCCCTTGTACTGAGCTTGTTCCTGTTCAAGTCTGGTCAGGGACTCCAGCAACACATTGACCTGGCTCGGATCAGCGTTCTCCGCTGTTTCGTTGGTGGCACCGAAGGCCTCCAGTCGACTCAACCGAGTCTCTATGGCCTTGATCCCCTCCATCTGCAGCTGGAGTTGTTCCGCTTGTGCCACTACGCTAGCGGCGGTTCGGTCCATCTGGTTGCTGATCATTTTCAGCTGATTGGACGCCACTCTGACCCCTTCATCGGCTTGGTCCGCCTTGGCCTTTATGCACTGCACTCCAGCCTGAACTTCTCCCACGCCTTGTACGTGATCCCCTTGTGCCTTGGAAAAACCGGCGATCTCCTGCTCCAGGGCGGCCAGACCGAACTTCAGGACATCCAGTTGAATCTCCCTAAAGTCGTTCCGTATGCCCAGGCCAGCGCGTCGAGGGACTTGGGCCCCAGATAGCGTCTCCACCTGACGCATTACCTTCTCCATCTGGTCCTTCAGTTCGGCAACTCGGAGATGAAGTTGATGTCCTTCCGACCAATGCAAATCCGTCAGCTGGCGTAGCTGATGGATGGTCATGATGGTGTCATTGGTGGTCTCCTCCATGGTGGTCCGATATACAGCGAAGGTCTCCGTCAGGTCCAGTAGTTGGGCCATTGCCAGGAAGGCGTCCATCTGGAAGTCCACAACCCGTACTCGGCGCACTCGGCTGCCATCAATCGCCGTCCACTCGACGGCATCCATCATTCAGCTTCGGTTGGGGTCTGCCTGGGCCCAGGTTGACCTGCTGAAGCCTTTTTCCCTCTGCGGTTCGTTCGCTGGTTACGGCTGCGTAGTCAGGGGCCTGTATGTAGGCCCTACCAACGCAGCGGCAGCCTGCGGGTTGCTGTAGCTCAACCTCAGCATTGGACTGGGCATATGCTTCTCGGAAGATGAGTCTGACAGATGCCCACCCATGGGATGGACGCGTGCCCTCAGTGGTGTTGGTCCCATCTCGCCAATGACGTTCAGTTCCTCAAGTGTTGGTTGGTTGGAGTCGTCCATGATGATGGATGTTGTTGTTGTTCTTCTTGTTGTCCTTCTGCTCTGCAGGTCGTTCCTGAGCTCCTCTTGTACTCTTGGTGCTAGAGGAGCAAGAAACTGCCCCTGCTACCAACTTTATCCCCTCGACTCCTTTCTTCGTAAGGGAAGGATGACCTCGTCCTAGTCACCCTTGGACCAACACCACGACACTGCAATGCAACAAGAGCAAGAAGTCCACACTTGAATGTCAATCCAAGTATCAACAATAATACAAATAAGAAATAGACATCCGCTGAAAGGAAGGGAAAAACAATGGACAAATATGAGGACAAGACCTCATACCTGACCTACATGCAAATGGGCAGTTTCCGCTCTCCATTGGGTATGGGGATATAGAGTCGGGAAGTGCCCTCAAAACACACAAATTCAGCAAATTTGTTTTTGCACTAACATGTCCTAATGGACTTGACACATCATCCCACAGCGAAAGCAAGGGAGCAATGGGCACTCAGAACGTAGGCCTCCAACATTCACCAATGGTGCATCCGAGGGGGCGTTGACAAGGGTGCACTAAGGACCCCAGAAAATGGCAAGAATAAGTAAAGTTGCGGTATCTCCCATTAGTGCCTCGGGCAGCCAAGGCGGGGCCCATGGCTCACGGGATAGGAGGCAGGACCTAAGACTCATATCTAAGTGTAGCACTCCGAATTGGGTCCGGGCTTTCCATGGGCATAAAGATATGGGGCCGCCAATTGACCACAATGGGGGGCTGAAATTGGGGTCCCAAAAAGGAGTGTTTTGGCATGGCCAAAAATGAGCCAAAAATGAAAGTATCTCCAAGGGTATTCCTCCATGATGGCTTGGAGGAGGGACTGAACGTTCGGCGTGGGACCCCATCGGAGACCAATGTGGGCCCACAGGTACTTTAGTTCGAAAGATCTCCATGGGCCGTTGCATCGCGATAGGCAGAATTGTACCCACAAGGCCAAAATGGCAAAATTGTCCACACTCACCTTGGCATAGCTCCTTGTGAGTGGGCGCTTCGGTTCACCTTCATGGTATGTGACTCGTGGGGATCAATGCGCATAAGCTACGTACGATGTATGGCCCATTGGTCCATGCGTCCGGCGTGCACAGGGGGCTGAACATAGTGCACGTCAGACCAAAAATATAGGTAAGGGCAGAAAATGGCCAATAAAGCGCACACTCAGGGTGGAGCACATGTCTGACTTGGACTGGGGTATGCCCTAGAAATGGAATCAAGTCCTTTGTCTCCAACATACCTTTTTTGGGCGTTGACCAAACCCCCTCGATTTGGGAATGGCAGGGTCGCCAAGTGAGCCCATGATTTTGGATTGACCCAAATCGCCCACATGGTGGCCTTGCTGTGCTAAGCCCAGGGGGAAGTATTGCATGGAACTAAGACATGTTGGACACCAAAGTGTTTACTCGTGAGACATACTTGGATCATGATGTCAGGTGAGCGCAACATTGAGATATAAGATCTCCACTTGACATCACGACGGCCTAAAAATGGTAAAATTGATGAAAATACACGCAGAATGCACTTGAATTTTCCACAATTATATTACAATATCTCCTGCTTGAATTGAGTAACCGGCAATTTCATTCACACACTATGTTTGCGTACCATGGGCTCTTGACTCCCCACTTGGGGTCCACTTGGGGTGCCATGGAAGGTTACTTGCGGCGCTCCGCAAGTGGGCACCTGGAAAAATGGAAAAATGCAAATAGCACACCTTGCTTGTAGCGCATGGCTTCAGGTGTGCTCTCCATGGGTCATTAAGTGGAGGTTAGGCTTTGGGGTGTTGGTTTGTCTTTAGAAGAAGAGCTCCACCTAATTTGGTGTCCATTGGCGGGTCCATCTTGGAAAGCCACACCCGCCAAATGGGCACACGAAATGACCCATTTTTGCGCAACAACCCTGCCCAGGCCTTATATACCCAACCTAAGGGCCTAGGACCAAAGTATGCCTATATTCTTATGTAACCTTGGTCCTTTAACACACATGCAAGTGCTTTGGTTGGAAATCGACCTCATTTCGGAAAGTCGATTTTTGGCATGCAAGCACAAAATGTGGCCAAGTGGGTTATAATGGCCATATATGCACAGTCCGTGGAAGGAAAGTGATATGACACGGGTGTTAAGGCATGCAAAGAGGGAGATTACACCTACTCAACATTCTTCCACATGTACTTGGGCGCCAAGTACATGTGAATGCCCAAGTTTTGGAAAATACCCAAAATTTACAACCCTTTGGGCATGTTGGGTTGGGACCCAATGGCCTCAATACGTGGGTGATAGGGGCAAACTCTCATCGATAGTGCCTCTGAGGCACATTAGGTCGCCCTAGGTGGCTTGAACGCGTGAATCCCTTCTCATTGAACTTGGGGGATTATAGCGCGTTTCGAGATTTTTCTTCATGAGATAATCGACGACTTATGTCAAAAATTAGAGGCGAAAATTGCGGAACACTCGAAGGGTGTTGCGCCGCTAAGTTCTCAAAAATTCACTTTACAAATTTGGCTTATCAGAGCCGCAGCACCGGGGACGCCGTCATTTGCGACTGCGACAACAGGCGCCTGTGGTCGCCTGTTAGACCATGATCGAATTCTGATGAAATTCGTGTACGGACATAAAATTGTTGGAATTCCTGCCTGACTGATGCCACTCAGGGCAATGAACAGACGATGTCAGGAATCGTCACTCTGCAACAACGGCACACAAGGGAAAGCTTGGTTTCTCAGCGGAAGAAGGTAGATAGGTCAGGGACGTCGTACGGGTGCCCATCGGGGAGCAAAGAGGATGCCCTCACGGGCTATTTAATCCGAAAGCAGGATGGGCCATGTTGGGCTCTTGGTAGCGGGCGCAGCCGTTTGTGGCCACCCGCCCCGGCTCGTGGTGTCCAATAAGGTGTCGCCCCGAGTCGATGGGGGGCACCGAGATGCTGTCGCCTTTTGGGGGTCGGGCTCTCCCCGTCAGGGGTTGGAAGCGGGGGGCGCTCGTATCGGGCCGCCCGGAGATAGGCGTAGAGAAGTAAGTCTCGAACGCCCATCCCCAGGGTGACCGCCTGGATGAGGGTGGCCGCCCGGATACGTTGGGTGGTGCCCGAGGTGTTGAGGCGTAGCACCTCCTGGTCTCGGAGACCCCGGAGGTGCTGCCGTATTGCTGCGCGGTTCTGGAGGGTGTAGGGCTCGGCCAGTGCGGCGGCTGGTGGCGCAGCGTGTGGCGAGAGGGGTGGTGCCGGCGGGGGAGGGCGGTCGTCGTTGTCGCGTCCGCGGTCTGGTGATGGGGTTTCCCTCGGTGGACGCGGGAGGGGGGGTTTGTGGTGGTGTGTGTGGGTGGGGGCTTGGGGTGGTGGGGGTTGGTGGCGGTCTCCCTCTGGTGTGTCACTGGGCCGGTTCCGGGGGGGGGGCGGGGGGGGGGGGTGGTGTGGGGTTGGCACTGCTACTGGCGGGGCTGGCGGGGACGGGCGCTGTGCCGCATGGGAGTCTGGGCGTCCCGCCGGGTCTTGTGGGTGTTGTTTGTGCGTATCGTGCGGGTCTCGCGGCCCCCGGCTGGCCGCGGTGTCGAGGTGGGAGGTGATTGCCTGTGCATCCGAGTGGCAGTGTGGTCCGTAGGCATCAGGCAGCTGCTGCCAGACCGTGCTCGCAGGTAGCGGTTGCGGCCGAGGGGGCTGCTGGTGGTGGTGGGGCGCTCTGTGTAGGCCCTGATACTGTTGGTGCTTGTACACGGCCCCCCGCGGGTCTACGCGGGCGCATGGTGGCCCGAACGTTGCGAGCCCGTGCAGTGGGGGCGGCAGGTGGTGCTGGACTGTTTGGTGCTGGTGGTGAGGGTGTGCCGGCTGTGTGTGGTACCACGGCGCCGGTGGGAACGGTGGACAGGGCTGGTGGTGGTGGTAGGTGTTCCGGTGGTACACATGATGTTTTGGTGCGGTCCGGTGCGCCGCATGGGATGGGTGGCCTGTAGGAGCCGGCTGCGCTGGGGCGTGGTGGTCATGGAGCTGGCCGGGGGTCGCTGTTTCATTGGGGCATCAGGGGGTAGGGGTCGGGCGCGGCGATGGCGTGCTGATGGTGCTTGTCGTGCCCCGCTCTCTGGCCCTGCGTGAAAGGTGGTCCCTGTGCGGCATGGATTTATGCGGGTAGTGGTCCCTGGCCGGGCTGCCGGGCTAGGGTGTCGCGATACGGCGATGCTGGTGGCCCTTGGTGACGATGTTGCTGCAGATGTGCCCCGGGGCCTTTGAAGTGAGTGGTGCCACTTGGCTGGGCCTGGGTCCCGGTCGGGGTGCCCCGCCCTGTTATCAGGCGCGCTGGCGGGCCCCTTGGCCCATCTTGGCCTTTTTTGCCTGGTGGGTGTCGGCGGTAGGTGATCCCCCCTGTCCTTGTTTTGGGTGACGGGGTTTGTGTTTGGGCCCGGTTTGTGGTTGGGTGTGGGTCTTGTCAACCCCACCTGTCCCGCCTGGGGTCTTGGGTGGGTGTGTTTGGGCACGGTTTGTGGTGTTGTCCCTCTAGTGCCTGCTGTTTGTGGTGTTTGTGGTTTGGCTTAGGTTTCAGTCTGCTTATGGGACGTGTGTGGTTTCGTGCGCGCGCTGCTTGCCCCCCGCCGTTTCAGGTTCCGGTGTGTGATGTGGGCGTGCGTGCTGGGCCCGGGTCTCGGCTGTGCCCCGCCTTTCTTGGCTGGGTTTTCGGGGTGTGTTTTTTGCGCTTTTCTTTTTTTTTGTTTTTTTTTGGCTTTGTGGTGCCGGTTGCTGGGTGTCCCTGTCCGGGGCGTGGTGGTCCCTGTCCCCCCCCCCCCTCCTTCCGGGCTGGGCTGCTGGCTCTTTTTTTCTTTTTCGTGGTGTGTGTCTGCATGTTTCGGTGTTTCTCTTCCCAGTGGGCCGCTGTTCCTGGCTTGGTTTTGGCTGGTTTTGGCTGGGTGGTCCTCTTGTGCCTGTTCGGGGGTCCTGTCTTCGGTGCCTTCTGAGTGGGGGGTTGGGCCGTCTCTGGTGGTGTTGGCAGGCGGTTTGGTGGCTGTGGGCTGTTTTCGCGCCCCCCCCCCCCCCTCCGCCCTCTGTTTTCTTTTTTTTTGGGGGAGGCTGCCTGTTCCTCCCTCTGCCTTCCCTTGGCTGGCGCACGCACTGGCCCGCATTCAGTGTGGTCTTCCGGGCTGCTGTTGGCGGTTGCGTTCTGTTTAGCCGCGTTCCGGCCCTATGGATCGGGTGGGCTATGTACACGTTGGGCTCGGCCGCCCTTCTTGCCGGGTCAGGTCCTGGCTCTGCCGGCTTAGCGGCTGCGCCAGGCGGCTGCGTGTGGCTCTGGGTTAGGGGGCTGGGGTTGTTCGTGTCCTTTCCCCTCTGCGGTGCCGGTTTTAACCTTCTGGGTGGTCCGCCACTGTTGTTGATGGGCGCGCGGTGGCCCCGTTTGTGGCCTGCGGTGCCGGTGTGTGGTGTGCTGGTGCGGCGCCTTCCGGGGTGTGCGATGGCTTGCTTCGGTTAGTCCTTCTGGTTAGGGTCAGTCTCCCCGTGTTGTGCCGCTCTGTGCCGCGTCGCGTCGTGCTGTGGCGTGTTGCACTGTGGCGCGCTGTGGTGCGATGTGCCGTGGTCTCGCGTTGTGCCGTGGTGGGTCAGTGG
The DNA here is from genome assembly GCA_964036045.1 of Eutreptiella sp. 'Long Island Sound 2002'. Classification (NCBI taxonomy): domain Eukaryota; phylum Euglenozoa; class Euglenophyceae; order Eutreptiales; family Eutreptiaceae; genus Eutreptiella; species Eutreptiella sp. 'Long Island Sound 2002'. Next base: position 42,532,525 of record OZ038378.1, on the reverse strand, counting down.
AGGTCAGCCTGGCCTGTGTCGTGGTGCGAAGTGCGGGCCGGAGTGTGGCTAGCTGGTGGCTGGGGGGTGCGGCTAGGTCTGGGTGTCTCGCTGGGTCCACGCTGTGGGGGCCTTGGCGTTCCGCTCAGGCTGGTGGGTCGGGTAGGCGTCGGTGGGGTTGCCCTCCCTGGGGGCCTGTGCCTTGGTCCCGTGTCTTCTGGGGGTTTCGGTCCCTAGCCCCCGTCGCTGTGGCCGTGCTTTCGTCCTCTTCTGGTGCCTGTGAGGTGGCCTTTGTGGCGGCCGGGGTCGTCGCCTGGCGGTGAGGGCGTGGTGGTGCGCCGTGCGGCGGCGTTCACTGCGGCTTCCTCTGTGGATGTGGCCCGTTCTCCCCGTGTAGATGTGCCCTCCATTGCCCGTGTGGTTTCCGGTGGCTGGTGGGTGTGCGCTGGTGTGATCCGTACGGCGTCTGATGCTTGCCTCGGCGGTGCGTGTTGGGGGTTGCGCCCCCGGGGGTCGTTGGGCGTTCGGTGGGGGTGGTGCCGTGCTGGTCTCCCCGTTGTGGCATGCCCTTCCTGGGTGTGGGTCGTGGCGTCTGCCGTGGTGCCCTTTTCCTCCGCGCCTTGGTCCCCGCTCCTGCCCCTTCCTGGTTCTTGGGTGGTTTCCTGCCCCCATGTGGTGTCTCTTCCGGCGCCCTGTCCCTATGGGTGCCTGCCCTCACTTGGGGCCCCTCCGTGCCCTCTTGCCTGAGTGTTCCTTGTTGTCCCTTGCCCTCCCCTTGCCCTTGTCCCTCCTCTTCCTGGGGTGGTGGTGGCGGGAGGGGCGGGGTGGGGAGGGGGCGCCGCCGGCCCATGTCTGGGGGTGGGTGGCCTGGAGCCATTGGCGGAGGGCTTCGGGGGTGTAGGGGGGGCGGAGGCCCTGGACTGCATCACGGAGGAGGGCCTCCCATGCCGCTTGCGGCATGATGGCCTCCGGGCCGGCCTCGTTGGGGTCGGCAGAGGTGCGGGTGCGTATCTCCTCGAAGGTATGCACCATGTGCACCCCATCTTGCCTTCCTGCTCCCCCGGCCCACTTCAGCCCAGCAGCAGAGCTCCTGCAAAGCGGGGGCACACCACCAGGCGAGGTGGGCGGGGGCCTGGTGGGGGGAGGGGTCCGTGCCCGGGGTCCTGGAGCGGCGGGGGGAGGACGTGGTACTGTGGTGGTGGTGGGGGTGGCGGTGCCTGGGGGAGCGGGAGCGGCGGTGGCGGGGGCTGGGGGTGGAGGACGGGTACGGGCGGAGGGGGAAACGGGAGGGGGAGGTGGACATGGGGCGGCGGTGGCGCGCTTGGTGGCGTCCAGGGGAGCGGGAGTGGTGGTGGCGGGAGCTGGGGGTGGTGGATGGGTATGGGCGGCGGGGGGAACGGGGAGCACAGCAGGGCCTGTGGGGGGAGGGGGAGGTGGATGTGGGGCGGCAGTGGCGTGCCTGGCGGCGCTGGGGGGAGCGGGAGCGGTGGTGGCGGGGGCTGGGGGTGGGGATCTTGTATGGCCGGAGGGGGGAGGGGGAGGTGGACATGGCGCTCGTGGTGGCGCCCGGAGGAGCGGGAGCGGCTGGAGGTGGGTGGTTGAGGCGCGGTGGCGGGGTGGGGAGTGTGGGCGCCGGGAGCGAGTGTGCCGTGCGGGGGGGGAGCAGGAGGGCCGCCGTTTGCTGAACTGGGCCTCATCGCTCGAGTCGGGGCAGTCAGGAGGCGTCGGCGCGTCCTGGGGGGCTTCGCGTGGTGCCGCCTGGTACTGGGGGGGGGGGGAATCCCCCCGTCGTCCATGGATCCGCCACGTAGGGGTGTGGTGGCGGCAGCAGCTGGTGGTATGCGTCGAGTGACTGTCCTTGGCGGGGTTTGGCCCAGGGGGCCCCTTTGGCGTGGGGGTGATGGCCGGGGGGATACGGTTCCTGGTACGGGGGGGTCGGCTGGAACAGGGGGGGGTGGCCCCTGGTGGTAGGTGGGGTATGCGGGTGGAGCGCTTGGTGGCTGCCATCCCATTCGCTGGTGCTGTTCGTGCACGGGGGGTTGTGGCCCGGTGGAGTAGGGTGGTGGGCAGTAGTAGTGGTGGCAGTGGTGTTGTTGGAGGTGGTGGTGGGGCCGCTGGTGGTGGTGTTGTTGGTAGTGGTGGGGTTGGTGTTGCGGGTATGGCCCTTGGACCCCTTGTGGGTTTTTCGGTCTCCCCTGTGGGGGTGGGGGGTTGGGCATCGTGCGCAGCCCCTGGGGCTGCACTATGTGGTGGGCAAGGGGGGCGGGTTGGGGGCCGGGCTTGATGGTGACGGTGGTCGAGGGGTCCCACGTCCCTGGGCCGGTTTGTCCGGCGGTGGTGGTGATTTGTGGGGGAGGGATGACGGGGCGCTTGGTGACGGGGATGTGGACGAGGGTTTGGACGGGGTCGTGTTGGATGGCCGCCTCTGCGGTGGTGGTGGCTGCCGGTGGGAGGGGGGCGTGGGTTGTGGTGGTTGGAGGGTCCTGGCTTGGGTGAGGGTTTGGGTTGGGGTGGTGTCGGTTGTGTTTGTGTCGTTGCGTTTGTGGTGTTGTGTGTGCTCGCGTGGGCGCCGGCTTGGGTTTGGGGTCGAGTTTGGGGTTGGGGTCCGGTTCCAGGTTGAGGAGGACCTCTGTCTGGAGGTGTGAGGGCGCGTGAGGGGTCTTCCCGGTGCGTCGCTGGGGTGCCTGAGTCGCCTGTGTGGGGGTCGGGGGTCGGTGTGTGCGGCCGCGGCTTTGGCTTTTGCCTCGGCCAAGAGGATGAGGCCGGCGGGGAGGGGGGGGTCGGAGGATGAGGTGGAGGAGGTGGATGAGGCTTAGGATGAGGAGGAGGTGGTGGACGCGGGTTGGGCTGTGATGCGGGCGGGCTTGTTGGCAGCAGCTTCTGCTGCGGCCACGGCGGGGAGGATGGAGGGCATGTCCTCGGGCTGTAGGTTGGGGGCGGGCAGCTGGGGGGGCCCGATCGTGACCTGACGGCCCAGCGGGCCGATCTGCTCGGCAGGGGCTGGGGGGGGAGGCGCGGGGCTGTGGTCTTCTCTTTCTTGGCTTGGCTGGGCCGGGGTCCTGCAATGTGTGAGGTTGTGTTGGTTGGCGTCCGCGGGGGGGAACAGTTCGCGTGGGCTGCATTCAGGGGCCGGGGGGGGTGGGCCTGGGTCTTCTGGGGTTTGTGCGGGGGGCGTGGGCGGGCCACTGGGTAAGGTGGGCATGCCGCGGGGCGCGGGGCTCCTCTCGGCGGGTGTGTGTGGGTTTTCGAGTGTGGGGGGTGGTGAGGGGTGTCCGGCGGGTGGGTGTGTGGCGGGCGTGTGCTGGTGCTCGGGCGGGTGGGGGAGGCCCATGTCGCGGGGCCTGGGGGTGCGCGCGATGGTGGGCGTGTGTGGGTCTCCGGGTGAGCAGCGAGAGGGGGGGGGCATGGGCGGGGATTGTGTGGTGGGATGTTTTGTGTCGGTGTATGTGTCCGCTCGCCGCGGCGCGCTTGCGTGGCCAGTTGTAGGCCGGGCGGTTTGGAGGAGAAGCTTGCCGTCTTCTGCTGCCGCGGCAAGGATTTTGCAGACTAGCTTGCGTATCTTGGTTATTGGTGGGAAGGGGGTATGCTAGATTCGGGCTAAGACCCACGCGGCTGAGGACCCTGTGGATGGCGTGGTACCCGCAGGTGAGGGATTGCTGCGGTCTGGAGGGGGGGTTTGGCCGCGTGTCCGGGCCCGCCTCGACTTGTGTGTGGGCGGTGGGGATGGCCCAAATCCAGGGCACGGTCCCCGCGGGTGGCCAGCGGCGCTGGATCCAGTGGGTCAGGCAGAGCATGGCCAATCCCAGGTGGTAGCCCGCCTTCCCTGAGGTGATTTTGGCCAGGGCGCGGGCTGGGGGCTTGTCCCCCTGCTGGAGGATGCCCCTGAGGACCCTGTGCTGGGTGGTGGGGTCCCCTACTGCCCCTGGCGGGGCGGTCCCTGGGGCGAGCATGGTGTCTGTCCCTTTGACGAGCCATTGCGGGCCGGGGGACGTGGCCGTAGCAGCTATCACGTAGTAGTGCCCGCGCTCAAGGACTGTAACCCAGACCTCCGGCGGGGGCTGGTCACTGTCTGTAGGTGGGGGGGGGGGGGTCGTCGTCTGGGGTGCGGAGGCCGGCGGCGCGGAGGGCGGTGTCACGGGTTGGTGCGGTGCCGGTTCCCACTGCTCTGGGTGGTTCGGGTCCGCTGGCTAGTCCTTCTCCGCTGGGGCCCGTCGTAGGCGTACGGTCCCTCGACGCGTGACGTTGATGTCGGTGTCGTGTGTCAGGGCCTGGCCCCACTTGAATGGGGGGGATCCAGACGTGCTGGCCCTGGGTGTGTTTGCGGGCTCGCCACAGTACCAGGTCTACGATGGTCTCGTGGAGGCCGTGGCCTGGGGTGGTCAGGTCCCAAAGGGCTTTGACGGTGAGCTTGGTCCAGTCCTCTTGTAGGCGGTACCAGCCCATGGGGGTGGTCGGGGCCCTGCCTTGGAGGGTTGCTCGGAGGAGGTCGGGGTCGCGGATGGTGGCCGGTGTGAGGGGGGGGTGCCCCGGGTCCGAGGGGGGATGGGCTGGATGGGTTGTCGGGGTCTTCCGCGTCTACGTCGACGTATGGTTGGCCCTGTTTGGGCTCGGCCGGGCTGGGCGGTGCCGGGTGGCTTCTTGGGTGAGAGATGGGCCTCGGGGCGCTGTGGTGGTGTCTTGGAGGCCTGCAGATGGGGATGGGGGGCGCATGCGGGGCGCCGAGTGGGTTAGTGGACGTCTGGGGCATGCACGGCATGGTAATGGATGAGACGCTGCATGTGTTCCCTGGCGTTGGGGTCAGTGTGTTGCTCCGCGTGTGTTAACAGGAGGTGTTTGCGGTGTACCATTTGGGCCGCTGCTCTGCGGACTGCCTCTAGCTTGAGGTGCGCTGCTGCCTCCATGGGGCTTTCCGTGTGTTTGGTGAGGTGCCGGTGCAGGGCCTGTGTCATCGCCCCTCTCATCGTGGCTTCTTTGACCAGGGGATCCTGGAATAGGTGTTCGCCGGCTTCGTGTGCGTGGCTGTGGGTTGGCCATCCTTCGTGTTGTCGTAGGGTTTCCGCCGGGGACCAGCCCACTAGCGTGTCCCTGCCTGTATGGAGGGGGCATTTCTTGAAGTGTTCCCAGTCCTCCGGGGTGGTGTGGTCGCACGGGCAACTGGTGTGGTCTTCGGAGACGTGGATGTGTTTGCGGGCGAGCCATCTGGCGACTTTGGTGAGGAATGGTAGTTGCTCCCTGAGGAGCTGGATGCGTCGTTTTTGTAGAGGGGGATTTGTAGTCTGTCCTGGAGCTCCTGGATGTGCGCCCGGCTGTCTGCGTCGCCGAGCACGCGGGCGAGATGTTGGATGGGGTTGGGGTAGTGGTATGCTCTGTCGTGGGAGGAATAGGGGGCGTCCTCTGGTACCCAGTCCGGGGTCTGATTTGGCTCGGGTAGCGGGGGGTATGTGTTGGAGGTGTGTGTGGCTTCGGCCGAGGTCAGGTCGGAGGAGGTCGGGGTCGCGGATGGTGGACGGTGTGAGGGGGGGGTGCCCCGGGTCCGAGGGGGGATGGGCTGGATGGGTTGTCGGGGTCTTCGCGTCTACGTCGACGTATGGTTGGCCCTGTTTGGGCTCGGCCGGGCTGGGCGGTGCCGGGTGGCTTCCCTGGGTGAGGGATGGGCCTCGGGGCGCTGTGGTGGTGTCTTGGAGGCCTGCACATGGGGATGGGGGGCGCATGCGGGGCGCCGAGTGGGTTGGTGGACGTCTGGGGCATGCACGGCATGGTAATGGATGAGACGCTGCATGTGTTCCCTGGCGTTGGGGTCAGTGTGTTGCTCCGCGTGTGTTAACAGGAGGTGTTTGCGGTGTACCATTTGGGCCGCTGCTCGGCGGACTGCCTCTAGCTTGAGGTGCGCTGCTGCCTCCATGGGGCTTTCCGTGTGTTTGGTGAGGTGCCGGTGCAGGGCCTGTGTCATCGCCCCTCTCATCGTGGCTTCTTTGACCAGGGGATCCTGGAATAGGTGTTCGGTGGCTTCGTGTGCGTGGCTGTGGGTTGGCCATCCTTCGTGTTGTCGTAGGGTCTCCGCCGGGGACCAGCCCACTAGCGTGTCCCTGCCTGTATGGAGGGGGCATTTCTTGAAGTGTTCCCAGTCCTCCGGGGTGGTGTGGTCGCACGGGCAACTGGTGTGGTCTTCGGAGACGTGGATGTGTTTGCGGGCGAGCCATCTGGCGACTTTGGTGAGGAATGGTAGTTGCTCCCTGAGGAGCTGGATGTGTCGTTTTTGTAGAGGGGGATTTGTAGTCTGTCCTGGAGCTCCTGGATGTGCGCCCGGCTGTCTGCGTCGCCGAGCACGCGGGCGAGATGTTGGATGGGGTTGGGGTAGTGGTATGCTCTGTCGTGGGAGGAATAGGGGGCATCCTCTGGTACCCAGTCCGGGGTCTGATTGGGCTCGGGTAGCGGGGGGTATGTGTTGGAGGTGTGTGTGGCTTCGGCCGAGGTCAGGGATCTGGAGGGCTGGTAGGTGCGTTGTGCGCTGGTGTACTGCCTGGTTGTCAACCTTACCAATCCCGTATTGGTGTCTGTGGGACTCTTGTTTCACGATGTGGAGTTGGACGTAGGGGGGAAGGCTGCGAAGGGCTCTCCAGAGCAGCAGTGCCTGGGTGCCGAGGCTGGTCGCGGTGGCTTTTCGAAGTGGTTGCCTTGCTATGCGGAGGAGCAGGTGTGTGTTGACGGTGGCGTCTACCACGAACCAGACCCGGACGATGTGCGGGAGGTGGGCGGGTAGGTGGGCCGCGATCTCGGCGATGACGTCGGCCATGGCCCCTAGCTCCCTGTGGGAGGAGGCCCCATAGGTGGTGTGGCCCGTGTCATGGACCATGTGGTAGTGTCCCCCGGTGTGGGTTAGCTGCAGGGTGGCCCCCCGGGTGATGGGCGTGAGGGCAGATTCGCCTGAGGCGTCAGTGAAGAAGAGCCGGTCCGCCAGTGATGGTTGTGGGAGGCGGCATGGGTTCATGGGCAGGTGGGCGTATATGGCGAGGCCCGTGGCGAGATGGGCTACTGGGGTTGTGGGCTGCAGGATGGGGGTGGTGGACGACCCTATTCCTTTGGAGATGATGTGTTTGGCTTGGGGGGACAGAGCTATGAGTCCCTGCTCCGGCTGTCCTTGTGTGAGGTAGGAGTAGATGTAGTGGAGGATGTAGGCTGTGTCTGGGTTTGGGTCGTGGCATGTGAGGGTTTGTGTTCGGTGCTCCAGTGTGTGGCAGGAGTTGTGGAGCGGACAGTAGGGGTGCTCGTGCCTGCCCGTTCTGCCTGGCTCGTACATGCTGTAACGGATGGCGACCCCTGCCGGGTCGGGGCGGGGCCATGTCGGTGTAGTGGTGAAGAGCCATTTGGGCGCGTGGTCGGGGTTCCATGCTAACGTGGGGTTATTGTTGGTGCGGTGGAACCATGGAGGTAACCATGCGTATGCCTGTGGTGGTAGGTGGGTTGTGGGGTGGGTGTGGTGGCGTGCTATGAGGTGTAGTACCGACCATGGTGTGGTTGGTGCCTCGGGGTCACAGGCCCAACATGTGCGTGGCATGCGCTGGGAGTCATCGGGGACCCGTGGTAGGTCTCGGGCGGTCATGTGGTGTTTCAGTATGCGCCATTTTGCCCCGTGGGGGATGACGGTGGTCTGCGTGGGTTTGGCTTCATTCGCGGCCAGTAGTAGAGTTAGTGGTGGGACTGGGCCCGTCACCGGGGGGACGGGTCCGTGTTTCGAGCCGGTTGTTGCGTAGGGCGGTGTCACTGGGAATGGTCGGGGATGTTGCTGTGTGAACTCTCGGTAGGCTGTTTGCATGTCTCTGCTTCCCGGCAGAGTGTGTCCCGCTGCTCGTGCCGTCTGCGTGAGGTATTGGTGGAAGAGGCGGTATTGAGGCCATTCGGGAAGCTGTAGAAAGGGGGTGTGGTGTGCCCTGCTGTGGTGCAAGACCCGCATTTGGGGGAGGGTGATGTATACTACGGTGATGGAGGCCCTGACAAGGTCTATGGTGTGGATGGTGCCCTTGGGGTGATGGTGGAGGTCCCCGCAGAGGACCGCTAGAGGCCCTTCCTCTGGGCACATGTGGTTGGTGAGTAACCTGTGGTGTGGGGATGGGAGGAGAAGCTGCAGGTGGTTCCACAGGCACGTGTTCCTGTTTGTGGGCATGCCCGTCTGGTGGAGGACCCAGCGCGGGCATGTGTTGCGGGCCTGTTGTGCGGCTTGGGGGCGGATTGTGGTGACCTCGCGGACCTCTGGTGAGTGGTTGTGGGTCATGCGGTGAAGGAGGAGGGTGGTCTGTCTGGTGTAGGCCGCTTTCACCCCGTCCCCTATGGCGTCCCCATAGTGGGGCCATGCCGCTTGGATGGCGCGGGTGGGTATGGAGGTGGGCCAGCCCCCGTGTGCTGCCCATGCCTTGGTCACGGCGCGTGTGGCCGGCTGGAGGGCGGTGGTGGGGTGTGTCAGGTGGAGTGCTTGGAAGCCAATTGAGGCGTTCAGGACCCCGGTGAGGTAGTACGCCAGGCTCTGGTGGGACAAGGAGGGGGCCTTGGTCGTCGGGGACGCATATCTGGGGAGATGGGCGAGGTGTGATTGCAACTTGGGAGGGAGGGTGGCGTCCTCAGGGTTGGCGGCCTCGATTACCCCCAGGTGGGTGGTGGTTGTCACGACTTGCATCGGGGGCCCTTTTGGCCCTAGTTTGGGGGGTGTGGCAGACCCCTTGATCATGGCCACTGACTTTGTGGGCTGGACGATGAGGTTGTTGTGGGAGAGGTAGGAGACGGTCACGTCCAGTAAGTCATTGGCCTGTTGGGTGACCGTTGGCCCGGGGTCCGGGGCATGGGGTTCGTGTGTGGTGTGCGCGACCGTGAGGTTGGTGTCGTCCCCGAAGGGGAGAGAGGAGCGGGTAGGGTGTGTAGGCCGGGTAATCCTGTTCCATTGCGAGGGCCAGGGGGAGCGTCACTAGAAAGTACAGGAAGGGGCCCTTTGCTCCTCCTTGAGGGACCCCGCTGCCTGGCTCCAGGAAGGGGCTGAGGCCTGCTCCAATGCGGACCCTGCATTTGCGGGTGCGGATGTAGCCGGAGGCGAAGTTGTAGAAGGGGAGGCCCAGGCGTTTCCACAACGCTTCTAGAAGGAGCCAGGGGGTGTTCGGGAAGGCTTCTCTGACGTCGAGGGAGGCGATGATGAGGTCCACCAGGTCCATGTCGGCGATGGTGTCCTGGAGGAAGATGATCTCGTGTGGGGACCAGCCTGGGATGGCCCCCCAGAGGCTGGCTGGTATGTGGGGGTCCAGGTGTGGGTGGATGCGGCGTAGGAGGATGGTTTAGACGATTTTGACCTCCGTGACCGCACAGACTATGGGGCGCCAGTTGTCCGGGTTTGCCCAGTCGCCTTTTTTGTAGAGGGGGCGGACAACGTTTGCCCAGTCTGGTGGCAGGGGGGTCTGCCCCGCGACGATGTCCCAGAGGCGGTGGGCGAGGATGCGGAGGAGGTGGGCGGGAAGGTGGTAGTATGCCTCAGCAGGGAGGCCGTCATAGCCTGGGGTTTTGTGTTGCCGGAGACTGTGGATGGCCTTCCAGACTTCGTGGATGGTGAAGGGGCGCTTTTCCAGTTGCCTCTCCTGGGCGTGGTTGAAGACCCGAGGGAGGCGGTCGATTTTGGCCTGGGTGTCTGGGTCCAGTGTGTCTTGGGTGGGCGTGTGTTGCCGGAGGAAGCTGTCTTAGGTGGCTCGGAGCACTGTGGCCGGGTCGTTGGTGAGGAAGCCCTCCTCCTGCCGGACCGTGGTGATGGTGCGGTGGCCGGTGTCGGTCATGGCGTCGTTGAGGTGGCGGATGGCCTTGTAGGGGAGTTCATGTTGCGCATACCGTTCGTGTTCCTGGGCGATACGCTGTTGCCTAGTGGATGTGCCACCGCTGCAGGTCTGCCCTGATGTGGGCTATCTGCGTCCTGCAGTGGTGTATCTGGCGGCGGGTTTTTAGGGGGTGTTGGTGTGGAGGAGGGTTGCCAGTTGTTGCTTCGCATGCCAGAGGTCATGGAACATGTCCCCTAGGGCCGTGGGTGGTTGGTCGTCGTCTGTGTGGGGGTGTTGCTGGAAGCCGCAGGAGACGGCGGCCGTGCGCATGGCTGTGAGTAGGTCGGTGGGGTCTGGTTGGATGCGCCGGGCGCGGTCTATGGCCCTGTGATATTGGGACCAGGCATGCTTGTCATGCAGTGGGGGCATCTTCAGGGGGGGTGGTAGGCCTTGGTCCGCATCTTCTGGGGGGCTAGGGGGAAGGTTGGGGATCGTGAGGCGGATGTGCAGGGGGCTATGGCCTGTGGGTCCCAGCGGGAGGGGTCCATATCGGGCCTCGGCCCAGATGATGGTCGTGGGGTCGCCTTAGCATAAGTCGATGCGGGATGGGGCGGCATCTGTTTGGTGGGGGAAGTGGGATGGTTGGCCTTCAAGGTGGGCCGTCAGGTCCACGAGCCCCAGCATTTCGATGGTGTCGCGGACTGCATGGTCCTGGGGTGTGGCCTGTCCCCCTCGGTCCGCCTGGGTGGGGGCGGCGTTCATGTCGCCCATGATGATTGTGGGGGCGAGCATGGCTATCTGGCGGTATGCCCCAGCCAGGGCTTGGCCGAAGGGTTCCATGGCGTCGCCGAAGGGGACGTGGGCGTCGATGACGTTGAGTTGCCATCCGTCCTCAACAACCTCATAGACACCTGGCCTCTCTGGGACGCTGAGGTGGTGGACGAGTCGGACGTGGATGCCGGTTCGGGCGTACAGGGGGGTCCCCTTGTGCCAGTAGCATTTGTACGCTTTCAGGTCCGGGGTATATATACGGGGGTGGTTTCTGGGGGGACGTCGCGTTGTAGGCCTTGTTCCTGGAAGGCAAGGAGGTTGGGAACCCACTCCGGCCCCTGTGCCATCAGGAGCTCCTGGAGGGCGGTTGTGGCGTCCTTGGAGTATGTGACGACCGGGTGGTTGAGGTCGAGGAGGTTGACGGTGGCCTCGGTGGGGGCGGTCCGGGGCTGTGGAGGCTTGGGGACTGGGGCTCTGGGACTTTTTGCCGGTTGGTGGGCGCTTGGGCAGGCGCGGCGGGGGGAGGCCTTGGCTACACTCCGGGGGGAGGTCTCCAGTGTATTTGGTGTCTCTGTTGGCCTTGTTCTCTTCGGTGCGGAGTCGGATGGGGTGGGCGCTGGTGAGCTCCAGGGTGTGGCCTTCTGGCTTGTCTGGGGCGCTGCTGCCTTGGTCTAGCTCCTTTTGGCGGTGCCAGACCACCCGGATCCCGGGCCCCCGTTGTCTCCCGGGTCGCGGAGGCAGTACTGGATCGTGCCCTCACACCAGATCCAGTCGCCTGTGTGGTCGTTGCGGAAGGGCCGCTGGACCTTCGCGCCCTTTTCGAATCCTGGGTACGCCTCGGGCGGGGGCGGTGCTGGTGGCGGGAGCCGGGATGATGAGGATGCCTGGTCCGGGTGGGGCGGTGGTACTGATGGAAGGGAGGATGACGAGGATGCCTGGTCTGGGTTCGCCGGGTAGGTCGGGTGGGGTGCGGGGGGTCGGGAGGTTGCTGCTTTACCGGCTTGGTTGGGGGCTGGTGCGCCCCTTTTTCGTCTCGCTCGCTTGGGTGGGACTGGAGGTAGCGGGGCTTGGGGGGGTGACCGACGCCAGCAATGTGGGCGGAGGCCCTGTACACCTGTACGGAGTGGTTACTCGAGAGCTGATACACGGCCATGGGGCCGCCCACTGCTGCAGAATGGCGGGCAGGCGCCAGTCGCCCTGAAATAGGGACACGTGCCCCAGTGCGGGGTGGAGACCCCTTAGGCACTCCAGCGCTGCGGCTATGTCACGCACGCCGCGCAGAGCGCCGGACACACAGAACACGATCCCCCACAGGGCAAAGAGACGTCCCGGGCACACAGAGTCCCGGGCCAGACGTGTGAGTTGGCCGTGAGCCACGGCCCGCGGGGAGAAAACGCACCCCGGCGTCCCACCCCAAAGTGACGGGCGCAGGGAGGGGAGTAACGTCCCAGATGCCCCTCATGGGCTGGAGCCCCACATCAGGAGCGCCACCGGGCCACCTGGGGCGGGCGAGGCCGCGGCAATGGCCGCTCGGACTGGCTCTCTGTACCAGGGCCCGGCATACCCCAAGGGGTTTGCCGCCGCGTCCGCGGCTGGGGCTAGCATCACGTACGGCTGGTGCTGGTACGGGGTCTGAGGGATGCTCGCTCCCTGCAGGGGCATGGCCGCCCCATAGGGGGGTGCCTGACCGTCCCCCCGGGTGGCGTAATTCCACGGCAGGCGCCCTCCAGGTGGGCGGTCGGTGGGGAGCTTGTCCCCGGCGCCTGTTGAGCCGGGGCAACTGGGTAGGCCTCCGGCGGCGGATAGGGAAACCCCTCCCCGTACCCCCCGTGTGGGTCGTACGACGATGGTCCTGTCCCCTTCTGTCGCCCCGGGGGACCCACTGCAGCGGTTGGCGAGCAAGCTAACCCCGTGCCGGCAGATGGTAATCGTAACCACCGTCCCTCGGGCCCCACATAGGCTGGGGAGTGTACCCTGAGCCCCCGCGGTAAGACTTCTCCTCCAAGGAGGGGTATCTGCTTCCCCGGCGCGGGGTGTCGTCCCCTTCTGACCGGCGTGTAGCCCGTGGGAGAGACATGGAGGGGGACTGGCGCCGCCTCTGACCCTCTTCTCTGGCCCCGTCCCGGTCCCAAGTGTGGATTAAGCTGTTGGGCCCCTTTATAGGGTCCCCACTCCGGAAACGCTGGAGTACAGCATTGCTCTTCCCCGGGTGGTGGGCCCGCAAAAGCCCCCCTGAGTACGGCTGCTTGTTGGCCTTGGCCCACTGGTAGGTGAACTGCTTATCGGCCTGGCCTCCGCCTCCCTCCAGGGCGGAGGCTTCCTCAGGCTGCACACCCACAAGCGCCCAACCCCCGTCCTCCATGTGGCATAGTTGCCCCTCGTCCTTGATATACGACACACGGAAATCCCCGCAGGCCTTCTTCGAGACCATGCCCAGCTGCCCGGGGGACAGGGGGTAGATGATCTCCGGGGAGTAGCGCGGGTTGACGCACCACCGGACCATGAGGGCCACAGAGTACGTGTTGTAGTCCGGGCCGCCGTTGCCCTTACGTGGCGACTTCCCGTTCCCAACGGCCTGGTTGGCGCGGGAAGCTGTCGCCACCTTTGCCGCCCCCTCAGAATCTGGGCCCGGGTTCTGCGGGGCGGCGGGCGCTGCCCGCCGGTTCTGGACAAATTGCCCGACTCGCTGGCCCACCTCGGGCCGTGTTGGCAGGAGCTTGGCCAGGGCCGTGTATTGGCTCCGCAGGTTGCTTTTGCGGAACTTCGGGGGGAGGTCCAGCCTGGTGGCCAAGTGCAGATGGAGTTTCTGGGCCGCCCCCGTCTGTAGGTCCGGCTGCAGTCCGTTGAGGTACACCAGGAGGGCACGAAGTTCCTCGCGCCCCGGTGTGGAGGATGCAACCCCTGCCGTATCCGTGGCAGTAGGGGCGGTGTCCACCTTGGAGTTGTTCCGGGGGGTGGCCGCAGCGCCGCGCGGGCCGGCCGCGGGGACCACTGGGGAGGCTCGCAGTTCTTCGCGCGGCGTCGGGGCCTGGCCCATCGGGCAGGTGCCCCTGGGCATCCCCTGCTGGGGCCCCTGGCCCACGGCCCCCGTCAGGAAGGGCAGAACACGTTGGACCGGGACCCGCACCAGACGCAAGAGGAACTCCAGGTGGGGGGGAGTCCACACGCAGGACCAATGCGCAGACCAGAGTTGGGCAGATCTTCCGGAAGTTTGGGTTGGCCATGGACAGTGGCCCGTACCCCCCGGGTACCCATCCCCGCAGGGCCTGCTCCACGACTGGCTGTGAGACATGTTCATCTCGAACCGTCTGCACAGCCTCGAGGATTGCGGGGAGGTGCCGGTTGTGGCGCTCGTCAACCGCCCCCGTGACATCGCGTGCCGCGCGTTGGGCGTCGGCGAGCTGTCGGCGGAGGTTGCTGCCCTCCTTCTCGAGGGACCTTGTGCGGGCCCGCTGCCGCACAAGTTCTCGTGGCGGGATTTGCGGAAGACACAACGACCTCCCCCCACACAGCGGCGGTTGCACCCGAGTCCTTCCGGTCCTGCCTGGGATGCGGAGGGATAGGGAGGCCCCGTGGGGTTCCCGGGGTACATTGCACGATCCAGCCCCGCACAGCGGCGATTACACCCGAGCCCCTCAGGTCCTGCCCGGACCGCGAAGGGATAGGGACGCCCCATAAGGATCTGGGGGTGCACTGCGCCACATAGTTCGAAGGGGCTGGGGGTCATGAGGCAGGCCGGGACTTCCCCGGAACCCCCCCCCCCAAATCTCCGGATGTTGCCGTAGGCTCGGGTTTTCGGCGCTCTGCTCTGCTCAGAGACGAGGCAGGCTGCCCCAGCGGCTCCTGCCCCTCCCTCAGCAGGTAGACAGGAGAGGGCTGTGGCCTGTGAAACTACCTCAGGTCCGTGTTCTGTCCTGGGTGCTGGGTACTGGGGTACCCCCGTCTTTGCAGGACACAGAGAACGCAAAATGAGTGGCTCAATCGACCTGGCCTTTCCCGGAGAACCCGACTACCGGCATCCCTCTCTGCTGGATGCCATCCAGCAGGGGCCCTCCAAGGCGCACCGGCGCCTGAGGGACAGCTGGTCAGTGGCCAGCAACAATGCGCTGCTGCAAGCCGCGACGGACTTCCCCCCGGGGGTCGCCCGAGTGCACCCTGAGGAGGTGCCTGATGCCCTACGCTCGGCCCGGCGTATGAAGTGATCACCGCTATTACTTCCATGGGGGTTTACAAGACGCCCCGTGCGTTATGCCTCACGGCTACGGTTACGGGGTCTTACGACGCCCCAACCTCCGTCTCCTAGGATGCCCCCCTTATGGTGGCTGCTGGGGGTCCCTTTGTCGAGTACCTGATGAACACCATGCACCCCCTCCATTTGGATCTGGCCCGCCGGGTCATATCGGGATGCGCCCCTTTTGACACTCTGGGACTGCGGAAATGTTTGGCGCGGATACTAAAGGTGGACAACACTTTGGCAGAATCAGCTAGTGCACCACAGGAGCACCATAGCACGGACAACGCGGCTTTGCGTCCCATTGCCCCCTTTCTCTCGCCCGGCTGCCAAGCGGACTCAGGGCGTATGGGGGCCAAGGACCAGGTCCCAATCTTCTGGGATCTGCCTAAACGGCCTGTTGAAGTCCTACCCCACATGTCTGGCACGGGGAACGAACTGTGGACAGGCTTATGGTGTGGGCCTCTCGGCAGCTGGGCTGCGCCAGCGCGGGGATACCGGTGACCCTGCTACCAGAGGGGCTATCTGAAATCCGGGATTGGCCCCTGGAGATTCTCCGGGGCGCTTTCGAGGCTTTGACCGTACCGGTTACCACGGTGGAGGCCCTCCGGGAATCACTGGGCGATATCAGCCGTCGTGGTCCTCAGCCCTGTGTTGGCACTGCTTGCCAACTGGGGCAGCGAAGCCCCTCTCACTGCTGCGTCATGGACGCAGCTGTCCTCCCATACCGGAGGAAGTGTGGCCGCGGCAGAAAGCCCCGGCCCGGCAAGCAGTCCATTGGTCTCCGATCATTGGCAACTTTCGGAACCCTCTGCAGGGACTGCGGGTGGTGCGGTCCTACCGGAGGGGAGTAACTCGTTTCTCCGGGGGGGGGATGCCGCAAAGGGGGAATCCCCCTTGAACCGGGGGGGCTTCAGCCGCGCAATGAAGTTTTGGGACACCGCAATCTACAAATTTGACGCGGAGTCTCCAATCGGGGAGCACTGAGAAGGGTCTCCAACCCCGGTGGCTATCCAGGGCCCTGCTCACTCAGGTCATGGGAGCGGTCCCACATCGACGGAGCTTCGCGCAACCGACAGGTTCGAGGGCCCTAGTACCCGGGCCACCAGGGGTGTTGTGTCGGGGTGTGTACACCGCGGAGCTCAGCCGGGGCTTCACGCGCACACCACAGGTGCTCCCTGGCCCTCAGCCGGGGGTCCTATGCAGGCTTGGCTGCTGCAGCCACGCGCAGACCCATGCACGAGGGAACCGGGGTGCGTGTGTCTCGGAGCGACTGGGCCGGACGCCCCCACCCGCATTACGGCAGGCATGCCCCCTCTGGACGCCACCCACGCCTGCAACCTAGCCGGTCACTATCACCCCGGGCTGTCAGGTGCAGGGGCTCAGCCTCCAGTGGATGGGGGACACTACCCCCCTCTTTGGGACTGCGGGCACCTCCAGGTCCTGCAGCGCAACCTGGAGGGCGCCTAGACCACGTGCCAGGCCCTGTTTTCCAAACAGCACCGCAGCCTCCAGGAGCTGCAGCGGGTCTGGGCGGACCTACACCGCTCCAAGGGGGACCTGTCCTCCATGCGGCGTGACCACGCCACGGTAAGCGGACGGGGCGTCCCTTCCGCGGCCTAACCAGGACCGGAGGGACGCGGGTGGAACCCCCGCCCTATGGGGGCGGGTGTCGCTGCGTACCCCGTGCCCCCATGGGGCACCCCTATCCCTCCGCGGCCTAGGCAGGACCGGAGGGGCGCGGCTGAGACCGCCTCTGTATGGGGCTGGGTGTTGCTGTATACCCTCGGACCCCCACGGGGCGTCCTTATCCCTCTAGGGTACAGCAAGGACCGGAGGGACTCAGGTGTATCCGGCACTGTGTGGGGGTGGCCGCTGCTGCGTACCCTCCAACCCCCACGGGGCGTCCCTATCCCTCCACGGCCCAGGCAGCACCGGAGGGACTCGGGTGTGTCCGCCGCTGTGTGGGGGTGGGGGTCGCTGTATACCCTCAAACTCCCACGGGGCTTCCCTATCCCTCTGCCGCCCAGGCAGGACCGGAGGAGGTCGGGTGTAACCACCACTGCGTGGCGGTGTGTGTTGCTGTATACCCTCGGACCCCCACGGGGCGTCCCTATCCCTCCACGGTCCAGGCAGGACCGGAGAAACTCAGGTGTAACCGCCGCCCTGTGGGGATGGGTGGTGCGGTGTACCCTTGGACCCCAACGGGGCGTCTCTATCCCCCCGCAGTCCAGGCAGGACCAGAGAGACTCGGGTGTAACTGCCGCTGTGTGGGGCTGGGTAATGCAGTGACTCCGTGAGATCCCACGGGGCGCTCCTATCCTTCCGCGGCTCAGGCAGAAACGGAAGGACTCGGGTGTAATCGCCGCTGTGTGGGGATGTGTGATGCAGGGTACCCTTCGACCCTAACAGGGTGCCCCTATCCCGCCGCGGTCGAAGCAAGAACGGAGGGAAAAGGGTACCTCTGCCCCTGAATGGGGGAGATGGAGGGGCATGGTGCATACCTTGTTCCCCCTTGAGTCGGAACCTTCCCCAAAGGGCCCGAAAGGCCGGAGGGGTAAGGGCGTCGTATCCGGGGGAGCCCGCTCTCTGAGCAGTGGCCTGCGGCCGGTGGACGCCCCTGGTGTGGGACCCTTGGCTGTGTCATCTGGTCAGAAGACCGTACTAAAACCTCGCGCCACCAGCTGTCCGCGGGGATGCCCTCTGCTGTACCCAGTTCCCACAGCAGAATGCAGTGGCTTCCAGACATCTCCTATTGTGGGGCTCCTCGCTGGGTCATCCGGTCAGCCGACCGTACTAACTCCTTGCGCCACGAGCTGTCCACGGGAATGCCCTCCGCTGTATCCAGTTCCCTTGGCAGATTGCTGTGGCCTCTAAACACCCCTTATTGTGGGGCCCCGGGCTGGATCATCCGGTCCAAAGACCGTACGAACGCCTCACGCCACCAGCTGTCCACGGGCATGACCTCTGCCGTACCCAGTTCCTTTGGCAGAGTCCTGGGGTCTTTAGACACCCCCTACTGTGGGGCGCCGGGCTGGTTCATCCGGTCAGCAGATCGTACTAACACCCCGCGTCACGAGCTGACCACGGGAGTGCCCTCTGCCTTCCCATTCCTCCCAGCAGCAGCAGGCAAAGTAAGCAACCAGTACCGGAGGTCATAACGCCGGGGTAGAAGTACCTGGGACGCAACGTAAGTCCTGTTAACCAGAACAATCCCAAATCCCGCTGGGGCTTAACTCCCGAACGTAACGGTATTTGGGGCCCCCTTTGGCCTTATAAGCCCGCGGAGTGTACCCAGGCGTGGCTACCAGCACTTAGGGTCTGGCCTGTCATACCCATTTCTGGGCTTGCCTCGGGACGGCCGGTCGGGTCTGGTTTTGGGGGGAGCGCACTAAACTGGCCTTCGGGGTGGCCACTTACCCTTTATGCGTTAGTTACGGCGGTATGCACCATTTATTACATTAGTTAGTCAGCGCAAATTGTACCCCGCAGACATGGCCCATCCAGTGGTACGCTCACTTTTGGGGCTGCCGTTGGGGGTCGAGGGCTTTTACCCGGACCTCCAGCCCGCCCGGGCTGTTGACCAGAGGCGTACATTATACAATACTGTGGTACAATGTTTATACGACGTACATTACTTGATACATACACATCACATAGGTCAAATGGAACTCCTGGGGGGGCTGCGGACCCCCCTGGTTCAATGAAAGGAAACAACCAAGATGTTCCCAATAGTTCCAAACACGAGTCCGTGATCTGCAGGGCCTTCCCTTCTTTCAGGTCACTCATGTCACATGGAAGGGATGGCGCCCCTCCACGGTATCAACTTGGGAAGCTTCCCACTAGGTGAAACCGCGAAGACGTCCCCATGGGACCATCGAGAATAGCGCCCCCCACGGAGAGCAGCCGTGGACAGGGGGGCCCCTGAAAATCCCAAACGCTGGGGGGGGGGCTGGCGCTCCTCCAAGGTAAAAATTTGGGGGGCCTCCCCTTGTTTGAAAGCGCACCAGGCTGAGTGCGTCCCGCCGAGAGATAACATGGGGGGCCGCCCCTTCCATCACGGTTGACACACTCTCCAGTGTTTTTGGGGGGCCCCCCTTAGTTCACTTGGATCCAGACTGACGAGGCCGCGGGTAGGTGCCAACGCCCCGGCGCAGTGAGCACCGTAGCGGCAGGTTCTGGCCCTTGCCCTGGTCACGCTGCCATCTCATATTTGTTCACCCCCATTCCCAGGCCCGGACGGGCATCGAAGAAGCCCCCATTCCTTGCACTCAGTCCCCACCCATGATGCACCCGTGCAGAGAAACACAGTGTAAAGGGTCGGGCGACGGGGAAAGCAGACACAAGCCCTGCAGTCGGCTCGGTCACAGGGGGACCCAGATTACTCCTGCATACCTCCAGCCCGCGGTGGACCCCGCCCCGTGCCATCGTGACGCTCCAACGGTGGAGGGCGAGAGGTGGGGCGCCCGATCCCGTGCCCGGGCCGCCTTGGCTGGACCAGGTCACCCCCCAGATTGCGTGTTAGCCCAGAGGACCCCGCTCTGGTTTCACCCCCACACCACGGTGAGGTCACGCGCCCCTGGGCAGCAGTGGGGGTCTCAGCCTGAATAATTCAATAGAAGGGGAGAAGCGACCTTAAGTGGTGAACTTGGGTGGGAACAATGCAAAGCATTGGGGTGGACGTTAACCACGCAGCTGATTTCCTCCACGGGTGAACGGTCCCCTCACAAGCTCAGAGGCACCCACAGAAATGGGTCCTTCTGTGGCTGATTCTATAAAGATGAGCTGTAAAGCAATAAAAAAAACAGAGACTTTTAATTTGACCCCGGACCTGGGTTTTCAGGAGGCACCGCTGGCTTCTGATACCCGCATGCAATGTACATGTCTGCACTCCCACCACTCATGGCACTCACAAGTGCCTCACACATAGCATCCTGTGACCCCCAGGCTCAATCACAGCAAATTTTCTGGCATCCGGGACGGCAATGAATCATCAACAATGACCTCTGCACAAAGCTTAGAATAAAAGAAGATGAACAATTGAAAAACCATTCACTTTCGAGTGCCCTGAACTCTGAAACAAAGACAACAAAGAAAATCAGAACAAATCTCAGTTTGTGCATCAATTTCCGCAAAACAATTTCCAACTGTGGACGGCAAAGAAATACAGAAATAAACACTGGTCACCAGCTTTCCTGGCCCTGAGTTGCAATTGTGATGACAATCGTGGTGACCAATTTTCTTGGCCCATACCATGAAACTCTTCCTGAACTTTTTGATGATCTTTATTTGGCTCCCTCCTTGAACTTCATGATCTCCTTTGGCTCTGGCCAGCTCAGTGGCCCTGCTGGAGGTCACCAGAGGTCCATGGCACACTGTGCATGGCACCATACTCCACTGCTCCTGGAGTATTCTTGAGAACCATTCAAACCAATCAGAGTAATCTTGAAAACCATCCAAGCGCTGACACCAGTAAAAAAGTCCCGCTGCAGCTTGTTTTCATGCTCTGTCTAGCGCTATGAGGATCCTGAGGGTCTCCTGGGTCGTCACAGTCCTTGTTCTTGGTCTCAACTAGGTCAAAAGGTCCTTATATGGTGTTACCATGAGGAACCCTCTTTGGCATGTCATTGGGGTTCACTGATTCCCGCTAGTAGCCAATCAGGGACCTTGTCGCTGCCGTCTGCAGCGTCGTGGTCGGTGTGGTCGTCGTCGCCGAGGGCGTTTCGGGATTGTAAGGAGTTTGTAGGATTTCTTTGAATTCAATTAAGTCATGTTTCTTTGGTCCCTCCCAAATATGATCAAATCACAAACAAATTTCCTTCAAGTCCCCAATAAGCGCGACATAAAAGTCCAACTCATGATTGAGAGGTCTGAAGGGATTTCGAAACGCTCCCTTTCACCTTTCGTGAAGCAAGAGAGAAGTACAACCTGTTGCATTTGTACATACACAAACATGTAGCAATGCAGATGGCAGTTATACTATAAAAAAAGCATAAACACCATACTAAAACTAGAAAAGGAACGATGTGTTGGCCTTGCTCCTGATGCCAGCGGGCAATCGCAGTCAGGATCTTGAGTTCGATCATGAGAAAACTGAAGAGCGTCCTGAGTTTTAAGCTCAAAGCTTGAAAAAATAGTGATTTTGCAATGTATGACATGAGAAACACGTGACTCACCCCAACGCGTGGTGCCGGTGCAGCAACGCTTTTTAAAGCCAAATCAACATATGTATGCAAAGCCCCACTGTTGGGCTTTGATTTGGTGTGGTCCACTTCAGGATCTGAGCTAATTACACTTTTATGACAAATCGTGGACATGGCCTACTTGGTCCAAACTGACCACCGCGGAAGGGTGCAGCGATGGTGCCGTAACATCCGCCCATATAGAAATAATATATCAATCAGAAAGAACAATTAAATTGCTTTGAATCGTAATGTGAAAACCCCGGAAATTGTCAGGGACGCCGACTTTCTGGCCGTGTCGCGGGCACAAAAACACGGATTTCAGTGGTATTTCACATTGTTTTCCACTGAAAAAAGTGTACAAATAATGCAGAAATACTGCAAGAAAAGTCCTGCTTAACACAGGCAAGGAGCGAAAATTATAGGTTGCTGAAGACCTTACAGGCCCCTCCCAAGCCCTGAGAACATCTAAGGCTGAAAAATGGAAGAAAGAGAGAAGTGACCATCAGTGGTTAAATTGGGTGGCAACAATGCGAAGCATGGGGGTGGCTCCTAACCAGGCAACTGATTTCCTCGACGGTCTAACGCCTCCCTTTCAAGCTCAGAAACACCCACGGAAAATGGGTGCTTCGGTGGCTGAATCTATAAGGATAAGCCGTAGAGCAATGAAAAAAAACAGAGATTTTTACTTTGATCCCGGACCTGGGATTTGAGGAGGCACCCTTGTGTTCCGGTACTCGCATGTAATGTACATGTCTACACTCACACCACTCATGGCACTCAGAACTGCGTGACACATAGGGTCCGCTGACCCCAAGGCTCCATCACAGTACACTTTCTGGAATCTGGAACAGAAAGGTAACCTCAAAACAGAGGTCCAGAGCACACTGTCCATGGCACCATATTCCACTGATCTTGGAGTATTATTCAGAACCGTCCAAACAAATTAGAGTAATCTTGAAAACCATCCAAGGGCTGATACCAGTGAAATAGTTGTGCTGCAGCTTGTTCTCATGCTCTGTCCTGCGCTACCAGGATCCTGAGGGTCTCGTGGTTCCTAAAAGTCCTTGCTCTTGGTCTCAATTGGGTGAAATAATCTTTGTATGGTGTTCCCATGAAGGACCTCTTGGACATGTCATTGGGGTTGACTAATTCCTTCTTGTAGCCAATCAGGGACCTTGTCGTCGTCGTCTGCAGCGTCGTGGTTGTGCCGGTCATCTTCGCTGCAGGCCTTCCGAAATTGTAAGAAATTTGTAACATTTCTTTGAAGTGAATTCAGTCATCTTTTTTTGGTCCCTCCAAAATATGATCAAAATCACACCTAAATTTCCTTCAAATCCCCAATAAGCGCGACATAAAAGTCCAACTCATGTGTCTTTACATACACAAACCTGTAGCAATGCACATAGCAGTTATGCCACCAAAATAGCATAAAAACTATACTAAAACTCAAAAAACGACAACGTGTTGGCCTTGCTCTTAATTTTCACAGGTTGTCGCAATCAGGATCCTGATTTAGATCACGATAAAACTGAAACAGGTAGGTAGGTAGGTAGGTGCACTCGGTCGTGGAGAGGCGCCCCATGGTTCCCCTTGGCGTCTCCCCTGTGACGAACAGGAAGAGGCTCCGAGCGTGAAGAGGGGAGGCGGCTTACATCCCGCTAGACCTGACTGTTGGCCCCCAACAAAGCGGCCCCAGGGAAACACCGGGAGGGCTGATCGCCGCCAGCGTGACGTGCTTGTCTCGCCGGTAGGGTGTGCCCCCGTGCTTGCGCACGTCCCCTCCTTTGGACGGAACCCTAGAGGTTCACGGGACTTCTTGGCGTATCCCGTTCCCAAGGCATGCATGCACGTTCTTGGTACTAGGGTTCCGAGGCCCTTGGGTGTCGCACGCTCCGCCTCAAGTCCCAATACGGCGCAGGCCTTAGGATGCAGCCTTACCCCCGGTCTTCGGATCTCGTTTGGCCGGGTCACCTGCATGGCACGGGCTGCCTCAGTGCCCGGGCTGTGGGCACTGGGCTTCCTACTGTTGTGCGGCATTTGTGTTTGGGTCCGGTTTGCGGTTGGGTGTGGGTTTTGTTAACCCCACCAGTCCTGGCTGGGGTCTTGGGTGGGTGTGTTTGGGCATGGTTTGTGGTGTTGTCCCTCTAGTGTCCGCTGTTTGTGGTGTTTGTGGTTGGGGTTCGGTTTCGGCCTGCTTATGGGACGTGTGTGGTTTCGTGCGCGCCCCGCTGGCTCCCCGCCGTTTCCGGTTCTGGCGTGCGGTGTGGGTGTGCATGCTGGGCCGGGGTCTCGGCTGTGCCCAGCCCGTCTTGGCTGAGTTGTCGGGTGTGTTTTTTGCGCTTTTTGTTTTTAGTGTCCCTGTTCCGGGCCTTGTGGTCCATGTCCCCCCCTCCCCTTTCTTTAGGGCTGGGCTGCTGGCCCTTTTTTTTTTTCGTGGTGTGTGTCTGCATGTTTCGGTGTCCCTTTTCCCCGTGGGCCGCTGTTCCTGGCTTGGTGTTGCCGGTTTTAGCTGGGTGGTACCCCTGTGCCTCTTTCGGGGTCCTGTCTTCGGTGCCTTCTGGGGGGGGGTTTGGCCGCCTCTGGTGGTGTTGGCGGGCGGTTTGGTGGCTGTGGGCTGTTTTGGCGCCACCCCCCCTCCCCCCTCTGTTGTTCCTTTTGGGGGGGGGGGGGGCTGCCTGTTCCTCCCTCTGCCTTCCCTGGGCTGGCGCACGCACTGGCCCGCATTCAGTGTTGTCTTCCGGGCTGCTGTTGGCGGTTGCGTTCTGTTTGGCCGTGTTCTGGCC
Source organism: Eutreptiella sp. 'Long Island Sound 2002' (assembly GCA_964036045.1). Taxonomy (NCBI): domain Eukaryota; phylum Euglenozoa; class Euglenophyceae; order Eutreptiales; family Eutreptiaceae; genus Eutreptiella; species Eutreptiella sp. 'Long Island Sound 2002'. The sequence goes on along the minus strand of OZ038378.1, from coordinate 42,508,794 downwards.
CCATGGGTCGGGTGGGCTATGTACACGGTGGGCTCAGCGCCCCTTCTTGCCAGGTTAGGTGCTCGCTCTGCCGGCCGGGCGGCTGTGACAGGCGGCTGCTTGTGGCTCTGGGTTAGGGGGCTGGGGTTGTTCGTGTCCTTTCCCCTCTGCGGTGCCCGTTTTAACCTTCTGGGTGGTCCGCCACCGTTGTTGCCGGGCGCGCCGTGGCCCCGTGTGTGGCTTGCGGTGGTGGTGTGTGGCGTGCTGGTGCGGCGCCCTCCGGGGTGTGCGGTGGCTTGCTTCGGTTAGTCTTTCAGGTTAGGGTCAGTTGTGTCGCGTTGTGCCGCTCTGTGCCGCGTCGCGTGGCGTCGTGCTTTGGCACGTTGCACTGTGGCGCGCTGTGGTGCGGTGTGCCGTGGTCTCGCGTTGTGCCGCGCTGGGTCAGTGGAGGTCAGCCTGGCCTGTGTCGTGGTGCGGAGTGCGCGCCGGAGTGTGGCTGTCTGGTGGCTGGGGGGTGCGGTTAGGTCTGGGTGTCTCGCTGGGTCCGTGCTGTGGGGGCTTGGGCGTGCCGCCTGGGCTGGTGGGTTGGGTAGGTCGATCGCGTGACGGTCCGTGGGGTTGCCCCCCTTGGGGCCTGTGCCTCGGTCCCGTGTCCTCTCGGGGTTCCGGTCCCTAGTCCTGGTCGCTGTGTCCGTGGCTTCGTCCTCTTCCGGTGCCTGCGAGGTGGCCCTTGTGGCGGCCGGGGTCGTCGCCTGGCGGTGAGGGCGTGATGATGCGCCGTGCAGCGGCGTTTCCCTGCGGCTGCCTCTGTGTGTGTGGCCCGTTCTCCCCGTGTAGGTGTGCCCTCGGTTCCCCGTGTGGTTTCAGGTGGCTGGTGGGTGTGGGCTGGTGTGATCTGTACGGCGTCCGATGCTTGCTTCGGCGGTGTGTGTTTGGGGGTGCGCCCCCGGGAGTCCTGGGGCGCTCGGTGGGGATGGGGCGGCGCTGGTCCCCCAGTCGTGGTATGCCTTTCCTGGGTGTGGGTCGTGGCGTTTGCCGTGGTGCCCTTTTCCTCCGTGCCTTGGTCCCCGCTCCTGCCCCTTCCTGGTTCTCGGGTGGTTTCCTGCCCCCATGTGGTGTCTCTTCCGGCGTCCTGTCCCTGTGAGTGCCTGCCCTCACTTGGGGCCCCTCCTTGCCCTCTTGCCTGAGTTCCCCTTGGTGTCACTTGCCCTCCCCTTGCCCTTGTCCTCCCCCTTCCTGGTGTGGTGGTGGCGGGGGGGGCGGGGTGGGGAGGGGGCGCCGACGGCCCAGGCCTGGGGGTGGGTGGCCTGGAGCCACTGGCGGAGGGCTTCGGGGGTGTAGGGGGGGCGGAGGCCCTGGACCGCATCACGGAGGAGGGCCTCTCATGCCGCTTGTGGCATGATGGCCTCCAGAACGGCCTCGTTGGGGTCGGCGGGTGCGCGTGTGCGCACCTCCTCGAAGGTATGCACCATGTGCACCCCATCGTGCCTTCCCGCTCCCCTGGCCCACTTCACCCAGCGGCAGAGCTCCTGCAGAGCGGGGGCAGACCACCAGGCAAGGTGCGCGGGGGCCTGGGGGGGGGAGGGGTCCGTGCCCGGGGTCCTGGAGCAGCAGGGGGAAGATGTGGACCTGTGGTGGTGGCAGGAGTGGCGGTGCCTGGGGGAGCGGGAGCGGCGGGGGCGGGGGCTGGGGGTGGAGGACGGGTACGGGCGGAGGGGCGAACGGGATGGGGAGGTGGACATGGGGCGGCGGTGGCGCGCTTGGTGGCGTCCGGGGGAGCGGGAGTGGTGGTGGCGGTGGCTGGGGGTGGTGGATGGGTATGGGCGGCGGGGGGAACGGGGAGCCTGGCTGGGCCTGTGGAGGGAGGGGGAGGTGGACGTGGGGCGGCGGTGGCGTGCCTGGCGGCGTCGGGCTGAGCTGGAGCGCTGGTGGGGGGGGCTGGGGGTGGGGGTCTTGTATGGCCGGAGGGGGGAGGGGGAGGTGGACATGGGGCGGCGGTGGCGTTCGTGTTGGCACCCGGGGGAGCAGGAGCGGCGGGAGCGGGGTCTGGGGGGGTTGTGGTGGCACCTGGGGGAGTGGGAGCGGTGGGAGTGGGTGGTTGACGCGCGGTGGCGGTGTGGGGAGTGTGGGCGCCGTGGGCGGGTGTGCCGTGCGGGGGGGGAGGGGGAGCGCCGCCGTTTGCGGGACCAGGACTCATCGCTCGAGTCGGGCCAGTCAGGACGCGTCAGCGGGTCCTGGGGGGCCTCGCGTGGTGCCGCCTGGTACTGGGGGGGGGGGGGTCCCCTGTCGTCCATGGATCCGCCACGTAGGGGTGTGGTGGCGGCAGCGGCTGGTGGTATGGGTCGAGTGACTGTCCTTGGCGGAGTTGGGCCCGGGGGGCCCCTTCGGCGTGGACATGGTGGCCGGGGGGATACGGATACGGTTCCGGGTATGAGGGGGGTGGCTGGTACGGGGGGGCCGGCATTTGGCGGTAGTTGGGGTATGCGGGTGGAGCGCTCGGTGGCTGCCATCCCATTCGCTGGTGCTGTTCGTGCACCGGGGGTTGTGGTCCGTCGGGTAGGGTGGTGGGCCGTGGTAGTGGTGGGGGTGGTGTTGGTAGTGTTGTTGGTGGAGCTGCTGGTGGTGTTGGTATTCGTGGTGGTGGGGTTGGTGCTGCGGGTATGGCCCATGGACCCCTTGTGGGTTTTCTGGTCCCCCTTGTGCGGCTGGGGGGTTGGGCATCGTGGGCAGCCCCTGGGGCTGCACTATGTGGTGGTCAGGGGGGGAGGGTTGGGGGCCGGGTTTGACAGTGACAGTGGTCGAGGGGTCCCACGTCCCTGGGTTGGTTTGGCTGGCGGAGGTGGTGGTTTGCGGGGGATGGATAAAACTGAAACAGGTCCTCAGGTTTAAGCACAGAACTTGAAAAAATTCTGATATTTCAATATATGCGACTCCCCCCAACGGGTGGTGCCGTGCACCGAAACGTTTCGAAGCCAACTCAACATATGTATGTAAACCTCCACTGTTGAGTTTGCATTTGGTGTGGTCAACTTCAGCATCTGAGGTACAGACAGTTTGCTGAAAGATCGTGCACGTGGTCTACTCTGGCCAGATTGATCACCGCACAACGGCGCTGCGATGGTGCCGTAACATCCGCCTATGCTTAAAAACAATATATAAATCAGAAAAAAAAACTAAATTGCTTTAAATCGTAATCTTCGACATTTCAGAAATCGTCAGCAACGGCGACACAGATTTTACCCATACTTTTTTCCACTGAAATTAGTGTAGGATTAATGCAGAGAATAGTGCAGGAGAAATCCTGCTTAACACAGGCCGAAAGCGACGATTATAGGTCGCTGAAAACCTTACAGTCCGTCAAGATGGCGCTGGTATAGGTGAAACTCTTTAGGTGGCGGCGGTAGAAGTTGCATGCCCCAATGAAACTGTGTACATCATGGAGCCCTTTCTTGGGGTCATGTTGTACCTTGGCATCCATCAGGGGTTTGACCTTCGAGGCCGCTGGGGTCCACCACCCATAGCCAATGTCCAACCGCAGGTACTGCATAGTCTCCTGCATGAACTCACACTTCTGCAACTCAATTCGTGTGTTGTTCTCCTTGCAGACCGCAGAGAAATGGCCCAGCAGGATTAGGTGACTCTCTTCCGTGTTCGTTCCCAGGCATACATCATCGATGTGTGCTTCCATCTGGGCACCTGGGGATATGATTTCTTGCACCACGGGTCTATGACGTAGGATGGACAGGATCTTGTTCATCAGCTCTTGGAAAAGAGCGGGTGCAGTGGCCACGCAAAAGGGCATGACCTTCCACTTGAACATCCTGCCCTGAGCGGTGATGAATGCCAATAGCTTCTGGGCGTTGGGCGTCAAGTCCACTTGCCAGAACCTACTTCGCTTGTCCATCTTAGTCTTGTAGCGGCAGGAGGCTATCTTCTCTAGGGTGGACTCCATGCCGGAGATGGACCCGTAGTGGTTCAAGGCTTTCTTGTTCTGCTCTCCATAGTCCACCACCAGCCATTTGGCTGTAGACCAAGGCCTAGCCACCAGGGAACAGGGGCTGCAGTGTTGGGGGTAGTCCCCATCTTTGTACTCCAGTACCAGGCCAGCGTCGATACACTGTTGTATCTGTTGCTCGATCTCATTAGCCTGATCTTTAGGACCCGGGTAGGGCCTCCGATGTATATTGTGACCCAAGAACTCGGGTTTCAGGTTGAGGTCCATCTGGACCAGCTTGTCACCAGAGGCTGGAGCGCGTAGTTCGCCGAAGAAGTCCAGGTAAGTCCTGATCAGCTTCTGTACTCTCGGGTCCAAGGGTTTGATCTTGTCCTCCAGGTCTTCGTCGGAGTATAGGTTGCTTGCCCCTTGGAGTATAGAAGCAGGGGGGTGGTCCTGAACCGGCTCAGCATCCTTAGCGGGGTCCTTCAGCCCTTGGTAGGCATATAGTATGTCCCCCTCCACCGTCTCTGGTGGTCGGTTGCAGCATAGGCGCGCTCGAGGGGGTTGCCATACGCATTCCTCTGAGAGTGAATCCTTATCTGGGGTCCTTACATGGGCACACCAGACGCTCTTCATGAGCTTCAAGGCCATCTGTTGCTGCCAGGTGGTTATCCTGTGTTCCAGGTCCTCCTTCAGCTGGGAAATATCCACCTCAGACCCTTGCTTCAACGGCCACGAGCTGAGGGTAGATCTAGCGTAACATAGCCTTTTTGCCACGGCTCTTCTCTTGGAGTCCACATACTCTGTCAGCCTCGATCGGGGGTCCCATCCCGCGTCCAATGGCTCCTCTCCCCTCATGGAGAGTAGGGGCTTCTTTGGGGTAGCGTACTCAGCGTTCTCCACTTTTTCCATGCAAGTCTGGACGAACAAGGCGTCATGGTCGACGTCATCATGAGAGTGTATTGAGCTCGGTAGCTCGGATAGCCCACAGTCTGAGACTACATCAGGATTGGGTACATGGCAGAGGGTTTTGGGGGCAAAAGCATCTGACGCGACGTACTCGTCTGCCCCAGGGGTAGTCTCCACTGCGTCTGGAGGCCGCAGTCGGTCTTTCAGGAGGTCCAGGGTGTAGCCGCTGCTCTCACGCTGAACTTCCTCGACCGGAGCAGGGTCCAAGTCATCCCACGATACTGGGGCCAGGCTCCCGTCCATGACCCTTAGCATGCTCCCACATCCTGGTTTACCAATGGGCGTCTTCCTGCCCAGATGCACGTAGATGCCGTCGTCGGGCCGCTGGATGGATGTCGGCGTCAGCTTTTCCAATACAGTACGCAGGTAGTCATTTCCCCCATGGTCTCCCCTATCGGAGGAACACGGGACAATATGGGAACGTTCCACGGCCACCTTGGTCAGGACCCTCCCCAGTTTACTGATCCTGGGGTTCCTGTAGGCCATCCCGAAAGAGGGCCGGTGAAATTTGTAGCAGCAATTTTGCCCTTTGCTGCAGTAGAGGTCTAGGACGTTCTGCTTGTCACTGGCGAAAAACTCCACGTTCAGGTCTTATCTGGAGTATCCCAACTCTCTTAGACCTTGGTCTAGAACACCCCTAAAGAGCTGACAGTCCTCTGTTTTGGAGGCAACCATCATGGTAGAGGGCTCCTCCTTGCATACCCTCAGTTGGCTTGATGTGTGCTCAGACTGCTCAAGCGGTACGCATTCCCGTCTGTTGCCATGGTCCATATCCAAGACGTAGGGCGCTTGCAGCGTGAGGGATAAAATCTGGGGATGCTTGGCGAAAACGTTGGTCCCTAGAACGGAGTCGAAGGCTTCAGTGTCCATCAAATAGAACCAGTGCGCCATGCTCGTAGATGCCATAGGCACGTTGACCTCGCAGTCCCCACAGCTGTGCAGTACATGGCCATCCCCCATGCAAATGGCAGCGGTAGGCATGATGTTCTTCAGGTCCCCACGAGATAAACTTTTCTCGGCCACGATCGACATAGTGGCCCTAGTATCTAGTAGCCCCAGGTATTTTTTAAGACGTCACAAATTTCTCAGTGCGGAGCCAGTGATACTATCATACAAAGCCAGAAGCTAATGTACAAAGTCATGGACTCGCATAACCCACGGGCCCCAAAGGCGCCCAGCGGTGTCATGTCGGAGCGGCGGCGGTAACTGAGGGGCATTGGGGACCCGCTGGCAGGTGTAGGAATGAGTAATTGAAGGGCAGCACGACTTCAGAGCCGCGCAGCTTGTATTGCATGCACCGAATACGTATGACATACGGAGGGAGGCACATAGGAGCGTTAAGGGTGCGGACACAGGGAGCGATGCATGGAACCGGAGGGGCGCCGTAGGCGCCACAGACGAAGTAAAAGACTTGAGAGAATGATGTGAGGGAGATGTCAAGGCGCTGCCTATAGCGTCTCAATTGTCGGGAGTTCCGAGGTGAAAAGGGGGGGGATAAGCGGAAATTCTGTCGGTCTGGACCCTGAAGAAACGCATTTTGGGATGTCCCAGCGCTTGGTTGATGAGAATTGAGCTGATAATTGAATTCAGCACCCCCGAATTAGGGGGGGTGGATACCTGAAGTGCCCTGCCGGGCTCATGAGATGAAAAAACCCATTTTTGGCACCGTTTGAGGGGGGTGGATAAACGGAAATTCTGTCGGTCTGGACCCTGAAAAACGCATTTTAGGATGTCCCAGCGCTTGGTTGATGAGAATGAGCCTCACAATTAAATTCAGCACCCCCAAATTAGGGGGGGTGGGTACCTAAAGTGCCCTCCCGGGCTCACGAGGTGAAAAAACCAATTGTCGGCACCGTTTGGCGGGGGGGGGGCGTGGAGAAACGGAAATTCTGTCGGTCTGGACCCTGAAAAACGCATTTTGGGATGTCCCAGCGCTTGGTTGATGAGAACTAGGCTGATAATTGGACTCAGCACCCCCAAATTAGGGGGGATGGGTACCTGAAGTGCCCTGCCGGGCTCACGAGATGAAAGAACCCATTTTTGGCACCGTTTTGGAGAGGGGATGGATAAACGGAAATTCTGTCGGTCTGGACCCTGAAAAATGCGTTTTGGGATGTCCCAGCGCTTGGTTGATGAGAATGAGCTTCATAATTGAATTCAGCACCCCCAAATTAGGGGGGGTGGGCACCTGAAGTGCCCTGCCGGGCTCACGAGGTGAAAAAACCCATTTTCAGCACCGTTTGGGGTAGGGGTGGATAAACGGAAATTCTGTCGGTCTGGACCCTGAAAAACGCATTTTGGGATGTCCCAGCGCTTTGTTGATGAGAATTAGGCTCATAATTGAATTCAGCACCCTCAAATTAGGGGGGATGGGTACCTAAAGTGCCCTCCCGGGCTCACGTGGTGAAAGAACCCATTTTCAGCACCGTTTGGGGGGGGGGGTGGATAAACGGAAATTCTGTCGGTCTGGACCCGGAAAAATGCATTTTGGGATGTCCCAGCGCTTTGTTGATGAGAATTAGGCTCATAATTGAATTCAGCACCCTCAAATTAGGGGGGATGGGTACCTAAAGTGCCCTCCCGGGCTCACGCGGTGAAAGAACCCATTTTCAGCACCGTTTCGGGGGGGGGGTGGATAAACGGAAATTCTGTCGGTCTGGACGCGGAAAAATGCATTTTGGGATGTCCCAGCGCTTTGTTGATGAGAATTAGGCTCATAATTGAATTCAGCACCCTCAAATTAGGGGGGATGGGTACCTAAAGTGCCCTCCCGGGCTCACGAGGTGAAAAAACCCATTTTCAGCACCGTTTGGGGTAGGGGTGGATAAACGGAAATTCTGTCGGTCTGGACCCTGAAAAACGCATTTTGGGATGTCCCAGCGCTTTGTTGATGAGAATTAGGCTCATAATTGAATTCAGCACCCTCAAATTAGGGGGGATGGGTACCTAAAGTGCCCTCCCGGGCTCACGTGGTGAAAGAACCCATTTTCAGCACCGTTTGGGGGGGGGGGTGGACAAACGGAAATTCTGTCGGTCTGGACCCGGAAAAATGCATTTTGGGATGTCCCAGCGCTTGGTTGATGGGAATTAGGCTGAACATTGAACTCAGCAACCCTAAATTAGGGGGGGTGGGTGCCTGAAGTGCCCTCCCGGGCTCACGGGGTGAAAGAACCCATTTTCGGCACCGTTTTGGGGGGGGGGAGGTGGATGAACGGAAATTCTGTCAGTCCGGACCCTTAAAAACGCATTTTGGGATGTCCCAGCGCCTGGTTGATGAGAATTAGCCTCATAATTGAATTCAGCATCCCCAAATTAGGGGGGGTGGGTACCTGAAGTGCCCTACCGGGCTCACGAGGTGAAAAGACCCATTTTCGGCACCGTTTTGGGGGGGGGAGGGGGGGCAAGCGGAAATTCTGTCGGTTTAAACCCTGTAAAACGCATTTTGGGATGTCCCAGCGCTTGGTTGATGAGAATTAGGCTGATAATTGGACTCAGCACCCCCAAATTAGGGGGGATGGCTACCTGAAGTGCCCTCCCGGGCTCACGAGGTGAAAGAACCCATTTTCGGCACCGTTTGGGGGGGGGGGGCGTGGACAAACGGAAATTCTGTCGGTCTGGACCCTGAAAAACGCATTTTGAATTGTCCCAGCGCCTGGTTGATAAGAATTAGCCTCATAATTGAATTCAGCACACCCAAATTAGGGGGGTTGGGTACCTGATTTGCCCTACCGGGCTCACGAGGTGAAAAAACCCATTTTCAGCACCGTTTGGGGGGGGGGGGACAAACGAGAATTCTGTCGGTCTGGACCCGGAAAAATGCATTTTGGGATGTCCCAGCGCTTGGTTGATGAGAATTAGGCTGATAATTGAACTGGGCACTCCCAAATTAGGGGGGGTGGGTACCTGAAGTGCCCTCCCGGGCTCACGAGGTTTGGTACCCGGGGGGGGGGGGGGGTAGAGGTCACATCAAATTCAGTTCTTTATGCTTCACGAACAAATGTAGCTGATTGGAAGGGCGGTTGAAGGATGCGTGAATGACGTATGTATGTTGTCGACTGGCTGACTGATTGACCGAGTAGTAGGCGAAATTAGAGTGAGAGTGCGTGATTTTTAAGTGGATGCCCGCGGAAAGTGGTGGAGGACTCGAGGCGGTCGGTGGGGACGGCTGGAATGAGGTGGACGTTGTAGCCCCATATTCGAAGTTGTGTCGAGCTGCGTAGAGCGTAGTGCTGAACGTCTTGGTACCCGCTGAGAGGTGGCGGAGAACTCGAGGTGGTCGGTGGGAACGCCTTTGATGAAGTGGACGATGTAGCCCCGTTTGGTCGAAGCTTTGCCGTTGTCGTAGTGCTGCGTGAAGTGGCCTGTAGGAGATCCTGCGGAGGAGGGTAGGACGCGGACGGGGAGGGGTGCGGGAATGGTGCTGACGGGCCCGAGATAAAAAGCGGCTAATCGCCAGGCTGACGCCTCCGCCCGTCTTTTCGGGCGGGCTTACGTGGGAGTACCGTTTGGCAGGGGCGGCTAAACGCCAGGCTGTCGCCTCCGCCTGTCACTTCAGGCGGGCCAGAGTGGGCGGCTTGGTAGCCAGAGCGTCTCCAGCGGTCGTTTCCGCTGGGCCCACGTGTGCGCGGATGAGGGCGCCACTGTTGTCTGCCGGTGCTATCCATGCTGTCGACGTGGTGGGCACGGTGACCGTCCCGCACGGAAGATGGTTGTGCGTAGGTCTTTGGGGCGACGGGTCCTGTAGCGAGAGGAGGGGGGGCGGGGAAGGGTGGAAGGGGTTGGAACTCCGTTGGCTTTGGAGGCGTAGGCGGCCGATAGGAGCCATAGTGCAGGGGTTGCTGCGGCGAGGACAGAGGGGCGCCTTGCTGGTTGAGGTACGGCTGGGATGGCCTGACGTTCACGTCGTCATCCAGATGGACCATGAGGGACCCGGGCTGGACTTTGTAGGGGGCTTGTGGCGGCCGGGGCGCAGATGTCGCGAGCCACTTTGGATCGCGCTGGATGGTGTCTTCTTGTTTTTCTGCTTGGGTTTCCTCGGTAACCTTCCGGCCTATGTTGACCTTTAGCCTCTTGGGCACCGGTTTAGCGCCAGGGCTGCGCGTGCGCTTTAGTTCGTCTTGGAGCCTACGTACCTTTTTCCGTAGCCTCTGGTTTTCTCTTTCCGTGGTACGATCCGATGGCCCTCTAGCTTGTGGCTGCGGTGTGACTGGAGGCAAGTACGGGACCGGCATAGGCATCATAGGCATGAAAGGAGGCATGGCCGGCTGCATGGGCATCAGTGAGACCCATGGGGCAAAGGGCATGCCATACTGCGGGCCCGATGGCTGGGGCCAAGCGGGCTGGCTTTCCGGGCGTTCCCGGGGAGCGCGCGGCTCATAGCCCTGCGATTCCTCTCCCGAGGATGACCTCACCGAGCTCCGGTCGGTGGAGGGGGAGCGGGATCGGGATGATTCATCCGACGGAGATGGTGATCTACGTCCCATGTTTATGCTATGTGGAGAGTGATCAGGGAGGTTGTTGGGCTTGGGGAGGGGATTGGGACTGGAAAAAGCGCAGGATGGTATTATGGAATGCCGCCGCGGGTTTGGGGGGGATCCCTCTTCTTGGGGGGGGGCAGGAAGTGCTTTGGCGTCTTTTGTTCTGCGGTCTCGGCTTTGGCTTGCTCGGAACATCATTAAGTGTAGAAGGGAGGGGGGATGGATCAGGATGCGTGATAGGTGCAGGAGAGTAAGACGTGCTGTAAACTCCATGGTGTTGGAAAAACGTGTTGGGGCCTTGCCCCACTATACGGTCTGGGGGGGGCTGGTCCCGGAGCCATTCAAGGTAGCTTTTAATAGCCGAGGTGAAGCGAGTGCGTCTGGCAGGCATCGTGTCCCATATAAGCGCTCTTGCCTTTGATTCCTGTTGAGGGGCGAGGGTGGAGATCATTTTGTTCAACAGGGACTTGGGGACTAAGGAGCGTACAAAGAGCCTTTTCTCCCACCAGGGGCACTCAAGGAGCCAGTTTCTAACGGCCGGGATGAGCCGGGCATCCCAACTAAGGATGACGTTTTCACGATGACTGTGAGTGAGGTCACAGAAGGCGAGTCTGGACGCCGGATCCTGGGGGTGGTAGCGGCAGCACGCATTGCAGTAGTAGCTGGTAGTATCGAAAAAGGGGGGCTGGTCTTTGACTCCTTGGACACCTAAAGCCCATTTAGTGGCGAACGAACTGAACCACGAGTGGTGTGCAACCCAGTCGAAAGAGAGTTTAGTGTGAATGTTGAGGTGGTCGTGCTTTGGCAGGAGGTTCTTTCGGTGCGTATTGCCGCACTTTCCGACGACAGGCTTGTTTTTGTATGTAATACCCACTAGGGGGGGGGGGTGCAAATGGGGAGGGGTCACCACGAAGCTGAGCGCACACCATTTGGCTAACGTGTCGGCCAACTCGTTTCCATGAAAACCGACGTGTGCCTTAATCCAATAGGGGGTCCATGAGAAATGTATGTACAGCTGTAGGTCCTCCAGGATGGAGGCCCAAGTTCCGTGGTTGGACGTGGAAGGGAGGGGGAGAGACTTCCCAAGCACTTTGTCTGCAATTCGGACCACCTGGCTATTATCAATACATATGCCAATGCTTCCCCTGAACCCGGTTTTTATGAGGTGCCGCAAGAACTGTACTAATGCCCAGAATTCGGACTCTTCGGATGTATCGTAGGGGCAGGGAAATGCATAGGCTTTTGTGGTGTCCTGGTGGGCCACTACAGCCGCTGAGCCTACTTTATCCCCGTTGGAGGAGAAAGCAGAACCATCGAGGTAAGCCCACACGGAGTGCAGTTGCGCTGGTAGCCGTCGTGCTTCAGCCAGGGCAGTGCAGCCCCACTGCTGAAGTGTTTCTGGGTCTGTTGGGACTACTTTAGTGGGAACCGTCAAGCTGACACCCAGGTCATCCGTGGATTCTACTGTAAGACCCATGGGAGGAGGGATGCGCATGGGAGGTAGGAAGGCAAGGGGGGGACACAAAGATTGGTGTGTTGGGTCTGGGTACTGAGGTGACGGAAGAGTGGGGGGTGGGGTGAGGGTGAAGTAGTCGTGGTCGGTTAGCACCGCCTCGGATTTGTCGACCTCGAAACTTACGATTGTGGACCTGGGGCGGTGGTGAACAGTGCCAGTATGGTATTCTTCTCCGAAGGGGACGTACACTGTTTCTCCTTCCTTTAGCACCGATATTTTGCAGGGGTTGAGTCGTCCAAAGCCGTGGACCCTGTACCCTAGAGCATCGACGCTAGCGCCGAAGTTTTCTTGGAGGATATTTGGTTCAGGCGACATCAGGGCTTCAACCACGCCTTTTTGTGTTTGGGGGGGGCCATCTCCTATGTAGTAGCGCATGCCATAATTGAAAATTTGGGCATGGTATGAGAGGCGAAAGTGGGCGAGATTGTAACCGGACTTCTGTTTGGGCTGATAGATGTCTTTCGCTGATGTGTTGGCTGGGACTTTCCCGTGCTTGGACAAGTTTTTCCATATGAGTTTGTGGAGCAATTCGATGTTGTCTTCGGGGAGGGTGCTCGCCAGTAGTTGGAAAAGGAGTGTGGGGATGAGCTGGCAATTTGTAAGGGAGGTGAGTTCGGTCATGGTCAAATTGAGGGGGGAGAGTCTGTCGAAAAAGGACCTGACGTTATTCGCAAGCAAGCTGTACAGCTCGTTGGGGTCTTCCGAAGTGAAAAAATAGACACCAAGGTATTTGTGAAATTTGTAGGGTTGGCCCGTATCAGGATCTATTGTGCTCAATTGCGAGCCCGCAGAAGATTCGATGGTGGTCTGTGGAGCGCCGTAGAGGGCATGAAGTTGTGTTTTGGACACATTCATGTCCATACCAAAGGCCCGAGCCGTGGTGTCGAAGAAGTTAAAAATCATTTCCATGTCCTTTGTTGAATTGCTTCGGAAAAGAATGTCGTCGACAAAAGCATGCAAGCTGGAGTGGGGGGATTGAAGTGAAAGCTGGTCGATGTTAAAAAGTAACACATTGATGAATAAAATGAATAAGGTTGGACTTGCCGGGCACCCTTGACGGACACCACGTTGGAGTTTGTAGCTTGAATGAGGGGTGCCGTGTACGACTGGTTTATCAACAGGATTGGAATAAAGATTTTTAAAAGCCTCGATCATGGAGTCGGGTAATTGGTAGGCTCTTAGGACCGACCATAGCGTTTCATGCGGGACACTGTTGAATGCCTTGTTAAAATCAATGTACAGATGATAGGCCGGGCCTCCCATTTGTATATTGCGGGCTACTACATCGTAGATGTGGTCACCACATCTGTGATTTTTGAGACCCCCATGTTGGTTTTTGTGAATGAGAGAAAATTTCTCTGAAAATTGTACGAGCTGGTCATTGAGAAAAGCAGCTGTCAACTTTTGGAGACTTTGGATGAGGCAGATAGGGCGATAATTCTGGGGGTCTCTGGGGTCTCCTTTTTTGAATAAAAGTGCGAGAAGGGCATGTGACCATTCAGGGGGGGCGGTGTTCTTGAGGACAGCATGCATGCATGAGCGCAACCAGGAGAAGTAGGAAGATCCGGCAAGTTTCAGAACATAGTAGTTCAAACCATCTTCTCCCGTGGCCTTTGTGGAAGGGCCACGGTTCAGTTTGTTCTGGAGCCACTCGTCGGTGATTTCAGGAAGAGGGAGAGCCGTGGTTTCTTTGGGGCAGCTGGGGAGGTGGCGGGTTAGATTACGCACAAGGTCAGGACATGGGCGGAAATTGGGATCGCCTCCGAGGTTGGCCATTGCTTCGGCAAAAATTTTTCCAACTTGAGCTGGTTCAGAGGCCACCGATTCGTGTTCGGATGTCTCCCATAATGTTACTCTGTCCCTGGTAGGGGGGTTGAGTGTGTCTTGAACCGTTTTTTTGATCCTCCTATGCCGTACCAGAGAGGAGTGTAAGCGCTTTTTCTGCTTTTCTTGTATTTTCTTTCTCCACTTTACTGCGAGTCGCTGCAGAGCATCCAGAGCTGTTGAGCGGTTGCTTCCTATCGAGGGTAGGGATGAGCAAGCTTTGGCAAATTCCTTTTCGATTTGTGTAGCTCGGTGCTTTTGGTGGGGGGCGGTTATGCTGTGGTATGCCCGGGAAATTTGTTGGAAAATATGATTGGCATGTGACGACCATTCTTCCTGGGAGAAATGGGACGGGGGATTGTTTTCCACCCACTCGGTCAGCGGTTGGATGGATGTTTGGAATGCTTGGGTTTCTTTTGAAGTGAGGCCACGGAATCTGGTGGGATTATGCATATCAGCATCGTCTAGAGGGGTGAGGGGTAGCTGCGCAACAGCGTCCACAGGATAATGGTCGGATGTTTTGTCTTGAAGGATGGATGCACTATGGAGGGAGATTCCAAAGTGGGCCAAAATGTCTTCTGAGAAAAAAATGTAGTCATTGCGAACTTGGGAGCTGTGTATGTTGTTGGGGTATCGTGTGTAGCTTTTGCTATCTGGGTGAAACATGCGAAAGCTATCCTTTATGTCGCCATCAATGAGCACATGTTCCCGAAGCCACGGCCAAAAATTTGGAGTGACCGCCGTGGTGTCGATTTGTTGAACAGCACAATTGAAATCGCCGGCCCACACAAAATTGGGAAAGATGAGCAGCAACCTGTCCAATTCCTTTGCTATGGCTTCCCTTGCAGAAGGGTCATCAGGTGGAGCATATATCGACGCAATCAAGAGAGGGTGCATTCCTGGTAGATGTAAGGCAACCGCACAAATAAGCCCAGGGGTCGTATGAACCTCGACTTTAGCTGCGAAATGAGACACCTTGGACCCAAGTACAATGGTCGCTCCCCATTTTTTGTCCGGATGTAATGAAGAAAAGGTTTTTATATCCTGATTCTTAGAGTTCCATACAAAGGGAAGGTCCGGCTTTCGAATGGTTTCGCTTAGGCAGAGGACATCATACCCTTCGTGGAGCCACGATATGATTAAGCCTTCCAGTTTCTTTGTTTTCCTTGTGTTGTGAGAAAGGAAGCGCATGAATTTGGAAGTAGTTTTTGGCGGGGACGGGGTGAGTGGTTGAAAGGGAAAGATGGTAGGTGGGGGTGAGCGGATGTTACTGACTTCGTCACCTTTAGCCGAAGTACTCGTAAGACCTTCTGGGATTGTACGAGGTTGGGAGGCTTGAGTTGAATTCTCGAACCACTCGTTCAAAGCATCCTTTGTTTCAGAGTGAAGAGATTGGAGGAAGGGCGGCGGGACGGTTTCACCAAGTTTATGACTAGGCGTGGTTTGAACAGCACTGGCAAAGATGGCAGGCACAGGAAGGGAATCGGGCAATACGGTTCTCAGGGATTGGATGGGAGACGGTTGCGGGGGTGGTGGATTCGTGACTTGGGGTTGAGGGTGCGTGGTGGCGAGGGAGTGGGGGCTCGGATTGTTTGCTCTTGAAAATTTGACCGAGTATTTGCGGGCGGGGCGGGCGTGTTTCGTTCTCTGTATGTAAGGTGCATAGAGCTCATGGGTTTTCAGGGCTTTGGTGAGGAAGTTATGACCCGCTCGTCAGGGTCGGTGCAGATTGAGGCATTTGGTGTTTTGCTTTGATGAACTTTTGCCACATGGAGCTTGTCCACTCGATGTTTTTGAACGGGAGGTGGCTTCCCAATTCTTGCATGTGAGCCTCATTAGATTCTTTCCTCTCAAATTGCCCACTCGGCTTGTTTGGGGATTTTGGATCATAGCCGAGACCTGCGTTGTGTATTTGCCTAGTGTGGCTCGAAAAATCGGGCTTGCCTTGAGTGATTTGTGTGAAGTCCGTTTGAATGATGTTAAAAACATCATCTAGTGACTTTAACCAAACGCACTCTTCGTTCACTTTGAACTTTTGCCACGCAGAGGGGTAGGGGTCGTCACTCAGTGTCATCGTCATGAGGGATGGGGCTGTCTCGTGATCGGTGTCATCAATCGCAAGGGACCCCCATCCTCGATGGGTGACGGATCTTCGGGACAGGTGTTTGGGATCTTGCAGAGAGGAACCGTGCGGGACATGTGATTTCAAGATGACCATCACTTCTTTAAGGTTCACCGTTGTTTCCTCTATTTGCACCGTGGTTGCTTCAATGATGATCCCGAGATTGAATGCCGTGAGCCCTTTTGCTTTTTTGGTTGCTTGAGCTTCTACATCAATGCCCCACATCCATGTCATGTCAGTGTGCGTTGGAAGGCCACCGATCACTTTGCCACCTCGGTCTCGAATCAGTAATGATACCTCTTGCTTTTCATCTTCTTGTTCTGTTTGGTCTTCTTGTCTTTGGCTGCCCTTGTCATCCACATTTTCTTCGGGAGGGCCCTTCTCTCCTTTTGGCTCCTTTGGAATAAGGGCGGGACCTTGCAAGATACTTTTCATTTGCTCATCCGCCCCAAGCTTGATGCCAGCCCGTATGATCATGAGCATTTCATCGTTTGCCTCGTTTTCGTGTCCTTGAGTTTTTGCTTCTTCTTTCATCTCTTCGATGAGCTTGTCTCTTGCTAGGTTGTTGGGACCTTTCCTTCCCGCAAAGGAGATGCCATCTACATTGAGCCCGTCGCAGAGATAGACGCTGTTCGGAGAGTTGTAGTGGATTTCATATACCTGCTTTGTGAAGATGGAGGCTGCGGGCCGGCGTGCATAGGTTTTTTCAAATAACCCAAAGGCTGCGGCGGTGAGGAGGATATCCAAGTGGGTAGTTGCCTTGTTAGCCTCAACCAATGCCACTGAGTCACTCTTGAGTTTCTCTAGCTCGTTTTGGAGATTGAACTTGGGAGCTTGTTCCTTTATAGGTTGATCATTGGCGTCGTGTGTTACGGCGAATGGTTTCATTGTATGGGCATTGACACAATACAACCCGGCTTGGATCAGAGACCAGTACACTTTGAGTGTGGGCGACTTTGCCTCGAAAGTGTCATGGAGCATTGAGTTGTCAAATGCTAAGAGCACCGACCAAGGTGTCCGGGGGCACAGACCTATACAAGCTCCATAAACGGTTGAATTTTTGGCCATGTCGATGAGCTCTAGCATGGGAATGCGGCCTTTGTCATTCCTTGCGGTCTTCACCCTTTTCGTGGCAATGGCATAGACAACCGTATAACCCTGAGCATCATTTGGGAGCGTGAGGAATAGTGGAAACGCAAATGTTGGCTCGGCTTTGTCCTTGGTGAGAGAGATGATGTCTTTAGCACAAGACAAAGCGTCATCTTTGGACATCTCTATGTCCACACGGGCGTAGTTGTTTCCAAGAAGGGATGCCTTTTGCCATTTTAAGGACCCTCGTTGGAATGCCGCATTTTCCGAAGTTACGGTGACATCATCCGGGGCTCCCCCATAATTTTTGTTGAACCATTGGTAGGCATCCTCATGGACTGGTTGTTGGTCGAGTTGACCTAGAGCTACTGCCGAGAGTGAGACCCTGAGGTACGTGGGAGGTTGATCCGGGACTTGATGTACTTTGCGGATTTTTGCTCGTGAGAGGGTGCGGAAACCTTCCCTTTCGGGGGCTTGTAAAATGGTGGTGATGTGTTCTTGTCGTTGAGGCTGGAATGCATATCGAGGGCCCGCGTTGTTGACAAACAAGAGAATAAGGTTCCTATCCGCAGCCGTGTTGGAAGGTCGTAGCTCAACCTCTTGTTCCGTTACAAAGGCCCGATTTAGGTGCACATTGCTATAGATCTTGACATTTTCGATGAAGGGTGCAAATTTTTGGATGGAGTTTCGGTAATCGAGGAGCATGAGATTGGCCGGAACGCATCGGTCGTCAAACCCGGGTAGTGCAACAACCCCTTTCACGTTGTGAGGTGTGGAGGAGAGCGCGAGCACAAAATCATCGACATCTTTTTGCATAGTGGGAAGATTGTCTTCTTTGGCTTGTTCGTAGTTGTTGTCCGTGCAAGGTACAAAATAGAAAGACCGAAGATTTGGGTTGTTGAACATCTCAATTATGGATTGAGCTCGGTTTTGGCCCCATGCGATCGATGGGGATAGGCTGATAGGCTTTGTGGCAATTAGACTGTTAGCCATTGAATCGTTGAAAGGATAATTCACCTCGTCTACCCCTCCGGCACAAAGCGTGAAATCTGTTTTTGAATGCGCATACTTCAATGCTTCCAGAGGAGGAGTGTAGTGGGCCGTGTTGTAGGTTCTTTGATGCACCGTTATCCAGTCCTGCCCTCTTTTGCCCATGGGAAGGCTGGGGACTAGATCCTTTAGAGGACGATCGTCTTTGTTGTTGGGGACGAGAAATGCGCTGTTTGAGTTATCCATTGGGAGAAATCGAGCGGCTTTTGCGTCTTTGGACTTGCTTGTTGAAAATGAAATACAAGTTGTCTTTTCGAAGATGGTGGGTAGGTGAAATTGTAGAAATCCCCGGAAATTGAATACTGCCCAATGAACGATTTGGATGCTTGAGTAATTCCACAGGGATGCAGTTATTTGCGATGGGTCATGCCCAGGACCCCAAATCCATTGTCCATTTTTCTGAATCGAAAAAAAAAAGACACTCAGAAAGTGTGAGTAGCCCCAGGTATTCTCGTCCCCAAAAATTGATACGTACCCAGAACACCAGGTCTGAATATACCCCAGAGCGTCCCTGTCAGAACTCTGGGGGACAGGTCACATCAAACCCCTTCTTGCGCAGTTTTTGCGCCATCCACATGAAGCAGGAACATTTACGGGGGTTAGACTCGTCCCCACCTTTGTTGCCACGCTTGGCTCCTTTTCCTTGTTGCGTTTGCTCTTTGGAACTGCTCCGAGGCCCTGGGTTCTGCTGCCCTCCAGAGGCCTCACGATTGGTCCCCCCTGGCGTAGGGTTGGCGTTTTTCCCGGACGTGTCCTGGTTCTTGTCCTGACTCCTCTTGTCAGGGCCTCCGCCTCCTCCACCTTTGCCTTGTTCTTGGCCTTTGCCTCGTCCCTTTGACTTCCCCTTGCCCTTGTCGCTGTTGTCGTTGCCTGTGCCTTTGCCTCCTGGACCGCCACTGTGGGCCTCGCTCTTGAGCTTGGCCGACAAGCGCTGCTTGTAGTAGCACTCATCCTGGTAGTGGTTGTGTTTGCTACAGAGGGCACAGGTGATGGTGCACCTGTAGTGGTCGGCCTTCTTGGCCTTCCCGCCGGTGTCTGTCTTCTGCTTCTTCTCTTGGACCACGACAGAACTCATGCTGGTTGCAGTCCAGGGCATGCCAAAGGCTGCCCTTCTCATGTCTGGCGTCACACCAGAACAGGTCTCAGACATTGCCCGAGTAGCAAGGATTCTTAGGGGTAGCTCTTGTCCAGGCCGAGGTCCTCGCTTCCCGAGGCCATGGTTCCCAGAGTTGCCTCCACTAGGGCGGTACGCGTTGAGTTGCTGGTCACTCTCCCTCTCCAGTCCGAGCTCCAATAGAAGTACAGACATGTCCTCATAGGTCAGAGTTCTTGCCTTGTGCTCCGTCGTTGCCCCACACTCATCCCACACGTCTTGTGGGTTTCTGGCCACCAACCAGAAAAGCAGCTGGTTGCTGCGGTAAGATCCGGCCGTCAGTCGCCCCTCCCAATGGTCCAAGTCGGCCAGTAGTTCAGAGATTTGCGCAGCCTTGTGGTTGCTCGGCAACATGGCCAGGTTCTGCATCTCAGTCCGGATGGAAAGGTCAGTCTCATGGGAGGGGTACTACCTGTCAAGAGCAACCAACACATCGGCGAATGTGGCGGACTTCGTCACGATCTGCTTCACTCGCTTCTCCAGGTACTTGGTCTTGCAACATTGCAAGAGTAGGTTGAACTTCAACCTCCCACTAGCGTGGGTCTGCTGGTCATCCTCAAGAACCGATCAAGACTCTCCGCGAACTTACTGAGGTCCTTCCCCCAGAATTTAGGCAGGTTCACCACAATCTTCGAGGTGGCGATAGCCTTGGCCTCTTTGGAGCGGCATCTCTCGTGGCGCGTGCCCTTCCTTTTGTTCGTCTTCCTATTGTAACTCGGGTTCTCCAGGTCCTCACAGTCATCGTCCTTGGAGGGTAGAGCTGACGATAGGGATGGCAGTTGGTTGTCCGAAGGGTTACCGCCCAAGTCACTGGAGCCATAGGGCTCTACATCAACCGTAGCCCTCAGGGCTGTCAGCCCGAGCTGGTACAGCCCCGCACATGTGGCATTCTCCATATGGCTGTGAGGCGGTTGTGCTGTTGTAAGCACGAAGGGACTTCTTGGTACAACTGTTAGGGACGCGAATTTGCAGCAAATTGGATTTGAATTGGGCAAATTCCCTGCAAATTCGTTCGGACTGCAAATTTGCTGCCAATATGCCGGAAAATTGGCAGCACTGCGAGATTGTTGCGAATTCAGTCTGCGGATTCGCTGAACGTCGCGTCGGCGGGGCCGACGCCGCATCATCGATTTTCTTGATTCTTGTTCGGCCAATTTCTGGTCATTGTTTTGGAGTTGCAGGCTGAAATTTAGGAGAAATATAGTTAATCTTAAGACAAGACTCTCCATCGTTCCACCTTCGGATCTGGTGCCATTTTTCAAATGCCTGATGGACCAAAAAAATCGAGCCAAAATGAAATTGACGCGTTCCCGTGGGGGGCCTGGCCACAGGACGCTGCGGCGGACACGCACAAGCAAGCAAGCAGGCAAAGCACTGCGCTCACAGGGGCATCCTCATGCTCATGTCATGTGACAAAGCGTTTCAGGATCCCTGCCACTCTGAAACAAGGGAACAAAAGTATGTACAGCAACAAATCAGGATATGTACACATGGGGTTAAGACTGGACTGCTATAAGGGCATCAGAGGACAATAGACACTCAGTCCCAACTCATATCCCAATCCCAGGTCTGACCCTTTCAGTGGCTGCCAGGGGCGGGGGCTCAAACACAACCCATGCGCTGCCCAGTCCGGACCGTGAAACCCTGCCCATAGGGGAGGTTGTCCGGCCCAGCCACACGCGAGTTCCGAGGAACGAAGCATGCTCCAAGGCCAACTGACATCAGCTCCCCGTGCTCACTTAATGGCAGGTCCGAACTCTTCTTTGAGCGAGAGATTAGGACCCGCCTTTATCTCCTAGGAGTTGGTAGCTGAAAATGGGCTGTTTCAGCCCAAACTGATGTTAGCTCAAAAAACTCCAAAATTGACCCCTTGTTCGGACCATCCAGAGGTAACCTGGCTCCCCCTGAGTCCTCGGCATCAGGGCGACACGGCTTGGCCATGTGGGGTCATGATGCCAAAATCATCAAAATTGGAGTCATTCTCACGAGTGGCTTGCTCGGCCAGGGTAAGGCCAATAGCTCACAGGATAGGAGGCAGGACCTAGGACCTATATCTAAGTGCACAACTTGAAACTAGGTCCGGGATCCTGAAAGGCAAAGAGATATGGACCGCCAATGGACCACATGGGGGGCCAAAATTTGGGTCCCAAAAAGGGGTCATTTTGGCTGCTCAAAATGAGCCAAAATCGAAAGTATCCTCCATGGTATATCTCCACGCCGGCTCAGAGATCGGATTCACCATTCCATATGCCATTCACTGGGAGTCCGGTCAAGGCTTACATGTACATGGCTCCAAAGGATGTCCATGGACCTAGGCGTGGTGATGACCCAAACTGGGTCAACAACAGCCAAAATAGCAGAATCGGCCGTCTGGGGCGACCGTCCAGGGGAGGAAATCTTGGCGATTTCGTCGTGCCAAGCCTTGATTCATGACTCTTGATATCCCCTTTGGTCCTATGCCCTGGGCTATGACCTGCTGTCACACTGGCTGCTTACTGTCCATCGACGGGATGAACACGCGGATGGGGCAGAAAGCAGCATGCGGTGCAAAGGGGGGGATCATGGATCGCACCAAAAGTTGAATAACTACAGATGAGCCAGAGGAGCAAATACGAAACTCAATGGTGTGCAACCCTTCATCATATGCTACAATACTTGCCCTCCTTCCTGGCTAGGTCCTTTGCC
This sequence comes from Eutreptiella sp. 'Long Island Sound 2002', assembly GCA_964036045.1. Classification (NCBI taxonomy): domain Eukaryota; phylum Euglenozoa; class Euglenophyceae; order Eutreptiales; family Eutreptiaceae; genus Eutreptiella; species Eutreptiella sp. 'Long Island Sound 2002'. Next base: position 42,486,993 of record OZ038378.1, on the reverse strand, counting down.
CCATGTAGATATGGTAGTTCCAATATGGCATACAATGGCAAAAACAGCGAAATTTGGCCAAAATGGCCCGCACTCATGATTCCATATCTCCATGGCCACGGCGAGGATTCTTTCAACCAAAGATGCTATGGACACATGGGACTTAGGTCCCAATATATGCCACTTGCCGACCCTCGTTGTTGGCTCTAGCTATTTTCCCCATTGGAGGGAAAATGACACACAAATGAGGCAGAATGGCAACATACCCCAAATTGGGTGACTCACAACTCTCCCTTCAAGAGGAGAGACCACATGGGGAAACACCCCATTTGATGCGGGTTTATGTGCCCTCTCCGATTCGCCCTTACCCTTGGCCAAGCGGCGCACACAACCTCGGGCCGAACATTAAGGGGGAGATGGGGTTTGTGGCCATTCTGGGCAAAACGGCCAAACATCACCCAAAAGTGGTCACTCCAAAAGTGGTATCTCAGTATCATAAGAGAAACGAGCCTCGGGCTTTTGCATGGATGTAAACCGAAGCTTTGCTTCCCTTTTGCAACAAGGGTTGGGGTTTAAAGCATAATGGAAGCATTTGTAACACCCCAATCTTAGAAGCACACTATTTATGGGAAAACGTGCATATATCGGCGATATTGGTATGTACGTATCTTTGGGTCATTGAGGAACAAAAATATGAGTAAACAGTTTTCGGGTACACCCAAAGTAGGTGCCCTCAAATATGCACACTATGGCTAGATTGTCTCCGCCAACTCGTGTCATTAGTGTTTGCATATGGGCACGTGTGCAAAGAGGCATTATGGCACGCGTGCTCACAAGGCGACATTATACAAAATGAAAGACAAGGTTGCAAAATCAACCAGGCCATCCAACATGTTTTTTGTGGTCTCTACTTTACATATTGCTTTGGTTCAAGGCTCAACTCCCCATACGCTTCGAGTACGAGCCTCGGGGATCTGGCCATTTTGGCCTAACTTTTGACCAAAACTTGGCCTTTTTCAAAAAATGAGTTTTGGTACGCATTGAATTGCGTGGTGCCATTGTTGAGCTGGCTGGAAAAACAGAAATGGCATGGGGTTTTCGGTCTTGTGAGCATTGTATTTGGTTTTATTAACATGCATGCTCACAAGGCCACAAGGTTAGCGTTTGCGCACGCAAACGACTTGGGTTTACAACACCCATACGCTGCCTAAAACATCCCTAATGCCCGCTTCCCTATACGAAGTGATATGCCCACGTGAAAGGGGCATGGATGAAAGGCATAGGGGGGGGATGTAGGGTTCTGTCCGAACTCATGGTCCTTGAGAACCATGAGTTCGAGCGATCGACGGAAAAGCTTGAGCGCTGATTTTCTCTCAGACGCAATGGCAAAAAATTCTGGTGAATACACCAGATCAAAGTACAAGGGAAACCCTCCAGATACAGCCCTTAAGTTCCTTTGGAATCTCAAAGGTACTCGAGAAAAATCCATCACAGAACTCGCCACGGAGAAGCGACCAAAGAGTGGGCACAGGCGACAACGAGCGGTGATTTCACGACAGTCAGAAATCGCGGTAGAAATCGGGTATTTCACCGATTTCTAACCAAATATCGACCAAGACAGTAAAATTATGGTAATTCCACATCGATTGTATGGTTAGGGATCGGATTCCAGATCTCGCGGATTAGAGAACAGGGATATCCCGCTGACAGCCGGTGTCAACGGTTTCCGCACGGGTGTGACGGCTCACAGGCCTCTGGGCCATGGGCCATAGGTTCTCGGTACCGCTTCACCCCCCTCCTTAGAGCAAACCTTGGGGGGGGGGGGCTTGATAACACCCACGCATGGTAGCGGGTACCCAGGACCATCCCCTGAAGGGGGGGGGGTGTCACATCCTCACTTCAGGCCGATTTGCGGGTTAGGTTGCCCATTACAATCCCACAGTAAGACAGGTATGATGCTGTGGGTGCCTGTGACTGCAATTATGGTATTTAGTATCAAATCTCGGGTCCTGGAAGCGATTGTTCGGCATCCAAAGGACCCGTTAACCCATACCAGGCGCACCGAGTGCCAGCTGCAACGGTCACCAACACAGTGGTAGTGGCACACACGGCCAACATAGGCGCCACACGACAACGGAGGTGGTCCCACGGTTCAAGAGCGACCACAAAGATCCATCTGCCTACCCCAGGCTTCCCAAGGCCGGGGGCTGGGGGAGAGTCCCCACCGCTCTTCCCTTGGGCGCACCATGTGCATATCCACGACGCGAGTCCAGAGTGGTAAAGCCGCGGGAGCTCCTCCATAAGGGATCGGGCATCAAGGCTGTCTTTTCTCTCGCCCCATTACCAAGAAGGCCATGCATGGGGGAGTCCCCATGCAGTCTGGGCGGAGGCGTCGACTCCTCAAACCACCAGTTTCCCAGGCAGACTAACCGAGGTCAGGACACCGGAGGTCGCCACCCGACTGCAAGTGCGTCTGCGAGGCGGTAGGCTCACTCTGGGACTGACAGTGGCGGACCGCTGGGAGTGTAGTCAGGCAACTGGGCTTCCCGCCTGGCGCCATCAGGATCTGAGCACATCACAGCCAGTAGGGCACGAGGTATCACGGGCACTCAAACATGACAATCTGTACTTAGGCACTCGTCCAGGCTGGACCTTATATAAGAGCATGTACACGGCGACTCAGGGCGCCTTCGTATGCCAATTTCCATCCCCTCGGGGGGGGAAAACAGTCCATATTTCGGTGATGGGCTGATACCACGCAACAGACAGATGCACATATCCTGGGGGGCAGAAAGGTGAGCAAGAAATGGGTGAATAGGCGTGTAAACACACTCTGGATAGAGCGCCAAACCACGCCCTGGTCAGGATAAGGCATATGCAGGAAGGTGGACAGAAAAGCGTCTGAGTTCAGGCCATATATAGTCTGCAGACACACATAAACTGGTCTCGATCCCGCAAGTGCCATGGGAGGAGACAACAAACCCAACAGTTGCAGTGCCGATGACAGCGGCATCCGTTGCGCAACGTCGTATCGGCTTCAAGGCCTCAAGAGCTCAGGAAATATCAAGGTCAGTCGCCCTGCCTGGTTTCCCAAGGATTCAGCAGGCGGGTAGTGACAAATACGAGTTGAAGAGAGGGGTCATCATCCCGCGGATTCAGCAGGGGGGGTATATGGCCACCCAGATGGCAGGTCACCGGAGGATGGAGGAGAGCAAGCAAGTGAGGGACGATTCCGTTGACCTAGCAAGCGCTCAAACTGCATCAGGGGAGAGCCCAGGGCGGTGATCAGGCGCCTTTGGCTGCAATTGCCCGGGTGAGTGCTGCCAAGTCCGAGACATGGAGCTTGGTCTTGTGCTTGCGGATGTAGTCCATGAAGGGGGTGTTAATCTGCGGCACGAACGAGGAGACGGGTTCCCAGGTGTCGTGGGACGGCCCATAGCCTCGCCAACGAACCTTGAACTCCAGGCCTCCGGGTGCTGATGCGTTTGGACGCTGGGGCAGGATCTTCTCGACGGTATAGTCGTCCTGCTCAGCGTAGTCATCGTCAGAGTCAGCCTCATGTACGGCGTAGTCCAGGGACACATGTTGGCCACGGAGGTCGGGTTCCCGCACACAGAGTTGACTCTCGTGGCGCTGCCAGAACTGTCTGCGACCCACCTTGATGCTGTACGTGTCCTGCGGACCACCTCACCGGGTGTTAACCAGGTTTTGGTGCGGTGTGTGCCCATAGGGCGGGGTCTGATGACCCACACCGGGTCTCCCACCCTGAACGTTTGCGCTGTCGACCCCCGGGCACACTTTTGACGCTCGCAGTGCTCTCTCTCAAGCTGCTGGCGGATGTCCTGCGCCTTTGCCTCCTGCTGCGCAAAGAATTCCTTGGCGTTCATGGCCATACCATCACCCGACAAGGGAAGTCCCCGACCCAGGGGGTCCCTGCGGAACAAAAACTGGTGAGGAGACAATCCAGCCGGAATGGGGGTGTCATGATGGGCCTTCAGAGCAGGCAACATCTCCTCAAACCAGTTCCGACGTGGGTTGATGATGTGAATCTTGCGTAGCTTCTCGAACAGCTGTCTTCCAGCCACTTCAGCCCAGCCGTTGGACCAGCTGAGATAGGCGACGCTTCTGGCATGACGTATTCCCATGAGGGAACACATGGCCTTGAACCAGCCGCCAGTAAACTGGTGCCCTCGGTCACTGCAAATGGTGCGGAGAATGGAAAAGACGGTCAGCCAATGACAAATCATCATGACTGCCACTTCCTTGGCAAGCAACCCCTTTTTGCGTGCCGGGACAGCTACTACGTAGCCGCTGTGGCGGTCCACACAAAGGACCACACAGTCAAAGGTCTCCTTGCTGATGTGAACTTCAGGCATGGAGAAAACGTCTATGGCCACGTTCTCCATGGGCTGGTCAGGTACCGGAGTCCATTGGGCTTCCCCCACGACGTTCCGGTTATCGGGATTGCAGGCCTGACAGACCGAGCAACGCTTCCTGACCTTCTGGATGGCGTTGTAAAGACTGATCTGGTCGATCTCAAACCGGCGCTGCATGTCCAGGGCTTGCTTCCTGACCCCTGGGTGCATCATGTGGTGGTGCCAAGCCTCACACAGCTCAAATACTTGGGACTCTGGGACCAGCAGCTTACCATGCCGGTAAAGCTTGCCATCCTCTTCAGTCAGCCCCTTTCGCCACTTCTGCCCGTCATCAGGGTCGGTCAGAGCCCTCTACTCGGCCGCAAAGGCCTCAGACTTGGCGTAGTCGTCGGTCCAGTCGTCCCGGAGGCATGATTCAGGGAAGAAGTGCTTGTCGGACTCGGCTCCCTCAGGGGCGAGTACTCTGACCGCTCTGCCCATCCTCTTTCCAAGGGGTGCATCCGCAGCCATGACGACGAAGCATTTAACACCCTCCTCCTCCATCAGGTGCTCCATTTCTATGATCCTCCTGGCCTCAGCGGTCTCAGCCTCATCACCATGGGCGGAGACATCCGTCATGCCCTTGCTTGCGGGGTAGGCCCACCTACTGAGACAGTCCGCCACGGTGTTATCCTTGCCGGGAACATACACAACCGTGAGGTTGAACTTGGTAAAGTTCTCATGCCATCTTGCCCGTCGGGAGGCGGGACCAGAGGGGGTGTCCACGTGCTCTTTGTGCCACGACTGCAGACTCTGATGGTCGGTGCAGACGGTGACGGGATGCAGGGCTATGTACCGAGCCCATTTCCTGAGAGCCATGACGATGGCATACGCCTCCTTTTCTCGGCGTGTCCACGTCCGTCTCTGGCCTTCCACCAGGACTCGGCTCCAGAAGGCCACTCGCACGTGCCTCCCATCGTCAAGCACTTGCTCCAACACAGCGCCAACGGCGTAGTCGGAAGGTTCGGTGCGCAGGACGATCCCCCGGTCAGGATCCACGAGCTGCAGACCCACTGTGGATAGCAGAGCCTGCTTCATCCCCACAAAGGCACGGTCGGACTTCTCATTCCAGACCAGAGCCTTCTTGGACCCCTTCTGGGTCTCCTTTCGGTTGCCCTTGAGCATGGTCGTCATGGGGGCTGCATACTCGGCATACATCTTGAGATACCCCGAGTACCAGTTGCAGAACCCCAAGTATGCCCGTAGCTCAGAGACCGTTTTGGGCTTCTCCCAGTGCTCAATCGCAGCCACCTTGCCAGGTATGGGCTTCCGCTGCCCGTTCCCGACTACGTGGCCAGCGAAGACCACCTCGCTTACCGCAATGGTGGCCTTGTCACTGCTGCCCGTGAGTTTGTGCCGAACCAGAAGGTCCAGCACTCTGGTGACGTCCCTCTCATGTGCCTCCAGGACCTCCCCATAGCTCGTACTGGGGTCCCCAGATGCGATGATCACGTCTTCCACAAAGGGGTCCGCACAGTCACGCACTGGCTCGAGCAGGTTCTCCACCATCCGCTGAAAGACCGCATTGCCGTTGGTAACGCCCATGGGCATCATCTTCCACTGGAGGGGTCAAAGTGGGGTGCTCATTGCTGTGCAGGCACGGGACTCCTAGGCGAGAGGCATCTGATGATAACCATGTTTCAGGTCAATCACTGTGGAGATCCTCCGCCGCTGTTTCGGATTTACCCGAATAGGTGAGGAGGAAAGAAGAGATGGCGAAGCAATAGCACTACACAAGACACATATATGGGCCAACTCCTTAAAACCGGTTTGTTTTCTCTGTATTCTGAACCCACACTCTACCAACCTTAGAGTTGTGTTTTTCCTCTAAGCTACGACCTGTCGTCGACGATCTCAGAGAAAACCGTAGTTTAAAAAAAAATTTGGAAAATCAGTACTCCTTACATGCTCCAACCACTATTAACCTCCCATGCTCCTAAAACCGTGGCAACCGACGACCCAAGTGTCAACTGCTTTTCACGGTGAGCGAATAACTTAAGGGAGGGACAGGGTGGGCATATATGTGTCTTGTGTAGTGCTATTGCTTCGCCATCTCTTCTTTCCTCCTCACCTATTCGGGTAAATCCGAGCTGGCTCAGCTAGCACTACACAATCCCCATATATGGGCAACAGAACGGAAGACTGAGCTCCCGTGAACTGAACCCTTTATAAGAATGGATTAATCGCCAGGCGCGAAGCGCGCGCCGCTTCTCCAGTCGCCAGATCAGGAGGGACCAGAACTTGCGCGATGCGCAACAGAGCTCTGGTCCTGTCGTAAAACTTTCTGAATGTATCGTAACAGGACCAATCACCCAATGCTGCTACCACATGCGGATCCACGCCAAGATAGATTAGTGCAGTTGCTGCTGCTCCTCGTGTAGAATGCGCGGAAAACGAATCCGTCTCCAGTTCCCCCAATTCCAGTAGGTGTTTCCTTAACCAGCGAGAAGTGAGACCGTTGATGGTATCAGATGATAAAGGCTTCCGTGGCTTTCGTAGGGACACAAAAATCTCAGAACCCTCGTAATCACCAGTAGCCTCCAAATAACGCGCTAAGCAGCGCTGCGGATCAATTGACGGTGGCGTAACATTGTGAATAGGATAACGTGCATAGTATCTCCTCCCTTTGCGCTTAGCAGAAATGAACCAAGGCTGAGCAGCGCGTTGGATATCCCTACGTGATCGCGCCAGATCAACGCCTCGGAACAAGGCAAAGAATCTCAAGGACAAAATGGCTTGCAAGCGCAGCTGAGCTTCCGTCTCCACAGGTTGCTGATGCATGACTTGTATAAGACGCCGTACATCATAGAAACGATGATAATGAGGAACACTGACGAACCAGTCACGTTTCAAGTTGCATAGCATACCCTCGAAACGTAGTTGCGAAAAGCACGGGAATAAACACACTGCTGAATACGCCATACGCCCAGCACTTAAAGAATGCGTGCGTGAAAACTTTAAAAGTTGCACCGCCACCGTCATCAGTGGGATTTGACCAAAGCGCTCCACCTTTAACAGTGGAGCAAGCGCCGCGTCTTGTAACAAGAACGTACCAAACATGTGCCACGCAGAATTGTAACGTTTCAAGGTGTCCTTCCCGATTTCATTGATGATAAGCGTCGCCTCTTCGTTGGTAGCTCCTCGCAATTGATAGTATTCACGCAAACATACGCCAAGGTCAACACGAAACGTGGTTGTGTCTCCGTGCCGTCTGGCATTTGCAAACGGAACTCCGACGTGTTCACTGCGAACTTCACGTGTTTCATCAATAGGTTCCACCAAACCTCGCGCGGCCTGTACGGCAGAGCCATGAGAACCTTCACCCCTGGTGACTCCAACACTTTGTTGACCAACTGAGGTATGTGCTTGAACGGCGGGAAGACCCACCCCGGTGAAAGTAAAGTTAGATTCTGGGAGAAGACATTGATGGCGTAAGCCCCCGGCTGAGGACACGGACTGACGAACTTGCTGCACACCGCATTGGAACTCCTTGACATCCAATCGATTTCCGGCTGAATCCAACTTTTGAACTCCTCCAGGATCCAAGTCAACACGTCCGACGGGAAGGTAGCCTCCGACGGTGTCCAACGAAGCCGAGACCAAATGTCCGCCGGATTCACCGAGGTGTGCACGTAAAACGGTTGAATCTCAATGCGATTGGCTTGTGTAAAATTCCACAGTTGGAGAATCAATGCGTTGAACCGCGGCTTGCGACCTCCCCACTTGCGGAGATACCAGTAAAGGACCATTGACTCGGTGAAAAATCGCAGCGTGGTGTCCCTCAGCGCATACGCTTGAATAGTCAGTAGGGCTCCCCTGAACTCTTTGACATTTATGTGGTCCTCTCGATTCAGGAACCAACCGAACGCTGCTTGGGCATTCCCTTGAAGGACTCCGCCCCACGCCAGATCTGACGCGTCCGAGTACATGTCCCTGACGTGACCCATGGAAACTACGAAGGTGCGTCCCTTCCACTGGTGTAACTCGTCCGCCAGATCCATCAACTGACGTGACACGCGCTCCGGGAGCGCCACGTCTGCCTCCCAGCCAGCCTGGACTGCCACCGCCACGTGCACCGCCAGGGCGTCGCTGAGGAGTCGGATATGGGGCATGGCGAACAACAAGGAACGGATTCTTCCAAGAACGGAGGCGCATCGCCTCACTGATGGTGTGTGACTGTGTGCCAGTCTGTTCACGTCCCGAAAAATTGCTTGTAGGCGCTTTGGAGGTACCGCGACGAATCCTTCCCTGAAGTTTAGCAGAAAACCAAGCATTATAATTTCTTGAGACGGCTCCAAACATGATTTTGGGACATTGACCAATATACCCAACCGATGCAAAAGTTGTACCAAAAAACGTGTGTGTTCCAGACATTCACGGTAAGTTTTGCCAATGATGAGCCAATCGTCCAAGTAGACCCAAACGAGTGCTCCGCGTTCGCGCACGGCATTTAAAATTGGTTGCATGAGGCGTTGCCATTCCCGTGGTGCAACGTTTAATCCAAACGGCAAAACGCACCACCTGTAAAATTCACCGTCGACGTAGAACCCCAAATAAGGTTGATCCCGCGGATGGATACCCATGTGAAAATAAGCACTTTTCAAGTCAATTTTGCAAGCATACTGACCGGGTCTCAAGAACGGTAAAATGCCCCACAGAGTGACCAAACGAAAATAGGTGGTGTGTACAAACTGGCTCACGTTCTTCAAATTGGTGATAGGTCGACGGCCTCCCTCAGGATGTGCCTCGTCTGACGCTTTGTCCACTGCGAACATACTTGCACAACACTTAATGTCTTTTCGCTCGACGCGTTCCATGCAACCCTGTTGCACTGCATCCAACACGTGTTTTACCAATTCAGGGTCGGTTACCTCTGCGTGGGAAGAACGAGGACGGAAGTCGTCGGTTGGCCGATCCGGATCAAAACCGTCAACCCAATCAAGCTGCAGCCCATTGCGAATCACTGACGCCGCGTATGTGTCCTTCAACGCTTCCCATTCATGCAGTTGTGCACGACAGCGCACATAGAGTGGCATGTGGGGATGGATCGGCGGTGGCACGCACACGGCTGGCGCCAATAAATCCTCTACAGTCAAGCTACTGCTGTGGTCGTTCATCTAACTTGTCGTTACGGGGCACAAATCTTTGGGTGAAACCCTTACCTTTGCCTTTGCCTCCTTTGCCAGATCTCCGTGGATCAAAACGACCTCGTGTTGAAAACGAACGAAAAGAACTACGATGCGAGTAAGGGGAGAAACGCGTGCCTCTCAGGTCTTTTTGTAATTTGTTGCGCGACTGAAGTAGTGACATGTCATCCTTCGAGAGTAACTCTGGTGCAATCGCAGGTTGTTCAAACCGTTTATCTACTGCCACTCGCCGGGAGCTTTGGATGCTGTAGTCCAACGCACCCAACATTGCAAACAAATGTTCACATAGTACCAATGAAACAGGTGCTTCCGGAGCTACCGTTGTGTCATCTTCGCGTGCTAAGACTACTCCCAGGACTCGCATGGCGTCTTTTACCTGTTGGTCCCAACGACGCTTCTCTGCGTCCGCTGGATGTCTGTGCGTTGGCGCGTTATTAACAGCTGCCCTATGGAACTCGTCGAACACTGGAAGGTGCTTCAACATCTTTTTTCTGCGAAACTCGTCTTGCAAAATCTTTCGCTCTTCCAGGAGTGCAGACAAGCGTGAAGGAAGCGACAGAACCTCATCGCGCCACACGAACGTGGACTCCTTGTCCGACGCGGGGCCAGCGTGGTCCTTGGGACCGCTCAAAGTTTCGCACGCCAAGAAGACGTCTTGGCGATGCGACGACGTTCCTGTTCTGCCAATGTCGTCGCCCTTTAAGGTGAGTAAGGCATCACGAACCAAGGCCATCGTGTCTTTGACAGTGGCCAGTGTTTTCTTTCCTGTAAGTTTGGAATACAGTGACGCTGCCTGCCAAGGACTGAGACCACTCATTGCGCCTTCCTTTGCCAACTGTGCTGCATGTTCCAACGACTCAGAACTCAGGTTCCACGCCGAATCCGGCAATTTCAGCACGAACTCGTGAAAATCCAGTGTCTCATTTCCTTCTGTCATTTTGTTAAAATTTATATCCTTAAAACATTTTGGATTGCATCAGAAATCAAAGCTCTGGGTACAGCAAATCACTAGTTGAACAACTCAGTGAGCGCGTGACCGGTTTTAAGAGCATGGGAGGTTAATAGTGGTTGGAGCATGTAAGGAGTACTGATTTTCCAAATTTTTTATTATACTACGGTTTTCTCTGAGATCGTCGACGACAGGTCGTAGCTTAGAGGAAAAACACAACTCTAAGGTTGGTAGAGTGTGGCTTCAAACCCCATGGAGGGGGTATTTGAGGTCAAAAATTTCATTTTTCATGTATAATACCATTTTTGTGTATATTTTGAGGGTGCCCGTTTCAATGAAAGGTAGCAAAGGGCACCAAAAGAGCAGAAAACAGAGAAAACAAACCGGTTTTAAGGAGTTGGCCCATATATGGGGATTGTGTAGTGCTAGCTGAGCCAGCGCTTTTGCAGCATGTCCTCAATGAGGGGCAGCGTATAGCTGTCATGCTGCGTTTGGGCGTTTAGGCCGCGGTAGTCAACCACGAGCCGCCACTCTCCAGCCAGGGACGACAAAGCACGGGGAGGCCGATTTGGAGTGGCACGGCTCAAGCCAGCCTCTCCCGATGAATTCACGGAGGATCCTCTCCATGGCCTCCTTCCTCTCGCCCTTCAGGGGGAACCCCCGGTGTCGGTACACACGGGGGTCCGGCATCAGCCGTATCTTGGCCACACCATACGGTGCCCGCACCGGTGGGGGAAACACAGGCTTTCCGCTGAAGAAGGTATCACCATACTTCTGCTTCAGCCTGGCCCTCAATGCCTGGATCCTGGGGCACTCATCGGATTCCGCCTTGGCCTTTCCGGGCACTTGGACAACTGAGCTTACTTGCGGGGTACCACCGCATGGTTTCAGCTCAGGTGGTCTCCCCAGTGGCCCAAAGGGCCATCTCTGGTCTTGCCTCGAAACAAGTCACCGTAGGTGGTAGGGTTACCGCCGATTGGCTCGTCTTGGCTGGACATGTGGTCCAGCACCCTCCTTACGAAGGTATCCCCATCATAGGAACCAGGGACAATGGAGTCTACTTTCCACCAGGCTTTGTCCTGGCCCTTGCCCTCACGCTGGCTTCCCCAGTCGTAAAAGGGCTGATCCATATACCCCTGAACCAGGTCCAGCTCCTCTTCAGTGAGGAGGTCCTCCGATTCTCTGATGTCAACCGGGGAAACCGCAAGGCATTGCCGCCAGGGCTCTGCTGTGAAGCAGTTGACACACACGAAGTCCGTGGTGTCGGCCTGCTCAAGGCCCCCATCCACATAGTGGAATTCCGTTGGCCATCTCTGGGCTGGCATGGGTTGTCCCTCAGCGTCCTAATAGACTCTCTCTGCAACCGGTAGGGCGACCTTGTTTAAGGTCATGTTGGTCAGTGAGACCACCCAATCTCGGGTGCTTTCCTCCTCGGTGCATCCCATAGGAACAACCAGCACTGCCTTGGAGCGGTCCTTGCGAATCTTCGCTACCGCCCTTGGAATGTCCCATCGGGGGCAATGGATCCACATCAAACCGTGATGCGGACCCCAATGCTTCTTCCACGCGGAGTCCTGGGCGCTCCAGTACTTCCCACAAACCCGAAGATGGGCAGAGGTTCCTGAAGAGAACACATCCAGCGCCCGATCCGAAGCTCCCAGGTCCGCAACCACTCGGCTCGCTACTTCCGGCATTACGCCGTACTCCTGGTTTGCTGGCCCAGCTGGCTCAGTCCCCAGCGCGGCTACTTTGAGCTGATTGCGTTCCTGGTGGATCCATTGGCATTCCACATGATGCTCAGGTGACGAAAGCCACGAGAGCTGGTCGTCCTGGTGCAGGGTCATGGAGGCCTCGGCCGGGAGAACGGCGGAGTCCGTCTCCATCGTGAAGTCGTACCCAACGATCATGTCCGAGTCCATCTGGGCCTCGTAGAAGCAACTTTGCAGGAGAATTTCCTTGCCGAGGTCCGGGCGGCTCAGCTCACGGTGGTTCACGAACTGCAGCCCCTTGGCTGCTTCCCTCGTGCCTCCCACCATGTACTGGCCGTTCGCCACCTTCAGCCTGACAGGCCTCCGACTGTCGGTCACACACTCCGGCGGGAGTAGGCCAGCCTTGACCAGGCTGACTGGAGCTCCCGTGTCCACCAACACGTCCAAGACCTTCTCCACTTCACCGCATAGGGCACGGACCTTAAGGTGCAACTGCTGCTCACGCCCAACACGGCGCACGGCGTGCAAGCCTAGGATCTCTGGCCGTTCCGGAAGCTCAATAAGCGACTGGTGCAGGTTGTGGACAATGGGCTCAGGCTGCCCATCTGCAGCATCCGGCTGCGGTCCAGGTGATCCTCTGATACTCTGGGAAAGATCTTGAAGCACATCAAACACATTCTGGGCCGCGAAGGATGGACAGGTGCAAGGGTTCGTGCCTTCACTTGCCCACACCCTGCCACTGCGACTGTCTTTCGTCTTGGGTGCCGGACCGGGCCTTCCGCCCGCGGCAATCTCCTTGTGCTCATTGTATCCCGAAAAGGATGCTGTGGCGCTTCCTGCAACACCATCCTGCGACCGCCCTAGCTGGGGCCCTTGGCTGCAGGGGCTCCGCTAAGGGGCGTCACTTGTGGTAGCAGGGGTACTCTCCTCCGCATCAACCTTGTTGACACTCTTCTTGTTTCCCCCTTTCTTACCCTTCTTGTCCTTGTCCTTGTTCTTGTTGTCCGACTTGGGAACCAAGGACCTGTTGATCCCCTGGATCTTTTTGGCCAACTCGGTCCCCACCGACATCAGCTTGGAGAGCTCACCCTTGGTGACCTCCACCTTGTTCTCCCGGATACCCACTGGTGCACACTTTTTCGACCCGTGCACCTTCTTGTAAGCCTCTGTGTCGGCCTTGTGGCTGGGATATGGTCGGTGGTCATTATTGAACCCTTTGTTCCTTCCATAACACACGAAACAGCCCTGAGGGTGAGCTCGTATGAACTCCCCAAAGGACAGCGGAGGGTCGCCCATGCGGCGTGGTATTTTCTTCTCCTGCTTTTTTCCAACCCTTCTGCAGGGGCTTCCAGCTTCCCCGGTTGCTCACCGCGTTCAGGTTGTTGGCTACGAAGGCACAAACGGCTGTCTAGGCGGGCTCATCGTTGTCGTCCTCATCGTTGAGAGCCTCACCGGCTTCCGTTCTCGCTGGGTCCATGGCAGATTCCCCGCCCGACCCTTCGCCAACATAGTTGACGTAACGGTCACCGGCCTTCAAGCCGCCGGTGTGGTGGAGATCTGTGTACTCCTTGAGTACCTCCTCTCCGACACTGTCCAGGACCTCGTCGCAGGTCATCCGCGCCAGAATGGCTTGCAGACAGAGGGTCTGGCCGCCCATGTCACACTCGTCAAGGCGCATCATCGCCGTCTTCTCGCGATTGCCTGTGATGGTGATGAGGAGGGCGTTCCGCAGCTCTCGCCGCTTGACATCCCGCGCCACATGCTTCCTTGTCCAAGCCAACACGTTTGGATGATACTCCCTGGGGAGCACCATCTTGAACGTGTCGTTGAACTTGGCTCTCTTGGCTTCCTCCTTGGTGACTCTCTTGATCCATGCTTCCGGCAGCATGGAGAGCAGGCGGGCCTGCTCGTCACCCTCATTCCAGTCCTCCACGTTGCGGCGGAAGAGGGTGTATTGCCCCCGGAAGTCCCGCCAGTCCCGTAGGCGGATCCGCCGACCATCATGCTGAAGCTTGATGGCCCTCCACCGCTTGGCAGCCACCTGCGGAGCGCCCACCCGATCCTGCTCGTTGAGCCACTTCTTGGCTTCCTTGAGGGTCTTGATTTTTCCCTCCTTGGTCGCCACGAAGTATAGCTCTTGGAGCACCTCCAGCAGGCGGCACCTGAACCGTTTGAAGACATATTTCTCCGCCTCTGCGGGATCCATGTCTTCAGTGACGGTCATCCCCCAATCGTCCAGCTTCTCCAAGAAGCGGTCGAGGTTGAGGGGGTTGCCATCGTACGTGGGGGGCTTGATGTCCTTCAGGTCTTCCCACACGGCGGCATCCGCGGCCTTAGAGACCATGAAGGCCGGCCGCGAGGTCGACCGAGGTTCCAATCGGCGTCCCCCACGGACTCCCACGGCTGCCACTTCCATCTCCTCCGTGGTATCCATGTGGCTAAGTTGTGGTTCCTCCATGTAAGCCAAACCTAGATGTCCACGCCGTACTCCGTCAATGTACACCTCCTCATCACGGCGCTGGCGGCCGCGTTCAGCGGCCCGTCGTACACCACGCGGCGGGGTAATGCCGAACTCCTCCGCGTCTTCCTTGCCTCTGCCGACATCCCACTCCACGTCTCCTCCGGGGACCTCATCTCTAAGTCCACTGTATCGCCCCCCCAGGCCATTGGGATTGGCTCTGGGACTGCTGCGGGGCGTTGGCGGCGTACCAGTGTCCAGGGTGGACCACGGCGGTTATGGTACTCCGCACTGAGCCACTCGTTGCGCCACTCTTCACTGCCACTGACGGGCGGCACACGCTCGTCACGGCGGCCCGCGCTCTGATGAGAGGGGGCGCTGAGAGATGGGGCTCTGGTGCTGGGGCAACTCCTGCGGGCTCCGCCAGGGGCGTGGGCTATGCCTGGAGCTGGTCCAGGTCCCCAGCCGTCGTCCGACGAGCCGGACTCCAGGGGTTGTCCGCCCCCTCTACAAAAAAGGGGACTGGGCAAACCCGGACAACTGGCGCCCCATAGTCTGTGCAGTCACGGAGGTCAAAATCGTCTGGACCATCCTCCTACGCCGCATCCGCCCCCACCTGGACCCCCACATACCAGCCAGCTTCTGGGGGGCCATCCCAGGCCGGTCTCCACACGAGGCCATCTTCCTCCAGGACACCATCGCCGACATGGACCCGGTGGACCTCATCATCGCCTCCCCGGACGTCAAACAAGCCTTCCCGAACACCCCCTGGCTCCTTCTAGAAGCGATGTGGAAACGCCTAGGTCTCCCCTTCTACAACTTTGCCTCCGGGTACATCCGCACCCGCAAACACACGGTCCGCACTGGAGCAGGCCTCACCCCTTTCCTGGAGCCAGGCAGCGGGGTCCCCCAAGGAGAAGCAGAAGGCCCCTTCCTGTACCTTCTCGTGATGCTCCCCCTGGCCCTCGCAATCGAGCAGGATTACCCAGCCTACGCGCCCTACCCCCTCCTCTCCCTCCTGGTTGGCTTCACGGACGACACCAACCTCACGGTTGCACACACCCCACACGAACCCCATGCCCCGGACCCCGGACCAACGGTCACCCAACAGGCCAATGACTTACTCGACGTGACTGTCTCCTACCTCTCCCACAACAACCTCATCGTCCACCCCACAAAGTCAGTGGCCATGATCAAAGGGTCTGCCACAACCCCCGGCCTAGGACCAAAGGGCCCCAAATTCAAGTCGTGACGACCACCACCCACCTGGGGGTAATCCAGGCGGCCAACCCTGAGGACGCCACCCTCCCTCCCAAGTCGCAATCACACCTCGCCCATCTCCCCAGATATGCGTCCCCGACCACCAAGGCCCTCTCCCTGTCCCACCAGAGCCTGGCGTACTACCTCATCGGGGTCTTGAACGCCTCCATAGGCTGCCAAGCAGTCCACCTGACACACCCCACCACCGCCCTCCAGCCGGCCGAACGCGCCGTGACCAAGGCATGGGCAGGACACGGGGGCTGGCCCACCTCCATACCCACCCGCACCATCCGAGCGGCATGGCCGCAGTATGGGGACGCCATAGGAGACGAGGTGAAAGCAGCCTACACCAGACAGACCGCCCTCCTCCTTCACCGCGTGACCCACAACCACTCACCAGAGGTCCGCGAGGTCACCACAATCCGCCTCAAAGCCGCACAACGGGCCCGCAACTTGTGCCAGCGCTGGGTACGCCACCAGACGGGCATGCCCACCAACATGAACACGCGCCTGTGGAACCACCTGCAGCTTCTCCTCCCATCCCCACACCACGCCATACTCACCAACCACACGTGCCCAGAGGAAGGGCCTCTAGCGGTCCTCTGCGGGGAACTCCACCATCACCCCAAGGGCACCTTCCACACCATACACCTTGTCGGGGCCTCCCTCTCCGTAGTATACGTCACCCTCCCCCGAATGCGGGTCCTGCACCACAGCGGGGCACACCACACCCCCTTTCTACAGCTTAACAGAGGGCCTCAACACCGCCTCTTCCACCAGTACCTCACGCAGAGTGCACGAGCAGCGGGACACACTCTGCCCGGAAGCAAAGACATGCGAGCAGCCTACCGAGATTTCAAAAAGCAACCCCCCCGACCCATCCCAGCGACACCGCCCTACGCACCCACCGGCTCAAAACACGAACCTGTCCCCCCGCCGACGGGCCCAGTCCCACCACTCACCCTACTACTGGCCCGGAATGAAGCCAAACCCACGCAGACCACCAACATCCACCACGGGGCAAAATTGCGCATACCGAAGCACCACATGACGGCCCGAGACCTACCACGGGTCCCCCATGACTCCCAGAGCATGCAACGCACATGTTGGGCCTGTGAACCCGAGGCATCAATCAAACCATGGCCCGTACTACACCTCAGAGCACGCCACCACACCCGGCCCACAACCCACCTACCACCACAGGCCTACGTATGGGTAGCTCCTTGGTCCCACCGCACCGACACCAACCCCACGGTAGCGTGGAACCCCGACCGAGCGCCAAAATGGCTCTTCACCACTACACCAACCTGGCCCCGCCCCGACCCGGCAGGGGTCGTCATTCGTTACAGCATGTACGAACCAGGCAGAACGGGCAAGCACAAGCACCCCTACTATCCGCTCCACCACTCCTGTCACACACCGGAGCACCGAACACAAACCCTCACATGCCACGACCTAAACCCAGACACAGCCTACATCCTCCACTACATCTACTCCTACGTCACACAAGGACAGCGGGAACAGGGACTCATAGCCATGTCCCCCCAAGCGAAACACATCATCTCCAAAGAAATAGGGGTGTACGCCACCCCCGTCCTGCAGCCCACAACTCCAGTAGCCCACCTCACCACGGGCCTCGCCATATACACCTACCTGCCCATGAACGCATGCCGCCTCCCACAACCATCACCGGCGGACCGGCTCTTCTTCACTGACGCCTCAGGCAAATCCGCCCTCACGCCCATCACCGGAGGGGCCACCCTGCAGCTAACCCACACCGGGGGACACTACCACATGGACCACCACACGGGCCACACCACCTACGGGGCCTCCTTGCACGGGGAGCTAGGGGCCATGGCTGACGCCATCGCCGAGATCGCAGCCCACCTACCCGCCCACCTCCCGCACATCGTCCGGGTCTGGTTCGTGGGAGACACCACTGTGGACACACACCTGCTCCTCCGCATAGCAAGGCAACCACTTCACAAGGCCACGGCGATGAGCCTCGGCACCCAGG
Organism: Eutreptiella sp. 'Long Island Sound 2002'; assembly: GCA_964036045.1. Lineage (NCBI taxonomy): Eukaryota > Euglenozoa > Euglenophyceae > Eutreptiales > Eutreptiaceae > Eutreptiella > Eutreptiella sp. 'Long Island Sound 2002'. Next base: position 42,469,059 of record OZ038378.1, on the reverse strand, counting down.
CACTGCTGCTCTGGAAAGCCCTTCGCAGCCTTCCCCCCTACATGGAACTCCACATTGTGAAACAAGAGTCCTACAGACACCGATGTGGAAATGGTAAGGTCGACAACCAGGCAGCAAACGAGCGCACAACGCACCTACCAACCCTCCAAATCCCTGACCTTGGCCGAAGCCACACACACCTCCAAAACATACCCCCCGTACCCGAGCCCCATCAAAACCCGGACTGGGTACCAGAGGACGCCCCCTATTCCTCCCACGACAGAGCACACCACTACCCCAACCCCATCCAACATCTCGCCCGCGTGCTCGGCGACGCAGACAGCCGGGCGCACATCCAGGAGCTCCAGGACAGACTGCAAATCCCCCTCTACCACTCAGCACTGCGTCCAGCAAACGTCCCAGCCCACCTCCAAAAACGACGCATCGAGCTCCTCAGGGAGGAACTACCATTCCTCACCAGGGTCGCCAGATGGCTCGCATGCAAGCACATCCACGTCCACGAAGAACACACCCGTTGCCCGTGCGACCACACCACCCCGGAGGACTGGGAACACTCCAACAAATGCCCCCTCCATACAGGCAGGGACACGCTAGTGGGCTGGTCCCCGGCGGAAACCCTACGAGAACACGAAGGATGGCCAACCCACAGCCACGCACACCAGGCAACCGAACACCTCTTCCCGGATCCCCTGGTCAAAGAAGCCACCATGAGAGGGGCGGTGACACAGGCCCTGCACCGACACCTCAGCAAACACACGGAAAGCCCCATGGAGGCAGGTGCGCACCTCCAGCTAGAGGCAGTCCGCAGAGCAGCGGCCCAAATGGTACACCGCAAACACCTCTTGTTAACACACGCGGAGCAACTCACCGACCCCACCGCCAGGGAACACATGCAGCGTCTCATCCATTACCATGCCGTGGATTACCCAGACGTCCGCTAACCCACTCCGCGCCCCGTACGCGCCCCCTATCTCCATCTGCGGGCCTCCGAGACACCACAACAGCGCCCCGAAGCCCATCTCCCACCCAACGAGCGACCCGGCAGCGCCCAGCCCGGCAGAGCCCAACCAGGGCCAACCATACGTCGACGTAGACGCGCAAGACCCCTGCAACCCATGCAGCCCACCTCCAACGGACCCGGGGCACCCCCCCCCCACACCGGCCACCATCCGCGACCCCGACCTCCTCCGAGCAACCCTCCAAGGCAGGGCCCTGACCACCCCCCTGGGCGGGTACCGCCTACGAGAGGACTGGACTAAGCTCACCGTCAAAGCCCTCCGGGACCTTACCATCCCAGGCAACGGCCACCACGAGGCCTTCGTAGACCTCGTACTCTGGCAAGCCCGCAAACGCACCCAGGGCCAGCACGTCTTGATCCCCCCGATCGAGTGGGGACAGGCCCTGACACACGACACCGACAGCAACGTCACACGTCGAGGGACCGTACGCCTACGACAAGCCCCAGCGGAGAGGGACCACCCAGCGGACCAGAACAGCCCGGAGCAGTCGGAACAGGCCACCGCACCAACCCGCGACACCGCCCTCCGCGCCGCCAGCCTCCGCACACCAGACGACAACCCCCCCCCCCCACCTACAGACAGTGACCAGCCTCCGCCGGAGGTCTGGTGTACGGTCCTTGAGCGCGGGCACTACTACGTGATAGCCGCTACGGCTACGTCCCCCGGCCCGCAATGGCTCGTCAAAGGGACAGACACCATGCTCGCCCCAGGGGCCGCCCCACCAGGGGCAGTAGAGGACCCCACCACCCCGCACAGGGTCCTCAGGGGCGTCCTCCGGCCAGGATACAAGCTTCCAGCCCGCGCCCTGGCCCAAATCACCTCAGGGAAGGCGGGCTACCACCTGGGACTTGCCATGCTCTGCCTGACCCACTGGATCCAGCGCTGCTGGCCGCCCACGGGGACCGTGCCCTGGATTTGGGCCATCGCCACCGCCCACAGACAAATCGAGGCGGGCCCGGACAGGCGGCCAATTCCCCCCCACAGACCGCAGCACTCCCTCACCTGCGGGTACCACGCCTTCCACAGGGTCCTCAGCGGCGTGGGTCTTAGCCCAGAGCTAGCATACCCCCTTCCCACCACTGACCAAGGGGTCCACCAGATACGCAAGCTCGTCTGCAAAATCCTTGGCGCAGCAGCAGAAGACGACAAGCTTCTCCTCCAAACCGCCCGGCCTACAACTGACCACGCAAGCGCTCCGCGGCGAGCGGACACATAGACCGACACAGCACACCCCACCGCACAATCCCCGCCCATGCCCCTCCCCTCTCGCTGTTCTCCCGGAGACCCACACACGCCCACCATCACGCGCACCCCCGGGCCCCGCAACACGGGCCTCCCCCACCCGCCCGAACACCAGCGCACGCCCGCCACAGACCCACCCGCCGGACACCCCTCACCACCCCCCACAGTCAACAACCCGCAGACGGCCACCGAGAGGAGCCCCGCGCCGCGCGGCTCGCCCGACCCACCCAGTGGCCCGCACACGCCCCCCGCGCACACCCCAGAAGACCGAGGCCCACCCCCCCCGGCCCCTGAATGCAGCCCACGCGAACTGTTCCCCCCGCGGACGCCAACCCACACAACCTCACACATTGCAGGACCCTGGCCCAGCCAAGCCCGGAAGGAGAAGGCCACAGCCCCGCGCCTCCCTCCCCCGCCGCTGCCGACCAGATCGGCCTGCCGGGCAACGGGGTCACGACCGGGCCCCCCCAGCTGCCTGTTCCCAACCTACAGCCCGAGGACATGCCCTCCATCCTCCCCGCCGTGGCAGAACCAGATGTCGCCGCCCACAAGCCCGCCCGCATCACAGCCCAACCCGCGTCCACCACCTCCCCCTCATCCTCAGCCTCATCCACCTCCTCCACCTCATCCTCAGACCCCCCCCTCCCCGCCGCCCTCATCTTCAAGGCCACGGCAAAAGCCAAAGCCGCGGCCGCACGCACTGACCCCCCGACCCCCACACAGGCGACTCAGGCAGCCCAGCAACGCACCGGGAAGACCCCTGACCCGACATCGGCGCCCTCAGACCTCCAGACAGAGGTCCTCCTTAACCTGGAACCGGACCCCAACCCCAAACCCAACCTCAAACCCAAGCCGGCGCCCAAGCAAGCACACACAACACCACAAATGCAACGACACAAACCCAAGTGACACCGCCCTAACCCAACCCTAACCCAAGCCAGGACCCCCCACCCTACCACAACCCACGCCCCCCTCCCACCCGCAGCCACCGCCACCGCAGAGGCGGCCACCCAACACGTCCCCGCCCAAACCTTCGTCAACATCCCCATCTCCAAGCGCCCCGTCATCCATCCGCGACAAACATCCACCACCGCCGGCCAAACCGACCCAGGGACGTGGGACCCCTCGACCACCGTCACCGTCAAGCCCCGCCCCCGACCCGCCCCCCCTGCCCACCACGTAGTACAGCCCCACGGGCTGCGCACGATGCCTGACCCCCCGTCCCCACAAGGGGGACCGGAATACCCACAAGGGGTCGAAGGGCCATACCCGCAACACCAACCCCACCACTACCAACGCCACCAGCACCAGCGGCCCCAGCACCACCAACACCAACACCACAGCCACCACTACCACTGCCCACCACCCTACCCCAGCGGGCCACAACCCCCCGTGCACGAACAACACCAGCGAAGGGGATGGCAGCCACCGAGTGCTCCACCTGCATACCCCACCTACCACCAGGGGCCACCCCCCCCCGTACCTGCCACCCCCCCCGTACCAGGAACCGTATCCCCCCAGCCACCACGTCCACGCCGAAGGGGCCCCCCGGGCCCAACCCCGCCAGGGACAGTCACTCGACACATGCCACCAGCCGCTGCCGCCACCACACCCCTACGTGGCGGATCCATGGACTACGGGGGACCCCCCCCCCCCCAGTACCAGGCGGCACCACGCGAGGCCCCTCAGGACCCGCCGACACCTCCTGACTGGCCCGACTCGAGCGATGAGGCCCGTTCCCGCAAACAGCGGCGCTCCCGCTCCCCCCCCACATGGCACACTCGCCCCCGGTGCCCACACTACCCACACGGCCACCGCGCCTCAACCACCCACTCGCGCCCCTCCTGCCCCCCAAGGCACCACCACGACCCCCCAGAACCGTGCTCCCGCTGCTCCTGCTCCCCTGGGCGCCACCACGAGCGGCACCGCCGCCCCATGTCCATCCCCCTCCCCCCTCTGGCCATACGGGACCCCCACCCCCAGCCCCCGCCACCACCACTCCCGCTCTCCCCAGCGCCGCCAGGCACGCCACCGCCGCCCCACGTCCACCTCCCCCTCCCAGGACAGGCCCTGCCGGGCTCCCTGTTCCCCCCGCCGCCCATACCCATCCACCACCCCAAGCACCCGCCACCACCACTCCCGCTCCCCCAGGGGCCACCAAGCGCGCCACCGCGCCCCATGTCTACCTCCCCCTCCCGTTCCCCCCTCCGCCCGTACCCGTCCTCCATCCCCAGCCCCCGCCACCACCGCTCCCGCTCCCCCAGGCACCGCCACCCCCGCCACCACCGCAGGTCCACGTCCTCCCCTCGCCGCACCCGGACCCCGAGCATGGACCCCTCCCCCTCCAGGGCCCCCGCCCACCTCGCCTGGTGGTCTGCCCCCGCTTTGTAGGAGCTCTGCTGCTTGGTGAAGTGGGCCGGGGGAGCGGGAAGGCAAGAAGGAGTGCACATGCTGCACACCTTCGAGGAGGTGCGCCCCTGAACTCCCGCCAACCCGGACGAGGCCGCCCCGGAAACCATCATGCCGCAAGCGGCATGGGAGGCCCTCCTCCGAAATGCGGTCCAGGGCCTCCGCCCCCCCTACAGCCCCCAAGCCCTCCGCCAATGGCTCCAGGACACCCACCCCCTGGGCCATCCGCGCCCCCTCCCCACCCCGCCGCCACCACACCAGGGAGCGGAAGGACAAGGGGAAGGGGAGGGCAAGGGACAGCAAGGAGCACTCAGGCAAGAGGGCACAAAGGGGCCCCAAGTGAGAACAGGCACCCATAGGGACAGGGCACCGGAAAGGACACAACATGGGGGCAGGAAACCACCCAAGAACCAGGAAGGGGCAGGAGCGGGGACCGAGGCAAAGAAGAAAAGGGCACCACGGCAGACGCCACGACCCACACCCAGGAAGGGCATACCACGACGGGGGGACCAGCGCCGCCCCACCCCCACCGAACGCCGCACGACTCCCGGGGGCGCACCCCCGAACACGCACCGCCGAAGCAAGCATCAGACGCCGTACGTATCACACCAGCGGGGGATGGAGGGCACACCTACATGGGGGAAACGGGCTATACCCTCAGAACAAGCCACAGGGAACGCCGCCGCGCGGCGCACCACCACGCCCTCACCGCCAGGCGAGGACCCCGGCCGCCAGAAGGGCCACCTCACAGGCACCGAGAGAGGACGAAGGCACGGCCACAGCAACCAGGGCTAGGGACCGGGACCCCCAGAGGACACGGGACAAAAGCCAGGCCCCCAGGGAGGGTAACCCCACGGACACCTACCCGACCCACCAGCCCGAGCGGCACACCCAGGCCCCCACAGCACGGACCCAGCGAGACACCCACACCCAACCGCACCCCCCAGGCCCACAAGCCAGCCACACTCCGGCCCGCACTCTGCACCACGACACAGGCCAGGCTGACCTGCACTGACCCACCACGGCACAACGCGAGACAGCACGGCACACCGCACCACAGCGCGGCAGAGTGCAACGCGCCACAGCACGACGCGACGCGACGCGGCACAGAGCGGCACAACACGGCACGCCTGACCCTAACCTGAAGGACTAACTGAAACAAGCAACCGCACACCCCGGAAGGCGCCGCACCAGCACGCCACACATCGGCATTGCGGGCCACACACGGGGCCACCGCACGCCCGGCAACAACGGAGGCGGGCCACCCAGAAGGTAAAAACCGGCACCGCAGAGGAGAAGGACGCGGACCACCCCAGCCCCCTAACCCTGAGCCACACGCAGCCGCCCCGCGCAGCCGCCCAGGAAAGGCAGAGGGAGGAACAGGCAGGCCCCCCCCGGAATAAAAAAAAAGGGGGGGGGGCGAGAGAACAGCCCACAGCCACCCGGTCGCTCGCCAACACCACAAGAGGCGGCGAAGCCCCCCACCCAGAAGGCACCAAAGACAAGACCCCCAAAGAGGCACAGGGGGACCACCCAGCCAAAACCGGCAACACCAAGCCAGGAACAGCGGCCCACGGGGAAAAGGGACACCGAAAAATGCAGACACACACCATGCTGGAAAAAAAAAAAGGAGCCAGCAGCCCAGCCCGGAAGAAAGAGGAGGGGGGGACAGGGACCACAAGGCCCGGAACAGGGACAGCCAGCAACCGACACCACAAAGCCAAACCATGACACGCCAAAAAGAAAAAAGCGCAAAAAAACACTACCCGAAAACCCAACCAAGAAAGGACGGGCACAGCCCAGACCCGGGCCGGGCACGCACGCCCACACACCACACCCCAGCCAGGAAAGGCGGGGAACAAGCGGGGCGCGCGCACAAACACGCACCCCTGCACAGCAACCCCAACCAGGAGGTGCAGGAGACCACGCGGGACGGGCGCACGAGCACGCACACACCCCAGCCGGCAAAAGAGGGACAACACCACAAACCGTACCCAAACACAACCGCCCAAGACCCCAGCCAGGACTGGCGGGGTTAACTAAACCCACACCCAACCGCAACCCGGACCCATACACAAACGCCGCACAACAGTAGGAAACCAAGTGTCCACAGCCCGGGCAATTAGGCAGCCCGTGCCATGCAGCTGACCCGGCCAAACGAGATCCGGAGACCGGGGGTAAGGCTGCATCCTAAGGCCTGCGCCGCTTTGGGACTCGAGGCGGAGCGTGCGACACCCAAGCGCCTCGGAACCCTAGTACCAAGAACATGCATGCATGCCTTGGGGACGGGATACGCCAGGAAGTCCGGTGAACCTCTAGGGTTCCGCCCAAAGGAGGGGACGTGCGCAAGCACGGGGGCACACCCTCCTGGCGAGACAAGCACGTCACGCTGGCAACGATCAGCCCTCCCGGTGTTGGACAGGGCTGCTTTGTTGGGGGCCAACAGTCAGGTCTAGCGGGATGTAAGCCGCCTCCCCTCTTCACGCACGGAGCCTCTTCCTGTTCGTCACAGGGGCGATGCCAGGGGGAACCATGCGGCGCCTCTCCACAACTGAGTCGACCTACCCTACCCTACCCTCTCTTGGCTTCCTCCTTGGTGACTCTCTTGATCCATGCTTCCGGCAGCATGGAGAGCAGGCAGGCCTGCTCATCACCCTCATTCCAGTCCTCCACGTTGCGGTGGAAGAGGGTGTATTGCCCCCGAAAGTCCCGCCAGTCCCGTAGGCGGATCTCCCGACCATCATGCTGAAGCTTGATGGCCCTCCACCGCTTGGCAGCCACTTGCGGAGCGTCCACCCGCTCCTGCTCGTTGAGCAACTTCTTGGCTTCCTTGAGGGTCTTGATTTTTCCCTCCTTGGTCGCCACGAGGTATAGCTCTTGGAGCACCTCTGGCAGGCGCTACCTGAACTGTTTGAAGACATATTTCTCCGCCTCTGCAGGATCCATGTCTTCAGTGCCGGTCATCCCCCAATCGTCCAGATTCTCCAAGAAGCGGTCGAGGTTGAGGGGGTTGCCATTGTACGTGGGGGGCTTGATTTCCTTCAGATCTTCCCACACGGCGGCATTGGCGGCCTTAGAGACCATGAACCCCGGCCGCGAGGTCGACCGAGGTTCCCATCGGCGTCCCCCACGGACTCCCACGGCTGCCACTTCCATCTCCTCGCTGGTATCCATGTGGCTACGCCGTGGTTCCTCCATGTACGCCGAACCTAGATGTTCACGCCGTACTCCCTCCATGTACACCTCCTCATCAGGGTGCCAGCCGCTGCGTTCAGCGGCCTCCCGTCGTACACCACGCGGCAGGGTAATGCCGAACTCCTCCAGGTCTTCCTTGCCTCCGCCGACACCCCACCTCACGTCCCCTCCGGGGACCTCATCTCTGAGTCCAACGTATTGCCCCCCAGCCATTTGGATTGGCTCTGGGACTGGTGCGGGGCGTTGGGGGCGTACCAGTGTCCGCGCTGGAGCACAGCGGTTGTGGTACTCTGCACTGAGCCACTCGTCGCGCCACTCTTCACTGCCACTGCCGGGCGGCACACGCCCGTGACAGCGGCCCGCGCTGTGACGAGAGGGGGCGCTGAGAGATGGGGCTCTGGTGCTGGGGCAACTCCTGGGGGCTCTGCCGGTGGCGTGGCCTATGCCTGGAGCTGGTCCAGGTCCCAAGCTGTCGTCCGACGAGCCGGACTCCAGGGGTTGAGGGTCGCTGCAGACGCTCCCACGGCCTTCCAGCCTGTCCAGCCTCTGCTGCAGGCCGTTGATGACCTTGTTCAGCAGCTTGGTCTCGCCCCTGGCGATGTCGAGCTCCCTCTGGGCGGCGGTGGCGACCTTGGCGATCTTGACCAAAATATCCCCCCTGGCGATGTCCAGCTCTATTTGTGCGCCCGCGGCGACCCTAGCAATGCAGCTCATCTCGCTCTTCCCCGTGTCCACCTCGCGCTCGAGGGCCTGGACCCTCCTGCGGAGGTAGACGATCCATCGCCAGGTGGCCTCCCGGTTACCATCTTCTGGTGGGCTATCGGGGTCCCCAGGGGGTCCTCCAGGAAGGCCTCTGCTGGGCTCGGTCCAGGGAGTCCTCCCCCGCCAGGGGGTCCGCCTCCGGGGGCTCCACCTGGTGGGCGTCCTCCCAGGGGGTCCCGACAGGCCTCCGCCAGGGGGTCCTGGTGCGTCTCCGCCGGGTCGCCTCGGTGGGTCCGAGGATGGGGGCTTCTCCGTGTAGCCGAAGTCCATGTCTTCATCCTCGTCCATGTCGCCCCACCTGGCCGTCTCAGTCTCGCATGCGGTGGACTCCGAGCTCCGGTAGGGAGGAGGGAGATCCTCACCCTCACCCTCTGGATCCATGTAGACGTCTCTGCCTCCTCCGCCAGCCATTCCCCGGCGATGTTGGCGGTCTCATCCATCCCCATCGCTGGCAGTGATAAAGGGGTCCGAGTCGCTCGGATGTCCGCGTGCTGGCCTCCGTGCCTCTCGGGGGTCTTCCCCTTACGCCTCCTCAGTCGGTAGGCCATGGGGCCACTGTCCCCACTGCTGCCAGTGTCGTCCTCCTCCAGGTCCAGCTTCATCTTGGAGGAGGCGTCTCCCTCGAAGAGCTTTTGAAGGGTCTCCACTCTGGATCCTTCCGGGGCCTGTGTCGCGCTGAATCTTGGCCTCTGCCTCCTCCATTGCGGCAGCCGTGGCTGCGGCAGCTCGCCCTTTGGCCTATTCCCGGGCACGGGCAGCCTCGGCTTCCCGAGCTCACTGCAGCCGAGCCTTCTCAGCTTCTAACGCTGCCAGCTCCGCCTCCGTCTTGGCCCTCTCCTCAGCAACTTCCCGTCGCGCGGCCTCGATGGCGTCCTTCCTGGCGGCGTCCGCTTGGGCCTTGGCCGTTACTTCGGCGTGGGCCCTTTCCTCCGCCTCCTTCCTTGCCCTCTCTTGGGCAAGCGCCTCTTCCAACGCTTTCACCTCGGCCTCCTTACGGGCAATGGCCTCCTTGGCCAAGCGGGCTTCCTGGGCGGCCGCCGCTTTCTGCGCGGCTGCCGCCACCTAACTCCTGACCTGGGCAGCCGCTGCTTCCTGTGAAGCTGCAGCCGTGACTCCGGCCGCAATGGCCGCCACGGTCGAGGCATGGAAGGCCATGCCTGTGCCCCACTCTGCAGCCTCCTGCTGGGCGATGCCGACGGCGCCCTCCACGGCAGCGTTCTGCTGCGTGGCCCGTTGCCGGGCAACCCGAAGGTTGCAGGGCACCCCGCAGGCACGCTCGCAGGCGCAGGCCACGTCCCTCTGGTCGGGGGCGACGCTGCTGCTGGAGCTGGCCTCGTTGGCCGGCCTCCTCCCACAGTGCGCCGACCCCACGTCGCTGCTGGGGCCTGACTTCCTCAGGTGCAGCTGACGGGGCTTGGCCTTGGCCCTCTTGGCAACCTCAAAGAACTTGCCAAAGGTGGTGTGGACGGGGTGGTGGCCGCCATTGGCCGGTTGGGGGCTGGGGGCTGGGGTTCTGCCCTTGGTCTCGTTCTCCGCGGCTTGGGCGCCTTCGGCGGCCGGGGATTCCTGGTACTCCCGCCATTTCTTGTCCTGCTTCTTGTCCCCGGCAGATCGCTTCTCCTTCCCAGGGGACGCGCTGCTGTGGCTGCCCTGCAGCGTACGCTTGTCCCCGGGTTTCTCGAAACTTCTTTTTGATCATGTCCCATATAGAGACGTTGATCGTAGCGCCTGACGGGTACTTGTTGGGGTCCTCGTCATCCTCAATCCCGTCGGGGCGCAGCCCTTCGCCGGGCCTGTCCCGGCGGGTCCAGACCCTCCAGCGCTTGTGGCAGAAGCGGTAGGCGTATCCTTCTACCCGCAGCCAGTCTTCCACTGCCTGCAGGCGGTCGGTGCCCATATCCTTGCGGAGCTCAAAGCTCCCGGGCATGCCGCCTTCGCACTGGGGGTTGCTGTGGCGGTAGTGCTGCCCCCACACCAACCCACGCAGTATGGGGGTGGGGCAGCGGCCACGTCTTGCCCACCTCCTGCCAGTTCACCATCGGCGCTCGTTCCCCTTGATGGACTAGTCCTGGGGGTGGCTGTTGAAGCGGTTGTTGCGGTCCACTCTATCTACAGGGCTGGGACCCAGACGCCTGATGGTGGTTGTGGAGGTGGGTGATGCAGCTGGGAGTGCGGCCGGTACGGGTCGGCCGAAGGAACTCGTTGACGTCGCAGTTCCGGTCGTAACACCTCCTTTACGGACTCGGCGCTGTTGCTGACGCTCGGGGCGATGCTCTGGGCGGTGCTGCGAAGCCCGTGGTGCTCAGGGTTTAGGCGACCCCGAGTGGCACGCGAGGTATGGGTAACCCCGCGGCGGTGAAACGTCTTTGACGCGTTCCCGTGGGGGGCCTGGCCACGGGACGCTGCAGGCGGACACGCACAAGCAAGCAGGCAGGCAAAGCACTGCGCTCACAGGGGCATCATCATGGTCATGTCATGTGACAAAGTGTTTCAGGATCCTTGCCACACTGAAACAACGGAACAAAAGTATGTACAGCAACACATCAGGATATGTACACATGGGGTGAAGACTGGACTGCGGTGAGGGCATCACAGAACAATAGACACTCAGTCCCAACTCATATCCCGATCCAAGGTACGACCCTCCCAGTGGCTGGCAAGGGCGGGGGCTCAAACACAACCCATGCCCTGCCCAGTACGGACCCTGAAACCCTACCCACAGGGGAGGGTGTTCTGCCCCGCCACAGGCGAGTTCCTCGGGACAGAGGGGGGCTAAAAAACGAACCAACAGTGGCTCCTCGTGCTCCCTTAACAGCAGGTCCCAACTCCTCTTTGAGCCAGAGATAGGGACCCGCCATTATCCCCTAGGAGTTGGTAGCTGAAAATGGGCTGTTTCAGCCCAAACTGATGTTATCTCGAAAAACCCCAAAATTGACCCCTTGTCCGGACCATCTAGAGGTAGAGACGGGGCAACTGACTCTATGCGCCTCAAGTACGAACTCCCTGGAGCCCCCAGCCAAACTGGCTTCGCCATCCGGGGTCATGATGCAAAAATCATCAAAATTGCTGTCTCTCCCACGGGTGGCTTGCTCGGCCAGGGCAAGGCGAAATGCTCACAGGATAGGAGGCAGGACCTAGGACCTATATCTAAGTGCACAACGTGAAACTACGTCCGGGATCCTCAGAGGCATAGAGATATGGGACCGCCAACTGACCACATGGGGGGCCAAAATTGGGGTCCCAAAAAGGGGTCATTTTGGCTGCTCAAAATCAGCCAAAATCGAAACTATCCCCCATGGTATATCTCCACGCCGGCTCAGAGATCGGATCAACCATTCCATATGCGATTCACTGGGAGTTTGACTGAGACTCCCTCGTACTTGGCTCTCAAGGATCTCCATGGGCCTAGGCGTGGTGATGACTGAAACTGGGTCCACAACTGCCAAAATGGCGAAATCGGCCGTCTCGGGCGACCGTCCAGGGTAGGAAATCTTGGCGATCTCCTTGCGTCAAGCCTTGATTCACAATGCTGGATATCCCCTTTGGTCCTATGCCCTGGGCTATGACCTGCTGTCACACTGGCTGCTTACTGTCCATCGAGGGGATGAACACGCGGATGGGGCAGAAAGCAGCATGCAGTGCAAAGGGGGGGTCATGGATCGCACCAAAAGTTGAATAACTCCGGGTGAACCAAAGGAGCAGATACGAAACTCAATGCTGTTCAACCCCCCGTCATATGCTACAGTAATTGTCCGTTCCCTTGGGCTAGGTTCCCTGCCCCATGGAGATATTGTAGTTCCAATATGGCATACAATGGCAAAAACAGCGAAATTTGGCCAAAATGGCCGGCACTCATGATTTTATACCTCCATGGCCACGGCGAGGATCCTTCCAACCAAAGATGCTATCGACACGTGCGACTTAGGTCCCAATATATGCAACTTGCCAACCCTCATGGTCGCCTCTAGCTATTTTCCAATTGGAGGGAAAATGACACACAATTGGGGCAGAATGGCAACATACCCCAAATTGGGTGACTCACAACTCTCCCTTCAAGAGGAGAAGCCACATGGGGAAACAACCCATTCCATGCAGGTTTATGTGCCCTCTCTGATTCGCCCTTACCCTTGGCCAAGTGGCGCACGCAACCTCGGGCCGAACATTAAGGGGGAGATGGGGTTTGTGGCCATTCTGGTCAAAACGGCCAAAAATCACCCAAAAGTGGTCACTCGCAAGATCGTATCTCCGTATCACAAGAGAAATGAGCCTCGGGCTTTTGCATGGATGCAAACCGAAGCTTTGCTTCCCTTTTGCAACAAAGGCTGGGGTTCAAAGCATAATGGAACCATTTTTAACATTCCAATCATTGAGGCACACTATTTATGGGAAAAAGTGCATATATCAGCGATATTGGTATGTACATATCTTTGGGTCCTTGAGGAACAAAACTATGAGTAAACACTTTTGGAGTAGGCCCATAGTAGGTGCCCTCAAATATGCACACTATGGTTAGAATGTGTCCGCCCACTCGTGTCGTTAGTGTTTGCATATGAGTGCCTGTGCAAAGAGGCAGTATGGCACGCGTGCTGACAAGGCGACATTATATAAAAGAGAAGACAAGGTTGCAAAAATCAACCAAGCCATCCACAATGTTGTTTGTGGTCTCTACTTTACATATTGTCTTGATTCAAGGCTCAACTCCCCCTAGGCTTCGAGTACGAGCCTCGAGAAATTGGCCATTTTGACCTAAATTTCGACCAAAACTTACCCTCTCTCAAAAAATGAGCTTTGGTACGCATTGAATTGCGTAGAGCCATCGTTGAGCTGGCTGGAAAAACGAAAATGGCATATGTCTTTTGGTCTTGTGAGCATTGTGTTCAGTTATTCACGTGCATGCTCACAAGGCCACAAAGTTAGCGTTTGCGCACGCAAACGACTTGGGTTTACAACACCCATACGCTGCCTAAAACATCCCTATTGCCCGCTTCCCTAGACAAAGTGATATGCCCACGTGAAAGCGACATGGATGAAAGGCATAGGGGGGGGGTGTAGGGTTCCGTCCGAACTCATGGTCCTTGAGAACCATGAGTTCGAGCGATCGACGGAAAAGCTTGCGCGCTGATTTTCTCTGAGACGCAACGGCGAAAAATTCTTGTGAATACACCAGATGAAAGTACAAGAAAAACCCTCGTGATCCAGTCTTTAAGTTTCTCTGGAACCTCAAAGGTACTCAGGAAAAATCCATCACAAAACTCGCCACAGAGAAGCAACGAAAGAGCGCGCACAGGTGACAACAGGCGGCGATTTCACGACAATCAGAAATCGCGGTAGCAATCGGGTATTTCACCTTTTTCTAACCAAATATCGACCAAGACAGTAAAATTATGGAAATTCCACATCGATTTAATGGTTAGGGATCGGATTCCAGATCTCCCGGATTAGAGAACAGGGACATCCCGCTGACAGCCGGTGTCAACGGTTTCAGCGCGGGTGTGACAGCTCACAGGCCTCTGGTCCATTGGCCATAGGTTCTGGGTACCGCTTCAAAGTCTGGCACCATTCATGGTTGGATCTTATCATGAGTAATGATTGTATAAAGTGACAGCCTCAAATTCTCAAAGAGTTTGGGGTAGTCCGGCAAACAAAATTTCAGGTCCGCCTATGGGTTCTCACGTTTGGGTCAGTCCAAGCTAGTTCAAAGCAATTAGAATTTGAAGTTGCGGATTCGAATTCCCCGGGGTGCACGAATTCCTGCAAATTCGGTGTAAAATCGAATTCGAGCGAATTGGTCCAAATTCAAACATGCATCCCTAACAACTGCAGGGGTTGGCATAGGTCAGCTTCTCACACCACCCAGGGTATGAGTTAAACCAGAGACCAGGTTGTTGGCCTGTACTCGGTGTGGAGAAGCTCCAATGGTAACAGGTGACCCGTGCAGTGGTATGAGGGGCTCCAGTTCGGCCCGGGTCTCCTGAGTCAGGTCACCGACTACATCAGCGGTGGCACCACAGATAACTGCCTTTATCTTTGAACGCGTCAGGGACCTGTTAGAGGATCTTCCAGACAGCCTGCTTTGTCCTCCACGAGACTCAGGGCCGCGCAGGCCGCTCAGCGACTTCAAGCATGTGGCATGGTATAGCCAGGCATTGGAAGAGGGCACAAAGCAACAGGGGCCCTATGATAGGCACCAGGTGCGGAACAAAGGGCCAGCTGGTGCATACCAATGTAAGATGAGCCAGAGGCCACTGGTTTGCTGACTGCAGTTGCCAAAGGGGGCTCAGTAGCGAGTGGTTCCACTCCATGGATTGGGTAAGGCATGCCAGTAAAGCCTGTGCCCTCTGCCACGGGTGTAGTGACTCGAGGACAGAATGCTGTTGGGTGTTCAGTTGCGCCTCGAGCGCTCTCAGAGGGCCCTTTCCCGGGAGATACATCATCTGTTCGTACATGTTGGCCTTCACAGTGTCTTTGACTCCTCCTTCCCCTGTATACTTCTCCCTTGCCTTGCGTTCACGTGTCCGCACGTGCAACTCGCTGAATGCAGCTCTGAGGCTTCCAAGGGAATCATCCTCCAGCCCACTTAAGGGGACTGAAGTTACAGGGTCTGCCGAGGGAAGGCAGAGGGACAGAACGAGGCAGAGCAACCCCCCGCCCTACAGGCCCCCCCAGGCCGCACAAACCGGGGGCACGGGACTCGAGCCCCCCCCCCCCCCAGCCCGCCCCCCGGCACACGAACGCCACGGACCCGCCCCACAGGGGGCACACAGCCCTAAGCAAGGTAGGGGGATGGCCCCCCACCACCCCCGCGGCATGCAGTCCCCACAGGGCGTGCAGGCCAAGGGGACACTTTAGGGCCCCCACACCCACACGCTCGCGCCCACAGCACGTGGGTAGCGGACCCCAACAGCCCGCTCAGTGGGCGGGCAGTTGGGGGAGCGGGAGCGCCTGACCCGAGACGCCCCTCGCAACAGTGGAAGGAACCCCCTCTCGGGGACGCACATCCGCCACTCCCACAACCCTAAGCCAAGTAGGGGGGAACCGGGACCGGACCGCCCCCCTCCAAGCACGGCAGACGGAGCAAGGGATCGGGGCAGGACACGCGGAGGGGCACAGACCGCGTGGAAGGGCCCTACCAGCGCCCAGTGCCGGGACCGCGCGAGGTGCGCACGCCACACCACCGAGAGGGGGGGGGAGCCGACGCCGCGGGAGCGCGGACGCACACACACGCAAAGGGCACGCGGGGACTACCAGAAGGGCAACCGGACCCGCATGGAACGGCGTACCAGCGAGCGAGGGTAAGGGACACCCGCACGGGACGGCCCGCCACACGCAGCGCGGGACACGCAGGGCGGGAAGGGGGAAACAGGAGACACACGACACAAGGTACCGGCCCGAACCCTCCGAAGTGGCCGTGAGCGCAGCGCACACACGGACGGGGTACTGCACCCGCAAAGGCAGTAGTTGCGCACTGCGCCACGCCCCAACCCCTAGGCTAGGCAGCCTCCGCGCCAGCCCAAGGGGGTCCCACTGGCGACAAGCCAGTAGCACGGGCCCGGCGGCGCCGGCGCCCCGGGCGACCACACATTAGGGGGGCGACGCGATGGGTAAGCGCCCGCAGCTACAGCTGCAAATTGATGCACTGACCGGGGAGTGGCGAAACGGGGAAGCCGGGGAGGGACGGGGCTCCAAGCCCTGTGAACCCGGGGGACTCCGCCACCAGGGAGGTGGTGCGTCTTGGAGGGCCCCCCACTAGGACCCGGTGGGGAGGATATCACGTGGCCCGACCAGGTGGCCCCCCAGGCCCGAAGGGCGTCTAGTACCCGCAAAATCAAACCTCAAACCTCAAAACCTGAAGTTACAGGGTCCTCCGTTTCAGGTTCACCAGCTGGTTTGGGGTTGGGTGCCAGCATGGCTGGTGGCACTGAGGGCGTTGTCGTCCCGGCAGTGTCCTTGGTGTCCATTGTATATTCTTCTACCCTTCAAGAGTGATCAGTCTCGGCGTACTAGTTGTACTGCACAGGGTTGCAGGTACGCAAACACTGTAAGCCTCTGCTACCAGAAAGTTTGAACAGCTTTCGCTGATAAAGGTTTTTGATGTGTTTGTTTTGTACTCTGCTTCAGCTTGCTCCTGCTGCTTCTTGTTCATGCCTTGTTTCTGCTTGCCAATGTTTTGCTGAACGCAAAGGATAGTCCAAAGGCTCCCAAGTTCCCAGAGTGCAAAGTGAAGAAATTCAGGAGCAAATCCACAACATGAAGGGCTGCAATCAATGGACAAAAGATAGAGAGTGTATTTACACAAAGAAACTCAAAAAGACCAAAGATTTAGAAAGGATAATCGATAATAGGAAACCTGCCCACATGGGCACTCTCTTCTTGTATAGTGCCATCTAGAGATGTGCACTCTTTGTTTTGGGTCCAATAAGTTCTGCGGTGGCACCGCTTGTGGAGCTCAGGTTACTGCCATTTCACATGGGTACCTCCTACTCAGCTGGACTGACTGGGTATTGAACCCAGGACCTCTCAAAAAGAGGTGCCCCAGCCCCCTAGGGTGCAGACAGAAAAAATTTCTGGTTTGCCCACACTTGTGCTTTTCCCTTGTATTTGGTTTCCGAAAACATTGCTGATTTGGCCTAGGTCAAAATAAGGTCCACAGAAAGATATGGTAGAGCACCCTCAGGCACGGGATCAATGAAACCAGGATGAATCCCTCCACGATCAACACATGTGCAACAAAGACCACTTGCACACAAGCCATGAAGGCTTAACTACAACGCTTCAGTCAGATGTGAACAAAACAAATGATTTTATACGAAAGGCTGACATTAGTCTGGCCACCAAGATAGTCCCAAGCAGTTCATGTGCACCCAATGACATGCAATGGAGTTAGCCAGGAATCTGGGGCAAGTAGGTTGAGCCAGACACAGGATATGGCTTGGGTAGCATGTCCACGCAACTGAATGCAGAATCAGTTAAAAGATAGAACCACAATAAGTGACAGAAAGAATTGAGTATACGGGTCCACAGGTGGGAGACCACTAGGCTTCACCTACAAGGTCCAAGGCATAAAGTGCCCATTTCATTTCGGTATTACCTCCATGAAGGAAGATACCTCCGCTCACTTAAGTGGTAGGGGTGACCGTCATGGGGGGGCTAGGGTTATAACCTTAGTTACTTTGCAAAATGTACTTAAAGCCTTAAAAGAGTGATAGAAATGATTACGTGTTAGCCTGCACAACTTCCCAAGGATTGGGGGGTGGCTTGGCCTGGGTCACGTACCCCAAGAAAGACATGGTAGTGACTTTATGTTACTCCTCCCTGGAGTACTAGTTGATCAAGCTAGTAAGACCATGGAAAAAGGCTCAAATTACCCCAAATTACCTCAGAAAATACTTAAGACCAGCAAATGACACTTCCATCAGTTCATAGAGGCTTACTACTTGAAAAACACTGCAATGTACCGTGAATGATGTCCCTTCGAAGGGGCATTCCTCAAAAGTTGCCAGCGTGCGGCGGAAAGGTTTGGCAAAATTTCGGGGGTAGTGGGCTGTGAGCCCAAGACTCCCTCCTGAGAGTGTATATGCTTGTCCACTAGCAGACTAGGGTACAGTCCAACGCTCAAACGCGGACGGCTATCGGTGTATAAAGAGCGTTTTGGTAAACACCCTGACCAATGATTACAGCGGAGCAATACTCCTGATGGTGTGCAAAAAACTCAAGGAGCTGAACAGAATAGAAAATGTAACCAACAGGGTGTGAATCCTGTGGTTTAGCGAAGGGAGTAGCGATTTGAAAAATAAAATCGCTAAAAATTGAGGAAAACACGTTAGGAATCGTCGTCTTTCGTTTGAAATTTATAGTCGCAGACAGGCGCAACTGAGCAGCACCCAACAAAAGAGGCTCCGGAGTCCAGTCGGGTCTGAGAAAAAAAGGTGTGAGCGGTCGTTTGAAAAACTTTTGAAGGAATATTTTGCACAGTTGCATCACACATTTTATAAACTTTAGGTAAAAGTATGAAAGAAGTAAACATACAACACAGCAAGCGAACAACCCGCCTCATAGGTATGTCACTGTCATGACACATGCATGCATTGTGTTTGTGTTGTCCGTTTCGTTAAGACATTAGGGTTGTCACCGCTGCGGTTGTTGGGGGTATGGGTGTTCACCTTTCCCGCTCTGCACAGGTAAAACCAAGGATCGAAGGTATGTCAGACGAATGGAGTACGCAGCGCGCAGGAAGGGTTAGAGTGTGCACTGTGCTCGCGACGCATGTGCCTAATCTCGGCATCCAGACGCTGTGGCACTTTTCCTGTGCATCCCTTCACTTCCTCCTCTTCTCCACAGGTCAAAAAGAAAGTGCTTACTCGTGCCTGCTCCGCCGTAGCATTGAAATAGGGTTGTGTAAAAAGCTTGGCTCCATTTTGCGCTGTGCAGTTGCCCGTCATTTGACTCTCTCTCTCTCCCCTGCAGGAAACAAAGGAAGAAGTGCATAATACGCAGGATGCATTAATCGTTTAGGGTTGTTTAGAAATCGCCAGGAGATTTTTTCAACGCTTAGGGTTGCTTTTGCGTTCTTTGTCCTTCGGCATACACCTGATGCGTGGTGAGTAAGGTGAGTAAGCCCAGGAGGAGCTCACCTTCTGGTTGAGTTTGTGTTGCGATGGTTAAATCTGTAGCAAAAGATGTAGGAAAGAAAACATTGTTCGCTTCGCCTCCCTTCCCCACATGCTGCATGATGCATTAGAGGGCAGTAGGCCACGCGCGGTGCACGCTGGAAAACCTTTGTTAGGTTACCCAGCACCCCGCCCTACGTTCGATAACAGAAGGGTCAGAGTGCTTAACGCTTGCTTGCTTGATAGGGCAGCTTTTAGAAAGTGTATTTCTTTCCAGTTCGAGACCGGTATAATACGGCGAGGCAGGTTAGGTTCCTCCGCTAAAAGCTGTCCTACATTCGCCTTTGTTCTCAGGTGCGAAAGGTTCAGGGTGAGTGGTGCAGTTCCTTGCCCCGCTAAAAGAGGCGCAGATCCAACAATCAATATGGCCCTCAGCCAGGAATGGCGAGGACGGAACGACTCCTTCAAGTACAACCCTTACTACACGCTTTGCGCACAACACACAAGTGCACTCCAATGGGGCCCGTGACTTCGTTGCCACCGCAATCCAGTATCATTTGTAGGGGTTAGGTCAGCAGGCCTGGTAGTGGCTGAATGCAGTTGTGCTCAGCCTATCTTCGAAGGATGGTGCTGGCATTAGTGACTCTAGTGTAGCGGTGTCTCCTGCTCCGCGTGCTTTCCTCGCGGGCAGGGGAGCGTGTTAGCTTTTGGCGTCTACAAAAAATAGGCGTATTGTATGCCCTTAGCTCACTTGGCCACCCCTCCGCTTTAGTAGGTAGGGCTCTTGCCGTTTCCCCAAAGGTTAGGCGCCAGCACAGAAGTTGGGCGCCATACGAGTGGTACCAGTAGCTGACTAAGACCTTCAGTCTGACATCAGTGAAGGCCAAGGATGGCAGCCCCATTGGGGAGTGCACTGAGACACACACGGACATACTTAGCACACTTATGGGTATGGTAGCATCGCCAAGACGGGTAGAACCCCATGGGTCTGGATCAGTTAGGGGTCTTAACTGTAGGCATGGTTGTCCCCAAGGGGGGTGAGTACACCTTGCCTTCAACACCTTGCTTGCCATCCCCCGCTCCTCTAGGAAGCCAACGCTCTTTGTTGGCTCCCGGAGATCATCGCATTAGGGCACATCCCATGCAACATGTGGTCAACAAGGCACTCACTCGCTGGCTGACTGCAATCGTTATAAGCGGCCATCTGGCTCACGCTGGTAACCACAGGCATGGGAGTGCAGGGCACAACCAGGGCAGGAGCAGGGCACCAAAAGCGGCGGATGTGTAGCCGTTTGTACCGCCAAGCCCGATTGAGGGTGGGAGTTAGTACATTCACCGAACCTGGAGGTCTACATGAGTCCTGGGCTCGTCCTGGTACACACTGAGTAGGTCTAGCAGTCAGCACAAGAGTGCTCACCGCCCCCGGAAGATTGGGGGACAGAGGAGGTGGGGAACAATAGATATATAGGCACAAGGAGATTAGTTTTCCTTCTCCCGCTGGGACAAGGTCTCAGCACGTGTTAGTAGCTTTCCCTCGTTGTTCTGAACGAGGTAGGATCAGAGGATGGGATTGATACTCCCATTCGGCTGTATAAAGGCTGACATGGGCTCCCAGGTTGCCTCAGAAAGCCCAAAGCCGTCCCACAGAGTAAGGAATTTCCAGCCCTGTTTATACTCGTGGCGTGAAATACCTGCATCCAAATAGTACCCGTGGACTGCCGTCTCATCGGCAGTCATCCCTTCGAGTTTGTCTGCCTCCTCGGGGTTGGCAGCGTTTTCCAGGTCGATACGCTCAACCTCTCTGTCAGACAGACACCACTCATCCCAGGACAGTTCGTCAGGAGAGTGCTAATGTCTCAGCTGTTTAGGTGCACACAGCAGCTCTCCACCTAGGCGGGGACTGCACCTCACATGGATCCTGGATCCATCTATCTTTATAATGCGGTAAGGCCCAAAGAAAGGGTCCTGCAAACAGTTGTGGGGCAAAGTGGGCAATCACGAGTGGTGTACCAGCACCAGGTCTCAGCCCTTGAAACTGGCAGGACGTCTCGTGCTGTTACGCCTAGTTAACTCGCGTTCTCGAACGGGTTTCAGGTTTGCTCCAGCTAGGTTAGCCAGGTCCTGCCTGTGTTCCACGCAGTCCCCAGCGGGGCCTTTGTAGTCCTTTTTAGAAAAGGGGTTTTGAAAAACTATGCAGGACGCCCCCCATTGAACAGCCGGTGGGGGATAGCCACTTCAGGAACCTTCCTGAGGTTTTATGGTTAGTAGAGACCAGGGTAACAGGCGTACCCAATCTTTTGTACGCTCTTGTTTCATCAGAATCCTCAGCTTCTGCTCCACCACACGATTCTGTCTTTCGCACAGAGGGTTAGAAGTGTTACTGTAGGCACACCAGTGGTTACATGGACGTTCAGGGCGTCCAATACTCGTTTCCGCCATCCGGTGTCACTCCGGATATGTACATCCTTGTCAGAGTGCAGCTCCTTAGGTGCCCCGTGGTGTTCGAACCATTGCTCAACCAAATGTTTACCAGGCAGTTCCCCTGTGATCTTTTTGTTGCAGGGGAACGCAGTGGTGAAATGAGTAAGGCCACAGGTGACAACCAGACAACTGTCATAACCACCAAGCGTAGGCAGATCGTGGATGAAATCCGCGAGCAATAGAGAGTTAGAACAGTAGGGGACAGGCAGACTGGAGACCAGTTTCCTTTCACTTGAGTCGCTCTGTTTGCTGGCGTGACAGCCACAGGAGTCCACCATGGGCTGCATACGAGCCCGTAGTTCAACCAAGGGTAGTCGGGAGTAGAAACGCTCCCTGAAAAAGTCAACGGAGCGGGTGCACCCTGTGTGACCTGGACTGAGATGAGCCCACTGTAGGCAACCATCCAGTCGTGCCTTAGGCACAACTATATCAGTATATGACCTTCATATTACGGATATTGGTTATCTCTATACCAACGGTCGCTGTCTATCAGGCGCACCTCTAGGCCATCACCGAGGGAGTAGAGTACACATTGGTACTCTGACGGGTAGTCTTTCAGATTCAAACCCTCTGGTGCACCTGCAGTGTGCATGGACAAGTCCAACTGGACATCCATATGCTCGAACGCCTCTTTCGCCAACCCCTCCGAGCTCCCACCTAAGAGGGCGTCGAAGTTATTACGAGATATGTATTCAGCCGTTTCGTTTTTTATACCCAGTATATGGTGGACAGACAACCTGAACTGACTGAGATAGGTCCACCACCGCTTTACTTTCGCTTTTTCAGGAAGAAGACCCTTCTGAAATGTTTCCACAGGCCCTTGGTCACAGAGCGACCCGATAGGGTTAGTGCCAAGTAGGCGGGACTGAGAAGAGAGCACGAGCATCCCGGCCAGGAATTCCTGGTGGTAGGTACTGTAGTTGGATCGTGCTTGATTCCACTTCCAGTTCCAGTGCCCAATGGGCACCAGACGCCACTCATTCGCAGGGTAGTCATGCTTCAGGGTACCATCACGGGTCAGACCTGAAGTGCAAAACTGGCAGTGAGACAACTCAGCGGGGTTAATGTTCCTGCCACTGGTATAGGGTACCACCCCCCCCTACATCACAGGCATCTGTGACACGTATTCTCTCGCTGTTAGGGCGGTGTACCCTCAGGCAGTTGGTAGACGAGATTTTTTTCTCTTGAACTCCTGAAAACAAGCCTCCTCCTTGTCAGTCCACCGCCAATGGTTGGTCCCTTTTTTTAAGGACAGTCAGGGGGGCTGATGAATATGTAAAATTGTGTATATGTTGCCGGCAAACGTTCCACGCGCCAATGAAAATCCAAACGTCGTGAAGACCTTTCTTAGGGTCATCACACATCTGCATGTCTTACAGGGGTTGCATCTTAGATGCGGCTGGTTTCCACCAGCCATACCCAACGTCGAAACCTAGATACTCTATCTCCTCACGCATGAACTCACCTTTCTCGAGTTTGATGCGGAGATGGTTTTCCTGACAGACAGTGAAAAACTCTTGTAGGAGGAGGATGTGATCCTCCTGGGTATCAGTACCCAGTCTCACGTCATCCATGTGTCCCTCCATCTCAGCCCCGCAGGAAACCAGTTCCTGTACAGGGGGTCTGCGTCTCAGGATATATAGCATTTTGTTCATCAGCTCCTGAAAGAGTGCAGGGGCATTCGCAACACCGAAGGGCATGACTTTCCAGCGGAAGACACAACCCTTAGGGGTTACGAAGGCGAGCCGTTCCTCGGCTGCTCGGGTTAAGACTACCTGCCATACTCCAGTGCGCTTGTCCATCTTGGTCTTGAACCAACACTTGGCGATTCTCTCTAGCGTGTTCTCCATGTTGGGAACAGTCGCTGAGTGGTTTCGGGTCTTTTTGTTGATCTAACCATAGTCGACGACCAAGCGCATAGCAGTTGAGCCAGGTTTAGCCACTAGGAAACAAGGGCTACAATGGCGGGGATAGTCCCTGTGTTTCTACTCTCCGACGAGGCCAGCATCTATACATTCCTGGATCTGGCGTTCGATCTCGTCGCTTTGGTCTTGTGAGGCGTGGTACAGAAGCGCTCCCACCACAGACCCTTCAAACTCTGGCCTGAGTTTGAGGTCCATCTGGACCAGCTCTTTGCAAGACAGGGGTGGGGCAACGCTCAAAAGACCTCATGGTATTTCTGCATGAGCTTACTGAGAGAGGTCCAGGCGGCTGTGTCGCTCAATACCCTCAGCCCTAGCCCACAGAACCTGCTGGAGGTCCTGTACATCGTACCACGAGACTGGCATCTTATTCGGTGAGGGTTTACCGCCAGGTACCTGACCTGTAGGGCCATCAGTGGCCCGCATTGAGAAGACAGCGTGGTCTTGAGACCCGCCAGGGGTGGAATCCCCGTGATCCACCTCATCCATTAACAACTGCGCCAGGAAGTTACTGTGCTTCAGTGTAAGCACCTCTGGGTTCACCGGTGGTATAGCACTGGTGATCTCACTTAGGTGGTTGTCAGCATCAGCCAAAGGAGTAGAGACTGCTGGAGTCTCCTGCTGGTCGAAGCACTCCCCACTCGTAGTGGTACCCGGAGAGTACTCGGATCTCTTCTTAAGATCCAGGAGGGTGGGGCCTTGAGTTTCGGCCATCACCTCCTTCAGTACTACCTGGTTAAGGTCACTCACCGGTACAGGGTTTAGGGAGCTATCCACGATGGACAAGAAAGTGCCCCCTTCAGGGGCTCGCATAGTCTCCTGAGAGTTCTCAGGAACGTAGATTCGGCTGTCGGCGAGCTCAGTCCTTCCAACTGTCATACGGTTCAACAAGCGCCTCAAGCAGGCGTGTTTCCCTTGGGGAACCCCATTCAGGGGTGCACAGTACCACTCTCGCTCCTTCAAGGGCAATTTTGGTCAAGACCTTAGAGAGTTGGGAAATGGGTGGTTAGCATAGCCCAACCCCATCGATCTCCAGTAGATGTGATAGGCGTTATTGAGATATCTTGAACAATAGAGCCAGTCCATTTTCCAAGACTGGCCGCACCAACTGATAGTTTTCAGTCCGATAAGACCGGTTCGAGTAGCACAGACCGGAGTCTTCGGCTCACTCCGGCAGGTTTTTGGAATCAAACTCGGGAAGTTCGATCTGAAGGTTCGCGGTGGCGATGGCCTCTGTTTCCCTACCTGGTACTACTGGGTCACCCGTTCGACCTGAAGGGGGTGAGGGGTGCGTGGTGGCAAATGGCGCTAGTGCAGCAAGGGCACAGCTCTTCATCTCGGCCTTTGTGGTGTCGCCTACACTAGACACAGGCACAGTCCTGACACCGCGGGGCAAAGGGCTAGGACAGGGTTCCATAGGAGAGCTGCGGATGCCTCTGCACCTTTTCACATCCCTGGTCAAAAGATCCACACCAGGGGACACAGTAAGTGGGGACTTCTTCAAATCTGAGAGCCCCAGTTTATTTTTGAGTGCTGCTGACAATGCACTCAGATAAGAGCCTTCACCACCTGCACCCAGGACCCGGCAGAGTAGCTTCATGCACTCATCGAGACCCAGCTTAGGGGCTGCCATGCGCGGTGGCAAAGCTCTTTCTACGTATGAGGGTCCAGGGGCCACCCCACTTTGACAGGGTTCAGGCTTCAGGCATTCAATTTCCCCTCGGTTCTTTTGAAGGCGTACGTTCCTTAGACACCCAGTCAGGTTCCCACTCTGACAATTGGGCCGACACTGGCCAGTCCCTTTCGCCGTAAAGTATCTCGAACGTCTTGTCGCCCCAAGTAGCTCCGAACATCGCTCCCAAAGCTGCATCCTTCCCATTTTCCTTCATTGCAGCTCTTCTCCAGGCTTTGACTTTGGCATTGGCCACTTCAACCCCTGGAATAGGCGTGGGTTCAGACGGGGGCAATGAGGATACAACGGACACTAAGGCGGCTGCAAGAGGGTCTTCGCCTTCGAGGCGCCTGAGGTTCGCCCGCGTTAAGCCAGGCACTTCGGCACCCGGACAGACTCCTTCGGTGTATATTCTCTTCCGCCCCTCTTTGTTCTGCATGTCCTCCTAGAGGACCAGTATCACGGGGTACACCACCTGTAGATGAAGGTCCAGCCACTTCACCAGTCTTTGATCTGGTGCTTGTGATCCGTACGGTTTTGACAGACATCTCCAGAGTTTGTAATGATCTCAATAATGATCTTTTCTTTGACTTAAATTTTGGAAATCCTTCATGCATTTTCGAAATCCCTCAAAATCCAGCGTGCAATGAACAACTTGATCACATTACATAATTTCATCTTGTCAATCTGTAACAAAAGGCGATTTTATACTACAAACTCTCTGAGTACTATTTCACTGTCATGCTGGCACTGTGCGCGCGATCCCATCGCAGCACTGTGCGCGCGATCTTATCACACTCCCCGAACAAGACATTTGAGGGGAGGTGCAATACAACGCAAATGGCTGAAAACCCAAGCGCGCGCAAACAAAACAAAAAAAACACCTAGTCATACACAAAGAGGGGGGGGGGCTAAGCCGTGTCTAGTGACTTGAAAACATACAGAGTTAAAATACAAAGAACAATACTGACAAACAGTTCTCAAAAAACACAAAATTGCTGTATTTTCTGCCATCATGCACGACAGTTAACTATACAACATCACTTCCTGCCCTGCCGAAAAAACCAGCAACAACACGTGGATATTAGTGGGTTTTCATGTGTATCAGCAAGCGTGCAAAAACCTGCAGCTTCTGTACAACAAACCACTTAATCTGTTTAACCTGGTTCTCAATCCACGCTTCGTTGCGGCCCTGCAGAGACAGTGACAAGGGACAAACACGCATATCATCCTAAAAAAAGCGCAGCGTGTCTGGCTGCGAATGAATGAGCAAATATCTGAAAAATATTCTAGTCTGTACTTCTGACCCCCAACTCCTGAACTTCTCATAACCTCCTAAACAGCAGAGATACACAAAATCTACGACTCAAATACTGCAACTATGCAAGCAGGCACTATACCACAGACACTCGAAGACATTCCCAAAAATACTTTGCTACCTACACGAAGCATTACTTCAGCAACAAAGTAACACGAAAGACAACCAACGAAGCTACCACAGCAAAATGTAGGCCGTGTCTACTGCACAAATGCACATACCTCAAACACTCCTATAGCAAAGTAACAGCACGCGTACAAACGAACGAAAAAAAGACCAGACTAGCAGAAGAGGAATCACTCAACACACTCGGGCATTGCCGGCATTAAGCAATAGTAAATCAGGCCACAATGGCTAATCCCCGGCCAACAGCTACAAACCCTGTTGAGCAGGCCATGTGTAGCACGCACCAAGGCCAGGGGGCGCAACGAAACTCACGCTGCACCACCGAAAAGAAAGAAATCACCCTAGAGAAAGACACCGTCCAGGGAGGGGTTTTCTGTGGTAGAATCACTCATACCCAAAAAATGGGTGCAACACACACTACAAAAAATATTCACTGCATCGCGCAGTGCGGGCGGGGTGTCTCACACATCACAGCGCACCACGCGCGCACCATTGGGTTTTGAGGTTAGGAGCCTTACACTCTCTAGACAGTGGGGGGTTTACCATAAATTTCTGACCATCGCCCACAGTGGGCGGCGTTCGCCGAAGGCGAGCAACAAGCCACGACAGGAAAAAAAAGGCAAAGGTAGAAAGAAAGCCTAACACCATACATACTCATCCTGAAACGGAAGCACCCTGAAAGGAAAACGAATAGGGTCGTGGCCATGCACAAAAGGCAGAGGTGGCCAACCAAGTCAGGCTCACAAAAAAAAAAACCCCAAGGAGCGATGAAACGAATGACGACACAGGTATGCAACAGCAGAACACACCACTGGCGCACAACACTGGCGTCTCCAGAACATCTGCCCGCAATTCCCATAAACGTATGTCCACTGCCAGCCTATAAAAGCAGACACAAAAGAACCCAAAATAAAATTCCGTCTTATGCACTTCACAGCAGGCATGCAGCAGTAAACACACCTGAAAACAGGGTGCTCCGCCGCTCACCACACTGTTTGCGCGTCGCCATGCTATTCAGCCCTGAGTGCTTGCTTTCAGTTTTCCCCTGCCCTGCATCGGAGGCAACGGAAGAAGCTGAAAAAAAAAAACTACCCACTAAGCAAACCACCACACAACAACGTGAACGTATCGCAATGCGGCAACATGTCAAAATACTAACGTGTATCTCTTATGAGGCCATTCCTTGCCTCCTTGCGTGAGTTCTGTACGGAGCGCCGCCTTTGCACGGCGCAGCTCTTCATTGTCCCTCTCCAAGCGCTGCTCCCGGCGTTCAGCCACCAGGAGCTTGTCATGCCCGTCGTTCAGCGCCTCCTGCGCTTGTCATAGCTGTTCCTTTGTCAACTTGAGCTGAGCATGCAGTTTCTTCGATGTCCTGTCAAAGTGCTTGCGCTCGTGCTTTAATTCCCGTTGAAGCTCTTCGGTTCGCAGCTGCAGCTCCTCATTGCAGCACGTCACCCGCCACTGGTCAATCTGGAGCTCGCGATAACGGGGCTGATCCGTCATTGGTTCCCCATGAATCTCAGTTGGTCACTCAGTTTCCAAACCGCTCCACCACGCAGGCCTCGATTGCGACGATCTTTGCGACGAATCTCGCACTGCACCAGCAGGAACAGACATACCGAGCTCGATGGACAAGACTGTAATGATCTCAATAGTGATCTGGTCTTGGACTTTTGGAAATCCTTCCTGCATTTGTGAAATCCCTGAAAATGCAGCGTGCAATGAACAACTTGATCACATTACATAATTTTATCTTGTTAATCTGTAACCAAAGGCGATTTCATAATACAAACTCTCTGAGTACTATTTTACCGTCATGCTGGCACTGTGCGCGCGATCTTATCGCAGCACTGTGCGCGGGATCTTATCACAAGTTCAGAATACAAGTTCTTCTTGGTGTTCGTCGTCTTTTGCTTTAGTCTTCTAGGTTTCTAAGGGATCTGGTTTGCGCACACTTGTGCTTCTTCCTTGTGTTTGTTTCAGAAAACCTTGCTGATTTTTACCAAGTGAAAATAAGGTTGACACAAAGATAACGTAGAGCAAGTACAGGCACCCGATCAACGAAATCAGGATAAGTTCTTCCACAATGAAAACATGGGTAACAAAGAGGGGCTGCACACAGGTAATGCAGGCTTAAATACAAAGCTTCAGTCCGATATGAACAAAACAAATGATTTTATAAAGAAGGCTGACATTAATCTGGCCACCGAGACAGTTTCAAGCACTTCATCTGCACTTTTGACATGCAACGGAGTTGGTTAGGAATCTAGGGCATGTAGGTTGGGCCAGACACAGGATATGGCTTGGCCAGGATGGCCAAGCAACTGAATTCAGAATCAGTTAAAACGTAGAACCACAATAAGTGATAGAAACAATTGAGTATAGGGATGCTGAGGTGGGGGACCACTAGGCTTGACCTACAAGGCCCCAGGCATGAAGTGCCTATTTTATTTCGGTATTGCCTCCATGAAGGAAGATACCTCCGCTCACTTGATTGGTAGGGGTCAACCTTATTGGTGGGCTAGTGTTATATCCCTAGTTACTTTGAAAAATGTACTTAAAGCCTCAAGAGAGTGATAAAACCTAGGACCTGCTAGCCTCCACAACTTCTCAAGGATTAGGGGGGGCTTGGCATGGATCACGTACCTCAGGAAAGACATGGTAGTGACTTTGTTTTACTCAGACAACTATGACAGCTAAGCATTCATGAGAAAATATAAAAAAATGTATAGGCTCTGAATTCAGAGCAACGCTCAAATAAGGACGTTCGATTCAGGCCAGATTGCAGTTTAGGCTTCAGCTTTACATCAGATCCGTGCGTACGTGTTGTAGCTTCATATAGGTATAGAAATGTTCACATTTTGGGTGTTTAGAATTAGGGTTGTATTTTCCGTGTAGTTGCTGTGTGTGTGCGCGCGCTTGAAATCGCGATGTGCTGGATTTTGCGGTTGTCGCTTGTTCTGTGTTGCTCTGAGAGTCGATTCGGTTTAGTTTTGTAGGATATTCATATAGTTTTGTTGGTTCCATATTTGTGCTCATGTTACGGCGTTAAAATGAGGCTCTCAGGTGACATTTTTCTGTTTGGGTCAAATTTTTCGATTGTTGGTGGTAGCTTTCTGTGTGTCGTAAATGTTCGTGAAATGTTTAGTGTAGTAGTGCAAAATGCATGTCTTCACACCTTCATTGTCTCTTACACATGAGGGTTAGTTACCCGCTCCCCACAACAGGTCTGCTTGGCAATCGCTGAGCCAAGCAAGGGACCAAAGGCTGGTGCCAAAGTCAGGCAGCCAGCGTACTCAAGGAGAATATTGATCATGGTGTATTGCACTTGCACTGCGTGTCTGTAGGGATTGGGGTATAGGTCTGATGTTTTAGGGATTTCGGACTTTCTTTTTTGAAACGTTATGTGTTTTGGTAGTGTACCTTAGTTATGAGCCCCTAGGGTACGCCCGGGATTGGGTAGTACTCTTAGGAGATTCCTCTGTAGCCGGGAGTTTAGATAATGAGCTACTTGCTCCGCCCCCTTAGAGACCTTTAGGCGGCTCAAGTTGCAGGGTCAAAATCTGCCCAAAGGTGCCTCTCCGCGGCACTCCAAAACAAAAGTTTTTATGGGGGAACCGAAAACACGGAGACAAAAATTCAAGCAAAAATCAATGAATTGCGCAATTTTGATTTACTTTCAAGAAAACCGCCTGCCCCGAAAAATAATTTATCTTCCTCACAATGCACTGCTTTTTTTGGACAACCATGACTTTTCTTTGTTTTACCACTTATGCTTTCATATGAAAATACCCATTAGCTTGCAATCCTTTCGAAAACCAATTTTTGAGATCCATGTTGCACGCAGCACCACAAGAAGCATTTTCTGGCACCCTTCTTTGCGCGAGGGCAAGCGCAAACATTAACACAACACAATAATAAATCGCATCACAGGGAAAATTGTGCCGCACAAGGTACTGGCAAAGAGGTCGTCGAAGAGCAATGCATAGCGCGAGCCCTCGCGCATAATATATCAGAACAAACGAAGAAATTACTTTTTCTTCGGAACAACTTGCATCTTAGCACCCATAGACTTAGCAACGGACATCTTACCCTTTGGTGGTCGCTTTGCGGGCTGGTCTCTTGGTTGGGACTGACGAGCTGGCTGCTTGAATGGAGCTCTGGCCCCGGCTTTCTCGGGCCTCGGTTTTGCTGCCGCTTTCTT
The DNA here is from genome assembly GCA_964036045.1 of Eutreptiella sp. 'Long Island Sound 2002'. Taxonomy (NCBI): domain Eukaryota; phylum Euglenozoa; class Euglenophyceae; order Eutreptiales; family Eutreptiaceae; genus Eutreptiella; species Eutreptiella sp. 'Long Island Sound 2002'. Next base: position 42,438,102 of record OZ038378.1, on the reverse strand, counting down.
TGCTGTCTTACCTTGGGCGACCTGCGGTTCCTCCTCCTCTTCTTCCTCGCTCTCTTTCTCCTCATCTCCATCGCTCTCGTCGGTATCTTCACGGGTACCCGATTTCGCTGCCTGAGGCTTGGAAGCACTCTTCTCCTTCTTGCTTAAGTCTTGGGGGCAGGTTCCTCACCAGTCAACTTCTGCTTTGCCGCAAGGGCCTGTGCTTCTGCAGCTTGACCCTTCTGAACAATCACTTCCTCCTTCAGCGTCAACGCATCAGAAACGTACTTTTCATCGCGAACCGAAAGGGAAATACCACGGTTTGTCCAGTGGCTTGCTGGTCCCAATCACCAGACTCGTCCAGTCCCGACCCTTGTGTCAAGACGTGGTTCAGCTGATTCTGCACTCTGTTGACCCAATCGGAGAGACTGTCGGTGGAGACACCAAGAAGATACATGCGAGAGTCCGGCTCGATGGCAGCAATCTTGCACACCGGGTCTGGCTGAAGATCAATGAACACAAAAGAAGGCTTGAAGCCCTTAGTCTCCTTCAGGTAATGGAGGTGAGTGTCGAAATACCACATAACATGTGTTATCGGCAGGGGGCCGCCAAATTCAGTGTCAACCATCTCCTGTACTTGCGTAGGTCCAAACGTCAGATAATTCGGAACCTGCAAAGAGGAAGAAGTTATTGCGCGAGGCCTCGCGCAAAGAGAGGACGGAACGACGAAATTATACCTTTTCCCTCCAGCTATCCGTTGACGAAATCAGCAACCAGCAAACGTCGAACAATGTAGGATCCCCTGCTGCCTTTGGTTTGGTAGGCGAACTGAAGATGGGAATACACAACATGTTAGCCATGCGGGTCGCGTTGAAATCATCGTTGAGACGCCTCTCTGTTTCCGTGTCCAGAACGTCGTGCATATTGTCAACAACAATTTGGGAACCGCAGATAAGTGTATCAGCACGCGCCATTTCCTCATACAGCCAGGCCGGGCACATCGTCTCAGGATCAAGATTTTCAAATATGTCGCCGTTGATGACAATCAGGTTCTTGTCAATCTCCATGAACAGCTTCGGGGGTTCGTGCACCAGAGCTGCAATTCGGGTCGCCTTAATTGTGATAGTTTGACTCACCAGTAATGGATCCTGCTGTTCCACTGTCTCCAAGTCACCAGTAACGCCAGCACCTGCGGGGACCACACGGCTCTTGGTAATCTCTGTACCCAGGAGTCCTTGGACATTGAGGATTTTCATGGGAACGGGTTTGTGTTTCGCTGCCAGCTGCCAAAGTGGTGCGCGAATCATGGATTTCCATGCCGGCCATGGACCGCGAACTTTGCCTTCAGGTTCCCGCGAATAGCCCCATGTGCCAAGAGTCACTTTCAGGGCAGACCTTCCAAGTCCACTCCGGCAGGTTTTTGGAATCAAACTCGGGAGGTTCGATCTGAAGGTTCGCGCTGGCGATGGTCTCTGTTCCCCTACCTGGTACACCTGGGTCACCTTTTCGACCTGAAGGGGGTGAGGGGTGCATGGTGGCCAACGGCGCTAGTGCAGCCAGGCCACAGCTCTTCATCTCGGCCTTTGTGGTGTCGCCTACAGTAGACACAGGCACAGTCCTGACACCGCGGGGGAAAGGGCTAGGACAGGTTTCCATATGAGAGCTGCGGATGCCTCTGCACCTTTTCACATCCCTGGTCAAAAGATCCACACCAGGAGACACAGTAAGTGGGGACTTCTTAAAGAAGGTCCCTACCAGGACCGGCCCCTGCTGTGCCCCTTCCGCCTGTAATCCCTTCTGACTTGCTCCGGATCAGCGCTTGCATTTCTCAAAATCCAGGGTCCAAAATCCAAAGATATAGACAATAGAAAAAACAATCCCCCTTCAACCCTGAACAGCAATCCGATCCCAAAAATGTAGCAATAACCCGATTCACAATCCAGTCCACGATGCGGGCTTCCGTTCAGCACACCAGTCTTCTCACGGTGGCCCGCATGTACAAGAATTGCACCAAGGAAGAAAGCCCTGAAATTGGCATATGAACACAAATAAAGCAAAGTTGTGGAAAGAGGTAAACATACACATTCACAGCCATAAACCCCTCATTCCCTGGACCCAATACCTTCCCTTGACTCACCAACATATTGCCCTGAACCAGGTCAAATGAGATGGCTGAATGCCATGTGTCACAAGTCACTACACAAACCCCAAAAATGTGTTCACTCTCAAGCTTCCAAATCCTAGCCCAATACGGGGGGGTGCCGTGTCATGGCCTAGAGTGCCACTCAGGACCATGCCCTACCCTGACATAACCTTGGTTGGACTTGGAGTCGAATGGGCTTGGAGAACTGCCCCATGAAGATGACCTCACAACCTAACAAAATCAGGCAAAACACACCATAGTGCTCAATATTCAATAATATACTCAAAAATGCATACGGCAATTACCCAAATGCTCCATGCATGTGTCAAAACGGGAAGTAATATACAAGGGTGATATAGACCAAAGGTTGATGCCCAAGAATATCCCATCATTGGCCCCGAAGCCCTTCCGGTTATGTACATGACATGCTTCACAAGTCAACTCATGAATTTGAGACCTAAATTTGTGAGGCCTCGTGTGCCAAGCCCAAGTGACCACGTGATTCGGCATATGGTGAGGAGCAACACCGAAGCTTCCGCCAACATATAAGCAACATACCATAGTTCAGGGATCTCTGGGCACTTTACTGTTAGTCGACCAGTTGAGCACATAAAACACAAAAATGAGCATAAAATGAGGTCAAAAACATGTAAATCAACCCAAATTCAAGATAATTACAATAGTATATAACTTCGCTCACCCATGGTGTCAACCTATGACTCAAAACACAATTGCTTGGGACCATTTGCAAACAATCCCCCCACTTGGATCCCCATATGGACGCATAAGGACACCTTCGAACCTCCTCCGGACACGCACCATGAAAATGGTAAAATTGATATTGGCACTTGTGGGTCGCTCAGTAAGCCCTCCCACATGCACTATATGAGCGGTAGACTTAGTCTAGCGCTATGGAGTTCACCATTGCAACATGGGCAAGGCCCTTGCCACGTATGACCCCATATATCTTCCTACAAACGGAGATATATAACATGGGCGTGAGCATATCGAAGCACATACCATGCATATAACACATACCCTCAAAAGTGGCTCCCACCATGATATGCCATGACCCTCCATGGACATAACTTCACGTTAAAAATACGTAGGAACCCAAAGAAAAGTTGCTATGCAACCCCAACACTCATGCGGTACACTCCAAGGTCGCATTAAAATATTCGGTTGCACGGTCCAAGAGTTATATATCACTTTCTACCCTCTTGACCATTATCCCTTGCTTTGCAGTGCATGTGTACACACCAAACGCGTTTGATGCTTCCCAAATTAAGTTGAGACCGATGCGGCTCGGACCCATGTCTCGAAATTCTTATACCTCGCTGTGAGTCGGAGATATGACCTTTCAAAGTGGTCTCAGGAATCACTTTTGTTTCGACGATATCTCCGAGACAAATGAAGGGCATAACAAAAGGAAGGTTGATTCGTGATCGGGGAAAAATGTCGGACGACTCGTGATTCGTCATATCAAGTGCGGCGATGTCGAAGTCGAAATTCCGATTCCTAAAGTCTGAAAAAAATCAGATTAATTTTTGCGAGTGTATAAGATGAAAATTGCGGAAGCAACGAACCCTTTACTGATGACATCTGACCCTTCATCGAGGTTTCCGCCAAAATATCTGTAAATAACAGTTAACCATTCGGTTACCGCAAAATCGCGAGCCAACTGACAGTCGCCGATACATTGACCATCAGAACGGAAGGCTGAAAAATTACGGAAACATTATGATAAAAAAACCCTGCTGATTCCTTATATTCTGATATATAGATCTCCGCTGGCGGCGCCTCAGTACTGAATATGGCCGCTCATGGCCGGAATGGCCAAACCTATCACACTATCACATCTGGTTAGGTCAGGTGGATGAGAGAGTATGATATCGGCCAATGGCGGCTTGCTGGCACATAGATACACACCCCGAGTGACCCCAAAATGGCCACAGGGGTCCGAACCGGCTTCACCCCCCTTCTCAGAGCGTTGTTACCGCTCGGAAGTCATTGAAGAGAGGACGGGAGGACCCCAATGGGCTCCCACCCCCCCCCCCGATGTCCCAAGGACACATGGAGGCCCCACACACGTCGTAGGCGTCCCCCACGCCCCAAGGGAGGGGTGACCTGATAATCGGTGCCCTACGCCATATCCGGTCTCCTCTTGATCTACAACATGGACCAAGGGGATCAAAGATAGAAAAACGTCGTCGGTCGACCTAAAAAAGTATACCACAATGAAATATATATGTGGAGATCGAGTGAACGGGGTATATGGCCAATCAAGGCCGAAAGGTCCCCGGATGAACGCCCTCAGCTGTCTCCCCAAGCACAGAAACAAACAAAAATGCCAAGGGGGATCCATTACGGTGCTACTGCAGCCACCAAATGGACCAACACGTCCTTGACATCAAAAGAAATATCCTTATTCTTCAGATAGTCCATCAAGACCGTGGTATACCTCGGCACGAAAGTGCTTGGAGGCTCCCACGAATCCCTGGATGCGGCGAATCCCTTCCAACGGACTTTATAAAGCCTCCCCCCAGGCGTCCCTGGGTCCGGCTTGTCCGCCAGGATCTTCTGAGCGGTGAAGTCGTCGTCCTCACCCTCGTCATCCGAGTCCACATCGCCGGCCGTGAACTCGAAGGTGACGGGACGTCCGCTGGGGTCTGGTGCTCGGGGAAGAAGCTGGGTATGGTCGCGGTCCAGGATCTTGTTATCCCCCACACGAACCGCATACACATCCTGCCCGACCTTTCGCACGATTACCCCCGGCACATACCAAGATGCCTGCCGATGCCATGACAGGACATCCTTGTGGTGCCGCTCCAGCCACACGGTGTCTTGGAGAGCATACTTCTGGACTTTTCCCTGCTTGAGGTACTTGGCCCTCTTGTCATGCTCGTCCTGAAGTGCCTTGCACACCTTGGCCGCCGTGTCGTCCGCCTCAGCCATCATAGCGTTCGCATCCCGGGCCACTTTGCCATGGTTCAACCACGAGAGAGTGCGTGACACTCGATCCCGTAGGAACAGGATACCATGGGGCGACAGTCCAGTGGGTCCTGGAAGGTCGTGATACGCTTGGAGTGCTCTCCACAGCGAATTATACCAATTTCGGCCCGGCTCGTCGATGTGCAGCTGGCGGAACTTCACGAACATCTGCCGCCCGGCCACCTCAGCTCGGCCATTCGACCGGCTGTGGTACGCCACAGTGGTGGCGTGTCGAATGCCCATGTGTTTGCACATCGTCTTGAACCACGTCCCCACAAATTGACTGCCCCAATCGCTGCAGATGACAACTGGGACATCAAAAATTGTCAGCCAATGCCTGATCATGGCATTAGTGACGGTCTTGGCCTGCAACCCCACTCCATGCTTGTCCTTCTTGTCCTTCTTCTTGGACTTCTTGCCAGGGACCGGCACGATGTACCCACTGTGCCTATCCACCGCCAGGATGACACAGTCGTAGGTCTCTCCTTCCACGGTGACCTCCGGCATGGCGAATACATCCATGGCCACGGACCGCATAGGGGCCTCCGGTATGGCCGTATACACCGGGTTGCCCGCTGTGGAGTGGTTGGGGCTCTTCGTGGCCCAACACACGGCGCAGTCGCTGCAGTAGTTGTCGAGGATGGCGTAGTACCCCGGTGGGAACTTGAAGCGCCACTCCAGGTCCTGCTGCATCTTGTCCCGACCAGGATGCATGAGCTGGGCGTTATGCCAGTGGTCAATGAGCTCCTCCACTCAGTTCTCAGGGACCAGTAGCTTGTCCTTGAGGAACAGTTAGTCCCCATCCTCGGTTAAGCCCTCAGGCCACTCGTCGTCCGCCGGGGCGCTCACGGCATTCCAGTACTTGCTCCAGTGTTCGGATGCCGCGTAGTCATCCGACCAGTCCTCTGTGAGCACCGACCTGACTAGCTCTACAGGGGCCACCATCCATTGCTCGAGGGTTTCCTCTCGAAAAGCTTGGACGCGGGCACCCCGGAACTTGGCCAGGTCCGTACCGTTTGCCATCACCACAAAGCACTTGACCCCCTCTTGCCCCATGGCCTTCTCCATCTGGATGATGCGCTTGGCCTCCTCGGTTTCCTCGGCGTCCCCATGGCTGGATATGTCCATCCAGGCCTTGCCCGCGGGGTAGGCCCATCGACTGAGGCAATCTGCGACAGTGTTGTCCTTCCCTGGGACGTATACGACGCTGAGGTCGAACTTGGCGAACGTCTCGTGCCACCGGGCCCTCCTTGCCGCCGGTCCGGAGGGGGTGTCGACGTGCTCCTTGTGCCAGCTCTGCAAGGACTGATGGTCTGTACAAACCACCACCGGTTGCAATTCGATGTGGCCGGACCACTTCCTGAGCGCACAAACGATGGCGTACCTCTCCTTCTCCCTCGCGGTCCAGGTGCGGCGTTGGCCCTCGGCCAGGATCCGACTCCAAAACGCCACGAGTACGTGTGACCCGTCGTCCCGAATCTGCTCGAGGACTGCCCCGACAGCATAGTCCGAGGCGTCCGTCCGTAGCACGAATCCCTTGTCTGGGTCCACCAAGAATAGTCCCAGCTGCCCCAGGAGTCGCTCCTTCAGGCGGCTGACCGCATCTTCGGCCTCAGGGGTCCAGGCAAGCTTCTTCTTGCTCCCCTTGCGGCCATCGAACTTGCCCACTTGCAGCATCTTGTGCAGCGGCCCCGACAGTTCTGCATACATTCGCAGATAACCCGAATAGTAGTTGCAGAACCCCATGAAGGATCGGAGTTCGCTTATGGTCTGGGGCTTTTCCCAGTGGTGCAGGGACACCAGCTTCCTAGGCATGGGACGGCGTTGCCCGTGACCAACCACGTGACCCGCGAACCCCACTTCCTTCACGAAGAGTGAGGCTTTGGTGGGCTTGCACACCATGTTGTGCTTGTCCAACTCGCTAAGCACTCGGCGCAGATCCTTCTCATGCGCGTCGATGAGCTCGTCCTCAGTCATGTTCTCCGTGCCGGACCCGATGATGATGTCATCCACGAAGGGATCGGCACATTCCCGGACTGGACCGAGTAGGTCCTCCATCATGCGCTGAAAAGCGGCGTTGCCATTCTTGGCGCCCATGGGCACCACTTTCCACTGCATGGGCCACAGCGGCGTCGACATCGCTGTGCCGGGCCTGGAGTCCGGGTGTAGCGGCATCTGGTAATAACCGTGTTTCAGGTCCAACACCGTGAAAATCCGCTTTTTCTGTTGTTTTTGGAGGATAGAGTCGATCAGGGGAAGCGAGTACGAGTCGGTCTCGGTCTGCTCGTTCAGACCTCTGTAATCAACAACCAACCTCCACTCGCCCTTCTCCTCCTTGGGCACGATGAAGGCTGGGCTGGCCCACTCACTGTCGGAGGGTTCGATCCATCCCCGCTCAATGAATTCGGCCAACAGCCTCTTCATGGCCTCGGCCCGATCGCCCTGAAGTTGGTACTCCCGATGACGATAGATCCTGGGGTTCGGCTTCAGCTTGATCCTCGCTGTGCCAAACCTCCCACGATCCCGAGGGTTCTTGTTGGCGACGCCACTGAATAGCCGCGGATAGGCTTTGATCAGCCTCTCCTTCAGCTCGGCGACCTTCGGGTTCTCCTGGGCCTCTTCAGCCGCCTGCTTCGGTATCGATATATCCGAACGCACTGTGGCATAGGCTTCTCCAGGGTCCTCCCCGTCCGATATGCCGTCTTCATCGTCGTGGGGTGCACTTCCCACCGATAATCTTCGAAAATTTGCGGCGTCGGGCTGGTTATTGTCGCTATCGGCCCCCATTCTTAAAAAATCCCACGTCGGCGGGTCCGACCCAACCGGACCATCGTATAGGTCCGCGATGTGATCCATGACCCTCGCCACGAACTCATCCTTCTCGTACTTGCCGGTGACCAACATCTTGTCATCCCACCAAAGCAGAGATGTGACCATGGCCCGCCCCTTCTTGGCTGCCACACGGTCGTGCATCCCCATCCGCATGTAGTTGACGACGTCATCGATCTCGGCATGGGACAGGACGTCAATGCCATCAATTGGCTGATCCGTCCCCTCCTTGGGTTCGAACATGACCTTCATGGGCACCGCCTCCACCCTACGGATGAATGCTTCATCACCCGTGGGCTGGGCTTGCGCCCCATCCACCAGGAAAGCCTTGGTACCCCACGCTTGACCCAGGGAGGGCATTGATACACCCTTGGCGTCGATGAACAGCTCCTCCTCTGGCCTGAATGACATCTCGTTCAGGGTGATGGAGTCCAGCGTCGACTTGAGACCTTCCAGCGGACATGGGGTGGATCCTATGCCGGTTCTGACCAGGATCCCCTTCGCCCTATCCGCGACGATCTTCTCCACCGTACGTCTGGTGTTATCCAGGGAGCCATGCCAATACATGGGCCCCCACTCCTTCAAACCCCAATGCCTATGCCAGGCTGAGTCTCCTCGATGCCAATGCCTGCTACACTTCCGCAAAAGTGGGGCATACCGGGAAGCGAAGACGTCCGTCTCGGGCGCTTCGGCTCCCAGCGTCTGGATCATCCTGGCATACACCTACGGGGCCATTCCGTACTCCGTGAGTTGAACTCCGCGGTCTCCTCTGGACTTGGCACCCACAGCTTGCACCGCTTGGACGATTCGATCCTCTTCCTCATCATTCCAGTGGGATGATCCGCATGCATAGTCCGTGGACAGCCATGTGAGGCATTCATCATCCTCCCGGACCAGCGTTGCACGATGGGGAAGGGCTCCAATGGCGTTTGCCACCATGTAGTCATACCCCATGATCATGTCCCAATCGGTAATGTCGGCCACATGGAAGTTCCCGGATAGAGTGCTTCTCTTCGCCCAATCAGGGCGGTTCAAGCGCTCATGCTCCCAGAATTCCATACTGATAGTGGCCTCATGGGTACCACCACCCATGATCTCTCCATTGGCCACCTTCAGGCGCACCGGTCTCCGGCTGGGCTGCAGGGATTCCTCCTTGAACAACCCTCTCCGGACCAGGCTCACCTGGGCACCCGTATTCACCAGAACATCCACCACCAATTCCTCTTGTCCGCACCGTACACGCACCTTCAAGTGCAACTGCCGCTCGTCGCCATGCGGTGTATGGACGACTCTCACGGCATGCAACTCTAGCACGTCCGGGTGCATCAGGACTTCGAGGGTATGATCACGGATGGTGTAGATCTTGGGTTGGTCTAGCCCGTCCACGGGGCTCTCCGTGGTCACTCCTTCCTTCTTGCCACGTCCCTTGCCCACATAAATTTCCCTTGGCAGGGCGCTCCAGGGGTTGGGAGTGGCAAAACTCAGTGGTTTTGGCTCTTCTGGAGCCTTCTTCGGCACCCGATGTGCCTTCGCTTTCTCTGGGATTCCACTTATTTTCGGAGGAGAGACCTCCGAGGTCCCACTCCCGTGGGGGCTCCTCTAGACTTGACTTCCCGCAGCCCCTTCCGGCTGCGATCCGCCAGGACTTTGTTTACCACGTTGCTGGGCTTTGAGTTCCTCCAACGTCCTCAACATGTTCTCAGCAACTTCCTCAATTGACCTCAATCGTCGGTCTTGGCCAGGCCCACCACCATAGCCTCTTCCTCCGCCTTTTCTTTGGCCTTTGCCTTGGCCTTTTCCCCCGTCTCCGCCCTTCGCCTTCCAATCGGAAATCCGCTGCTCCTTGGGCTTCTTCTCGGGGTGGGCGGCAAAGTAGGCCTTCTTGTCCGCCTCATACACCTTCCACTGACGGTGGTCGTGTGCATGGTTGTTTCCCTTGCCATAACAGACCCAGCACCCGTCGTGCTGAGACCTGTACTCTCGGAACGAGAGCTGTGGGTTCCCGATCCTCCTTGACTCTCTGCCCTTCTTGGGTCCCACCCGGCTCCATCTGGACCGATCCTGCCCATTGTCCCTCACGTTGTGCGCCACAAACGCGAAGAAATGGGCCTCCTAGTGATCCTCCCGGGACCAGTGGTCTTCGCCACTTCCACTGCCATCCTCAGCGGAGTTGGCCGTGTCTTCCTGGATCTCCCGATGATGGCGGTCCTCTCGGTGGCCTCGTTGTCCATGACCATGTCGATCCTGCACGTGGGCCTCGTTCTTCGCATTGAGCTTCAACTCCACCGTGATGTACTTCACGATCTCGTCCAGGCTCATGCGGGCGAAGATGACCTGCATCCTCAGCGGCTCCCCGCGCCTCCACTCCACGTTGTTGAGGCGCAGCAACCTTTGCCCCATGGAGTCTCCAAACACCTCCACGTACACGGCGTTCTTCAGTCCCAACATCCGGTTGGGCTCGCCCAGGTTCCTCCTGAAGAACTCCATGATACCCGCATGGGTATCCTCCGCCGCCATGATCCTCACCGCTACCCGCTTCTTGACGCGCTTCTTCTCCTCGTCCTCCACTCGCCTCCTCCAGTTGCCGGGGAGGACGTCCCTCAGCAGGTGGCGGATCTTGCTGGCCTCGTTCCAGTCCTCCACCAGCTTGAGGCATCTTCGGTACTTCCGCAGATACCGGTTCCACTCCCGGACCCGCAACTCACCGGGGTCCAGCGGCAGCAGGATGTACCACAGGTCCTCCAGCTTCTGGTTCGGAGCGTCCACCCGCTCCTCATCCTCCAACCACTGGAGGCAGGCCTGCTCCGTACGGATCAGTCCTTCCCGGATCTGATCCCGCAGCTCCTCCTTCAGGTCCTGCGCCAGCCGGTGTGGGAATGTCCGGCATACCCACTTGTTGTAATAAGTTGGGGCATTTTGGCCTCTCAGAAGGTTTCTGGAGGAACTCTACAAGACCTCATAGAGCTTCAAGATCCTAAGATACTAGGATATTTACTCATATTTGGCTCATATTTCAAGCCTATAGCTTACTGCTAGAGTCTACTGCTCTTAGGTACACCACACAGAGCAGAGATCTAGATTACATTAGTAGCCATACATGAATAATCACATCCCATATGCTTATAATGTGATTTAATCATGTTTTATGCCATTTTAGAAGGTTCTAATGTATTAGAAGCTATTTTGAAGCTATTTAGAAGCTTCATAAGGCCTGTCGCGATTGTCGGCGCCTGCTGTCGCCGACGGCAATTTACGTGATATTGACAAGGCCTGTGACAAGATAGACTACTCAGAAAGTTGTTAAAATATAGGTTTTATTGCCTTTTTAATGAGATTTCAATGCCACATTAATTTTCCTGTTATTTAGGCATGTGAACCCGTATTACTGGACCAGCCAGTTGGTCCAGCTCAATGTTCGTTCACGACTTCGTCTTCTTGCTGTTGCCTGTGTCCTGTACTTGCCAACAAGATCAATTGTAATGAAGAACATTGGAAACAATTTGATTTTTAAGTGCAAGACAAGGAAAATGGGTTTTCTATATGCACCCAAGCACAAGCATATGACAGTCCAGTAATCTGAGTTCGAGCAGGACGACGACGACGAGGACGACGCGCAGAAGCTGGGCCAGCGTACGCTGTTCCATAATTGTGATATCCACACAAATAAATGGAATAATCAAATGACTCATGGTACGTGTTTGTGTGTGTGTTGTATGTGTAGTGTGATGAGGGAGGGAGTGTGTGAAAAAAGAATCCAATTGGGTCCGCCATGCGTCTGATGGTTTTCCGTTGGGGGTGACGGAGAATGTGATGGAGACTGTAATGTTGTAGACTGCGGACACTCAATTGAGCACTCTCAAACCCGGTAATTGAGGCTGTACCAGGCGATCGAGCGAAAGTTAACGAAGCGGAACGTACCCGCAGTGGTTCGGTAGCAAATTTGAGGATAAACTAGCTCTTTAGACCAAATGACCTAGGTCAATGATCGCGAGGGTTGGAAAAAGAGATTCATTCCTCACAACTTGCAGTTAAGCAACAATAGTTGAGGGGATACGAATTGATTGTTCGTCGGCGAACCAAAACTCGGGGTCTATTGAGCAAAGGTGCTCATAGAACCACGTAGGGCAGATCAATTACGGACCATATTGCATGTTGAGCGCTATGGGGAAACCCTTGCAATAAGGAAGTAATGCAATAAGTATGAAATGTAAGATTTGCAAAGTGGAATGCAAAGAATGAGTGACCTGCCGAACGGAATGAATGAAATGCAATCCGAATGGAGAGTAGAATACGTCACTAGTCAAACGCTTGCCTTGACGGCCATGCAGTGAAGGGTGAGGTGCATGGTAGAGTGAAATGAGGACAAATCACTTCCTAGCTCAAATGCAATTGTGCTCAAATGAAACAATGGATAATGTAAAACACACAGCTTGCCAAAAATACCAAGACTGAGGCTCATAGGGCAACCGTAGGCCGTACAAGCTCAGCACTCCCCAATGCGACACAGGGCAACCGTGGGCCGTGCGTCTACGTGGGAAGCCAATGCAACACAGGGCAACCGTAGGCCGTGTGTATGCGTAGGCCAGCAGTGGGTTGGTTAGTGCAACCATAGGCCGTAACCAGTGCCCAGCACTCACTTCAGGTCAGAGGTAAAGGGATGAAAAGAAGTCAAATGGTATCGCACACTAACATTCCGGCCTGCACCTACTGGAATGGCTACCTCTATTACAGTACCAGCGCCTTGCGGCACTTCTCCTCACCACCCTGCCCTACAGGGGGGGGACCAGGGACATTAAGTTGAGTTCAACTCAACCTTTAGCATTAGGATTATGATACCATAAAGGTCAATGCATCTCCTATACTAGCTAGTTAGCTAGCTAGCTAGAGTAAGTAAGTAAAAGTAAGTAAGTGTTGCAAGCTTCTTCCGCGGCCATATACCAACATCAACCTCTCTCATCGGAAAATGGTCTCAAGGACCCCAAGAGAGGTCAATGCCAAAGGTTTGGTCGAATGCGGTCGTTTAATGTTTCACTTGGGTGCTCCTGCATTGAGTCTTCTCTTTCCGCCCTCCGCTCACACCCATCAATCCCCTCCCTACTCCCTGGTGGCAACAGGCCCCACGCCTTCTTTGTCCCTGGGACAACGGGCCAGCCGAACGGAGCCACTCAGCCTAGGGAGTCGAAGGGAAAGGCTTAGACGGTGAATGTGGCGGATGCAAACGGTCTGTTAATGGTTGTGGCCAAATTTGTTTTTTGGCCGAAAAGACAACAAAATGTTTCACTATTTACTGTGTGTCTAAAGTAATTCTAAGGTATCTACCTCTCTACCTAGGCTAAGCCTAGTTAGAGTGAATCAAAATTGATGCAAACAATCACAAACTGCGATATCATACAATGATTCAAGGTTAGAAGACCAAAGACTCGCGAATGGTTTTGCAAAAGAATGATGTGAAAACCTGTTTGTTCTTGAAAATGCCCAAGTTCCATAGCACTTTTCTATACTATATTGCTGAGATGTCAAAGAAGAAATACCCGCACTGTATAGCGCATGTCCTCAGGTTTCCGAAACATATTTGATGTTCCCCCAACTCATCAGAGGTTCAGAGAAATAGAAGGTGGGGGGAGACACATGAATGTCACATGCAACATATGCTGAAAAACCACCAAAGAAGCATAGAAAAATCAAACTTTTTCACTGGCATCCCACTTTTAATAGAATCCAGTGATTGAATATCTGCAAGCTAGACACCATTACCTTTTCAAAACAGCTCTGATGACTTTCCAACTCACCATAGGCTCTGCGAAAGGTATTTTTTTGTGCCCTCATGAACACAAACATTGAATACATGCTTTCATGCACTAAATTGACGACCATGGGAAAAATCCATTCTTGACCACAGAAATTCAAGGTAAACATGTTTTCGGAACTGCATGCTCCAGTGTTTGTAAAACACCTTGGTTCAAGTTCGAAGTCACCATGGTCCCAGAGGAATGATTAAAACTCCAAAACCATTTTGCATGATTTTTCACCAAGTGGTTTGTGTGGTAACTTGTGGCATTTTTACAATAGCCATCTCCATTTTTTGAAAATGAGAGTGACCCAGGGTTAGAGAGCAGTGTTGTTCAGTGTTGTTTAGAAAAATGATATGAAACCTCATACCTTTTTTCTCTGGGAGATATGAAGAAAGCACAAAAGGCACTTTTCAGGGGTTTTCATGGGGTGGTTCATGGGTGAAGTTGTTGGGGATGGGAAAATAGTCTAAAAATTGATCTCAGGAAAGTGAAGTGTGAAATAAGAGCGTTTTACTGTCTACCTCTCATATATGCTTGGTTCAAATTTTTTCAGCGCAATGGCGCGAAGATATGCGTAAAACACCAAAAGTCATTTTGGGGTGCTTTAGAGGGTTGGGCAAAAAGTGATTCATGGGTCATCTTGGGAAAATCACAAAAAGGAGCCTATGTTGAGTCAAAACGAGATGAAAACGTTATTTGGGAGCCTGCGCTCTCTAGTTTACGATGGCGCTTTACTCGACGCGTTTTGAGCCGATGGCGCCAAGTTTTGCGTAAAATGATGTAGGCCATTTTCGACATTTTTGGCCTTTTGGAACATCAAAAGTTAGTGAAAAACTTCAAGAAAATCATAGCTCTGAAGGGGAAGGGAGGGTGGGAAATCGACAATCAAGCTACTGGCGACACGCCTGCAGGTAGAAAAGCGCGTCAAAGCGCGTGAATCCTCGACACAGGGCAACCGGGGGCCGTGTGCAATGAGGCAATGAAATGCAACAACACAAACATCAAAGGTATGCTATGCTACACTTCAAAACTACAAATCACAAGGCTGCAGCAGTCTGCAGCGCCTTGAAACCGCGTTGTCGAAGTCCTCCAGCGCTGGTTCACGTCGCTCAGCAGCGCGTAGGTCCAAGATCTCCACGATTTTCGACTTGTTTTGACCACTCTTCAAGGTATTCTTGAGTAACTCAAAGTAGTCCTTAATGAAACTTAAATATCTTCAAGAAAATCAACTTTTCGAACTTGTAGGAGGCTCCAGGAAGTCCAAAGCGTCGCTTTTCGTGGTCTTCGTCGTCGTCGTCGTCGCTGCAGCGCGCTTGGAACTGCGCTCTCCTAGATTCAAAGTAATTTCAAGGGTTGTTGGAGGTATTTGGAAGGATACCTTCAATTCTTCAAAGTTTCCACAACTTTTCATTAAATTCAAGCAAGGAACTCACCCTCTGAGGAATTGCTGTAGTACCACTTCCATGCAGCTTTTGTCTACGAGCCAACATGTAGGTCACTTCCTTCGTGTACATAGTCAGTGTCTGCTTAAAGCCGACATTGGTCTCACCTCGCCACATCTTTGTTGTGTAACCCAAGTGAACAGGTTTACGTTTGGTCACTAAGCCTGCGACTTGGCTAATGCATTCCGCGGTGTGTTAGTGAAGAGTCCTACGCCGGTAGCCACCGAGGCCAAGCGGTGCACTACGGTAGGCTCATTGAAAAGGATTATCGAAAGGTGGTGAATGCCTACAGTGTATAGGATTCTACCCTCGCGCGGGTAGATAGCTACTTTCCATGCAGTTGGATAGACCCCTTCTCTTGCGGTAGAGATAGATGACGGAGTTAAGCTCCATGAGGATATCCTGAATCCTGGAATTCAGTTGAGCGGAAAGCATTCATCATGTAGGAAGACAGGCCCCCGCACGGTTGGCTTTGTACAACCATCTGCTGGGCAAGGGGCTCGCCATTGATTGGTCTTCCGGTAAGGTACAGCACACACTTTGACTACGATAAGCATTTTTCGGAGATTTACTACTTCTACTTGTCTCAGACAACAGACCATTCATTCCGCTTATATGAGGCAGTAGCCACCCTCCAATCTCGCTTATAGGGGCAGTGGCGACCCTCCAGTCGGGTAGGATGTAGGCTTGCTTTCGAGCTAAGCGGTCCATCCAGGAAAGAGCCGACCTTTCCGACGCCATGACTCCTTACCTACTTCGTTTTAGAACAACCCCAGGGGACCAACCCACCCCTACCCGTAAACCCATCCCCTACATTCACATACAATTCATTGGTTCCGTCATCTTTAGCACTTACCACAACCCATACATCTTCTTTCTCTGAATTTACATGATCAACACACTTCTACATTTTCGCCTTTTCGTGCAAATTATTTGCATTGGTGATTTAAGTCATTTAGGACATTTCTACACAAATCAGTATTCTCGCTAGCTTCATATCTTATTAGATTACTGTGTGCTATGCCCTGGAATGCCATGGTGCATATGTTGCATAGGTTGGAGTGCAAAGCATATTGCCGTGATGGAATTTTGATTCTTTTGCACATGATTTCTAGGCATGATAGGTAACTGATGTTTCAGCTTTGTTTAGCGATAGCTAGAAGGTATGAGTAAAAGGTCAGTAATGAAAAACTATATCTTTCAACGCCTTCTTGGTTGAAGTATTCGTATAAATCCCCATACCCCCATACGGATCAATCCTTGAATGACCTTGACCCAAGGATCAAAAAGAGCAGATCCGGGTCAGATGAGTTTTGTCTCATCGTGACTGCCACTCCCCACCTTTTTCAAATCCGTCCCGCTAAACTAATCAAGAGTTACTCATTACTGATGCTGCCTCGCTTTCTCCGTCCATGTAATGCAGGCCAGGAAACCCATTGCAGGTACCATAATGCATCCAGCCGGAGCATTCGGGGTTGGTGCCAAGCGCCCATTGAGTAAGGTGGTATATCCTCTCTATGGATGACGCAGACCATGTCATGTCAATAGACAGCTTGGGCAGAGCTTGAATTTCCGGTTTAACCCCACATGTTGCGTTTCATTCTCAATTGTTATTGATTTTCCGTATAGCTCATTGTAATCTACACATCTACATCCAGGTGTATTACTCTTACCCTCATTGTTTGCCTGAAGAGTTAGGTTGTCATTGTTCATACTTTGTATGCTAGCTTTTTGCTTAGTGTTTTTCATGTTTCATTTTGAGCCCTACTTTACGTACTTAAGACTTAGGAACTTTACCCTTTTAGATGAAAATATGTCTTTACCTCTAGGAAGGGGGTAGTAAGACACTACAGTAGACACTCAGAACATTGAATATGAGCGTTCCCATACCCCTCCTTATGTTAGATTATCAGCTTGTCATGAACATTCTTAGTGAATGTGCATGAAGCTTAGGAAGGGGGTGTAATAAGTTGGGGCATTTGGGCCTCTCAGAAGGTTTCTGGAGGAACTCTACAAGACCTCATAGAGCTTCAAGATCCTAAGATACTAGGATATGTACTCATATGTGGCTCATATTTCAAGCCTATAGCTTACTGCTAGAGTCTACTGCTCTTAGGTACACCACACAGAGCAGAGATCTAGATTACATTAGTAGCCATACATGAATAATCACATCCCATATGCTTATAATGTGATTTAATCATGTTTTATGCCATTTTAGAAGGTTCTAATGTATTAGAAGCTATTTTGTAGCTATTTAGAAGCTTCATAAGGCCTGTCGCGATTGTCGGCGCCTGCTGTCGCCGACGGCAATTTACGTGATATTGACAAGGCCTGTGACAAGATAGACTACTCAGAAAGTTGTTAAAATATAGGTTTTGTTGCCTTTTTAATGAGATTTCAATGCCACATTAATGTTCCTGTTATTTAGGCATGTGAACCCGTATTACTGGACCAGCCAGTTCGTCCAGCTCAATGTTCGTTCACGACTTCGTCTTCTTGCTGTTGCCTGTGTCCTGTACTTGCCAACAAGATCAATTGTAATGGAGAACATTGGAAACAATTTGATTTTTAAGTGCAAGACAAGGAAAATGGGTTTTCTATATGCACCCAAGCACAAGCATATGACACTTGTCCCGCGGCGCTCCCCGCATCTCGCCGACGACCTCCTCGGCGAAGTCCTCCCAGTCCAGGATGAAGTCATCCAGGTTGGACGGGTTCCCGTCGTAATAGGGGATTTTGATTCCCCTTAGGTCGTCGATCCTGATGGCGTTCCCGACGTCCCCAGCCACTACTCCACCGAGACGGATACCACCTGTGGCCAGGGGGGTGTGAGTACACTCCCCGTACATCCCTCTCCTCCATGGAGTGCGGTCCAGTTGGGCCTGAACCGATGGGGTTTGGAATGCGGGAAGGACTTGCTCCATCGGCCATCCATATCCCCGTATTGGGGTCCTTCGCCCACACGTTTCCGCCTGGATGACCTCGACCATGTCCATCGGCGCTTCCCATGGTTCGCCCCTGCATGGTCTGGCTCTGGATCTCCTCTTCCGCATAAACTGCATGGGCAGTCGTAGTGATCGGTAGATCCTGGGCGGCGTGGGACATCTGTACCGTCGGGGTCCGTGGTTACGTGCCCTTCCCGCATGGACCCAGCCGGTGCCGCGTGTTCCCCGAGCATTGTGGATTCGCTGAACATGGGAACAAATGGCAGCGCACCCGGTTCAACACGCGGAGGCGCGTAGGGTGCCTCTGCAGGGCCGCCCATGGGTTTATCCATGGCGCTCCTGAGGGTCTTAACCTGCTCCACCAGCTCTGCCGCTGCTGGCTTTGCCAGGAGCTCCGGACCCGAGGTGAGGGGCTGTCGCTCCCCTAGCCTTTTCAGGCGTCCCGACATGTCCTCCACTAAGTTAAGGAGGCTGTCCAACACTTGCTGCTGCTTCTGCAGGGCCAGCTCCAGATTGTCCCAGTACCGGACCTGATCCGCTCGCAGCTCCTCCATGTCTTTCTCCGTGGCCGACTGGTCATCCAGGATCCCGGCGACGTCCTCCTCTAGACCGTCCTTCGCGTTGTCCAGGCGGTCGAGACGATGCACGATGGCGTCCATCCCCATCTTTGGGTACTTGCCCATGAGGTAGGGCACGTGTTCGCAGTGGCACTCAGCGTGCCTTCCACCTGATCCGGCGCATCCCGCGGTTCCCGGCGCCTCGTAATCCTCCACCATGGGTGTGTTGCCCATGCTATCCCGCGTTGGCTCCGTGTGCCGGGCCACAGGCGCCGTCCTGGCTCTGGCGGGCCTCTCCAACGCCTCGGCGTCATGCTCCAGGCTGGGTTCTGGGGCCGTGTTCGCCCTTGTGGGCGGTCTGGCCGTCTCCTCTGGCTCCGAAGGTTGCTCATAGGCTGTCTGATAGCCCTCGGAGTGCTCGGAGTCCCACAGCCTGACCAGGCTGGGGTCTGTATCCATAGCCCCGGCGTCCCCTGCCGCGGGCTTGGGTGACCCGCGCTTCCGGTAGCGCCGGGCCCGTCCTCCACTGCTGCCTGAATGGCAGGCCTCGTCAGAGTCCTCCGCGGCGGAGCGGAGTTTGCATGCCTTTCGGCAGCGACGCTCACACATGGATACCAGGTCCTCCATGTCACGTCCTCCTCTTCCCGAATGTCGTACTTCTCTTCGGGCTTCAACTTCCGGAGTTCGCCATGCTCTTGAACGTCTCGGTTCTTCTATGGCTCCAATCTCCGGCGTGGTCTCCACCGAGTCCACAATACGCACCCGGGGCGTACTTGGGCAGGGCTCATAGGGGCCCAAGGCCCCGGGTCGGCTGTAGGTAGGGGCAGCAGGTACGCCTCTGCTACCATAAAGAAAGTCCCTACCAGGACCGGCCCCTGCTGTGCCCCTTCCGCCTGTAATCCCTGCTGACTTGCTCCAGATCAGCGCTTGCATTTCTCAAAATCGAGGGTCGAAAATCCAAAAATATAGAAAATAGAAAATACAATCCTCCTTCCACCCTGAACAGCAATCCGATCCCACAAATGCAGCAATAACCCGATTCACAATCCAATCCACGATGCGGGCTTCCGTTCAGCACACCGGTCTTCTCACGGTGGCGGGCATGTACAAGAATTGCACCTAGGAAGAGAGCCCTGAAATTGGCACATGAACACAAATAAAGCAGAGTTGGGGAAAGAGGTAAACATACACATTCACAGCCATAAACCCTTCATTCCCTGGACTCAATACCTTCCCTTGACTCACCAACATATTGCCCTGAACCAGGTCAAATGAGATGGCTGAATGCCATGTGTCACAAGTCACTACACAAACCCGAAAAATGTGTTCACTCTCAAGCTTCCCAATCCTAGCCCAATACAGGAGGTGGCGTGTAATGGCTTAGAGTGGCACTCAGGACCATGCCCTACCCTGACATAGCCTTGGTTTGACTTGGGGTCGAATGGGCTTGGAGAACTGCCCCATGAAGAGGACCTCACAACCTAACAAAATCAGGCAAAACACACCATAGTGCTCAATATTCAATAATATACTCAAAAATGCATACGGCAATCACCCAAATGCTCCATGCATGTGTCAAACCGGAGAGTAATATACAAGGGTGATATAGCCCAAAGAGCGATGCCCAAGAATATTTCATCATGGGCTCCGAAACCCTTCCGGTTATGTACATGACCTGCTTCACAAGTCAACTCATGAATTTGAGACCTAATTTTGTGAGGCCTCGTGTGCCAAGCCCAAGTGACCACGTGGTCTGGCATATGGTGAGGTGCAACACGAAAGGGGATGCCAACATATAAGCAACATACCATAGTTCACAGATATCTAGGCACTTTACTGTTAGTCGACCAATTGAGCACAGAAAGTACAAAAATGAGCATAAAATGAGGTCAAAAACATGTAAATCATACCAAATTCAAGATAATTACAATAGTACATAACTTCGCTCACCCATGGTGTCAACCTATGACTCAAAACACGATTGCTTGGGACCATTTGCAAACAATATCCCCACTTGGATCCCCATATGGAGGCATACGGACACCATGGAACCTCCTCCCAACACGCACCATGAAAATTGGAAAATTGATATTGGCACTTGTGGGTCGCTCATGCAGTAAGCCCTCCCACATGCACTATATGAGCGGTAGACTTAGTCTAGCGCTAAGAAGGTCACCATTGGGACATGGGCAAAATTCTTGCCACGTATGACCCCATATATCCTTCTACAAACGGAGATATATAACATGGGCGTGAGCATATCGAAGCACATACCATGCATATAACACATACCCTCAAAAGTGGCGCCCACTACGATATGCCATGACCCTCCATGGACATAACTTCACGTTAAAAATACGTAGGAACCCAATAAAAGTTGCTATGCAACCTCAACACTCATGCGGTACACTCGAAGGTCGCATTAAAATATTCGGTTGCACGGTCCAAGAGTTATATATCACTTTCTACCCTCTTGATCATTATCCCTTGCTATAACGGGCATGTGTACACACCAAACGCGTTTGATGCTTCTCAAATTAAGTTGAGACCAATGCGGTTTCAACCCAATTGTCAAAATTGTTATACCTCGCTGTGAGTCGGAGATATGACCTTTCAAAGTGGTCTCAGGAATCACTTTTGTTTTGACTATATCTCCAAGACAAATGAAGGGCATAACAAAAGGAAGGTTGATTCGTGATCGGGGAAAAATGTCGGACCACTCGAGATTCGTCATATCCAGTGCGGCGATGTCGAAGTCGAAAATCGAATTCCGAAAGTCTGAAAAAATCGGATTAATTTTGCGAGTGTATAATATGAAAATTGCGGAAGCAACGAACCCTTTACTGATGAAATATGATCCTTCATCGGGGTTTATGCCAAAATATCTGTAAATAACAGTTAACCATTCGGTTACCGCAGAATCGCGAGCCAACTGACAGTCGCCGATAAATTGACCATCGGAACGGAAGGCTGGAAAATTACGGAAACATTATGATAAAAAAACCCTGTTGATTCCTGATATTCTGATATATAGATCTCCGCTGGCGGCGCCTCAGTACTGAATATGGCCGCTCATGGCCGGAATGGCCAAACCTATCACACTATCACATCGGGTTAGGTCAGGTGGATGGGAGAGTATGATATCAGCCAATGGCGGCTTGCCGGCACATAGATACACACCCCAAGTGACCCCAAAATGGCCACGGGGGTCCAAACCGGCTTCATTCTTCAAATCGGAGAGCCCCAGTTTAGTCTTGAGTGCTGCTGACAATGCACTCGGATCAGATTTTTCATCACCTGCACCCAGGACCCGGCGAAGTAGCTTCATGCACTCATCGAGACCCAGCTTAGGGGCTGCCATGCGCGGTGGCAAAGCTCCTTCTACGTATGAGGGTCCGGGGGCCCCACTTGGACAGGGTTCAGGCTTCACGCATTCAGTTTCCTTCGGTTCTTTTGAAGGCGTACGTTCTTTAGACACCCAGTCGGGTTCCAACTCTGACAATTGGGCCGACACTGGCCAGTCCCTTTCGCCGCAAGGTATCCCGAACGTCTTGTTGCCCCAAGTAGCTCCGAACATCGCTCCCAAAGCTGCATCTTTCCCATTTCCTTTCATTGCAGCTCTTCTCCAGGCTTTGACCTTGGCAGTGGCCACTTCAACCCCTGGAATAGGCGTGCTTTCAGACAGGGGCAATGAGGATACGACGGAAGCTAAGGCGGCTGCAAGAGGGTCTTTGCCTTCGAGGCGCCTGAGGTTCGCCCGCGTTAAGCCAGGCACTTCGGCGCCCGGACAGACTCCCTCGGTATATATTCTCTTCCGCCCCTCTTTGTTCTGCATGTTCTCCTAGGGGACCAGTGTCACGGGGTACACCACCTGTAGATGAAGGTCCAGCCACATCACCAGTCTTTGATCTGGTGCTTGTGATCCGTACGTTTTTGGCAGACATCTGGTGCAGTTTTGAAATCCCCCAAAATCCAGCGTGCAATGAAGAACTTGATCACATTACATAATTTCATCTTCTCAATCTGTAACAAAAGGCGATTTTATACTACAAACTCTCTGAGTACTATTTCACTGTCATTCTGGCACTGTGCACGCGATCCCATCGCAGCACTGTGCGCGCGATCTTATCACAGTCCCCGCACAAAACATTTGCGGGGGGGTGCAATACCCCTAGGACCCTGTCATAAGTAGGGCTGTGTTAAACTCAATCCAACTGAATTTATAGTTTCGATTTAGGAAGATTTAACACCGATTTAACATTGTTAGATTTAACACCGATTTGCGGCGCTTGCCGCATGTGCATCAAAAACGTCAACTCAACAAATTTGGTGAAACACCACTATTGAGGCCCTTTACACTCATAGTAAATGGTGCCAAAATCAACCAAAATCCATGGCCCACTCCAGTGGCATGGTGAAAGATATGCTCTTGTCTTCTACAGCAGATTCACAGCTGCAAACACCTCAACCCACATCAGGGAGGAGCTCCTTCGGCTCAAGTTCCCCTTGTAACAAGACACCAGTGCACTTGGAAATTTGGTGTTGCATCCATTGCTACGTGTTTCCTGTAGGACGAACCCAGGGCCCCAGCCAAGGAGCGACCTGAAGTGGAGTTGAAAGATTTGGTGAAATACTACGTGCCGATGCGCATGGAAGGCAGCTCTCCACCAAACTGGGAAGTGGTATTTGGCTATGACATTTCGAAATTCAAGGGCTACAATGTGGACGAGGGCAGTGCTGGTGAATGGAAACGGGCAAAGAAGAGTGGCTATCTGATGCTTCTAATGCCTCCTCAGTTTCCCGAGGAAGTCAGCAACGCCTTTGTTGCATGACGCAGAGCAGACTGTGAGGACACAGAGGCAGAAGCTACAGCGCGCTGCAAGAAGTACAAAGAGGAGTACTCGTTGAAAGTAAAGATTCCGAGTCCAGCAAAGGAGAATGGGGAGTCCTTGAACAGCGCTGATGGTGATGAAGATGGGGTTGATAATGAGTAAAATGGATTAATGTAAAGATTTCATATTGTTTTAATATGTGCATTTCTGTTTTGCGTTTTCTTTGTGTTCATAGACACATGGAAATAGTGCATTCAATGTGAGGAACACCATGTTCAATTGAACGTTCAATCTGCACCGCCATCGATAAACAACGTGGTGTTTGGACTTGGTGTACCGTGGCTCCTGGGCTTGAGGCTTTGCTTCGCTAGGACCAAAGAGGACAAGAGCATAGTCAATAATTTTGATTTTGAAAAGGAAATTTGGTGAAAAATGGGCACATTTTGGGTTTTTTTGAACCTTTTTAATGTATGCACAATAGCTTGATAAATTTAACATTTTTGTTAAATTGAACTGGCCTGTAGTTGCATTGAATTTAACACAGCTCTGGTTATCACAAGGTCCCAGGGCATCGCAAATGTTTGAAAACCCAAGCGCGCGCACACAAAACAAAATAGACACCTAGTCATACACAAAGAGGGGGGGGGGGCTAAGCCGTGTCTAGTGACTTGGAAACATACAGAGTTAAAATAGAAGAACAATACTGACAAACAGTTTTCAAAAAACACGAAATTGCTGTATTTTCTGCCATCATGCAAAACGGTTAACTATACAACATCACTTGCTGCCCTTCCGAAAACACCAGCAACAACACGTGGATATCAGTGGGTTTTCATGTGTATCAGCAAGCGTGCAAAAGCCTGCAGCTTCTGTACAACAAACCACTTAACCTGTTTAACCTGGTTCTCAATCCACGCTTCGTTGTGGCCCTGCAGAGACAGTGACAAGGGACAAACACGCATATCATATTAAAAAAAACGCAGCGTGTCCGGCTGCAAATGAATGAGCAAATATCTGAATAATATTCTAGTCTGTACTTATGACCTCCAACTCCTGAACTTCTCATAACCTCCTAAACAGCATAAATACACAAAATCTACGACTCAAACACTGCAACTTTGCAAGCAGGCACTATACCACCGACACTCGAGGACATTCCCAAAAAACGTTGCTACCTACACGAAGCATTACTTCAGTAACAAAGTGACCCGAAAGACAACCAACGAAGCTACCACAGCAAAATGTAGGCTGTGTCTACTGCACAAATGCACATACCTCAAACACCCCTATAGCAAAGTAATAGCACACGTACAAACGAACAAAGAAAAGACCGGACTAGCAGACGAGGATTCACTCAACACACTCCGGCATTGCCGGCATAAAGCAATAGTAAATCAGGCCACAATGGCTCATTGCCGGCCAACAGCTACAAACCCTGTCGATCAGGCCATGTGTAGCACACACCAAGGCCATAGGGCGCAAAGAAACTCACGCTGCACCACCGAAAAGAAAAAATTCACCCTAGAGAAAAACACAGTCCAGGGAGGGGTGTTCTGTGGTAGAATCACTCATACCCAAAACCTGGGTGCATCACACACTACAGAAAATGTTCACGGCATCGCGCAGTGCGGGCGGGGTGTCTCACACATCACAGCGCACCACGCGCGCACCCTGGGGTTTGGGGGTTAGGAGCCTTACGCTCCTTAGACAGTAGGGGGTTTACCATAAATTTCTGACCATCGCCCACAGTGGGCAGCGGTCGCCGAAGGCGAGCAACAAGCCACAGCAGGACAATAAAGGCAAAGGTAGAAAGAAAACCTAACACCATACATACTCATCCTGAAACGGAAGCACCCTGAAAGGAAAACGAATGGGTCGTGGCCATGCGCAAAAGGTGGAGGTGGGCAACCAAGTCAGGCACACAAAAAAGAGAAGAGCACCAAGGGCGCGATGAAACAAATGAGGACACAGGTATGCAACAGCAGAACACACCACTGGCACACAACACTGGCGTCTCCAGAACATCTGCCTTCAAACCCCATAAACGTATGTCCACTGCCAGTCTAT
The DNA here is from genome assembly GCA_964036045.1 of Eutreptiella sp. 'Long Island Sound 2002'. Taxonomy (NCBI): domain Eukaryota; phylum Euglenozoa; class Euglenophyceae; order Eutreptiales; family Eutreptiaceae; genus Eutreptiella; species Eutreptiella sp. 'Long Island Sound 2002'. Next base: position 42,412,522 of record OZ038378.1, on the reverse strand, counting down.
AAAAGCAGCCACAAAAGAACCCAAAATAACATTCTGTCTTATGCACTTGACAGCAGGCATGCAGCAGTAAACACACCTGAAAACAAGGTGTTCTGCCACTCACCACACTGTTTGCACGTTGCCATGCTATTCAGCCCTGAGTGCTTGCTTTCAGTTTTCCCCTGCCCTGCAACGGAGGCAACAGAAAAAGCTGAAGAAAAAAGACTACCCACTAAGCAAACCACTGCACAACAACGTGAACGTATCGCAATGCGGCAACATGTCGAAATACTTACGCGTATCCCTTTTGAGGCTATTCCTTGCCTTCTTGCGTGAGTTCTGTACGGAGCGCCGCATTAGCACGGCGCAGCTCTTCATTGTCCCTCTCCAAGCGCTGCTCCCGGCATTCAGCCACCAGCAGCTTGTCATGGTCGTCGTTCAGCGCCTCCTGCGCTTGCCATAGCTGTGCTTTTGTCAACTTGAGCTGAGCATGCAGTTTCTCTGATGTCCTGTCAAAGTGCTTGCGCTCCTGCTTTAATTCCCGTTGAAGCTCTTCAGTTCGCAGCTGCAGCTCCTCATTGCAGGACGTCACCCGCCACTGGTGAATCTGGAGCTGGCGATAACAGAGCTGATCAGTCATCGCTTTTTCATGAATCTCAGTTGGCCACTCAGTTTTCGAACCGCTCCACCACGCAGGCCTCGATTGCGACGATCTTTGCGACGAATCTCGCACTGCACCAGCAGGAACAGACATACCGAGCTCGATTGACAGGACTGTAATGATCTCAATAGTGATCTGGTCTTTGACTTTCCGAAATCCTTCCCGTATTTTTGAAATCCCTGAAAATCCAGCGTGCAATGAACAACTTGATCTCATTACATAATTTCATCTTGTTAATCTGTAACAAAAGGTGATTTCATAATACAAACTATCTGAGTACTATTTTATCGTCATGCTGGCACTGTGCGCGCGATCTTATCGCAGCACTGTGCGCGTGATCCTATCACAAGTCCCGAATACAAGTTCTTCTTGGTGTTCGTCGTCTTTTGCTTTAGTCTTCTAGGGCCTTCCTCTGCTAAGGTTTCTGGTTTGCGCACACTTGTGCTTCTTCCTTGTGTTTGTTTCAGAAACCCTTGCTGATTTTTACCACGTGAAAATAACGTTGACACAAAGATAAAGTAGAGCAAGTACAGGCACCCGATCAATGAAATCAGGATAAGTTCTTCAACAATCAAAACATGTTTAACAAAGAGGGGCTGCACACAGGTAATGCAGGCTTAAATACAAAGCTTCAGTCCGATATGAACAAAACAAATGATTTTATAAAGGAGGCTGACATTAATGTGGCCACCAAGACAGTCCCAAGCACTTCATCTGCACTTTTGACATGCAACGGAGTTGGTTAGGAATCTAGGGCATGTAGGTTGGGCCAGACACAGGATATGGCTTGGCCAGCATGGCCAAGCAACTGAAAGCAGAATCAGTTAAAACGTAGAACCACAATACGTGATAGAAACAATGGAGTATAGGGATGCTGAGTTGGGAGACCACTAGGCTTGACCTACAAGGCCCCAGGCATAAAGTGCCCATTTTCTTTCGGTATTGCCTCCATGAAGGAAGATACCTCCGCTCACTTGAGTGGTAGGGGGCAACTCTATTGGTGGGCTAGGGTTATATCCCTAGTTACTTTGAAAAATGTACTTAAAGCCTCAAGAGAGTAATAAAACCTAGGACCTGCTAGCCTCCACAACTTCTCAAGGATTAGGGGGGGCTTGGCCTGGATCACGTACCTCGAGAAAGACATGGTAGTGACTTTCTTTTACTCAGACCACTATGACAGCTAAGCATTCATGAGAAAATATAGAAAAATGTATAGGCTCTGAACTCAGAGCAACGCTCAAATAAGGACGTTCGATTCAGGCCGGATTGCAGTTTAGGCTTCAGCTTTACATCAGATCCGTGCGTACATGTTGTAGCTTCATATAGGTATAGAAATGTTCATTATTTGGGTGTTTAGAATTAGGGTTGTATTTTCCGTGTAGTTGCTGTGTGTTTGCGCGCACTTGAAATCACGATGTGCTGGATTTTCCGGTTGTCGCTTGTTCTGTGTTACTCTGAACGTCGATTCTGTTCAGTTTTGTAGGATGTTCATATAGTTTTGTTGGTTCCATACTTGTGCTGATGTTACGGCGTTAAAATGAGGCTCTGAGGTGACAGTTTTCCGTTTAGGTCGAACTTTCTGATTGTTTGTGGTAGTCTTGTGTGTGTCATAAATGTTCGTGAAATGTTTAGTGTAGTAGTGCAAAATGAATGTCTTCACACCTTCATTGTCTCTTTTACATGAGGGTTAGTTACCCGCTCCCCACAACGAGTCTGCTTGGCAATCACTGAGCCAAGCAAGGGACCAAACGCTGGTGCCAAAGTCCGGCAGCCAGCGTACTCAAGGAGATCAGTGATCATGGCGTATTGCACTTGCACTGCGTATCTGTAGGGATTGGGGTATAGGTTTAGCGTTTTAGGGATTTGGGACTTTTTTTTTTGATATTTTACGTGTTTCGGCAGTGTACCTTAGTTATGAGCCCCTACGGTACGCCCGGGATTGGGTAGTACTCTTAGGAGATTCCTCCGTAGCCGGGAATTTAGATAATGAGCTACTTGCTCCACCCCCTTAGGGACCTTAGGCGGCTGAAGTTGCAGGGTCAATTTCTCCCCAAAAGTGCCTCTCCGCGGCACTCCGAAAAAATAGTTTTTATGGGGGACCCGAAAACACGGAGACAAAAATTCAAGCAGACATCGATGAATTGGGCAATTTTGATTTACTTTCAAGAAAACCGACTGCCCCGGAAAATAGTTTATCTCCCTAACAATGCACTGCTTTTTTTGGACAACCATGACGTTTCTTTCTTCTACCACTTATGCTTTCATATCAAAATACCCATTAGCTTGCAATCCTTTCGAAAAATAATTTTTGAAATCCATGTTGCACGCAGCACCACAAGAAGCATTTTTTGGCACCCTTCGGTGCGCGAGGGCAAGCGCAAACATTAACAGAACACAACAAAAATATGCATCACAGGGACAAATGTGCCGCACAAGGTACTGGCAGAAAGGTTGTCGAAGAGGAATGCATAGCGCGAGCCCTCGCGCATAATATATCAGAACAAACGAAGAAATTACTTTTTCTTCTGAACAACTTGCATCTTAGCACCCATAGACTTAGCAACAGACATCTTACCCTTTGGCGGTCGCTTTGCGGGCTGGTCTCTTGGTTGGGACCGACGAGCTGGCTGCTTGAATGGAGCTCTGGCCCCGGCTTTCTCGGGCCTCGGTTTTGCTGCTGCTTTCTTCGCTGTCTTACCTTGGGAGACCTGCGTTTCCTCCTCCTTTTCTTCCCCGCTCTCCTTCTCCTCATCTCCATCGCTCTCGTCGGTATCTTCACGGGTACCCGATTTCGCTGCCTGAGGCTTGGAAGCAGTCTTCTTCTTCTTGCTTAAGTCTTGGGGGCAGGTTCCTCACCAGTTTTTTGGTGCATGGGGGTTGCCCCCCGGCGAGCATAACACAAAAGCGGCCTAACCACGGGCAAGTGAGCCCTGTGGTTGGTGTTATGACGCAAGACGAATCGAAAATAAAAGGGACTCTATATATATTTATATATATATATATAAAGAAGTCAGAAACAAACAAAATCCCGGCCTTACTCTCCCCATATCCCAAGATATTTCCAAACCTACCAAGTCTCTCTCCATACCCGACACGGCCAACTTCCCTTTTCCTTTCACTAGCACCACAACCACTCAAAATTTCATTCAATTTACCCTGAAAAACAATCTTCCTCCCCCAAACCCTCAACACCTGCACTACTGGGGGTGCCACAATCTTTTAGACGCACTCGACGCCTACCCTAACGCTACGATTGCTTACACCGACGGGTCGGATGACCCCACAGCTAACACGCCATCGGGCGCCGCCATCACCTTCAACACTACACCGCCAACAACTATCTGCAACAGATCACCGGTAAAAGGATCTTACCCAGCAGAAATGTATGCCATTATACTGTTTACCTACCTCCAACACCTCGACACTCTCTCTCAACCAATCATTTTTGCCATTGACAACCTGTCGGTTTGCTCCACACTCCACCAAATACAACAATTCAAAACTAAACCCTTCGCTTCTAACGCTAATTGCTTCGCTCTTTGGTACAACTATATTTGGGAATTTCTTCACAACACACACCTTCACATAATTTTCACCTGCATCAAAGGACACGCTGACTTCGCTGGCAATGAGCACTCTGACAAAATTTCCAAATGGACATCACTCAACCTCCACCAACACCCAGAACACCACAACCCCGACACTTTTCACTTCATATACCACAATCATACACCACTGCCAGGACGCATTACACGCAAAACTGTCAAACACCTACTTCCAAGCCATAAACACAACAACATACACCTACCTTCTAGCACCGACTTCTACGCCCACACATCGTGGTTTTCCAGATTACCTTTTAAATGGACTAACGGACTGTATTGCTGCACTGGTTTTCTTCCCCATTACAAACTCAAGACATATCAATGCCCCAAATGCCACACTCATCACCCCCTCGACGAAACATAACAACGGTGACCGAATGCGGCACAGCGAAACCTGTTCGTGACCTCTTTTTTGAGGTCTGGCAACAACCCTTCAAACAAACAGTCATCGCTTGGTGGCTACATGTGTCCAAAGGAGAAAGAAGAGACTACATCCGCACGCTCATTCCCAACTCACTCAGTAATTCACTAAGAGCAATCCCACCCAACACTCCCTACTTCCAACACCTACAAAACCTGAAAACAGCCTTTAAACACAGAAGAAAACGACTCAAAACAGCACTGCAAGAGACACAAACCTGGCTCAGACAAAACCCAATTAACGATCTGCACTTAGTCCAACCAGATTCCGAAGACAACCCATGGAACAACCAATACTCCATCTACAGCACTTCGTCTCACAACCCCACCTTGTTGACCTACCCAAAAAGGACAAACACAACAGTCACCAATAAACACCCCCACAAACAAAGACACGTTCACAGCAAAAACAAAAAAACCAAATCCCAACTACTTAAGTTACAGTAACTACCCACTTAGGAACACGTTACCCTAAAAAAGCCATCGCAAAAAGAAACTATGCTCCGCAAGCGACTGGGGGGTTTCTGCCCCGCTTTGGTCTCCGGGTGACGAGTTTCTCCCCCCCTCTTTTTCTTTTTTCTTTTTGTCTTTTTTTCCGTCCTCCTCATCTTCACCACCTGCGATCTGCACCCCCCCCCCCTGACACCAGTTGGCAGATCGATGAGATGGGACCACGTCAGCACTTTTTTGATGCTCTCTTCCAGCTCCGTCTCGCACACCTTCCAATCAATCATCCAATTTACAGCCTTTTTCCCCAGCCACTGCTGTCATGTGGTACCTCGGCATTCACTGGTGGTATGAACCAGAAGGTTTTGGATACTATCATTGCTGGTTCTGGATACCAGAACCTCGCGAGCCGTCCCCGGAAGTCCTGTGGTACCTGGATTAAGAACACAGCATTCCAGTGCTCCGAGCCCGCTCACATACGGCATTTGCCCTTACGCTGCATGCCAACAGATTGAAGTACCCTGAGATCCTCGTTCTCAACATTGAAGTTGGCCTGTGAGTCCCTTTGCCTGTGAGATCAATTTGAATCCGGCAACAGCTCAATTACTGCGGTAAGAACACCTCAGCCATCACTCGGTTCTCAGAGCTTTCCGAACGCTTCTGATGTCAGTGGTTTCCACTTAACTTTTTTGATACCCCTGATGTTCTAAGGTTCCTCACCAGTTAACTTCTGCTTTGCCGCAGGAACCTGTGCTTCTGCAGCCTGACCCTTCTGAACAATCTCTTCCTCCTTCAGCGTCAACGCATCAGAAACGTACTTTTCATCGCGAACAGAAAGGGAAATACCACGGTTTGTCCAGTGGCTTGCTGGTCCCAATCACCAGACTCGTCCAGTTTGGACCCTTGTGTCAAGACGTGGTTCAGCTGATTCTGCACTCTGTTGACCCAATCGGAGAGACTGTCGGTGGAGACACCAAGACGGTACATGCGAGAGTCCGGCTCGATGGCAGCAATCTTGCACACCGGGTCTGGCTGATGACCAATGAACGGAAAAGAAGACTTGAAGCCCTTAGTCCCCTTCAGGTAATGGAGGTGAGTGTCGAAATACCATATAACATGCGTTATCGGCAGGGGGCCGCCAAATTCAGTGACAACCATCTCCTGTACTTGCGTAGGTCCAAACGTCAGACAATTCGGAACCTGCAAAGAGGGAGAAGTTATTGCGCGAGGCCTCGCGCAAAGAGAGGACGGAACGACGAAATTATACCTTTTCCCTCCAGCTATCCGGTGACGGAATCAGCAACCAGCAAACGTTGAACAATGTAGGATCCCCTGCTGCCTTTGGTTTGGTAGGCGAACTGAAGATGGGAATACGCGACATATTAGCCATGCGGGGCGCGTTGAAATCATCGTTGAGACGCCTCTCTGTTTCCGTGTCCAGAACGTCGTACATGTTGTCAACAACAATTTGGGAACCGCAGATAAGTGTATCAGCACGCGCCATTTCCTCATACAGCCAGGCTGGGTACATCGTCTCAGGATCAAGATTTTCAAACATGTCGCCGTTGATGACAATCAGGTTCTTGTCAATCTCCATGAACAGCTTCGGGGGTTCGTGCACCAGAGCTGCAATTCGGGTTGCCTTAATTGTGATAGTTTGACTCGCCAGTAATGGATCCTGCTGTTCCACTGTCTCGAAGTCACCAGTAACGCCAGCAGCTGGCGGGACCACACAGCTCTTGGTAATCTCTGTACCCAGGAGTCTTTGGAGATTGAGAATTTTCATGGGAACGGGTTTGCCTTTCGCTGCCACCTGCCACAGTGGTGCGCGAATCATGGATTTCCATGCCGGCCATGGACCGCGACTTTTGCCTTCAGGTTCCCGCCAATAGCCCCATGTGCGAAGAGTCACTTTCAGGGCAGACCTTCCAAGTGCAGCAACCTCTCTGCGGGTGCGCATGTCCTTGGCTACAGAACAGAAAAGGAGAAAGAAGTGTAGCGCAGCCATGTAGAACCACAACCCACGCCTTGTCGATGATACACACCTTTCTCAGGTTGAACGTACTGGCCGTTGCGCGGGTGGTCCAGATGCATTGAGACCCACTGTTCAAGGATGATGTTGTCGAACGATTTCTGCAATGATTTGAGGGTTGTATTTTCTTCTTGCATCTCAGCTGCCACTTTCTTGTAGAACTCCGGCAAGATGATACCCTCCAGTTTCTATAGCGCATTCCTTGTGACTTTCACCCCTTTGTCATGGAATTTTTGCAGACCTTTCACAGCTTCCGGACCAGCATAGTAGGCAAACGTCATGAAATCTTTCCACAATTTATACGTTTTGACCTGAAAATGACAAGGATATGCGCGAGGCCTCGCGCAACGAGCAGCGCGGAAACAACGTTAAACGAACATACGAATTGAGCAGACCGCTTCAGTTCAGCAGTTGGAACCGGGGCACTCATCTGCACAGCATCCACAATGGCGATCTTGAGATTGTTGTACGTGTCAGGTAGGCTTCGCCACCGCTGATCTTCAACGAATCGAATGAGGTTATCTGCTGCCTCATACAGTGGTATCGGCTCAACGTCTTGTGCGCTTCCTTGTGCTTGTCCCGCCAGCTTTGCACGGAAGGCCCACGGTGTATTACGCTTCAGAATATCGGCGGTGCATGTAGTATGCCACTTCTGCGAATCCAGACACGCTGTCCGTTGCTTCTCCCGAATCTTTGCAACTGCTTCAACGCTGTACTGTCTAGATACACACCAATAATGGCCATCTGCGAAAAGGAGACAGGTCCATGCGCGAGGGCTCGCGCAACGAGAAGAACGAACAGTCGGTTGGTAACATACTGTTGTCTTCCCAGAGAACGACGTGTACCGGGCCTGTTGGCGGTGCTGCTTCCAATGACTCAATACCCTTCCGCACTAACTTCACATCTTCCCGTCTGATCTGTCTTTTTGTCTGCTCCTGGTCGATTCTCACGTTGTCGAGCTCAAGGTCCACCTGCTTCCCATCTGGCTTCAGGTGGTCCTCGATGTCTGTACCCATTGTCAGGCCAGGATCTGGTGTTTCCTTCTTCTTCCGCCCCTTCTTTGGCGTTCCAGCCTTTGATTCTGATTCTTTTGGGTCAATGTCGATATCAGCCACTTCCTCACTTGTCTTTTTAGCGGGGCTTGCCATTCTGCGCTAAGAGGAAAGCCTGTTTTGCAAGAAACGAAGCATTGAAAAAGGTTGAAATTGTCGAGAATAATCAATTTGTGACGCGTTTTTAGCGAAAAAGGGTACGGTATGGTTCAGTATGTAAAACTGAGAGGTCCCGCAACTGACTTTTACTAACAACCTTGCGCGAGGCCTCGCGCAAAAGAGGGGGTGTAATAACCTGTTGTTTCACGCTGTTTGCGTGAGGCCTCTCGCATCACTGCATGCTCTCCAATCTTCTTCGAACGTTCAACATCGTGTCAGTCTCTCTCTGCTCCTTGAACACACTGCGTTTGGGCATCAGCTTGGACAATTTTCTCTCAAAAACAGCCTTAAGCGGTCCCTGCTGAGTCAGCACTAAGAACACAGACACAAGGACCTTTTTGTAATGGTTAGAACCCTTTGCAATTCGAAGAGGCGGTGGAAAGCTGGGTACACCCCTGCATGGCCATTTTGCCTGGATTGCACAAGTAGGCTCCGCACACCACCTAACCCAAGGCACGTCTACACGCTCTGCGTTCAAGTAAGCGGTTAACCGCTGACGCACAGAATCGACAAAAGAATGGGGGATTTTGCAGACGTTCACCCTGTGACCTTCTTTCTGAATAGTGATTAGATTGTACAGATCGTCAACGTCTTCAATTGTCACTGCACCCCTGCTCTGGTCTTTCTTTGTCACAAGGCTGGAGAGCAGACTTTCACAAAACTCCTCAGCAAAAGCCTGTCCAGGCATGGCTGGGTGCCATGCAGTGTGGCACAATAAGGCAGTTGCAACAGTGCGTTCGTACTTTAAAACTGTGCTCCGAATGTTCAAACGGTCCGAAAGACTGATAAGCCACTAGCATCCTGCACAGGATCGATGCTGCAAAACAAATGAACTTTTTTTCAAAATACAGACCACACTTGTACCTTTGCCCTCAAAGCAACGCACTGCTCATACACGTTGTAATTGTTGAACTTGTCCGTGAATCCACAGTCAACATGGTCATGCGGACCCTGTGCAACACACAGAAGTCCAGTCTCAGAATACTTTACAGAGCACATGCATACACGATGTGTAAATTGCAATCACCATGCTATTTAATAATCGTTAATTACTCTGTCGTAATTTCGTCTGTGCTCTGTCGTAATTCTGTCTGTACTCTGTAGTATTGTTGTCAGGCCTATCGCTCGCGAGCGAGCTCGGAGATGAGTCGCGATCGCCGGAGCCTTTACTCTGCTGCCTCCTGCTAACACTCCCCTACTAAGGCAGCGCCCTGGCATGAAAGCAGAGCCAGAAAAAGGGCACGCCTGGTAGATCTACTTAGTAGGAGGCAGCGGACATCGCCGACAGCACTTACTGCATAAAAAGAATCCTGTAGCGCACTCCGGCGCGGAAAAGTGTCAGCAGCGACAGGGGGGGAGGGGCTCCTCATCAGCTCGCAGCGTGCAGTGAGGATTAGCTCTGAAGGGGGGGGGGGGCAACAACGACAGGTGTTTTTTTTCTTCATACTGAAGAGGAGGGAGGGTCACAGGAAGAGAGGGTGCGTCGGCCGCAAGCAGAGCGACTGGGTATGGGCTCAGGACCCCAGTCTGAAGGAAGACGGCAACACGCGGCATGTCAGCACCACACTGGTGACACTGACGGCTGCTGCAGGCAACGACTGCGACGCTGACAACGACGACAATCGCTGCTGTCGACGACGCGGACGATGACGACGACACCTTCTGCTGTTGACAACGACACGTGCTGTGGACGTTTGCGCAGCAGCACAGCAACACACTGGGACGTGTGCAGAACACGACGACAACGACACTCACGGCAACGACGACGTCGCTAAGGATCTGCACTGGGGTCCACGTGCTCACTGTCTATACTAATTAATAGCTATTCAAGAAGGCATTAAAATCATCAGGGTCGAGGGACAGAGTCAGAGGGTCAGCGCAGAAATGAATCACTAGCAAACAGGCTTCCCTTTCCCTTTCCCAATAGAAATTCTGCTCTGCAACCCTCGACAGCCACCAAGGCCAGAGAGTCGCCAGAGACGCTGTTTGGAATGCAAGCATTAAATCATCAAACACACTCAGACACAGGGTGCTGGGCAAGAGGCGGAGGGTTAGCGCATAAATCACTGGCTAGTCGGTCAGCTCGATATTGCTGGTAGCTGATCTGCGCGCGCGCTCTGACTCCAGGTGGCAGCCTAAAAACAAACAGAGGAGCATGGCAGGACGCGAGGATGAGCACAGGAGGGAAAAAGGCAAATCGGCAGATGCATGGGTTGGACGTGGGCTCACACGCAGGGCCTCTGCCACAGTGGGCGGGCTAAGGTTGTCTCCCAGTGTAGCGTGCCAGGACCGCCACACAGGGGTCAAGGTTTCTACACGTGTCTCACCAGTTGTTGATATGCAATGTCAGGCAGGACCCCTTCAGGGTCAAACCATAAATTCAGATATGGGTGTACTGGCAGGGCCCTGCCGAGGCGGGCCAAACCATCTCCCCTCGATGGAAACTGTGGCAGAAATTCAGGGTAGAGCCTCTCTGGGGGCCAAACCCGATGGCAAGAATCCAGGGGTAGGGCCTTCTTTTTTGAGACATGACCACGAGGGCCAAAAACATTCACAAAGGCGCCCAACGGTCCAAACTTCTGCCCTACTTGGACATATCTACATGCTCATATATCGGGCCTAGGTGTTTCAACTACCTTAAGGTACCAATGGCTAGGCGACCTCAAATACGGCACTTCCCATATGTTAAAAAGGAAAACAGAACGTCAAACTTGTCCTGCACTGCAGTGCAGCGTTCTCCAAGTGGGCCACCATTCTGTGATGCAAGCCGATGATGTGTTTGTGTATTGGTGTATTGGTGCAGTGGTCTTGGGATACTAAAATGAGAAAAGAGAATGAAAACAGCAAGGGCGCACACAGGCAAGGGCAACAGCTTCGTGAAAAGAAACTCAAACCAGTTAGTTAGCCCAGTCCAATGTAGATCCACTTGCTCCAGGGAGTGATTATTTCATCAAACCCCGTTTTTTTTGGCGAATGTTTTCAAATTCATTGATCCACTTTATGGCTGCTTCAGCATTGAGCTAGATGGTCCTCCCAAACCGTTGATTATTGAATACGAGAAATTCCGACGCATTGAGCCAAATGACACTACGCAAACTGTCTCTCAGTCTCTTCACAAAAGCAGGCAGAGATCACAAGCCAGAACACCCACAGAAGATGAGGAGGACAATGAACTCACGGACCCGCTTAATATTTATGGAGGTCACGAAGAACACTCGGGTGAAGGTTCAGGAAGTGATGCTCACGAGGGAAACGACTCATGTTCCAGCTCGGAAGACGAGAGAAATGGCAAGGAAGATTCAACGAACGATTTGGAAAATTCCTCATTGCCCAGTCTCCAAGACAGCTCAACAAATACCAACTCGAGCACTCAATTTTCAGAATTCGAAAACACGGCGCAAGCGGGTTATGGCTCTATCGGAGGCAACACTCGCCTCTGCTTTGAACGCCCATCAAAAACCACGAGCCACCCCAAAGCGTCCATCGATTCCACCAACCTCCCAGCAGCTCATCAATTCGATATGAAAGATCCAAAAGTACTTCTACGCCTCAAGACACTGCTCAACGATCGTCCACGCTAAACGCTGAGCAAGCAATGGCGAAGGCATGGTCAAGAACAGCCTCTGACTTTAACATCAAGTCAACAAGACACATCCAGGGTAGGGCCTTTCTGGGTGCCGAACCCGACGGAGAAATTCAGTGTAGGGCCCCTCTGGGGGCCGAACTCGACTTACCCGTGCACTAAGGCCCGCTACCGTATGGCGGTGGACCGAGGTGTAATGGGTACTGTATTGGGATATTGTGGGTGACATGTAGTTAATGTAAGCGATATGTAGTCAACGTAGGTGACACGTAGTGAATGTAGCGGACCTAATGGTGATGGGCCGGGAGTTCACAATGGGACCCGAATACCATGCTTGGCATTGTAGGCCCGCAAGGGTCTCTGCTACCAACTGATAAGCCACTAGGCTCCTGCACAGGATGGATGCCGCAAAACACGTGAACTTTATTCCAAAATCCAGACCACACTTGTACCTTTGCTCTAAAAACAACGCACTGCGCATACACGTCGTAATTGTTGAACTTGTCTGTGAATCCACAGTCAACATGGTCACAAAGACCCTGTGCATCACACAGAAGTCCAGTCTCAGAATACTTTACAGAGCACATGCATACACAATGTGTAAATTGCAATCACCATGCTATTTAATAATCGGTACTTACTCTTTTGTAATTCTGTCTGAGCTCTGTCGTAGTTCTGTCTGTACTCTGTATTATTGATGTCCTCTGTATTACGTTGTCAGGCCTATCGTTCGCGAGCAACCTCGCAGATGACTCGTGATCGCCTGAGCCTTTACTCTGCTGCCTACTGCTAACAAAAAGACACATAACGATCTGCAATCCCTCGGAAGCAAAAAAACCCGTGTTAGCGGTCTCACCTGACCTATTGCACTGCCTAACGAGATGACCTAGGCATAGTAACATAGGACAGTATTGTGTTAACAGAACCTGCATGGCTTTACACACAGCGTACCAATTCGCTGGACGTGCCAACCCAAGGGAGTGACATTTCCTGTTAAGGCGCCGTATGTGGGGGCCCATACCCAACAGCAGTGCACCACCAGTTATCTCCATTGTTATCGGCTTGGGAAAACAGGGGACTGTGTCACCACTGCGCAACAAACCTTTACGGAAAAAAGTCATAATCGGCCAGAAGTAGTGGAATGTTTGTGCAACGCGAAATTTGTAGGCGTGCCAGAAACCATATAATATAGGCTGTGAGCGCAAAAATAGTCGAAGATTCCAACCCGTTGTTTTTTCACCATACATCATCCTACAAATGCGGTAATGGATGTTCTCATCACATCAAAAAGGGACAACTGGTCGGGTGCGCTGTGCCAAGTCCCTGGTGAACTGCAGTAGGTTAAGAAGCGATAGGTTGCCGCTTACCTTTTCTTTACTTAGACTGAGGGGCCGCCAATGCGGTCTCTTGGCAGGCAGTGGGCGAATAATGTCAAGCGGTGCCCTAATGTTTCGCACAACAGGCAGCGTGCTTGCAAATCCTAGATCACGGAAGATATTGGCAAAGGTTCTTTCAGTGTTCCCCAGCATGTGAGCAACAACAGAAACACGCTGTTCAAGCTCTTCCAGGCTAGAATGACCATGCCAGTGGCGCGGTGCATCCCGCAGTAGCAAAACAGCCAATGCTGTTGCGTTCAGGCTTTTGTCGTTCTTGTCAGGGATTGTTGTAAATTATTTGTTGTACCAGTTGTCCAATCACAACACAGCCCACTGCTGGTGTACTTTGTTCCATGTAGTCTGTAACCTGACTGCGGCACTTTCCTTCAGTGAAGGTGCGCTATATCTTGCCAGACTTAACCTTGCTAAAATGCGACGCTGCGCCCTACTTCCCCCTATCGCAATAACAGACTTGGGTTTCCCCTGGTACGGGACTGCGCTGTGGCACATCCATACATAAAGACGCCAGGCCTCTTCTATCAAAACAGCGACCCATCTCTTACCCTCTGCTGCGATTGCCTTTTCAACGCTACGACGCGTCCATTCATTTTTTCGCAGACGCAGAAAAAACACAAAGAAAAATCGCGCGCCCTCGTCCCCTTGTTTTAGCCCTTCCCACAATTCTTCTGCCGTGTTATACGGCAGTTCCTCTGAGCAGACATCGCTGAATAGTTCAGATGCTTCGGCCACTGTCCTTTGCAAGGTCCGACTCTTTTCGCAAGGGTATTGTTACTGTGGAAAATAATTGGGTAACTGTATCTTCCTAAAAAACCCTGTTCCGAAAACTTTCGCACTTTCAAAAATCAACATGTCACACAGTTTTCGCGCGACCGAATGTTCAATGATTCGCTTGCGCATGCACCATTTTTGGTTTAATTTAACCCTCTTGTGGTCCCACATTTAACTGGCTAGGCCTAATTGCGGTACCCAGTTGTGGCGCGCTTCCATCGCTGTTGGGCAGAGAAGTCACTTGTGACCACAGTATGAAAACTAGAGATGCTGGCAGGACCTGCATGGGCGCCCATGCAGCAGCGCCGCATCAAAGGGAATGTACATGCTGTGTAGTTGGTGGATCTGTCCATTTTCGTTTTCTATGAGCGGGTATGACCTCCATTGCACGAGGCCTCGCGCAAACATCACCAAAATTTCAATGTTTCTGGTGTGTCATTCCATGCGCGAGGCCTCGCGCTTGAAACTACAGTTTGTTCTGGAACATTTATACTTTTCAAGATTCTTGGGTGCACCATTATTGAAATTTATATATGAATGGAACCTTTTCTATCACTCCATCCTGATAATGTTACGAAGGTACATGTATAAAAACGACAGGTTTCTTTTTCTTGACAACGTGCTAATGGGTTGCGCTGTACTACATTAATCCGACACCAATGAAAGCCTTTGCGCGAGGCCTCGGGCAAAGAATGGACAGAAAACAATACTTTTCCCTATATCGCCCATGGTACATGTCATTCTTACAAAAATATTTATTTCACTGTACTGCTTCGCGACGGTCCAGAAATATCAAGCAAAATAATTATTATTTGATGCTTTTTGAAACCTGTCCTTTTCCTACCTTTTCTGTTGTTTTTGACCCTGCAACTTGAACCGCCTAAGGGGACTAGCTTATTACATGGTAGCAGTTTAGGTCGCGACCATGCCCCCCCCCCTCCCCTCGGGTGGATTTGTCGGTTCGATCTTCATTTCCTAGATTATTTTCGTCTTTTAGTTTCCATTTTTTTTTTAGTTTACTTTAGAGTAGATTTAGTTGCGTTCGGAATTTTTGTGGCCTTCAATGACTTTCATTGTGACCATTCGCATGTCATATGTGCGTATTTTGCATCGGAAAGTTGTATTGGTAATTTGTTTTATTGGTCTGGTATTGGCATGCCTCCCCATCTAACAAGCCAATGAACTTCTGATGTTTCTTTTGCAATGAATTTTTGTCTTGCCCCCACATCTAACCCAGGATATAACTTTTGAGGTTGCATTCAATGGTGCATTGAATTTTTGCAATTGACTTCCACTGTATGTTAGGCCTTTATGGTCATTGGAGTTTCAAGAATATTCGAGAGTTCATGGGTATCAATTCAGGTCTGCCTTCCTCTTTGGGTCTCAAGGTTAGGTTCTCAAGTGATCGTGGAATGTGAGGGAGCGAGGCCCCAAGGGTGGCACCCACACATCCAAGGAATATTGCATTTGAATTCAAAGTGAGGCGTCAAACCCCTTTGGTAATCGGCTATGTCCTGGACTTCACCTTGGCCAACATGAGTTCATTATTGCAAGTTGCAATCAAATCATTATTGCAGCAAATTTGAAATGAATAGTGTGGCATAGTGTGTTGTTTGTGTTTGTGTGTTCTTGTATTGTGCGAGTGTTGCTTAGACACTCTTGTGTTCATTGAGTGTATTCGTTACTATACATACATGTTTTTTCCTTGTTTTAGTTTTTGGTTTTTATACTTACCAATTTTGAAGCCGAGTTTTATTTTGGCTTCAAATATTGTTATGTTAAGGTGTTTGGTTGTTGTTTTGGTTGTTTGTGTCAACTTTGTTTCAATTGTGTAATTTCTGTTGAGCTTTCAACCAAGCACTCATATTTTGTTGTGTTACGGTTGTGGATCTGTTTTCAAGTTCGTTGTTGTTTTGTTTTTGTTAGTTGGAGCCCTCTTATTTTGGTGAGCGCTGGAGCGCTTTCATTAGAGCACTCCTGGTTGTTTGAGTGCTCAAGCGCGAAGTTCGGTGGTGTTCCGTTTTTCCTGTCGAGTTTTGTCACGTTTAGTTGTGTTGTGTTGAGTTGGTGGTGAGTAGTAGTGAGTTAAGACATTGTTTTGAGTCACTTGTGCTGTACAGTTGTGTTTGTAAAGTGAGTTGGCGTCGAGTATGTGTGTGTATTCGCACGCAAGAGTGTGTGTGACGGAATGTGCGAGGGTGCATGTCTTCGGCGATTGGCGGCGCCGCCGCCAGAATATTTTCATATTATGTTTTTGAGACATTACCTTGTATTTTTCGGTGCGGCCGCTGAATCAATATTCGGCGGTCGCCGCTGTTGACACCGTGGATGTAGCGGACCTAATGGTGATGGGCCGGGAGTTCACAATGGGACCCGAATACCATGCTTGGCATTGTAGGCCCGCAAGGGTCTCTGCTACCAACTGATAGGCCACTAGGCTCCTGCACAGGATTGATGCCGCAAAACACGTGAACTTTATTCCAAAATCCAGACCACACTTGTACCTTTGCCCTCAAAGCAACGCACTGCGCATACACGTCGTAATTGTTGAACTTGTCTGTGAATCCACAGTCAACATGGTCACAAAGACCCTGTGCAACACACAGAAGTCCAGTCTCAGAATACTTTACAGAGCACATGCATACACAATGTGTAAATTGCAATCACCATGCTATTTAATAATCGTTACTTACTCTGTCGTAATTCTGTCTGAGCTCTGTCGTAATTCTGTCTGTACTCTGTATTATTGATGTCCTTCGTATTACGTTGTCAGGCCTATCGTTCGCGAGCAACCTCGCAGATGAGTCGTGATCGCCTGAGCCTTCACTCTGCTGCCTACTGCTAACAAAAAGACACATAACGATATGCAATCCCTCGGAAGCAAAAAAACCGGTGTTAGCGGTCTCACCTGACCAATTGCACTGCCTAACGAGATGTACTAGGCATAGTAACATAGGGCAGTATTGTGTTAACAGCACCTGCATGGCTTTACACACAGCGTACCAATTCGCTGGATGTGCCAACCCAAGGGAGTGACATTTCCTGTTAAGGCGCCGTATGTGGGGGCCCATACCCAACAGCAGTGCACCACCAGTTATCTTCATTGTTATCAGCTTGGGAAAACAGGGGACCGTGTCACCACTGCGCAACAAACCTTTACGGAAAAAAGTCATAATCGGCCAGAAGAAGCGGAATGTTTGTGCAACGCGAAATTTGTAGGCGTGCCAGAAACCATATAATATAGGCTGTGAGCGCAAAAATAGTCGAACATTCCAACCCGTTGTTTTTTCACCATACATCATCCTACAAATGCGGTAATGGTTGTTCTCATCACATCAAAAAGGGACAACTGGTCGAGTGCGCTGTGCCAAGTCCCTGGTGAACTGCAGTAGGTTAAGAAGCGATAGGTTGCCGCTTACCTTTTCTTTACTTAGACTGAGGGGCCGCCAATGCGGTCTCTTGGCAGGCAGTGGGCGAATAATGTCAAGCGGTGCCCTAATGTTTCGCACAACAGGCAGCGTGCTTGCAAATCCTAGATCACGGAAGATATTGGTAAAGGTTCTTCCAGTGTTCCCCAGCATGTGAGCAACAACAGAAACACGCTGTTCAAGCTCTTCCAGGCTAGAATGACCATGCCAGTGGCGCGGTGCATCCTGCAGTAGCAAAACAGCCAATGCTGTTGCGTTCAGGCTTTTGTCGTTCTTGTCAGGGATCGTTGTAAATTGTTTGTTGTACCAGTTGTCCAATCACAACACAGCCCACTGCTGGTGTACTTTGTTCCATGTAGTCTGTAACCTGACTGCGGCACTTTCCTTCAGTGAAGGTGCGCTATATCTTGCCAGACTTAACCTTGCTAAAATGCGACGCTGCGCCCTACTTCCCCCTATCGCAATAACAGACTTGGGATTCCCCTGGTACGGGACTGCGCGGTGGCACATCCATACATAAAGACGCCAGGCCTCTTCTATCAAAACAGCGACCCATCTCTTACCCTCTGCTGCGATTGCCTTTCAAACGCTACGACGCGTCCATTCATTTTTTCGCAGACGCAGAAAAAACACAAAGAAAAATCGCGCGCCCTCGTCTCCTTGTTTTAGCCCTTCCCACAATTCTTCTGCCGTGTTATACGGCAGTTCCTCTGAGCAGACATCGCTGGATAGTTCAGATGCTTCGGCCACTGTCCTCCCAAGGTCCGACTCTTTTCGCAAGGGTATTGTTACTGTGGAAAATAATTGGGTAACTGTATCTTCCTAAAAAACCCTGTTCCGAAAACTTTCGCACTTTCAAAAATTAACATGTCACACAGTTTTTGCGCGACCGAATGTTCAATGATTCGCTTGCGCATGCACCATTTTTGGTTTAATGTAACCCTCTTGTGGTCCCACATTTAACTGGCTAGGCCTAATTGCGGTACCCAGTTGTGGCGCGCTTCCATCGCTGTTGGGCAGAGAAGTCACTTGTGACCACAGTATGAAAACTAGAGATGCTGGCGGGACCTGCAACGGCGCCCATGCAGCAGCGCCGCATCAAAGGGAATGTACATGCTGTGTAGTTGGTGGATCTGTCCATTTTCGTTTTCTATGAGCGGGTATGACCTCCATTGCACGAGGCCTCGCGCAAACCTCACTAAAATTTCAATGTTTCTGGTGTGTCATTCCATGCGCGAGGCCTCGCGCTTGAAACTACAGTTTGTTCCGGAACATTTATACTTTTCAAGATTCTTGGGTGCACCATTATTGAAATTTATATATTAATGGAACCTCTTCTATCACTCCATCCTGATAATGTTACGAAGGTACATGTATAAATACGACAGGTTTCTTTTTTTTTACAACGTGCTAATGGGTTGCGCTGCACTACATTAATCCGACACCAATGAAAGCCTTTGCGCGAGGCCTCGGGCAAAGAATGGACAGAAAACAATACTTTTCCCTATATCGCCCATGGTACATGTCATTCTTACAAAAATATTTATTTCACTGTACTGGTTCGCGACGGTCCAGAAATATCCATCAAAATAATTATTATTTGATGCTTTTTGAAACCTGTCCTTTTCCTACCTTTTCTGTTGTTTTTGACCCTGCAACTTGAACCGCCTAAGGGGACTAGCTTATTACATGGTAGCAGTTCAGGTCGCGACCATGCCCCCCCCCCTCCCCTCGGGTGGATTTGTCGGTTCGATCTTCATTTCCTAGATTATTTTCGTGTTTTAGTTTTCAATTTTATTTTTTAGTTTACTTTAGACTAGATTTAGTTGCGTTCCAAATTTTTGTGGCCTTCAATGACTTTCATTGTGACCATTCGCATGTCATATGTGTGTATTTTGCATCGGAAAGTTGTATTGGTAATTTGTTTTATTGGTCTGGTATTGGCATGCTTCCCCATCTAACAAGCAAATGAACTTCTGATGTTTCTTTTGAAATGAATTTTTGTCTTGCCCCCACATCTAACCCAGGATATAACTTTTGATGTTGCATTCAATGGTGCATTGAATTTTTGCAATTGACTTCCACTGTATGTTAGGCCTTTATGGTCATTGGAGTTTCAAGAATATTCGAGAGTTCATGGGTATCAATTCAGGTCTGCCTTCCTCTTTGGGTCTCAAGGTTAGGTTCTCAAGTGATCATGGAATGTGAGGGAGCGAGGCCCCAAGGGTGGCACCCACACATCCAAGGAATATTGCATTTGAATTCAAAGGGAGCCGTCAAACCCCTTTGGTAATCGGCAATGTCCTGGACTTCACCTTGGCCAACATGAGTTCATTATTGCAAGTTGCAATCAAATCATTATTGCAGCAAATTTGAAATGAATAGTGTGTCATAGTGTGTTGTTTGTGTTTGTGTGTTCTTGTATTGTGCGAGTGTTGCTTAGACACTCATGTGTTCATTGAGTGTATTCGTTACTATACATACATGTTTTCTCCTTGTTTTAGTTTTTGGTTTTTATACTTTCTAATTTTGAAGCCGAGTTTTATTTTGGCTTCAGATATTGTTATGTTAAGGTGTTGGTTGTTGTTTTGGTTGTTTGTGTCAACTTTGTTTCAATTGTGTAATTTCTGTTGAGCTTTCAACCAAGCACTCATGTTTTGTTGTGTTACGGTTGTGGTTCTGTTGTCAAGTTCGTTGTTGTTTTGTTTTTGTTAGTTAGAGCCCTCTCATTTTGTTGAGCGCTGGAGCGCTTTCATTAGAGCGCTCCTGGTTGTTTGAGTGCTCAAGCGCGACGTTCGGTGGTGTTCCGTTTTTCCTGTCGAGTTTTGTCAAGTTTAGTTGTGTTGCGTTGAGCTGGTGGTGAGTAGTAGTGAGTTAAGACATTGTTTTGAGTCACTTGTGCTCTACAGTTGTGCTTGTGAAGTGAGTTGGCGTCGAGTATGTGTGTGTATTCGCACGCAAGAGTGTGTGTGACGGAATGTGCGAGGGTGCATGTCTTCGGCGATTGGCGGCGCCGCCGCCAGAATATTTTCATATTATGTTTTTGAGACATTACCTTGTATTCTTCGGTGCGGCCGCTGAATCAATATTCGGCGGTCGCCGCCGTTGACACCGTGGTGTGTGTGGCCGAGTGGTTTAAGCGCTCGCCGGACATTTCTGGTCCTGGGTTCGAATCCCAGGACCCGTGGTATTCGCACGCGGGCGGCGATTTGTTTCTGTGTTTTGCGCGCGCCGTGTATGTTTGCTCGAGTTGCCAACTGTACGTTAGTGTTGTGTATTGCGTACATCTGCACTGGGCGTGCGTCCGTTAGCGCACAGACCGGGTAGATTAGGTATAGCAGTGTGTGTAGAGTGCATGTCGCGTGTTTTTTATGCGGCCGTTTGCGCCAGAGCGACAGTAACCCAGTGGTTAGAGGCCCAGGCGCAAGTCCTGTAGGGTAGGTTCGAATCCCGGCGGCAGCAATCGCTTCCTCGTGCCGGCGGCCGTTTTTTTACTCGTGCCACACGCGCTGTGTGCGCTCGCTCGCACTGCCGATTGTGCGTACGAGTAATGTGTTGTGTGTTTGTTCGCTCGGTGTGTGTCTGCTAGTGCTTGGTGAGCGTGGGCAAAAAGTAGGAGTGTGTATAGTGTATAGGGTTGTCGCTGTCTTTTGAGCGATAGCCGGCGAGATGAACAGGCCGGCTGTGCCTCAAAAATTCGAGGGTTCATCCCAAATTTCCATACTTGGGTTCGAGCCCAGGTTAGGGTAAAACTTTCAAACACATGCGCCATTGTTTTTAACTTCTGCGTGCCCCCTGTGTGTATTTTCTG
Source organism: Eutreptiella sp. 'Long Island Sound 2002' (assembly GCA_964036045.1). Classification (NCBI taxonomy): domain Eukaryota; phylum Euglenozoa; class Euglenophyceae; order Eutreptiales; family Eutreptiaceae; genus Eutreptiella; species Eutreptiella sp. 'Long Island Sound 2002'. The sequence continues at coordinate 42,391,180 of OZ038378.1, read as the reverse complement.
TGCGGTGAGTGTGTGTTTGGCATGTGTAGAGTGTGTCGGATGGGTACCAGTGCGTCTGGGGTGCAGCGGCGCCACATGCTCAGAGTTTCATGCAGTTCACATGTATATAGCCCTGAGTGGTAGAACCCCCATTGCACTGAAGTAAGATTATGGCATTGCGCCTGACCTGGACTGTGCGGGCCTGCATTGAACACCACGCCAGCCACGTGGCGATCTGCCAAGTCCGGATGTAAAAAAGTTAATTCTCACGTGGACATGGGTAATGGCATGGTGGAAAGGTGAAAGGATGAAGGAATTTGCGAACATGGTTTCACAGATTGTGATTGCATTGCAGGTAGGAGTGTCTGGGCAGCAGTGCCGAGAAAAACATTTGCGGTAGAGGTGTGTCCAAAAGGAAACGTTTATAGTGTTTTCAGCACTGTGTTTTGCCTCTCCTGCTGCTTGCTGTTGGTGTAGGGTTTCCTGCTGCTTGTTTTTGGAGATGAAAAGCTTTGCTTTGATGAAATACAGTCACTCCAAGTCACTCCAGGATAGCCCAAGCCAATAGTATGCAAAGAGAAGAGGATTCAGGATCAAAGCATGAAGGGCTGCAGGGTAAACAGTGAAAGATGATTGGATATTCACAGAAACTGCAACTCAGGTCACAAATGAATGCATATTCACGAGGATAGCTGAAATGTTTTGGAAAAAGAGTTAGAAAACTGCCTCAGGGTCACTCTCTCTCCATAGTGCCATCTTAGGAGATGTGCACTCTTTGTTTTGAGTCCCAAATGTGCTGAGGTGGCAGGGCATGTGGCGATGAGGTCACTGCCATGTCACATGGAATCTTCCTACTTGGGTAGGCTGACCAGGAATTGAACCCAGGACCTCCCAAAAAGAGGTGCCCAGCGCCCTAGGGTGCATACCACTAGGATAGCTAAGAATTCATGGAAAAACATAGATAAATTCATAGGCTCTACTTTAGGTATGTCAGTGCTCAGTCAACTCAGGAAAAGATGTTTTACTTCACATTGAAAGGGGATTAAGGGGTCCACTCCATATCCTGATTGGGTGTTTGGTTCCATAGGTCCAAATGTGTTATCACCACTTTTGGTGGGACCAATACTAAGATAAAAATGCATGGATGCTCAGTGCATCTCTAATACAACTAGAGTATGCCTCAAAGCAATGGAAAAGCACTTTTTCTTACTCCCCCCTTGTGATGTGGTGGCCACCACTGTCGCATTTTAGGAAAGAGGGAATTTTTCTTGGCCTTTCCTTGGTTTCCACATCTACTTTAAATACCTATAGCTTCCCTCACACTGAAAAATGGGCGCTCACCATGGCTGGCCTCCTTTTGCTGCCCTGATTGTATCATTTCCTACAGAAGACTCAGCGCTCATGGCGCTGCCGGGGCTCCTGTGGCTTGGTTGGGTTAGTATGGGTGCATGCCAAACATCTGCATATGCATCCCTCCCTCCAAGACGCAGCGTCGACACAACCCAAACGCAAGACACATTATACACACTCGCATGGGTTCTCGTAAACCTGCTGGCGACCTGTTAATTTGCCCCTTGGTGGGGTCTTGGTTCTGCTCAGGCTCTCCAGGCACCTGCGTTCCGGCCCGAACACGGCCTACTCAGCGAGGCTGCGCGTGGGTATCTGCAGAGGCAGGAATGGGAGAATTATGGACGAATCCACGCAAAAACGAAGCGACGACACCAAAATCCGTCAAAAGACGGCGTAGAATTTTTCTGAAACGACACACCTGAGCAGAATCCAATTGTGCATCAGAAGCACATTTTTATAGAAATTATAGTCATCTCTGGATTTTTTAAATCCAGAAATTCATACGCATAAAATGGCTGCGCGCAGGAGCGGCTCCTAGCGAAGCGCCGGAAAATGGAGAAACAATGGAATTATAAACGTATGTCTCACGTAGTCTTGAAAATGACGAGACACACATTAATTAATAAACATACAGATTCCACCCACACTAATAGAAGATTCGAAAATTCAAGAATTCGACAATCAACGAAAAAGACTTCAATGAATCAGGTATAAACTACAGGTATGTCCATCCCGTATGCCGCATACACATTGCTCGTCTTGTGTCTCCGTGAACGAGCCTTGTAGCAGCGCTAACAGAGATAGAACGCGGTAGAGGGATTGATTAGAAGGATTGCGGATGATTAGCGGTCAGATCAGGGTGATTAGACATACACACAAGTGCATAGCAACGTTCTTCGCGTGCGCCCCTTTTTTCCTCTCACCTTGCTTCACTTCCCAGCGGTAGGTAAGGTAGGTACGCCCAGGTGGGGCCACCCCCTGGTGGAGTCAAGATTGCGTTGAAGATGGGCAGGTTTGCCCGCGACCCAAGTGCATGCTCGCGCATTCACACATGCATTAAAGGGTAGGCCACGCGCAGTGCGCACGGTAAACCTTGTTTAGGCTACCCAGAAGCTCCTCGGTACGTTCTTTAAGAGAACCTGAGGAGTCCCTTAACGCTTGCTTGCTTGACAAGGGTAGGTGGTCTTCCAGCGTGTTTGCGGACAGTGTATTATAGGTCACACTGAGAAGGGTATAATACCTGGAGTGTGGCTTGGTTCCTCCGCCGCAAACGCCCTTTCATTTGCCTTTGTTTTACAGGTGGGCAGGTAGGGTGATTGGTGCAGCAGCATTTTTTTATGCCCTGCTAAACAAGGGCGCAGATAACACAAACAAGTAACTCCGCCTCTGCCTGTGGCAGAGCAGGGAGTCCGACTTCATCGACATCTGCGCCTTGCACACGAGAGCATTCCTTCCCTCCAAGCCCTAGCAGGGGAACCGCGTTGTGGCGTCCCCTGTTAGGCCACAGTTGCTTAGCAGCGCTGTGTTCTCTTGTCATTTCACAGGAGGGACGCTGGGACCCACGAGATCTTTGCCTTCGCAACGCCCAGTAGAGTGTGCGTGTAGGAGTGGTAGTCCTGTGTGGGGGCTTGAGCCAGTTGCCCCAGTGCTCACCCACCAGGATGGTGCCACTGTAGGGTGTGTAGGACCTGTAGTGCGTGTGTCACTGTCCCACCCGTTTCCTGCAAATTTAGCAGGGGTGGTGGGCTGTGGCAGTGGTTAGGTCAGTGTTTTGGCCACATAGCAAAACGGCGTTTTCATGCCTTCATAGCTTTTGGCCACCCCTCCCTGTAGTAGACAGAAAGGTAGGGAAAACAATACCTGGATTAGCACGCTGGGTATTCCCCCAAGGTTTTGCGCCAGCACAGAAATTGGGCGCATAGGGGAGGGGAGACCCGGGGCGTACCCCGTGGCATCAATAAGCCAACCCTCCAGGTTTAGCAAGGGCGCAGACTTGGGTATAATTAGGACACCACTTCTGCGGCTTGCTCTCAGGACCTTAGGACTAGCACACTGACACATACGCTTTGGCAGGTAAGGGTAAGGTTCAGTCCCTAGCTTTAGTCTTGGAGGCGAGCGTCTCAGCGAGCCTCAGCAACTCACCAAGGTTGTTCTGGGACAAGTAGTCAACCAGAACTGAGTTTAGGCGTCCCTCCGGTAGAACAAATGCAGGGAAGGGCTCCCAGGTGGCCTCTTCGACCCCAAACCCTTCCAAGAGGCCGAGGAAGCGCCAACCCTGGCGATAGCGGTGGGGTAGGACAGACTTCACCAGGTAGAAGCCCTCCTTAGCCATCTCCTCGGCGTTCATGTCGGGGAGTTCACCTTCAACTTCCATAGGGCTGGCAGCCCCTTGTAGGTCCAGAGCAGCGATTTCCTCGTCGTTCAGCTCCCACTCCTCCCCACAGAGGTCTTCAGTATCATGGTAGCGCTTCAGGTGTTGAGCAGCGCACACCAGGGTCCCCCCTAGACGGGGAGAACACCGCATGGTGATACGGTGTCCATCCACAGATAAGATCTTGTACGGCCCGAACTATGGGTCATCGCTGGTAGAGCGTGGCCAGGCGGGTAGTCGACTGTGGTGCACCAGCACCCAGTCCCCCTCTTGGTAGGTGGCTTGTACACAGTGCTTGTTCTTCTTGTTCCACTGACGCTCCCTCACTCTCTGGAGCATAGCCTTGGCCTTGTCCACCTTCGCTTGTTGCTCTTGGACCCATTCACCCACAGAAGAATGGGTGTCCTCTGGATAGGGGGCATGTAGGAACCATGCCGGGCGCCCCATGAATAGCTCATGTGGCGAGTAGCCAGTAGCTGAACTCTCTTGGGAGTTCATCATCAAGGATATGACGGAGAGTAGTCTCACCCAGTCTCTGGTGCGTTCAGTTTTGCACCATATCCTGACGTTCTCCTTCAGGACACGAATCTGTCGCTCACATAGGGGGTTGCTCGTGTGAGAGTAGGGAATCCCCGTAGACACCTGGACATTGAGGGATCTCAGGACCCTCTTGTACCAGCCAGTATCTGAGCGTACTCGTACGTCCTCATCGGAGTTGATCTCCTTGGGCGCCCCATAGACACAAAACCACTCCTCCAGGAGTATCTTGATAGTCTCCTCTCCAGTAATGTGCTTGGTACATGGGAACACCCTGGTACACCTGGTCAACCCACAGGTTACCACGAGGGCGAAGTCATAGCCCCCGAACTTCGGCATCTCCGTGTAGTCCACGTATAGACCACTGTTAGCACAGTGAGGGATGGGCAGGGTCGAGTAGAGACCTCTGTCCCTGATATCCCCTGGTTTACAGGACCTGCACGGGCACTTGTCCACGATAGGCTGGAGGGTTTTCCGCAGTTGGTCGTCAGTCCACGTAGTGTGGAACCACTGCTTGAACAGCCCCAGGGTACGGTCAGCACCCACATGACCACTGGACTCATGGGTCCACTTCAGCAGCGCTGAGACTCGGTCACTAGGCACCACGATGCGGTCCTCGTGCCAGAGGTAGCTCCTGTCCCTCTTCCACTGGTCCTGGTTGACCAGGAGGGGTTCAAGGCGTTTCTCCAGGCGCTTGTAGATATCCCCAAACTGCTTCAGGTACTCTGATTGTTGGAGTCCATCCAGGGGGCGTATCATGGTCATGTTCAGGTCCAGGTGTACGTCCATACGGCTGAACGCCTCCTTAGCCAGCGCTTCAGACCGGGCACCAATCAGGGCGTCGAAGTTGTTGCGGCTGATGTAGTCGGCGCACTCGTTCTTCACTCCCTGGATATGGTGTACCGTCAGCCGTAGTTGACTGAGGTAGGTCCACCAGCGACGTAGCTTGGCCTTCTCAGGTGGGGGACCCTTCTGGAAACTGCGGACCGGTTCTTGGTCGCACAGCCAGACCACAGGGTTACTCCCCAACAGTCGTGCTTGTGAGGATAGCACCAGCATACCCGCGAGCAATTCCTGCTCATAGGTGGAGTAGTTCGCCCTGGCCTGGTTCCACTTCCAGTTCCAGTGGCCCAGAGGTACTAGGACCCACTTGTCGTCAGGGTAGCTGTGCTTGAGGGTTCCATCTCGGTTGAGACCTTCCGTCCCCCATTGGGAAATGGCCGAGTCGAACTCCTCCTTCTCTAGTGCTTGCCATTGGAACAACGTTCCACCACCGCCCACATTGCTGGCGTCGGTCACCAGGATAATCTCCCCCTGTGCTCTAGGCACGCCCAAGCACTTAGCGTTGGCTACCTTGTCTTTGAGCTCGTCAAACGCTTGTTGCTCTTGTGGGCCCCAGCGCCAAGTAGTACTCTTCTTGATCAAGTCCGTCAGTACGGCGCTGGTATAGGTGAAGTTCTTGATGTGGCGGCGATAGAAGTTGCACGCCCCAATGAAACTGCATACATCATGAAGTCCTTTCTTGGGGTCTTCGTGTCGTACCTTGGCATCCATCATGGGTTTGGCCTTAGAGGCCGCTGGGGTCCACCACCCATAGCCAACGTCAAACCCCAGGTACTGCATGGTCTCCTGCATGAACTCACACTTCTCCAGCTTGAGTCGTGTGTGGTTCTCCTGGCAGACCGCAAAGAACTCGCCCAAGAGGATTAGGTGATCCTCCTGGGTATTGGTCCCGAGGCATACATCGTCGATGTGAGCCTCCATCTGGGCACCACGGGATATGAGCTCCTGCACCTTAGGTCTCCTTCGTAGGATGGACAAGATCTTGTTCATCAGCTCTTGGAATAGAGCGGGTGCGTTAGCCACACCAAACGGCATGACCTTCCACTTGAACACCCTCCCCTGAGGGGTGATGAAGGCCAGTAGTTCCTGTGCGCTTGGGCGTCAGGTCCACTTGCCAGAATCCGCTTCGCTTGTCCATCTTGGTCTTGTAGCGGCAGGAGGCTATCTTCTCCAGGGTAGACTCCATATTGGGAATGGACCCTGAGTGGTTCAACGTCTTCTTGTTCAGCTCTCCGTAGTCCACTACAAGCCGTTTGCCTGTAGACCCAGGTTTAGCCACCAGGAAACAGGGGCTGCAGTGTAGGGGGTAGTCCCCGTCCTTGTACTCCAGGACTAGGCCAGCGTCGATACACTCTTGTATCTGTCGCTCAATCTCGTCGGCCTGCTCTTTAGGAGCTCGATAGGGTCTCTTCCGGATCTTGTGACCCACGAACTCGGGTTTGAGCTTGAGGTCCATCTGTACAAGCTTGTCACATGAGGCTGGAAGGGGTAGTTCACCGAACACCTCCAGATAGGTCCTTATAAGCTTCTGTACCCGCGGGTCCAATACCTTGATCTTGTCCTCCATGTCCTCGTCGGAGTATAAGTTGCTTGCCCCTTGAATAGACGTCGGCAGGTGGTCCTCCACCGACTCTTCGCCCGCGGTAGTATCCTTCAGCCCTTGGTAGGCATACAGAAGGTCTTGTTCAACCATCTCCGGTGGACGATGGCAGCATAGGCACGCTCGAGGGGGTTCACATACACATTCCTCCGAGAGGTCGTCCTCCTCGGGGGTCCTCACATGGGCGCCCCATACGCTCTTCATGAGCTTGAGATCTACCTCCTTTGCCAGGTGGTGATCTTCTGTTCGAGGTCATCCTTCAATTGGGATAGGTCTCCCATACGTCCTTGCTTCAGTGGCCACGAGCTGCGGGTAGGCTTCGCGTAGCATAGCTTTTTCGCCACCAACTTCCTCTTGGAATCCACATACTCCCTGAGCCTGGATCGAGGGTCCAGCTCCTCATCCACGGGGTCTTCCACCCTCATGGAGAGTAGGGGTTTCAGTGGGGCGACGTACTCGGCGTTCTCCACTTCCTCCACACAGGTCTGCACGAAGAAGGCGTCGTGCTCAGTTTCGTCTTCTGAGTGGATAGAGCTAGGTAGCTCAGATAGTCCACACTCAGAGACTCCATCAGGACCAGGTACATGACAGGGAGAGTTGGGGGCGTTGGTGTCAGTCACGACGTACTCATCCCCTCCGGGTGTAGTCTCAACAGCATCGTGAGGTCGTAGGCGATCCTTCAAGTCACCCAAGGCGAGTCCATTGCTTTCTCGTTGTATAGCCTGGACCAGAGTCGGGTCCGGGTCCTCCCAGGGGATGGTTGTAAGACTTCAGTCCCCCACGCTGAGCATACTCCCCCATCCGGGCTTCCAAATAGGCGTCTTACGTCCGAGAGGCACGTAGATGGCCTCATCAGGCGAACGAACAGAGCTGATAGTCAGCCTGTCCAGGAGGTTTCGCCAGTACTCGTTGCCCCCATGGGCTCCCCAATCGGTGGAACACAGGACCATACGGGAACGTTCCAAGGCCACCTTGGTCAGCAGCTTCCCCAGTTCACTGAATCTGGGGTTCCCGTAGGCCATCCCGAAAGAGGGCAAGTAAAATTTGTAGCTGCAGTTCTTCCCCTTGCTGCAGTAGCGGGCCAGTACATGTTGCTTGTCGCTGGCGAACAACTCCACACTCAGGTCTTCTCGAGAGTAACCCAACTCCTTCAGACCTTGGTCTAGGACTTCCCCCAATAGTTGATAGTCCTCAGTTTTGGAGGCCGCCATCATGTTAGAGGGCTCCTCCTTCGATAGCCTCAGGTAACTCGAGGTATGTTCCGACTGCTCCAGTGGCACAGACTCTCTGCCACTGCCGTGGTCCACGTAGAGGAGGTAGGGCGCTTGCAGCGTCAGGGATTGTATCTGGGAGTGCTGCACGAAGAAGTCAGTCCCCAGTACAAAGTCGGAGGCATCAGTGTCCATCACATAGAACCGATGGGCGATAGTCCTGGAGCCCATAGGTACCTCCACTTCACAGTCCCCGCAGCTGTGCACCACATGTCCATCCCCCATGCGTATAGCGGCGGTGGTCATGGTGTTCTTCAGGCTCCCACAAGGTAAAATTTTCTTGGCCACTATAGATATTGTGGCGCCAGTATCCAGTACCCCCGGGTATTCACGTCCCCCTAGTCGGATACGTACCCAAAAAACCAGGTCTTGGGTGCCACCTGAGCGTCCCCGTCAGAACTCCGCGGGACAGGTCGCCTCGAACCCCTTGTTCCGCAACTTGCGGGCCATCCTCATGAAGGGGCTCCTCTTCTTAGCGTTGCCGTCGTCACCACCTTCATGCTCACGCTTAGCTCCTTGTTCTTGCTGGGCCTGCGTCTGTGAGCGTGTGGGAGGACCAGTCTGCCCTCCAGAGGGCTCGGAGTTCCCCCCTGGATTAGGGTTGGGGTTGCCTCTGTTCTTGTCCTTGTTCTTGTTGTCGGTCTGGCGGTTAGCGCCTCCTCCTCGTCCACCTTGACCCTTGTCTTGACCACCTTGACCACGTCCTTTCGACTTGCCCTTGCCGGAGTCGTTGCCTTTGGCCTTGCCTCCAACTTTTGCCTGAGCCTTTGCCAGGATCTTCCCCCTTAAGCTTCGCCGATAGGCGTTGCTTATGGTAGCACTCATCCTCGTAGTGCTTCCGCCTACCGCAGAATGCACACGTGATGGTGCAGCGGTAATGATCTGGCAGCTTCGCTTTGGCGCCGGTGTTCTTCTCCTGCTGCTTCCCCTGGACGACGAAGCAGTCTCGCTGCTCGCAGTCAGAGGCGTGCTGCAGGTGGCCCTGCTCATCTCTGGCATCACACCAGAATAGCTCCTTCACGTTCTCCATTAGACGGGCGTGGGCGTGTTTGGGAGTAGTCCCCTGCCCAGGTCGGGACCCTTGGTACCCTTTGCCCCCAGAACCTCCACCACCAGGACGGTAGTTGTTCAAGTGCTGGTGGCTCTCCTTCTCCAGCGCCATCTCCAGGAGCAGCACGCATAGATCCTCGTAGCGGAGGGATCTAGCCTTGCGCTCAGCCGTCAAACCGCACTCGTCCCATAGCTCTTGGGGGAGCTTGGCGCACAACCAGAACAGCAGGTCGTCGCTGCTGTAGGAACCGGGCGTCAGTCGTCCAGCCCAGTGATCCAGGTCAGCGAACAGCTCGGAGACCCTGCCAGGTTCTGGGTTGTTGGGCAGCACGGGCAGGTTCTGGATCTCGGCCCTGATGGAGAGGTCGGTCTCGTAGGTCGGGTACTGCCTCTCCAGGGCAACCAACACATCGGCAAAGGTTGCGGAGTTAGTCACGATCTGCCTGACCTGCTTCTCCAGGTACTTGGTCTTGCAGCACTGCAGGAGCAGATCGCACTTCACTCGCCCACTCGCGTGGGTTTGGCCGGTCAGTCGTAGGAAACGGCCAAAGTTCTCAGCGAACTCGCTGAGGTCCTTGCCTGTGAACTCAGGCAGGTTGACCACTATCTTGGAGGTGGCAATAGCCTTCGCCTCCTGAGCTCGGCGTCCTTCAGGGCGTCGGGTCTTCTTCTTCTTCTTCTTCTTCTTCTTCTTGTCCTTGGGGTCCTCGGGGTCCTCAGGGTCATCGTCATCTGAGGGCGAAGAAGAATCCATCGACGGCGGCTCCTCATCGGAGGGGTCTCCGCCAAGATCACTAGAGCCATAAGGCTCTACGTCCACCATAGCCCTTAAGGCTGTCAGCCCCAGCTGGTCCCGCTCGGCCCTCGTCGAGTTCGTCACGTGGCTGTAGGGCGGCTGGGCCGTTCTCGGGACGAATGGACTTCTCGGTACTGCTGCAGGAGTCTGCATCGGTCGGCTCCTCAGGCTCCCCAGGGTATTTGTCAACCCTGCCGCCAGGTGGTTAGCCTGTACTCGGTGGGGTGACATTCCCACCGTCGTAGGTGACGCATGGGACGGGATCATCAGGGGCTCCAGTTTCTCCCTGATCTCTTGCGTGAGGTCGCCCACGATTTTTGAAGTGGCTCCTCGGAGCACCTCGTTGATCTCCGACCGCGTCAGGGACCTGTTGGAGGATCTTCCCGATCCTCTACTCCTGCCTCCAAGAGACTCTGGTCCTCTCCTCAACCCACTCAAGGGTGCATACCCAGGTGCATACCCAGGAGCATACCCAGGAACATCCATATAGGTTCCCGTAGCGTGTAGTGGATGGGGATAGTCAGCCGCATACCATCACGGCGCAGAGCTGGAAGCCACCGGCTCACTGGCAGTAGTTGCCTCATGGAGCGCAGTGGTAGGTGGGCCCATAACATAGGCGGGGTAGGGAGGCCTGCCAGTAAAGCCTGTGCCCTCTGCCATAGGTGGGTTGGTTGAGGAAGTGGATGTTGCAGCGACTGGGAGTGTGGTGGTCATAGGAGAGGGTGATGCATGGAGACCAGAAGCGCTTGGTGCGCCTTCGAAGGTAGGGACACTCGTCAGATCTTGCCCTTGTTCCTCTCCTTCGTCTGCTCCTTCTCCAGCATCCTTCTCGCTCTCACTTCTCTTTCTCTTCACAGGCTGAGTGACCACGGACACATCTTCGACGGACAGGGCCCCGAAGGCCGTCTGGAGTCCATCCAGGGAGTCCTCAGCCGCATCCACTGGCCCATGTAAGGGCTCCGCCGAAGGTACAGCGCCAGGTGCCGGCCTTGCCGGTGCCTCAGGCGCTGGCGCTGTCTTCACGTCAGCGTCCTCCTTTCCTGGATCCATCTTCTTTCACCCTCCTGCTTATGTTTGCCCGTACTCGGCGCACTGGATGTACGGCACGGGGTTGCTGCCGGTGCGCAGAGACAGGCTGCCTCTGCTACCAGAAAAGTTTATAGTGTTTCCAGCACTGTGTTTTGCCTCTCCTGCTGCTTGCTGTTGGTGTAGGATTTCCTGCTGCTTGTTTTTGGAGATGAAAAGCTTTGTTTTGATGAAATACAGTCACTCCAAGTCACTCCAGGATAGCCCAAGCCAATAGTATGCAAAGGGAAGAGGATTCAGGATCAAAGCATGAAGGGCTGCAGTGTAAACAGTGAAAGATGATTCGATATTCACAGAAACTGCACCTCAGGTCACAAATGAATGCATATTCACAAAGATAGCTGAAATGTTTTGGGAAAGGAGTTAGAAAACTGCCTCAGGGTCACTCTCTCTCCATAGTGCCATCTTAGGAGATGTGCACTCTTTGTTTTGAGTCCCATATGTGCTGAGGTGGCAGGGCATGTGGCGATGAGGTCACTGCCATGTCACATGGGATCTTCCTACTTAGCTAGGCTGACCAGGAATTGAACCCAGGACCTCTCAAAAAGAGGTGCCCAGCCCCCTAGGGTGCATACCACTAGGATGGCTAAGAATTCATGGAAAAACATAGATAAATTCATAGGCTCTACCTTAGGTATGTCAGTGCTCAGTCAACTCAGGAAAAAATCTTTTACTTCACATTGAAAGGGGATTAAGGGGTCCACTCCATATCCTGATTGGGTGTTTGGTTCCATAGCTCCAAATGTGTTATCACCACTTTTGGTGGGACCAATACTAAGATAAAAATGCATGGATGCTCAGTGCATCTCTAATACAACTAGAGTATGCCTCAAAGCAATGGAAAAGCACTTTTTCCAAAAGGTTTCACCCATCCGAAACAAACGTTTTTGTCCGAAGGCCTCAGAGAGGGAGTATCCCAGTGGCTAAGTCTCTGAGGTGTGGCGCTGAATACCTGTGTTCAATTCCCAGTGCGCCATTGAGCTTGAGGCATTTTTGCCTAAATTCTTCTGGAGGGTTGAGCAGTTCGAATTTTTTTCCCCATCTCCGCCACTTGTTACTATTCCCTCGCCAATTCAGAAGCATACACCCCCCCCCTGGGCTTCACCTGCCCAAAGCAATTGCTCCTGGTGAAGGAGCAGGGAAATGGGAAGGGGGATGAATGTGGGTAGGTGGGTACTTACCACTCTCAAGGAACACCCACAGAAAGTTCTCTTTTCTCCATCAGAGACATCCCCCCTTCATTCCCACCATATCCACCCGACCGTACCCCAACTCTCCTCAAAGGATTCTCAGTGTGGGGACACCCACTCACCCCCCCTTGGAGAGAAAGCCCCACCCAAGGAATGTCATTAGAGACTTTGCAGCCCAAGGAGGGAATGACATGAAAAACTCGAGTGGGTCCGTGAGCTCAAGGAAAAGTTTTTCTTTCATCTTTTTCTTTCAGGGTTATCATTTCATTAGTGAGTGCTGTCATCACTCATTTGTGAGCTGAATTTTGGATGGTGTTCTTGTGGAGACCCAGGGCAATGGGTTGAAAAACCTTAACCCCCAGAAAGGGTATCAGCCCGACCCACTTTACTCTTTCATGAGTAAAGTACCCTCCACGTCCTCCCATTCTCTTGCCTGTATTTTCTCCATTCCTCCTTGTAGTTCCCCTCACGCGTTTACTGGGCTTAAGATCAGGAACCCGGCGCATATGCGTGACCAACCACCCGTCGGTGAATGGATATAGTGGGGGAAACCGGTGGTAGGTGGTCGGCTCTGGTACCCGCGCCTTTCACCCCACCTTAAGCCGACGGTGTGCCTCCCATTTTGACCTTTTAGACTTCTCAACTTTAGTTCCTCCATCCTGTCTCTTCCCCAGATCTTGATCATTTCTATTTTTGTCTCCAACCATGCGCGGGATGGACCACCTTAGTTGGAAGCCTAGAGCGACACCCCCGCTATATGGGTAGGTACATTTAATAGCCGTCCCTTTTCACCTGAGTCCGTGGCCTAGGCGTGTGAGTAGGCGGGCATGCACACCCCCATGTACGTGCTTGACCCTCTCGCACGTGGCACTGCGTGGCGCTGCCTGGCACGTGTTGCACAGCACCTGGAGGAGAAGGCCAAGGACAACAAGCCATGACGTCCCTCTCCAGTGCACTGACAATTTCAGGGCACTTATGCCTTCAAGGCATTAGCCAAATCCCAAGGGGGCCATCAATTCCAACATGCGGCCCCGCTACCGCCCTCAATTGGAAGGTAACACCTCCACCACCTCCGTCGTGAGGAAGTCTACCCCAAACAATTCTCATGGGGAAGTCAACCCCCGTCAAGTTGTCAGTCCGGGGACAGCAAGCGCCCCGCGAACACCGCCATGGGGACCTTTACCCCGCACAGTGCAGGGTCGACTTGATCGTCAAGACCGAGACATGGGCCTCAGGTTTTCCTTCTCTGCCGCCCCTAACCAGCAGCATGACGGAGGCTGTTGAGGTCACCCACGGGCTGTTGCTGCAGCGCGACAATCTTTGGGCGGAATCGCGCCCCTCATTTTGCCTCGCCCCAGCCGAACCCCCCCTGCCTGGGGCTAGGGCTGAAGGTATGGCGACCCAACCCCACTTTAGGCTACCACAGCCCGTAACTCCCCATTCCCCCCACCTCCACAGAGCTCCATGTCTTTTGTATGGATGTTGGCAAGCGTGTGAGGGGGGTGTCCGTCAATGTGAACTTTTCTCTGGAACCCTTCCGGACTGAGCTTGGGCAGTGATATGGGTGCGCTGAGTTCAGCATGCCAGTTAGACCGGGGATGTGTCGAAGAAAATCGTAAGGAAAGCGGGTGATGGGTAGCCAGTCTCATCAGAGCCTTGGATTCACTAGGCAGGGCCCTTTGCCCATCACAAAGCATCACCCAATCTACCTTTTTGTCACCCCCTATCGGGTTATTTTCAGGTCAATTCGGGACGGTTGTTTCGCACATTAAATTCGGTGCTGACTTCTGCTCCTGTGGCAGTTTGTCACTGTTGTTACTTTGTGTGAGCTGTTTCGCTTACCCTGCTTCGGCTGTGTTCTTCAAGGGAGCTGTCCGGTTCTGCAGCTGCTTGAACCGCGCTTAGATCTGATGGGGTCAAGCTGGGATGGGATGTCTTTTGTTCCTCCATCAGGGGACGCAATCCGTCGGGCTTTTGAGTTTTAACTTTTGGCGGTATCCTGGTTCCAGATATTTCATATGATATAAACTCAAGCCTAGACAGCTAGGCGTTGAGGCATAGCACACTAGTCTATAGAAAGCTAAGGTCAATGAAGCATGTTGCAGATAAACGTGGACAGCTAGGCCCTGAAGAATGGTAGGCCCACATTAGACAGCTAGGGGCAGGCGTCCTGAGGCTTGGTAAGGGAGTGTGTAGGTCTAAAGGTTTAACCCCATGGTATATTTGATCCAATTACATGGTTGTGCGGCGCCCATCACATGGTGCCAGATTTTCTGGACGTGACTGGGTATGGTAAGTATCCTGTACCCTGACCCCAGAGTACCGTATCCGCCCCCCCGACCCCCACCAATTGAGCCGTAACGGTTGCTGGAGCGCCCCGTGAAAGTGAAATCCCTTTCCGAACTCATTTGCCCGAAGTTTGAGGTTTGTATCAGTTTTTGAGGGACGTGCCGGTCTTTCTGCAGCTCAGGCTGAGTGGCCAAATCCACACTTATCGCCAATGGTGACGTGAGGTGTTGAGGCCGGAGCGCCCCAGTACCTCAGCATCCGTTAGCAGATGAGGTGACGCTGTCCGGGCACAAGACGGAAGGAGGCATCAAAATTTTAGACATCCAGGCAAATCCCCGCTTCCAGTCGGCCTTCGGGCCTAGAATGTAAGGGGGGCAGATGCTGACTGCTGGCGCCGTGGTGCGCAGTATGTAACACTCGGGAGGTGAAACGTTACCTGCCTGGGGTACAACCACTGTTGCCCTTGAGCCGCGGCCACACCTTTTTTTCGCCCAACCTTCGGTTTGGCACCCCTTGGGATTACCCCCCTACTAATTTTGAGTACAGAACTCTGTCCGCCATCGTCTTAGCCTGCGGGTCAGCTGAGGGCACTGCAGTCTGGATTGGCTGAGGGACAGTGCATTTTGAGTGACGTATCAATCAATCAATCAAGGAAGTATCTTTGTACTTATTGAATTCCTGTGTACCCCCCGTGCATTTTTCCCTGGGACAGCCAAAACCCCCCAATGACCCCCAAACAGTACCGTCCGTCTACACTTTTTTTCTTGTTTTCCGCTTGCCTATCAAACGCTCCTTGCTGTGTTTGACCTCATTCCTTTACACCCCAACTCATATTCTGTGAGGGGAGTGTAATAAGGACGTCCAACTCAGGCCAGATTGCAGTTCAGGATTCAGCAAGAAATCAGATCGGTTCGTCATTGTTGTGGTTTCATATAGGTATATAAATTTTCATTATTTGAGTGTTTCGCATTAGAGTTGTGTTTTCCGTGTAGTTGCTGTGTGTGTGTGCGCGCTTGAAATCGCGATGTGGTGCAGTTTTAGGTTGTTGCTGGTTCTGTGTTACTCTGAACGTTGATTCTGTTTAGTTTTGTAGGAAATTCATATAATTTTGTTGGTTTTATACTTGCGCCCATGTTATGGCGTTAAACTGATGTTCTGAGGTGAACGTTTTCTGTTTAGGTCAGAGTTTGTATTTGTTTGTGGTAGCTTTGTGTGCCTGGTACCTGTTTCTGTAGGGGTTAGTGTAATAGTACAAAATGCATGTGTTCACACCTTCATTGTCTCTTAGACACGAGGGCTGTTGAGCCACCCCCCGGAATGAGTCCGCTTGGCAATCGCTAAGCCAAGCAAGGGACCAGAGGAAGGTGGCAAAGTCCAGCAGCCAGCGGACTCTAGGAGAATGGTGATCATGGTGTATTGCACTTGCACTGCGTGTGTGTAGGGATGGGGGTATAGGTTTAGTGTTTTAAGGGTCCAAGCTATTCTTCTTAAAGAAAGTCCACGGAGCATAGCCGGAGGGCCCAGGGCACGGGGAAGGTCATCTGAGGGCAGGTATCCCTTCTTAGCTTCCCGGAGGTGTGGTGGGGTTGGTGCTGTGGCCTTGCCCTTGGGGTCCATGATATACAAGCACGACAGCGAACCCAATTGAGATGAAGATATGAACTTGCAAAAAATCCCAGTCTACAAGAAAATGTAGGCGGATAATATGATACATATGAATCACAATAGTTTTTCCTGTATAACTTCTGAAAAATCCGATTGTGAAAGAATATTTGGCCAATTTCGTTTGCGCACGCGCGCCGGCGATTCCAATCAAATCATCGGAACACGACCATCAATGGACACCAGAAATGAGACTGGCGTGTCCATACTATACAGGAACTGTTCTGGTAAAATTTTTGGGGGCGCCGAATATATAGATCTCCGGGAATGATCTAAATCTGACCCAATGGGCAGTAAGTGACCTGAGATCTGCGCGCATTGAGGGTGGCCGCACTTACACTCCCCCTCTAAGAACACACTGGGGTGGGTTACTGAGTCAATGAAGCCGTGAGTGTGGCCGAAAGCCGAAGAATGCGCTCTGTAACAGCAAAAATTACGCAAATGCTCCCAGAATCCAATGGATTAGGGCTGAATCGGGGTAAATGACACCAGAATGTACAAGAATGAGACATGAAGAACAGGCAAATCAAACCATAAAAAGTGTAACTAAGTTAAAAGACATGTAGACGTATCCACGAATAATACCAAACCGTGTCCTGGTCGAGGATGAGGTGTAATTCAACAGAATCAGACAAAACAACACATGAAATGCAGGGGAATTAGAGACAAATGACCTGTACTGAGCAGTTGTTGCTCTCGCGGGCACGCTACGGTGCCCTCCACGTACTCTACATCGTATTATTCCCGCTTTTCTCTTTTCGAACCGACAGCATGTGCTCCAGATGGCCGAAATGTATACGGAACTGGCAAGAATTGAGACAAGTGACACTGAATTGGGCTAGGATTAAGAAGTTAGATCGCACACAGCGAAAAACATCTGACGACACCAGAGTGTATATACGGTAAACTTTCCTGTCTAGGTCCGCAGCAGAGCAGTGGAACAAGAGATTGACCCTACTGGGGTTCGAACCAACGACCACGGCCCGTTGACGAAGGCATTTACCAACTAGAGTAGCACCGGCCATGCCAGTATCACACAGTCAAAGTATAACAACCGGCTGGGGGCGTACCGGAAATCAGGCATCAGGCATTCGTAGATGCTCTGTGCTCCCCTCAAGAAAAAGTGGAGTTCGCGAAGTACGTCAGGTACACCGAGAACGGGATCTGGGCGACAAGTGACGGTGCCCGAAGGGATCAAGGTTGATGATATATCGGGTATGACGACCACTTATTGTCCCTCCACTGACGAAGCCACAGGGTTGGGGGTGCACGAGTATCGACCGACCGCTCCGGGTCTCGAACCTACGACCCCGGGCCGGGAACCAAGTGCACTGCCGAACTTGAGTGACGAGGTGTATACCGATAAATGGCGAACGAAGTTCAAACCTCTCATCGGTTACCGGATTGGTACATGAAACCTGCAACTTCTGATCATCAGCTCAGATCTTCGCCTGTCTGGCTCGAACTGGAGTTTTAAGGGCCAGGATAGTTAGTGCACCTTCGCCGGCGACACATGGCGGCTTCAGTCAAACAAGTCCAATGTAGGACCATTTTCTCACTCATGAGGCCAAAGTCATCCGTTCACCCAAAACACCTCAGAATCAATACTGAAAATACGCCAAAAATTGTCTCGAGACTGCAACACACCTGGTGTACTGTGTGGCACCGCAGTCAACCGAAAGGGGACGTAATTGGGCCTGATGTACCAGGAATTTGGAATTTAGATCAGAATTCGATGAAATGGATGTGATTGAGTAATGTACAAAGATGAGCTCAGAATGTCTTGGAAGGTGGACGAACAACCACCTGGTTCAACGCTGCAGGCTTGCCGCCACCGCGGAACCGGTCTGGTTGTCTTCGCTCACGCACCGGACGCCCCTCATTGCCCTCATGTGCACGTTCTGGAGGGGGGCGTGGTGCTTTCGGTCGCACGGCACCTTGAGGAGCCAGATTTCGTGCGAAACGTGCTGAAATCTATGGCGTAGGAACTGGATCTGCGACCACCACGATGGCTTTTGCTCCATCCTTCTCAATTACACGATCTGGCTTGCTCGGACAGTCAGTAAATAAAACCGGGATCTCAGGATGAGCTCGCAGGTAATTTCTGAAACCTGTGGTATAACCGTGTACAAAGAAGGAGGGAGGTTCCCAAGTGTTTCCAGACTCAGGGAAACCCTTATACTTGAAAAGGAACCGCCAGTTACCCTCAGCATCCTTAGAATGGTCAACAAGGCGTTCCACCTCGTAATTACTACTTTCAATCCTGCGGTCGGGAAACCATTTGGAGGTCCAGAAAAGGGGTTTGACCCTGCACTTCGGACTTCGAATCTCAGGCTTAAGCCTGTCTCCGCTCACCACCTACTCCCGATTCACATCGACACGCACCTTAAGACTGTTCTCCCTGACCTGAGACACAATGTCAAATGGACCTTCCCAAGGGGGGAAGAAGCTTGGAGTCTCCATCCCGGGTAGTTTTGCTCTTGCGGAGCGGAACACGGTCTCCTTTTTCGAGATCTTGTGGTTCTTTTCTGCCCTGGTTGGCATTGCTCAACCAATCTGCCTGAAAGTTTTCAATGAGGCCCTTGGCCTGCTTTTCACCAGCCCGAATCTCGTTGAAACATGCTGATGCATCCTTACATCCCCGTGGATGATCGTACGGCAGGTTCCACCAGCAATTGTTTCGACCTAAAACAAGCTGACTGGGCGAGTGTCCGTGGTATATCTCTCTGTTGTGGTACCGGCGGAGCAGGGCAAAAAGGATCTCAAGCCGATCAACAGCCTTGTCACTGGCGAGTTTCTTTTGCAGCACATTGATTATGGGTTTTCCTGCCCTTTCGGCCGGCAATACCCTGTTCTGGTGGACCTCACATCGAAGATGATGGATTCGTAACCGAGCACAATGCCTGAATCAATCAAAATCTCGGAGGGAACATCCCAGCACCCCATTCATGTCTGGGCACACCATTTGGCGGCAGCCTTGACGGTCATGGCATTCATGTTGCAAAGCAAGACATGAATGTATCCTGAGTGTCTACATTGAATTGACACACCATTGATTTTTTTTATTGGTCCAATGGCATTCCTCTCCCTCAAGTGCACCAAGGTAGAGGAAAATCAGACGTGACTCGGTCAAAGAGTTGCTCGGGTACGGGATGTTGCCTCAGATAGCCCTTAGGCTTGGCCGTAGCCAGCACCACCGCTGCGCACTTGGCACATGATGAGGCCACCTCCATGCAGTGGGTGTGCAAGCGAGCTCCAAAGAGACCATTGTTCATTTATGTTCAGAGTTTGGCGCCATGGGAGTGAGGTGTCTCCCATTTGTGGCACCAATTAACAACTTTGGACCCCATTCTGTCAGGCACGCACAATTTCCCATTCATCCACAGTTTCACGTTGTCCAAAAAATATTCGGAATAAATTCCGTCCTGAAATGCTGACTTTGAAGTCAAATGTTCGTAGATTTCTTCAAACATATTGTCGGTTTTATATTGTTTGGACCGGTCCTTGGTGATCAGGGAGTCCTCCGGGTATGCATGGGCTGGTGCCACAGGTGTTCTACCCAATGGATGGACACGTCCGAATCGAACCACAGCATTCCGTCGTTTCACAAACCCGGGGATGGATTCTCCAGGTTCAACTACTCTGAGGGTTTCAACACGTACTGCAGAGCATTGGACATGGGAATGTGAGGGATGATCCTCCAGTGTGATATCGTGGCAGGGCAATCAACCCTGCCAGACTGGACACTGAAGACAGTGGCACTTAATCAACTGCCGTTCCTCAGCATCCCACTCAATTACTAACCCACGGTCTTGTTCAGTCCCATGGATGTTCGTCGACAGGCATGCTTCGGAAGCAGGATAGGCCCATCTGCTTAACGCATCAGCAACAGTGTTGTACTTGCCTGGAAGGCAAGCCACATGAAGATCGAAAAGACTCAAAAACCTGTGCAATCTAGCACGCCGTCCAGCAGGACCTGACACGGTGTTGACATGTTCTGTCGAGCAATACTCAAGAGAGCGATGATCCGTCAGAACTTCAACTCTGTTTGTGCCTACCCACGATTGGTAGGTTTTTAAGGCACAGATGATTGCGTAGGTCTCCTGCTCACAGGGGGAACAACTGCATTTGTCTGGGGGAAAGCTTCCTCAACCAGAATTCAAGCGGATAATGAGCCCCAGTTTCTAAATCTTGCCGTTCTAACATTGCCCCGACCGCATACTTACCAGCATCAGTCCTAATGTAGAAAGGGCGATCGAATTTGGGAACATGCAAAGTGGCGACTTCGCAAAGGGCGTCTTTTAATTGTGCAAACGCCTCATCGCACTCGTCGGTCCACTGCACTCGCACCTTCGAGGCCGCTCGACCAGCCTCCCTTGAGTAATTCAGTAAGGGGGGCGGCGAGCTTGCCGTAATCCTTGACGAAAGTATGGTAAAAATTACATCAGCAAAGGAATCCACGAAGGGCCGAAATGGTCTCAGAGCGCTTCCACTTCTGGATTGCGAGGAGCTTCCCTGGACTCGGCTGGCGTGTCCCATTTCGCAGCAGACTGCCACATAACTCGACACTTTCAAGAAAACATTTACCCTTGTTGGCACCGCAGATGAGCTGATTTTTGTCCAGAATGTCGAGAACAACATTCAACTGTTCCTCATGCAGGTCCACAAGCTGCTGTTTGGTTAAACCGTGGTCCACAGTGGCGATGATTATGTCGTCAATATATAGCGAAACGATTTCGCGAAGCTCAGGGTGCTCTGAAAACAAGACTTCTTCCATCATCCGTTGGAAGAAACTGGGAGCATTCTTCAAGCGCATAGGCATGACTGTCCACTAAACAGGACCCACGCTTGAAACACTTGTTTAACTCGTTGCAAAAGGCATCCTTGGCGGACACAAAATTATAGTTCTCCAAAAAAAGAAGAACATATATAATCACACCACTTATCTACAACGCGGTAGTTGGAGGACTTCCAATTGCGCAGTTTGGGGCGCTGAGTGTCCCTTCGTTGCTCCTGCAGCAAGATGGTGTAGGATGCAGTGGCGCTAACCTCATTAATCCCTTGATCCTCACCAAAAGCTGTGTTCACCTCCCTGCTCGAAAGCTCTTTTGCACTTTGGTACCCAGAGTGCAAGAGACGAAAGCAGAGAGCTTCGTTCTCCCCAGATTCCAAACTAAAGCAACGTCTGTGTCCTACAGGGGCCACTTTGTTCTTCTTCAAAAATGGATGACCTAAATAAAGGTCATACAAGATTGCGGCTCTATAAAAATAGTCCTTCAAAACAGCATCCTCTACCTTACTTTCCTCCCATACGTCCTCGGCGACCATGTACGCCTTCAGGAACGAACGTGTACTCCCTCCTGGAAGGGCATGACCTGAGACACCTTCCAAGTTGACGGGGTGAGGCGAAGTGTCCATACATTCGTCGGGTAAAAGTTTTTCTGACTGAAGGTTCACTTCACTACCATTATCATAAAGACACGTAGCAAGGTGTTTGTTCCCCTTCTTGTTGGTAAACCACAAACGACAAATGAATTGACGAGCTCGGTATTTGTTCGGAACACCGATCTCCGTAACATTCCTATCTTCGTCCGCCTCAACTGGTGGTGGTCCTACAGACAGCGCTCCAATGTCCACGATCAGAAATTCAGGAAAATGCCTGATTGTGTGTGGGGTGGCCGCACAATCTTGGCGCCTCTATTCCTGATAATCTCCCTCGTACTCCTGCTGCACCGTATCCCAGGAACGGTCCTTGTGTTCCCGCTGGTCTCCCAGAACTTCTTCGCCTAGATTCCTTTCTTCATTGAGGGCATACTCGCCCTCCGTCATCACATTATTACGGTAATCCTCGTCGGAACCAGGAACTTGATGCACTGATGCACCACAACCTGAATGAGGGTTCCACTGACCAGATGATCCTTTCCTCTGTCCACCTTCTGTGCCCTCGGAGGTCCCCTTGCCCTTACCAGCGCTCATTATCTTGCAATGTCCCGAGAATTCGCCACTGAATTGGCCTTTTCCCTTGGAAAAATTGCCTTTTCCCCCATTACCCTTGGCGGAATTGGACTTGTCATTTCCACTTTCCAAATTTTCTGGAGAGTGTCCTTGCCTGGATGGGCCCTGGTTTTCCTTGCCTCCAGAAGTCTGCAGGCCTGTACTGCCTTTACCGTTTCAGCTGGGCGTCAATTGCCGATTTTTCGCCAACTCCTTGACAGGGGCCTTGGGCGGATTTTGCCTGGCTTCTTGAGCCAATCTTTCCGCATCGGTCTTATTTCACCAGTGATTCTCAGTAGAATGCGACTTGGCACGGTTAGTGTGACAAAAGGACAAACAAATGGCACAGTCTTTCGACTGCGTATTTTTTACATTCTTCGCAGTCCCACCTTTAGATGGGGGATTTTGGCTCAATCCTTCATTGAATTGCTGATGATTTGCATCAGCCAATCTTTCCAACTCCTCCCACAACGCAGTGGGTGTGAAGCTGAAAACCCACGCTTTTGCCACGAGCCGAGTTCCTTCAAAGGGGACACCTCGGTTAACCACTTCATTAAAATATATCTGTCCTCGTTCTCCGCGAATTTTAATCTCCAAGCACCATCGTTTTTCTTACACTTTGGAGGGTTAGTTGGAGAGCACTTTTTAAGGGCATATCTGACCTGGAAACGACCCGAGCCCTTAGGGAATCCGGTGACTTCGGTCCACCAGGATTTCACCTTCTTGTTGGACCGTTCCTGCCTCAGCGATGCAGCTCTGTCGGCAGGCATTTTGGCGAAGATGATGGCCTACAATTCGCCATCCGACAGATGTCTCCAAGCACTCTCAGCCTCATTCACCAAATCTTCAAAGCGTTGCCGTTTATTCTGAACCTGCTGAAGAATGAGTTTGGGAATGTTCGAGAAAGAGGTGAGGAGGGTTCGGTAGTGGTCTTCAGGCAACGTACTTCCTCGTCCCTCAAGATGAGCAAACGATTCACTGTAAGTGAGTGGATTAGAGGGATCAGCCCTATCAGTGTAGGATTTAATCCACGTGTCACGAATGGGGCCCTCTAAATACTCGGAAAGAGCATCAAGCTTCTCATCTTCTCGAAGCCTGTTCTTACCAACCCAGCGAAAAAATTCTCTTTTGAAAACAGCCCACCGGCGAGGGTTGCCATTGTATTTTGGTTGTTTTGCAATGGCTCTCAATTTGGTCCTCACAGGGTTAATAATGTCCTCAATGCCGCCATCACCGGCCGGGATTGGATTGACCTGGGCAGCACCTGAGGCACCGGCGGCGCCCAAAAGACTCTGGGCGAGCAACTGAAGCCGGTTCGGACCCCCGTGGCCATCTTGGGGTCACTTGGGGTGTGTATCTATGTGCCGGCAAGCCGCCATTGGCTGATATCATACTCTCCCATCCACCTGATCTAACCTGATGTGATAGTGTGATAGGTTTGGCCATTCCGGCTCTGTGCGGCCATATTCAGAACCGAGGCACCGCCACCGGAGATTTATATATCGGAATATCAGGAATCAACAGGGTTTTATTATCATAATGTTTCCGTAATTTTTCAGCCTTTCGTCCTGATGGTCAATGTATCGGCGACTGTCAGTTGGCTCGCGATTTTGCGTTAACCGATTGCTCAACTGTTATTTCCAAATATTTTGGCGGATACTCCGTTGAAGGGTCAGATTTCATCAGCAAAGGGTTCGTTGCTTCTGCAATTCTCTAAATAAGCACTCGAAATTTTAATCTGAATTTTTCGCGATGTCGAAATCGGATTTTCGACTTCGACATCGCCGCACTTGATTTGGTCTTCTTCGAGTGGTCGTACGCCTTTCCCTATGCCCGAATCAGGTTTCCCTAATACTTGCCACCCATTTGACTTGCAGATATAAGGGAAACAAAAATGAATTGTGGGACCACTTTGAAGGGCCATATCTACGGGCGAGTGTGAGGAAAGAGAATAATGAAAGTTGCGTTGCAAGCGCCTTTGTCTCAACTTAATTTGGGAAGCATCAAACGCCTTTGGTGTGTACACATGCCTGATGTAGCAAGGGATAATGCTCAAGAGGGTATAAAGTGATATACAACTCTTGGACCGTGCAACCGAATATTTTAATGCGACTTTCGAGTGTACCGCATGAGTGTGGGGGTTGCATAGATACTTTCTTTGGGTTCCTACGTATTTTTAACGTGAAGTTATGCCAATGGAGGGACATGGCATATCATGGTGGGAGCCACTTTTGAGGGTATGTTTTATATGCATGGTATATGTCTTGATATGCTCACGCCCATGTTATATATCTTCGTGTGGCCGAAGAGATGCGGAGCCATACGTGACAAGGGTTTTGCCCATGTCCTAATTGTGGAGTTCAAAGCGCTAGACTAAGTCTACCGCGTATGTATTGCTCATGGTATGTTTGGCAAAGAGATCCATGAGTGCACTCCCATTTTCATGGGGCATGTAGATATGGGTGGCGAAGGTATCTCCATGCGCCCGATTGGGGATCCAAGTGGGGGAATTGATCGCATATGGTTCCAATCACTTGTGTATTGAACCATGAGCGGATATCATGGGTGAGCATAGAGATATACTATCATGACAACTTTGTATTTGGTCATATTTTCATGTTTTTGACCTCAATTTGTGCTCATTTTTGCGTTTTGTGTACTTACCTGGTCAGCAAACAGCAAGAAGCCTATGGAGAGTCGAACCATGGTATGTTGTTCATATGTTGGCATATGCTTTGGAGTTGAACACCACCATATGCCGGATCGCGTACTCCATTTGGCTTGGCGCCCGAGAGATTACATAATTGTTCTCAAAATCATGGGCTGAGTTGGGCAGTGTGTGGCGCCCATATCTGAAGGGGTTTCGAGGGTAAAGTGGGGATGTACATGGGCATTCGCCTTTTGTCTCCATCCTCCATGAATACTAGACTTCGATTCCATGCATGCTCTGAGCCCTCGGATAAGTTATAACTTCAATTTTGAGCATATATTTGATATATGGCCAATATGGTGTGAATTGGCAGTTTTTTGACATGTTATGAGTTCAAACTCATAGGTCATTTCTCTAAGCCCATTCGACTCCAAGTCCAACCAAGGTTATGTCAAGGTAGGGCATGGTCCTGAGTGCCACTCTAGGCCATGACAAGCCACCCCCCCCTTTGGGCTAGGATTTAGGGGCTTGGGAGTGAACACATTTTTGGGGGTTATGTAGTGACTTTTGATACATGGCATTTAACCATCTTATCGGACTGGGTTCAGGGCATCATGTGGGTGAGTCAAGGGAAGGTCTTGAGTCCAGGGAATGAGGGGTCTTTGGCTGTGATTGTGTAAGTTTCCATCTTTCCCCAACTTTGCTTTATTTGTGTTCATATGCCAATTTCAGGGCTTTCCTCTTTGGTGCAATTCTTGTACATGCCCGCCACCGTGAGACAACCGGTGTGCTGAACGGAAGCCCGCAGCCGCAGTCTGGATTTGGATTGGATTGTGGATTGGTTTATTGCTGTATTTGTGGGATCTGGTTGCTATTCAGGGTTGAAGGAGGATTGTATTTTCCATTTTCTATATTTTTGGCTTTTGGACCCTGAACTTTGAGGAATGCAAGCTTTGATCAAGAGCAAGTCAGCAGGGATTACGAGCGGAAGGGGCACAGCGGGGGCCGGTCCTGGTAGGGACCTTCTTTATGGTAGCAGAGGCTTACCTGCTGCCCCTACCAACCGCCGACCCGGGGACTTGGGCCCTTATGAGCCCTGCCCAAGTACGCCCCGGGTGCGTATTGTGGACTCGGTGGAGACCACGCCGGAGATTAGAGCTATAGAAGAACCGAGACGTTAAAGAGCATGGCGAACTCCGGAAGTTGAAGCCCGAAGAGAAGTACGACATTCGGGAAGAGGAGGACGTGACATGGAGGACCTGGTCTCCATGTGTGAGTGTCGCTGCCGAAAGGCATGCAACCTCCGCTCCGCCGCGGAGGACTCTGATGAAGCCTGCCATTCAAGCAGCAGTGGAGGACGGGCCCGGCGCTACCGGAAGCGCGGGTCACCCAAGCCCGCGGCAGAGGACGCCGGGGCTATGGATACGGACCCCAGCCTGGTCAGGCTGTGGGACTCCGAGCACTCTGAGGGCTATAGGACAGCCTATGAGCCACCCTCGGAGCCGGAGGAGACGCCCGCGCCGATCGCCAGGGCGCATACAGCCCCCGAGCCCGCCCTGCAGCAAAACGCCGAGGGCTTGGAGAGGCCAGCCAGGGCCCGGACGGCACCTGTGCCCCGGCACACGGGACCAGAGACGGACGCCATAGGCGATACGCCCATGGGCGATGAGTCTGAGGTGCCGGGAACCGCGGGTTGCGCTGAATCCGGCGGAAAGCACGCTGCGTGCCACTGCGAGCACGTGTCCTTCCTCATGGGCAAGTACCCGAAGATGGGGATGGACGCCATCGTGCATCGCCTTGACCGCCTGGACAACGCCAAGGACGGTCTAGAGGAGGACGTCGCGGGGATCCTGGACGACCAATCAGCCGCGGAGAACCACATGGAGGAGCTGCGAGCGGTTCAGGCCCGGTACCGGGAGAATCTGGAGCTGGCCCTGCAGAAGCAGCAACAAGTGGTGGACAGCCTCCTCCACTTAGTGGAGGACATGTCGGGCCGCCTGAGAAGGCTAGAGGAGCGACAGCCCCTCGCCTCGGGTCCGGAGCTCCCGGCAAAGCCGGCCGCGGTAGAGCTGGTGGAGCGGGTTAAGACCCTCAGGAGCGCCATGGAGAAACCCATGGGCGGCCCTGCAGAGGCACCATACGCGCCTCCGCGTGTTGACCCGGGTGCGCTGCCGTTTGTTCCCATGTTCAGCGAATCCACAATGCTCGGGGAACACACGGCACCGGCTGGGGCCATGCGGGAAGGGCACGTAACCACGGACCCGAGGAGCCTGACGGTACAGATGTCCCATGCCGCCCAGGATGTACCCATCACGACGAATATGGTAGTTTATGCGGAAGAGAAGATCGAGAACCACACCATGCAGGGGCGAACCATGGGAAGCGCCGACGGACATGGTCGAGGTCATCCAAGCGGAAACCTGTGGGCGAAGGACCCCAATACGGGGATATGGACGGCCGATGGAGCAAATCCTTCCCGCATTCCAAACCCCATGGGTTCAGGCCCAACTGGACCGCACTCCATGGAGGAGAGGGATGTACGGGGAGTGTACTCACACCCCCCGGCCACAGGTGGTATCCGTCTCGGTGGAGTGGTGGCTGGAGACGTCGGAGACGCCATCAGGATTGACGACCTCAGGGGAATCAAAATCCCCTACTACGATGGCAACCCCTCCAACCTGGATGACTTCATCCTGGACTGGGAGGACTTCGCCGAGGAGGTTGTCGGCGAAATGCGGGGAGCGCCGCGGGATAAGTGGGTATGCCGGACATTCCAACACCGCCTGGCGCAGGACCTGAAGGAGGAGCTGCGAGATCAGATCCGGGAAGGACTGATCCGTACGGAGCAGGCCTGCCTCCAGTGGTTGGAGGATGAGGAGCGGGTGGACGCTCCTAACCAGAAGCTGGAGGACCTGTGGTCCATTCCACTGCCGCTGGACCGCGGTGAGTTGCGGGTCCGGGAGTGGAACCGGTATCTGCGGAAGTACCGCAGATGCCTCAAGCTGGTGGAGGACTGGAACGAGGTCAGCGAGATCCGCCACCTTCTGAAGGACGTCCCCCCCTGGCAACTGGAAGAGACGAGTGGAGGACGAGGAGAACGACAGCAGAGCACGACAGCACGGCACCACACGACAGCACAGCGCCACAGCACACAACACAGGGAAGCAGGGCACCACAGCCAGCACAACGAGGCACCGCAGCGCACAGAGGGGAGAAGACAGGGAACGCACGGCACGAGGAAAAGAGCACCACAGCACGCAGACACCACCACCGGGCAAAAAACAGCACAGCCAGCCAACAGCACAACACAGCACAGCACGACAGCCCACAGAAGGGCAAAGCAAGCCCCAACAGCACCGCAAAACGACAGCAGAGCACAACAGCACAGCACCACGCGACAGCACAGCACCACAGAACACGACACAGGAAAGCAGGGCACCACAGCAAACCACACCAACCACAGGGAAGCAGACCACGCGGCCAGACAGGGACACCGACACCGAAACACGCCACCAGCAAACAACCACGGGCCAACAGACCCAGCGCCGCACCACGGCACACCACAGGAAACAGCACAACACACAGCAGCGCACCACAGCGCCAGGCGCCAGCAACAGCACGCACCACACGAACAGCACAACGCGAGCGCACCAGCACAGCGAAGCACAGCACCGCACAGAGCAGAGAGCACAGGGAACGCACAGCACAGCACCCCGGGACACACACAGCACAAAGCAGAGCGGCGAACAACAGCACGCACCACCGCGCCACGACAAAACACACACAGCACAGAGCACACGGCGCGGGGGAACACCCCAAAACACAGCGCCGCAGGGCACAGGGCCCCAGGGCGACGGGCAGCGCCAGAGGGCACGGCGCAACAAGCAGCGGCACCAATCGAGCGCAACACAGCACACGACAGCACAACACCGGGCGACACAACGCGCAGCAGCGCGGCGCAGCGCCGCACCCAGGGACGCACAGCACAACACGGCACACAGCACCGAGCGGCAGCGACGAAAACCGCGAGAAACAAAGGGGGGGGGGGGGGCAGCAACCACCAGGGAGCAGCCAACAGCCAGGCGGAAAGCACGAACGAGGGACAAGCGCACGGAGAACCGAGAAGCGGCAGGCCAACAAAGCAAACAACGCAAGCGCCGAGGCCCGGGGCACCCGGGGCCGGAAACCAAAGAAAGCCGGAGACAACGGGGGCGCACGGAGAAAGAAGAACGAGGAGGAGAAAAAAAAAAAAAAAAAAACACCCGGGCACCAAGCAGGAGCGACAAAAATCGCGGGACACAAAAAGGGGAAGGGGGCGGGGGAGCAACCACAAACGAGCGTCCAACGGCCAAGCGGGAGACACAAACCAGGCGCGAGCGCACGGAGAGCCGTGCAGCAGGAGGCGGAAAAGAAGAAAAAAAAAGAAGAAAAAAAAAAACAACCAAAACAAAGCGCCAGGGCAACGAGGAACGGCAACAGCAGGGAGAGAGAGGGGGGCAACCCCAGCCCGGAGGGGGCCAAGCAAGGCAGAAAGACAAAGCGGCCAAAGGAAAAGGTGAGGCGCACCAGAACGCGCCCAGGAGGCCGGCCCGCCCGACCCGGCTAAGCAGAGCACGCACACGAACACACACGCACACCGGAACCCAGGCAGCCCGCTCCAGAGGACGAGCGGCCGGGGGAGGGACAGCGCCTGACACCAGGCGCCCCTCACAAGGGTGGAAGGCACCCCCCCCCGGGGACGCCCTTCCGCATTCCCACAGCGAGCAACGCCGTCCCGCAGGGGCGCACGCTGTGGGGCCGGTGCTGGGCCCACACGCCCGCATCGACCGCACCCGGGACACACGGGTTGCGGAACCCGGGCTGCCCGCTCCAGAGGACGGGCAGCCGGGGGAGGGACAGCGCCTGACACCAGGCGCCCCTCGCAAGGGTGGAAGGCACCCCCCCCGGGGACGCCCTTCCGCCACCCCCACAGCGAGCAACGCCGGCCCGCAAGGGCGCACGCTGTGGGGCCGGTGCAGGGTCCACACGCCCGCATCGACCGCACCCGGGACACACGGGTCGCGGAACCCTGGCTGCCCGCTCCAGAGGACGGGCGGCCGGGGGAGGGACAGCGCCTGCCACCAGGCGCCCCTCACAACGGTGGAAGGCACCCCCCCCCGGGGACGCCCTTCCGCCACCCCCACAGCGAGCAACGCCGGCCCGCAAGGGCGCACGCTGTGGGGCCGGTGCTGGGTCCACCCGCCCGCATCGACCGCACCCGGGACACACGGGTCGCGGAACCCTGGCTGCCCGCTCCAGAGGACGGGCGGTCGGGGGAGAGACAGCGCCTGACACCAGGCGCCCCTCACAACGGTGGAAGGCACCCCCCCCGGGGACGCCCTTCCGCCACCCCCACAGCGAGCAACGCCGGCCCGCAAGGGCGCACGCTGTGGGGCCGGTGCTGGGTCCACACGCCCGCATCGACCGCACCCGGGCCACACGGGTCGCGGAACCCTGGCTGCCCGCTCCAGAGGACGGGCCGCCTGGGGAGGGACAGCGCCTGACACCAGGCGCCCCTCACAACGGTGGAAGGCACCCGACGGGACACTGCGCCCGCCAAGGCAGTAGTGGCGCACAGCGCCACGCCCGAACCACTAGGCTAGGCAGCCTCCGCGCCAGCCCAAGGGGGTCCCACTGGCGACAAGCCAGTAGCACGGGCCCGGCGGCGCAGGCGCCCCGGGCGACCACGCATTAGGGGGGCGACGCAGTGGGTAAGCGCCCGCAGCCACGGCTGCGAATTGACGCACTGACCGAGGAGTGGCGAAACGGGGACGCTGGGGAAGGACGGGGCTCCGAGCTCTGTGAACCCGGGGGACTCCGCCACCAGGCAGGAGGTGCGTCTTGGAGGGCCCCCCACTAGGACCCGGTGGGGAGGATATCAACTGGCCCGACCAGGTGGCCCCCCGGGGCCGAAAGGCGTCTAGTACCCGCAAAATCAAACCTCAAACCTCAAACCTACTACGATGGCAACCCCTCCAACCTGGATGACTTCATCCTGGACTGGGAGGACTTCGCCGAGGACGTCGTCGGCGAAATGCGGGGAGCGCCGCGGGATAAGTGGGTATGCCGGACATTCCCACACCGCCTGGCGCAGGACCTGAAGGAGGAGCTGCGGGATCAGATCCGGGAAGGACTGATCCGTACAGAGCAGGCCTGCCTCCAGTGGTTGGAGGATGAGGAGCGGGTGGACGCTCCTAACCAGAAGCTGGAGGACCTGTGGTCCATTCCACTGCCGCTGGACCGTGGTGAGTTGCGGGTCCGGGAGTGGAACCGGTATCTGCGGAAGTACCGCAGATGCCTCAAGCTGGTGGAGGACTGGAACGAGGCCAGCGAGATCCGCCACCTCCTGAAGGATGTCCTCCCCGGCAACCGGAAGAGACGAGTGGAGGACGAGGAGAAGAAGCGCGTCAGGAAGCGGGTAGCGGTGAGGATCATGGCGGCGGAGGATACCCATGCGGGTATCATGGAGTTCTTCAGGAGGAACCTGGGCGAACCCAACCGGATGTTGGGACTGAAGAACGCAGTGTACGTGGAGGTGTTTGGAGACTCCATGGGGCAAAGGTTGCTGCGCCTCAACAACGTGGAGTGGAGGCGCGGGGAGCCGCTGAGGATGCAAGTCATCTTCGCCCGCATGAGCCTGGACGAGATCGTGAAGTACATCACGGTGGAGCTGAAGCTCAATGCAAAGAACGAGGCCCACGTGCAAGATCGACATGGTCATGGACAACGAGGCCACCGAGAAGACCGCCATCATCGGGAGATCCAGGAGGACACGGCCAACTCCGCGGAGGATGGTAGTGGAAGTGGCCAAGACCACTGGTCTCGGGAGGATCACGAGGAGGCCCATTTCTTCGTGTTTGTGGCGCACAACGTGAAGAACAATGGGCAGGATCCGTCCAGATGGAGCCGGGCGGGACCCAGGGGCAAAGAGCCATGGAGGATCGGGAACCCACCGCTCTCGTTCCGAGAGTACAGGTCTCAGCACGACGGGTGCTGGGTCTGTTATGGCAAGGGAAACAACCATGCACACGACCACCGTCAGTGCAAGGTGTATGAGGCGGACAAGAAGGCATACTTCGCCGCCCACCCCAAGAAGAAGCCCAAGGAGCAGCGGATTTCCGATTGCAAAGCGAAGGGCGGAGACGGGGGAAAAGGCCAAGGCAAAGGCCAAGGAAAAGGCGGAGAAAGAGGCTATGGTGGTGGACCTGGCCAAGACCAACGAGTGAGGTCGATCGAGGAGGTTGCTGAGGACATGTTGAGGACGTTGGAGGAACTCAAAGCCCAGCAACGTGGTGGACAAAGTCCTGGCAGATCGCAGCCGGAAGAGGCTGCGGGAAGCCAAGTCTAGAGGAGCCCCCACGGGAGTGGGACCTCGGAGGTCTCTCCTCCGAAAATCAGTGGAATCCCAGAGAAAGCGAAGGCACATCGGGTGCCAAGGAAGGCTCCAGAAGAGCCAAAACCACTGAGCTTCGCCACTCCCAACCCCTGGAGCGCCCTGCCAAGGGAAGTACATGTGGGTACGGGACATGGCAAGAAGGAAGGAGCGACCACAGAGAGCCCCGTGGACGGGCAGGACCAACCCAAGATCTACACCATCTGTGACCATACCCTTGAAGTCCTGATGCACCCGGACGTGCTAGAGTTGCATGCCGTGAGAGTTGTCCATACACCTCATGGCGACGAGCGGCAGTTGCACTTGAAAGTGCGAGTACGGTGTGGACGAGAGGAGAAGGTGGTGGATGTGTTAGTGGATACGGGTGCCCAGGTGAGCCTGGTCCGGAGAGGGTTGTTCAAGGAGGAACTCCTGCAGCCCAGCCGGAGACCGGTCCGCCTGAAGGTCGCCAACGGAGAATTCATGGGTGGTGGCACCCATGAGGCCACTATCAGTATGGAATTCTGGGAACATGAGCGCTTGAACCGCCCTGATCAGGCGAAGAGAAGCACTCTATCCGGGAACTTCTATGTGGCCGACATCACTGATTGGGATATGATCATGGGGTATGACTTCATGGTGGCCAACGCCATTGGAGCCCTTCCCCATCGAGCAACGCTGGTCCGGGAGGACGATGAATGCCTCACATGGCTGTCCACGGATTATGCGTGCGAGTCATCCCAATGGAATGCTGAGGAAGAGGATCGGATCGTCTGAGCGGTGCAAGCTGTGGGTGCCAAGTCCAGAGGAGACCGTGGAGTTCAGCTCACGGAGTATGGAATGGCGCCGCAAGTGTACGCCAGGATGATTCAGACGCTGGGAGCTGAAGTGCCCGAGACGGACGTATTCGCTTCCCGGGATGCCCCACTTCTGCGGAAGTGTAGGAGGCATTGGCATCGAGGAGACTCAGCCTGGCACAGGCATTGGGGTTTGAAGGAGTGGGGACCCATGTATTGGCATGGCTCCCTGGACAACACCAGACGTACGGTGGGGAAGATCATCGCGGATAGGGCGAAGGGGATCCTGGTCATAACCGGCATAGGATCCACCCCATGTCCGCTGGAGGGTCTCAAGTCGACGCTGGACTCCATCACCCTGAACGAGATGTCATTCGGGCCAGAGGAGGAGCTGTTCATCGACGCCAAGGGTGTATCAATGCCCTCCCCGGATCAAGCCTGGGGTACCAAGGCTTTCCTGGTGGATGGGGCGCAAGCCCAGCCCACGGGTGATGAAGCATTCATCCGTAGGGTGGAGGCGGTGCCCATGAAGGTCATGTTTGAGCTCAAAGGAGGGGACGGATCAGCCAATTGATGGCATTGATGTCCTGTCCCACTCCGAGATCGACGACGTCGTCAACTACATGCGAGTGGGGATGCACGACCGTGTGGCAGCCAAGAAGAGGCGGGCCATGGTCACATCTCCGCATTGGTGGGATGACAAGATGTTGGTCACCGGCAAGTACGAGAAGGACGAGTTCGTGGCGAGGGTCATGGATCACATCGCGGACCAATACGATGGTCCGGTTGGGTCGGACCCACCAACGTGGGGTTTTCCAAGAGTGGGAACCGGTAGCGACGGGCACCAGCCCGAAGCCGCAAATTTTCGAAGATTATCGGTGGGAATCGCGACCCACAACGATGAAGACGGCATATCGGACGAGGAGAAGTCGGACTCGGACCCAGAAGAGGCCTATACCGCAGTGCGGTCGGTTGTATCGATAACGAAGCAAGCGGCTGAAGAGGCCCAGGAGAACCCGAAGGTCGCCGAGCTGAAGGAGAGGCTGATCCATGCCTATCCGCGGCTATTCAGTGGCGTCGCCAACAAGAACCCTCCAGATCGTGGAAGGTTTGGTACAGCGAAGATCAAGCTGAAGCCGAACCCGAAGATCTATCGTCATCGGGAGTACCAACTTCAGGGCGATCGGGCCGAGGCCATGAAGAAGCTGTTGGCCGAGTTCAGTGAGCGGGGATGGATCGAACCCTCCGACAGTGTGTGGGCCAGCCCAGCCTTCATCGTGCCCAAGAAGGAGAAGGGCGAGTGGAGGTTGGTGGTTGATTACAGAGGTTTAAACGAGCAGACCGGACACGACTCGTACTCGCTTCCCCTGATTGATTCCATCCTCCAAAAACAACAGAAGAAGCGGATTTTCACGGTGTTAGACCTGAAACACGGCTATCACCAGATGCCGCTACACCCGGAAACCAGGCCCTGCACAGCGATGTCGACGCCGCTGGGGCCCATGCAGTGGAAAGTGGTGCCTATGGGCGCCAAGAATGGCAACGCCGCTTTCCAGCGCATGATGGAGGACCTACTCGGTCCTGTCCGGGACTGTGCCGATCCCTTCGTGGATGACATCATCATCGGGTCCGGCACGGAGAACATGACTGAGGACGAGCTCATCGACGCGCATGAGAAGGATCTGCGCCGAGTGCTCAGCGAGTTGGACAAGCACAACATGGTGTGCAAGCCCACCAAAGCCTCACTCTTCGTGAAGGAAGTGGAGTTCGCGGGTCACGTGGTTGGTCACGGGCAGCGCCGTCCCATGCCTGGGAAGCTGGCGTCCCTGCACCACTGGGAAAAGCCCCAGACCATCAGCGAACTCCGGTCCTTCATGGGGTTCTGCAACTACTATTCGGGCTATGTCCGGATGTATGCAGAACTGTCGGGGCCGCAGCACAAGATGCTGCAAGTGGGCAAGTTCGATGGCCGGAAGGGGAGCAAGAAGAAGCTTGCCTGGACCCCTGAGGCTGAGGATGCGTTCAACAGCCTGAAGGAGCGACTCCTGGTGCAGTTGGGGCTGTTCCTGGTGGACCCGGACAAGGGATTCGTGCTACGGACAGACGCCCCGGATTATGCCGTGGGGGCAGTCCTCGAGCAAGTCCGGGACGACGGGTCACACGTACCCGTAGCGTTTTGGAGTCGGATCCTGGCCGAGGGCCAACGCCGCACCTAGACCGCGAGGGAGAAGGAGACATACGCCATTGTTTGTGCGCTCAGGAAGTGGTCTGGCAACATCGGATTGCAACCGGTGGTGGTTTGTACGGACCATCAGTCCTTGCAGAGCTGGCACAAGGAGCACGTCAACACCTCCTCGGGACCGGCGGCACAGAGGGCCCGATGGCACGAGACGTTCGCCAAGTTCGACCTCAGCGTCGTATACGTCCCGGGGAAGGACAACACTGTGGCAGATTGCCTCAGTCGGTGGGCCTACCCTGCGGGCAAGGCTTGGATGGACATATCCAGCCATGGGGACGCCGAGGAAACCGAGGAGGCCAAGCGCATCATCGAGATGGAGAAGGTCATGGAGCAAGAGGGGGTCAAGTGCTTTGTGGTGATGGCGAACAGTACAGACCTGGCCAAGTTCCAGGGTGCCCGCGTCCAAGCTATTCGAGAGGAAACCCTCGAGCAATGGATGGTGGCCCCTGTAGAGCTAGTCAGGTCGGTGCTCACAGAGGACTGGTCGGATGACTACGCGGCATCCGAGCACTGGAGCAAGTACTGGAATGCCGTGAGCGCCCCGTCGGACGACGAGTGGCCTGAGGGCTTGACCGAGGATGGCGACAAGTTGTTCCTCAAGGACAAGCTGCTGGTGCCCGAGAACCGAGTAGAGGAGCTCATTGACCATTGGCACAATGCCCAGCTCATGCACCCTGGCCGAGACAAGATGCAGCAGGACCTGGAGTGGCGTTTCAAGTTCCCTCCGGGGTACTACGCCATCCTGGATAGGTACTGCAGCGACTGTGCCGTGTGTCGGGCCACGAAGAGCCCCAACCACTCCACAGCGGGCAACCCGGTGTATACGGCTATACCGGAGGCCCCTATGCGGTCCGTCGCCATGGATGTATTCGCCATGCCTGAGGTCACCGTGGAAGGAGAGACCTACGACTGTGTCATCCTGGCGGTGGATAGGCACAGTGGGTATATCGTGGCGGTACCTGGCAAGAAGTCCAAGAAGAAGGACAAGAAGGACAAGCATGGAGTGGGGCTGCAGGCCAAGACCGTCGCTAATGCCATGATCAGGCATTGGCTGACGATTTTGGATGTCCCAGCTGTCATCTGCAGCGATCGGGGCAGTCAGTTTGTGGGGACGTGGTTCAAGACGATGTGCAAGCACATGGGTATTCGGCACGCCAGGACCGTGGCGTACCACAGCCGGTCCAATGGCCGAGCTGAGGTGGCCGGGCGGCAGATGTTCGAGAACTTCCGCCAGCTGCACATCGACGAACCGGGCCGGAATTGGTATAATTCGCTGTGGAGAGTACTCCAAGCGTATCACGACCTTCCGGGACCCACTGGACTGTCGCCCCATCGTATCCTGTTCCTACGGGATCGAGTGTCACGCACTCTCCCGTGGTTGAACCATGGCAAAGTGGCCCGAGATGCGTACGCCATGATGGCTGAGGCGGACGACACGGCGACCAAGGTGTGCAAGGCACTTCAGGACGAGCACGACAAGAGGGCCAAGTACTTCAAGCAGGGAAAGGTCCAGAAGTATGCTCTCCAAGACACCGTGTGGGTGGAGCAGCACCACAAGGATGTCCTGTCCAGACATCGGCAGGCATCTTGGTATGTGCCGGGGGTAATCGTGCGGAAGGTCGGGCAGGATGTGTATGCGGTTCGTGTGGGGGATAACAAGATCCTGGACCGCGACCATACCCAGCTTCGTCCCCGAGCACCAGACCCCAGCGGACGTCCCGTCACCTTCGAGTTCACGGCCGATAATGTGGACTCAGACGACGAGGGTGAGGACGACGACTTCACCGCCGAGAGAATCCTGGCGGACAAGCCGGACCCGGGGACGCCTGGGGGGAGGCTATACAAGGTCCGTTGGAAGGGATTCGCCGCATCCAGGGATTCGTGGGAACCTCCGAGCAGTTTTGTGCCGAGGTATACCACGGTCTGGATGGACTACCTAAAGAAAAAGAATATTTCTTTGGATGTCAAGGACGTGTTGGTCCATTCGGTTGCTGCTGTAGCACCGTAATGGATTCCCCCTTGGCATTTTGTTTGTTTCTGTGATTGAGGAGACGGGTGAGGGCGTTCATCCGGGGATTTTTCGGCCTTGATTGGCCATATACCCCCTTCACTCGATCTCCACATATATATTTCATTGTGGTATACTTATTTAGGTCGACCGACGACGTTTCTCTATCTTTGATCCCCTTGGTCCATGTTGTAGATCAAGAGGAGACCGGATATGGTGTAGGGCACCGATTTTCAGTGTCCTCACCCCTCCCATGGGGCATGGGGGACGCCTATGACGTGTGTGGGGCCTCCATGTGTCCTTGGGACTTGGAGGGGGGGGTTGGAGCCCATTGGGGTCCTCCCGTCCTCTCTTCAATGACTTCCGAGCGGTGACAACGCTCTGAGAAGGGGGGTGAAGCCGGTTTGGACCCCCGTGGCCATCTTGAGGTCACTTGGGGTGTGTATCTATGTGCCGGCAAGCCGCCATTGGCTGATATCATACTCTCCCATCCACCTGATCTAACCTGATGTGATAGTGCGATAGGTTTGGCCATTCCGGCTCTGAGCGGCCATATTCAGAACCGAGGCACCGCCAGCGGAGATTTATATATCGGAATATCAGGAATCAACAGGGTTTTATTATCATAATGTTTCCGTAATTTTTGAGCCTTTCGTCCTGATGGTCAATGTATCGGCGACTGTCAGTTGGCTCGCGATTTTGCGTTAACCGATTGGTTAACTGTTATTTCCAGATATTTTGGCGGATACTCCGTTGAAGGGTCAGATTTCATCAGCAAAGGGTTCGTTGCTTCCGCAATTCTCTAAATAAGCACTCGAAATTTTAATCTGAATTTTTCGCGATGTCGAAATCGGATTTTCGACTTCGAAATCGCCGCACTTGATTTGGTCTTCTTCGAGTGGTCGTACGCCATTCCCTATGCCCGAATCAGGTTTCCCTTATACTTGCCACCCATTTGACTTGGAGATATAAGGGAAACAAAAATGAATCGTGGGACCACTTTGAAGGGCCATATCTACGGGCGAGTGTGAGGAAAGAGAATAATGAAAGTTGCGTTGCAAGCGCCTTTGTCTCAACTTAATTTGGGAAGCATCAAACGTCTTTGGTGTGTACACATGCCCGATGTAGCAAGGGATAATGCTCAAGAGGGTATAAAGTTATATATAACTCTTGGACCGTGCAAACGAAAATTTCAATGCGACTTTCGAGTGTACCGCATGAGTGTTGGGGTTGCATAGATACTTTCTTTGGGTTCCGACGTATTTTTAACGTGAAGTTATGCCAATGGAGGGACATGGCATATCATGGTGGGAGCCACTTTTGACGGTATGTTTTATATGCATGGTATATGTCTTGATATGCTCACGCCCATGTTATATATCTTCGTGTGGCCGAAGAGATGGGGAAGCAGGCGTGACAAGGGTTTTGCCCATGTCCCACTTGTGGAATTCAAAGCGCTAGACTAAGTCTACCGCGTATGTATTGCTCATGGTATGTTTGGCAAAGAGATCCATGAGTGCACTCCCATTCTCATGGGGCATGTAGATATGGGTGGCGAAGGTATCTCCATGCGCCCGATTGGGGATCCAAGTGGCGGAATTGTTCGCAAATGGTTCCAATCACTTGAGGCCTGTACGTGTTGTTTCTCTTCCCCATTTGCTCACATCCTTCTACTTGTTTTCTGATGTAAACAAGCGGCATCATGTAGCTCTGTAATAACAAGCAACAAGACTCGGCGAGTAGCAGACATGTGGTGGTAAACATAGAGCAACGAGGGGTGGGCTGGGCGCTGAACACTTATTCACGTCTGCTGCGGACGACTTTGCACAACTTTTCTCTCTGCTCGGGGGATATCACGATTGCGGAACAGGAGCTGGGGACACTGGCTCGGCGTCTGTACTCCTCCGACGTGCGTGTTGCCCATGCAGCAGTCCTGTATGTCCTCGGTGACACAGCCGCTGCTGAGGATGCCTGGCAGGCAGCCTGCTAGCTGCCAGTAGCCGAATGTATACGATATCAAGAAGGGGACAGGCGGTGGTTGCAGAAATATAGGGAGTGAACACCAGGCATGGCGGATGCAATTTAGAAGTTTGTGAAACTACAGCGAACGACACAATTACTAACAGCGTGATACCTGCCGTTGAACGGGCGTGGCAGACAAAGAACCCGAGAAATCCTCACAATTTTGGGGATCAACAAGCTTCTGCTGGAGTTCCAGTGCATATGATTGACTCCATTGCTTGTCTACTTGCGTTGCCGTGCCGCTGAATGCATGCAATCGATGCAGCGCGGCTTCCAGCTAGTTCCACATGTGCAGGCCCCGTGCCCCATGTCATGCGGACCACCTGTGTTTTTTTTATGCGGCGATTTGAAGGAACAGTAGCTTCAGGGTTGGAACATGCGCCCAGGATCCCAGATCCCACCCACACCTGGAGGGATGTAGGAGGTGGGGGAGGAATTTGCTGCAATGCATGCACAATATGTTTGCAACCCGGCTGCAAGACCAGACTGAAGGTGCACAGCAATGTTTTCAGAGAGCAGTCCAGATCCAAGACGCACAATGCAGTCGAAGCAAAGTGCGCACACAAGACGTGAAACTGCCTGGGCAAAAGAACTACAGCCCAAGCTGGCCTCTGCACTTCCAGCCCTGCCCCCGTTCTCTGCCCAACGTCCTGCTTTCAAATCTGTCGTTGATTTGGGATTTCCCCTTCGCTTCCGCGTACAGGGGTGGTGTGTGAGGGTGGTTGCGTACCTAAGATCTACAGGTTTGGTGGGTTAAAGCGGGCTGAGTGGCTTGCGTGTACTTTTTAGACGATTTCGGGCAGCCCTGGGCATTGTGAAACCGATGTGCGGCCATCTGAGCTGAATTGCACCTCATGTGCATGCTTCCAGTCCTGTGCGCCTCAGCATACCGCTCCGATAGTGTCGTTCTCATATTTTTAGCCCAAATCAGTGTTTTCCTGGTCCGAGTTGCCAGTTCGGCCCCTCCATACCCTATTTGGAGGGTGTTGGACACAAAGAAAGATGTGCTGCATGCTCTTGAAGCCATTTCACAAGTGTTTCAGGGCCGCCATCACCAAAAAAAATCATTTTTTGCCGGAAAGTGATCCAAAAATGCCGATTTTTAGCCCAAATCAGTGTTTTCTTGGTCCGGGTGGTCAGTTGGTGCCCCCCCATATCTTATTTTGAGAGAGCCGGACTCAACACAAGATGTCCTGCATGCCATGGAAGCCATTTGACAAGTGTTTCAGGGCCGCCACCACGAAAAAAAATCTTTTTTCACCAAGGAATGGCCAAAGAAAGCCAATTTTGGGCCCAAATCAGGGTTTTCTGGTACCGGGTGGTCACTTTGTGCCCCTGCTACACTATTTTGAGGGTGCTGGAATCAAAATAAAATATCACCATGCCGTTGGAGCCATTTCACACGTGTTTCAGGGCTGCCACCACAAAAAAACACCAATTTTCGCCAGAAAATTGCCAAAAAATGCCAATTTTTGGCCCAAATCAGGGTTTTCTGGGTCCGGGTGGTCAGTTGGTCCTCGCCGTACCCTATTTGAGGGTGCTGGACTCAAAAAAAGATGTGCTGCATGCCACCGAAGCTATTTAACAAGTGTTTCAGGATCGCCACGACAAAAAAAACCATTTTTTGGCCAAAAATGGCCCAAAAATGCCAACTTTTAAGTGAGTAAGTAAGTAAGTAAGTAAATAAGTAAGTAAGTAAGGGCGGCCGCGTCCGCAGCCTCATCTGACATCACCTTGCTTGTTTTACATGCTGGCCGCCTCTGGCAGGAAGGAGAGCTCTCCACCATCAGTTCCTCTGGCGACCCCTTTCTCACCTCACGGCCGAGAACTTCAACCAGGTTCCCTTGGGGCATGACCGGCGGTAGGTGTCCTTCAGTCGCTGCCCTGAACGGTCTCAGCTCCTTCTGGTCACCCATCGAAGGATCCTTCGGCCTTTCCCCCCTAGCACAGCCTTTTGGGCGCCTGCAGGCGGGTTTCCTGTGGATAGCCCTCGCCGACAGCGGAGCATTTCTCTCTGTCAACCACATTCCACCACTCCCCATCCCTCACGGCTTGGAGTACCCACTCGGCTCCCGGATGCACTTGGGTGTCGTCCATCCGCGGCTGGAGGCGCGGGGGCG
Source organism: Eutreptiella sp. 'Long Island Sound 2002' (assembly GCA_964036045.1). NCBI lineage: Eukaryota > Euglenozoa > Euglenophyceae > Eutreptiales > Eutreptiaceae > Eutreptiella > Eutreptiella sp. 'Long Island Sound 2002'. Next base: position 42,349,915 of record OZ038378.1, on the reverse strand, counting down.
ACCCTTTCCACGTTCCCCCAGGTCCCGCTCACGCGTGAACCTACGTGTACTTAGGCCATTGACCCGGGGACCTCAGGGTCAACCCTGACCCCTGCGGACAAAAATGCGACCTTCTAGCCCAAATCGGTATTTTCTGGGTCCGTGTCGTCATTTTGTGCCCCTCCTGACCTATTTTGAAGGTGCTGGACTCAGAAAGAAAAAGTTTTGTATGCCAATACGGCCATTTAATAAGTGTTTCAGAAAGATGTCGTTGATTAGTGCCCTATAGATTTTGATGAAATCCTGCAGGTGTTTGATGGTGAAATCCCAAGACCAAAGGAGCAAGTAGAGCAAGAACAGGATGTGGATCGAATCAATGAATAGTTTGAAATCCAGTGTAACACAGAAGGGCTGCAGATAGACAAAGCAGGTATAAACACAAAGATTCAATCACAAATGGATAATACAAAAGATTTTTTATGAAAGCAGGACTGACCCTAGCCTCCAAGATAGCATCAAGCACTTCATGTGCACTCCTTTGGGTGAAATGGTGCTGGTTAGGAATGTGGGGCATAGGTGTCAGGCCAGACAAAGAATATGACTTGGCGAAGCAACTGAATTCAGAAACAGTTAAAGGGTAGAACCACATTAAGTGGTAGTAACAATTGAGTATAGGGGTCTTCGGGTGGGAGACCACTAGGCTTAACCTCCAAGGCCTAAAGCATGAAATGCCTATTTTATTTCGGTATATCCTCCATGAAGGAAGATACCTCCGCTCAGTTGAGTGGTAGGGGTGACCTCCATGGGGGGGCTGGGGTTACAATCCTAGTTACTTTGAGAAAGTGTATTTTAAGCTTCAAAAGAGTAATAAAAATATTTAAGTTAGTCTTAGCATCAACAAAAGGGTTTTGAAAGGGGGCTTGGCCTGAATCAAGCCCTCCAAGAAAGACAAGGCAGTGACTTTTTCTTACTCCCCCCTGGAGTACTAGTTAGCTAAGCTAGTAGGACCAAGGAAAAAGGCTCCAAAATTCCCACAATTACCTCAGAAAATACATTAAACTTACCAAAGACATTCTCATCAGTACATAGAAGCCTATCACACTGTAGGTACCCTTGAAAAACAGTGTAATGTACCGTGAATGATGTCCCTTCGAGGGGGCATTCCTCAAAAGTCGCCGGCGTGCGACGAAAACGTTTGGTAAAATTTTGGGGGTACTGGGGTTTGAACCCAGGACTCCCTCCCTAGAGCACATATGCTTGCCCACTAGGGTACAGTCGAACGCTCTAATGCGGACGGCCCTCGCTGTATGAACAGCGTTTTGGTAAACGTCCTGACCAAAGGCCAGGGTGGAGCAATACTCCCAATGGAGGACACAAATCTCCAGGAGCTGAAGAAAATAGAACATGTAACCAACAGGGAGTGATTCCTGTGGTTTAGCAAAAGGTGTAGCGATTTAAGAAGTCAAATCGCTAAAAATTGACGAAATTACGCGAGAAATCGTCATTTTTACACCAAAACTCAAAGTCGCACACAAGCGCAACGGAAGCAAACTTCAAAAACAGGGTCGCGCAAGCGTAAAAGGCTCTTGAAAAAGAAGGAATGGGCCGTAGTTTTTAAAGTTCTAAAGGACATTTTTGCACAGTTGCATCAAAATGTTTATAAAATTTAGGGAGAAGTATTCAAACTCAACCCACACCACAGAGCAGGTGGACAAACCACCTCTCACGTATGCCAGTGTCATCTCACACGCATGCATTGTGTTTGTGTTGGTTGCTTCGTTAAAACGTTAGGGTTCTCAACGCTGTGTTCGTTGGGGGTTCGGGTGCTCCTCTCTCTTGCTCTGCACAGGTCAAAACAGCAATGAAAGGTATGCGATGCGAATGGAGCGCGCAGCGCGCAAGTAGGGTTCAAATATGCGCTGTGCTCGCGATGCATGTGCCTAATTGAGAAATTCACACGCTGTGGCGCTTTCCCTGTACCCCAATTCACCCTTGTTCTCTCTTCACAGGTAAGAAAAGAAAGTGCTTGCTCGTGTTTGTGTTGCTGTAGCGCTAAAGTAGGGTTGCTTAAAACGCTGAGGCTTGTTTTGCGCTGTGCAGTGCGCCACTCTCTCTCCGCTTTCTGCAGGAAACAAGACAAGGGTAGCATGCATGACACACAGTGCATCAATCTCTTAGGGTGGTTTATAATTCGCCGTAGGTTGATTTAAGCGCGTAGGGTTGTTTTGCGCTCGCGTTTTTCTCGGCATTCACACGATGCGTGGTGAGTAAGGTAGGTAAGCGCAGGAGGAGCTCACCTCCTGATTGAGTCACGCTTTGATTGGTTAAGTTGTGTAAGATTAGGCAAGAGAAGGAGAAATTGGGAACCCTGTGCATATTTGTGCATGCATATGACGCATTAAAGGGTAGGCCACGCGAAGTGCGCACGGTATAACTCTTGTTTAGGTTACCCAGGGGCTCCACCCCACGTTCCTTAAGAGAACGGCTGGAGTTCCTTAAGCTTGCTTGCTTGTACTGAGGTTCAGGAACAGCGTATTATAGGGCAGCCTGAGAAGCGTATAACGCGTGGAGGTTGTCTTGGTTCCTCAGTATTGAACCTCAGTCATTCGCCTTTGCTTTACAGGTGGCAAGGTAAGGGCGATTGGTGAGGTCCCTCTTGGCAGCGCTAAAATATGCTGCGCGGATCACAAAAACAAATAGCTGCAGCTCAACCAGGAGTGGTGAGTGCAGTCCGACTTCACCGCCATCCATGCTGTGCACCCACGCTGAGCACTCCCTCCCCCCAAGCCCTGACAGGGAAACCTGTAGTGGCGTCCCTGTTAGGCCACAGCCGCTTAGTAGCGCTGTGTTCTCTTGCTTTCTCACAGGAGGGTCAGTAGGACCCGAGACTTCATTGCCTTCAACTCCCAGTAGAGTGTGTAGGTGTTAGGGTCAGCAAGCCTGGCAGGTGTTGAGCGCAAGTGATGAGTGCTTACCCTGCCTTCGAAGGCTGGTGGTGGCGTTAGTGAGTGTAGTGTAGTGGTGTCTCCTGTCCCGCGTGCTTTTCCACGTGGGCTGGGGAGTGCGTTAGCTTTTGGCCTTTAGCAAAAATGGGCGTTTTGTATGCCCTTAGCACACTTGGCCACCCCTCCCCTCTAGTAGGTAGGGCTTTTGCCGTCTTCCCCCAAGGATAGGCGCCAGCACAGAAATTGGGCGCCATAGGAGTTGTACTAGTACCTGATTAGGACCTTCGGTCCCACGTCGGCGAAGCCCGGTCTCCGGGAGCCACGCCGGGGAGAGAAGTGAGACACATACAGACATACGCAGCACACATAGGGGTATGGTAAATCCTGTAGGGAAGGGTAGAACCCCATCGGTCTGGACCAGTCAAGGGTACTAACTGTGGGCTCGCTTGTCCCCCAAGGAGGGAAGACACACCTTGCCTCATAACACCTTGCTTGTCATTCCCCCCTGGTGTAGTAAGCCACCGTTCTTCGTTGGCTCCCCAAGGTCATTACATCAGGGCAGTCCCCATGCAACACATGGTCAACAAGGCATACACTCGCTGGGTGGCTGCAAACCTGATAAGCGGCCACCTGGTCCACGCTGGAAACCATAGGCATGGGTCTGCAGGGCACAGACAGGGTCAGTGCAGTGCTCAGTAAGCAGTAGTCTGTGAAAAACCAATGGCCTTCAGCCAGGGAGTGGTTGTCACGGGGGGCTAACGGTCCTGTCCTGCGATGCAATGCGGGGCAGCTGTGACAACCGCTCTTACGGCCATACACAGACACGTCTGCACAAGAGTGCTCACTGCACCTGTGAGGTTAGAACACAGTCAGTAGACTGACACAGGGTAATTAGTTTTTCCTTTTACGCTGGGAGAGAGTCTCAGCACGGGTTAATAGCTGCCCTTCATGGTTCTCAACGAGATAGGAGCGGAAAATGGGGTCGATACTCCCATCTGGTTGTATGAAGGCTGATATAGGTTCCCAGGTCGCCTCAGATAACCCATAGCCATCCCACAGGGTTAGGAACTTCCAGCCCTGTTTGTACTCGTGGCGAGCAATACCTGCAACCACATAGTAACCATCGACTGCCATCTCATTGGCAGTCATCTCTTCGAGTTCGTCTGCCTCCTCTGGACTGGCAGCGTTCTCTAGGTCTATACGCTCCACCTCACTGTCGCTGAGGCGCCACTCATCCCAAGACAAATCGTCAGGGGAGTGATAGTGCCTCAACTGTTTAGGTGCACACAGCAGTTCACCACCTAGACGTGGACTGCACCTGACATGGATCCTGGATCCATCTATCCTGATGATACGATAGGGTCCAAAATAAGGGTCCTATAGGCAGTTACGTGGCCAGAAGGGTAGGCGTGAATGGTGAACCAAAACAAGGTCACCAACCTTGAAGCTGGCAGGTCGCCGTAGGCGGTTCCGTCGGCTCAGTTCACGGTCAGGAATGTGTCTCAGGTTAGTCCCAGCCTGGTTAGCCAGAGACTGCTTGTGTTCCAGCCCATCTCCCACAGGGCTCTTGAAGTCCTCAGGAAAGGGGTTTTTGAAGAACCATGCAGGTCGTCCTCCATGGAACAGTTCGTGGGGGGTGAAACCCGTAGAAGAGCTCCGCTGTGAGTTCATGGTCAGCATTGCCCAGGGCACTAGGCGTACCCAGTCCTTGGTACGCTCCTGTTTCATAAGAATTCTTAAGTTTTGCTCCACCACACGGTTCTGTCTCTCACAGAGAGGGTTAGAGGTGTGGGTATAGGGCACACCTGTGGTTACCTCCACGTTGAGGGCATTTAGCACTCGTTTGTACCACCCAGTGTCACTGCGGATGCGTACATCTTCATCAGGGTGCACCTGCTTAGGTGCTCCATAGGGTTCGAACCATTGTTCGACCAACATTTTCACAGTCTGCTCACCTGTGATTTTCTTATTGCAAGGGAACACACAGGTGAAGCGAGATAGGCCACAGGTGACCACTAGGCAACTATCATAGCCGCCGAAGTGTCGTAGGCCGTGGATGAAATCCACGTACAGAAGAGAGTTAGCACAATAGGGTATGGGTAAGCTGGAAATCAGGCCCCTATCCCTACTGTCGCTTTGCTTGCTGGCATGACAGCCACAAGCATCCACAATGGTCTGCATACGCGACCTCAGTTCAGTCAGGGTTAGGCTAGAGTAGAAACACTCACGGAAGAAGTCCACTGAGTGATTAGCGGTTTGAGGTTTGAGGTTTGATTTTGCAGGTAGTAGACGCTTTTCAGCCCCGGGGGCCACCTGGTCGGGCCAGGTGATATCCTCCCAGCCGGGTCCTAGTGGGGGACCCTCCAAGACGCACCTCCTGCCTGGTGGCGGAGTCCCCTGGGTTCACAGAGCTCGGAGCGCCATCCCTCCCCAGCTTCCCCATTTCGCCACTCCCTGGTCAGTGCATCAGTTCGCAGCCGTGGCTGCGGGCGCTTACCCACTGCGTCGCCCCCCTAATGCGTGGTCGCCTGGGGCGCCGGCGCTGCTGGGCCCGTGCTACTGGCTTCTCGCCAGTGGGACCCCCTTGGGCTGGCGCGGAGGCTGCCTAGCCTAGGGGCTATGGCGTGGCGCAGTGCGCCACTACTGCCTTGGCGGGTGCAGTGCCCCGTCCGTGTGTGCGCGGCGCTCGCGGCCGGTTCGGGGGGCTCGGGCCGGTACCTGGTGTTGTGTCTCTCCCGTTTCCCCCTTCCCGCCCCGCGTGTCCCGCGCTGCTTGTGGCGGGCCGTCCTGTCCGGGTGTCCCTTACTCTCGCTCACTGGTACGCCATTCCACGCGGTCTGTGCGTTCCGCGAGCTCGGTCCGGTTGCCCCTCTGGTAGTCCCGGCGTGCCCTTTGCGTGTGTGTGCGCTCGCGCTCCCGCGGCGTCCGCTCCCCCCCCCCTGGGTGGTGTGCCGTGCGCACCTCGCGCGGTCCCGGCACTGGGCGCTGGTAGGGCCGTTCCACGTAGTCTGTGCCCCTCTGCGTGTCCTGCCCCGGTCCCTTGCTCCGTCTGGCGTGCTTGGGGAAGGGCGGTCTGGTCCCGGTTCCCCCCTACCTGGCTTGGCCTGCACGCCCTGTGGGGGCTGCGTGCCGCAGGGCTGGTTCGGGGGCCGTCCCCGGGGGGGGCTGGCCTGCCATTGTTGTGAGGGGCGTCTGGTGTCAGGCGCCGTCCCTCCCCCGACCGCCCGTGCTCTGGGGCGGGCAGCCGGGGTACCGCGACCGGTGTGTTCCGGGTGCGGTCGTTGTGGGCGTGGGGACCCAGCACCGATTCCACAGTGTGCGCCCTTGCGGGCCGGCGTTGCTCGCTGTGGGGGTGGCGGAAAGGCGTCCCCGGGGGGCTGCCTTCCACCGCTGTGAGGGGAGTCTGAGGTCAGGCGCTCCCCCTCCCCCGACTGCCCGCCCACTGGGCGGGCTGTTGGGGTCCGCCACCCACGTGCTGTGGGCGCGTGTGTGTGGGTGTGGGGGCCCAACACTGTCCCCTTGGCCTGCATGCCCTCAGGGGGCTGCGTGCTGTGGAAGCCTTGGGGGGCCGTCCCCGGGGGGGCTGGCCTGCCACCGTTGTGAGGGGCGTCTGGTGTCACGCGCTGTCCCTCCCCCGGCCGCCCATCCTCTGGGGCGGGCAGCCGGGGTTCCGCCACCCGTGTGTCCCGGCTGCAGTCGGTGCGGGCGTGGGGACCCAGCACCGGCCCCACAGCGTGCGCCCTTGCGGGCTGGCGTTGCTCGCTGTGGGGGTGGCGGAAGGGCGTCCCCGGGGGGGGTGCCTTACACTGTTGTGAGGGGCGTCTGAGGTCAGGCGCTCCCCATCCCCCGTCTGCCCGCCCATGGGGCGGGCTGTTGGGGTCCGCCACCCACATGCTGTGGGCGCGGGTGTGTGGGTGTGGGGGCTCAACACTGTCCCCTTGGCCTGCATGCCCTGTGGGGGCTGCGTGCCGCGGGGGTGGTGGGGGGCCGTCCCGGGGGGGCTGGCCTGCCACCGTTTCGAGGGGCGTCTGGTGTCAGGCGCCGCCTCTCCCCCGGCCGCCCGTCCTCTGGAGTGGGCAGCCGGGGCTCCGCGACCCGTGTGTCCCGGGTGCGGTCGGTGCGGGCGTGGTGACCCAGCACCGGCCCCACAGCGTGCGCCCTTGCGGGCCGGCGTTGCTCGCTGTGGGGGTGGCAGAAGGGCGTTCCCGAGGTGGGTGCCTTCCACCATTGTGAGGGGCGTCTGAGGTCAGGCGCTGTCCCTCCCCCGACTGCCCGCCCACTGGGCGGGCTCTTGGGGTCCGCCACCCACGTGCCGTGGGCGCGGGTGTGTGGATGTGGGGGCCCAACCCTGTCCCCTTGGCCTGCGTGCCCCGTGGGGGCTGCGTGCCGCGGGGGTGGTGGGGGGCCGTCCCCGAGGGGGGTGACCTGCCACCGTTGTGAGGGGCGTCTGGTGTCAGGCGCTGTCCCTGCCCCGGCCGCCCGTCCTCTGGAGCGGGCAGTCAGGGTTCTGGGACCCGTGTGTCCCGGGTGCGGTTGGTGCGGGCGTGGGGACCCAGCAACGGCCCCACAGCGTGCGCCTCTGCGGGCCGGCGTTGCTCGCTGTGGGGGTGGCGGAAGGGCGTCCCCGGGGGGGGTGCCTTCCACCATTGTGAGGGGCGTCTGAGGTCAGGCGCTGCCCCTCCTCCGACTGCCCGCCCACTGGGCGGGCTGTTGCAGTCCGCCACCCACATGCCGTGGGCGTGGGTGTGTGGGTGGGGGGGCCCAACACTGTCCCCTTGGCCTGCATGCCCCGTGGGGGCTGCGTGCTACGGGGGTGTTTGAATGCCGTCCCCGCGGGGGGCGGCCTGCCACCGTTGTGAGGGGCATCTGGTGTCAGGGGCTGTCCTGCCCCGGCCGCCCGTCCTCTGGAGCGGGCAGCCAGGGTTCTGCGACCCGTGTGTCCAGGGTGCGGTCGGTGCGGGCGTGGGGACCCAGCACCGGCCCCACAGCGTGCGCCCTTGCGGTCTGGCGTTGCTCGCTGCGGGGGTGGCGGAAGGGTGTCCAGGGGGGGGTGCCTTCCACCATTGTGAGGGGCGTCTGAGGTCAGGCGCTGTCCCTCCCCCGACTGCCCGCCCACTGGGCGGGCTGTTGGGGTCCGCCACCTACGTGCTGTGGGCGCGGGTGTGTGGGTGTGGGGGCCCAACACTGTCCCCTTGGCCTGCATGCCCTGTGGGGGCTGCGTGCCGTGGGGGTGGTGGGGGGCCATCCCCGGGGGGGTTGGCCCGCCACCGTTGTGAGGGGCGTCTGGTGTCAGGCGCTGTCCCTCCCCCGGCCGCCTGTCCTCTGGAGCGGGCAGCCAGGGTTCCGCGACCCGTGTGTCCCGGGTGCGGTCGGTGCGGGCGTGGGGACCCAGCACCGGCCCTACAGCGTGCGCCCTTGCGGGCCGGCGTTGCTCGCTGTTGGGGTGGCGGAAGGGCGTCCCCGGGGGGGGTGTCTTCCACCATTCTGAGGGGCGTCTGAGGTCAGGCGCTGTCCCTGCCCCGACTGCCCGCCCACTGCGCGGGCTGTTGGGGTCCGCCACCCACGTGCTGTGGGCGCGGGTGTGTGGGTGTGGGGGCCCAACACTGTCCCCTTGGCCTGCATGCCCCGCGGGGGCTGCGTGCCGCGGGGGTGGTGGGGGGCCGTCCCCGGGGGGGTTGGCCTGCCACCGTTGTGAAGGGCGTCTGGTGTCAGGCGCTGTCCCTCCCCCGGCCGCCCGTCCTCTGGAGCGGGCAGCCAGGGTTCCGCGACCCGTTTGTCCTGGGTGCGGTCGGTGCGGGTGTGGGGACCCAGCACCGGCCCCACAGCGTGCGCCCTTGCAGGCCGGCGTTGCTCGCTGTGGGGGTGGCGGGAGAGGGTTTCCGGGGGGGGTGCTTTCCACCATTTTGAGGGGCATCTGAGGTCAGGCGCTGTCCCTCCCCCGACTTTCCCGCCCACTGGGCGGGCTGTTGGGGTCCGCAACCCACGTGCTGTTGGCGCAGGTGTGTGGGTGTGGGGGCCCAACACTGTCCCCTTGGCTTGCATGTCCTGTGCGGGCTGCGTGCCGCGGGCCGGTGGGGGCGCCGTCCCCGGGGGGGGTGGCCTGCCACCGTTGTCAGGGGCGTCTGGTGTCAGGCGCTGTCCCTCCCCCGGCCCCCTCTCCTCTGGAGCGGGCAGCCAGGGTTCCGCGACCAGTGTGTTCCGGGTGCGGTCGGTGCGGGCGTGGGGACCCAGCATTGGCCCCACAGCGTGCGCCCTTGCGGGCCGGCGTTGCTCGCTGTGGGCGTTGCGGAAGGGCGTCCCCGGGGGGGGGTGCCTTCCACCATTGTGATGGGCGTCTGAGGTCAGGCGCTGTCCCTGCCCCGACTGCCCGCCCACTGGGCGGGCTGTTGGGGTCCGCCACCCACGTGCTGTGGGCGCGGGTGTGTGGGTGTGGGGGCCCAACCCTGTCCCCTTGGCCTGCATGCCCTGTGGGGGCTGCGTGCCGCGGGGATGGTGGGGGGGCGTCCCCAGGGGGGGTGGCCTGCCATTTTTGCGAGGGGCGTCTGGTGTCAGGCGCTGTCCCTCCCCCGGCCGCCCGTCCTCTGGAGCGGGCAGCCAGGGCTCCGCGACCCGTGTGTCCCGGGTGCGGTCGGTGCGGGCGTGGGGACCCAGCACCGGCCCCAGAGCGTGCGCCCTTGCAGGCCGGCGTTGCTCGCTGTGGGGGTGGCGGAAGAGCGTCCTCGGCTGGGGTGTCTTCCACCATTGTGAGGGGCGTCTGAGGTCAGGCGCTGTCCCTCCCCCGACTGCCCGCCCACTGGGCGGGCTGTTGGGGTCCGCCACCCACGTGCCGTGGGCGCGGGTGTGTGGGTGTGGGGGCCCAACACTGTCCCCTTGGCCTGCATGCCCCGTGGGGGCTGCGTGCTGCGGGGGTGGTGGGGGGCCGTCCCCGGGGGGGGAGGCCTGCCACCGTTGTGAGGGGCGTCTGGTGTCAGGCGCTGTCCCTTCCCCGGCCGCCCCTCCTCTGTCCCGGGTGCGGTCGGTGCGGGCGTGGGGACCCAGCACCAGCCCCACAGCGTGCGCCCTTGCGGGTTGGCGTTCCTTGCTGGCGGGGTGGCGGAAGGGCGTCCCCGGGGGGGGTGCCTTCCACCATTGTGAGGGGCATCTGAGGTCAGGCGCTGTCCCTTGGTCGCGCTGGGATGGACATGCTGGACGCGCCCCTGAAGGTGGGATGAACGACGGAGGGGGGACGCCGTCTGGTCAGTCTTGGCTCGCTTAGCGGGCTGATTGTGCTCGGGGCAATGCGAGGGGAGGTCTGTGAGGGCGCTGGGGCCCACTCTCCAAGGCTCGCTTGTGGTGCTCTTCCCGGTGAGAGTGAGTTCCCAGCCGTCGGGGTGTTGGAGTTGCCGCTGGTGGTGCGCGGAGAACAGTGAGGCATGGACGGCGGCGGACACCAGTGCTATGCCCCAGCCGCGACGGCTGTCATGGGGGATGACATACACGAGGGTGCTCAGGGTGAGGGTGAGCGCCGCCGCCATGGCTTCCTGGTCTTGCTGCAGAGGCCCGTCACTCGGACTGTGGGAGGGCTCTGGGCTGGGATCGTGACGGCCTGGGATCTGGCCGGGGCCAGGAGCGAGGGGGTGTGGCGGGGCATGGTGATTGGGGCTTAGGGAGGTGGAAGCGGCAGCGCAGCGGGGTGGGCTACTGTGTGTCCCGGCGGTGGGGGGGCGGTCATGCCTGCCAAGAACCAATCGCAGTTGGGGGACTCTGGCGCCAAGGGGAGCAGCTGTTGGACCTTGTCCTGTAACAGGCGGTTCGGCGGCGGTCGTCAGTCAGGTGGGCTGGCAGAGCTGGTGAATGCCTCTTCGGAAGGAGGCGGCGTCGGTGACCGATTGGAGCGCCGCATAGGCCGTGAGGGGGAATGCTGGGGTGGCTGCGACCTGCAGCGCCACGGAGGTCCAGCTGACCCCAGGGCGATCTGCATTGGCGGTGATGTGCGGCTAGATGGCCAGCAACGTGGCGTCGCGGGCCGCTGAACTTGTGGCTGTCCCGAACTTGGTGGCCACCGTCGAGCACAGGCGCACCATCTCGGGGCGCATGCGGTGTTTGTTGGCCTCGGGGCATTGTAGCCGGGCGTTCTTGGCGGCAGTCAGTAGCAATGTGGCGTTGGTTGCCAGATTGAGGAGTTGCTGTGCCTTGCAGGGGACGTGAAGGTCCCGCACTATGATGAGGATTGCGCCCGCCATGTGGGAGGCGGACGTGTCTGGGACGCGGACCAGGCCGTCCATCAGGGCCAGTATGTCCTGGGCCCCAGACCGAGGTGCCTGGTCCAGGAACTGCTCCCAGGAGGGAAGAGAGCTACCTGCTGGAGGTGGGTCTGGGGCCCTGGCCGCATTCAGCGCTGCTGGAGGGGCCGCTGGGATGCCCGCACCCGCGCGGGCCTTGGCCTCGGCTGCCGAGAGGACGGTGATGGCGGTGGGGAACGTAATAGCCCCTTCGCGTTCTCCAGATCGGAGCTCCTGGTACCATAGCTGGGCACTGATGGGGCAGAGGGCAGGGCAGGTGACTGGGGAACCCCCGGGGCCCGGGGCCGGATCAGTGACCGTCTGGGGTTGTGGGCAACAGAGTCGGTGTCCCGTGAGCTGGGCTGCCCAGGTGGACAACCAATGAAGCAGCGGGACTCGAAGGAAGACCGGCTTGATTTGACGAAACATGGCGAGGGTCTCAATCAAGGACCTGAAATCCATGGCTCTGACGGGGGCGTCTCCAAAGGGGGTGCAGTGTTGCGCCGCTGCCGTGACGACGTCGTGGCGCTCGGCCTCAGTGGCGCCTGCGGCCCAATCAAGCGGTAGCTCCATGCAGGCCCTGTAGGAGAGCTAGGACCCGGATAGGTGTTCTTCAAGGCACCTCCATTCAGCGGGGAGCAGCTGCCAGGTAAGGCTCGACCATCAGAGCATGATGGAGGCGGATAGGACGGACTTCTGTAGGTCAATGTCGAAGACGTCGACACGGCCGGCGTGGTGACGGGCTGCGATGAGGAGGGTGCCCTGCTGGGGGTTGTGGGAGATGGACAGCAGCGGCCAAGCGTCGGCGCATCCGAGCTGGTCGCGTTGTTCGTACTGGGATAGCCGCGTGAATGGGGTAGCCATAATGTGTCGCCTGCAGGGATGCGGAAGTGGAACGATGGCAGCAAGCTCTAAATAAACACTATCCAAAGACCATTTGCTTAGTGACTAGTAACTTGTTTATTCTGGTGAAAATTTGTTGTTTTTTACCTTTTTTTGAACAAATTGTTTGCAAAAATGGTCATTCTATAGCTGCTTGCCTCCTTATACCAATTCCTTTCATTGCAGGTTCATAGGACACAACTTTGTTCTATGTGGCTGGTACCATGGAGGTCTGTATAGTTCTCTACTACATCTTTAGATATGTCTGTATGTCTTCAATTTTGGTACAAAACAAATCCCACTTTGGATGTTTCCAATCCTTGTTTATTTTTGGGACCTTCATTCAAATGTTTACTTTTGCAACCTTCATTCAAATGTTTCTTTTTTGGGACCTTCATCCAACTGAAATGTTTTTTCCTCTGTGCCTTGTTTTTTCCCCCGCTGTTTGTGTTTGCCTGCGTCATGATTTCTGTGCGCCTGGTGCTGTTGTGCAGGGGGACACCATAAAAACGTGTATGGGAGCTCTTGTGATAAACCAGAGCGGCATTGAATGCTAGCCACTCATCACCTTCCCATCGCGCTACTTTGTCCAACTCAGCAACGCATGCCTCCACACTGCGATCAATCAGAGCAGAGCACCTCTTCGTCACCTGGATTCCCTGGGACATCACGGCCGAAGCCTGCACAATATCCAGCATAAAAAACAGACCACATAGAAACACCTCGTTCGTGAGTGCAAAAAGCAAAGCATCTCTTTGTTCTTTGTGGACTGCCTTGCTCAGGTGTAGCTCACGCAAACCAAGCACAACAATCACATAGCACCGCTTCATACGGCGCAAGGCATCCGCTGCAAAAGCACACCAGCGACGAGTGTGCAGAACCCCTAATTCCAAGAATGCGGCATAGAGGGCGAGAGCCAATGCATGCAATGTCTTGAGCCTAGAGGGAGCATTATTCCAAAACAGCGCAGCACATTGCAACGTGTCAGCAAGCAGATCACGAAACGCATGGTCGGCGGCGATGGCGACCTTAAAGGCCAGCTCGCATCTGTGACATGATGCGTGATATGGCACCACCACATCATACCCTGCGATGTCCTGTAAGTCATTGACGATGCGGACAATCCCACCACATTCGCCTTGAACCACACTGGCCCCATCCCCACAGTAGAAAAGGAGCTTACGGATCCAGACATCAAGATCCACGTCTGCATGGGCCATGGCCCGTTTCAATGCAATGACTATTCCTGGAGCGGTGCCGGAGGGGAGGGGTTGGCAAGAGAAATAATTGGTAGCCATCACTCCATCAACCACGGCACGAACATAAAAAAGCTCTTTTTTCTTTGATGCGCGGGCCGTGCACGAGTCCGATGCGATGGAGAAAAAAGAAGACTCCTTGATTACTAGACCCTGGGAAATGCGAAATGGTTGGGAAATAAAGCGAAGCACCTCCCTACCCGAGGGGGGTGAACGATAACTTGGGATAATTGTGCCTCCATTGAGTGACACGAGCTCGGCATGCCCTTCCAGATGACTGAGGGGACCAGAGCGGTGCACAATCCTGTACACGGTCCTGAATAGGGCTAGGATGCCCTGTAGCACATGAGAGGGCAAGGTTTGAATGACCGACGTCACCCGACCACCTGATTGCCACAAGGCCAAGGACACAGCGTGTGAGCCCGACCGTTGGTGATACTTAAGGGAGCACAACATTAAGTTTCAAGTACCTTGCACGAAGGGAACGGAGTGGCCAAGTTGAGGGTACCGTTGACATGCAATTAATGCACCACATCTTGTCCGTAGTAGCCTCATACCTGACCCAAGACCGGGTAAGAAGCCACTCCCTTTTGAACTGCCGTTTCTTGGGGGAGGGGGGGTCAGACGGCCGGCAGCTCTCAACACAGGAGGTGCAAATACCATCTGTGGTGCACCCTGGACACACGCGGAAATGACACGTGTGGCATTCCACATCAGGCGTGGACATTTCCTCTCAACAGGCATGTCAGGTGCACGAGGAGCAATGCACGGTTGGTCCAACCATGGTCATGCACGCCTCATCAACCACCTTGTGGCACCTATGACAAGAATACTTGGTGCCACAAATGTTTGCACCACAACATGCACACCTTACCGGAACAAGAAGGAAAAGACTTAGGGGGGGGTGGCACGTGAGGACGACGGAGGTGGGGCAGCCGATGCGCCTGAACTAGAGGCCGGCTTCTTCAGGGTGAAGGCCCATCCATCAAGCGTGCCATCCGACTTGGCGGCGCGCATGACTTGGGTGTGGGCCAACTTCGTCAATGACCCGCCGTCAGGGGAGTGCAGGTACCGCAGGGCAGCCGCGGCATTGCTGAAATGCATCCAATCGGCACCCTCGGGCGCGACCGGACCGAGGCGGCGCATCCATACATCACCACCCATCGCGAGATGCGAGATAGGAAAAAAGGGTCTGAAGGGTGAACAAACAAGAAGACAAGAGGTGATAAATCTTGTGGCAGAATGGACAAACAAACGAAACACCGAAGTTCAGGCTTTGCCCATGTATTTATGGTAATGCGCACGGACATGCGGTGATTTAGAAGCGAGAACTTTGCTTGTTTTGCGTTGAAGCTTGTTGTTCTAATGTGGACGTACAAATGCAATCCGTCACGAAGTGTCAAGAGGCACCTTTCCCTAACCTCTTTGTTGCAATCGAACGAGTTGGCGCTTATGATTGTTTATATTTGAATGACACCTGCCAAAAATGACAACTTGCAAGCAAATGGGACAACAGAGCAACCCAAAAACTTCCCCAATGCATGCAACAAATTGTGGAAACACCAACAAATATCAATAAACATCGATAAACAGCGATTCTCGCCCAAAAACGGGCGTGTTTTGAAAAAAAACGCATAGACGCGTTTATTTTGAATTTGACTAGCGACTAGAATAGCAGTTAATTATAGTCTGGCTAGCAGGTGGAGCTGGGGTGCGTGGCTGAATTGCTCCCTTGGGATCCCACGGCGCGTCGGTTGTCATGGCGATGTGCTCGTCCCCTTGCGGATGCGCAGCGTCTTGTTGGCAATCTGATAGGAGAGAGCACTAGGCAGGGCACGCACAGGGGGCAGGGAGGGAGCGCAGGCACCTCACCCTAGGCTGTTGGTGCTGCCCCAGACCCATGCCCCCCGGGGGGGGGGGCGCCTCACCCCGACATGTTGGCGCCTGCCCCCTTGGGTTGCGTGGCTGTTGCGGGGCTTCCTCACCACAGGCTGTTGGAGCCCCTGTCGCCGGCGCGGGTGTGTGTGTGGCCGCCTCACCCCGGGTTGTTGGCGGCCGCGTCGGCTTGGGGGGGGGGGTGCTCGTATTTCGGGAAGGCGTGTTCCTACTCGTTGGGGGCCATGTCAACTCATGGCCCAGGGCACATGGGGATGCGTCCCAGCTCTTGCACCGGTGGTTCTTGCTATGCGTGTGTTTGTGGGGGGGGGGGGTTGCTAAGCGTGTTGTTTTTTTCCGTGGACCTTGGCTTGGGGGGAGGGGGCGGTCCTTGGAGGGTGAGCTGGCCTCCATGGCAAAACCCAGCGCGCTTTCTCACCGGGGAACCACCGCCGAGGAATGTGCCGGGTGTGGGGACACCCGGTATGTCCCTTGGGCAGAGGGGGGCAATGGGGGGGCTGTCACCCAAGTCACGGTGTTGGGGAACTGGGATGAGAAGCTGGACCCGAGGGACTGGTTGGTGGTGTTGCATGGTCTAGTGGGGAGGCGGGGAAAAGGTTGAACAAGGGGAGGAAGACCAGCAGAGAGAAAGAGGGGGCATCTTGCGAGTGCCAGGGAACCTCCTCTTCCGCACCCAGGAAGAGGCGGAGGACCACCTCCGTGAGGCCTTGGAAGAGGGGGGGGATAATGGGGACCACGGGGACGATGAGGGGTGACGACAAGGGGGAGGGGGTTGACAAGGGGGGCGAAGAGGGGAGTGACGTTGCACCGGTCCTCAAAAGATCCCTGTGTGCCATGCACTCGCTCGGGTAGCACGGAGGCCTAGCTTATTCGTATCAGAATCGGCGGTCCTGAGGCACCTTCGCTGGTGGTCCGGACCTTGGCTCCCAATGAGTGGAACTCCGTTTCTTTGGGGAAGGGTGTGCCTCTCATTTGGACTGTATGTGGGCTGTTCGTAATGATGAAGCTGTCCGACTTTCGGGGGTTTACGTCCTGTCCTATTACTTGTAGCCACGTGTGTGTGCATTCTTGGAGGGGCCGGGCAGAGTGTTGCCCCGATGGCATCCCATACCTATCACCAGCATACCGCAGGAATGTGATGATGAATTGCAGTGCTTCGGCTGCCTCCCCCCCCCCCACCCCGGGGGGGTTGGAGGACTGTGGCTGAGATTCGCGTTGCTTGGTTTTGCGCATCCAGCACCTTCTTCCAGATGCTGGTGAGAAGGTTTATGAGGATTACGCTAAGCGGGTAGCCTGGCAAAATTCAATTTCTTGCCGCAAAGAAGGAGCACGGGCAGCCCGATATTTTTAAACATCTCCTGAGGTGTGCATACATGCTAGATAGTGCCCGATGGGTTCCCTCATGCATGCCCTGCAGAACGGCTCCTCTGAGTACCACCTGTTGGGGTATCAAATCCAAACACCTGAAGTAGTCAAGTCCGAAGCCTCTAAGGGGCGAGCGGGTGACGGGGGTACAGTGCGCCAGTGCGTGAGTGAGTGAGCGAGTGATTGTGTGTGTGTGTGTGTGTGTGTGTGTGTGTGTGTGTGTGTGTGGTAGAACAATACTAAAGAGGGAGGCCCGCATGGGTCCAGGGCCCCCAGCGGTTGCCTGAGGCGCCAGCTTGCAAAGGACAAAAAACTACAGCCCTAATGGGCTGTGGACCTGCCTCTGGTGCCTGCTCGGGTCGCGGTAGGGGGCCTCACCTGAGCCAGAACCTCTGAAGCTTGGGGGTTACCTCACCTCGGTCCCTGCTCTCCCGTGCTTGGCAGCGCCGAGCGGCGTACAGTGCCTCCTCTTGGCAGGGGGGGGGGGTTGCATCCACCCTTCCTCGCTTGTGTGTCTGCACCCGGCCCGGTCCCGTGCTCAGTCCCCTCTGCCGTCTGCGTCTCTTCGCCCACGGTGTGCCCCCCGCCCCAGGGGGGTGGGCCTCCGCTCTTCATGTCCCCCGCTGGCGGCCCCGCGTTGTCGGTCGCGGGTGCCCGGCATGTCCCCTGGCGCAGCAGTGCCGCACCCCCCGACTCACAGCTGCACAGGATGCAGATTGTCTGTGTTGGTGTGCCACGCAGACCCAAAGGCGTGACAGCCGTGGCCCCTGCTCAGGGCGTCTCGCCACTGCGCACTTTTGCGGCGGAGTGAAAACCGCCGTTCTGCCACAGCGCGCCGCTCCTGCCAGAGAGTCCGGCTCCTCGGTGACACAGTACTGTGGGCCTCGCCTCGTCCCTGGTGGGAGCACCGGGCCCGCGTAGAAGTCGCTGGTGTATGCCCCCGCCGAGCTTTTCGCTCCTGCCTTGCCCGGGCACTTCACTTCCTGGGGCTGCTGCGCCGATGCGGACTTCACCTTCACGCCCTGTGCTCGTCGGCGTTTGCTCTGCTGTCGTGCCACCTTTGCCTGCTGCTGTTGGGCCCATCTCTTCGCGC
Source organism: Eutreptiella sp. 'Long Island Sound 2002' (assembly GCA_964036045.1). Lineage (NCBI taxonomy): Eukaryota > Euglenozoa > Euglenophyceae > Eutreptiales > Eutreptiaceae > Eutreptiella > Eutreptiella sp. 'Long Island Sound 2002'. The sequence goes on along the minus strand of OZ038378.1, from coordinate 42,332,238 downwards.
TGTACTGCTGCATACGGCGCAGGTGGTGCCAGACCGCCGCTGGGCGTGTGAATATAGGCCTACCCTTCACCCCCGCCGTGGTGCCCGCCCCCAGCGGGACCAGAGAACGGCACCTGTTGGTAATGCCCGCCGGGAGAATGGACTCCCTGCCCGCCGCCTTCCCCAGCAGACCGACCGCCAGCCGTAGGACTCTTCCCTTCTCTTGCAGCGACATCCCCCCTCCCTTAAATCGTGTCTGAGGGGTAGGGGGGGGAGGTCTCCCTGTGCACGATTCGAAGTCCAGCGCCAAATCCAGGAAAGACACTTGCCGGTGTGCCTCGGGCAGGCTGTCGTCTCGTGGCAGCCATTGCAGCTCTGAGAGCCACTGCAGTACGGCCGATTGGAAGTCCGGCCCCCACTTCCAATCTCTGGGCAGCTGCCCCATTGCTGGCAGGCCTGTTTTGGTCGGCCGCGGGAAAGGGGGCTGAAGCTGGTGCCAAGGGTATTGTTCCTGGAGTGCTTTGCGCTGCTCGACGGGAAATAGAAGGGATTCTTCCTCATCCCTTTGCTTTCGGGCCCGCATTACCGCCAGGAACATGCAGTGCAGCTGGTACACAAACTGTTCCAGCGGGTTCTGGTCGTCGTGTGCCCACTGGTGGCCTGCCAGGGCCCACTACTCTCGCTGTCTTGACGCCTCGTCTGGGTCTTTGTCCGGCCCCGGCACCCAGTGTCTCGCGACCCTATTCAGCTCCTTGCAGCGCTTCCTCCAGCCCGGCCCCCTTGCCAGGCCACTTAGCTTCACCACCTCTTCTGACAGCAGTCCACACAGGCGCAGGCAAGGCGGCCAGTCAGACAGCGCCCCCAGCTTGAGGGCCCGTGCCAGCAGCATGAGCTCCGGCAAGAAGGGTTCCGTGCCGACTTCCAGACTGCACACCACCATAGCAGGTGGTCTTCGTCCTCTCGCGTTCCCTTACTACAGTAGGGGCAATTGCCATCCTGACGCAGACCTCTCCGATGCGCTCTGTCCGCGGTCCACAGCGCCCCCGCCATCACGCCTCGCAGCATCAACCTGTCCAGCTCCGTGGCGCAGCGCGCCAGTTCGCTCAGTGTGAGTCTCCGTTTCTCCAGTGCCTCCAGGTGATGCTCCCTCAAGGACTAAATGTTCCACATACTCCTTCGGTGCGTGCACCAGGTGCACTGAGATCCCTGTTCGCGGCATGGTCCAACTCCACCACCCCCGCTGGTTGCGCCAGCCGAGGCGTCGGAATTCTCGCAGTGCCCGACCAAGTGGGCCCGTGCCTTTGGGCTCCTCCGTATGCTCCCATACTGCCTGTGTGACAATTTGAACAGTGCCCGGGACGCGTGCAATGTGTGCAAGCCAGCACATCCGCTTGTACGGGACCACCATTGATGGTGCCACCCTGTGCCCCGGCAGCAGTAGGGCAAACACCCCCTCCTTTGCCCTACACGGTCTGCTGGGCCCACAGATCGCCGTCATGATCGGCAACTCTAAGCTGCTCACGTCCCTTGGGGCCACATCCGCCAGTTCAACCCCAAACAGCGTCGCTGCCACGATCATTACCGCCGCCACCGTGGCCTTTCTATCAAAGCCTCCTGGGATCGTTCTGGTTTTCCGGAGGGCTGCCTTCCCTTCCTTGATGCGCTTGTGCAGCACCGGGCCTGTGCCACGTCGCGGCACGGTGCGCACCCCCACTCCCAGCTGCCTAAACTCCTGCTAGGTGGGTATGCGTACTCCATCCATTGTCGCCTCCAGCGCAGTCGGAGGTCCTCGCGCTGAGTGCGTTGCTGCGAAGGCTAGCGATTTTGAGGCGTTCACCTCCTGCCCTGTCAGCGTCAGCCATTTGCTGGTCGCCACGAGCATCGCCAGCAGGGACAAGAGGTACGCTGTAAGCATATACGTGTCGTCCGTGTAGCCTTCTGCTGAGATCGTGGCCCGTGATCCTGGTGCCGCGTCCACTTCATCCACTGATCCTTCCTCCGACATATGCGTACTTTCGCTTGCCCCGTCCAGCGAGTCTGTGCCAAAAAGGTTCCTGGGCAGGATCGGGGAGCCCGGTTCCTCGCTGGACACCTCAAATTCGTCCTCCCGCAGGTGTGTGTGTGTTTGTGTGACGCCCAATTCTTTCAAATCATGCGCAAATTGCGAGGTTCAACAATGATGCGACCAAACCATGAGTTCTTGGGTTCCGTTGCCCTGTCGCAGGGCTTCAGGAACTGGGTTGAGATGACACACAACATGCAACAAGAGGCAGTGGGGCTCGTGTTCCTACCGTGTCCCGCATCCCTAGTCCGTGCTCCCTTGCTTCCTTGCGTGGAGGCCCAACTAGGCGAGTCCTCTGTGCTGTTGGCGGACGCGGGGGTGAAAACCCCACGGGTGCCGCTGGAGCTAATGTGCTAGGAGGAGTGAAAGGGGTTGGGGTGGCGACTGGATCTCCGTGACCTATATGCCTCTGCTTAACTCGTGACCATACGAAGACAATGGCTTGCTGAGAGCTAGCGGCTCATAAGAATGGTTTTTGGCCGCGCACAGCAGCGGCGGTGCGGCCGGCTGCTGCCCTGAAGACGCTAGTTCAAATCCCCCAAGGGGAATACGAGGAGGAGATGCGGCTCCCGTCGGCCGGCGGTACCGGTGACGGGGGGCACTGCTGCAGGTGTGCTGTGCCTAGTGCCTTGTTTTTGCTGCTTGCTATGATCTCCGGACTGGGCATAAAAACTATGAGGACGAGGCACGCCACCAATCTGCCGGCGGTACCGATGGTGGAGGGGGATGTTGAAGGAGGCGGTGGCGGGGACCTCGCCAAGGGGCCCCTGGAATGACGGACGAACCGGGGCTCGAACCTCCGACGACGACGAGCGCCACCCATGGCGCATACCACCAGACCGTCCATGCCTCTTATGCTTTTTGGTACAAAAATGGTTCAAACCTGACATGCCATCACGGCAAGGGGGCGGGGGGGGGGCTGCAGAATTCACAAGTCCGTATCCGTCACAAGTGTGGCGGTTGCCTTGCCGCCCATCTTGATGCCGTCCCGCCTAGCCGAAGAGTTGGCGGGCCAATCTTGGCTGTTTTCGTGCTCTTTTTAGCATGCGCTGCACCTCCGCACTGCTTCGGGGGGGGGTGTACGGGAGGGTGCTAATCTCTGGCGTAACCGGCTCGTCCCCCGCCCCGACGTCCGCCTACGACCTTCTAAGCATCCTTGCCACCTGTGTGTGTGTGTGTGTGTGTGCAAGGGGCCGGATGGCGGAGAGAGAACCATAGTAAGGAGGTGCACCAGCATGGGTCAGCAGGGCCAGCTGTCATACACTCGGCAGGGCCACCACAGGGCCTAGGTCCCCGGATCTGGCCCCTCACCATGGTGAGACCCTGGTGGGGGGTAATGTGACCTCCGTCCCGGCCTCCAAACCTGATGCTCGCCTCCATTCGATGGGCGCTCCGTGTGCCGCAGCCCTGCCCGAGCCAGCGACGGCTTCCTGTTCAGTGCACTAGGGTCTGGGTGGAGGGGATGTGCGTGTGCTCAAGCGGTTTGGGAAGGGTGTGTGCTCTAGTAAAATGGTTGGGTTCACACATGCATCGGATCCATAGCACATCAGTCAAGGCAATACGTTGCCAAACACATCACAATGCAACCAAAGCTTTGTGCCCTTCAGTTAGCACAAATACCCAGAAGCAGTTTCCCGATTACTACCTGTGCTCATCCCCCCGCCCCACACACACATCCTATTTAGCTGAAGTAGGACCAGCAGATTGCCTGCCCTCTCTCCCCCTTCAGAAGGTTCGCCTTCTCCCAAGCCCGTGAACATAAGCCAGGGCTATGGTCTTCAGAAGGTGAGGGCATGGGTGGACCAAAGGCACAAGGTCAGAGGCAAAAGGGGGTAATACCATCTGGAACGCATGCTTGGCTCTGCAAAGATGTAAGCTAAGAGGGGCATGGTCAGCAGCAGCCCGAGCAGGAGCAGGATGAGGGCAAAGCGGCTCGTAGTCTTGTCCCATTGCTTAATGCGGTCGATCTCTTTGGAAACTCCACTCCGCAGCTTTCGAGCCAGCCTTTGAGCTTGTTACACCCGTGCCACGGTTCCTGCAAAGCAGGTAGGTGTGAGGGCTGGGTTGTGGGAGTAAAGGCAAAGGACACACCATGGGGCATCGGGATCAAGGACAGTCAGAATTGCTGTTGGTGCAATCCAGGCGTGCACAAGCAGGCCAGAGGCTACTCTTCTCGATTTGGCGAAGTTTGGACCCTGCGCTCAGGCCACTGTGCCCCCCCCCCCCCCCCACCTTGCGCAAGCATGCTGAAAATCACGAAACGACAGTCAGATGGGTCCCGTGCTTAGACAAGCCCATGCTTGCACGCAACGCGCAGTACCAAAAAAATGCATGTCGCAAACACCCGCCCATACCTCACCCTAACCATGATTGTCACAACAGCGCACCAGAACACAATGTGCGGGCAAATTTCAGCATGTTCTGGACATCCTCACTGCCCATCAGGGGCCGCCTCATCTTAAACAATTGCACATTCTTGCCCTTTGGAGCAGGCTGCAGGTTTTGGAATGGGTTTAGGCTTCTTATTCCTTGGGACAAAACTTTCATCAACAACAGTTGCAAGGTTGGTATCAGCAGGAGGACCGACCACAAGCATGATCCAGCCCCCTTTTCGCTCTACAATCGGAGCACAACCGCGTCACATTGCATTTCTGATTACAAGAACCGCCGTCAGAAAAAAGCAGGAAAACGATGGTCAGACGGGGTCCCGTGCTTGGACAAACTGGTGCTTGCGCAAGGGGGGGCTGTGAAGCAACGGATACTTAGCTACCATATGACCCCCGCGACACAGGGCATAGGTCATCGCTCATCATTGTCCAATCCAGTACTGAATTTTGCCTTGAGTTCGCCCACATGGGCTATCGAATGTTTGTGCAGGGGGGGGGGGGTGTTATGACAGGCCCCACATAATGATTCAAACTGTGACAGTCATTAAAGTGTAGATGTATGGTGCACTCAATAATGGAATGGTGCAATGGTAGGCCCTATCCCAGGCCTTTGCATGTTATAGTCGGCCTTGGCACTTGCTCACGCACATTTTGTGTATTGCTAGGCCCGTGTTCACACACCTTTTCTGTGTCCCTAGGCCCTGTCTAACACACACAGTCTGCATTGTTGGGGCCTTGCTCATACACATAGTCCATTTTGCTAAGCTTTTGCCCACAGACATTGCGTGCCAGCAAGATCCAGGTCCTTGCTCGTACCCATTGTGTGTATTGCTAGGTCCTTGCTCATCATGATGTGTATTGCTGGGCCCATTGCTCCCAAAGGAAAACATGGGGTTCAAGGGTGGGGGTGCATGTATCTTACAGGACCAACAGCATGACAGAAAACAGGGCAAATCATGTGATGGGACAGGCAACACCATGGCAACTACTTTGATATTCGGCTCCACACACATTGTGCGATCCCGTCTTCACACGGCGCTGTAAAACAACGGCTACTCTTAGGTTGGTGGGCGCCTGCATTTTGTTGCTGCTCACGGGGGGCCGTCTCCTCGCTTTTGTACGCGACTCCCCCCCCCCCCAATAGAAGTGGGCTGAAGGCCCCGGGGGGGGGGGGGTTGGAGGGGCGATGGGGGGGGGGAGTCGGGAGGGTCGGTTTTGGGGGGGGGTCCAGGTGGGCATTTTGGGGTGGTGGGGGGGGGGTTGGCACAAGGCCTTGGTGGTTACAGGGGGGGGGGCACATGCTCCGCTTACCTCCCCTTGCCCTCCCTCTGACCATACCATCACCATAAGCTTAACTGTAACCTTGGCAGCAACCTGGAATGGCCATGCCAGCCATATTGATTCGGCTGAACATCATACACCCAATTTCATTCATGGCCGCTTTTGCCACATCATTGCTCTCCATTTTGGACCGCAATACTCACTCTAACCCTGGCCTAGGGTGAGAGCTAGGGCTAGGGTTAGGGCTAGGGTTAGGGTCACCGAGCTGGTGGAACCAGTCTTGGTTTTATAACCCTTTTTAGTGTCTAGGGTGGACGTACCAGGTTTAGCAGCAAGCAAGCAAGCAGCAAGCAAGCAAGCAGCAAGCAAGCAAGCAGCACGCGCGAAATGGATAAAAATCAGAACTCTGTTGTGGTGCTTCGGATTCGTGTGTAATTTTGGTGAATGATACCTATGGGTGTGAAGTACAATCATACAACGTTTGAGCCAGAAACTCAGCAGTGGCGGCCATGAACGGCATTCGCAAATGGCGGACCTCAGTTTCAAAAACTGCAGTTTAGGGCCAAAAACAGCCATTTTGGGGCCAAAAAAGCCCTGGAACACATTCAAAACGGCCAAAAGAAAGGAAAACGTTGGGTACACTGCACATGCCGCTTGACTTCTCCGTGTCAACCAGCTCTTTGCGGCCCTCTAACTCCATGATATGTCCCAGACACGGCCCAAAAAGGCCGCCGGAAGCTCGAAATGCCGACAGCCACAAACCAAGAATAGGCCATATCTTTGGCTACATGGCTCAAAGTGCGATTCCAAGGGCACCTACTCCACCCGCAGCCACACACTTTTTGTGGTTTCCACCCCTCAGAATTGCCCAAACGGACGCCTGGACCCCAATACCTAGGCCCACTAGGCTGCGGCAAGCTGCAAGCTCAAGCCCAAACAGGTGGGTGCCCAAATGGGTCAACAGGGTCCAGTAGGGGTAAAAAGATGACTTTTCTGAAAAATGATCCTAGACCATTTGCAACGCTAAAGCAAGTGTTTTTGGACCGTTCTAAGCTGGTGGTGGCCCATTTTGGTCGACCGAAAATCCCAAAATGCCTTGAAAATGGGCTGTTTTGGGACCAAAAATGGGTCAAAAATGGGTCAAAAACGCATTTTTCGAAACCTCATCCTAGATCATTTGGGGTGTACAAACGGGTGAAATGAGCCCATTTTGAGCCCATTTTGGGGCATTTTGGCCCCTCACAAGTCCAAAAAGCCTTGAAAGTGGGCCTTGTGGTGATGGGGTTCACTTGCAAGCTAATTTCCCTTTGTCAAGAGCCATGAATGTGTGAATCATTCTTGATGTCCCTCACCAGTCATAGCTGATGTTCCCTCCCCCACCAGCTCGGTCCCAATATTCAGTCTTGATTAGGGTTAGGGTCACCGAGCTGGTGGAACCAGTCTTGGTTTTATAACCCTTTTTAGTGTCTAGGGTGGACCTACCAGGTTTAGCAGCAGCAGCAAGCAGCAAGCAGCAGCAGCAAGCAGCGAGCAGCAGCACGCGCGAAATGGGTAAAAATCAGATTTCCGTCGTGGTGCTTCAGATTCAGGTGGAATTTTAGTGGATGATACCTATGGGTGTGAGATACAATCACACGAAGTTTGAGCGGAAAACTCAACGGTGGCGGCCATGAACGGGATTCGCAAGTGGCGGACCTCAGTTTCAAAATCTGCAGTTTAGGGCCAAAAACAGCCATTTTTGGGCCAAAAATGCCCCGGAACACATTCAAAACGGCCAAACAAAGGGAAATGGTGGGTACACTGCACGTGCTGCTTGACTTTTCCGTGTCAACGAGCTCTTTGCGGCCCTCTAACTCCATGATATGCCGCGAAAGCGGCCCAAAAAGGCCCCCAGAAGCTCCAACTGCTGACAGCCACAAACCAAGAATAGGCCATATTTTTGGCCACATGGCTCAAAATGCGATTCCGAGGGCACCTACTCCACGCGCAACCCCCCACGTTTTGTGGTTTCCACCCCTCAGAATTGCCCAAACGGACGCCTAGACCCCAATAACTAGGCCCACTAGGCTGTGGCAAGCTGGAAGCTCAAGCCCAAACAGGTGGGTACCCAAATGGGTCAACAGGGTCCGAAAGGGGTAAAAATATGACCTTCCACAAAAATGATCCTAGACCATGTGCGACGCTAAAACAAGTGTTTTTGGACTGTTTTGAGCTTGTGGTGGCCCATTTGGGTCCTCCAAAAATCCCAAAATGCCTTGAAAATGGGCTGTTTTGGGACCAAAAATGGGTCAAAAATGGGTCAACAACACATTTTTCCAAAACTCATCGTAGACCATTTGGGGTGCACAAAAGGGTGAAATGAGCCCATTTTGAGCCCAGTTTAGGGCATTTTGGCCCCTGAGAAGTCCAAAAAGCCTTGAAAGTGGGCCTCGTGGTGATGGGGTTCAGGTGCATTTCACTTTGTCAAGAGCCATCAATGTGTGAATCATTCTTCATGTCCCTCACCATTCATATCTAATGTTCCCTCCCCCACCAGCTCGGTCCCAATATTCAGTCTTGATTAGGGTTAGGGTCACGGAGCTGGTGGAACCAGTCTTGGTTTTAAAACCTTTTTAGGGTCTAGGGTGGACCCACCAGGTTTAGCAGCAGCAGCAAGCAGCAAGCAGCAGCAGCAAGCAGCAAGCAGCAGCACGCGCGAAATGGGTAAAAATCAGATTTCTGTCGTGGTGCTTCAGATTCCCGTGAAATTTTGGTGGATGATACCTTTTGGTGTGAAGTACAATCACACGAAGTTTGGGCAAGAAACTCAACGGTGGCGGCCGGGAACGGGATTCGCAAGTGGCGGACCTCAGTTTCAAAATCTGTGGGGGGGCACAGGCTCCCGTTACCTCCCCTTGCCCTCCCTCTGGGGTGAGAGCTAGGGCTAGGGTTAGGGCTAGGGTCACCGAGCTGATGGAACCAGTCTTGGTTCTATAACCCTTTTTAGTGTCTAGGTTGGACCTACCAGGTTTAGCGGCAAGCAACAGCAGCAAGCAGCAAGCAACAGCACGCGCGAAATGGGTAAAAATCAGAACTCCGACGTGGTGCTTTGGATTTCAGTGAGATTTTGATGGATGATACCTATGGGTGTGAAGTACAATCACACAAAGTTTGAGCGGGAAACTCAAAGGTGGCGGCCATGAACGGGATTCGCAAGGGGCGGACCTCAGTTTCAAAAACTGCAGTTTAGGGCCAAAAACAGCCATTTTTGGGCCAAAAATCCCCCGGAACACATTCGAAACGGCCAAACGAAGGGAAACGGTGGGTACATTGCACCTGCGGCTTGACTTCCCCGTGTCAACGAGCTCGTTGCGGCCCTCTAACTCCATGATATGTCCCGGAAACGGCCCAAAAAGGCCCCCAGAAGCTCCAAATGCCGACAGCCACAAACCAAGAATAGGCCATATCTTTGGCTACATGGCTCAAAGTGCGATTCGAAGGGCACCTACTCCACCCGCAGCCACACACTTTTTGTGGTTTCCACCCCTCAGAATTGCCCAAACGGACGCCTGGACCCCAATACCTAGGCCCACTAGGCTGCGGCAAGCTGCAAGCTCAAGCCCAAACAGGTGGGTGCCCAAATGGGTCAACAGGGTCCAGTAGGGGTAAAAAGATGACTTTTCTGAAAAATGATCCTAGACCATGTGCAACGCTAAAGCAAGTGTTTTTGGACCGTTTTAAGCTGGTGGTGGCCCATTTTGGTCGACCGAAAATCCCAAAATGCCTTGAAAATGGGCTGTTTTGGGACCAAAAATGGGTCAAAAATGGGTCAAAAACGCATTTTTCGAAACCTCATCCTAGATCATTTGGGGTGTACAAACGGGTGAAATGAGCCCATTTTGAGCCCATTCTGGGGCATTTTGGCCCCTCACAAGTCCAAAAAGACTTGAAAGTGGGCCTTGTGGTGATGGGGTTCACTTGCAAGCTGATTTCCCTTTGTCAAGAGCCATGAATGTGTGAATCATTCTTGATGTCCCTCACCAGTCATAGCTGATGTTCCCTCCCCCACCAGCTCGGTCCCAATATTCAGTCTTGATTAGGGTTAGGGTCACCGAGCTGGTGGAACCAGTCTTGGTTTTATAACCCTTTTTAGTGTCTAGGGTGGACCTACCAGGTTTAGCAGCAGCAGCAAGCAGCAAGCAGCAGCAGCAAGCAGCGAGCAGCAGCACGCGCGAAATGGGTAAAAATCAGATTTCCGTCGTGGTGCTTCCGATTCGAGTGAAATTTTCGTGGATGATACCTATGGGTGTGAAGTACAATCACACGAAGTTTGAGCAGAAACCTCAACGGTGGCGGCCATGAACGGGATTCGCAAGTGGCGGACCTCAGTTTCAAAATCTGCAGTTTAGGGCCAAAAACAGCCATTTTTGGGCCAAAAATGCCCCGGAACACATTCAAAACGGCCAAACGAAGGAAAATGGTGGGTACACTGCACGTGCCGCTTGACTTCTCCGTGTCAACGAGCTCTTTGCGGCCCTCTAACTCCATGATATGCCGCGGAAGCGGCCCAAAAAGGCCCTCAGAAGCTCCAACTGCTGACAGCCACAAACCAAGAATAGGCCATATTTTTGGCTACATGGCTCAAAATGCCATTCCGAGGGCACCTACTCCACACGCAACCCCCCACGTTTTGTGGTTTCCACCCCTCAGAATTGCCCAAACGGACGCCTAGACCCCAATAACTAGGCCCACTAGGCTGTGGCAAGCTGGAAGCTCAAGCCCAAACAGGTGGGTACCCAAATGGGTCAACAGGGTCCGAAAGGGGTAAAAATATGACCTTCCGCAAAAATGATCCTAGACCATGTGCGACGCTAAAACAAGTGTTTTTGGACTGTTTTGAGCTTGTGGTGGCCCATTTGGGTCCTCCAAAAATCCCAAAATGCCTTGAAAATGGGCTGTTTTGGGACCAAAAATGGGTCAAAAATGGGTCAACAACACATTTTTCCAAAACTCATCGTAGACCATTTGGGGTGCACATAAGGGTGAAATGAGCCCATTTTGAGCCCATTTTAGGGCATTTTGGCCCCTGAGAAGTCCAAAAAGCCTTGAAAGTGGGCCTCGTGGTGATGGGGTTCAGGTGCATTTCACTTTGTCAAGAGCCATCAATGTGTGAATCATTCTTGATGTCCCTCACCATTCATATCTAATATTCCCTCCCCCACCAGCTCGGTCCCAATATTCAGTCTTGATTAGGGTTAGGGTCACCGAGCTGGTGGAACCAGTCTTGGTTTTAAAACCTTTTTTAGGGTCTAGGGTGGACCCACCAGGTTTAGCAGCAGCAGCAAGCAGCAAGCAGCAGCAGCAAGCAGCAAGCAGCAGCACGCGCGAAATGGGTAAAAATCAGATTTCTGTCGTGGTGCTTCAGATTCCCGTGAAATTTTGGTGGATGATACCTTTGGGTGTGAAGTACAATCACAGAAGGTTTGAGCAAGAAACTCAACGGTGGCGGCCAGGAACGGGATTCGCAAGTGGCGGACCTCAGTTTCAAAATCTGTGGGGGGGCACAGGCTCCCGTTACCTCCCCTTGCCCTCCCTCTGGGGTGAGAGCTAGGGCTAGGGTTAGGGCTAGGGTCACCGAGCTGATGGAACCAGTCTTGGTTTTATAACCCTTTTTAGTGTCTAGGTTGGACCTACCAGGTTTAGCAGCAAGCAACAGCAGCAAGCAGCAAGCAACAGCACGCGCGAAATGGGTAAAAATCAGAACTCCGTCATGGTGCTTTGGATTTCAGTGAGATTTTGGTGGATGATACCTATGGGTGTGCAGTACAATCACACAAAGTTTGAGCGGGAAAATCAAAGGTGGCGGCCAAGAACGGGATTCGCAAGTGGCGGACCTCAGTTTCAAAAACTGCAGTTTAGGGCCAAAAACAGCCATTTTTGGGCCAAAAATCCCCCGGAACACATTCGAAACGGCCAAACGAAGGGAAACGGTGGGTAAACTGCACCTGCAGCTGGACTTCCCCGTGTCAACGAGCTCTTTGCGGCCCTCTAACTCCATGATATGTCCCCGAAACGGCACAAAAAGGCCCCCAGAAGCTCCAAATGCCGACAGCCAAAAACCAAGAATAGGCCATATTTTTGGCTACATGGCTCAAAATGCGATTCCAAGGGCACCTACTCCACGCGCAGCCACACACCTTTTGTGGTTTCCACCCCTCAGAATTGCCCAAACGGACGCCTGGACCCCAATACCTAGGCCCACTCGGCTGCAGCAAGCTGCAAGCCCAAGCCCAAACAGGTGGGTGCCCAAATGGGTCAACAAGGTCCAATAGGGGCAAAAAGATGACTTTTCTCAAAAATGGTCCTAGACCATGTGCGACGCTAAAACAAGTGTGTTTGGACCGTTTTGAGCTTGTGGTTGCCCATTTGGGTCCTCCGAGAATCCCAAAATGCCTTGAAAATGGGCTGTTTTGGGACCAAAAATGGGTCAAAAATGGGTCAAAAACGCATTTTTCCAAACCTCATCCTAGACCATTTGGGGTGCACAAACGGGTGAAATGAGCCCATTTTGAGCCCATTTTGGGGCATTTTGGCCCCTGAGAAGTCCAAAAAGCCTTGAAAGTGGGCCTCATGGTGATGGGGTTCACTTGCAAGCTGATTTCACTTTGTCAAGACCCATCACCTATGATTTTATGAAGCAGGCTCATCCCAAAATTAATTTTGGCTGATTTTTGACGAAAAATGTGACATTTTGGCGGAGAGAGGCTGCCAAAACTGGTCCATGTGCATTCCTTTGCTCCTGTGACGCGTTTTTGTTGCATCGGGCACCCTTGAAATAGGGGGGGGGGTCTTGGAAGTCCCCGCCAGGGCGAAAAAACCTGTTTCGGGCCAAAAAATGGCAAATTTTGGCACATTTTTGACAAAAAATGGCAGATTTTGGCGAAGACAGGCTGCAGAAATTGGTCTGTATGACTTTTCTTGATGCTAAGAAGTTTTGTTTTGTATTGGGCACCCTCAAAATAGGGGGGGGAGGTCGTTGCCAGTCCCCCACGGAGCAAAAAAACCTATTTTCGGCCAAAAAATGGCCTTTTTTTGGCCCATTTTTGACGAAAAATGTCAAATTTTGGCGAAGACGGGCTGCAGAAATTGGTCTTTATGAGGTTGTTTGCTCCTGGGACGTTTTTTCTTGTATCGGGCACCCTCAAAATAGGGGGGGGGGGTCGTTGCCAGTCCATCACAGGGCAAAAAAAACCTATTTTTGGCCAAAAAAATGGCCTTTTTTGGCCCATTTTTGACGAAAAATGTCAAATTTTGGCGAAGACGGGCTCCAGAAATTGGTCAGTATGAACTTGTTCGTTCCTGAGACGTGTTTTTTTGTATTGGGCACCCTCAAAATAGGGGGGGGGGGTCGTTGCCAGTCCACGACAGGGCAAAAAACCTATTTTTGGCAAAAAAAATGGCCTTTTTTGGCCCATTTTTGACGAAAAATGTCAAATTTTGGCGAAGACGGGCTCCGTTACGAGAGCTTGATGGCTTGGTGGATGTTGCTATGTTTTGGAAATCGTCAAGTGGTTCCATTAAACACCTTTGATTGATCCGCAACCTCTTAGAAAGAGATAGAATGTGTTTTATGATGAAAGAGTGGTGAAAAAAGGCCAAAATGTGGCATTTTGGGCCAAAAATGGGGGTAGATTGGCACGTTACGAGAGCTTGATGGCTTGGTGGATGTTGCTATGTTTTGGAAATCGTCAAGTGGTTCCACAGAACACCTTTGATTGATCCGCAGCCTCTCGGAACAAGATAGAATGTGTTTTCCGACGAAAAAATGGCAAAAAAAGGCCAAATTGTGGCTTTTTGGGAGGTAATTGACCGTTTACGAGACTTGGGAGCAGTTCCGAGCGGGGTATCGTGATTGAAAAGGTGCGGGTGGTTGGTATCTTCGATTGTACGCGCAAAAAGCGCATCGTAATCGCGTATTTTCAGATTTCTGAGCCAAAAATTGCTCTCGGCGAGTGAAAATGCGCGCGCGGCGACAGTTTCTGTTGGTTTTTTGGCATCCGCTGCGACAATAATTTTGGGATCTGGCGACTTCATAAAATCATAGGTGTCAGTGTGTGAATCATTCTTGATGTCCTTCACAAATCATAGCTGATGTTCCCTCCCCCACCAGCTCGGACCCAATATTCAGTCTTGATTAGTGTCACCAAGCTGGTGGAACCAGTCTTGGTTTTATAACCCTTTTTAGTGTCTAGGGTGGACCCACCAGGTTTAGGAGCAGCAGCAGCAAGCAAGCAGCAAGCAAGCAAGCAGCACGCGCGAAATAGGTAAAACTTAGAACTCCGTCGTGTTGCTTCGGATTCGGCTGAACCTTTTGTGGATGATACCTATGGGTGTGAAGTACAATCACACAAAGTCTGAGCATGAAACTCAGCAGTGGCAGCCGAGAACAGGATTCGCAAGTGGCGGACCTCAGTTTCAAAAACTGCAGTTTAGGGCCAAAAACAGCCATTTTGGGGCCAAAAAAGCCCTGGAGCACATTCAAAACGGCCAAAAGAAGGGAAACGGTGGGTACACTCCACGTGCGGCTCCACTTCCCCGTGTCAACGAGCTCTTTGCGGCCCTCTAACTCCATGATATGTCCCAGACACGGCCCACAAAGGCCCCCAAAAGCTCCAAATGCCGACAGCCACAAACCAAGAATAGGCCATATCTTTGGCTACATGGCTCAAAGTGCGATTCCAAGGGCACCTACTCCACCCGCAACCCCCCACTCTTTGTGGTTTCCACCCCTCAGAATTGCCTAAACGGACGCCTGGACCCCAATACCTAGGCCCACTCGGCTGCGGCAAGCTGCAAGCTGGAGCCCCACTAGCTGGGTACCCAAATGGGTCAACAGGGTCTAGTAGGGGTAAAAAGATGACTTTTCTGAAAAATGATCCTAGACCATGTGCAACGCTAAAACAAGTGTTTTTGGACCGTTCTAAGCTGGTGGTGGCCCATTTTGTTCCTCCAAAAAATCCCAAAATGCCTTGAAAATGGGCTGTTTTGGGACCAAAAATGGGTCAAAAAAGCATTTTTCCAAACCTCATCCAAGACCATTTGGGGTGCACAAACGGGTGAAATGAGCCCATTTTGAGCCCATTTTGGGGCATTTTGGCCCCTCACAAGTCCAAAAAGCCTTGAAAGTGGGCCTTGTGGTGATGGGGTTCACTTGCAAGCTGATTTCACTTTGTCAAGAGCCATGAATGTGTGAATCATTCTTGATGTCCCTCACCATTCATAGCTGATGTTCCCTCCCCCACCAGCTCGGTCCCAATATTCAGTCTTGATTAGGGTTAGGTGTGGGGTTAGGAGCAGGCTGAGGGTTGGGATGGCGTTAGAGTCAAGATTGGGTTCAAGGATAGTGTTGGAGTGCTCCACCGCCTGGGCGGGAAGGGGTGCTATGTGGGCAAGGGAAAAAGTTTTCCGGCTCCTTCAGCGCCACCATATGTATAGCCGGCAGCTATTGACCCTTGGTAACTAAGTGCCCACTGGGCGGGCTGTTGGGGTCTGCCACCCACGTGCTGTGGGCGCGGCTGTTTGGTTGTGGGGGCCCAACACTGTCCCCTTGGCCTGCATGCCCTGTGGAGGCCGCGTGCCGCGGGGATGGTGGGGGGCCATCCCCGGGGGGGTCGGCCTGCCACCGTTGCGAGGGGCGTCTAGTGTCAGGCGCTGTCCCTCCCCCGGCCGCCCGTCCTCTAGAGCGGGCAGCCGGGGCTCCGCGACCCGTGTGTCCCGGGTGCGGTCGGTGCGGGCGTGGGGACCCAGCACCTGCCCCACAGCGTGCGCCCTTACGGGCTGGCGTTGCTCGCTGTGGAGGTGGCGGAAGGGCGTCCCCGGGGGG
The DNA here is from genome assembly GCA_964036045.1 of Eutreptiella sp. 'Long Island Sound 2002'. Taxonomy (NCBI): domain Eukaryota; phylum Euglenozoa; class Euglenophyceae; order Eutreptiales; family Eutreptiaceae; genus Eutreptiella; species Eutreptiella sp. 'Long Island Sound 2002'. The sequence goes on along the minus strand of OZ038378.1, from coordinate 42,316,667 downwards.
GGTGCCTTCCGCCGTTGTGAGGGGCGTCTGTGGTCAGGCGCTCCCCCTCCCCCGACTGCCCGCCCTCTGGGCGTGCTGTTGGGGTCCGTCACCCACATGCCGTGGGCGCGGGTGTGTGGGTGCAGGGTCCCAATGACCCCCCTGTGAAGAAGACAAGAGAACACAGCGCTGCTAAGCAACTGTGGCCTAACAGGGACGCCACAACACGTTCCCCTGCTAGGGCTTGGTGGGGAAGGGCGCACAGGTGGCGTGCACAGCGCGTATGTCGATGGAGTTGAACTGCCCCCGCCACTCCTGGCTGAGGCGCAGTCAATTGATTGTGTGATCAGCGCCGTATATTTTAGCACGGCTCAAGGGACTGCACCAGTTCACCCTGACCCTCCCACGTGTACAACAGAGGCCAATGGACTGGGTTCAAGACGGAGGAACCAAGACACACTCCACGTATTATACGCTTCTTAGTGTGCCCTATAATACACTGTTCCTGAACCCTGTTGCAAGCAAGCAAGCTTAAGGACTTCGCCCGTTCCCTTATGGAACGTGGAGCAAGCCCTGGGTAACCTGGCAAGGGTTCATACCACGTGCACAGCGCGTGACCTACTGTCAAATCCCTTTAATGCATCGTGTGCACGCATGTAGGGAAGGGAGGCGAGATCTATACCTCTGTAACCACACTGACTCAACCAGAAGGTGAGCTCCTCCTGGGCTTACCTACCTTACTCACCATGCATCGTGTGAAAGCCGAAGTGAAGCGAACGCAAAACAAACCTAAGCGTTTAAACAACCCTATTGCGAGTTATAAACAACCCTAAGCGTTTAATTGCATCGTGTGGCTTGCACTATTCTTCCTGTTGTGCCTGTTTTATCATCTGCGATAAGGAGAACAGGCAATGGCGAATGAGAGACGACGGCACGACGCAAAACAAGCTTAAGCGTCTGAGACAACCCTATTTTAACGCACAAACGACGCAAACAGGAGCACACACTTCTCTTTTGGACCTGTGAAGAGAAGGGAAGGTGGGTGCATGCACAAGGAAGCGTGGCAATGTGTGTATGTCGGAATCCGGCATACAACGCTATGCATAAGTGTGTATGTTCTAATCAGTGCAACAAAAGTGCTGGTTGTGCTGTAAGAGCAGTTGTCACGGTTGCCCCGCATTGCACCGCAGGGCAGGACCGTTAGCCCCCCGTGACAACCAACCCCTGGACGAAGGACATTTGTTTTTTTCGGTCTCGGTTGGTGGCGCGGGCCGGGCGCTTGTTGCTTCTCTCGTGTGCGCGGCGTGGCACGACATGGTAACATACTTGCGCTCTTGGTGGCGGTGTGTGGCTCCCCCCTTGCCTACTACTCGTTTGCATGCGGCGGCATACCTTTTGTTCCCTATGCAAGCATGTGGGTGTGGGTGCAACACGCATGTTTGTTGTGTTTTTGCACTTGCGTGATGTTCTTTCTCGTGGTTGTGTGTGGTTCCCCACGCGAGTCCCGCCCGTCATGCTTGGCGTCCTTCGTATTCCTTTATACGATTTTGCTTGCTCGCGGCGGTGGCGGTTTCGTTGCACGTGCGGCAGTATGCACGGGCGGGCATACGTTTTGCTCCCTTTCGCCTCCTACGTAAGCGGGCGTGCGGGCGGGGGGTGGGCACGTCTCGGTTACACCTCGTCGTCACCTTTTACATTTGTTGGCGCGGTTGCCGTTCTTATCTCATGTTCGTTGCGTAAGGTAGCATGGCATGTAACATACTTGGATCCAACAAGCCGCGTGTGCATGTTGGGTATGTTTAGTTTTTGTTTGTGTGTTTTCATGTGTGTTGCGCTTCCCCTCGGTGGTGTATGGCCTCCTTCGTGCGTTCTTCTCTCCTTTGTTGGTTTTGTGTTCCCCCGTTGTGCCCCTTCATACAATTTTGCTCGTCCGTGGCGGTGATGACCTTGCGGTGATACGAGCATGCACGTACGGGCATACCTTTCATTCCCTATGTGTGCGGGGGTGGGCATAGGCATTCATTCGTTGTCACCTCTTGTTGGTTTTCCTTGCCGGTGCGGTTTTCGTTGTGCTTTTCGTGGCGGCGCATTTTGGCGTTGCATGGCATGTAACATACTTGCGTCGTGGCGGCCATTGTTGACGGTGTTGTTTGTGTCTGTTTTGTTTTCGCTCGCTTTCCTTTGTTCTTCTTTGTGCATGTGTTCCCGTTCTTTGTGGTTGGGGCGCGCACAAGTCCCTAGCGCCTAGGACACGCACTTTGCTAGGTGTTTTGATGCAAGCAACGCTCAACTTCGTCACCGTCGCGACTCTGTTGTTCTTCTTTTTCTGTGAGTGTCCTAAATTTTGCAACCTCGCCAAACAGCGGCGTAAGACGTTTTGGGGGGTTTCTGAGATCGGAAAAATTGATTTTGCGGTTTTTTTTTCTGGTTCTGCATCTTTTTCTTGGCTTTTTCTTTTCTTCTGCTGCGATCGCGCGACTAAGATTAAGATACTTGTGCCACTGAGCAATTAGCGCCAGTGTGACCAGAACTGAGCTGAGACCACTGTGGGCACCCATCCAGTCGTGCCTCAGGGACACCAATCAGGTCCTCGTAGAAGGGGTACTGATTGTTTTTATACCACTGGTGCCCGTCAATGACACGGGGTTCGAGACCAGTGCTGAGGGTTTGGAGAATTTCTTTGTACTCTGACTGATAGTCGGTTACACTCCAACCCTCCAGGATTCTAGCAGTGTTCATGCACAGGTCAAGTTGGAAATCCATACGCTGGAAAGCCTCTTTGGCGAGCGCCTCAGAGCTCTCACCTATAAGCGCATCGAAGTTATTGCGCGATATATAGTCAGACAGTTCATTTTTTATACCGGGGATATGATGAACTGTCAACCTGAACTGGCTCAGGTAAGTCCACCACCGCTTTAGTTTTGCTTTCTCTGGCGGTGGGCCCTTCTATAAAGACTTCACAGGTTCCTGGTCACATAGCGAGACAATAGGATTAGATCCCAGGAGTCGGGATTGTGACGAAAGCACCAACATACCGGCCAGGAGTTCCTGGTCATAGGTGCTGTAATTGGAACGCGCTTGGTTCAATTTCCAATTCCAGTGTCCTAGTGGCACCAGCCGTCACTCACTGGTAGGATAGTCATGTTTCAGCGAGCAATCACGGTTCAGTCCACTAGTACCATAGTGGCAGTGGGTTAGTTCAGCGGGGTTAAGCTCTTGCCATTGGTAGATCGTTCCACCTCCCCCTACATCACTGGCATCAGTGATCAGGAGTATCTCGCCCTTAGGGCGGGGCACTCCCAGGCAGTTGGAGGAGGCAGTTTTCTTCTTCAACTCCTGCAAACATTCCTCCTCCCTGGCGGTCCACCTCCAGGGAGTAGTTTTCTTGATTAGGTCAGTGAGGGGGGCAGAGGAGTAGGTAAAATTGTGGATGTGACGCCAATAGAAATTACAGGCGCCCACGGAACTCCTCACATCGTGTAGACCCTTCTTAGGGTCATCGCGAATCTGCATGTCCTGTAGGGGCTGCATCTTAGATGCAGCTGGTTTCCACCAGCCATACCCCACGTCGAAACCCAAATGTTCCATCTCCTCTTTCATGAACTCACATTTTTCGAGTTTGATTCGGAGATGGTCTTCTTGACAAACAATGAAAAATTCACGAAGGAGAAGGACATGGCCCTCTTGGGTATTAGTACCCAAACTCACGTTGTCGATGTGGGCCTCCATTTCTGCACCCCGAGAAATCAACTCCTGTACTAGAGGCCTGCGCCTCAGTATGTACAACATTTTGTTCATTAGCTCCTGGAAGAGCGCTGGGGCATTAGCCACCCCGAAAGGCATGACCTTCCACTTGAAGACACGACCCTTAGGGGTTATAAAAGCGAGCAGCTCCTGAGCTGCGGCGGTTAGGTCCACCTGCCAGAAACCAGAGTGTTTGTCCATTTTGGTCTTTTACCTGCATTTGGCAATACGCTCCAGGGTATTTTCCATGTTAGGAATACTCCCTGAGTGGTTCTGGGTTTTCTTGTTGACCTCACCATAGTCAACAACCAGTCGTAGGGCAGTCGACCCTGGTTTAGCAACCAGGAAACAGAGACTGCAGTGATGGGGGTAGTCCCCCTTCTGATATTCTTCAACGAGGCCAGCATCAATACATTCCTGGATCTGGCGCTCGATTTCTTCAACCTGTTCCTGTGGAGCGGGATAGGGACGACGCCTCAGTCACGTCTTTTCAAATTCCGGTTTCAGTTTCAGGTCCATCTGGACCAGTTTTTTACAAGAGAGGGGAAGCGGCAAAGCGCCGAACACCTCCTCAAAGGTTATCAGCAGTATCTTCAGTCGGGGCTCAAGGTTAAGAATCTCGAGTTTCTGCCGGAAATCCTCCTCAGCATGGAGGTTGCTCTTTCCATGTTCTTTCTTTTTCTGCCGATCAGCAGTTTCGGCAGGGACAGAATCATTGTCCCACTCAGGGGGACATTGCTGCCCATAGTGCAGAGAATACACTAGCGGTATCTCAGGATCAGGCAGCGTATAGGAATCATCGTCCTCCTCAGACCAGATGGAGAATTTGCAGGTCTGTCTGAGGTATTGCAGCCGCTCTTGGCACTCAATACCTTCGGCCTTCCGGTACAACAGCCGCCGGAGTTCCTGACTGTCATGCTCAGACAGTGGCATGTTATTAGAAGCAGGCCGCGCCAGAGCATCAGGACTCCGGGCCACGGGTACACCTGTGTGCATAGGCTGCATGTGTAGCACTGGCTTCCCAACATGGGGAGCGGGTTCTGAGGTCGACTCTAGATCTACCTCCTCCAGCAAAAGCTGGGCTAGGAAGGCACTGTGTTTTAGGTCAACACAGCTGGGATCAACAGGAGGGATAGTGCTGGCGATCTCAGACAGTTGGTCGTCAGCATCCTCCTTAACAGCTGCAGGTTCCAGATAGCCATCGGGAGATTCACCCCCTGTAAGTGTGGCAGATAGGTGCTCAGGAGATCGGTTTTTGAGATCAGAAAGGGTCAGGCCACGATTTTCGGCCATGACCTCTTTCAGTAGCACCTGGTCTAGGTCACACAGAGGTACAGGATTGAGAGATCCATCAACGATGGATAAGAAACTGGCCCACTCAGGGGCCTGCATAGCTGTGTCTGAGTCCTCAGGCACATAGATGGGACAATCGGGGAGTTGCACTCTTCCCACGGTCATTCCATCTAGCATACGGCGCCAGTAAGCGTGTTCACCAGAGCAGCCCCAGTCAGCGGTGCACATGACAAGCCCTCCTCCCTCATAAGCGATTTTGGTTAGAACCTTCGCGAGCAGGGAGAAGGGCTGGTTAGCATACGCTAGGCCCATTGCTTTTCAGAAGAAAAGGAAAGCGTTGTTGAAATGTTTCGAGCAGTACAACTGCATGATGTGCTGTTGTCGGCTTGCAAACAATTCCACCTGGATCTCATCCAGGTTTACCTGAAGGGCCGCCAGTCCATTTTCAAGAACGTGACGGGCCAATTGGTAGTTTTCAGTACGATAGTTAGTCTTGGATGCGTAGCGCAGCCCAGACTCTTTTCGTCCTGACAGCTCCAAAGGTACGGAGAAGAGCCCACTGCCAAAGTCGCAGTGCAAAGAATGGGGGCGCTGGAGAGACAGCATTTTTACCTGGGGGTTTCTTCGTAGGAAGTCGGTACCAATGACGATGTCAAAGGCGTCGGCGTCCAGCACTCTGCAGTGTTGGGTCACAGGTTTGAGGTTTGAGGTTTGATTTTGCGGGTACTAGACGCCTTTCGGCCCCGGGGGGCCACCTGGTCGGGCCAGGTGATATCCTCCCCATCGGGTCCTAGTGGGGGGCCCTCCAAGACGCACCTCCTGCCTGGTGGCGGAGTCCCCCGGGTTCACAGAGCTCGGAGCCCGGTCCTTCCCCGGCTTCCCCGTTTCGCCACTCCCCGGTCTGTGCATCAATTCGCAGCCGTGGCTGCGGGCGCTTACCCACTGCGTCGCGCCCCTAATGCGTGGTCGCCCGGGGCGCCGGCGCCGCCGGGCCCGTGCTACTGGCTTGTCGCCAGTGGGACCCCCTTGGGCTGGCGCGGAGGCTGCCTGGCCTAGGGGTTGGGGCGTGGCGCTGTGCGCCACTACTGCCTTGGCGGGTGCAGTGCCCCGTCTGTGTGTGCGCGGCGCTCGCGGCCGGTTCGGGGGGTTCGGGCCGGTACCTGGTGTTGTGTCTCTCTCGTTTCCCCCTTCCCGCTCCGCGTGTCCGGCGCTGCTTGTGGCGGGCCGTCCCGTCCAGGTGTCCCTTACCCTCGCTCGCTGGTACGCCATTCCATGCGGTCTGTGCGTTCCGCGCGCTCGGTCCAGTTGCCCTTCTGGTAGTCCCCGCGTGTCCCTTTCGTGTGTGTGCGCTCGCGCTCTCGCGGCGTCCGCTCCCCCCCCCCTGGGTGGTGTGGCGTGCGCACCTCGCGTGGTCCCGGCACTGGGCGCTGGTAGTGCCGTTCCACGTGGTCCGTGCCCCTCCGCGTGTACTGCCCCGGTCCCTTGCTCCGTCTGGCGTGCTTGGGGGGGGGCGGTCCGGTCCCGGTTCCCCCCTACTTGGCTTGGGGTTTTGGGGGTGGCGGCAGGGCGTCCCCGGGGGGGGTGCCTTCTACCGTTGCGAGGGGCGTCTGGGGTCATGCGATCCCCCTCCCCCGACTGCCCGCCCACTGGGCAGGCTGTCGGGGTCCGCTATCCACGTGTTGTGGGCGCGGGCGTGCGGTTGTGGGGGCCCTGCTCTGTCCCCTCGGCCGGCACGCCCTGTGGGGGCTGCGCGCCGCGGGGCGGGTCCGTGGCGTTCATGTGCCGGGGGGCGGGCTGGGGGGGGGGGGGGGCGTGCGCCGTACCCCCCGGTTGTGCGGCCGGGGGGGGGCCTGTAGGGCGGGGGGTCGCTCTGCCTCATTCCGTCCCTCTGCCTTCCCTGGGCAGGCAACAAAGCGGGTGTCACTGGCGTTGTGCTGTCCATGGGGGGCGTGCCCCCCATACCACTCCGGTTCGTGCCCACCAGGCTTCTCTGGGTACGATCTGTGCGGCGTCCTGGCGCGTAGGCGCAGGCTCGCTTGTTCTTCGCGGCCCCCATGGGAGCCGGCGGCTGGGGCGGGGGGGCGGGTGGCGCTCCGGCTCCTCTCCCGGGCGGGGGGGGGACCATCCCCCCTGCCTCGGGGGTTGGGGGCCGGGGCCCCCGCGGCTTGCGGGCCGGTGGGGGGGCGGGGGGGGGGGGGGGTGTCGCGCCGCGGCCTCCCTGCTCCCCTTCTGGGCGGCAGCCTGCGGTACTCAATCCTGGCCTCCTTCGTGTCGCCGGCGCGCGCCCTTCCGGCGTGCGCGTGCGGTCGGGGTCGAAGTGCTGCCCCGGGGTGGGGGGGGGTGAGGGGCGGCCCGTGGACCGCTCCCCCCGGGGCCCTTGCAGACCTGAACCCCCCCTCTGCCCTCCCTGAGTGGGCTGTGGTCACAGGAGGGTCATGTGGGGCGCGGCCTCCATACTGTTCTGTTGTGCGCGTTGCTCCGGCACGCCAGTGTGGGCTCGCGGGAGCAGGTCCAGCCGCCGCTCCCCCCACCGCGTCACCGTCCTTTCTCGGGGGGGGGGCGCCCCCCCGGCTCCGGGGGGCGGAGGGCCGCGCCTGTGGCTCCCCAGCGGGGGCGCGTGCGGGGGGGGGGATGGGGGGGCCGCCCCCCCGCCCGCTCTCGGGCCTGAGTGGGAAGGGGGGGGGGGGAGTTGGGGGGGGCCTCTGGTCCCCTGCCGACGCCTCCTGACGGCCGGGGGGGGGGGGTGGCATGGCAGTCCCGGCCCCGGGGGCCAGCCATCGGCTGGAGGGTGGCGCCCTTCCCCCGCCCCCCTCTACCTAGAAGTGGACCCTCGTGCAGGCCCTCGCTGGGGCCCCTCATCCCCCCGGCTGTTGTTGCGCGGCGCTGGCCGGCCGGGGGTGTCCGTGAGGGTTAGCGGTCAGTGGTTAGCGGGCTGCAGGGCAGCAGGTTCCCCCCCGCGCTCGCTGTCTCCGCCCTCCCTCCCGCGGGAGCCGGCACGCTCTCATGCGTCGTGCCGTACCGTAGGGGGGGCGTGGGTCGGGGGGCCCAGCTCCCCCCCCCACTCTCTCGCATCCGCCGTCTGGGCCATCACCCGCGCCGCCGCTTGTGTGGGGGCTGGGGCTGTGGCGGCGGCGGGTTGTGCCGGCGGTAGCACCAGTGGGCGAGGGCGCTGCGCAAAGCCTGGGGGAGCCAGTTGTTGGCGTCCGCATCCGTGATGCGGAGCACCGCTCCCCCTTCCAGGAAGGCCGGCCACGTCGGCTCCCTGTCGGGCCACGCCGCCCGGATCACTGACCTGAGGACCCTCTCATGGTCCTCTGGGGCTGCCCACCCCCCAGGGGTTCCTCTCGGTTTCCTCCGTCTCTCCGGAGGAGCACGGCATCGAAGGGCCGGTTCCTCAACCCCCTGGAGGTCCCCTGGTTGGCCCAGCACAACCACCCGTACAGCTCCCCCACCAGGGGGAGTGTCTCCTCCCCCAGAGGGTCCGGGACGGCGCCCCAGTCCTGGTCCCATGGCCGGCCCCCCTCTGCCCCCCGCGCCGGCCCCCCTCGCTGCCCCTGTGCCTGCGGCGCCGATGCCGCGCCCTGCCCCCCCTCCGCCGAGGCCATCCGCGCCGGCTCGGCCCTTGGCGCGGGGGGGGCTGGCTGGTACCGGGGTCGTGGGGGTTGGGGGGGGACGAGCTCGCTGGCGGCAGGGTCGATGTTGTAGAGGTGGTGGTGCTGGTGGTGGTGGTGGTGGTGGTGGTGGTGGTGGGTGTGGTGCGCCGGCATCTGTTGGATGCCGAAGGGGATGCACCTCACCGGCTGCACGTCCGGCTGCGGGGGCGCCCCGCTCTCCGCCCCCCTCCCTTCGTCCCGCCCTCCCCCCTGGGCTCCATTGCCCCGTCCCGCCTGTCCCTTGGGGCCCGCGGCGCCCTTGCCCTTGCCCTTGGGCCCCTTTCCAGCCCCCTGCCCGTGCCGCGGGTCCCGCCTCCCGTCCTTCACGCCCTGGCCCGCCCGCTCACCCACCTCCCCTCGCCCTGCCTCCTGCACCTGGGCTCCCTGCCCGTGCCCCTGCGCGCCCTACCCGTGCCCTGGCCCCTTCCCGGCCCCCTGCCCTGAGTCGTGCCATCCGCTGCTTGCGCTCTGCTCCCCCCCGCTGCTGCGCCCTTGCTCCCTGCCGCGCGTGCCCTGGCCTGCTCCTTGCGCGCGCTCCTGGGCACTTCCCCTGTCGCCTCCTGCCCCCCGCTCCGCGCTCCCGTGGCTGGCACGCCGCTCTGCCTGGGCGCCCTCCCGCCCTTTCTGAATCACGCGCCGGGCGTCCCGCAGTCTTTGCAGCTGCGGCAACGTGACGCCTGGCGGCGAGCGCTCGGGCGCCAGGGGGCGGACGTGCCGCTCCCGCCCCGGGGGGAAGGGTTTGGGGGGGAACTGCTTGGGGGGGCTGGTGTGGGTGTGGGTTGGGTTGGCGTGTGCGCGGTACTTCGCGCTCTCCCTGCCCACTACTGCTGCTGCGGCGGCCGCCGGCAAGGCGCCCGTGGCCCGTGCGGGGTTCTTCCCTCGCTTGCGCGGCGTGCTGGGAGTCGCGGCGTGGCCGGCCGAGGCGGTGGCGCGGCCCGCCGGGGCCGCGGTCGCAACTCCTCACGCGCCCTCCCCGCTCTCCTCTGCTGCTGTGGCGGCCGCCGGCGAGGCGCCCGTGGCCCGTGCGGGGTCCGTCCCCCGCATTCGCGGCGTGCTGGGGGACGCGGCGTGGCCGGCCGAGGCGGTGGCGCGGCCCGCTGGGGTCGCGGCCGCAGCGCTCGCGCGCCCTCCTTGCTCTCCTTCGCTGCTGTGGCGGCCGCCGGCGAGGCGCCCGTGGCCCGTGCGGGGTCCGCCCCCCGCTTTCGCGGCGTGCTGGGGGTCGCGGCGTGGTCCGCCGAGGCGGTGGTGCGGCCCGGCGGGGCCGCAGTCGCAACCCCTCGCGCGCCCTTCTCGCTCTCCTCTGCGGCTGCGGCAGCCCTCCGCAATGCGCCCGGTTCCTGCGCCGGGGCTACCCCCCGTGTCGGGGGCGTGCCGGGGGCCGCGGTCGGGGCCGCGGCGTGGCTCGCTGGGGCTGCGGTCTCCGCTTCCTGCGTGTCTGGGGCCCCCTCCCTGGGCGGGGCGGCGGGGCTTGCTGCTTGGGCGGCGGGGGCGGTCATCTCGGCTGGCTCAGGCTCCCGGGCCGGCGGCGGCGGCCCGACCAGCACCGCCGCCTCCGCCAGCCTCCGCTCTCCGCGCTCCGCGAGGGTCTCCCCCGTCCACTCCGGAGAGGCGGGGGAGCGGGAGCGGGACCGGCGGTGGTGGCGGTCGTCCCGCTGGGGGGAGCCATCGGAGTCTGCCATCACTGTCATCCTGGTAGGCATGCGTGGTGGCAGGCGTGCCCTTCCCACTACCTCCTGGTGCATCAGTGCCGTGCCGTGGGCAGTGCCGTGTGGTGCTCTGCGGGGGGCACGGGGGGGGGGGTGGGGGGCCGGCTGTGGCGTCAGCCCCGCACGGCCGGGGGCCGGCGGCCATCCACCGGCATTGGGAGGGGAGGCAGGGGAGCCACGCGGCCCACGCGTCGCGCCATAGCTCCCAGTCTGGGGCGGGGCCCAGGGCCCTGGGCCCCCGGGGGTCGTCGAGTGGTGTCGGGTGGAGCCGCACCAGGTGGACCCCCGAAACGGCGGTGACCTCCTGTGTTCGCAGGAAGGTGTGTACTCCGTCCCGCGCCGCGGGCGCCGGGAGGGGGGGGCGGGGTACGGGTGTTGCCCCATAGAGGTGGGTGGGGGTGATCCCAAGGATCCGCCCCGGGTCCCCGCGGGTCGCGACGACGAGGAGGAGCAGGGGGGTGCCGGGGCACTCTTGCCAGAGGACCTGCCACCTGTGGTGGGCACCCCTGGTTCTCGAGAGGGGGGGGGGCAGGTCTGGGTTAGCCCAGCCGCAGGGCGCGTGCGTCGCCGGCGGGAGGGCGGGGCACCAAGTGGGCTCCCTGGGGAACGCCTCGCATACGATGGCGTACGGGGGGGTAGGCCTGGTGCCGTCGTACACTGGGTTGGTCGGCTGGGGGCGGGCGGACGCCTCGTCCGCGCCTTCCACGAACACCGTGATCTCGCCCACCTCCAGGTCCTCGTCCGGTGGATGTAGAAGGTGGAGCGCCGCATCCAGCTCGGACACTCCCCCCGGGTACGTGGCCCGCGCCTGGTTCAGGTACGGGGCCGCGTCCCCGGGGTAGCGCGTCCTGAGGGCGTGCAGCAGGGCTGGGGTGCTGCTGCGGAGGGACATGGCAGACCCTGCTCCCGTCAGCCGCAGGGTGTCTGCCATGGACAGGGGCTGGCCCGACCGGTTGGACTCGCGCCACTCCATCCAGTGCCCGTAGAGGGCCGCCTCAGGGCTGATGAGCCCCGGCTGGACGGCGTTCACGATCCGGTGCATTGCCGGGAGCAGCGTAGGGGCCCCCGCCCCGTTCAGGGCGCGGACGGCCAGGAGGGCGGTCTCGTTGCGGAGAGCCCTCGCACTGCCCGTCAGGTCACACCGTGCGGCAGCGTGCGCTTCGTGTGCCTCCGCCACCGCGTCCGCCACCAGGCCCCGGACGGCCGCCTCCTGCGCTTTGCGGCGGGCCCTGGTGTGTCCCGGCCCATCCCCCCCACGGCGTGGCATGGTGCTGCGGGCTCTGCAAAGGGCGGCGGCGGGTGGGGGTTAGGGTGCGAACACGTGCGCCAGGTGCGCAACGGATGTGGGGTCCCGCAGGTGCACGTGGATCCACAGAAGGGCAGCACCCGCGGGGCCCGCTCGTTCGTGTGAGGGGGTGTGCGCCCCCTCGATGCGCCGTTGCAGGGCCTCCTCCTCTGTGCGCCTGCGCGGGCCTGCGGGAGGTTCGGGCCAGGGGCACGCGGCCACCTGGGCGCACCGCGCGCACCTGTTGGTGCCTGTCGACGCTGCGGAGGACACCGTGTCACATTCCCCGCAGAGTCGGCAGGTGTGTGGGAGGTGGGAGGGCGGCGACCAAGGATCGAGATGGCGGAGCCAGAGGTCGTCCCTGCCCTGTCGGAGGGGGTCCCGGATCTCCAGCAGGCGGGCGCGGACGCGGCGCCGGTAGTCCTTGCCAAGCGTCTTCCGCTGGACCTCCTGCCACGTGTCGTCTGAGGGAATGCCGTGGTTTTGGAAGGCGGCGATGAGGTCGTCCCGCGCCGGGCGGGGGTGCCCCTGGGGGGGGCTTGCCATGTACACGTGGCGCCCGGTGAGGTGGGGCGTCAGCGCATCCCATCGGCACCCGTTCGCGGTGTCTCGGTGGAGGAGGGCGAGCAGGGTGCCGTCCGCAACTGCCTCCCATCCCACTCGCAGCCCTTCGCAGCCGTCTAGCTCCTGGCGCAGCGCGGCTGCAATGCCGGTGGGGAGCATGAGGAGCAAGGGCCCCTGGGTGTCGCCCAGCCGGGACAGGGCGTCGTCGTATACCGGCCCCCCAGCTTTGAAGTGCGCCACGGCGAGCTGGGCGGCCCCGTCCTCTGGGAGGTGCCACCGGACGGTGGCCGCGGCGTGTCCCCACGTGCGTATCTCCGTACCCCGGAGTAGGTTGGCGGCGTGAAGGACGATGCGGGGCGGGACGGGTGTCCTGACGAGTGAGGACACGTCCCTAGTCCAGCGCGTTTGCGGCCCCGGGGCCGCCTGCAGCCATTCCCCCGTCGCCGCGTCCCACGGGTGGTCAGGTCCCGCCCCGCGGATCGCGGTGGGTCTCGGCCGGGTGTCCGGCCCCAATCCCCTCAGCGGGATGGCGGCGTATCGTTGCGCAGGGGTCTCGGGGGCGCGCGTGGCGGCGCACCACCGGCCCCACTCGCGCGCCCATTCCTCACCCACGATGCGCGCCTCCCACACGGTCATGGAGCCGCGCCCCATGATCCACGGTGGGAAGAGGGCGTCTTGTAGGTGCCTCGAGAACCCCCCCGATAGGTCCTGGTACGGGTGGGGGCCCTCTTGGGGCGGGCACTCCAGAGTGCCATTCACGACACGGAGGGAGGCTACGAAGTCCTTGTCAGGGCGCGGGGGAGGGGGAGGGTGGTCGCCCTCCGCCGCAGTGAGCCACCGGTGTGCCCGGGCCGCCGCGCTCTGGGGCTCGCGGAGGAGTTGCTCCAGCTGGTGGTCGCGAAGCTCCCATGCGAGGTCCCCCAGCCGGAGCATGTGGTGGAGGAAATCGTCCACAGAGGTCCCTCCCGGCAGGTCGTATAGGGCTATGGCGCGGAGCTGCGCCTCCGCGTCCTCGGGCACCAGTCCGGAGCAGAATACCTCCGTCCATGTGGCGCCTGCAGAGCGCCACGAGGCCACCCACAGGGCTTTGTCCCCGGATGAGAGGTGGTGGGCCGCCTCGTGTACCGCCTGGCGGTAGTGGGGCCAGAGGAGCTGTGAGTGGGCGCATTCCACGTGCATATGCACCGGGGTCTCCTCGGGGCCGCCGCATAAAAGGCACGGTTGTGGGACGATGGCGACGCCGCAGAGCCGCTCCTTACGGACGCGGAGCCTGCGCTGCACCGGCGTGTGGCCGTCTCGGGCCCGCAGCGCCCGGCGGTTGGTGGCCGTCGCGGTGAGGTCCCGGGCGTGGACATAGGCCGTGGCGTGGGCCGCGCCCAAAGGTGTGTGTCCCCTGTGCGTCAGCGCATGGTCCGTCTGCGCCCGCTGCGCGACCACGCCAGCACCGGCATCGTGGGGGGCCGTAGATCGAGATGGCCGTCACGGCCGGCGACAATGAGCTGGGCGTGGCCAGGGTCCGGGGGCGTGTTCTGCAGGATGGTGTCCTGGGACGCCGCCCAGTCCGCCTTGTGCAGTAGGGCGTCACTGTGGTGCGGGGTGGCGAGGACGTACCAGAACGGGTGCCCGGCGTGTTGCCCTCGCACGCACAGGCTGTCCCGGAGCAACCTCAGGGGCATCTGGTTGACCAGCTTCGCTGCGCCCGCGGGGACCCCCGTGGTCCGCTTGCGATCTGCGTGCCGCAGGAGGTGGAGGATGACTTCGGCGTCCACCGTGTGGACCCATGGTCGGTGGGCACCATATTGTCGGGGGAGGGAGGCGGCCACCCCCTCCCCGTCGGGCACCGTGCCCGAGATGGCCACCGCCCACGTGCGGGTGAGATCGGCGGCGAGAGCAACGCTGGTCGCGTGTTTGCAGGGTCCGCCCCCGGACGCGTCCGAAGAGGTGTGGCCCCAGGCCTCCGGGATCCAGTAGTATCCGGTGGGGCTCAGCCACCCCGCGTTGAGGTCGGCGGAGTGCCACCAGACGTCGGGGGGGCTGGGGGTCAGTCGGTCCACGCTCAGCGCCCTGGTGTCGCCTGGGCTGATCCCCGGGTGGTCGTGCAGCCGGATCTCCGCTCCGGTGATCGTGCTTGCCCAGGACCGAAGTGCCCTCACATGTTCCTTGAGCCACGCCGGGCCCCCGCGCTGGTGCACCACCAGGTGTCCCGTGTCCTCCGGCTGGTCCTCCAACGCGTGCACCGCCATGTGTGGGTCGTTCGGCACCCCCGTAGCTACCAGCAGGGCGGTGCCACGGGGGAGCCCACAGAGTTCGGGCTGGCCCGCCCCCACCTGCACTATTACACACTCGGCCCGGAGCTGCGCTTGCCGCGTCGCTTGGGTGCATTGGTCGTCCGTGGTCACCAACCACAACAGCGTCGGCGCGTGGGGCCGTGGGCGCAGAAGCTCGGGCCATGCCACGTCCGCGTTAGGCTTTTGGTGCTCGCTGTCCGCGAGTACGTCGCGGAGGATGTACATGAGGGCTGCTGGCGGGTGGTACGCCGCCCCCCGCGTGGGGGGGGACAGGCCGTCCCGGCGGCAGTAGCCCCCGACGTGGAGGTGCAGGCCGTCCGGGGTCACCCGTGGGCCGGTGTGGGCGTCCAGCTTAGGTAGGGTAGGTAGGTGCACTCGGTCGTGGAGAGGCGCCCCATGGTTCCCCCTGGCGTCGCCCCTGTGACGAACAGGGAGAGGCTTCGCGCGTGAAGAGGGGAGGCGGCTTACTTCCCGCTAGACCTGACTGTCGGCCCCCAACAAAGCGGCCCCGGGCAACGCCGGGAGGGCTGTTCGCCGCCAGCGTGACGTGCTTGTCTCGCCGGGAGGGTGTGCCCCCGTGCTTGCGCACGTCCCCTCCTTTGGGCGGAACCCTAGAGGTTCACCGGACTTCCTGGCGTATCCCGTTCCCAAGGCATGCATGCACGTTCTTGGTACTAGGGTTCCGAGGCGCTTGGGTGTCACACGCTCCGCCTCGAGTCCCAAAGCAGCGCAGGCCTTAGGATGCAGCCTTACCCCCGGTCACCGGATCTCATTTGGCCGGGTCACCTGCATGGCACGGGCTGCCTCAGTGCCAGGGCTGTGGGCACTGGGTTTCCTACTGTTGTGCGGTGTTTGTGTTTGCGTCCGGTTGGCGGTTGGGTGTGGGTTTTGTTAACCCCGCCAGTCCTGGCTGGGGTCTTGGGTGGGTGTGTTTGGGCACGGTTTGTGGTGTTCTCCCTCTAGTGTCGGCTGTTTGTGGTGTTCGTGGTTGGGCTTCGGTTTCGGCCTGCTTTTGGGACGTGTGTGGTTTCGTGGGCGCCCCGCTTGCCCCTCGCCGTTTCCGGTTCCGGCGTGCGGTGTGGGCGTGTGTGCTGGGCCCGGGTCTCGGCAGTGCCCAGCCCTTCTTTGCTGGGTTGTCAGGGTGTGTTTTTTGCGCTTTTGTTTTTGCTTTTTTTTTTCCTGTCCCGGGCTTTGTGGTCCCTGTCCCTCAATCCCCTTTCTTTCGGGCTGGGCTGGTGGCTCTCTTTTTTTTTTTCGTTTCGGTGTCCCTTTTCCCCGTGGGCCGCTGTTACTGGCTTGGTGGTGCCGGTTTTGGGTGGGTGGTCCCCCTGTGCCTCTGTGGCGGTCCTGTCTTCGGTGCCTTCTGGGGGGGGGTTTTGCCGCCTCTGGTGGTGTTGGCGGGCGGTTTGGCGGCTGTGGGCTGTTTTCGTGCCTTTTCCCCCTCCCCCTCCTTTTTTTTGTTTTCTCTTGGGGGGGGGGGGGGCTTGCCTGTTCCTCCCTCTGCCTTCCCTGGGCTGGCGCACGCACTGACCTGCATTCAGTCTTGTCTTCCGGGCTGCTGTTTTCAGTTGCGTTCTGTGTGGCCGCGTTCCGGCCCCATTGGTCGGGTGGGCTATGTACACGGTGGGCTCGGCGCCCCTTCTTGCCGGGTTAGGTCCTGGCTCTGCCGGCTGGGCGGCTGCGCCAGGCGGCTGCTTGTGGTTTTGGGTTAGGGGGCTGGGGTTGTTCGTGTCCTTTCCTCTCCGCGGTGCCGGCTGTAATCTTCTGGGTGGTCCGCCACCGTTGTCGCCAGGCGCGCTGTGGCCGCGTGTGTGGCCTGCGGTGCTGGTGTGTGGCGTGCTGGTGCGGCGCCTTCCAGGGTGTGCAGTGGCTGGCTTTGGTTAGTCCTTCAGGTTAGGGTCAGTTGTGTCGTGTTGTGCCGCTCTGTGCCGCGTCGCGTCGCGTCATGCTGTGGCGCGTTGCACTGTGGCGCGCTGTGGTGCGGTGTGCCGTGGTCTCGCGTGGTGCCGCGGCGGGTCAGTGGAGGTCAGCCTGGCCTGTGTCGTGGTGCGGAGTGCGGGCCGGAGTGTGGCTGGCTTGTGGCTGGGGGGTGCGGCTAGGCGTGGGTGTCTCGCTGGGTCCGTGCTGTGGGGGCTTGGGCGTGCCGCTCGGGCTGGTGGGTCGGGTAGGTCGTTCGCGTGATGGTCCGTGGGGTTGCCCTCCCTGGGGGCCTGTGCCTTGGTCCCGTGTCCTCTGGGGGTTTCGGTCCCTAGTCCTGGGTGCCTCGGCCGTGCCTTCGTCCTCTTCCGGTGCCTGTGAGGTGGCCCTTGTGATGGCCGGGGTCGTCGCCTGGCGGTGAGGGCGTGGTGGTGCGCCGTGCGGCGGCGTTCCCTGTGGCTTCCTCTGTGCCTGTGGCCCGTTCTCCCCGTGTAGGTGTGCCTTCCATTCTCCGTGTGGTTTCCGGTGGCCGGTGGGCGTGTGCTGGTGTGATCCGCATGGCGTCTGATGTTTGCTTCGGTGGTGTGTGTTGGGGTGTTTGGTGGGGGTGGGGCGGCGCTGGTCCCCCTGTCGTGGTGTGCCCTTCCTGGGTGTGGGTCGTGGTGCCTGCCGTGGTGCCCTTTTCCTCCGTGTCTTGGTCCCCGCTCCCGCCCCTTCCTGGTTCTCCGGTGGTTTCCTGCCCCCATGTGGTGTCGCTTCCGGCGTCCTGTCCCTGCGAGTGCCTGCCCTCACTTGGCGCCCCTCCGTGCCCTCTTGCCTGAGTGCTCCTTGGTGCCCCTTGCTCTTCCCTTGCCCTTGTCCTGCCCCTTCCTGGTGTGTTGGTGGCGGGAGGGGCGGGGTGGGGAGGGGGCGCCGGCGGCCCAGGCCTGGGGGTGGGTGGCCTGGAGCCACTGGCGGAGGGCCGGGGGGGTGTAGGGGGGGCGGAGGCCCTGGACCGCATCGCGGAGGAGGGCCTCCCATGCCGCTTGCGGCATGATGGCCTCCGGGGCGGCCTCGTTGGGGTTTGCGGGGGTGCGGGTGCGCACCTCCTCGAAGATTTGCACCATGTGCACCCCTTCGTGCCTTCCCGCTCCTCCGGCCCACTTCACCCAGCGGCGGAGCTCCTGCAGAGCGGGGGGAGACCACCAGGCCGAGTGGGCGGGGGCCCGGGGGGGGGAGGGGTCCGTGCCCGTGGTGCTGGAGCGGCGGGGGGAGGACGTGGACCTGCGCTGGTGGCGGGGGTGGCGGTGCCTGGGGGAGCGGGAGCGGCGGTGGCGGGGGCTGGGGGTGGAGGACGGGTACGGGCGGAGGGGGGAGCGGGAGGGGGAGGTGGACATGGGGCGGCGGTGGTGCGCTCGGTGGCGTCCGGGGGAGTGGGAGTGGTGGTGGCGGGGGCTGGGGGTGGTTGATGGGTACGGGCGGCGGGGGGAACGGGGAGCTTGGCGGGGCGTATGGGGGGAGGGGGAGGCGTACGTGGGGCGGCAGTGGCGTGCCTGGCTGCGTCGGGGCGAGCGGGAGTGGTGGTGGCGGGGGCTGGGGGTGGGGGTCTTGTTTTGGGGGTTGGGGGGAGGGGGAGGCGGACATGGGGCGGCGGTGGCGCTCGTGGTGGTGTCCGGGGGAGCGGGAGCGACGGTAAGGGGGTCCCGGGGGGTCGTGGTGGCACCTGGGGGAGCGGGAGCGGCGCGAGTGGGTGGTTGAGGCGCGTAGGGAGTGTGGGCGCCGTGGGCGAGTGTGCCGTGCGGGGGGGGAGCGGGAGCGCCGCCGTTTGCGGGACCGGGCCTCATCGCTCGAGTCGGGCCAGTCCTGAGGCGTCAGCGGCCCCTGGGGGGCCTCGCGCGGTGTCGCCTGGTACTGGGGGGGGGGGGAGGTCCCCCGTCGTCCATGGATCCGCCACGTAGGGGTGTGGTGGCGGCAGCGGCTGTGGTTGTCCTTGGCTGGGTTGGGCCCGGGGGGCCCCTTCGGCGTGGACGTGGTGGCCGGGGGGGTACGGATACGGTTCCTGGTACGGGGGGGTGGCTGGTACGGGGGGGGTGGCCCCTGGCGGTAGGTGGGGTATGCAGGTGGAGCGCTCGGTGGCTGCCATCCCATCCGCTGGTGCTGTTCGTGCACGGGGGGTTGTGGCCCGGTGGGGTAGGGCGGTTGGCAGTGGTAGTGGTGGGGGTGGTGTTGGTAGTGGTGGTGGTGGGGCCGCTGGTGGTGGTGGTGGTGTGGGTAGTGGTGGGGTTGGTGTTGCGGGTATGGCCCATGGACCCCTTGTGGGTTTTCCGGTCCCCCTTGTGGGGGTGGGGGGTTTGGCATCGTGGGCAGTCCCAGGGGCTGCACTATGTGGTGGGCAGGGGGGGCGGGTTGGGGGCCGGGCTTGACGGTGACGGTGGTCGAGGGGTCCCACGTCCCTGGGTCGGTTTGGCCGGCGGTGGTGGTGGTTTGTGGGGGATGGATGACGGGGCGCTTGGTGACGGGGATGCGGACGAGGGCTTGGACGGGGTCGTGCTGGGTGGCCGCCTCTGCGGTGGTGGCGGGTGCCTGCGGGAGGGGGGCGCGGGTTGCGGTGGGTGGGGGGTCCTGGCTTGGGCGAGGGTCCGGGCGGGGGTGGTGTCGGGTGGGTTTGTGTGGTTGCGTTTGTGGTGTTGTGTGTGCTCGCGTGGGTGCCGGCTTGGGTTTGGGGTCGGGTTTGGGGTCGGGGTCCGGTTCCAGGTTGAGGAGTACCTCTGTCTGGAGGTGTGAGGGCGCCGATGTCTGGTCGGGGGTCGTCCCGGTGCGTTGCCGGGGTGCCTGAGTCGCCTGTGTGGGGGTTGGGGGGTCGGTGTGTGCGGCCCCGGCCTTGGCTTTTGCGGTGGCCTTGAGGATGAGGGCGGCGGGGAGGGGGGGGTCGGAGGATGAGGTGGAGGAGGTGGACGAGGCTGAGGATGAGGAGGAGGTGGTGGACGCGGGTTGGGCTGTGATGCGGGCGGGCTTGTGGGCGGCGGCTTCTGCTGCGGCCACGGCGGGGAGGATGGAGGGCATGTACTCGGGCTGTAGGTTGGGGGCGGGCGGCTGGAGGGGCCCGGTCGTGACCTGGCGTCCCGGCGGGCCGATCTGTTCGGCAGCGGCGGGGGAGGGAGGCGCGGGGCTGTGGCCTTCTCCTTCTGGGCTCGGCTGGGCCCGGGTCCTGCAATGTACGAGGTCGTGTGGGTTGGCGTCCGCGGGGGGCAACAGTTCGCGTGGGCTGCATTCAGGGGCCGGGGGGGGTGGGCCTGGGTCCTCTGGGGTGTGTGTGGGTGGCGTGGGCGGGCCACTGGGTGGGGTGGGCGTGCCGCGGGGCGCGGGGCTCCCCTCGGTGGGTGTGTGTGGGTTGTCAAGTGTGGGGGGCGGTGAAGGGTGTCCGGCGGGTGGGTGTGTGGCGGTTGTGTGCTGGTGTTCGGGCGGGTGGGGGAGGCCCGTGTCGCGGGGCCCGGGGGTGCGCGCGATGGTGGGCGTGTGTGGGTCTCCGGGTGAGCAGCAAGACGGGAGAGGCATGGGCGGGGATTGTGCGGCGGGGTGTGCTGTGTCGGTGTATGTGTCCGCTTGCCGCGGCGCGCTTGCGTGGGCAGTTGTAGGCCGGGCGGTTTGGAGGAGAAGCTTGCCGTCTTCTGGTGCCGCGGAAAGGATTTCGCAGACGAGCTTGCGTATCTGGTGCACCTCTTGGTCAGTGGTGGGAAGGGGGTATGCTAGCTTTGGGCTAAGACCCGCGCGGTTTAGGACCCTGTGGATGGCGTGGTACCCGCAGGTGAGGGAGTGCTGCGGTTGGGGGGGGGGTTTGGTCGTGTGTCCGGGCCTGCCTCGACTTGTGTGTGGGCGGTGGGGATGGCCCAAACCCAGGGCACAATCCCCGTGGGTGGCCAGCGGCGCTGGATCCAGTGGGATAGGCAGAGCATGGCCAATCCTAGGTGGTAGCCCGCCTTCCCTGAGGTGATTTGGGCCAGGGCGCGGGCTGGGGGCTTGTCCCGTGGCTAGAGGACACCCCTGAGGACCCTGTGCTGGGTGGTGGGGTCCCCCACTGCCCCTGGTGGGGCGGTCACCGGGGCGAACATGGTGTCTGTCCCCTGGATGAGCCATTGCGGGCCGGGGGACGTAGCTGTAGCGGCTATCACGTAGTAGTGGCCGCGCTCGAGGACTGTAACCCAGACCTCCGGCGGGGGGTGGTCACTGTCTGTAGGTGGGAGGGGGGGGGTCGTCGTCTGGGGTGCGGAGGCCGGCAGCGCGGAGGGCGGTGTCGCGGTTGGGCGCGGTGGCCTGTTCCCACTGCTCCGGGCGGTTCGGGTCCGCTGGGTGGTCCGTCTCCGCTGGGGCCCGTCGTAGGCGTACGGTCCCTTGACGCGTGACGTTGATGCCGGTGTCGTGCGTCAGGGCCTGGCCCCACTCGATGGGGGGGATCCAGATGTGCTGGCCCCGGGTGTGTTTGCGGGCTCGCCAGAGCACGAGGTCTATGATGGCCTCGTGGAGGTCGATGCCTGGGGTGGTCAGGTCCCGGGTTAGTGGACGTCTGGGTCATGCACGGCATGGTAATGGATGAGACGCTGCATGTGTTCCCTGGCGGTGGGGTCGGTGAGTTGCTCCGCGTGTGTTAGCAGGAGGTGTTTGCGGTGTACCATTTGAGCCGCTGCTCTGCGGACTGCTTCTAGCAGGAGGTGTGCTGCTGCCTCCATGGGGCTTTCCGTGTGTTTGGTGAGGTGTCGGTGCAGGGCCTGTGTCACTGCCCCTCTCATGGTGGCTTCTTTGATCCGGGGGTCCCGGAAGAGGTGTTCGGTGGCCTGGTGTGCGTGGCTGTGGGCCTCCGGGATCCAGTAGTATCCGGTGGGGCTCAGCCACCCCGCGTTGAGGTCGGCGGAGTGCCACCAGACGTCGGGGTGGCTGGGGCTCAGTTGGGGCACTCTCAGTGACCTGGTGTCGCCTGAGCTGATCGCCGGGTGGTCGTGCAGCCGGATCTCCGCTCCGGTGATCGTTCTTGCCCAGGACCGAAGTGCCGTCACTTGTTCCTTGAGCCACGCCGGGCCCCCGCGCTGGTGCACCACCAGGTGTCCCGTGTCCTCCGGCTGGTCCTCCAACGCGTGCACCGCCATGTGTGGGTCGTGCGGCACCCCCGTAGCTACCAGCAGGGCGGTGCCACGGGGGAGCCCACGGAGTTCGGGCTGGCCCGCCCCCACCTGCACTATTACCCACTCGGCCCGGAGCTGCGCTTGCCGCGTCGCTTGGGTGCATTGGTCGTCCGTGGTCACCAACCACAACGGCGTCGGCGCGTGGGGCCGGGGGCGCAGGGGCTCGGGCCATGCCACGTCCGCGTTAGGCTCTTGGTGCTCGCTGTCCGCGAGTACGTCGCGGAGGATGTACATGAGGGCTGCCGGCGGGTGGTACGCCGCCCCCCGCGTGGGGGGGGACAGGCTGTCCCGGCGGCGGTAGCCCCCGACGTGGAGGTGCAGGCCGTCCGGGGTCACCCATGGGCCGGTGTGGGCGTCCTGCTTAGCCCTCGTGGGGTGGACGAGTCTCAGGCGGGGGTCCCGCGTGCCGGTGGTGTGGAAGAGGTGGACCAAGGCGTCGCGCCACCCAGGGTGGTTGGTAGGCTCCTGCTCACAGCGGCAATAGTGGAGGTGTTCATCGGCGCATTGGTTGAGGCACCCCCGCACCGCCGTCGGCCACGGGTCGTTGTTGTCTGGGAAGGGGTGGCTTGGCCCGTGGTGCCCATGCCACGGCGTTGTGTGTGGCACCGTCAGGCGGCACGTGTTGCGGTGTCGCAGCTTGGCGGTGCGCAGCGTGACGATGTTGCCCGGCAGGGACTGTAGTTGGACATGGGCCGCACTGGGGCACGCGATGGGGTTGTACAGCCCCACTCCCAGGGCTGCCAGGGCCCGGGGTATGCGGTGGACCCAGTCACCTCCCGCTAGAGTTGCGAACTCCGGGACGGGGTAGTGCACCTCGGGACATATTCCGTGCGCGCCAGCTATTTCCCAGAACATCTTGGTGACCTCGGCGCGCACGGAGGTATAGCGGTGGTGGACGAGTGTACCCACGAGGGCCACCGCTGCCTGCTGGCAACGCGTTGGCACCCGTGTGAGCCCCAGGGTCCGGTCATCCTGCAGGCTGTCCCGCGAGGCGTCGAAGGCGTACCGCGCCCTGTCCTTCGCGACCTGAACCGTGAGGTTGTCCAGGTGGCGTGCAGTGTCGGAGTCGTCGGCGATGAAAGGGGCGACGTGCTGCGTCACCCCCCCGAGGATCGCCAGGATGACGTCCTGCACCATTTCCGGTGGCGCGAGGGTGTTAAGGCACCAGTGGTGCACGGCCGCCAGGAGTAGCCGGTGCTTGCGCTGCAGGGAGAACTCCCCGTCCGGCTGCAGCTGGAGTCCCAGGTAGGGGACGGAGTCCGCCGCTGGTACCCAGTGCCACGGGTTTTCCAGGTGGGGGCAGAGGCGCAGCTGCAGGCCCGGGACCCCCTCTCCGGTGGCCATGGCGCACTTGCGGGGGATGAGCTCCATGCCCATCATCCCCAGGTACGCGGCCACCGCCTCCACGCCCTCGACAAAGTACTGCAGCGTGTGGGCCAACACCAGCAGGTCGTTGATGTAGGCCTGGATGAGGCCGTGCTCGGCCCCTCCCGGCGGGCGCAGGCGGTGCCCCTGCGCCCTGAGCAGGGGCTCCAGGAGGAGCGCGTACAGCAGGGGGCTCTCGGGGTTGCCCTGTCGGACGCCGCGCAGCATGTAGACGGGCTGCGTTAGCCCGTGTGCTGTGACGATGCGCAGCCTGGCGCACGTGTGGAGGAAGAGCAGGAGGTCGATGACGTCCGGCGGCACGGAGAGGTGGCGCAGGATGAGGTGGAGGGCGCAGTGTGGGGCGGTGTCGAAGGCCTTGCGGGCGTCGAAGGAGAAGACGTAGTTGGGCCTTCCCCGCTGGAGCTGCCGCTGCGCCATGAACAGCGGGGGGCCTGTGTTGGAGCCAGGGAGGGCCCCTTGCTGCCAGTCGCTGACAACTCCGTGCCGTGTGAGCACTTCCGTGATGCGCTGGGTGAGGGGGCCCGTGAGCAGCTTCATGTCCAGCTGGCCCAGGGCTATGGGCCTGTAGTTGTCCAGTCTGGCAGAGCCCGGTACCTTGGGGCTGAGCCAGATGTGCGCGTCCCTCCAGTGCATCGGCGGCGGGGCGCCGCGGAGGATGGCCCGGTAGGAGTGGACCAGGAACCACTGGACGGGTGCTGGGAGGGCCTTGATGAAACGGGCCTCCACGTGGTTGGGACCTGGGGCCTTGCCATCGGCCTTGTCCAGGGCGGACTTCAGGTCCTGCATGGAGTACAGCTGGACCTGTGTCCAGGCCCCTTCAGGGACCCGGGGGACGTGGCGGCCGAGGACTGCCTGGAAGCCTGGGAGGTCCACCGGGCGTTTGTCATACAATTCTCGCCATAAGGCGCGAACTGCGAACATCACGTCGTGGCCCTCCGTGAGGAGCGTTTGGGTGTTGGGGACCCGCACGTTCCAGAGGCCTAACGGGCCCGGGGCCTCTACCTCTATGGCTCCCCGCACGGCTTTCCATCGCTGGGCAATGTCGGGGGCGTGGCGGCGCCAGAAGTCCTTGATGGCGCGCTTGCGGTCTGCCGCCAGGAGGGCGCGGAGCTGGCGAATGTCCTCCTCGAGGGCGGCTGCTTGCCTCTCCAGCTCCTCCTGTAGCTGGCCCTGTGTGGTCGGGCGGAACCCGGGCGACACACCCTGCAGCTCCTCCGTGAGCCGGAGCGCCGCCTCGGACCGGATGCCATGCCGGGCCGCGTCCGCCTGGTACGCTGCCGGCGCACGCGCTGCCAGGGTGTCATAGCGGAGGACCGCTGCCTGGAGCCGCTTTCCGCTCTCCGGGAGGTCCCCCTCCGCCGGGTCCGTCCCCGCCGGGGACCGCTGCCGGCGTCCCACCACACGCGCCACACACGCCACACACCTTGTCCACCGCGGCCGCGGGCATGGACCCGTAGTCGTGCTGCTCTGCGGGTCCCAGCCAGGGCGCCAGGGAGGACTCATCCTGCGCGGCGGTGACCGCCGCCCACAGGCAGTGTTGGACGGGTGCGGCCTCGGCGTCGAACGGGAGGAGGCGGCCCTCCGTGTGGCTGTAGGGGATGGGCATCGCCGCGCGCCCCGCCGCGCTGAGGAGACCCGGCAGGGCCAGGCGGACCGGGAGGTGGTCCGAGCCGACCACCCTGGGGGTGTGCCATGCCGCGAGCCCAGACGCTTTCCCGCAGGGACCACGGCAGGAGGGGCTCGTTGACCAGGAAGGTGTCCACCCTGTGCCGGGACGGGTGGAGCGTGGGAGTCATGTCCTCCTCGCCGCCTGCCGCGGCCCTTCGGAAACCGCAGGCCTCCCAGCCCGCTCGGAAGTGCTCCGTGGCCGGGTTGGCGGGGACATCCATGTAGATGTTGGTGTCGCCGGCGGTGAGCACCGGGTGCCTCCCACCGAGGCTGCGTGCCGTGGCTTACATTTGTATGTCGGCCCAGAACGCCGCCCCCTCCGCCCACAGGGAGCAGCCTGCTTGCGGCCCGTGGAAGTTGATGAGGGTGAGGCCTCCTCCGTCCGTGCGGATCTCCAGGGCCGCGGCCTTCCCGGGGACAATTTCCGTGAGACTGAGCACCTCGTGCTCCGCCACGTACTTGCTGCTGACCGCGGTGAGGAGCCCCCCCCCTCTCGAGGTGGAGGTGGCTCCCGTCTCCGCCAGCTGGCTGCTGAAGAAGGCAGTGTACCCCTTGTCCCGGAGCGCCGCGGCCACGTGCATCTCCTGCGCCCGGGTGGCGATCCCTGTTTCCTGGAGCATGATGGCAAAGCCCCCCTCCTGGGGCAGCATGCCGGTGATGAGGTGCTCCTTGTGGGTACAGGCCGCCGGCGCCCGGCGCCGCCGGAGTGTGTCCCGGAGGGACCGGTCTGGCGGCACGAGGCCGTTGCGCAGGTTCCACGAGAGGAGCCACAGGGCGTCGCCCGCCATGTCCTCCTGGAGTCAGCTATCCCGCATCGGCATCGCCGCTGGGTTCGCCGGCGCAGCCAGGGCATCCGGGTGCGCCGCATCCGCCGAGCCCGTTCCCAGCGGGGCCCACAGGGGGGCCCGGGGGACCGGGGGAGCCAGGGGGGCCAGGGGGGCCAGCCCCGCGGGGATGGACATGGACCCTGGTGGGGCCGCACCGCCCGCCCCCGGGGCCGCTCCGGGTGCCTCCTCATCTCCAACTGCGTGGTCGGCTGCCTGGGGCGGGGGGCGCCGGGTGTACGGGGCGTGCCATGGGGACCTCCGTGCTCTCCCCTGCAGGATGTTGGTGGCCGCCTCCTTGTCGTCCGCCGGGGCTGCAGCGTGCACCGCGTGCCACGCCAGGTGTTCCAGCATTGCCCCGCTTGTGTAGTACTTCCCTGCACACGGGGGGCATTTCGTCGGCTCCGTGGCCCCTCGCGCTGGGGGGAGCGGCACCGACTTCCAAATGGCGCCCTCTGCCGCTGGTTCGAAGGGCAGGTTGGCCAGTGGCACCGTGTGTGGCGCCAGTGTGCGGCCCGGGGCCGCCGCATCGAGGGCTTGTGTCGCGGGCGCGGGCCCGAGACCCCAGATGGCATCGCGCTGCGCGTCTGCTTGCAGCCACGTTTGCCAGTGCGTGGAGCCGATTTGGCGGTCGGGCTTGCCCCTCCATCGCAGGTCGTGGAAGGCCTGTAGCCAGTGGTACACTGCGGTCGGGACCGCCAGCTGGAGCTCTAGGTCGGCGGGGTGCGCCGCTGCCGGCCACAACCCCCGGCCTCGTCGCCCGGGCGTTGTCCTTCAGCCTGACCTGGAGCAGGAGGGCGTGGCGTTCGCCCTCCCGTAGCGCCTTGATGATCATGCGGGTGCAGTCTGCCACGCGGATCACGGCTTCGGGCCCTGGCAGGCGCTCGGGGTCGCACACGACGATGTGCGTGTCCGCCGGGCTGAACATGCAGACCACCCACTGCTGGTTCTGCTGTCCCCGTTGGGCCACCGCCAGGGTAGCCGCTGGGCGGGCGTGCGTGATTGGCCCCGCGTGGAGGTCTGGGACGTCCGTGGCCCTGATGGCGTCTCCCTGCCACGCGGCCCGTAGATGCTCCTCCTGGTCGGGGCTCCACACCAGTGTGGGGGGGTTGACCCAACCCGGTTCCTGCCTCTTGTTGGGGGCGCTGACGGTGTGTAGCAGGACCGCCAGTGGCCAGGGGTCCGCCGACATATAGTAGGCCTGGGTGGGCCCCTGTTGCCAGTCGACGTGGGGCAGGGGCGGGAATGCCCCTTGCCTGGCGGTGCTGTGCCAGACAGTCCAGCGGCCCCCGGCCAGGACGTGCGACCGGTACCCTCCGGCGTGGCCGTGTAGGATGGCCTGGTAGCCTGCCGTCTGCAGCACCAGTGCCTCCCCCTGCTTAGGCCCGGGTTGGGGTGTGCCATCGCCCGCATCCCAGACGCGGGTGCGCCCGCGGAGTCTGGCATGCCACAGGTATGGTGCATCGCGCTGTGGCCCTTGTATGCTTCCCGCAATCTGCGCAGGGCCGTGGTGGTGGACGAAGCTCTCCCTGCCGTCCGCTAACAGCGCCGCCGCGACGACGTATAGCTGCTCCGCCGTGAGGAGTGC
Source organism: Eutreptiella sp. 'Long Island Sound 2002' (assembly GCA_964036045.1). NCBI lineage: Eukaryota > Euglenozoa > Euglenophyceae > Eutreptiales > Eutreptiaceae > Eutreptiella > Eutreptiella sp. 'Long Island Sound 2002'. The sequence continues at coordinate 42,289,619 of OZ038378.1, read as the reverse complement.
CATCGGCGCGTGCGTTGCGGCCGGCCGGCGGGGCTGCGTGTCGCGGCAGGGGACGTGGGGCAGCAGTTGCGCCGGCCACGCCGCCACGGGACCCATGGCGACGGCCGCGACCGCGGACGCCAGCGCCGTGCGGTCCGTTGGTCTGTACTGCCGGAGCCCAGTGGTATCTCGGGCGAGGTGCCTGCAGGCTGCCATCCAGGCCACCGCTCCGCAGTTCGTGACGTCCGGTTCGGCACCATCCGCGCCGTCGCGTCCCCTTTGTTGTACCCTGGTGGCGGTGTCGAGCGGGGGGCCCTGCTGTAGCGCCTCCGGGTCCTGCCCCGGCGGGAGGGCGGGCGGGACTGGCTGCGGGAAGTCCTGCGCGCCTCGGCGCTCCGGGTGCGTGTGGTATGTGTTTTGCCGGCGGTGTTCCGGGGCTGCCCGTGGATGGAGGAGGAGTTGGAGCAGGTACCAGTGGCCTTCCGCGGTGGACGGGTTGCGGAGCGTTAGCCACTGTTCCACCACGCCTCCTGGGTGCGCGGCCTCGACGCGGCGCTGCAACACCAGGCGGCCTAGGCGGTTGGACGTTCCCGCGGGTGGGATGTGGGTTTGCGGGTAGAGCACCTGCAGCGGCTCCAGCGCCAGGTCCAGCACTTCGTCGTTGAGCTGCTCCGTGAGAGCCGACGCCCTGTGCAGGGCGTGGAGGACCCAGGGTGTGGGGGCCGTGAGCTGTTCGAGCACCGGCCCTGGCGGGTACCGTGCACCCGGGTTCGTTAGCCACTCCCTGGTGTGGCTCAGTACGGCCTTCCACACGTCCCTCGTAAAGGCGTGTTGGGGGGCCAAAGAGGGGACCATCCGTAGGAGGCGGTGGCACGCCGGCGGCGACCGCATGGGCTGTGGGGCGGCCGCTGTGATCAACCTGCACGCCGTGCCGGGCACGATCGCCCCCCATTCCACGGTCCCCATGCCCTCGGCGTGGAGCAGCGCCTGGCCCTGGACCAGGGGGAAATAGGGGCTTGAGCGCCCCTTTCCTTCCTTCGACCGTACCCAGGCGGCCCCCGCCTGCAGGCTGCGGAGCAGGGCCACGCCGGGGAGGAGCGGCTGCAGGAAAGCCCCTTGACGGCCTGGGTGGCGTGGGCCAGGGTGCCCATGGGCAAATACCACAACGGGAGGGTCCAGGGGCCCGACAGCGGTTGCGCCACCCTGCGTCCCATCGCCACTCGGAGTCTGGCGGGGTGCCCGGGACCGTCCCTATCTGCAGGAAGTGGCGTGCCTTCTTGTCGGGGTGCCGTCGGAGGGTTGCCGCGAGGCTGAGCCCCTCTGCCGCGGGTGCCACTGGGAGGCCGCCCCGGGGCTTGCGCCAGGGGTAATCGTGGTCGGCCGCTCAGGTGTGGAGGTCGGTCCCGGGCGATGTCCTCCGCGGTCCCTGTGGGGGCGTCCTCCGGTGCCAGGTGCCACATGACGGCGAGCACCGCCCACGTGGAGAAGGGCCACGCCCGCGGGGGGGTGCACACCTGGATGGTCCACTGCGGGCACGCCCGCCGCACGCGGGACGCATGGAGCACCCCTCGGACCATGTCCGCCGCCAGAACCAGCACCATTCCCGAGGGTTCCACAATGATCCCCTTTGCGGGTCCTCCGTGGCAGCCCCGGGTGTGCAAGGCCACTGCCGCCTGTCCCGCGTGGGTGACTCGGTCGACGGTCTCCTGGATGTTCACGCTGCCGCGCGCGGTCTCATCCAGGATCCAGCCCTGCGGCACCCCGTAGCGTAGGGCGGCGCATGCGGCCGCGGGCTTCACATCGGGCAGCGCTCCGTCATCGGGGCCGGGCTGGGGGTGCTGTTTGGGGCACCAGCCTTCGCCGGTGCAGTGGCCCCGTTTCCACGCGGGGCAGAGCGCAGGAACGCTGCCCGCCGGCGGCGCAGGTTCCGCGGGCGCGCCTCCCGTGGGGGGCTCCGGTACTGCCTCCAGGTCGGAGTCCCTGCCCGCGTCCCCTTGTGGGGGGTCTCCTTCGCCGTCTCTGAGTCCCAGCGCCCTGAGGACCTCGTGTGCTTCGTCCAGCGTCGGAGATCAGGGGCGTGTTTTGCGTGGGGCCGCGGGTTCCGCCATTGTTGTGTCGCTGTGCCTAAGAGCAGGGAGTGGGGTGCCGATGTCCCGTGGCTAGTGCGCTGGTGCGTTGGTGCGTTGCTCGTTGTGGGGGTGGCGGATGGGCGTCCCCGGGGGGGGCGCTTTCCAGCATTGCGAGGGGTGTCTGGTGTTAGGCGCTGTCCCTTCCCCGGCCGCCCGTCCTCTGGAGCGGGCAGCCAGGGTTCCGTGACCCACGTGTCCCGGGCGCGGTCGGTGCGGGCGTGGGGGCCCAGCACCGGCCCCACAGCGTGTGCCCCTGCCGGCCCGCGTTGCTCGCTGTGGGGGTGGCGGAGGAGCGTCCCCGAGGGGGGGCGCCTTCCACCATGGTGAGGGGCGTCTGAGGTCAGGCGCTGTCCCTCCCCCGACTGCCCGTTCATTGGGCGGGCTGTTGGGGTCCGCCACCCACGTGCTGTGGGCGCGGGTGTGTGGGCGTGGGGGCCCAACACCGTCCCCTTGGCTTGCATGCCCTGTGGGGACCGTGTGCCGCAGGGGTGGTGGGGGGCCGTCCCCGGGGGGGCTGGCCCGCCATCGTTGTGAGGGGCGTCTGGTGTCAGGCGCTGTCCCTCCCCCGGCCGCCCGTCCTCTTGAGCGGGCAGCCAGGGTTCCGCGTCCCGTGTGTCCCGGTCGCGGTCGGTGCGGGTGTGGGGACCCGGCACCGGCCCCACAGCGTGCGCCCTTGCAGGCCGGCGTTGCTCGCTGTGGGGGTGGCTGGAGGGCGTCCCCGGGGGGGGTGCCTTCCACCATTGTGGGGGGCATCTGAGGCCAGGCGCTGTCCCTCCCCCGACTCCCCGCCCGCTGGGCGGGCTGTTGGGGTCCGCCACCCATGTGCTGTGGGCGCGGGTGTGTGGATGTGGGGGCCCAACACTGTCCCCTCGGCCTGCATGTCCTGCGGAGGCTGCATGCCGCGGGGCTGGTGGGGGGCCGTCCCCGGGGGGCTGGCCCTCCACCGTTGTGAAGGGCGCCTGCTGTCAGGCGCTGTCCCTCCCCCGGCCGCCCGTCCTCTGGAGCGGGCAGCTAGGGTTCCGCGGCCCGTGTGTCCCGGGTGCGGTCGGTGCGGGCGTGGGGACCCAGCACCGGCCCCACAGCGTGCGCCCTTGCGGGCCGGCGTTGCTCGCTGTGGGGGTGGCGGAGGGGCGTCCCCGGGGGGGGGGTGCCTTCCGCCGTTGTGGAGGGCGTCTGAGGCGCTGTCCCTCCCCCAACTGCCCGTCCATTGGGCGGGCTGTTGGGGTCCGCCACCCATGTGCTGTGGGCGAGGGTGTGTGGGTTTGGGGGCCCAACACTGTCCCCTCGGCCTGCATGTCCTGCGGATGCTGCATGCCGCGGGGGTGGTGGGGCGCCGTCCCCGGGGGGACGGCCCTCCACCGTTGTGAGGGGCGCCCCGTGTCAGGCGCTGTCCCTCCCCCGGCCGCCCGTTTTCTGGAGCGGGCAGCCAGGGTTCCGCGTCCCGTGTGTCCCGGGTGCGTTCGGTGCGGGCGTGGGGACCCAGGACCGGCCCCACAGCGTGCGCCCTTGCAGGCCGGCGTTGCTCGCTGTGGGAGTGGCGGAAGGGCATCCCCAGGGGGGGTGCCTTCCACCATGGTGAGGGGCGTCTGAGGTCAGGCGCTGTCCCTCCCCCGACTGCCCGCCCACTGGGTGGGCTGTTGGGGTCCGCCACCCACGTGCTGTGGGCGCGGGTGTGTGGGTGTTGGGGCCCAACACTGTCCCCTTGGCCTGCGTGCCCTGTGGGGGCTGCATGCCGCGGGGGTGGTGGGGGGCCGTCCCCGGGGGGGGTGGCTGCCACCGTTGTGAGGGGCGCCTGGTGTCAGGCGCTGTCCCTCCCCCGGCCGCCCGTCCTCTGGAGCGGGCAGCCAGGGTTCCGCGTCCCGTGTGTCCCGGGTGCGGTCGGTGCGGGCGTGGGGACCCAGGACCGGCCCCACAGCATGCGCCCTTCCGGGCCGGCGTTGCTCGCTGTGGGGGTGGCGGAAGGGCTTCCGCGGGGGGGGTGCCTTCCACCATTGTGAGGGGCGTCTGGGGTCAGGCGCTGTCCCTCCCCCGACTGCCCGCCCACTGGGCGGGCTGTTGGGGTCCGCCACCCATGCGCTGTGGGCGCGGGTGTGTGGGTGTGGAGCCCAACACCGTCCCGGTGGCCTGCATGCCCTGTGAGGGCTGCATGCCGTGGGGTTGGTGGGGGGCCGTCCCCGGGGGGGGTGGCCTGTCACCGTTGTGAGGGGCGCCTGGTGTCAGGCGCTATCCCTCCCCCGGCCGCCCGTCCTCTGGAGCGGACAGCCAGGGTTCCGCGTCCCGTGTGTCCCGGGTGCGGTCGTTGCGGGCGTGGGGACCCAACACCGGCCCGACAGCGCGCGCCTTTGCGGGCCAGCGTTGCTCGCTGTGGGGGTGGCGGAAGGGCGTCCCCGGAGGAGGTGCCTTCCGCCGTTGTGAGGGGCGTCTGGGGTCAGGCGCTGTCCCTCCCCCGACTGCCCGCCCATTTGGCGTGCTGTTGGGGTCCGCCACCCACGTGTTGTGGGTGCGGGCGTGTGGGTGTGGGGGCCCAACACTGTCCCCTTGGCCTGCATGCTCTGTGGGGGCTGCGTGCCGCGGGAGTGGCGGGGGGCCGTCCCTGGGGGGGGTGGCCTGCCACCGTTGTGAGGGGCGCCTGGTGTCAGGCGCTGTCCCTCCCCCGGCCGCCTGTCCTTCGGAGCCGTCAGCCTGGGTTCCGCGACCCGTGTGTCCCGGGTGCGGTCGATGCGGGCATGGGGACCCAGCACCGGCCCCACAGCGTGCGCCCTTGCGGGCCGGCAGTGCTCGCTGTGGGGGTGGCGGAAGGGTGTCCCCGTGGGGGGTGCCTTCCACCATTGTGAGGGGCGTCTGATGTCAGGCGCTGTCCCTCCCCCGACTGCCCGCCCACTGGGCGGGCTGTTGGGGTCCGCCACCCACGTGCTGTGGGCGCGGGTGTGTGGGTGTTGGGGCCCTACACTGTCCCCTTGGCATGCGTGCCCTGTGGGGGCTGCATGCCGCGGGGGTGGTGGGGGGCCGTCCCCGGGGGGGGTGGCCTGCCACCGTTGTGAGGGGCGCCTGGTGTCAGGCGCTGTCCCTCCTCCGGTCGCCCGTCCTCTGGAGCGGGCAGCCAGGGTTCCGCGACCCGTGTGTCCCAGGTGCGGTCGGTTTCGGCGTGGGGACCCAGGACCGGCCCCACAGCGTGCGCCCTTGCGGGCTGGCGTTGCTTGCTGTGGGGGTGGCGGAAGGGCGTCCCCTGGGGGGGTGCCTTCCACCATTGCAAGGGGCGTCTGAGGTCAGGCGCTGTCCCTCCCCCGACTGCCCGCCCACTGGGCGGGCTGTTGGGGTCCGCCACCCACGTGCTGTGGGCGCGGGTGTGTGGGTGTGGGGGCCCAACACTGTCCCTTTGGCCTGCATGCCCTGTGGGGGCTGCATGCCGCGGGGGTGGTGGGGGGCCGCCCCCGGGGGGGGTGGCCTGCCACCGTTGTGAGGGGCGCCTGGTGTCAGGCGCTGTCCCTCCCCCGGCCGCCCGTCCTCTGGAGCGGGCAGCCAGGGTTCCGCGTCCCGTGTGTCGCGGGTGCGGTTGGTGCGGGCGTGGGGACCCAGGACCGGCCCCACAGCGCGCGCCCTTGTGGGCCGGCGTTGCTCGCTGTTGGGGTGGCGGAAGGGCGTCCCCGGGGGGGTGCTTTCCACCATTGTGAGGGGCGTCTGGTGTCAGGCGCTGTCTCTCCCCTGACTGCCTGCCCACTGGGCGGGCATTTGGGGTCTGCCACCAACGTGCTGTGGGCGCGGGTGTGTGGGTGTGGGGGCCCAACACTGTCCCCTTGGCCTGCATGTCCTGTGGCGGCTGCATGCCGCGGGGCTGGTGGGGGGCCGTCCCCGGGGGGGGTGGCCTGCCACCGTTGTGAAGGGCGCCTGGTGTCAGGCGCTGTCCTTCCCCCGGCCGCGCGTCCTCTGGAGCGGGCAGCCAGGGCCCCGCGACCCGTGTGTCCCGGGTGCGGTCGATGCGGGTGTGCCCCCCAGCACCGGCCCCACGGCGCTCGCCCTTGCGGGCAGGCGTTGCTCGCTGTGGGGGTGGCGGAAGGGCGTTCCCGGGGGGGTTGCCTTCCACCATTGTGAGGGGCGTCTGAGGTCAAACGCTATCCCTCCCCCGACCGCCCGCCCACTGGGCGGGTTGCCGGGCTCGTTGGGTGTGTGCGGTGTGTGTGGAGTTTGTGCCGTGCGTGTCTTGGTGCGTGGTGCCGCTCTTCCCTTGTTCCTCTGGTGCTCCCCTCTCCGGTGTCTCGGTGCGGTGTTGTGCTCGCCGTGTGCCTGCCGTGCACCCTTCCCTGTGCGCGCTCCTTGCTCGGCCGCTGGCTACCCCTTGTTCCTTTCGTGGCTCCGTTGCCCTTTACCCTTTCCTCTACCCTTCTCTCTGTCATGCACTTTTTCCCTGCCTCCGCTTTGTTGCGTTTCTCGGTCGTTTTCCTTGCCGGCTCGCCATGCTCTCTCGTTGGGCCTTCTCCTTTGAACCTGCGTAGAGAGAGGATGTAAACGGGCGTGCGGCGGCGGGGGTTTTGTCGCGACATGGCACCTCGAGCTGGCTGGTACGTCATGCGACATGCGTGTGCGACATGCGTGTGCGTAGGTTTATTTCCTGCTTGCTCTCGTCTTGGCTCCACACACCTCTTTGGCCGCCACCTTTGTCTGTTGTCCGTTCCGCGCGCGCGGCGTGACACGCAACATACTTGTTTCTTTCCCTCTAGTCCTCTCGCCTCGCCTCTCTAGTCCTAGTCCTCTCGCCTTGCCTACGTGTGTATGGCGCGGGCCGGGCGTTCGCGAATGAGAGACGACGGCACGGCACAAAACATGCCTAAGCGTCTGAGACAACCCTACTTTAACACTCAAACGACGCAAACACGAGCATACACTTCTCGTTGGGACCTGTGAGAAGAAGGGAACGTGGGTGCATGCACAAGGAAGTGTGGCAACGTGTGTTTGTCGGAATCCGGCACACGACGCTATGCTACTTGTGTGTACGTTCCAGTCAGCGCAACAAAAAGGGTGGTTGTGCTGTAAGAGCAGTTGTCACGGTTGCCCCGCATTGCACCGCAGGGCAGGACCGTTAGCCCCCCGTGACAACCACCCGCTGGCCGAAGGCCATTTCTTTTTTTCCCGTCTCGGTTGGTGGCGCGGGCCAGGCGGTTGGCGGCGTGGCACGACATGGTAACATACTTGCGTTCTTGGTGGCGGTGTGTGGCTCTTGCCTACTATTTGTTTGCATGCGGCGGCATACCTTTTGTTCCCTTTCGCTCCTCTTCGCCTCCTACGTAAGCGGGCGTGCGGGCGGGGGCTGGGCACGTCTCGGTTACGCCTCGCGGTCACCTTTTGCTTTTGTTGGCGTGGTTGCCGTTCTTATCTCGTGTTCGTTGCGTAGCGTAGTATGGCATGTAACATACTTGGATCCAACTAGCCACGTGTGTATGTTGTGTATGTTTAGTTTTTGTTTGTGTGCTTTTTTGTGTGTTGTGCTTCACCTCGGTGGTGTGTGGCCTCCTTCATGCGTTCTTCTCTCCTTTGTTGGTTTTTTTGTTCCCCCGTCGTGCCCCTTCATACCATGTTGCTCGTCCGTGGCGGTGATGACCTTGCGGCGGTCCGGGCACGTACGGGCATACCTTTCTTTCCCTACCTGTGCGGGTTCGGCATAGGCATTCATTCGGTGTCACCTCTTGTTGGTTTTCCTTGCCGACGCGGTTTTCGTTGCCCTTCTCGTGGCGGCGCACTTTGGCGTTGCGTGGCACGTAACTTCCTTCCTTGTCTTGCGTTTGCTACGGCGTTATGCATGGCGATATGCGCTACGGCAATATGCATGGCGTGGCATATAACATACTTGTTTTTCGGCGGCCGGTGGTGTTGTTGTTGCTTGTGTGTGTTCTTCATGCACGACATGCAACATACTTGTGCGGCTTCTTTTTGTTTGTTGTGATCTCCTTCGCGTGTTACGGCGTCGTCGTACTCCCTATGCGAGCGGGCTTGCATTACTTGGTCGTATACTTGTGGTATATCTCCACCGTGGTGCGGTTCGTTACATACTTGTTCTCTCTTTGTCTACCTCTTACCGCATTGTGCTTGTTTCGTTGGTTTCTAGCGTTGCGCGGCATATAACATACTTGTTCGTCGGCGGCCGGTGGCGTTGTTGTTGTCTATGTGTGGTTTGTTTTGGGGCGCGCACAAGTCCCTAGCGCCTATGGCACGCACTTTGCTAGTTGGTTTGGGGCAAGCAACGCTCAGCTTCTTCGTCGTCGCGACTCCATGGTTCGTCTCTTTTGGTGAGTGCCCTAAATTTTGCGACCTCGCCAAACAGCGGCGTAAAATTGTTGGGGGGGTTTCTGAGGTCGGAAAAGACGATTTTTCGCTTTATTTTTTCTGGCGGTGCGTCATTTTCTTGGTATTTTTTTTTGGGTCACAGTTTCGTCGCCCAAGCATATAGTCGCATCGACTCCCCCCAAGGAATGGATGGTACACCCATCCTCTACTCTTATGGCCACGGTCTTAGTTTTCTTGAAAGTCCTTAGGAGGCGCCGGGCCACTCTGGAACGTGTTGCACCGGTGTCAAGCACCGCTCGAAGAATTTGATCCCCAATTTTCAGGAGGATCCAGAAAACCTAGTCCTCCTCTTCGGAGCCGCCCCCCTACTCCTCATCAGGAAACTTGACATCCAGCCCTGCAGCCATGAGGGACTTGGCCATCCAGGCCAGTCGCCTCTTCTTGGAGTTATTACCCTCAGGTGAAGTGTTATTCCCCTGTGGGCGCTTCTTGGGGTCACCTGCAGCAGGAGGCAGAGTAGCAGCGGGCGCTGATGAGCGTCTCTGGGGGTTAGGGGGTCCCTCTTTGCCACCCCCCTTGCCACCTCCTTTACCACGTTTATCCCCATTCGGGGGATTTCTGGTGAGTGTTTGGGTCTTCTGGCGTTCAGCCTCCTGTCCCTTGAGTTTATCACTCTCGCGTTTCTTTATGTGACATTCGTCTTCGTAGTGACGATGTTTGCCACAATAGCCACTGGTGATGGTACACCTGAAATGATCCTGATGGGTCACAGGTTTCCCATCCTTGGTATGCTGCTGTCATTTCATCTGCAGCATACAGCTACTGCGGTGATCGCAGTCAGGGGCATGACAAGGCCCCCCCTTGTCATTGACAGGTTTGCAGTAGAACAGAGGGGGTGTACCTGCATCAGGTTTAACCTCATTCATGGCATGTAGGTTACCCCTCCCTTTACCACCTCCCTGGTTGGTGTTAGTGGGATTTTTAGGCCCTTTCCCTTCGCCACGTTCGGGGGTAGGGGTACCACCTCGACCCAAGTGCTTCTTGAGGAATTTCTCCATGTGGGAGTCTTTCTCCCTCTCAAGAGCTAGCTCAATCAGCAGGTCCAACAGTTCATCGTACGAGTGGGTCCGGCTTTTCCTTTCAGAGGTAGCGCGGCAGTCATCCCACGTACGTTGGGGGATCTTACTCATGAGCCACAGGTGGGGCTCAGTGGCTCCGTAGGAGCCCACGTTTATCCGTGAAAACAGATACTCCAGGTCGCACACGTATTCAGAGACTCGCGCAGCGGAAGGAAACTCAGGGGGCATAGGTAGCTCCTCTATCTGTGTGCGTGCACTGAGGTCAGTCTCAGAGACTGGGAATGTTTTGTCCAATCTTTGGAGTACCTCTACCCAGGTTGAACAGGTTTTCACAATCTGTTTCACCTGTTTTTGCCAAAGTTTCTTTTTGCAGGAACGTTTCAGCAAGGAGCATTTGGTGGCCACATCCACATGGGATTGACCGTGAGCAAAAGAAACTCAGCAAATTCCTCTGCCCATTCAGGCAGATTTTTCGGGTCGAACTCCGGCAGTTCCAGCTGAATGTTCGCCTGGGCAATAGGTCTGCCCATCTTCCCACCCCCCGGGGCTAGGCCAGAAGGAGAAGGAGATACGCCGGTAAGAGGTGCCAGGGCGGACAGCCCCCTTTTCTCAGTCTCCGTCACCGGCACGTCCTGTAGTTCAGCAATAGGGACTGTCCTGGCGCGGGGATGAAAAGGGCTGGGGCAAGTGACCTTGGGTAGCAACCTGCACACCCTTGATCTTTTGAGATCATCAGCCAACGTACTCAATCCGGGTGAAGGTGAGAGTAGCGCTGGCTTGGGTAAGGGTTCAGTGATACCCAATTTAGCCTTGACAGCCTCTGACAGAGCTGTCACATCCGGGTCTTCCGATCCGGATAGAAGTTTGGCCAAAAGTTCGGCCGTACAATCCAGAGCCCCATGGGTGGGCTCTGGGCGAAGAGGGTCCATTATCGGCAGGTCTGGATGCCTTGCTGTCGGGTGTTCGTGTACTCTCGGTCGCCTCGGTAGTGATACTGTGTCCGCCATGTCTGTAGATGGCCCCGAATAGAGGAAGGAGCCCATCTCAGTTTGGGGCGGAGACCCGAGAGCATCAAGAGGTATTTCTCCATCTTCTCCTACGGTGGACTTGTGGTACTCTTCGTGGAGCATGAATTCGTCCATCCTCCTTCGTAGGTCCTCTTGTTCTTCAGGACCAACTCCAAGCACGGTAGAAGACGAGGCCGGACAAGGCGACCGGGCGATGGAAGCTTTGACACGCCTGTGGAGCCTTTGCAGGCTGTCTTCACCATGGGCCGCTAAGGTTCCCATGGTTAATGGTATTGTTCTGGGCGGATTTAGTTCCGCCCTTCTGTGCTCTCGATCTTCCGGAGACCCAGATGCTGCTCTGAGTGGCGGTTCACTCTTTGGGTGGGCTACACTGCCATGTTGCACTTGTACACTTCTGATCGGCCAGGTTCGGGAGGACAGTTGAGTGGACATGTTCAATGTGCTTTTCAGTGTGCTTTTCTTGTGCTTCTGCTCAGAGTCGGTTCGAAAGGTTCTCAGGGTTTGCCTCTGATACCGGAAAGATGTCCTTGATTAGTGCCCCATAGATTTTGCTGAAATCCTGCACGTTTTTGATGGTGAGATCCCAAAACCAAAGGAGCAAGTAGAGCAACAACAGGATGTGGATCCAATCAATGAATAGTTTGAAATCCAGTGTAACACAGAAGGGCTGCAGATAGACAAAGCAGGTATAAACACAAAGATTGAATCACAAATGGATAATACAAAAGATTTTATATGAAACCTGGACTGACTCTAGCCTCCAAGATAGCATCTAGCACTTCATGCGCACGCTTTTGGGTGAAATGGTGCTGGTTAGAAATGTGGGGCATAGGTGTCAGGCCAGACACAGAATATAACTTGGCCAAGCAACTGAATTCGGAAACAGTTAAAACGTAGAACCACATTAAGTGGTAGTAACAATTGAGTATAGGGGTCTTGGGGTGGGAGACCACTAGGCTTAACGTCCAAGGCCTAAAGCATGAAATGCCCTTTTCATTTCGGTATATCCTCCATGAAGGAAGATACCTCCGCTCAGTTGAGTGGTAGGGGTGAACTTCATGGGGGGGCTAGGGTTACAACCCTAGTTACTTGGGGAAAGTGTACGTTAAGCTTCAAAAGAGTGATAAAAATACTTAAGTTAGTCTTAGCATCAACATAAGGGTTTTAAAGGGGGCTTGGCCTGGATCAAGCCATCCAAGAAAGACACGGCAGTGACTTTTTCTTACTGTTTCTAAGCCGCCACCACCAGAAAAAACCATTTTTCACCCAAAAAATAACCAAAAAGGGCACATTTTTAGCCCAAATCAGTTTTTTTCTGGGTCGGGGGGGTTAGTTCGTGCCCCCCCTGCCCTTTTCTGAGGGTGCTGGACTCGAAAAAAAATTTGTTGCATACTTTTGAAGCCATTTAACAAGTTTTTCAGGGCCGCCATCACCAAGGAGGGAGTTGAAATTGAGTAGGAGGGCGTTGATGTTGACTAGGACGGAGTTCCATTGAGTAGGAGGGAGTTGAAATTAAGTAGGAGGGAGTTGAAATTGATGAGAAGGGGGTTTCAACTGAGTAGGAGGGAGTTTATTTTCATTTGGAGGAAGTTTAAATCGAGCAGGAGGGAGTCGAAGCTGAGGAGGAAGGAGCGGAAATTGACGAGGAGGGAGTTCAAATTGACTAGGAGGGAGGGGAAATTGAGCAGGGGGCAATTAAAACTGAGGGAGTTGATTTTCATTAGGAGAGAGTTAAAATTGAGAGGCAGGAACTGAAAACTGAGTAGGACAGAGTTGAAATTGAATAGGACGGAGATGATTTTCATTTGGAGCAAGGTGAAATTGAGTAGGAGGAAGTGAAACCTGAGTAGGAGGGGGTTGAAATTGAATAGGAGGAAGTTGAAATTGGGTAGAAAGGAGTTGATTTTCATTTGGAGGGAGATGTAATTGAGTAGGAGGAAGTTGAAATTGATTGGGAGAGAGTTGACTTTCATTTGGGTAGAGTCAAATCTGAGAAGGAGGAAGTTAAAGTTGACTCAGAACGAGTCAAAATTGAGCAGGAGAGAGTTGATTTTCATTCTGACAGAGATCAAATTGAGCAGGAGGGAGTTGAGTTTGAGTTCTGGAGAGTCAAAATTGGGTAGGGAGGAGCAATGTTTTTCAACACCCCATTGTTGCAGCAAAGAAACCGGTATAGCAAGCCAGCGGAGCACTGCATGCAAAGGCACAAGAGCGAATCACACTGATTTCGCTGTAGGACCCCTCATAGTGCCTACAAACAAATGAAATGTATTTTCAAGTATAAGAGCATACAAAGCATTCATACGTCAATCCACATTCAGTGTTTGTTGACATTTACATCTGCGTGCACGCGCTAAACGCTTCAGGCGCGCATGTGACTGTTGCACTCGCCTCCTACGTGCCGCTTTTAGAAATGTTGACAGAAACTGTCGGAATCGAAATGGGGAGCCTTCCGATGATATTCCAACACTGTACACCTAGAATAATATCTTCCACGTATTATACATACATTCAGATTTAACTTCAGCCAAAGCAATTTCCGAAACATTCGTCTTTTGTTCAACCCACAACACACTTGTTTCTTTTTCCCAACCCCCTCACTCAACAGCACATAGTTCTTAGTGCTAGTGGTGAAACCAGACAGAATGGTCAGGAGCAGAGGTTGCAGTGGCATGGGCAGCAACATTGCTTGGAACAGAAGACATAACGATTGTGTTGACTCAATAGTATCCTGCAAACAGAGATGATACACATAGTGACGCGTTTCCGTGGGGGGCCTGGCCACGGGACGCTGCGGTGGACACGCACAAGTGAGAAGGCAGGCAAAGCACTACGCTCACAGGGGCATCATTGCGCTCGTGTCATGTGACAAAGCGTTTCAGGATCCTTGCCACTCTGAAACAAGGGAACGAAAGTATGTACAGCAACACATCAGGATCTTTACACATGGGGTTAAGACTGGACGGGGGTAAGTGCATCACAGGACAATAGACACTCAGTCCCAACTCGTATCCCAATCCCAGGTCCGACCCTCCCAGTGGCTGATGGGGGCGGGGGCTCAAACACAACCCATGCCCTGCTCAGTCCGGACCCTGAAACCCTGCCAATAGGGGAGGTGTTCCGCCCAGCCAAAAGCGAGTCCCTGGGAACCAAGGGGCTCCAAGGCCAACCGACAGTGGCCCCCCTCTGCTCCTCCAAGGGCAAGTCCGAACTCCCCTCTGAGCCAGAGATATGGCCCCGCCATTATCCCCTAGGAGTTGGTAGCTGAAAATGGGCTGTTTCAGCCCGAACTGATATTAGCTGAACAATCTCCAGAATTGACCCCTCGTCTGGACCCGCCAGAGGTAGGGACGAGGCAACTGACCCTATGCCCTTCGAGTACAAACTCCCTGAAGCCCGCATCCAACCTGGTTTCCTCTCAGGTCATGGCATCAGGGCACCACGGGTTCGCCAAGTGGGGTCAGGATGCCAAAATCACCAAAATCGGCCGTCTCGGGCGACTGTCCAGGGTAGGAAACCTTGGCGATTTTGTTGCGCCAAGCCTTGATTCACGACCCTTGATATCCCCTCTGGTCCCATGCCCTGGGTTATCGCTTGCTGTCACGCTGGCTGCTTGCTGTTCATCGAGGGGATGAACACGCGGATGGGGCAGAGAACAGCATGCGGTGCAAAGGGGGAGATCATGGATCGCACCAAAAAATGAATAACTCCGGATGAGCCAGAGGAGCAAATAGGAAACTCAATGGCGTTCAATCCTTGGTCGTATGCTACAATATTCGCCCCTCCTTCCTGGCTAGATCTCGTGCCCCATGGAGATATGGTAATTCCAATATGGCATAGAATGGCAAAAACAGCGAAACATGGCCAAAATGGCCCACACGCATGATGCCATATCGCCATGGCCACGGCGAGGATCTTTTCAACCAAGTATGCTATAGACACATGGGACTTAGGTCCCAATATATGCCACTTGCCAACCCTCATGGTCGCCTCTAGCTATTTTCCCCATTGGGGAGAAAGTGACACACAAATGGGGGAGAATGGCAACATACCCCAAATGGGGTGACTCACAACTCTCCCATCGAGAGGAGAGGCCACATGAGGAAACACCCCATTCGATGCGGGTTTATGTGCCCTCTCCGAATCGCCCTTACCCTTGGTCAAGTGGCGCACGCAACCTCGGGGGTGAAATCAGGGGGAGATGGGGTTTGTGGCAGTAAGAAAAAGTGCTTTCCCATTGCTTTGAGGCATACTCTAGTTGTATTAGAGAGGCACTGAGCATCCATGCATTTTAATCTTAGTATTGGTCCCACCAAAACTGGTGATAACACACTTTGACCTATGGAACCAAACACCCAATCAGGATATCGAGTGGACCCCTTAATCCCCTTTCAATGTGAAGCTATGCATCTTATCCTGAGTTGACTGAGCACTGACATATCTAAAGTAGAGCCTATGGATTTATCTATGTTTTTCCATGAATTCTTAGCTATCCTAGTGGTATGCACCCTAGGGGGCTGGGCACCTCTTTTTGAGAGGTCCTGGGTTCAATTCCCGGTCAGCCTAGCTAAGTAGGAAGATCCCATGTGACATGGCAGTGACCTCATCGCCACATGCCCTGCCACCTCAGCACATATGGGACCCAAAACAAAGAGTGCACATCTCCTGAGATGGCACTATGGAGAGAGATTGACCATGGGGCAGTTTTCTAACTCTTTTCCCAAAACACTTCAGCTATCTTTGTGAATATGCATTCATTTGTGACCTGAGTTGCCGTTTCTGTGAATATCCAATCATCTTTCACTGTTTACACTGCAGCCCTTCATGCTTTGATCCTGAATTACCTTCTCCTTGCACACTTCTGGCTTGGGCTATCCTGGATTGACTTGGACTTACTGTATTTCAATAAACAAAAGCTTTTCATCTCCCAAAACAAGCAGCAGGACACCCTACAGCAACAGCAAGCAGCAGGAGAAGCAAAAGCACAGTGCTGAAAACACTATAAGCTTTTCTGGTAGCAAGAGGCAGCCTGTCTCTGCGCACCGGCAGCATCCCCGTGCCGTACATCCAGTGCGCCGGGTACCGGCAAATATAAGCAGAAGGGTGAAAGAAGATGGATCCAGGAAAGGAGGACGCTGATGTGGAGACAGCGCCAGCGCCTGAGGCACCGGCAAGGCCGGCACCTGGCGCTGTACCTTCGGCGGAGCCCTTACATGGGCCAGTGGATGCAGCTGAGGATTCCCTGGATGGACTCCAGACGGCCTTCGGGGCCCTGTCCGTCGAAGAGGTGGTGGCGCAGCCTGCAAAGAGGAAGAGAGAGAGCGAGAGGGATGCCTGAGACGGAGCAGACGAAGGAGAGGAGCAAGGGCAAGACCCGACGGATGTCCCTACCTTCGAAGACGCACCAAGCGCTTCTGGCCTCCATGCATCACCCTCTCCCATAACCACCACACTCCCAGCCGCCGCAGCATCCACTTCCACAAGCAACCCGCCTATGGCAGAGGGCACAGGCTCTACTGGCATGCCTCCCTACCCCGCCTATGGTATGGGCCCACCTACCACTGCGCTCCATGAGGCAACTACTGCCAGTGAGCCGGTGGCTTCCAGCTCTGCGCCGCGATGGTATGCGGCTGACTATCCCCATCCACTCCACACCACTGGAACCTATATGGATGTTCCTGGGTATGCTCCTGGGTATGCACCTGGGTATGCACCCTTGAGTGGGTTGAGGAGAGGACCAGAGTCTCTGGGAGGCAGGAGTAGAGGATCGGGAAGATCCTCCAACAGGTCCCTGACGCGGTCGGAGATCAACGAGGTGCTCCGAGGAGCCACTTCAAAAATCGTGGGCGACCTCACTCAAGAGATCCGTGAGAAACTGGAGCCCCTGATGATCCCGCCCCATGCGTCACCTACGACGGTGGGAATGTCACCCCCCCGAGTACAGGCTAACCACCTGGCGGCAGGGTTGACAAATACCCTGGGGAGCCTGAGGAGCCAACCGATGCCGACTCCTGCAGCAGTACCGAGAAGTCCATTCGTCCCGAGAACGGCCCAGCCGCCCTACAGCCACGTGACGAACTCGACGAGGGCCGAGCTGGACCAGCTGGGGCTGACAGCCTTAGGGGCTATGGTGGACGTAGAGCCTTATGGCTCTAGTGATCTTGGCGGGGACCCCTCCGATGACGAGCCGCCGTCGATGGACTCTTCTTCGCCCTCAGATGACGATGACCCTGAGGACCCCGAGGACCCCAAGGGTAAGAAGAAGAAGAAGAAGAAGAAGAAGACCCGACGCCCCGAAGGACGCCGAGCTCAGGAGGCGAAGGCTATTGCCACCTCCAAGATAGTGGTCAACCTGCCTGAGTTCACAGGCAAGGACCTCAGCGAGTTCGCTGAGAACTTTGGCCGGTTCCTACGACTGACCGGCCAAACCCACGCGAGTGGGCGAGTGAAGTGCGATCTGTTCCTGCAGTGCTGCAAGACCAAGTACCTGGAGAAGCAGGTCAGGCAGATCGTGACTAACTCCGCCACCTTTGCCGATGTGTTGGTTGCCCTGGAGAGGCAGTACCCGACCTACGAGACCGACCTCTCCATCAGGGCCGTGATCCAGAACCTGCCCGTGCTGCCCAACAACCCCAAACCTGGCAGGGTCTCCGAGCTGTTCGCTGACCTGGACCACTGGGCTGGACGACTGACGCCCGGTTCCTACAGCAGCGACGACCTGCTGTTCTGGTTGTGCGCCAAGCTCCCCCGAGAGCTATGGGACGAGTGCCGTTTGACGGCTGAGCGCAAGGCTAGATCCCTCCGCTACGAGGATCTATGCGTGCTACTTCTGGAGATGGCGCTGGAGAAGGAGAGCGACCAGCACTTGAACAACTACCGTCCTGGTGGTGGAGGTTCTGGAGGCAAAGGGTACCAAAGGTCCCGACCTGGGCAGGGGACTACCCCCAAACACGCCCACGCCCGTCTAATGGAGAACGTGAAGGAGCTATTCTGGTTTGATGCCAGAGATGAGCAGGGCCACCTGCAGCACGCCTCTGACTGCGAGCAGCGAGACTGCTTCGTCGTCCAGGGGAAGCAGCAGGAGAAGAACACCGGCGCCAAAGCGAAGCTGCCGGATCATTACCGCTGCACCATCACGTGTGCATTCTGCGGTAAGCGGAAGCACTACGAGGATGAGTGCTACCATAAGCAACGCCTATCGGCGAAGCTTAAGGGGGAAGATCCTGGCAAAGGCTCAGGCAAAGGTGGAGGCAAGGCCAAAGGCAACGACTCCGGCAAGGGCAAGTCGAAAGGACG